>BSQW01000014.1:10002500-11501738 GCA_030161315.1 Eutrema japonicum
ACCTATTTTTTATTCTGATTTTTTTAATCTATCGAAGAAAGTTGTTTTTTTTCTTATTTTGCAACTCTTCTTCTCCAACAACAAAGTCGACTTGTCGTCAAAATTGATTGTTGCTCATCTTCACTTAATCAAATAATCAAGTAAGTCTTTGTTTATATCCTTGTTTATATCGTTGTTTTCTTTATATTTTCTTCTTATTTTTATTTTGTTTGCATCTCAGATAAAGTAATGGAAAGGTTTTTGAAAAGAAAATATCATCCATCATCTCAGACTCAGAGTGACAATGATTTAGATGATCTACCATGGGATCCTACTGATCGAAAAAAGATAGTAGATTATCATCCAAATCAAAGAGATGAGGTAATTCGCAAATACTTGATTAGAGGCCCTTGCCAACCACGTGGTCATGTTTTTGAGCAAAAATCGATAGGGAACACATTGAGACGATTTAATCCAGGCTGGTTTGATCAATACTCTGATTGGTTAGAATATAGTGTGAAGAAAGAAAAAGCTTTTTGCTTTTTCTGTTATTTGTTCAGAGATACTGCTGGTAAAAGCGTAAAAAATGATGCATTTATCACAGAGGGATTCTCTAGCTGGAATAAGTTTAGGAAGTCATTTTCAGAACATGTGGGAGGTGTTAATAGTTTTCATAACAATGCAGCTATGAAGTGTGAAAATTTGATGAAACAAGGTCAGTCTATTGGGCATGCTTTGCATAAACAAGATGATATTATGAAAAATGAATATCGGATTCGGCTAAATGCTTCAATTGATACTTCTAGATACTTATTGCGACAAGGGTTACTTTTTCGTGGTCATGATGAGTCAGAAACATCTGCTAATAAAGGGAACTTTGTAGAACTCTTGAAATACACTTCTGAGCAGAACGAAGTTGTGAGTAAAGTTGTTTTAGAAAATGCTCCTGGAAATAATCAGATGGTGTCTTCAAAGATCCAAAAAGATATTGTGCATTGCTTTGCAGAATAGTTAGTCAAATCTGTTATTGAAGAAATTGATCATGATATTTTTGGTTTGTTGGTCGATGAATCGGCTGATGTTTCTGATAAAGAACAAATGGCGGTAGTGTTTCGGTTTGTTGATAAAAGTGGGATAGTAAAAGAGAGATTCATAAGTATTACTCATGTGAGCGAGACTACTTCAGCATCTTTGAAATATGCCATTGATTCTTTGTTTGCTAAGTATGGATTAAGCATTAAACAAGTGAGAGGACAAGGTTATGACAGAGCAAGCAACATGAATGGTGAGTTAAATGGGCTAAGATCATTAATCTCAAAGGAAAACGCATCAGCATATTATGTCCATTGTTTTGCTCATCAGCTTCAATTGGTTGTTGTGGCGGTTGCAAAAAAACATTTTGATGTTGGAGATTTTTTTGATATGATTTCTCTGTTGTTGAATGTGGTGGGAGCTTCATGCAAAAGGAAAGATATGATTCGAGAGGATCATAGAGAAACTATTGAGAAAGGAATTAATGATGGCGAAATCAATAATGGAAAAGTGTTAAATCAAGAGGTTTCTCTAAAAAGACCAGGAAATACTCGTTGGGGTTCTCATTATAGTACTCTATTGCGTTTAGTTGAGATGTTTTCTACTATTGTCAAGGTGCTTGTGTGCGTTCAGAATGAAGGCGTAGAAGACTCGAAAAGACGTCAAGCACATGGTCTCCTCAGATACTTCCAGAGCTTTGATTTTGTGTTCTACTTGCAGTTGATGGTACATATTTTAGGACTCACATGTTGTTTGTCCATGGCTCTTCAAAAAAGAGATCAAGAAATTTTGAATGCCATGTCTTTGGTGAAATCAACTAAGAGACAATTGCAGAAGTTTAGAGATGATGGATAGAATTCTCTCATGGTTAAAGTTTCTTCTTTTTGTAAGAAGCATGAAATTGAAGAGCTTGACATGGAGGAAGATTTCATTGACTCAAGGAAACCAAGAAAAAAAACATGAGTAACAAATGTGCATCACTATAAGTTCAATTGCTTCTATACTGTATTGGATCTGCAACTTCAAGAGTTTAACGATCGTTTTAATGAGGTGAACACTGATTTGCTTATCTGCGCTGCTTCTTTATCTCCCATCAATTCGTTCTCTCAGTTTGACCACTCAAAGTTGATGAGGTTATCTACATTCTACCCCTATGACTTTAGTCCAGGAGAGTGCATATCTCTTGAGCAACAATTAGATATCTACATTGATAATGTTCGAAGTGATGAAAGATTCATTCATTTAGAGGATCTTGGAGAACTTGCTCGTATGTTGGTGGAGACACGAAAACATATGTCATATCCTTTGGTTTATAGGCTTTTGAAGTTGGTTTTGATATTACATGTTGCTACTGCAACTGTTGAAAGATGCTTTTCAGCAATGAATATCGTAAAGACAGATCGGCGCAATCGGATTGGAGATCAGTTTTTGAATGACTGCTTAATTTATTATATCGAGAAAGATATATCCGAGACTATCACAAATGAGATTGTGATAAAAAGATTTCAAGATATAAAAGACCGCAGAGTGATTTTGTAAGACGTTTTATATTTTTATGAAAATTTTCTTTTTAATTTTTTTTTTTATATTTATGTTTTGACCCCGGTTAAAAAAGTTTCTGAGTCCGCCATTGCTAATAGATAACCTTTTTTATTTTTTGAACTTTTTAAAAGATAACCTTGTAGTCGATACTTTTTGCACATTCTAAAAGATAACCTTGTAGTCGATATTTATACATAGTTTAAAAGTAATACCCTCTTGTGATGCCAATAAACAAATGACGTAATCGATATTAAGCTTTTTAAGCTAATGTTAGGTTCCGTTTTGGGCACAAATTCTATCAATCAAACATGTGGACCAATATAGATAATGTCGAAGATCGTATCTTAAAAAAAAAAAAAAATGTTGCGTCTGGACCAATATAGATAATGTCGAAGATCGTATCTTTTAAAAGATATATATATAAAATTGTTGCGTCTGTAACTTTTATTCTAGCAGATTATCATAAACGTCCAACTTTTAGAGATCTCTTTAATAGACAAGAGTCTACGACACCCCAATTCCAATAGCAATGGATATGTATTTGCTTAAAAACTTAAGCAACTTTCTCTATAGATATATGCACTATATAGATTAATGATAAAAATACTTTCGTAAACTATTTTTCTAATTAATAGACAAGAAACTAATTTTCCAGGTACTAATCATGAAAATACTTGCGTAAACTTTTTTTCTATAATATATAGATTAATAGACAAGAAACTAATTTTCCAGGTACTAATCATGAAAATACTTTCATAAACTATTTTTCTATGATATATAGATTAATAGACAAGAAACTAATTTTCCAAGTACCAATCATGAAAATACTTTCGTAAACTAATTTTCCAGGTACTAATCATGAAAATACTTTCGTAAACTATTTTTCTATAATATATAGATTAATAGACAAGAAACTAATTTTCCAGGTACTAATCATGAAAATACTTTCGTAAACTATTTTTCTATAATATATAATTAGAGAAAAAAAAATCAATATATAGATTAATGATGCACTAATATTCATTGACGTTGTCTTTCACTAACATGAACGCAACCATCATTAGTCTCGATTTTAACTTGATTCGGAAGAGACTTGGTCAAATCAATCGTAATTTAAGCTTTCACTAAAAGGATTTTTATTGAAGAGATTGATTCTGGATTAAAAGGCATTATTCGAAGAACGCCCAAAATTTCTTAAACATTTGGATGTTTGAATTTCTTTAGCCTAATTCTTTTGGAAAACTTTAAAAATAAGGTTAATTTCAGCCAGTTTAGCCAAGTTAACATTCATAATTGTTTTTTTTTAATGAATGTAAAATTTATTCAATTAAAAACAACGTTTTTACAACTAGTGTTACATTTAACTGAATTTTAAAAGAAGTAGAATAAGATTGTATCTAGTTTCTTGTGACAAACCATAGTTCTAAACAATCATCATATTTGTGGTCTTCTGAGACTCGTATCGATAAGAATATGTTTCTCACTTGTTTGTCGATGATCTTGATAAACCGATTTGCAAAGATTGGTGTTTTTCCATGCCCTCAATTATTTCCGTTCCTTCCAAATAATGTGGATAGTGATTTGAAAGACGTACCGTATAATAAACGTTTTGATTCAGCCAGAGCTTGTATCTTTGATAGTATTTAAGAGAGTATCACAATCTGTTGAGAACCTTGAGGAGTAGTCCTCTACTCAACGCCATCCAGACTTTCTTCGCTTAGTGGAACATAAAAAAACAAATGAGATCAAGATCATGGCAAACACAACTGGAATTAGTTTCCACGTTCCAACTTAACATATGATAAAAAAAATTTAATTGATGGTAAAAAAAAGAATATTTCTCTTACTTATGTTATCATGGTTCCACTATAAGTTTATACCAGATGATTTACCTTATAAAATGAGAAGAGGTGCTCTTTGACGCCTCAGTATCTCTCTATTGATCAATTTTCAATATTAATTGCATATTAAAAATTAATTGCATATTAATTTTTCTTTAAATTAATTGCATATTAAAATTAATTCGTAATTAATAAATTGATATATATCTCTTATATATTATTTAACGTTATGAGGTATTATTCCTAACATGCATTTTCAATATGTTTCCTCGTCTTATTATTAAATCATCAATTTCAAATTAGATCAACAAAATCAATGATAATGCAGAGAATCATGAAACCGAAGGAAATCATGAGATTCCTATCAACTACATCCACAATGGAAAGATATGAAATCGAAATAAAATTACACACCAACGTTCCGTCAGTCACGGCGTGGTTAACGGAGCAGTCGATGAAAACGATGTCGATCAATTATGTGACTTGAACGGCAAGGATTAGTCGCGGACGTGGTCGGATTTTCCGTCAGCGAAAAAGAAATTCGCGCCGACGTCATTGCAGATCCGGCGAGAGGAGGGAAGTGAGAGAGGGTGAGAGAGAGAGTGTTTGAGGTGAGAGAGAATCGCGTGTGTGGGGAGATGACCAGGACGCGTGAAGAGGCATCTTTTATGGATTTTTCCAGTTTTTTGAAAAAAAAATTATTTCAAGTCAAAGAGAGAGAGGCGATCATGTCGGGTCCGAGAGAGGTGCGACTTCAGGCCCGTTGGACCCAGCCGGAGAGATTTCGAGATTTAACTCCGCCGGCGTGCATTTCTCGGCACCGCTCGGTAGCGTATACTCGAAGAGCAGTCAGAAAAGGAAAAAGCGCCTTTCCTGGCACCCGATTTCCAGGGAGAGGAAGCAACGGCCATGGGTTCTTCCGGTGTCGAATTTCATCTTGGTTCTAAAAGGGAAAACACTGTGAGACCCGACGGCGGTAGAGGCGTTATCGTCGAAGCTGCGTTAGCGGCTGCCGGAGTGAATGCAAGTGGCAGAAGCGAGAACAATTTACAATAGGCATTGGGGAAAGCAGGAGAGCACAGAGTGCAATTAGCGGTTTAAGAGAAACAAAGATGGCTTCTCGATGGGATCTACGACGTTTTCAATGGACCCGACACTCCAAAATTTCTGATGGCTAATCTTTACCGTGATATACATAGTGAGTTAAAAGAAAACCCGCGCGTAGCGCGGGTAGTCTCCTAGTTATACATAAAGACTCGTTTCATATACATTTACTAAATTCTCGAAATATAACTATATACCCAAAAATATTAATTATATTTAGATTTGATATAAACCCGAATATATTTGTTATTTTTTGGATTATCGGATATTTCATGTAGATTTTTTATATTACGGATATATCGAATACATATGTTTTGGTTTTTTCTGATTTTTTGAGTATTTTGAATACTTTTAGATCTTTCGGATAAGAACCAAACCGTATCCGGAAAAAAATCGGATCTTCAAAAAATAATCGAACCGATCTGAACCTGGAGGGTACTGAACTGAATCTGATCCGAATTTTAAAAGTACCCGATCGGTACCTAAACCTCTTGATCCGAAATATCCGACCCGGCCCTGATCCAAATATCCGAATGCCCACCCACCCCTATGATTTAGTAGTTAAAATGTTTTTTTCTTTTAATTTGTGTTTTGCATTTGCTTTTACTATATATAATATTTAGTTAAGAAACACAAAAAAATATTACTCCATCCATATCATAATAAATTTGGCTTACTGTTTTTCACATAAATTAATAAAACATATTAGAAATTTTATTATACCTTTATAAAGCACTACTAGATTAAATTTTTTATAAATTTAATGTAAAACATTTATGAGAACGGATGAATTTTTATAACATAATTTTATTTTAAACCGGTTTTTTTAATTAAGTTGTTATATACTTTTATTTTTGTAGCATAATGGTTTATAGTAAAGAAAATGATTGTTATATTTACGACGATGTGATTGTTAAATTTTATCATCAAAAACACGAGATTTCATAAAATCAAGAGATGTTACAATCTTATTTAAAAATTATGGGACTTGAAACAACATTATCTAATTTTCTACATTTTCGTAAATAAATTTATCGTTATACATTTTCGTAGAAAATATTATATATTTTCGCTGATTTGATAAGATTCTCTTGTAATCTTGATTGACCTGATTGACAACATGTATAATTAATCTATATAAATTATAAAAATATATATACTAATACATGTTTGGACACAAAATGTACTCATATTTCAATAGTATAGATTATTATTATTTTTATAGACCTGAAATTAAATTAAATATTTAATACCAAAATTTACATTAAAATTTAAAATGATATTTAATTTGAAACGGAATAATTATTAAACAACGTTTAACTTGAAACAGAGAGAATATGTCTTTTTGAGTTATAAAATAAATAAAATAAAAATAATCAAGATTTTGAAACTTGGCAATTTCCAGTAGACCATTGGCTCCATGCAATAATTGTATGGACACGGACACGGACACGGACACGCGGACAAGTTGCCGTGTTGAACTATTTTAATGAGCAAAAAACAGAGCATTATTATTGTTTTCACTTTCTCGAAAAAAATGGGGGTCCCTTTGCTCTGTCTTTGCCTCACTACCCTCGTTTCGTTAATCTTTCTATTCAAGAAGATTAAGAACTCTAAATGGAGTCTTCCTCCAAGCCCTCCTACGTTTCCTGTCTTCGGAAACTTACACCAGATCGGAGAATTGCCTCACAGGTCACTTCAACGTCTCGCGGAAAGATATGGACCCGTGATGCTTCTTCACTTTGGGTTTGTTCCTGTGGTTGTAGTCTCATCGAGAGAAGCAGCTGAAGAAGTTCTTAGAACTCATGACCTAGACTGTTGCAGCAGGCCTAAGCTTGTCGGGACAAGGTTACTCTCGCGGGATTTTAAAGATATCGGTTTTACGCCATACGGTGAAGAATGGAAGGTGCGGCGCAAGTTCGCGGTGCGTGAGCTTTTCTACCTGAAAAAGGTTCAGTCTTTTAGGCATATCAGGGAGGAAGAATGTAACTTTCTGGTAAAGAAACTGTCGGAATCCGCGGTGGATCGATCTCTGGTTGATTTGAGCAAATCCCTTTTCTGGCTAACCGCGAGTATCCTATTTAGAGTTGCCTTAGGACAGAATTTCCACGAGAGCAAGTTTATTGATAAAGAAAAGATCGAAGAGCTCATGTTCGAAGCCGAGACTGCCCTAGCTAGTTTCACTTGCTCTGACTTCTTCCCCGTTGCCGGGCTTGGATGGATCCTTGACTGGCTTTCCGGACAACACAAGAGGCTCAACGATGTTTTCTTCAAGCTCGACGCTCTGTTTCAACATGTGATCGATGATCATTTAAATCCTGGAAGATCAAAAGATCACCAAGACATCATCGATTCAATGTTGGATGTGATTGATAAGCAAGGCAAAGATGATTCCTTAAATCTCACAATAGATCACATCAAGGGGTTTCTCGCGGTAAATTCAAGACTTGTTTAAACACATTTGCATTGATCATTGAATCTATATCTTAACTTATACTATAGTTTACCGGTTTGTTGGTAGAATATATTTCTCGCAGGGATAGACACGGGGGCCATCACCATGATATGGGCAATGACAGAGCTCGCAAGAAACCCTAAAATGATGAAGAAAGTTCAAGGCGAGATCCGAGACTGCCTTGGCAGCAATAAGGAGAGAATCACCGAAGAAGACATCGAAAAAGTTCCTTGCTTGAAGATGGTAATCAAAGAAACATTCAGATTACACCCTGCAGCTCCTCTTTTACTCCCAAGGGAAACAATGGCTCACATCAAAGTTCAAGGCTATGATATTCCCCCGAAGACACGGATCTTGGTCAACGCTGGGGCGATAGGAAGAGATCCAAAACTCTGGACAAACCCGGAAGAGTTTAACCCCGAGAGGTTTATCGATAGCCATGTGGATTATAGAGGACAACATTTCGAGCTCTTACCATTTGGCTCTGGTCGAAGGATATGTCCCGGGATGCCGATGGGGATCGCTACTGTCGAATTGGGGCTCTTGAACTTACTTTACTTCTTCGATTGGGAGTTGCCTGATGGGATGACACATAGAGACATCGACATGGAAGAAGCTGGTACTCTTACGGTCGTCAAGAAAGTACCTCTCAAGCTGGTCCCAGTTCGAGTTCACTGATTAGACCAAACTTCATTCAAGTATAAGGTAAACTTTCTCTAGTAACAATGGAAATGTATGTATATAAGCGAAAGTATGGAAGCCCAAATCACCTCAGATTGTGTTCACCGTAATGGGCCAAAGTGAGGATAAAAAGAAGCAGAAGCCCATCACGAATCTGTTGCATCCAAAAGCCAAAAACCTGCAACAATCACCTGCAACAGAACACAACAAGAACAGAGGATGTGGCCCAGCTGCAAAAGACGAGAAGGTGAAAACTGCAAACAGATTTGATATTCTACAGCAATTGCCAACAAGTTAAATATTAATATCTATTAGAGTATTGTACCTATATTACTCTAAGAGTTGTCTACGACACTCTTCCACCTGCTTCACCTTCTCCACCTTCTCTTATCTTAGTGTTCAATATAATAAAATAGAAGATCATCAGTTTCGAAATCTCTTCATGGTATCAGAGCTCCAGGTTTCTCAAAACCATGGATACCATTTCTTATTCAGTTCCTTCTCTCAACATCTCTAATTGTGTAACAGTCACCTTGACGGAGAGAAACTACATTCTCTGGAAGACACAGTTTGAATCTTTTCTTTCGGGTCAAGGCCTCCTTGGTTTTGTAACTGGTCAGACCTCCGCACCTGAGGCTGAAATCGCGGTTCCTGAAAATAATGGAGCTGCAATAACAAAGCCAAACCCAGAGTTTCAGACTTGGAACAAGACTGACCAAGTTGTCAAGTCTTGGTTGCTGGGATCTTTCTCTGAAGACATATTAAGTATGGTTGTGAGCTGCAGCACATCCTCTGAAGTCTGGCTAAGTTTGGCAAACCACTTCAACCGTGTCTCTTCTTCTCGCTTATTCGAACTTCAGAGAAAGCTTCAAACAATCTTGAAGGGTGAGAAGCCTATGGCTGATTATTTAAAGGAAGTTAAATCCATATGTGACCAGCTCAAGTCCATTGGTACTCCAGTTCAAGAAAAGATGAAAATTTATGCAGCTATCCATGGACTTGGCAGAGAGTATGAGCCGATCAAAACCAGCATTGAAAGTTCAATGGATATCAACACAAGTTTAACCCTTGATACTGTTATCCCGAAGCTCATTGGTTATGCAGACCGTCTTCAAGCTTACTCCATTGAAACTACAACCTCTCCTCACATAGCGTTTAACACAAGCAGATCTGATGGTTCCTCAGGATATTATCAGAACAGAGGCAGAGGAAACTCCTACGGTCGTTTTAACAGAGGAAGAGGATCTTTCTCTACAAGAGGGAGAGGCTTCCATCAACAAATTTCACCTTCCAGCTCAGGAAACTCATGGTTTAAGCAATGGAATAATCTGTCAGATCTGTGGAAAAACGGGTCACCCAGCTCTCAAGTGTTGGCACAGGTTCAACAACAGTTATCAGTATGAAGAAATGCCATCTGCTCTTGCTGCACTGAGAATAACTGATGTCACTGAACATTCTGGTCATGAGTGGTATCCTGACACTGGAGCAACATCTCATATCACTAGTTCTAAACACCACCTGCAACATTCTGAGCCTTACAATGGGACTGACATAGTCATGACTGCAGATGGTGACTTTCTTCCAATCACCCATACTGGTACTGCCTCTTTGCCCTCTACTTCAGGTAACTTACCTCTCAAAGACGTTTTAGTCTGTCCTGCTGTTGCAAAATCTTTATTATCTGTCTCCAAACTCACAAAAGATTATCCATGTTCTTTTGAGTTTGATGCTGATGGTGTGCGTGTGAATGATAAGGCAACAAAGAAAGTACTAGTTCTGGGAAGCAATCGTAATGGGTTATATCTGTTGGAGGATCCATCTGCAAAAGCCTTCTACTCCTCACGACAACACTCCACCAGTGATGAAGTTTGGCACCAAAGGCTTGGTCATCCTAATTCTCACGTCCTCCAACAACTAGCTTCAAGCAAATCCATCTTCATAAATAAGAACACCAAGAAGATATGTGAATTCTGTCAGCTTGGAAAAAGTTCAAGATTACCATTCTCTGCTTCTTCTTTTGTTGCTTCTGGACCTCTTGAGAGGGTTCACTGCGATCTATGGGGTCCTTCCCCTGTTTTGTCTGTTCAGGGGTTTAGATATTATGTAGTGTTCATCGATAACTTCTCAAGGTTTTGCTGGTTTTATCCCTTGAAGTTAAAGTCTGACTTCTTTTCTACATTCATTATCTATCAGAAACTTGTTGAAACTCAGTTTAACTGCAAGATTAAAACCTTCCAATGTGATGGTGGAGGTGAATTTACAAGTAATCAGTTCCTAAAACATCTACAGAGTTGTGGAATTCAACAGTTTATCTCTTGTCCTCATACGCCTCAGCAAAATGGGCTAGCAGAGAGAAAGCACAGACAACTCGTTGAAATGGGCTTGTCACTCATGTTCCATAGTAAAGTTCCTCAAAAATATTGGGTTGAAGCACTGTTTACAGCAAATTTTCTATGTAACCTGCTTCCTACATCAGCTCTGCCCAACAACAAATCTCCTTATGCAACTTTATGTGGTAAAACTCCGGATTACACTGCACTAAGATCTTTTGGATGTGCTTGTTATCCTACTCTACGAGACTATGCTGCTACGAAGTTTGATCCTAGATCACTCAAGTGTGTCTTCCTAGGCTATAATGACAGATATAAGGGTTATCGATGCTTATATCCAACCACAGGAAGAGTCTACATCAGTAGACATGTTATTTTTGATGAAAGCTCGTTTCCCTTTTCAGATGTGTATCGCTCTCTTTTACCACCTGGAAAAACCCCTCTTTTTACTGCTTGGCTTGAAAGCTTGGAAATAACTCATGTTGCAGATGAAAATCACCTTGCTACAACTCCTGCTACAGCTCCTGCTACAGCTCCTGCTACTCATAGAAGCACCTCATCAGTGACTTATGAAGCACCAAAAGACCCCTCATTGTTTAGCGATGAAGATTTTCCACCTCTACCCTTCCTACTGTCTCAGACAACTCCTGCTGTAGAACAGAATCTGGAAAATCAACCTGCAGAACCAACAGTATCAGAAACAAATGAGCAGAATAATCAAGATGTATCAGAAGTGTCTAGTGCTATGAGTGAAGAGTATTCTGGGCGTATGGCAGGCTTAGAACCTGATCCTATAGGCGACAGTGCTCTTCCCATAACAAGCATGTCAGGCACCACGATCTCACAGCCTGCAATCTCTACTAGTTCTGCAAATCTGAATGCTATAAATGCACACAAAATGATCACAAGATCAAAGACAGGAATCGCTAAACCCAATCCGAGATATGTCCTTCACACACATAGAGTTGCTCATCCTGAGCCACAAACAGTTACTGCTGCACTTAAACATCCAGGATGGAATGGAGCTATGCATGAAGAATATGGAACTTGTCAAGAAGCAGGAACTTGGTCATTGATTCCTTACACTTCAGACATGAATGTTTTGGGCAGTAAATGGGTTTTCCGAACGAAGCTTAATGCAGATGGCTCTCTTGATAAACTTAAAGCCAGATTAGTTGCACAAGGCTTTAATCAAGAAGAAGGGATTGACTATCTTGAGACCTACAGTCCTGTAGTGAGAACTCCCACTGTGCGTTCTATTCTACATGTTGCAACGATTATGGATTGGGAAATCAAGCAGATGGATGTCAAAAATGCCTTTTTACATGGAGATCTCACTGAGACTGTTTATATGACACAGCCTGCAGGTTTTGTTGATCCAACAAAGCCAAACTATGTATGCAAATTGCATAAAGCTTTGTACGGGCTCAAACAGTCCCCTCGGGCATGGTTCGACAAGTTCAGTACCTTCTTGCTTGAGTTTGGATTCACCTGCAGCACACCAGATCCATCTCTCTTTGTCTACATTCAAGGTAAGGACATTATTGTTTTACTTTTGTACGTCGATGACATGATCATAACAGGGAACAGTTCAATGGTTTGGAAAACATTACTTGAAGAACTAAGTAAACAGTTCAAGATGAAAGATATGGGAAAACTTCACTACTTCCTCGGAATACAAGCTCAGTTCAATGCAGCCGGACTCTTCTTATCTCAACAGAAATATACAGAGGATCTTTTAGCAATATCTGCGATGTCAGACTGCTCCCCAATGCCAACGCCATTGCCTCTACACCTTGATAACGTCCCTGCTCAACAAGAACCTTTCCCGAATCCAACTTATTTTCGAAGTTTGGCGGGAAAACTTCAGTATTTGACATTGACGCGTCCTGACATACAATTTGCTGTCAACTATGTGTGTCAAAAGATGCATGCTCCAAGTGTTTCTGATTTCAACCTCCTGAAAAGGATTCTTAGATACATCAAAGGTACAATGACGATGGGCATTCAATTCAGCAAATCTACAGATTGTGTTCTCCGAGCCTACAGTGACTCAGATTGGGCCGGTTGCAAGGTCACCCGACGATCCATTGGAGGTTTCTGTACATTCTTAGGGTCAAACATCATCTCCTGGTCCTCAAAGAAACAACCAACAGTTTCAAAGAGTTCAACGGAGGCAGAGTATCGATCACTCTCTGAAACAGCTGGTGAAATAAAATGGCTATGCTCTGTTCTCAAAGAGCTGGGTATTCCACTACATCAGACTCCTGAGCTTCTATGTGACAACCTCTCTGCTGTCATGCTAGCTGCTAATCCTACCTTTCACTCAAGAACAAAGCATTTTGATCTTGATCATCACTACGTGCGGGAAAGAGTAGCACTTGGAGGCCTTGTTGTCAAACACATTCCAGCTTCTCTTCAGATTGCTGACATATTCACTAAGTCTCTGCCCGTTACAGCGTTCACTTCACTCAGAGGCAAACTTGGTGTTGGTGTCCCACCCACAACAAGTTTGAGGAGGGCTATAGAAGCGAAAGTATGGAAGTCCAAATCACCTCAGATTGTGTTCACCGTAATGGGCCAAAGTGAGGATAAAAAGAAGCAGAAGCCCATCACGAATCTGTTGCATCCAAAAGCCAAAAACCTGCAACAATCACCTGCAACAGAACACAACAAGAACAGAGGATGTGGCCCAGCTGCAAAAGACGAGAAGGTGAAAACTGCAAACAGATTTGATATTCTACAGCAATTGCCAACAAGTTAAATATTAATATCTATTAGAGTATTGTACCTATATTACTCTAAGAGTTGTCTACGACACTCTTCCACCTGCTTCACCTTCTCCACCTTCTCTTATCTTAGTGTTCAATATAATAAAATAGAAGATCATCAGTTTCGAAATCTCTTCAGTATGGAAGTATAATGTAAGCTGGTCCCAGTTCGAGTTCACTGATTAGTCCTACATGTTGATAATTTGATGTTACTGAACTACAATAAACAGAAATTTCTTTTCAAATCACTGCACAAGTCCAGACAAGTTAACAAAAAAAAAACAGAGATCAGAAGACAGATATGTAACCGTAAGCTTGTCTTAAATGGTTAGAGACATTTCAAGAAAACATTAGGCTTCTATTTCGAGAGAAATTGATCGACATTCCAGTTAGGTTCAGTGGCAATGCTAAGAGGAAATGGAGCATCTAATTCGTTCTGGGTCTTGAAATTTTTTAGACTTTCTCTCAATTGTTGTCTTAGTCATTAATTTGTAATCGGAAGAGACAAAGATGGATCTATGGCTCCCAACAAACACAAGAAATATCGGAATTCCCGCAGGAAGTTTAATGAAAATGATTTGTCCACAAAGTAGCATGGACAAGTTAAAGTTAATCAAGTAGAGCAAAGGTATTAGTATAACATACAAAAATCTGTTATTGTAGTTTGTAGAGTGTTTAAGTGTTAAGATTATGTAGAAAAGTTTAGGTTGTGGACCAAAATTAGATATCAAGTTTCCATGAACAAATTTTTGGCATCAAACTGTTTTTTTTTTATATTACTCCAACCAGAGGTGGTGTGGCAGGCCAAACCGGAATGGTGAAACCAACAAAGGAAAGAGAATCAAGTTAAGGTTTTTAATTTTGTGGACAAATTCAGTTGACCAATAAAAAACAATGCATGTGTTTTTTTTTTTTTGACCAAGAAAACAATGCATGTGTTCAGTTTAGGTGTTCAAACAGTGGACAAAATTATGTTTTTGTGGACAGAGTTCATTCATTTTATGGATCAAATTTAGGTGTTTAAACCATTTTAGTTTATTTTCATTTTTTTTTTTTGACAAATTTAGTAGGTTCATGTACAGTTCGTGGCTTTGTCTGGTGACTACTGGAAACAATTGGGACAAATAAAAAAATAAATGAAATGAACAAGGAATAATTGAATAGATAAATTTTGAGGAATGAAAATGAAAAATGCAGAGAAACAAAAAAGAAAGAATAAACTGTTATAGTAAATGATAAGCATGATAAGCATGAGATGACCATGTTTATGTGGATACGTTTAGTTCATGTGGACAAAATATGCGTTCTTGACAAGTTTATAGTTTACTTTGTGGATCAAATTATCTTTTTGAGTTTATGTTTTTGTGAATAAATTTATTTCATGTCCATAAATAGGGCTGTTAATTTGAGTGTTTATCCGCAGGTCCTGCAGGTTTTAATCCGCTGCGAAGCAGGTGCGGGTCGAGAATTTTCAAAATGCCAAAAAGCGGGACGGGTGCGGATGGAGTGTTTTCAAATACGGGGCGGGTGCGGGTCGGTATTTTTTTCACGCGGGTTACCCACAATTAAAAAAAATATATTTACTAAATACTATTAAAATGTTGATATATTTTGTAATATATATATATATATATATATATATATATATATTATTTTTTTCTTAACTGATTTGTTTTATAATATATATAAATTAATTAATTATTTTGTTTATTTTTCAGAAAATTGTGTATTTATGTTTTTTTCATGTAAAATTTATTTTATTAAATATATTTTTTTACAATTTTTAAAAAAAAATATTTGCGGATTATCCGCGGGTACCCGCATATTCAAGCGGAGCGGATGCGGGTCGAGCAATTTTTGTTAATGAGTCAAGCGAGACGAATCAATGCGGATCGAAAAAAACATGTAATCCGCGCGGAGCGGGTCTAAGGGGCGAGTTAGACCCGCTTGACAGTTCTATCCACAAGTCCTTTGTCTATATTTTTTAGAAAACCCTAACCTAAAATTATGATTTATTTGTAAGAAATCTTTTTTGTTTCAATTTGTAGGATTGTTTTGAAAGGGTAAGAAGTTGCAGAAGATAAAATTAATAAATTGTGGTGACTCTTTGGCATATTTTTCTCCGGAGAGATGAATATGAATACTTCACTCTCCCTCTTGTTACATATGTATATGAATCTCGATGTATTTTTTGACTATTTCAAATATTGGTTCAGTTCAGAACCTGAATTTTTCGGAAAGGGTTTAGAACCTATAGAAGAGATTTGCTCGGTTCCGAATCAAATGTTCTTTGTTGGCTAAATTTTGATTATGTAAGTTTAAAATTGGAATTGCTCAACTTTAAAAAATATGGGTTCTATATTTTTTTAAATTTGCTCTCAGTTTTAGTCTTAGCCAATTTTAATTGGAAGAGATAAAGATGGATATATGGCCGCCGACAAGAAGCAAGATATGTTGGACTTGGAATTCTAAGAAGTTCGAACTCTAAAGGAGAGATTCGATAAATTGATATGTCCAAAAATTATCCGGGACATGTTGAAAATAATCCAAATTTTATAGTGGGCAAGAAATTCCTTAAATAGTTAAGGTGGCCAAATATTTAAATGTTTGTTTTATGTGGACAAGTTTAGCACGTGGATCAAAATTAGATATTAAGTTTCCATGAACAAATTTATAAATTTTGTGGAAAAATATATGTGATTAAGACAAAATTGAAAGCATGCATATGCAGTCAATAGTCAATATATATATAGTCAATGCTTGAAAAGATTAACAAATATGGCATCGTGTGTTTTATAACGTTAACATAGGAAAAAAGAAACATGTACGGAAAGGAATTCAATTTTACATCTACATCATTTCCCTATATATATGTTTAATGTCTCTTCCATATGATTCACCATTAACACCAAAACAAAAACAAAAATTCAACCCAAAAATTTCAAAACAAATTTAACATGAAGACAACAATGCTAAAACGCATGTTTTGCTTCATCTTCTTCTTATTGTTTTCCTTCATCACAAAAAATATGGCCTATCCTCTCTCTACAAGCTCTCGTTGGATCATCGACGAAAAAGGACAAAGAGTGAAGCTGGCATGTGCGAATTGGCCAGCACATTTGCAGCCTGTGGTGGCTGAGGGGCTGAGCAAGCAACCGGTTGATGCCTTGGCCAAGAAGATAGTGGCAATGGGTTTCAATTGTGTTAGGTTAACTTGGGCACTTGATTTGGCGACAAATGAGACATTGGCTAATAACGTTACTGTGAGACAATCTTTTCGAAGTCTTGGTCTTGATGCTGACATTTATGGTTTCCAAACCAAGAACCCGTCCATGATTGATCTTCCACTCATTGAAGCTTTCAAGGTACGTATTATAATATCATCTTTTTTTGGAGAAATTATAATATCTAATTTCTTGGATGTTTTTTTCGGCTAAAATAAAAGAATTAACAAATCTAATAATTTATGTTTTACTAGTATTGTCTTCTATATGTTTTAAATTATAAAAACTAAACGTATATATAAAATTATAAACAAATGATTGTAAGTTTATTATATTAACAAATATTTGTTTGGTAAATAGTTTTTCAAATAACAATCGCTATATATTTGTAATTTTTTTTTTTAACTGTTGTTCAAATCATATTACATTGGTGTACTAGCTAACTGAATTTAGTCTATTTAGACCAACAAATTTTCCTTTGAAAACAAAATTCTTTTTTTTTTTGTTTTCAGAGGCTGGTGGATACGTTGGGAAACCACAGTGTGATGGTAATATTAGACAACCACGTGACCAAGCCAGGGTGGTGCTGCGGCCACATTAATGACGGCAACGGTTTCTTTGGCGATACTTTCTTTGACCCTGCCACGTGGATTGCCGGTCTGACCAAGATGGCCACAACCTTCAAAGGTGTCTCCAATGTCGTTGGTATGAGCCTAAGAAACGAACTTAGAGGACCTAAACAAAACGTCGACGATTGGTTCAAGTACGTATATTTGTATAACCTATTCGCACTTGACTTTCTTATCTTGGTTAAATTTGAATTGCATCCCATTATAACGGTTACATAAAAATAAATAAAAAGATTATTCAACTTAGGGCCATCTTTTTCACACATATATATTACTAATTAATATTGTATTGACTAAAAGTGAAATTCTTATTAATTTTGATTAAAAGGTCAAAACATTGAAATTTTATCTTCTATGTTTTATATAAAATAAATGGGAATGCTAAATGAGACATAACAAATAAATAAAATTAGCAATATTTATATGCACGTAGGTACATGCAACAAGGAGCCGAAGCAGTTCACAGAGCAAACCCTAAGGTACTTGTAATCATTTCTGGCCTCAGCTACGATACCGACCTCTCTTTCGTCCGATCACGACCCGTAACCCTAAGTTTCTCCGGAAAACTCGTCTTTGAGCTCCATCGATACTCTTTCACCAACACAGAAATATGGAGCTCCAAAAACCCCAACGACGCATGCGGCGAGGTTCTAAAAAGCATCGAAAACGGAGGCGGTTTCAACCTCCGTGACTTCCCGGTGTTTCTTAGTGAGTTTGGAATCGATTTGAGAGGCGAAAACGTTATCCAAAATCGGTATATGGGATGTATATTAGGTTGGGCGGCGGAAAATGACGTAGACTGGTCGATTTGGGCACTTTCAGGAAGTTATTATCTCAGAGATGGTGTGGTCGGAATGACTGAGTATTTCGGTGTGTTGGATTCGGATTGGATTAGTGTTCGAAACCACACTTTCTTGCAAAGATTATCTCTGATTCAATCCCTGCATCAAGGTATTTATCTACATGTTTTTTTATTATTAAAAGAATGTTTACCAGTCGAAATTTTTAAGAGTTTATAGGAGATATAAAATTAATCTTTTGTAAATTACGACAATATAATTATATAGGAGATATCTTAAAATGGTAATTAAGAGTTTATAATAGTATAAACTTATTAAAATTAGTTATTATTGATGTTTTTCAAATATATTTTTAGATTAAGGTTTTAGTCTTTATATATAATTAAATATGCATACACAAAGTCACAAAGCTATATTTCATAAAATACAAAAATTTGTAAGGTTTTATATATTTATTTTATTAGGTGTTCGCTGCAATATTTTGTTTATATACATTTTTCTTCATGTAGACATAATTAACATCTCACAATTCTTTGCTTAACTTGGTTTACCAGGACCGGGCCCTCAAACCAAAGTCTACAATCTTGTTTTCCACCCGTTAACCGGACTTTGCATGCAACAAACTTTATTAGATCCAAACAAGGTCACTCTCGGTCTATGTAATGAATCTCAACCATGGAGCTACACTCCTGACAACACCTTGAAACTTAAAGACAAGTCTCTATGGTTGGAGAACACTGGACCGAATAAGCCGGTTAAGCTCAGTGAGACGACGAGCCCTGATTTGTCGAAATGGGAGACCATCTCAGCCTCTAATATGCTCTTAGCAGCGAAGTCATCCAATAACTCGCTTTGTCTTGATGTCGATGGAGACAATAACCTCGTGGCTACGAACTGCAAGTGTGTGAAGGGCGAAGACATCTCATGTGATCCGACAAGCCAGTGGTTTAAGATCGTTAAAGTCAGTAAATAAACGAGAGTTTATATCTGAGATTAACAATATTTAAGTAGTTCATGAAGTCGTAATTCTTGGTTATTATATGTTATCTTCTGTGTTTTTTTAACCGAGAGAAATTTATGTCGAAACTCAGATTAAGTTTCCGAGGCCTGTATAAAAATCTAGGTTTTCTTGTCATTGAAAACTTTTATGGATGGCCAAAGATGATTAACCTTTGTTATCTGTTTGAAAACTCTAATAAAGACTATTCTGCTATCGCATCTGTGTTTAGTTTACAGTTTTTCCAGTGCTACAAAACAGCCAACGAAATGTTACAGGGTTCAATAGTCGTCTAAAAAACTAATATGTTAACAAATAGATCGTGGATATTTCGTGGCTATACCAGAAATTTATATTAATGGTTATTCGATGTGATGAAAGACTCAAAACCAAATAAATATAATAATATGATTTCTTATTTTCTTTCAACGAATTATTCATTGGTAATTTATTTGATTAACTCATGACACATCCTACTTAAATATATGAATGTGTTACATTTACTCATTATTAATTTGTTTACGTTGTAGCAATATACAGTAGTTTGGGCCGTTTTGGGGATTTTCGGTTCTACGAATCCGGAACCTCGGCGATTCAAAAAAAAAATTATATATAGTGTTCAAAATCAAAAATTTGCCAAGCATTAACCGGGTGTTTGGGTTCCGCGTAGCTAGGTGTCGAATAATTTTATGGATTTTCTATTATTTAATGGATACTTAGACAACCTTTTCAAAAAAAGAAAAAAAAAACGACGATTTTGTTAATATAGTCCGATGTTATGGGCTAAAGCCCAAACTATAGTCCGATGTTAAAGATCCCGCATTTTCTTCAAAAAAAACACGATTCATGTAACGTCTGAATACTTTTGAAGAAAACGCGGGATCTTTAATAGTCCGATGTTATGGGCTAAGGCCCAAACTATGAAATGGATTATTACAGTAGACTACAAATTACCTCATCATAGAACGCAATAAAATGATACATTTAACTAATTATGATTTCTTCCAAGAAACAGTCTTCGCATACTAGATTCGAATAAATGCTTATCCCAAAAAGAAAATGAGCCTAAGATTATTGTTGTTGATCCCGTGGATCACTAAGTGTGTTTAAAGAATGATTAGGAGATGGGAGGTGAGATTTTCGTTAATAGAGCAATTTAACCACATTTAAGACAGGTCGGGAGAAATATGAGTAGGCCGGGGCCGTGTTTCGTTTTATTGATGAGAGAGAAGTAAACGCTTTAGAATTACGAACTGGTTCCGAAGGACGTCCAGTTCGGCGTTCTAAAGTGTTGTCTTGTTACAAAGAGAGAGGTCGGGTAGCTTGTGGTAGGTTCTAGAGTCAAAATCAGAGTCCCCCTCATTAATGACATATGAGGGGTATATATAGTCGGGGTCGGCTTCCTGCTCCCCGGGATCTCGGGCCACGTGTCGCCTGCGGCCTCTTTCGCGGGTAAGGTGGCCTAGGAGGCGTGTCCCGGCTTTCGAGGAGAGAGGTCATGATGAGCTCGGCGTGGCGTGTTGCAGAGCAGTGCACTGTTTTACCAACTCTGCTCCACCTGCTCCTTCCTGCCCTTGTCAGCTCTGTAGAGTTGGTGGGACGTCGGGTCGAAGGCACATCCCTACGCGGGTAGGGTACTGCCTTACCAACTCCCACTCGCCTATTCTTCTGACACTCCCTGTTCTGGCGGGGCATCAGCGCGGGCCCGGGGTACGTTGCTTTCAGGTCGGCTACCGAGCTGAAGTGCGGTCTTGCAGGTCGGTGACATTAAGTCCGGTGACCGTACTGAAGAACGGCCTTTCCTAAGATGGGCCTAACTAATTGGGGGTGCTAGGCCCACCTCCAACAATAGGCCCTCCCCCAGTTCGGTATCGCGAGGCGAAGTGAGGGTGCCGAAGTTGATCTAATGTTAGTTCGGCGCATCTTAGGACGGTCCTTCCGGGCTCAACTGTGTTTGCCTTTTCCGAAAAACCCGTAGGAGGTTGGCGCGTGCTCACCACGTGGGACGACAAAGGACGCTTCGTTTTTCGCGTGGACTGCCCACGCGCGGCGTGTAAAAGACGCTTCGCGTTTATCGAGGCGTCCTTTGCTTTTTGGCGTGGGGAAACGAAGAGACGTCATCATTAGGTTTTTTGGGCAGCCGTGCTTCTTTTGACACGTGTCCAGGCGTCGCTTCACTGTCCCCCTTCCTCTATTTAAACCTTCTTCCTCCTACTGTTAAAACCTTCTGCGCATACTCTTAAGGTAACCTCCTTTCTCCGATTTCCTCCTTCTCTTCCTACTTTCTTCCTGTCTTTTCGATTTCCTCCTCTCCGTGCAATGGCTCCGATGTTAGACGGTATCAGAGTTGAGTCGAACGAAGAATCGGCGTCCCGTGGTGGCGGTAACGATTCTCCGAGTTCCTCCTCCGGTGATTCCGAACATGCCTCTTCTCCGCGACGAGGGGCAGACAGTGGGGAACAGTTGGCCCCCTCGACTTCGGGGGCCGCCCCGTTGCTCCCGGGGACCCATCTCCGGCCGAAGACGGTGGTTAGATCCTCTGGCGGTCGCGGTGTTGGCCAAGCTGAGGGTGGAACCGGGCGTCTGGGCGACCGTGGTGGCCGTCAGGGCGGCCGTGGAGGCGGAGCTCGAGTGGCCAGGGTGAGGTCCCCCCTGGTCCTCTACGAGCAGGGAGGGTCACCGACCTGGAGCACAGCGGAGTCGGTGACCCTCCTGGGGAATCTGTGTGGTTTTTCCACCGGCGTTGAGCTCAGGGTACCCAGGGCGGAGGAGCGCCCGTGGACTCCTCGGCCGGGCTTCGTCTGCTTGTACGAGTCGTTCTTCCAGAAGTGCGGCTTGCGCCTTCCTCTCCCCGAGCTGTTCGTCCAGTATTGCCGGGCGCGGGGCTTGGCCTTCTCGCAGGTCTGCCCGTCCACGGTCCAGGGGATGATCGTGCTGCTGACCCTAGGGCACGAATGCGACGTGGAGGTGACGTTGCCTATGTTCGAGGCGTTCACCCAGCAGAAGGCAAACCCCGGGATTCCTGGGACCTTCTATGCCGCTTTCAAGCCCGCGGCGAACGTTCTGGAGGCACCCAGCTCGGGGTCTAGGGCGAGCAAGCTGTCGAAGGTCGAGGACTGGTCTCGCGGCTACTTCTACGTCCGGGCTACCGCCGTGGCTGGGCTCGATCCGTTGGCGAGATACACCCGGGATTGGAATTTTTCCCCGGGTAGGGATTTGCAGGTCGAGCTGACTTCTCCTCTTTGGTTGTCTGACTGATGATTTTTTTTGTCTTGTTCTTCAGGCCCTCACTCCTCCAGATTCAAGCTACCGGACTACGCAGGTCTACTTGCCGTGCTCAGGACAGTGCGTCAGAGAGAGTGGAAGTCCTTCACCGCTGCGAGAATCGAAGCTGCAATGACCGGAGGTGGTTTTTTTTTTTTTTTTTTTTTTTTTTTTTTTTTTTTTTTTTTTTTTGCCGAATTAACGGTTCTTCCTTCGCAGGTAGAGCGAGGTTTGCCAATCCGCAGTACGCGGACTCGTTTGTTGCACCGCCGCCGCCGATACCCGAGGTGCCGGTCAGCCGAGACCCGGCACCACGGGTTGCGGGGGATTCCTCCGCGGCGACTCCCTCGAAGAGGAGGGAAGACCGGGCTGCCGGTGGGGAGACCGGCAGAAAGAAGAGGAGGACGGGAGAGTCCTCTTCCGGGGGTCGGGAGGTCATCCGGCCTACACTGCCCGGGCCGGAGCCCGAGGTGCCTTTGGCCGTCGTGCCGGCAGGGGGGGTCGATGAGACCCGGGCTCGAGGGAGCGATGGGGTCGGCGAGACGACCGTCGTCGCGGAGGATCCTGCTGCTGTGCAGGAGGCCGAGGGTCGCAGCGCCGAAGTGGGCGGCGCCTCGGGAGGTTCCGACGATGGGCCTCGGGACTACAGCTTCTCCTTTACCCACGAGGATGGAAGCAACCAGGTAATCGTCGATCCGGACGAGTGCGCCGAGCTGGCGCAGGCCATGATGTTCGGGCGGAGGTACCCGCACTTCGTCCCGCTGGAGATGGCGGAGTCCGACACCTTCCGTCAGGTGGCGCGATCCGCAGCTCGGGTAAGCTTCTGCTCTGGTCTAACTGCTTTTAGCTAGACTTGTTGCGCGTCTTTGTTAACAATTTGTTTAATGCAGACGATGGCCCTTAGTGCCTTTCTGGCGGAGGCCTACGAGAAGAGGCTCGCCGAGCAGGCCGCCTCGATTAACTTCCTCCGGGAGTGCCGGGAATCCAGCTCGCAGATCCAGTCTACCCGTCTCCACGGGCTCGAGAAGGAGCTGAGAGATGAGAAGGCCCGATCTGCGGCGCTGGAAGAGGAGGCGGTGCGGTTAAGAGCCCGGGCGGTCGAGGTGGCCAGTCTGCAGTCTGCACTAGAGGCCGAGAGGGACCGTGCTGCAGCTGGGTGGGATCGGGCGTCGGGGCTCGAGGAGGAGAACGGGCTCCTGAAGGGGGAGCGGGAGACACTCCGCTCCAGGGTGAAGGGGCTGGAATCCGCCATAGGCCGGGCCAAGGTGGCCGTGGCTGCGGAGAGCGATCGGGTGTCAGCCCGGTGGGAAGCGCGGAACCGGAAGTGGTCCGCGAAGATGGAGAAGATCCGCGCCCACCTGGACGGGCGCCGCCGGGCCTTAGAGCCTCACCTTCTGTACAGCCAGGTGACCGGCGTAAAGGCCTGCCTCAAGAGGATGGAAGCAGAGGACGGGGTGTCGGTACCGTTCTACCGGTATCAGAAGCTGGACGAGGACGAGGCGGCATTCGGTGCCGTACTGGACGGGATGGACTTTCCGGATTTGACCCCGGAGGATCTGGAAATCCCTCTGGACCGTGCTCACGGCGTTCTGCTTGAGCACATTATACCTGTCGCTCCCTCTAGCACCCCCGTGGTGGATCTGACCTTGGAGGCTCCGCTGGCTGCTGAGGACGTTCTTGCGGTCGCTGAGACCGTCCAAGCAGATCCCTCGATCCCGTCTGCTGACGAGGGAGTCCCCGAAGCTGCTGGGATTGTGCAAGCAGATCCCTCGGTCCTGTCTGCCGCTGAGGCCGATACGGACGCGCCGTCCGGTGAGACCGGAACCGACGTGCCATCCGGTGGAGTCGTGGTTGAGGAAGAGGGGTCTGGGCAGCCCTTCCTTGGTGAGTACGGGACCAACGCGAGGATGGTGGCCCCGGCTGATTTAGATGGTACCCGTGCTGACGGGAGGGAAGACCGACCGGCCGATGCGGCCTTGTAAAAACTTTTTTCCTTTTGGTTTTCTTTTTGTAGACTGGGTCGTAGGCCGTTTATGCAAAGAGCAGGCCGTTGGCCCCTCTCTTTTTTGTAAGTGCCGTTTCGAGGCTTTTGTAATCATTAGGCCGTGGGCCCTTTTTGTAATAAACGAGGCCGTTGGCCCTTTTGTATAATGAAAGAGGCCGTTGGCCCCCTTTTTTGTGTAAATGCCATTTCGAGGCTTTTTTGATCGGTAGAGTAGGTCGTAAACCGTACTCTGTCAAGTAAGCAGGTCGTGGACCGTGCTCTTGTATTGGGTGCGAGGTAATCTCGGCTTAAGGCACTTATTGCTTGTGTACCTTGTTTTTTTGGTGCGGGTAGCGAGCCCGGCTTAGAGACACTTAATGCTTGTGTGTCTAGTAGAGGTGCGAGCCCTGGGGCCCGGCTTTGGCACTTATAACTTGTGTGCCGGGGAGAGCGAGCACCGGAGCTCGGTCCCCTTTTTTTTTGTAGTGCGAGCGTTTGGAGCTCGGCTTTTTTTTTTTTTTGTAGTGCGAGCGTTTGGAGCTCGGCTTTTTTTTTTTTTTTGTGCGGGCGTTTGGAGCTCGGCTTTTTTTTTTTTTTTGTAGTGCGAGCGTTTGGAGCTCGGCTTTTTTTTTTTTTTTTTTTTGTAGTGCGAACGTTTGGAGCTCGGCTTTTTTTTTTTTTTTTTTTTTTTTTTTTTTTTGTAGTGCGAGCGTTTGAAGCTCGGGAGCGTTTGAGCGTTTGGAGCTCGGCTCTTGTGCGCAGGTCGGGGACCGTTTTCCTTTGTCTAAAAGGTTTTATTAGATTAATAGCTGAGCCCTGGTTAGGGGTTGCCTACGTACCCTTTAGTAGAAGGGATCAAGCCAATCGTAGTTCGTTTGTTTACAAAAGCGGAGAGCGGATTGGAGCCCGGGGGCTTAATAGTAGAACCGTTTGAGGTTGATCGAGTTCCATGAGCGCGGGATGGCGTCGCCGTTCATCGTGACTAGCTCGTAGACGCCTGGTTTTACGACCTTGGAGATAAGGTAGGGGCCCTCCCAATTGGCACCCAGCTTGCCTGCGTTTAGCTCGGCGGTGTTTTCGAAGACCTTGCGGAGGACCAGGTCGCCCTCGGCGAAGAACCGGCCTCGAACCTTCTTGTTGTAATATTTGGAGGCGAGCTGCTGGTAGTTCTGGATTCGGAGTAGGGAATGGTCCCGTTGCTCTTCAAGGAAATCCAGCTCGCTGAGTAGGACGGCGTTGTTCAGTGCGGGTTGCTGGGTGAGCATAGCGCGGCGAGGAGTGGGGAGCCCGACTTCGGATGGGGCCATTGCTTCCATGCCGTGGGAGAGGTTGAACGGTGTTCGGCCAGTCGATGTCTTTGGTGTTGTGCGGTGGGACCAGAGGACTCCATCGAGCTCGTCGGCCCAGGACCCTTTCTTGTCGTCTAGTCGCTTTTTGAGGCCGTCGAGGATGGTCTTGTTGGTGGCCTCGGCTTGTCCGTTCCCCTGGGGGTACCTCGGAGTGGACTTACTTAGTCTGATTTTCCACTTCGCGCAGAAATCTTCGAAGAGGGCCGATGTGAACTGGGCACCGTTGTCGGTGACGATCTCGTACGGGAGCCCGTGTCGGCAGATGATGAACTTCCAGACGAACTTTCGGACGTCCTCTGCCTTGATCTTGGCGTATGATTCGGCCTCGACCCATTTGGTGAAGTAATCGGTCATGACTAAGAGGAAGCGCTTTTGGCGAGATCGGGGAAGGGGCCCGACTATGTCCATGGCCCATCGCATGAAGGGGTAGGGTGCCACCGCAGTGGTGAGGAGCTCGGTTGGACTATGAATGAGGGGACCGTGGCGCTGGCACTTCTCGCACCGGGCTGCGAATTTGTCGCAGTCTTGGAGCATTGTCGGCCAGTAGTGGCCTTGGTTTCGTATTCTCAGGGCGAGAGCCCGGCCACCGGAATGGTTGCCGTCGGCGCCCTCGTGCATTTCCTTCATCACGTCGATGGTTTCCTGCCCGTGGAGGCAGGCGAGCAGGGTTCCCGAGGCGCTCCATCGGAACAGATTGCCGTCCAGCATCGTATATTGGGCGCACTTCTTCCTTAGCCGTCGGGCGGCCCATCGGTCTGGGGGGCGAATGCCGTCTGCGATGTATAGCAGTAGGTCGACTCGCCAGTCTGGCAGTTCGGGCTCGACCGGGGGTAGTGGTAGAACTTCGGGAGGTGGTGCTTCTTCGTCCGCGGCCTGGGGGTTGATCAAGTAGGCCCCCTTTGGCAGCTCGATGCTGGGGAAATCGATGCTATCGACCGGGATCACTCGTCGTTGGGCCGGGGCCGAGGTGGATGCTAGCGCGGCGAGGGCATCTGCGGAAGTGTTATCGCCTCGGGGGATCTTTGTCAGGGTGAACTCGGCAAAGTCTGCGGCCAAGCCTTGGGTCACCGTGAGGTAGGCATCCATGCGATCGTTCTTGGTCTCGTACTCCCCGCTGAACTGATTGGCGACGAGCTGGGAGTCGCAGTAAGCCCGGATTTTCTTCGCACCGACCTCCTTTGCTAGGCGCAGACCGGCGATCAGAGCTTCGTACTCGGCCTCGTTGTTTGATGCCGGGAAGGCCAAGCGGAAAGACTGCTCGAGGATCTCCTTGGTCGGGGATTCGAGGCGTATGCCGACGCCGGACCCGTGTTTTGAGGCCGATCCGTCGACATGCAGAGTCCATACTTCGGGCACCTCGCTGACTGTCAGCTCTGGTGTCAACTCGACTAGGAAATCGGCCAGGGCCTGAGATTTGATCGCGGTCCGACCTCGGTACTCGATTTCATATTCGCTCAGCTCAACGGCCCACTTCATTATCCGGCCTGATCGGCTCGGGCTGTGGAGGATGTTTCTGAGGGGGTAGGTGCTTAGGACGGCAATCGCGTGGGATTGAAAATAAGGCCGGAGCTTCCTAGCTGCGACGACCACTGCCAGGGCGAGCTTCTCCAGAGTCGGGTACCTGCTCTCCGCGTCGTCGAGCGACTTGCTGATGTAGGAGATGGGTTTTTGGTCACCCCGGTCTTCCCGCACTAGTACGCCGCTGACCGCTGACGTGGAGATGGCGACGTAGAGGTAGAGGAATTCGCCTTCTTCTGGCTTGGACAGGACGGGGGGAGTGGATATGTACTCCTTCAGCTGTCGGAGGGCGTCCTCGCATTTGTCGTCCCACTCAAACCGCTTGTTAGCCCGGAGTAGTTGGTAGAACGGGAGACACTTGTCGGTAGAGCGGGAGATGAATCGATTTAGTGCGGCGATTCTCCCGGTGAGTCGTTGTACTTGACGCGTGCTCTCCGGGGATTTGAGCTCAATGATAGCTCGGATCTGCTTGGGGTCGGCCTCGATCCCGCGCTGGGTGATGATGTACCCGAGGAATTCGCCCGATGTGACGCCGAAGGAACACTTGGCCGGGTTCAGCTTCATGTTGTATTCGTTCAGCGTGCGGAAGCAGGACCGGAGGTGTGTGACGTGGTCGGTTGCCACCAGAGACTTTACCAGCATGTCATCTATGTATACCTCCATAGTGCGGCCGATTTGGTCGGCGAACATCCGGTTGACGAGCCGTTGGTAGGTGGCCCCGGCGTTTTTTAGTCCGAAGGGCATTACTTTGTAGCAGTAAATGCCTCGGTCCGTGATGAACGCGGTCTTCTCCTGATCATCAGGGTGCATGGGGATTTGGTTATACCCCGAGAAGGCATCCATGAAGGAGAGTAGCTCGTTTCCCGCGGTGGCTTCGACGTCCTGGTCGATTCGGGGGAGGGGGAAGCTGTCCTTAGGGCATGCCTTATTGAGGTCGGTGAAATCCACGCAGACCCTCCATTTTCCGCTCTTCTTCTTGACTACCACTGGGTTGGCTAACCAGTCCGGGTATTTCACCTCGGTGATCGAGCCGGCCGCGGTGAGCCTCTCTACCTCATCATTGACCGCTTGGGCGCGCTCCGGGCCAAGCTTCCGCCGCTTCTGCTTGACCGGCCTGCAGGTTGGATCCACGTTGAGCTCGTGGCTGCACGTGTTCGGGTCAATGCCGGGCAGGTCGCCAGTTGACCAGGCGAAGGTGGAGACGTTCTGCCCTAGGAACTTGACCAGCTCTTGCTTGATGCTTTCGTCGAGGTCGGTGCCGATGCCGACGCAGCGGGCGGGGTCGCGTGGGTCGATGTTGACCTGGGTGACAAGGTCCCGCCCGGGAAGATCCTGGGCGCCGAGCTCGCCGGGCTGAAGCGCATTGATGGCCAAGCAGGCCGGCGCGGCGCGGCGCAGCTTGTGCTCGATGGCGAAGCAGGCGGGGAGACCCTCTGGTTACTCCTAAGAGTGTATGTGCCGGCCTGGTTGGGGAACTTGAGGCACTGATGGTACGTCGACGTGACCGCCTTCATCGAGTGCAGCCAGGGGGTTCCGAGGATGATGTTGTAGATCGGGGTGGTGTCGAAGACCACGAACTTGACGATTTTCGTGACCCGACCTACGTAGACCGGTAATTCGATGGTGCCGATTCCGTTGACGGTGTCCCCGGCGAAGCTGGTTAGCGGGATGGAGTGCGGCTTGATCTCGACCCCGTTCAGGTTCATCCTGGCGAGGGTATCCTTGAAGATGAGGTCGACCGAGCTGCCCGTATCGACGAGGACTCGGTTAACGTCGCAGTCGGCTACGCGGACTTGTACGACGAGGGGGTCGTTGTGGGGCTGGTGGACCCCGGCCGCATCGGCCTCAGTGAAACATATCCCCCTCTTGCTCGTGTCCTGGGCGTCGATCTCCGGCCCGGAGTGCCACTTCAGGGATGCGTCGGTCCTCCTCTCGTGACGCTTGATGGACCGCACTGAGTCGTTGCACGAGAGGAGACCTCCCATGATCATCCCTATCAGAGTGCGGGCCGGGGGAGGCGATCTACCTGTTTCCCGGTCTCGCGAGGGAGATCGTCGCCGTCGGTCGTCGTTCTGGGCGCGGTGGTAGGGCCTAGTCCGGTTATCCGCGCGACCTTGGTTGTCGCGGGGTTGATCGTGATCGCCGTCCCGAGCATGCGGTCGCAGCCGCTCTGGGACGCTGATTTCTCCCCGCTGAAATTGTTTCAGCAGGACCTCTTGAAGTGCGCGGCAGTGAGAGGTCGGATGCCCCTTTCGCCGGTGGAAGTCGCAGAAGGCCGTCCTGTCGTATGGCTCATCTGGTCGGAACTCCCTATCGCTCGGCTCGTCGGGACGCCGATCCTGCTGGCGGGGATCCCGTACGTATTTGTTCCAAGGCAACCCTGGGGCGGGGGTGGGGGGAAGTACGGGATCGTGTAGGCGGAGGCCGGAGGGCGGTCCGTTGACAAGGAATGCAGCGGCCTGCTTTCCCTTGCTGCGATGGTACTCGTCGTCGTAATGTTGACGGGGCTCCTGATACCTTTCCTGGGGCCGCTCCTTTGGGGCCGGGGCCTTGTGAGAGGCACTGTTTCTTGATTCAGCCGCCTTCTCTTCCTCGAGCTCAACGAAGAGTCCAGCGCGGTGCAAGGCGTCTTCCAGCGAGCGCGGCCTGTTGAGCTTCATATCGTCCTTGAAGGCCGAATCGGCCCGCAGTCCTTTTCTCAGAGCGGGGAGCGCTGACTCGTCAGTCACGTTGCTCTGGGAGGCCGTGGCCTTGAAGCGCTCTATGAAGGACATGAGCGACTCCTTTGCTCCCTGATTCATTGCCCAGAGGTCCGCGCTGGATGCGGACTGGCGGATGTAGATGGAGTAATGCTCGAGGAAGGTGGTCGACAGGTCCCTGAAGCTGTCGATGGAGTGCGTCTTTAGCCGAGAGAACCACGTGAGGGCCGGGCCGGTGAGGTTTTCCACGAAAAGCTGGCAGTGAGCGGCTTCGCGCTCGTCTGGTGAGAAGTGGGCGCGACCCATGGCGATGGTGAACGCCGTGAGATACTGGGCCGGGTCGGTGGTGCCCGCGTAGGGCTGTAGCTTGAGCTTTCCGAGGTGCTGGAGTGGGACGGAGGCGATCCGGCGGGTGAACGGCGTGTTCTGCGTCTCTCTGAGGACGCGATCGATTTCTGGGGCCGCGCTGGTGGCTTGGTGGATTTTGGAGGACATCGCACGGATGGTCTCCTTCATAGCCTCGAACTCCGCGTCTCTTGAGCGCTCCGCGCTGGATCGGAGATGGTGGGCTTCGTCGCCCGGGTGGCTTCCTATGGCCGGGACGAAACGTCCGTCCGGCCTTTCGGATCCAGACGGCGAGTCGCTCGGTCGGCTTGTCCGGAAGCGGGGGGTTTCTTCCCGAGAGACCGGTTCTCTGGGATGGACGTCGGGGGACCCGACATTGTCCGACCGGTCACGGGAGGCCCCTAACGTGGCGAACCGCTGGTCGGTGGCTCGCGTTAGCTCATCGATCCGGGCGAGCAGGGTCTGCATCATGACGGACGGCGTGGGCTGGTCTTCTGGTGCTCGTGGCGCGTTGTGGGCGGCGGAGCCGTCGGAATGGGCGGGTGCTGACGCCGGGGGCGGGCCCTGGAGAATTGCTCTCGAGGAATCGCCTGATCGGCAGCTGCTTGGGCTGATGACGGAATGGTCGCCGTCGTTCGAGTCGTTGGCGGGGCCGTTGTCGGGGCCTGGGCCGTTGTTTGGGCCGGAGTGTCCTGGTCTGACAACACTCTTGGGGTCGGGATTGCCATCGTTGCTTCGGTCGTGTCGGTGGTTGAACTGCTCCTTGCGTGTAGAAGAATCTCAGCCCCTCCTTCTAGCGCCAATTGTTGATCCCGTGGATCACTAAGTGTGTTTAAAGAATGATTAGGAGATGGGAGGTGAGATTTTCGTTAATAGAGCAATTTAACCACATTTAAGACAGGTCGGGAGAAATATGAGTAGGCCGGGGCCGTGTTTCGTTTTATTGATGAGAGAGAAGTAAACGCTTTAGAATTACGAACTGGTTCCGAAGGACGTCCAGTTCGGCGTTCTAAAGTGTTGTCTTGTTACAAAGAGAGAGGTCGGGTAGCTTGTGGTAGGTTCTAGAGTCAAAATCAGAGTCCCCCTCATTAATGACATATGAGGGGTATATATAGTCGGGGTCGGCTTCCTGCTCCCCGGGATCTCGGGCCACGTGTCGCCTGCGGCCTCTTTCGCGGGTAAGGTGGCCTAGGAGGCGTGTCCCGGCTTTCGAGGAGAGAGGTCATGATGAGCTCGGCGTGGCGTGTTGCAGAGCAGTGCACTGTTTTACCAACTCTGCTCCACCTGCTCCTTCCTGCCCTTGTCAGCTCTGTAGAGTTGGTGGGACGTCGGGTCGAAGGCACATCCCTACGCGGGTAGGGTACTGCCTTACCAACTCCCACTCGCCTATTCTTCTGACACTCCCTGTTCTGGCGGGGCATCAGCGCGGGCCCGGGGTACGTTGCTTTCAGGTCGGCTACCGAGCTGAAGAGCGGTCTTGCAGGTCGGTGACATTAAGTCCGGTGACCGTACTGAAGAACGGCCTTTCCTAAGATGGGCCTAACTAATTGGGGGTGCTAGGCCCACCTCCAACAATTGTGGCTAAAAAAGTTTAACGAATTCAAAAAAAATCAAGCGATCGAGATCAATGAGTAATGAGATGGCGGGTCGAGTTGAAAGTCTTACTAGAGTAATCTGAGTAAATATTTACGGTCAAATAGGATTAAATGCAAAATCGTTAGTCAACTCCGCCAAAACCAAATATTCGTTCAAATCGGTGAGTTAAGTCGCCTAAACGTAACGACCGGAAACTCATACTTAAAGACTATTTATGGCGAATCAAGCGGAGAAAACAGAGACGTTAAACACGATTTCAGAGTATAAAACAAAAATAAGAGCAAGGAGCAAGAGACTAGATTCCAATCTCTACACCACTATTAACTACAATTTAGCTCTAAACTCACACTTGTTTTTTCTTTGTTCTTGTTCTTGTAAATCTCTCATGAGAATCGAAATACTAATCTAGTTTATTTCCCAAGAATCTTGTCTAAAATGTTTTTGAATTATATATATTCTCATTAAGCAACAAACTCTTTATTTATTACTCGATAATCCTTCTATTCTTCATTTTAAAGATAAACCAAAAACCCATTTATTTCCATTATTTATAAATTTTGAGCCGTTGTATCTCAAAATACACAATTATAAATGTTCAAAGAATCATCAATTTCTTAGGAAAAGAATAACCAGTCTTTAAGAAAACGTTACAAAAAAAAAAGATGAGACAATAATCAAATATAAACTAATTACATGACCATTCCACTTATTACAAAATTAATAAAATAAATTGGACATTTACACGCTGTTTCGAACTATACATACGTACATGTATGTTGGCGGTAAAAGAAAGAGGTTAGATGAAGCAGAGAAACACAAATGGAAAGATTCTTCTTCATCTCTGTCTTTCTTCTTCTTCTTCTGTTCGTCAACATAATCATCTCCTTCGCTTTCCCTCTCTCCACCAACTCACGCTGGATCGTCGACGACGGCATGAAAGGGCGGCGCGTGAAGCTCACGTGCGTCAACTGGCCGTCGCATCTAGAAACTGCGGTGGCCGAAGGGTTGAGAAAGCAGCCTATTGATTCGATCGCCGAGAAGATCGTTTCAATGGGTTTCACTTGCGTAAGGTTGACTTGGCCTCTCTACTTAGCCACCGATGAATCGTTCTCTGGGATTATGACCGTGAGACAATCCCTTCGCAAGTTTGGTCTTTTTGAAGCTGTTTCTGGTTTTCAAGCTAATAATCCCTCTATTCTTGATCTTCCCCTAATCAAAGCTTTCCAGGTAAACAAAACAAAAATCAATTTTTCTTATATGGGCTCTTGAATTTTCCCGGAAAGTTTTGACCTTTTCTTTTGGGTACTTGAATTTTCCCGGAAAGTTTTGACTTTTGAATTTCTGTATAGAAATGATTCTTCTTTTTCCTGGGATCATTGAATTCATGCAAGAAAAATCGAGCATTGATTCTAGTTTGTATTCTATCTCTAAAGTTTTAAGTTTGTAATGTCTTCTTAATCTTCGAGGGTTGGTGTTGCAGTGACAATGATGGAAACGGGTTCTTCGGCGATAGACATTTAAACCCTCATCTTTGGATCAAAGGGCTAATGAAAATGGCATCAATGTTTGCTAATGTCTCATCAAATGTGGTTGGTATGAGTCTAAGGAATGAGCTTAGAGGTCCTAAACAGAACATCAAAGATTGGTACAAGTATATGAGAGAAGGCGCTGAAGCGGTCCACTCAGTGAATCCAGACATTCTTGTCATTGTCTCGGGTTTAAATTACGATACTGACTTATCGTTTCTCCGAGACAGACCGTTTGAAGTTAGCTTCAGGAGGAAACTGGTGTTTGAGATCCATTGGTATGGGTTTTGGAGTTCTTGGGAAGGAGATAACTTGAACAAGATCTGTGGGAAAGAAACCGAAAACATAATGAAAATGTCGGGGTTTTTGGTCGAGAAAGGGATTCCGTTGTTTGTGAGCGAGTTTGGGATTGATCAAAGAGGGAACAATGTGAATGACAATAGGTTTCTACGTTGCTTTATGGCTTTAGCAGCGTATCTTGATCTAGATTGGGCGCTATGGACTCTTGCAGGAAGCTATTATGTAAGAGAGAAAACTATTGGATCAGATGAAACTTTTGGAGTTTTGGATTGGAATTGGTCAATCATAAGGAATTCAACCATTTTGCAGATGATATCTGCAATTCAGTCCCCTTTTCGAGGTACACAACTTAGATATTATATATTACATCCATACAAAAATAAGTTGATTTTACATTTTTTTTATTTTATCCCTTGATTAATGACAAACTTTGCAATAATGGAAACTCACCCTAGGAAAATAATTTTCCATCCTTCGACTGGACTTTGCATAGTGAGAAAATCACTGTTTCAACTAAAGCTTGGCTCTTGCAATAGACCAGAAAGCTTTAGACTTTCTTCTCATCGAGTTTTATCACTGACAGAAGAACAAATCTTCTGCTTAAAAGCTTATGAGAAAGGAAAGTCTGTGAAGCTGCGTCTGTTTTTCTCAGAATCTTACTGTTCAAAATGGAAACTTTTGTCTGAATCAAAGATGCAGCTCTCGTCCATTACAAAGAATGGAGAATCTGTTTGTTTTGATGTGGATTCGGATAGTAACAACATTGTCACAAAAAGCTGCCAATGGTTCAAGCTTGTTACTAGCACGAGAAGCCGATTTAAAGCCAAACCTTATCTTCTAATTAGTCCATACTCAAAGACATTTCTTCAGAAACATTTATCTGTCTGATAAGGTATTCAAGGAAAAGTTCCAATAGATTTCACTAATATGGAACCGAATCGGTGTATTTCCTCCTTGGTTTGGTTATTGAATCGATTAAACCGGTTTGGCAATTCTTGTTTTGTATTAACAAAGATTATTTAAGTGCCTAATCTATTTAAGATAGAACAAAGGGTGAAGATCTTACATTAGCCATATATAAACGAATATTTCAGTAACAAGTTCCATGGAACAATTTATCTGTTTTTTTCTTTCTTTCTTCTTTACTTATGAATCTTGCTTCTTCTCCTCCATAGATCTCGGCATGATCCTGACCTTAAGACCATGTTTCATGTACAAAGTCGTTGTAACTCGCGGAACAACGACATGATCTTGATCAACCTTAATTGAGTAATTCAACAAGATCGAAGCAACCACCATTTTCATCTGGAGGTAAGCAAATGTTTTCCCTAAACAAAGCCTTGGACCGCCATTGAACACGACGTATTTAAACTGATCATCACTCACATATTGCCCTCCTTGTATCCATCTCTCTGGTTTAAACATGTCACAGTCTTTTCCCCAAATCGATTCCATCCTTCCCATTGCATAGATCGAGAAGTAAACCCGTGAACCTTTTCTCAAGAAAGTTCCATCTGGAAACACGTCTTCTTCTGTCGCTTGTTTCATCTCCATTGGAATCGGTGGATAAAGTCTAAGAGATTCCGACAATGCCGCTTGTAGATAAACCATATCGTTAAGTTCTTTGACTGTGAAGACACAGCTCATTGTTTCCCCGGATTCAAGATTGTTCTCTCTTTGGCTCAAAATTTCTCTGATTTCGCCGAGGATCTTGTTTTCAACTTCCGGATGTTTTGTTATCAACCAGAAGAACCAAGTAAGCGCAACGGAACTCGTGTCTCGTCCCGCTAAGATGAAACTTGTGCAGAACTGTCTGAAAAACTTGACGGTGAATCGATCATTTTCATTGCCTCTTTTGTGACTTTCGATATGGATTAGCCTCGAGAGGACATCGGATTTGTTCTTCTCTAATCTTCCTTCGTCTTTAAGCATCGTGATTCGATCAACAACCATCTTGTCTATAAACCCGTGAACCGTCTCAACCGCTTTCCTCAGCCCTTTCTCATACCCTATATCAAAAAACTTCATAGGTTTCCACAAAAACGGCGGAATCATGAACCGAAACAGAGTAGACTCTGTTGCTTCTTCAAAAGCTTTGGCGAATGGAACATCAGGAAGATCATCATCCAAAGTTCCTGGATCATCACCGAGACCCGCGATACAGATATTATCAAAAGTTAACCGCAATAGAATCTCTTGAAGATCAAAAGCTTCTTGTGATTTCGAGAAACTCTTCATCACTTTCGATAGCTTCCTCTGTATCAAATCTCTCGTGGTCTGAAATGAATGCTCGACGAATCGAGTCGAATGCATCTCGGTTATCATAATCCGTCTCTGCTCTTTCCAAGATTCATCATCCGCGTTAAAGATACCTTCTTCCAACAAATCGCGGAATCTCTCTTTGTAAAACTCTCCTTTTGGGAAGTTCTTGAAGTTGGATTTGAGCATGTATTCGATGTTTGCCGGAACGCTAGTCATGGCTCCATAAGATCCACTAAACCAGATTCCTTGGTAAGGAAACGATCCTCGGCTTCTCGTTAAACACCTTGTAACCCATCCGTACACATCGTGAACTTCAAGGAAGAACTCGGGGGTGATCCCAAACACCGGCCATTGAATCGGTCCGCCTTTGTTGGTTAGCTTCGCTCGCAAGCAACAGAAAAGAAAAAGACCTAATAAAGCTATCGATACATCTTGAAGACAGAGATGAGCAGAGATGCGATCTATCAATGGCATTACAGAGTTTTTATTAAACATTTCTCTGTAGTTTGTTTCTCAGTGGTTCTCTCTTTTGTAATAACTTACAAACATGAAAATTGGTTTTCAAGGTTTTTAGTTTATGTTTCGTAACGATACGTAAATCGAAGAAGATTCAAAGAGAGTATTCTTCATGCGTTTGGTGCTTTTTTTTTTGCTTAAGGACTCGGACAGAGTTTATCGGGGATTGGTCTGTTTCGAGAAAACGACGTTTTCTTGTTGTACACGTCAAGTAATGTATGTGGTTTAACAAATGCAAATTGTGTTTGTTATTAGGCAGTGCCCGAAGTGCCGTAAGAAACTCGAAGAATAAAGGCTACAAAATGCAAAATTCGCATGTCATATCTCTACTCTTTTAAATTTTAGTAAATTTCATTTCAATTCGGCTTTTAAGATCAAAATACTTAGGTTCGGAATGCACTTTCAAATCGGACGTACGAACTATCATACCATTTTAATTTGCTTTATAAACTTTTCGGTCGTGCCACACATTCCACACATCGGCATTTTAGCTCAAAATTGGGCCTATAAATTTATCGACAGCCCATCCTTTGGCCTTTTAGCTCAAAAAGATTGTTTCATAAAAATTGGGCCTAAAAAATATATCAAATTTGAAACAGGAGTAGATCGATAATCAATCTGCAAAACTCTGCAACAATCTGATCTTTGGCCATTAAGTTCACAGATCCGTAGATGTTAACCATGGAGGCTAGATCCAAAGGTAACCATGGATGCTAACGATGAAAGCCAAGCAATCTAAGCTCTCCCGTAGAAACTCCATGAGAGGAGGGGTTTTGAAGAAAACAAGAGGAAACTCTGCGAATCCGAGAAGCTCCTCCTCCACCCAGATTCTGGTCGAACCCAGAAGAAAACCCATGGGGAGTTCTTCTAGACCCGAAATCTACCGGGTCGACCCGAAACTGTTCGAGTCTGCTGCTCCAGATACTCATGTCACAAGAGATACCCATTTTGTTAAGCTATTTACACAAATCGAGACCATTAACCCACCATATCGCTCTTGTCGTAACTCTGTTTCTTCAGAAATGGGTTTGTGTCGAGATTCTGTAGAAACCCATCAGGAAAACGACGATCGGAATCAGCTCGTTGCATATTGAAATCGCCGTGATGAAAACCTCCAAAACCCATAAACTTGTCTTCAAACATCGTCGAGTATAATCGATTTCACAAACGAAGAAGAAGAAAAATAAGAAAAGGAAGAAGAAGAAGATTCAAATACACACAACACAATGTAAACGCAAAAGGGGAAGAGTAGTATAATCGATTTAACAAACGAAGAAGACGAAAAAGAGAGAGAGAGAGATTGGGGATTTTGTGTGTTTGGTGAAACGGAGTCGTTTTAGATTTAACAGATACTTAACGTCGATCCTGATTAATACACAGATAATGATGTTGACTTATTTGATATTTAATATGGTTCGGTCAACTAAAGTTTGTATTTTTTTTTGGCAAAAGTCGGTGAATTCGTAATTTTATTGACAGTTTTCCCAACAAAAAGTTGTGTTAATTAAGAAAGAAAGAAAAAAGGTGATTAGGACAAATTATACCAGAAGACAGGTAACACTGTGTAAATAGAGACAAAAACACAGAGCTGTTAAATTCTGGCCAGTTTTATCTTTGCTCCGGAAACTTGAACATCTCTCACTTTTAAATCTAAGAGAGTTCACCATTATGAAGCAAATTCAATTCAGATCTCAGATGAATTTCGAATTCAAAAAAAAAAAAAAATTAGATTGGAAATTTCTCAAACGCGATTCATCGGCGGGCTAAAAAAATTAGCCATCGGATCGAGGTATGTTAATTCGAACGAGTCCGAATTCGCAACCTATCGATCGGATTGAAGATTTTGGATATACGCTTCCGGTGACACGCCCTTCAGGGTACGTAAATCCCTAGACGAAGAGCGCAACGCCTTTCGAAAGCGATCTCAATAACATTCACAAGGAACAATCAAACCAACAAGAGATTGAAAAACAAAAAAAGAGAGAAGCTTGAAGAAGATAGAATGTCGACGGCTATGGAGATGGACTGAGATTTGAAGAGTTAGGGTTTAGAGGGTCTTACTCTTATAGAGAGACACGGAGAGACCAAATTAGGGGAATGCCATTAATGGACCTTTATTATTTAAGGCCCATATTTAATAAGACCACAGTTTGGGCCGCCTTTTTTATTGAATTGTGCTGTTTGGACCGTTTGGTGAAAGGAACAAGTGCATTAAAAAAAACATTTCATTTTGTGTTAGGTGAAAATTCTTTTCGTAAATTTAAGTTTCACTAAAAAAACTGATACCCGATTTCTATGTGTAATGGATTTTATTTATGTAATTGTGAAATCCATTGAAAACTGATTTAATGAGAGAGAATTTCAGTTAATGTTAGATGAAATAAAAATAAATTTGAAGCGATAAGGACCATTTAGGGGTGGGCACAATTATTTGATACTCGTTCCGTATCCGTTATTTGTCTTGTACTTGTTTTTTCAAAACAAGTATTTATTTTTTCAAATCGGGTAATAAGTAGACAAATTTTATTACTTGCAAGTACGGGACAAGTATCAAATTTCGTTTTTTTTAATACTTGTCCCATTACTTGGTACTTGGTACTTGTTACTTATCAACATAAATACTTGTTAGACTATGTACATTGGTTTCAATATTCAACACCCTACTTTTTCTATTTTAACACTCCACATCATCTTCTCTCTCTTCCACCTAATAATTCAACACTCACTCAATTTTTACATTTTACAATTGTTTTGATTATAAAAATTTAACACCCTACCCCACCATTTTTATTTCTTTTTTTATTTTCTTTTATGTTTTTGTTTTTGCGATTTCATATTATTAATAACAATTACTTATTGAAATTAAATTAAAACAATTAAGAGTTGAATAATTTTGAATAATATTTTTTTATTTTACATATTAATTAAAAATTGCAATTAATAAAAACGGTAATTTGATGAATAACATGGACGATAGTTTGGAACAGCCGACGATGTGAAAAAATTTGGTGGATAACCATAATTTGATATATTTTGGGGTTGGTTGGAAGATTGATTTTGAAATTGATAATTGTTAGAATTTGAATAGTTAAAAAGGTAATTAGAAAAATTTTGGGTGTTAAAAATATTATTGTTGGGATCCCTTTAACTAAAACGATGTTTAAAACTAAAAACAAAAGTTTATTAGATGCTAATTAAAAAAGTATAGTAAACAAAATGAGTTTTTTCTGTGTCTAAATCAAATGAAGCAAGTCTCTATTTATAGAATATGAAAAATGATGAATTTTAATATAAAATATATATATATATATATATATTATAATTTATTATGAAATAATTGATCTTAAATGATTCGGATGAAAAAAAATATATCAAGAATTTTAACGGCCAATGAAAACATAACACATGTCTCTATCCATATATCATTATCTAATAATTTTTTTTAACCAATAGCCATGTAACACGTGGCAAACCTTCCCCACTCACCAGAAAATTCACGGTGTTGATAAATTACAACACCAAATTTGCCACCTCAGATTCAACAAGTAATTTCAACACTCATTGCACTCTTACAACAGTTGAAAAAAAAAAATCAACACCACCATTGTATGTAGTCTTACTTGTTTGGTTTTAAAGAATCTATATTTTACAATGGACCAGGCCCATTTTAAAATTGTTTACAACATTTTTTTCCAATAAACATATATCTCTCTTTGTCTAAGAAGTAGAACGTCGAACCTAGAAACCAGAAACGGCGATTCTTCTTAGATTTCTTGATTTTTTTTTCCATCGCTTCATCTTAATCACTCCATTTCGTCGACCCAATCAGGTTTTTTTTCTTAGATATCTTGATTTTTTTATTGGTATCGGAAGCAATTATCGATTCCTATTTCTCTGCAAGGTTTTTGTGGTTTCCTTTAAGTAGAGAAAAATGACTTTTCGTGTATCTGTTAAGATCAACAAACTCTACAAGTTTGAAGAATAATTATGTGATTGTGACAAGTAATTATTTGTGACAAGTAACAAAACATCAAATATTTCATATTCAAGTAACAAGTATTTATTTGTGACAAGTAACAAGCCGGATCAAATAATTTACGAGTAATCAAAATTTTTGTGGGTACTTAAAATAACAAATACTTGTTTTGGCCGGATTAAGTACAAGTAATAAATCTAATTACTTGAATGGATCAAACCAAGTATCAAATACATGAAATTTATTGAATTTTATGTTGGATTTGGTCTAATTAAACCTAATGATAAGATTATACCAAACACCCTTAAAAAGATTTTCAATTGTAAATGGATTTTTTAATATTTACAGACAAAATAAATAACACCCTAAAGAAAGATTTCCAATTCGGGATTTCAATATTTCATAATCCCAAAAAAAAACTGAAAATTTAAATTTAAACTTAAACTTAAACTAAACACATCTAACAAACATCACAAGATTCAGCTAACATCAGAAGATTAAAAGTTGTATTCAGCGATCACTATCAACTCTGCCAGGCATCATATGAAAGGTTGAGATATCACCACGTGTCAAAACCCCATGAATCAGAGGGAGATACAGAATGTGATCATCACTAGCACAGAGCCCTCTATTCTATTGTCCCTTTCACAGGTCACTGAATAAGACAGCTATACAAAGATAGTATTTTTGCCTGAAAAAGAACTTTTACCCTTATGTCAACCCAAATCTAATCTCCGATCCATTTTTCACCATATCACTTAAAATTACGGGATTTAATTCCAAAATATTACTATTTTCTTTATCCATTGTACAAAAAGAAACAAAATGGATAACTATGAAGTTTAACATAATTAGATAGATAATCATGATTTTTTTAAAAGACTATGTAATTGACACATTCTCAAGGATTTGAAAAAATATATATAACTTATTATTAGGTCAATTGACATTTTTTATATTTTAAGTGATGAGTTTATAGGAAATAACACAATTTAGTCATATTATTCTATCTAATATCACACTATTTAATAGAAAACGATAATGCATTCAAAACGTAAGAAAACAACAATCGAAATACTCTTTAATTTCATTATTACCACTTATTCATTTATCTAAATAAATCAAAATTCATTGGTATTTAGCTCATTCACCCAAACTATCACTTTTTAGAAGTTTGCATGAGAAAATTGAATCACGTCGAATGACCAAAAAGAAATTTGGATTGAAACAAACAAAACAAGTACAAATATAACCAAAATTATGTTTACTTACACTTTTGATATCTTATGGTTTGCATTACAAACAACTTCTACAAAGATGTCTCTCCTTTCACGGTGATACTCCGGCCACCATCTATGCTACTGCCGGAAAATCCATCTTCCGGACTGTTATCATGGTCACTACATGATCCGCTCACATAGTGGTCTTGACCGTCCATTGGCTCAAGATGATGACTATTATTGAATCCGATGCAGCCGTTGATGTTGATAGAGACAGGTTCGGTTAACTGCTTACCGTCTCGTGGAGGCGAGAAAACCACCGGAAGGTAAAGCTCAGCCTCGCACAGAAACTTTGAGCTCTTGAAGTGTTCCTTTAGATTCTCCAAACCCTTTTTTGACGATCAAAAGTACCAAAATAAACACAATGTGTCACCTAATTATCATAAAGTTCAAGACTTTGGTTCAACTTATAGCTTAAACTTGTGTATATGTGGATCTCGTGGAACTTCCATGCGTTTGCTGAACAGTTTGAAGGTTTAAAACTCAAGCATATCAAGTTTATGTAGTTTGGGATTTCAAAACACTAATGTGTATACCTGAACCCTGGCATATGTGACTTGGCAAATCTTACGCGAATTAAGAACCTCCCAACGTTGATTATGAAACGTCTTGTAAAGCCTCCAAGCTGCCTCCGGAGATGTCATGTTCACAAACCCATACCCAACATTGCACTTGTTGCTAATATAACAGCAAAAGAGAAGAGTTATGATCTTAGTGATAAATATAACCACTACTATAGAGTCAATGGATTTTGATTTTTGATTACTTGAAATCCATGGGAAGATACACAAAATCATAAGAAGAAAAGGGCTGATGATGAGACTCGTGTTTGTCGCTTTCCTCGGTAATCACTTCGTTGATGTGAATGCAGTGATTGTCTAGCATATTCAACAGCAGCTTTTGACTATATAAAACAAAAAACACAATATTGAACCTTAGAAAAGTTCAGATGGAATCTCGTAACAAAAACCTACAAGAATCTGAAATATGAAAATGTTAGTCAATTAATGTAATATCAAACAAGAAGATAATCAAAAGCATGATGGAACATAACATAAGAGAATTTTATCTAGAATATAAATCTTTGAAAATATAAACAGCATCTTAGCACACGAATCCATGTGAATATATTTTAATAAAAGATTAGAAAGATCTAAATATTTAACCATCCTAGAGTTTGAAAAAGCTTCGAACTTTAAATCCATATAAATTCTTTACTGAAAGATTAAAAAGATTTAGTCTTTAACCATAGTCTTTATATTACTGATAATTAAAAAAGCCTCCAAACTTTAAAATACTAATAATTAGATTATCAAAGCCAAACCTGTACTTGTTTGGTATGTTCTTGATCATCAAAGTGGTACGTGGATCTCTGCAACTTGGATCATCCATGGTTTCTTCACTGATAAGAAAATGACTTAGTTCCAAGTTCTTCATATGTCTTTTCTTCCCCCACTTAGCCACGTTCTTGTTCTTCGTTTCCGATTCCGTTCCTCGGGTCTTATCATCGATACACAACGAACGCATAGAAGCTTCAACAACAACAACTTCATTATTAGGGCTCACATTCTTGTTTTTATTCTTTACGAGAGTAGTTGCAGACTGTCTCAAAGGAGGTGCTGGAATTGGTGGCGGTTGAAACGGTAGCTGCGGTTGCCTAAATGACCTGAACTTGTTCTTAAGTCCACCTGGTCGGCTAAATTCAATCACAACTTGCTTCCCATAGATCTCTTCACCATTCATTCGATCAAACGCTTTCGCCGCATCTCTTACGTCGTAAAATTCAACGAATCTTTGATGTTTCTTGTACGGTGTCTCTCTCAACTCTTTGATCGGACCTGAAGACAAAAATTACAATATCATTAAGTGTTCTCAAATGATTAAACAATCGGTCCAATAACTACTATATTCAAAAACTAAATGTCCAACTAAATGTCCATAGCATGTAAACAAGGGCATGATTAATTCAATATTGTAATTGAAAATGTTTTAATTCCTGATATATCCACAAATCGAGGAAACAAAACTAAAAAATCTAACAGAATCAAGACATAGAAAATTACAAAAAAAAAAACATACCGTAAACATGGAAAATCTGTCTGAGAGCAATGGAAGTGACTTCAGGGTCTAAGTTAAATATCACCAACGTTCCTTGGTTACAACCGCCGGGAACGGCACTAGACGCCGGAACAACAAACTGGGCCCACACAGGTCTGCCGGAAACAAACCCACGCGCCGATGAAGAAGACGGTGACCAAACGCTTACGCTTACGCCGCTACCGCTACCGCCGAGTCTGGCTTGATGCTGCATGTGTCTACCGCAAATCTCTCGAACCGCTCTTTTGGCGTCACGGAGATCGTAAAAATGGACGGTCACGATTCCTTCCGAGATTCTCTCCGTTTGCACGCCACGCACGTCGCCGAATGCCTCCAAGTCGCGTCTTACCGTCGACTCAGTGACGTCACGCGGAATGGAGATCAGAGAAAGAGATCGCGTCGGAGAATTTGACGGCGGAGGAAGCCGTTGAACGGCCGAAACGCCGTTAAAACACGGACGCGGTGGTGGTGGTGGAGGACGAGGAGAAAACATCATTGGATGTGGAGGGAGATTAAAGAACGTGAAAACTCTTGGTTCCGTCGGAGATAATCCGTACGACAACGGAGGAAGCGGCGGCGGAGGAAGAGTGTACGGAAAGTAAAAACGGGAGGAGATAGGGTTTAAGGGAACAAACTCTTGAGCTCGAGGGTCTAAATTTCCGGCGATCGGAAAAGCACTAGAATCTTCCATTAAAAGGGCTTTTTGTTTTCTTACAGAGGAATGGTTTTTTTCCGGCGAATGTGAAGTTTTCTTGATCGTGTGAGAGATACTGTAACGTCAACCCTCTCTCTCTTTACTCTATAGACAAGACAGTGGAAGAGAACAAATGTTTATTTTTATGTTTTTTTCTTATGTCTTTCCAATTTGTAAGCATTTAAGTTTCTCTAAAATGACTGTTTTTTTATTAAAAAAAAAATTGGATTAGATTATGTTGTTTAACATTAATACCCCTACTAACTTTTTGTAGGCTTGGGTTCTTGTTTTACGAGGCAATATATGTATAGATTAAAGTCCCTACGCGACACGAACACTGAGTACGTGGAAAATGTTCAATCTTTATTTTTCAGTTAAAAAATATGAAGTTATGAACCATCACAGCTCGTATTCAGAGAGTTTGTAAACGTCTAAATAAAGTTATTAAGTTATGATCATTCATTCTTTTTAACCCAACCCCGTCCACGACAATTGGTTTTTTTCATATTTTTATTCTATATTAGGGTGTGATCTGCGTTACTCGCGGACATTGTAAACAATTTTTCTAAACAGTTTTTATTGTCTATTATTTTATTTTTTGAATCCGGTAGTTAATTGAATTATTTTTACCAGCTTAAAATATGTGTATTTTTATTTTTTGGTTTATTTTCTTAATTTTTTAATTTATGATTTTATATGTATTTGTTTAGTGGATAGTACAGATTTTTATTTATTTTTTTTCCTTTGTTGGTTAATTTCATGCAATTAGTTGGTTTTTCTTAAGGAAGATCTTAACAATTTAAAGTTTTCTTTGCATAATTTTTGTTTTTTCTTTTGTTTCATCTAAAATCTATTTGTTGAAACCTTTGTAGAATACGTTTCCTTTTAATATTAAGGAATGAAAGAATTTGAGCTGCTTTTAAAATTTTGTTTTAAGATAATTTTTTATTTTTTTTAAATATGTTGGATATATAGATACTACGCGCGGACGTTGTCCATATTTTTTTTTAATTTTGTTTTGATTGTGTAATAGTATTTTATTTTCTTGGTTTTGGAGTTAATGGAATTGTTTCTAACAATTTAATATTGGGTGGTTCTTTATTTTATTTTATTTTCCATTTTTAATTTATTTTTAATCGTGTTTTTTTAACATCATTTTTTTTCATCGTGTTTCATGTTGGATTCTAATTAGGCATGTCAAGCGGGTCAAACTTGCTCCGCTAGATCCGCCTCGTGTGGGTTAATTTTTTTGTTCGACCCACATCCGTCCGTTTGAATTCACGGGTACTCGTGGATAACCCGCAAATATTTAAATAATAAATAATAAAAAAAACTTAAAATTTCTCGATCCGCACTTAATCCGCATCCGACCGGCAGCGGGTTAAACGGGCGGGATCCGCGGATAATGACTCAAATTGACAGCATCGATTTATGTATATTTTGGAATTTTTGTTTTATGTTTTGGTTTTTTTTTTTTTTTTTTTTGTGTGTTTTTTTGTTTTAATATTTATTGATTAGGTGGAGGATGAGTTGATGATAATAGAATAAAGTTAACTTTATATATATATATTTAGAACTTCTAATAGAGTTGTTGAACATAGAAGGAACGTGAAACGATTTGATTATTCGTCAAACTCAAAATGACTGGTTTACATAGTTTATATACAATTGCCTAAACCAGGTAAACCGAAATCAGATCACTAAATAATATAAACCAAACTAAATCAAGCTATACATTGATAACTTACGTATGTCTAATCTCCAAAACATTTAAGGTCGGCAATAATTAGCTAGACTCTTAGAATTAACTTATAAGTCTTAAGGATACTTTCTTTTCTTCTTCCCTTTTTCCTTAACAAAAAAAGGATTTTTTTTTTTACATTACGCATTCACAAGACAATACCACTGAAAAATGCATGCTTACTAAAATTTGCAAAAAGGTTTAATGATATAAGAATCAAGGGTCTTTATAAAAGCAATCGTTCAGTGTTTTTAACAAATAATTTTGTTTAATGTGGATATTGATATATTGAAGAAAGTGTTGTTAAACACGAAGTAGTGATCAAACGCACGTGCAGAGGAACATCTTGGTTCGAGAAGAAGACTCCCCAAAACCAACGATCAAAACCATAATCTTGGTTTTCGTTATTTTTTTGATATATTACTTAATACAACTTCTTGCTTACCACGTTTGCTTTCGTTATCACATTAAAAAAAAAACTAAGACATAAGTATATTGTTGTACAAATATGATTCTTCTCGGCATGCCAATCTACTATACATTTTATGGTTAAGATATTAGAAAATGTGTGTAATGATTTTCTTTGTTTTTTTTCTTTTCATGATTCTTAATCGAGCTGGATATATTTAGTTGAAGCGAATTGAGTCGAACCAATCAAAATGAACCAAAAATTAGGCTAAAGCTTAGTTATAGTTTTACTAGAACCGAGTTATCTAAACTGAAATTGATCGAACTAAACTGTACCAAACCCGAACGAAACCCCAACCGATATGCCCACTCCTATTCATTTCCGAACATGCAAAAAGGAGAAAATTTTGAAGTTACAAGTAACCTAGTGTTTTATCTTCATTTTAGATTTTATGTCTCGTAAGTCTTGGAAATTGTATCCTACAAAAGCCTAATCTTCCAAGTTAGTGAAGCAAGATTTGTATCTTTGAGCAAGACCAAACATCCCAAGAGTGCCTCCAGTGTGAAGCATCACTACAATGCTCGATTTCTCGTCTTGCACAAGCTCTGTTGCCGTCTCCCAAGCAGCTAAAGTGTACATTGGATCCACTAAGACTCCTGTCTCCTGCGCAATCTTCCGACACATCTCCACTTCTCCTTCTAAGACCTTCCCGAATCTGCAAGAACAAAAAGAAAATAGATAACTGATCAAATATCAATCAAACAAACCAATATAAAGCTTCAAACTTGGGGTGAAAAAATATCACTTTTAGTATATCTTCAATAGTGAAAAGAGGAACTTAGAACTTGCAAGCATACTTTCTCGGGTGTTGACGATCTACCCATTTGATCATATCCAAGCTGCTGCACGCGATTGAGGCAAGAAACTGCCTCGTAAATTCTGCTATCAACCGATCTTCATGTCTCTTGTAATTTTCGAGTGTATCAGCTAGCATCACTGCATTGATCTCCCATGGAAGCCTAGGAAGACTTTTAAGTGAGCTGGTAATCAAGATGCTAAAAGCTTCCGTAACCGAAAAGGAAACAAACACAAAGAGTATCAATAAATTTTGTGAACAAAGCGCCTAACCCTAAAGACATAGCTGCAACTCCTAAACCCACAGCAGTTGTTCCAGTACCAGCATCAACTACAAATTTGACCAGCCTCGTCTTCCCAAGTAAATGATCCTGTGACAAATACTGGACTAACCGAAACATACCTGCGTAGTGACAAAGCCCTAGTTAAAGATTACACATAAACGATAATCTTGGCCAGTTCTTCCACATTGATTTGGTGCAATACCTAAACTATATCAAAAATCGATATTTACCGAGTAATGCAAGAGCATCTCCTGCGCCTTCATTGACGATCAGAACCTTTCTAGTAGAAGATTTGGAACTCGAAAAATCATCCATTTTTGCAACATCCATAGCCTCAAGGTCCTCAACAATATCTTTAGCCCATAATACAGAACCGTCTTCTCCAGCGACCAGATCCGCGTGAGTTTTCAGCATTTGCTCTCTATTTGCATACCTCGATCTTGGAATATACTCAACATTTCCATACATAGTTGAAACGAGGTTATAACCGGTCAAAACCTCAGGCTGTTCTCCACGCAGTAGCAAATGTGATCTTATACCTCTCTCGGCACACGAAACAGCTGTAACATACAAGCAATCCACTTCCATTTGATTCAAAACCTAATCCGGCTTAGTTCTCTAATAAAAATAAAATAAAATGAGAACTTTACCAACTGCAGCTGTATGAGCACTTTGACAACCTCCACATGTAACCTATACACAAGGAAATTTCTAAGCTTTAAGCCTTGTTCCGAAGGACCCAATTGAGAAATATTGTAAGAGAAAGAAACTGGCAATGCGAAATAATAATAACTTAAAAGAAGAAGATAACTCATTCTCAGTTCTCACCAAATCAGTCACTTTATGATCTTGAAGAAGCGGTAACAACGCATCAAGCTTTCTAGCTTTGTTACCATTCACAAGAGGATGTAAGAGATCATCTCTCAGAATGTAAAAAGAAGATCCTTGCTTTCCTTTTGACACTTCATCTCCGAGATTTGGACTAGTGTTGTTGAAGAAGGAGGATTTGCCGATTCCTTGTTCCTTACAAGTCCCTTTAGCAGAAGAAACGCTGATTTTCTGAATTGGTGTTGCAGGACTCTGTAATCCCCATTTCCTATCAAGTAATTTCGACACAAACTCTCGTGTTTCGAGCTCGGAAATAGGAATTCCCTGAGATCCAAGATGTTTAGACAGTTGGATTCGAATTGCAAATGGGTTTTCTCAAAAGTGAATAAGGGGGTTATTGGGAGTTGGATTTACAAGACTTCTACAATTCAACAAAACTCTATGAAAAAACCGAACTTTTTCATCACAAGGCAGAATAGAGAAAACCTGAGAGGAGTGAAAGTGATGAAGATTCGATTTCCCGTTGACCGCGAAAAAGGTTGACCGTTGGACCTTCATTGTCGCTTCTTTGCAATTTCTACTTCTATCGGCTACAAGAACAGAGTAATGGAGAAACGCATTCACGCGCGTCTAGTTTCACGAGTTTTTGGGACGTGAAGAACACGCGCTTACCTAGACGTGAATTTGGGCCATGCCTCTGAAAGCCTACGCCCCATCTATTGTGGCTATATAGAATCATAGATCTAAATTAACAATTTGAAGCCTTTCAAGTTAGGCAAAAAAAAATTGTTTTTTGTTTTTGTTTTTAATTACTACGACGTTATTGGCTAATGCTTGTACATCCCCAACTTTGGAATCATAGCATTTTATATGGTCACGTCCCAAGCATCATTTGATCTTGTGATCTCGTTTTTCTAGTTGAACTTACGACATTTGGTTAAAAAATAATAATTAAAGATTGTTTTTTTGATAAATTGGAGAAGAAAAATTAGTTGAGTTAGTGAAAGAAAGATGACTTTGAAACATCTCGAGTGGATCATCGATGATTGTGAGAATATCCCACATCAAAAATTGCGAGAGATTTTTTACCAATTGGGTTTGAGTTGAAAACCTAAGAAGTTGGAGGGAAGAATCTACCAATCAATTGATACATACGAGACCGATCGATCTAGCTGTTCTAGCCCTCTCAAAAATATCCATGATCCGTCTTTTGATGCAACACAAAACACCTGAAGACTTAAAACGATATGAAAAGAGAAAACAAAGGTTCGACAAACTACAAATGACTCCTAACTGTAAGTTGAAGCAAAAGCTTCAAGCTTTGAATAAAAAAAGAAACTTTAGACTGAACTTTTCTCTTATTTGCTTGATGTCAAAAACGATTACAGAGAGTTGAATATATAGAAGACGAAAACCCTAGTTGCATACTGACATGTGTCCCTAATGACAGGCAATTGCACACGATCCTAGAAAAGCATCAAAACGGTTTCTGAGCTGGATTTGTGTTGCTTTTGGTACGAAGATCGTCTTTGGTGACGATGCTCTGTTTTTGGTCTTATCTTGACCATCACTTGCATTTAACGGCTTTTTTTGTGTTGGGCCAGATGGGCTTCGTAATTGTTTCATTACTCGCATGGGCCTTCGTCATCTGTAGCCCATCTGCTTCATGTGAAGTCCAAGACACAGTCTTGACTTGGTTGATACACCCCCTCAAATTGAGTCACTAGGTGTGTCTGACCTTCCTAAAAATATTGGAAAGTTGTTGCCTATAGGAACAGGTTCTAAACCTGCCGTACACTCAGAACTTTTCATTTCCCGAGGAGTAGACACCACTGGAGTTTGAAGTGATGAGGGATTTGTTGTTGTTGTTGGTTCTGACAATGCTGATGTTGCTGTTTCAGGTGATGCAGAGTTTTCTGGTGTAGGAAAACTCATCTTCCAGGCTGAAAGAAGAGGAGTATGAGCTACTGTTTGAAAGTTTTTATAGACAGTAGCATAGGGAAAGCTGGATTCCTCAAAGAGCACATGTCTGCTTATGTAGACCTTTTTTGTAGGTGGATGCAAGCAACGATAACCTTTATATTTTTCATTATACCCAAGAAACACACAGTGTAGAGACTTTGGATCCAGTTTGTTCTGAGCATAGGGTCGAAGATATGGATAGCATGAGTAACCAAACACCCTGAGAGCTGTGTATACTGGAGGCTTTTCATAGAGTTTTTCATATGGGCTTGTATGGTCTGCATTAGTTGTTGATGGTAATAGATTACCCAAAAAACAGGCTGTGAAGAAGGCTTCTACCCACAACTGTTGAGAAACCTTCCTATGAAACATCATAGAGAGTCCAAGTTGTGAAATGTGCATGTGCTTTCGTTCCGCAATACCATTTTGTTGAGGCCTATGTGGATATGAGGCGCAACATCATAACATAAACTTATCAAACCTGGCTCTGATACCATGTAAGTTGAAGCAAAAGTTTCAAGCTTTGAATAAAAGAAGAAACTTTAGACTGAACTTTTCTCTTATTTACTTGATGTCAAAAACGATTACAGAGAGTTGAATATATAGAAGATGAAAACCCTAGTTGCATACTGACAGGTGTCCCTAATGACAGGAAATTGCACACAGTCCTAGAAAAGCATCAAAACGGTTTCTGAGCTGGATCTGTGTTGCTTTTGGTACGAAGATCGTCTTTGGTGACGATGCTCTGTTTTTGGTCTTATCTTGACCATCACTTGCATTTAACGGCTCTTTTGTGTTGGGCCATATGGGCTTCGTAATTGTTTCATTACTCGCATGGGCCTTCGTCATCTGTAGCCCATATGTTTTAGGTGAAGTCCAAGACACAGTCTTGACTTGGTTGATACTAACGGCTAAACACAAAAGAAGAAATAAATCAAAAGTTATAATAAACCAACAAAAACATAACGCATCGTATGCCCACACATATATATGACATAAATAAATAAAGTTTTACGTTGTAATGATCGGAGCCAGCCCAAAAAATAAATTTTGATCAATATGATATACTTTCGTATCGTCCCAGTTTTATCGATGAAGGGACGAGCAAAAATACTTACACATAGTACAAGAAAATATTCACAGTACACCTACAAAAAAATATTCATATTATTAATTTCACACGCCGATCACAGCTCAGACAAAGAAGAGCGATCCAACCGCAGCAGCGACCGAAGCGAAGCCAATCGTGGTGGTGGTGACGCTTCCAGATTTTTGCTGAGGCGGCGGATAATTTGCGTAGGAAGAATCGCTTCCGATAGGTCCAGCGACAGCCACGTCATCATCTCCGGGAGGGTCAGCTGCATCATCATCGGTTGTTCCAATGGCGTTGTCGTCTCTTGGAGCATCCGCTACATCTACATCTCCGTCAGTCGGAGCTTTGGCGATGGTCATCGATGGTTTATCAGTGGCTGATACGACCACGGCGGAGACGACGACGAAGAGGAGAAGGAGAGCTAAGTGAAAGCGTGCCATTATATTAGTAAATTAATAATCCCCAAAAACCCTTTTTTTTCAAATGTTTTATGGATGTTTTTCCTTTTTTATTTATTTATTATTTTCGTTAATTGTTTAGTGAGGCTCTTAATTTATATAGTTGTTGATCAAGTGCGAAATTTGAGGTTTGCCAAAGAAATTAACGGCTGGGAAAAATGCAATTACATCCCTAATTTAAGCTTCTTCTTTTTGTCTCAATCCTATCAAATATAGCTAAAAGAAAGAATAATGAGTAGAAATTTTAGCCCGATTTTTCTTCAATTGAATTTAGTTATGGGATATTACGGTTCAAATTCTATTGTGATTTTAATTATGGTTCACAACTGTAAATGTAGTTAATAGCAAAGATATTGGAATTTTCACACAAATTGAAGATTAATTTAGGTATCGGTTAATGATTGCTAATTATAAAAATTACTTCTTCCGGTTTAAAGTAGTTCGGTTCTAGATTTTCAACTTTAATTTATGTGAAAACTGAAAAACATACTTATTGTGAAATGGAAAGAGTATTAGGTGGATGTAAAAGATAAGTCTTAATTAGAAGGTAGAAATATGAAGGACTCTTTTTGGGCCTAATTTAGATTATTGTATCTAAATGTTCCTTACCATTGGGCTTAGCTCCCGTGTCCCACAAGTAATAATACTTCCATAATCAACCTTCCCCTAAACGCAGTGATAGCGCGTGAACTACACGACCATTTCAAGAATTACCACAAAAAATCCGCAATTCAGTCAATTTGGCAAACGAGCGCGTGAAGAACCTTGTTAGCCTTTCAGGCATTCATAACAAAACAAATGAAATAGAAGTTGAACCTTACAAGTTACAATAAATGGATTTAATGAAAATGATTCGACAATTATTAACAACATAACCTAAAACATGACCATGAACAATTAGAATAATCTAAAACCCTATACAATGAAATGTTAAGACAAGTTCCTTAACTTATGTCCCCCCCCCCCCCTTTTGTACATCCTTCCAAAGTCTTATGTACATAAAAAGCAAAACGCAATTTCTTTGCGTTTTCATGATGTCAGACGCAATTTCCTGCCAACAAACCGCTAGCTGAGATCGATATCCACTTTTTTAGGTACACACCTTTTGGTTCGGTTACGACCAAGCTCTGTTCCGAGCTGACCCTTATCGCCCGCACCAAATGCGAATAGCTTCCCTGATTCCGCGAGCGCAAACGTATGAGCCTTCCCATGTATTGAGTTCGTTAGACTAATCTGAACCATACGCTCGTTCGCTTGTTTCAGCGATTTTACTACCGCTGGACTCAGCACATTCGCATGTCCATTACCCTGCAAAACCAAACATAAGAGTCAAATGAGCTTTCAATGCAGGTTTTACCGACATAATGCGTTCGTGTTTATATGTTTAAATACTTTTTCCTTATATAAAAACATCTTCATTTTATATCAAGTGTTTGATTAAAATGCTATAATCTGCGGATTATCTCACAAAAAAACACATTATTATAAAGCGCTAACCTGTTCATCAACATCTTGATGGTGACCGAGACTAGCAGATTCGCCACAACCAAACGAGTAAACATCGCCATCATCCGAGACCACGAAAGTAGTGTAATCTCCTGTTGCGACATGAACCGCCTTGACATGGCTTAGCCCTTCAACAACCTTAGGGACTGATTCACTCTCCTCGTTACCGTGTCCTAAGCAACCGTATCTTCCCCAACCCCAAGTGCACACTCTTCCATCTTGACCTACCACCGCAGCATGCCAATTACCCGCTGCAACCACCCTAGGTTGAAGATTCAATAGCTGAAACTGCTCGATAACCCGAGGATACTTCTCATCTGTTTTTGACCCGTGACCAAGCTTGCCTCCCAAACCGCAACCAACTGAGTAAACCGACCTAAAATAAGCATGCTAATGCGTCATAGTCGGGTTTGGGAATGAACCATATAAATAACAAAAATCTTTAGAATCCAAATTATTTTCGTTAAAAGTATTTAAACATACAAATATGAGCTACATTTGAAAATGACCTATAACATTTTTGAACCGGTCTAAAATAGATAGTTAACCGAAAAGAAATAGTGTATAGAAAGGGAACTCACATGCCATTTGGTAGACAAGCTAAGGCAAGAAGGTAGCAATAACCAGCAGCAATCTGCACTACGGGTACATTTTCGAGCGGGCCCAACAAAGGACGGGGCTCGACATCCCCAGCCTCGGTTTGGTGTCCGATTCTACCATCGTTGCCCCACGAGAATGTATAAACCTTTCCTTCTCGGGAGAGAATAGCGGTAAAGAAATTCCCGATAGCCGCTTGCACAACAAATATGTTCTTTAAAGATGTTACGAGCTGAGGTGTTGTAACCGGTTTAGTCCCTTCCCCTCCATATTCAGCTTCGCCAAACGAATCTTTTCCACACGCATAGACATTTCCATTATCGCTTATTAGCATTGTCCGACCAGCACCAGCTGCAGCTTGGATGATTCGGATTCCCTGCAATGATCTGCACAACACGATACCACTCTTGGTGAAGCCATCTTCTGGGTTTCGTGGTTATACTAACCGATTGATGTCAATGAGAATAACCTGACGGGCAAAATCCGAGTTTCTTCTTCGGTATGGCCATGTCCTAGCTGTCCAGAGTTATTATAACCAAAAGTATAAACTTCGCCTTTTGATGTCACAGCGATACTATGACCAGGACCAGCAACTGCTTGAGATTTCTCTCTTCGACAACAAGCTTCACCAGCCAGCAAAAACCTAAGGACCAATTTCCATGATCCTCCGCATCTACGTTTCATTTCTTGACGTTCTTCTTCATTCATAGGCTTGAAAATCACCCTTTTAGTACACATGTCGAGAGCAGCGAGCTCCGATAGCGATAAATTACAGTCCGGGGCAAAGTTTGCTGGCTGGCTAAAGAACGAGCATGTTGCCTATAACAACAACAACAAAAATCAAATCAGCAGAACCATCAATCCTTGATATTTCAGTAAAAAATTTCAACTTTTTCGAAACAGAACCTCTAGATTCGCGAGGTCACGAGGATCCAATCTACATTCAGTGAGAACATGAAGGACAATGGAAGGGCTATCTGCTAAAGGAAACTCTCCAGGAGTTGAATCCCCAAAGCAATGACGCTTTTGCCTCTGAAATGGGGTCACAGGAGGAGAAGCAATCGAAACCGGTTGCTCCGGTAAGTTGTGGTACGGTAAAGCAGGTGTTCCACTCGTTGTAGCATCCATTTTGGACACAGTTTATCTACAAATCACGACTTAAGACAAGTCACATTTTGACTTTACCTGTAATATGACATAAAACACAGAACAAGATCCCACAGTTTACCTGCAAATTTTGTAGTCTAGTATTGTTAAACGAGTTCTAAAGCTTTTGATCTACAGAGGAAGCAGAAACCACTAAGGATCAAAGTCATCATTCTTAAACTATAGCTTCAAGGAACCAATTTTAAGGGTTTTAACAAGAAAAGTTACTTTTTTTCTCTTTCTAATCAATAACAAAGAAAGAATCTGTTAACAATCAAATCAAATCAGCACAAGAATGAGAGAAGGAAACTTGGAAGAGAAGTGAAGTAATCAATAATGATGAGGACTATTCTTTAAGAACAAAATGAATCTTTGAAGAAAGAAAGATGGATCTGATACGGAAGATAAAGAAAACTGTTTGTCACACGCAAAGGACTTCTCCTTCTCCTCTGCACACGGAAACTCAAATTTTGACCTTACCACCACGATCAACACAAACCCAGAAAATCAACTCAGTTTTGATTGAACAACCCATCAGAGAAGATTAATTAATATAGGAAAATGTCAACACCACGATTTGATCATTTTACCCAGATTCAATCAATAGGAAATTCAACAGACTATTACACGTTAAGAAAAAGGAGCAAAATTTCTGAAAACCCATCTACATCAAACCATCATCAACAAGAATCGAACCTCAGAATTTACAGACAACCAAAGTGGCTTTCTTTTGTTTAGCTGTGTTGTCTGATGAGAGCATAGGAGAAAGATGGATATGAAGGAATGATCGGAGAATGTTTTCTAGAGAATTGACGGTGAAGAAAAGGAATCGAATTTCACAAACAAAAAAATCCCAAATTTCTTTTATAATTTGGCGTTGAGGGAAGTGAATGAAGAGGAAAGAAAGTTGTGGTGTCTCTTTAATGCGGTCATATAAAGCAATTAGAACTCTCTATTACTTACAAACCTGTCTGATAATTGTGATTGTGTATGTATATATGCACATATACGTATAATTGTAATGGTGTAGTATAACATACGTGTGCATCCAAAACAGGTTTTGAGTGGTAGAACAAGTTATCCATCCAACGGATCTTTATAGTTTATTAGTTGAGAATAAAATGGATATCACTATTAATTTATTGTTAGTACTCATGAGTCCTGATATAGTTAAGGCGGCGGCTGAATTCTAGGTTTAGAAAATAATAATGAGACAATAACATATATTTTCGACGTGTTATGAATAAAATATAAAGAGAAAATTGTTGTGTCTTATTCCATGAATAAAAAGAGGTATATATAAGTTTATAGACTTGAAAGATAAACTGAATAAAAATAATAAAGAAACCGAGAATATTCTAAATCTTCTAGAAAATAGACCTTATAATAGACATCCATATAATTATTCATAACAAATATCACTATTAATTTATTGGTAGTACTCATGAGTCCTGACATAGTTATCCACTATGATGACATCTCCAAAAAAAAAAAAAAAATATTCCTTGTCCCTTACTTATTATTTTCTCTGAAAACAAAAGAACTCAAATTTGTTAAAATTCCACTTATAGTTTGAGTTTCATAGCTAGATTATGATGACTATGAAAATGAAATTAGTAATCTGGTTCTTTAAACAATTGTTCTAAATGTATATGTCAAAGCTTGATCTACAAGAATATTTGACTAGAATACATAAGCTTGGAAGCAATAACAACCTGGCAAATTACAAAGTGCAAGTTGTGGCTTCATCTACAAGAATATTCCACCTGCATTTTCATATTGTTTATTTTTAATTTTATAAGTAAAGATAATAATCAAAACAGAAAATTAGAGAAAAAACAAAGATTTTTTTCTCTCTGTTGATATTGATGATGGTCATGATGATTTGATTGATTTCATACGTCAGCTTTGCATAAATATAAATATAACTAATAAATCCAAATTTCACAATTTCAATTATAAGCTAATTTGGACACACAATTAGGACTTATAATTCACATCCTATCTTAGAGCATCACCAACGGTGAATTCTATGACGAGGTTCTTACTAATTTTTTAATCAGAAATTTTAATTATTTAAAAATTTAGAATTTTTTAAGTTTGTTCACCTCCAATGGTGAATCTTATTAGAGGTTTTTTAAAAAAAAAATATTTGATAAATCATTTATTTGAAGTATAATTATATTGTTAAGAAAAATTTTTAATCAAAAAATTAAGAATTTTTTTTAAGTTAAAATTAAGAAAAAGTAAAAAAAAATCTAGCAAAAAAAACAATTCCGACGAATTAGATATTGACACGTGGCTAAGAACCCCTCCTAAGAACCGATTCTAAAAGTTCTGATTTAAAAACCAGTTCTTAATTATTACAATTATTATTATTTATTTATTTTTGGATTAAGAACCCCATGTTTTTGGGTTAAAAACGTGGTCTTAGGTAGATAATTAGATAGTCTTTTGAAGACATCAAGATCTCAATGAGATTAATCAATGATAAAGAAAGTTCAAACTATGTTTCCAGAGCACTCGTCCCCATAATTCCACGTTTTTATAGATTGACTTATTACAACGAGTTTCAGAGAAAAGTGAGTTTTGTTTTTTTTATGTAACAGCGTAGATACCTAGAATGGTTCGGAGATTCAAAATAGAGGTACTAAATTTACGAAAGTAATATCCATTGGGTTGACACAAACACTCCTTGCTAACTTATCTGCCGTTGTATTGTTTGCGCGTAAAATGAGCGAGATTGAGAAAAAAGAAAACATCTCCTTGCTTTTCACGAATTCTTCAGTGTAATGCAAAAGCCGGTTAATCCTCAGGTGTAGACACCAAAAAAAGTAGATTTATTCAACATGTTTTAGCATGTCTTCGCCATTCAACCCGTAATAGCACTCTCTCCATATAACATGACACAAGTAGTAGGTTTTAGGACATATGGTTTTTGCTATTCTAACTACACATGACATTAAGAGATTCGCCTAATCTTAAGAAAAAAATTGATCCAAAAATATGTTCTGTATAAAACTTATTTTTATTTTAACATTAAATACATATTTTTATAGAAATATATATTTGTTTTCAAAAATTTAAAATATGTTATATACAAAAAACTATGTTTTATTAAAATAAAATTCTGAATTGTAATAATTATTTTTCAAAAGATTGAAACAAATAAAAACGAAAGGGGACGAGAGAAAGAATATTTGAATCAATTACAATTTTTTTTTAAAAAGCCAGAGGGAAGGGTATTTGTGTATTTTTTTGTTTAATTCACAAAATACCATAGCCAAATTATTTTATGGCTATTCAATTAATTTTCATTTTTTGTTTGGTTATTAAGTTTAATTTCCCTTTTTCAAATACCATTTTGTTATTTTTTTTTTTGAATGACATAGAACCAAATTTATGTGTAGGATGAGTTTATAAATCATCTGTAGTGTTTCCGAAATAATAGAATTTTTGTGGTAGTTGTAGAATAAAAAAGACAATAAATAATAACTAAACTCTATTTTTATTTAAACTATTAAATTAACTAATTACGTGAAAGGTAAATTGATAAAGATCCCCTTCAATTTTATAAATAAACCATCTTTGGAAGAACATCATCAAGAGTTGCAAAGCGACGAGACCCAATAATTGGGGGAGAAAAAAAACTTTGGGAAATAGTAATGAACATATTATGAGATAATCATTAATATTTGGAAAGAGTCACCATAATAATTAAATATTATTTTTCTGATCTCGAACAATATTTTAAATTTTTAATTCATTGCCAAGACTCCTTACCTACAGATATATATTTTTGTTTGTTATGCAATTTAGTTAGAGGTTTGCTGAAATCACATTTTACCGTGAAATGAGATGGCTAATTTTACTTGGAAAGATAACTAATGACTTTCCCATACAAAAATTAATACATTTTAAACTAAGGTTCAAATATGAAGGAACACTATTTTATTACTTCATTTTGAAGATAAAATTGAAGCACCACTGAACAAAATTTCTTCATTTTTATCTTCAAAATGAAAGAAAAAGTGGAATTTGAAGGACCATTGGATTCTAGAAAATCAAATTCTACTCGACTCGATTGATCAACAAATCTGGTTTAATACCGGTTAAGACTCCTTTAACCGGGATTACTGCATCTGGAAGTGGAACTCTTTGACATACATTATGAACTTGATGAAGAATATGGATGACCAGTAATCTCTCACCGACAAAAAAATAGGATGGATGGTTCTTCTAACAATGGTTCTAAATGTACATGTCAAAGCTTGATGGATGTTCACAATTTTACGTTTCTGTAACCTTATAAACTAAAGAAAAAATTGATATTGATTAGAATACATAAAGCTTGAAAGCAATACCAACCTGGCAAATTACAAAGTGCAAGTTGTGGCTTCATCTACAAGAATAGCTGATGCTTCATTGGATTTGAATATCACATTCACAACATACAGTAAGTGATTGGTGCTTGAGCATACAAAACTCTTTCAAGTGGTGTCTCTGTAACCAAAATGTGGAAAAGATATGGCTGTCTACGAACTCTAAGATATCAATGAAAATTGCATTGTTGCATAAAAGGGTGATTGTAATCAACGTACTTCTCCCACAAAGGTTTGAACTTCTCTATTCCGATCTTCAACCACGGCTTTGAGTTCCCATTGAAGTGAAGAACAGCTCCCTTCTCTATCGCACGAGCATCTACATTGGTGTATCCCAATCCCAGGATATGCCACGATGCCTCTAGTGCCTCTGTTAACCCGTAAAATGTCAGAAGACCTGGAGGCAGTGTCCCAAGTTTCCATAAGGTCCGGTCCACGTTCTTTTCTTGCCAGTAGTGGTATATGCCGGTCACATTCCTCTTCCTCCACTCAACTAAATCAAAGACGTTCATCCCAAACGCCCACCCACACGCATCTGGATCAAAGTGGGAGCGAATCAGAGGATGGGAATAGTTCAAGTACTTGTGGTACCGGTGGAACGTCTCCATGCATGTCTCCACAGCCCCGTTTACATTCCTGTTTAAATCGATTGAAAAGAGAGCGGAAAGGTCCTTCTGAACTACAACGTCATCATCAAGAAAGACCACTTTCTTCAGCGCAGGAAACACTTCAGGGATGTAAAACCTGAGATGGTTGAGCATCGAGAGGTACTTGGGGTTTCTGAATTTGATTGGTGTGCGTCCATCGTCATTGTGTCCAGAGAAATAGTAGCTTTGCGTATCAGAGTCCTGCAGCTGCTTGAGGACAGGAACATAGGACGCATTAAGCCATTTGAAATCCTCAAATTTCTGAACCTCCACAGTGACTCCTCGGAGGTTGTCCATGTTGAGGGAGAACCAGGCCTTCATTGCAGCATAGTTGATCTCGTTAGTCACAAGATGAAACACGACTTTCTCAGGGGCCTTGGAGTTGAGAGCAGTGGAATTGACCACAACCGAGGTAGCAATGATGTTATCGGAAAAGACACAGAAATGGTAGAGATTGTTATCTGTGAGTTTTGAGCCCACATGGCTTCTTTCCTTGAGCCTTGTCTGTAAGTCTGAGTTCTGAAACCATTCGGTCGTGAGGCGAACGCCAAGACAGTAAAGACTCTTGGGCACTTCTTCGGCAGCAATCTGTCCATACTTGGAGCTCTTTTCGTTGAGGGAACTCACCTGTTCTTGGAGGGACTGAATAGTGGCCTTGAGCCTCATGATCATGGTGGCACTGTCGTAGTGAAGCTGCTGGGCCTGGTAAAGCAAGACGGCCATGTCACGGATGGTAGGCTCAGAGTCAAGCACATTTAAAGGATGCCTGCTAGTGGCAGCAGTGGAGAGAAGCAGCTGCGAGTTACGGATCTGGGCGCTAAGGTCCCAAGCAAACTGAAGGTTTTTGCTTTCTTTGGCAATGACAACAAAGGCTTTGGCAAGAGCAATCTGGTCGTTAACTTGGCGAGCAACGGAGGTCGGGCTCAACATTTCCTCAGTCATGTTCATGCCCTCCACAAACTTGTCATGACGGAAACGCCGCTGCACAAAAGAGAGATTGAATTGTAGGAATAAGCAAAGCGCAATTCAAGAGAAAGCTATAACTTGTGACACTAAGAAGATGAGGAGATGAGCAACCGACAAAGAAGAAGAAGATTGAATAACCTTGGGAATGGAAGGCCTTGGTTCAATCTGACCAGCCTTGCTGAGAATGAGGATAAAGAGCATCACCACAACCCCACAGAGAAGCCACCACACCACGTTCGAGATCTTCCTCCGCCCCGACCTCCGGAAATCCGACCCTCTCCTCCTCATACTCCGGAAATCCGACCCAGATCTGATCTGATGTAAAGCCGGTGTTCCAGTCGTTGTAGCATCCATTAAGGACACAGATTATCTACAAACGACGACTTAAGACAAGTCATATTTTGACTTTTCATGTAATATGACATAAGACACAGAACAAGATCCCACAATTTACCTGCAAATTTTGTAGTCTAGTATTGTTAAACGAGTTCTAAAGCTTATGATCTACAGAGGAAACAGAAACCAGTAAGGATCAAAGTCATCATTCTCAAACTATAGCTTCAATTGCTGTAAACTAGTATCCAGGAAGCAATTTTATGGGTTTTAACAAGGAAAGTTACTTTTTTTTCTCCTTCTAATCCAGAACAAAGTAAAAATCTATGAACAATCAAACCAAATCAGCCCAAGAATGAAAGAATATATCACTTTTCTACCAATCAAGTTGCAGTAATCCCACAAAATAAACACCACAACAAAACATAACTAGAATCTGGAATTGGGGTTCCCCTATGTCTATAAGAAGACCCTTTCCCATTTAATTTCGAAACAAATACGCCTCAATTTCGTCAATTTTCTCCGCAACGAACACACGAAATTCGACCTAGAGACTACTAACCTCCAATTACTATGAAGGAGATAGAAAATCTAAACAATAGTAAGTATCAGGACTCTCCTATACGTTTGAAATTCGTTCGAGTTGAGTGAAATGAACGAGATTTACCGATTATGGCAGCTTCACAGAGGCTGTTGCCAGATTCTTCGAGCGATCTACCGATCAGAAGAAGATTATTGAAAGAGGAGAGAGAGAGAGAGAGAGAGAGAAGTTCAATGAAGTGCTCACTCGTTTCTTAGCAACTAGCATCTTCAAGCGTTCATTGAAGTGGGCCTGAAAGAAGGAAGATTCTCTGAATGGGCTTATACCACAAATCTCAAGTGATATGGAAAAGCTGATAAAAATGTGTTTTTTAGGGTTGATAATTTAAATTTCAAAACTTTGGAAGCAATGTTTCCCACAATTTTGGCATTTCTCCGGTGATTTCACATTAACACGGATGAAAGTACTATATTGATGGATCTTGGAAAGACACAAATAATTTTTTATGGTATTGCTTTAAGAAAAGTGTGGAATGAATTATCATGTGGGTAAAGAATTTACGACGAAGTTTCTCTCCCCTGAACTATGTATTGTTCGATTGCAAACCAGAAGATGGTGATAGCTTTTGCAACACTCCGAGCCGGTGAAGATGGTGTCTATACCCAAAGAGCGGTCGAGTTTCATATTACACTTGGAACAATTCGTGAAGAGTATGGAGAGTTTACTTTTTTCTCTATCTCTCATCCCTCGCTCAAGCAAACACAAATGCGGACAAGTTAGCGCATAATGATTGTGTCTACCCATTAGATATTACTTATGTAAATTCGGTACCTCCGGTTTGGATTTCTGAATCGTTCTAAGCATTTAGTTATTGACTTCTAAATATCATCAATACAAGAAATAATCAAAAGACGTCAAGAGAAATAATCAATTATCATCAATGTTTTTATCATCAACTAGAGAAAGATTAAAACTTCCGTAATATTTTATTTTCCATACATTAATTAGTGTGGTTCCATAATTTTCATTCAAAACCAAACAAAACCTGATACAGACATTTCTCTTTCAATTTGGTATAACAAGAAGACATGTACAAGAAATGTGAAGGAGAATATATGGACAGAGTTTCTATAAACATCGGATACGAATCGGTTTAGACTCCTTTAACCGGGACTACTGCATCTGGAAGTGGAACTCTTTGACATATGTTCTTGATAGAAAGGATCATCAGAGCCTTGAACTGAACTCATCCTTGGAGGAGAAAAAGTCCATCCTTCCTTATCCATTGCCTCGTCGCAGCCTTCTTCTTCTTTGAACTTTATGAAGAATATGGATGACCAGTAATCTCTCACCAAGTTCTTCAAAATCATTAGAAGAAAACCGAGCGCATAGAAAATGAGAATCAAGAGAAATAAGCTGTTTGAAAGCGGAAGAGAGTGAAAGAAAGATGGCTGATTTACCATCTTGATCAATTGCATCACTTCGTTTAATGCGTTCTTGAAAAGATCAGGGTGAGTTAGGTCTTGTGTGGTTAAGATCTCTTGCCGGGTTTTATGAGATAAGTTCACTTCCATTTCCGCTCCTGCGTTTAAGGAATTGATAGTTAGATTTAAACAAAGACACCTGGGACCGGCAGGTTTATGAAGAAGAAGAAGAAAGAAGATAGATGATAATGAAACCTGCGACGATGAACTTCTCCATGATATGTCGAGCCATGTAGATTCTTCTTACCGAATCATCTTCCAGGATTTTACCATGTTCAGACACTTCTTCATAGAAATGCAAGGTTTCTCCAGCGTAGCAGCTTAACACCATACACATATTTGGTTTATATAAAATGGGGATGAAAACGAGGGAATGCATAATATAGAGTGTACCTATCCGCAAATTCCATAAGCGATTGGCGAAATCTTTTATTGAGAAGAAGCTTATCAAGTGGCTCGTTTGGATCAACAGGTCGAAACTCATCCTTCCGAAATAATAATCCGCTATCGGGAATGCCTAGAGCTAGACCCATTCTTTGGAACTCAAAGTGTTCTCTTTTCTTCAGGCTGATTTGTGAGAGAAGAGGTTGATTACTCGAGATGGAAAAGAAGACAACGACGAGAATTCCACCCTGAAAGAAGAATTAACTCGGAAATCTGTCAAAAGGCAAAATGATGATTAGCACATTCTTGGTATATAGCTTCATACCGTGACTAGAAGTACAAATCTTGAAGCAACCTGAAGCCAAGAGATTTTTTCATAAATCTCATTCAACACAAAAGCTGTTACCCATATAACGATTGCAGTGGCTGAGACGAGAATTCCTTTCCAGAGATCTTTAAGTTCATCAAATCGAAACTCTACATGTCGGATTTCTCTTGTGAATGCAATTAAAGCAAGCACATAAAGAGCATGAAGGCCTGCAACTGGGAAAGTCCATTGAAGACCCATGTGGCATTGACGGCTGAGAGGCTTTGTTGCGTGGAGAACTAAAAGCAAAATCAAAAGCTTATGAGCTATTATCCAAAAACCAAAAACACATGCAAAGTACAAAGTACAAAAGTTTAGAAATTCTTACTCGCAGCTCCAAAGATCCATGGCAACAAAACAAGGGGGAGAAAAATGTATGATTTTATGGGTGGTAGACGTTTCCTACATTATATAACCGAATATCATGAAACACAGCTAGACTAATAGAGATAAGAATTGGAATCCAATATCCCCGGATAACCGAAAGCTTATTAACATGAATACTTACTTGACAAATATGAAGTATAGTTGAAATGCCTGAGTTATACGACAACTCATCAGCAAACCGAATCCAAGTGGTCCTTCGACCCACACTGAAACCAAAACATTACATTGATCAAATTGTACAAGACTCGTTGATCTAACTGTCCACTCGTTTCTGAACATTGTTACACACAAACCTGCCCAAAGATAGCAATACTTCCCCCAGTGTTTCGATTGGAATTGAAGCAGATTAACTGACATCTGAAAAATAAACAACATTCACTTTTGGAAATATTAATATGGAAACTTAGCAAATGAAGTGATTTTTAAAAAACCAATCGATTAGCATCAAGTTGTCTAACCACAATTGAGAAGAGAAGGTTGAAGCTGGAGACGACTTGAATGACAGGGATCCAGAAACTGCTACTGTTACTACGAAGAGCCTTGTGTATCAAACATGGTAAGACCGATCGCGATAGAAGCCTGATAATAAACAAGTGAATCCATCAGATAGGTTCAACTTATAGAGAAATTGTTAGAAGTTAATTAAGATAAAATTGCCATCAAAAGATGCTATTTTTAACTTCGGAAACAATATCATTAATTGGTTTGGACATAAGTAAAGACCTTCGAAATACTCTCAAACCTTACAAACCAGAGTAAAAAGCTGAATCTTGTATCAAGAAACTGAAACATCTAATTCCCAGCAAAAGACAGATCCTTTGGGTATACACAAAGTAAATCCGGTGAGACATAATATCAAACACTTACAAGACAAAGAAATAAACAGCTAGAGAAATCATACAATACACTTAACGATTTAACCTTAAAATTCTACATCGAAAAATCGAGAATTTCTCGTCGAAGACGACCGAAGTAAAGAGTCAACAAGTAAACCCAGTAGACGAAAAATCCAGATCTTCAAAAACTAAAATCTGAGAAACCGAAAAAAGAGGATTTTGGAGTGAAGAAATCATCTCAAAAAAAAGAAGAACGAAGATGAACAACATACACGAAGAAGCAGATTACTGCTATTGAAACGGCGACGTAATCGCTGGGACAACCACCTCGTTGAGCACATCCACTAGCCATTTTTCTTCTAGCATATCGCTCTCTCTACTAAGCTCGATTCTGGGTTTTTGAGATTGTCTCTCGTCTGAGATTTTGTTTTGTTTCAGAGCTTGTTGCTTTAATGTCAAGGTAAAGTGCGAAAAAAATAAACCAATAAAGAAGTTTAATTTATCGAAGTTGGAGATTTAGAAAAACAAAAAAAAGTTTTTAACTTTGAAAATTCGCAATTCGGACAGGGACGGTCTCTGTCTCTCCATTGTTCACGTTTCTGTTCCTCGTTTGACTTTTTGACCAGAAAACACTTCCTCTTCCGGTAACAGCTTTCTACAATAAATTAATCTTTTATTTAAGAAAATATGACATCAGAACCCGAAAACCCGATCTCGAACCCGATCCGAACTAGAAAAATATCCGAATAGGTTTTAGTATCTAGTTACTTCGGATTTTAGATAATACCCGGCCCAAACAGAAACCCGAACTAGTATCCAAACAAATTCGAAGCTAACTAAACATATTAACCCCTTTGTACATAGTCTCGCCGATTCTTCTCATATTTTTCGGGTTTTTCGGGTATTTCAAATACTTTCGGGTATTTTTGGGTAGTTAGGATAGTTTTTTTACTGGAATTTTCAAGTAATTTGGATACTTTCGAGTACTTTCGGATAGTTTGAATACTTTTAGATAATTTTTTTTAGGTTTTTTGAGTACTTTCAAATATTTTTGGGTATTTCGGATAAACCGAACCCGACTCGAATCCGAGAGGACCTGAACCCAACCCGATCCAAAAATTATAAATATCGGAATGGAGCTTAAACCCAAAAATTCAAAATACCCGATCCGAATCCGATCGCTCAGATCTCAATACATTTTCTTGGAAGAAAAAAACAACAATTATTACTTAACAAACAATTATTAAAAAAAAGGAGAGAGAATTAATCTTTTCAACAAGAGAAATTAGAATATTTTTATTTAACTAGTAAGATCATTTATTTATTTATACATCAGTACTTTCATTAAAGAAACTAGAGATTTTATGATTGTTTTTTTTCACTTTACACTTCATTAATTTAAAACTGCAGTAATCACCTTCTACTACAAATATTTCACAAAACGACCCATTAAAATTGTACAATTTTTAATTAAGCCCCTTAATAAATTTGTGTATTTTTCACTCCAACGACTTGAGCTTGGAACTATACCGCCACAGCAAACCTCCGGCCAAATTGGTGAGCGCGTGTGAGGCCATCGGAACAAGAAGACTCGACGACAAAACCGCTGCATAACCATAAACTATACCGACAATCGACGCCCTGAGAAATTTTTATAAAAAAAAAACGCAACAGAATTCAATAGGTAAACCCCGGAAATGCGATAAAGAGATGCAAGAACATGTGAAGTCTATCAAAGAATGATGATAAATAGTATCAAGATTCAATTTACGCAATTATCATCAGCATTGAGGTACCAAAAATAGTTTACCAAACTGCAAAAGAATACTTTCTTCCACTCCCGAGATGAAGTAAACCGAAGATCAGTCCAACCGCCACAATACTCGTCCAATTGGTTCCAAACAAAGGTATCAATGCACCTCGAAAGAGCATCTCCTGTGAATCATCAACTTCTTTTTAAGGAAATTTTTGTGTGTGTTTGTATCTTTGATTGTTAATTTGTTACCTCACTAATTCCAGGTAAAACCGCAACAACAAGGTAATCTAGAGGCTCGAGTGAAGTAAGGATCTACAAGTAGTGAATCCAAATGAGGCGGTTAAGCGAGTTTAGAGAACCATAGGAATGTAATTATGAGTAATGTTTTACCTGCTGGTTTGCTGCTTCACTTGAATCAGCAAAATCTGGCCAAGATTTTAGTAGCAAGAACCTGCTTGATGATATAAACACAACGATTCCAGCAATTAACCCGAGATGCCAAGTTTCGAAACCAACTGCAAGACAATACAAAACCAGTTTGTTTATTGACTCCCTCATATAATTATTACACCACATAAATCGTTTTTTTTCAGAGGTGTTACATGCTAAATCTGTAGAGCAGTCTGGGACAGGTAATCCTTCAGTCGAAGCAACATGAGACGCCTGTAAGTGGAGATCAGATCAGTTAGATGCAGATGTCAGAATTAAAAAACAAAAACTTTCAAAAGGATTCACCTTCCTGATGATCAGGCCTAATGCAGCCATTAAACCGGAAGTTACAGTGCACGCCTGAAGCACTTTGTCTCTAGGAGCAACAACAACATCAATGGAGTCCTTTGAAGTTGAAGTATCGACTTGATCTTCTTCAAATCTTGGAGAGGAAACTTGAGCAACTTCTGCTTCTTCTGTAACATTTCTTCTGGTTATGTCTTTACCTTGTTGAGATTCTCTTCTGAGTTTCTTCAGTGGTTTACGACTCGAAGAGGCTCTTACATCAAACTTAAAACCCTGAAGATAAATAATCAGACAATGAGATTATATACCTTCGGACCAAGAACAGGCAAAATTCAAGAATCTTACAGTGTAAAACTTGACTGCTTGTACTGCTCGAGCATCATATAGCTTAGGGTTCGGACAAACTGATCAAATCAAGATTCAGAAAACCTTTGTCGAATACATTGAATTTGATCATATTCAGTAAGGAATCTAACTTACCCACCTGGACGAAGGAGATGAACAGAAGTTGAAGCTCCTCTGCTCCAAGATTGCAGAGAGATGAAACCCATCAGAGATTTTCGTCTGTCTTCTCAACTATGTTGCTTCGATTCATTGAGACTCTGTTTCCAAAACAAACAAAGGAAGAGTTTTACGGGGAAGAAGGAAGAACACAAACTCGGAAACGAGAGGTCTGCGTCTCGCCAGCTTCATACGACGTCGTTTATAACATCTCAAGCTAAATCAGATAACCAAATTTTCATTTGTAACATTCAAATTATCCAACCAGAATCTAGAATAACCCATTTTTCTCAACACGAGACTGTAAGATTCTTGAATCTGATATAATGCAATGTCGATCAGAACAAGTTTTGAGCTTTCCATCTGATATAATGCAATGTCGATCAGAACAAGTTGAAAATGTGACAAGAACTCGTCTCTTTTTTTTATTTTTATTTCTCTTATTAGATTTTAGGTTTGTAGAAACATTCATCTATACATGATGAAGAGAGACAGAACAAGTGACAGGGTATGTATGATGGCTCAGAACCATTTTTTGATAGTAAAACAAAGAACAAGATCAGAGAGGGATTCGATAAGTGGGATCAAACATCTTCAATATAAACAAATTGCCCTTGTCACCCCTTGATAACCTGCAGGGAAAGAAAAAAAACCATTGTTTTAAGATTCAAACGTTTTGGATGTTTGTTCATAAAAACATAAAATTGGAAAACTTTTATCCACTAACCGTAGTTCCTCATCCACATAAGTAATCTCCAGTTCACCGCGTGCGGTATCAGGCGCTTTTACAGGAATCTGCATATCAAACACCACTCAGATCATCACTAACCAGTCAGTATAAAGAAGAATATGGTGACTTAGACTGTCTGGAATCAGTACATGTATTTCTTATATACATGCACGCATATAGCGGAAAGAGTTTCAGTGTACTTACAAAGCCGAGAATTTTAAACACTTGGAGTTTCACAGCGACCTTCTTCGAATTGAGGGGTGTCAAGTCTCCAGTTACCTACGAAAAAACAAATGTTGTTTGCTTAATAGATGAGACTCACTTTACAAACTCTGCAAAAGGAATATCACTATTTTGATGAAGAAAGTTGTTCTTAATCCTTTGTTCTTGCCTAGTCAGCCACAAATGGAACGTGATCCTAGATTTACAGAATGTACAAAACTTTGTACATGTTCAATATTTATGCCAACTGATAACATCAATAGGTTGGTTACCATATATATCATAAAAAAAAGAGCTTAGTATATGGTCTAGCACAATGCGAACCTATTAGTGCATATGGTACAAATAAGAATCCAGAGGAAGAGTCAGTTTCAAACTTTACCGAGTTGTAGAAAGGCCAAGTCTCCATGTTTTGAACCTTTAATGTATCCACATTGATAGATTGGTAGTTTGTTATTGATCTTAAGAACCTCGGTTTCTGTTTTCATTGTTAAAGAGATAGAGAGAGAATGACACAACAAGCCACAAAATAAGTTTTCAAAGATTTAACAAGTTCTAACCTTTGCCTGCAAAATGGAAGCAGAGGTTGTGTAAATGAGCTCCCATTTTCCATTGATTAAATCAGATTTCAGAGGCTCCTTGGTGGGATTAACTGCTTCCACTTTACGAGCCAACTGTCTCCATACAAACAAAAGGCGATAACAAAAGCCGTGTATGTGAGATCAATGGAGATATAGATTTTACTTTCAATCATCATGACCAGTCCAATTCGTAATGTTTCCAACTGTATGTAACAAAGAAAGAGAAAGGACCTGATCAATCCGAAGCTGATCATCAAGCGAGGCGGTGGCGCCACGTTCGAGAGGCTCAATGGCTTCGAGAAGGTTTTGCTTCAGCTGTTTCTGCTTCTCGGCTCGACCGTTTCTGGTCAGAAACGCCGGAGGAAAGCTGAAAACGGCTTGGATTTTCAATCTCTCTCGATCACTTTTTCGAACGCTATGTAACTTTGTCGGAACGGCGAAGCCACTGTCCGACTTTAAGAGACTGCCGGAAATATTAAATCCGGTGGTCGGAGACATCGGAACTCCAGTCTTTAAGCACGAAGGCAAAGCCATGGAAAACAAAAAAGGAAAAAGCTTTCGTTTCAGAGAGACTCTATACGATCACAGACACAGCAGAAGAAGAAGAAGAGAGTTTGTTGCTCTGTCATTGCCATGGCTGACAACAACATCACACGACCACAGAGAGATAAGATTTGTTCTCTCTCCTCTGAAACGAGAGGCCCTCAGTGTTTCCGACTCCATTACGGCGTCGTTTTGAAAACAAATGTAAAAAGGAGAGCTTTGCCATTTTCTTCAAATTATCCAAAGACGTTAGATACTTACATTTCTTCCTAAATCAAGAAAGAAACACAAAACAATGAGAAAGAACAATTTATAATTCGATCCCCAATTGTTTTCTATATTTCCAATCTCCATGTATACAAAATGATACAAGATTGAGACTACAAAAACTATTTAGTACATAGTTGATATATGAAGAATTGAGTTTCTATTCTACACAGCTCCTTAAAGCTTGTGTTATACAATGTCAAATCAAGGGCTAGTTTACCTATTATATCATAAGCTTGATGATATTCCGAGCTGAAAAGACAAAAACTTTCGAAATCTTCAACGTGAAAAGCCGGATTCTTTATGATGATCGTCTAGTCTGTGTTATATCAGCTGTGTTGAAGAAGAGGAATCGAAACATGATTGATCGGGTTTGTCTCTGACATATGTACCTTACTTCTACAGGATATCATGAGACAAATTCTCTTGAGTTTTCTTCTTTGTCTGCGAGGGATGAATCTTGCAGCGTTTGTGCTTCTCCATCACTGCATTTCTGGTCTTCACTGAAGAAACTTTATGTGGGGAGTGATGAGACTTTTTTACGTTCTCTGTTCCTGGAGTTTGATTCCTGCGGAACCTTGGTGAGGTCAGGCTTATCAGTGATACCTGCACAGAATTATAATGTCATAGATCAAGATTCAATGCCCAAAATTATGCGAAGTTACAGTCTGATAACTAGATTTTTACTATACCTGAAAATCACCAACTTGTGGGTTTTTGTGTTCTTCAGATGCAACGTGAGTATTTTGATTTGCCTTGAAGCCACAAGACAAATTATCTTTTCCAGGTTCCTCTTTCCTGTTCTTTCCTTCTAGCTTCTTGAAGAACTAACGGACACAGCAACAACAAAAGAGAGCTTCCTAAGACCATGCTCTCTATTTATGTCCTCTGATTTTAAATAGAAATAAAGGGGGGTCTCTAATTCTACCTCTTTCCTCTTTTCTGCCCTTTCATCACTTCTGAAGTTGAAGGGAGAAGTTACAGTGAAAGACTTTGCTCTGGTTCTGCTATGAGTTGAACGATTTTCGCAGCTGCATATGCATTAGACAAAAACATCCTCTTATTTCCACATAAACCAGGGAGCTAGCACAGACACTTTCGATAAACCAAGTCAAGCCATTGCAATAACATAAGATAGTAAATGTTTCTCTAAGAAGGTTGGTACTTCAACCGCTTACCCGGCAGAAGGCTGTCTTTGCACATTATTGGGTATTCTACATGAAACTGAGCTACCTACAGTTATGTTTTTCCTGTATATAAGAAACCAAGTTAATCATAGTGAATTAGTACTAGTATTAAGCAACGAATGTTGGTGAAGATGGGTGGATCAGTAACCTTTTGTTTTCTGATTGCTGAATACTGAGAGGAGGAAGTTCGGGTAACCTGAAAGCAGAGGCCTACAATATATGCAAGAGTCAGTCTCAGCAAATACGTCTGGGATATACGCATGAAATGAAGAAACTTGGGAGGAGAATTACTCTGGTTGAACATTTTGGAGCATTTGAATCTTCTTTGGCTGTTCTAGGCAATGGTCTCTTGCGGCTTTTTAAAGCTACCGTTGGTTCGTTTCCCTTGGAGTTCACACTGTTTCTAGCATTTGATGAATTTGTTTCCTGTGTAGTGCATTTTCTTGCCAGGTCTTTTGGGGCTGTTTCGTTCGTTTGACGAGCAGAAGAAGCAAGGTTGAGTGACATATGAACTGAACTTGGACCTGATCTCTCCTTCTTGTCTGCTTTCCCTGTATCCTTAGCATTGGCACTGCTTCTAGAACCGTCTAGGGGCATCCCGACAATTTTTTTGTCGGTATTACCAGAAGGAGCACAATCGACTGACATGTGAAAGGGTTCAGGAGGTGGTCTGTTTTGGTTTTTGGATACACTAATGGACCTTTTCCTACTCGAGGGTGGCTCTTTTGTGGTTTTGTCGGTATTAGCAGAAGGAGCACAATTGATTGACATGTGAAAGGGTTCAGGAGGTGATATGTTTTGGTTTTTGGATACACTAATTGACCTTTTCCTACTCGAGGGTGGCTCTTTTCTGGTTTTCTTAAGTGGCAGATCCAGTCCTATATCAAGGGATGGTTCCAGATGTGAACTTCTACTGCAGGTCTTCGATCCGGAAGAATTAGGACGTCTTTCATTGCTCAAAGAAGTAGAATTATCCTGAAAATGCCATGGAAGTTGAGAGAAAAATAAAGCAGGAATTGCTTTTGCAATGTACAATAAAAATAAAAAAAAGTTTGATGGTTGTACAAGAACATTACCTGATCAAGAGCCTCGTCTTCAGGAACAGCCATGGAATCAAAGTTCTCGGCATTGATAACCTTCACTTCTCCAGTATGAACAACAGTTGTTTCACCCATTACAGAAATTGATGGAACAACAGACTCTACCTCAGCATTGGACACCTCTTCATGCCTTGCTTCATCCATGGCCATACCATTATTCACCACAAGTGGTGGTTCTGAATCAACGAGATTGTCTTTCCGTATTTCACACACAGTTTCATCACCGGTTTTAACATTTACTTCTTCCACCTTCGTCTTTGCTTTTCTCCCGGAAGCTCGGTTCTTGAAGTGAGCTTCAAAAAAGGCTGTCTTCTCTGCCACAGAACCAGGTTTTGTGAACCTCTCGACCTCTTCCAAGTAACGGTTCTGAGTGAAAGCTGACCATTTCTCCCATTGTAGAGATTCTGACGCAAATCTACCGAAGGATACTGATTCTGTGAGGAAACGATGTGGAGCAGCCTGCAAAGTGCAAACCAAACAAAAAAAAGCAAATCTCAAATTCTCTTCCCAGCGACTTCATATTCATCAACAACATTCTGTATCAGCAAAATCAATATCCAGAATCGAGTCTCTTTTAACATACTACGATCCGTTTCTCCGATGTTTAGAAACCCTAAATCCACGATTCCATCATCTCAAATAACTTTGTAAAGCTCCCAAATCAGGAAATTTCTATCTAAACAGAACAAAATCTCGGAAAAAGATAAACCACGAATCCAAGTAGAAGAAAGTACGGAGAAAGCAAATCAAACACACAGAAAACAAAATCTTAGGCAGTAAGCACTGACCTCGTTGGTTTCACGCGACGAAATCTCTGCAGGTTGCGAGAAGGATCTCACAAGACAGACGGATTCTCTCATTATTTTTGTGTGCTTCTCGAAATCGGAAAACCCTAATTTCTTCACCCTTTTATTATCCCCAAATCTGGATTTTCGCAGAGAAACTGAAAACTTTTATGTATTAGCTTCGGCTCCAATCTCCCAGTAGGTCCGAACTCAAAGCATATGATTTAAATTTCAACGGCCACTTTCCATATTCTTTACGTCATATATAGAAAAATATTTTATCAAATAGAGGAAGAGATTTTTTTTTTTTTTTGTAGAAGAATTGATTACACTTATAAACAGGAGATAAATAAAATTATTTTAAAAATTACAGTAAATACTAAACCTAATATTTACCTTTTAATATTAAATGATGAGAGTGTAATTCAGGTAAAAGTTTATTTCTGGTGCTAAATTAATTAATACTTATACACAGTTATAAAGATTTGAAAGTGCTTTTTATATATATGACAAAAGTGTACATGTTTTGACATTTTGTCAAAAGAAAACATTAGTATATGGTAAAAGTAAAACTGAAAAATATAAATATTATATCAGGAGTTTGCCTAAATGACAAAATGGTTTTTTTTATATACATAAATGAGACGATAATTTATTTTTAATACCATTTATTACATCACCATATTTTTGGCCTTTATTTCAGTGGCCTCCCAACGGCTAGTTTATTAACTGGAATGTAGAACCAAAGCAACAAATTGATCCGGTTTAGATCACTAAACCGGATTTATAATCACAGAACATGGAGAAAAGGTTGGATCACGGAAGGGTTCACAGAAGCAAAACCGAGTAATTCTCTATCTTGTTCAAAAAGCTTCATCTCTTGTTCATTCAGATTCACCCAAGCTTCAATTCCACCAGCTTCTTTCGTGTCGAGAAGCGCCACGATGTTCTTCTGCCTAACCGAAGGGAACCCGACCCAAACCGGTTTTCCCCAACCGAAATCGGTTTCATACAAACCGAATCGACAAGCACTCGAGAAGATGTAGAAATCGAAATCCCCACTTGCAATCATATCTCCTGCTTCTCTCTGGTAGTTACAGATGATCTCTGTTGCGTCTGGGTTTCCTACAAGCTTCGGCACGTGGTTATCTCGAAACCTCTGTTTCGCTTTTCTGATTTCCAAAACCAAAGTTTGAAGCTTTGTCTGGTTTTCTCCTTCCTCTGCTTTTGCTGCAAAGTAGCTCACGAGATTCCCAATTGAGTTCTCTGTGAATGGTGGAGAGACACGAGACCGTAGACTAGCCGCGTTTGCGAGAATCGATGGTTTCGATGTTCTTGAAACTGTTCTTGTAGCTTTCATTGCAGATTTCCATATAAGAGCTGAAACAGCTTCGACTCTTGTAGGCTGATTCACTTCAAAGCTTGAAGCTTTCGCTTGCAAAGCTTCAATACTCGATGAATCAAAGACGAATCTCTTCGAAAGAGTCTGATTCATCATGATTTCTGGCTCAATTACTGGTGCAGGGGAAGTCTCAGAGAAGTTTCCAGGTGGGAAGATCTTGACAGTGTCGAAAACCGGAAATCCAGCGGTTTTAATCGATCCTTGGGACGAAATTGCAGCCCAGCTCTTCATGAATAAACCGATGGAAGTTGCATCAGCGAGTTTATGAGAGACGCAAACTCCTATAGCCATGCCTCCACATTCAAAGAAACTCACTTGAGCAAGAAGAAGTTTGGTTCTTGTCTCTATGGAATCAACTGATGTGGGAATCAGTTGTTGCAAGCCGTCTGAAGAAGGCTCGTGTAGGATATTCGAAAGCCGTGAATTGACTTCTGCTTCGAGGAAATCAGCGCCCGAATCGTTACAATCGATGCTTATGTTGCCTTTCAGCCGCCCAGCGAGAGGGTAGAAATGAGTTAACGTCTCGGATAGTGATTTCTTCAGCTTCTGCAATTGCTCTGTTGGTTTGATTCTTTTATTACCTGAATAGAAGAACACCATCGGACCAAAGATTGTTGGACCGAGCTGTTCTAAAAGAGAGAGTTTAAAGTTCTTTAAGTAGTTTGGAGTTGGAGATGATGGCTTGATGATGTCTCTGGAGATCAAATCAACACTCATCAGACTTTTCTGGTGAAATCTTCTAAAGAGAAACCGAGCAACAGTCATCACAGAAAATATTTTCTTTCGGTTTTCGTTTAGGTGTTTGTTGTTAGAATAAGAAGAGGAAGAAACCTGTTGCAGCATAGCTTTTTAACAGAAAAAAATCCAAAGATTCTTGCAGGAAAATGCCAATAGATCCTCTGTACACTAAAGGACAAACAAATTTCCAGATTGAGATCAGCACAGATCATTTTAATATTAGAGCAATCTCTCTCACCTAAACTACTTCAGACAATAGAAAATTCGTGTTTTCATAAGAAGATGTTTACATGAACAAAGTATACAGACAAATCGAGAACTGAAAGAGGACAAACATCTGGCTAAAATCTCTCACACTGTTTAACGAAACCAGAGACTTGAGGCAAGCAAGGAAGTAAATTGTATATACCTTTCAGGCGTAAAGACCATGAAAAACAAAACATAAACCGATTTTCTTGGATAGCTTAAAGCGCAAAAAACTCTTACTTCGCCATTGATGTGTGTCCTTTAGAAGCAACAATCTCCTCTAGCTGTCTCCAGGTTTCTCCATTCTTCTTCTTGGTATCCTCTGCATTTTGCTGATCTTCTTGAAACTTGCGCAAACACTCTTCGAATAATTCTGGATTTGTATCAGACAAAACCTTAAGAACATTCTCGGTCAAGTTTTTCACAGCCTGATTCCAATGGCTACTACCGTTTTTCTCCAAAGCGGGAAACACTATCGGTAGAATGATTCTACTGTTCTGTCTCACCAAATTACTTACTTGATCATTGTTCCATAAGTATACAGCCCGTTCCGCTACCTAAACACACACAAGCAGTATTATTCATGAACAATTCAAGACTGTAACAAAAGGTAAGTGAAACTAATAATCTCTAACTAACTTTTACCTGAAAGTGAGAACTGCTCAAGCACTGAGCAATTTGGCGAGAGAGCGGAATCATACATCGTTCAAACTCTGTTAATTGAGTTGCTTCTAATATCTCCTCCAATTCATTCAAGAACATGATTTCTTTGGAGCTATTAGTAACCGGCCAGTACTTCAATAACCCTCTAATGACAGTATCAGCGAGCTTACAATCTTTCTCAACAAACTGTATAACACAGTAAGAAAGCTGTTGATGGTAATTCGGTAAGCATTTCAGTTTGTGTAGAGGAACTAAGACTCGTGTAAGGAAGAGCTTGTGTTCTTCCTTGAGAGGTAAAGCAAATCCATTGATGATGGATCCCAAAACTTCAAGAAACTCGGCGATTCCCGAGTGTTTCCCGGTCTCAAATATAAAATCATACAAGATGTTGTTCATAGTTTTCCTGATGAATGGGCGGTGAACCATAAACCTCCCGTAGATCCGGTGAAGTATTGTTTTGAGATACTCTCTCTCCCTCGGATCTTCAGAATCGAACAAATCCAATAGCTTCAGAACGAATGTGTGATCGATGTATTTCTTGGATATCTTGGCGTCTGTGTTGGGAGATGCAACGATTCTTAGAAGGAACTCATAGACAATCTGCAAGTGAGGCCAAGAAGGGTTCAACGATCCTTCTTCTTCTTCCAAATCTAATGCTTCTGGAGTTTTGTTCTTCCATTGTTGATGAGGATTACTAAAGAGATTAGCCGAAATCATCTTTGTAGCTTCTTGAATAACTGATTCAGGGAACTTCCCATTCCCTGAAGAGATGACATAATCCACAACTTCAAGAAGTGTTTGCCTTTTGATCTCTTTCTCCTTCAGGTTTTGTTGAGGCTCGGCGACGAAGTCAAACACTACACAGCATAATCGAAGCTTCTTAAGAAACAGTTCTTGCTTCTCGGAGATCGAAACATCTCTCAACCTTGGCAACACTTCTAAAGAAACACAATCCAGATTATCTCGATTTGATGATCTCTGGCTTGGAACTTCATCACCTTGATTGTTACCTGGAGTTTGGGACTCACCATTATCCCAGAACTTAGCAGAAGGTTTCTTAGGAAGCCTCCCAAGTATCTGCTTAAACATCTTCTCAAGCTACCGATCTATGAGTCAAACTTCAATTTCAACAGACTCTGATCAGATTAGACACCAGAGAAGAAAGAGTCTTTAACTATACTGTACTACTCCTAAGATCATCTCACCACGCATAAGAACAGGTCTTGTGAACATCTCTTATTGACTAGATCTCGAATTGATTAATCATCCAGACAAAGCAAAAGAAGAAAGCAGACAAAAAAAACCACAACCCAGAGGAAAAAGGTAGTAGCTTTTTAATCATAAATCAAGCGCGTGAATCGTTTCTGGACGCAGAAAGCAAGACTGGATTCATGAATCATAAAAAAAAAGTAGACGAACTTGGGTTTGACCCCAAGTAATCTTAACAATCTAAGCACAAAGAAGAAGAAGAAGAAGCAGAAGAAGACGACGAAGAAGGGTTTAGCTTTTCATAGCTATTGCTTCGTTGGCATCTGGAGAGAGAGAAAAATAAATGGATAGAGATTAGAGAGATAAAAGAGAAGACCGAATGACCAGAGAAAATATTCACTGTCTGAACAGGGAACAGCATGTCGACAACGTTTAAGTCATAACCCGAAACTCAAAAACCAATGAACTATAAGATTTAAATCCAATCACTGAACCAATCTCGATTATGCATTACGTGTTTATCTTTTGAGAGTTCCAAGAGTTGTGGAGTTCGTAAACAAATCCACAAACTCCCCCAAAACTGAGACCAAAGATTTTGGTATATGATTCTCTCTGGAGTTTCTGTTGAAAACCAAAAAAATTGGCCTTTGAAAGAATATTAACGAGAAGATCATTAACAAAAATGTTCCTTTTTTTCAGTGAAGTCACAAATTTTGTTTCCTGATTTTGAAGAAATTATTATACAACTGGACAAAATCCAAAGGGGAAGGTATTTAATACAACCAACATACTGGTTCTTAAGCGTGGCAAACCCCCTAAAGCTGCAATTTTGCAGGCATCAAGATGAATTAATCAGACAAGTTTCAAGACAAAGGAACAAGAGATTCGGACAATGTAGCAAAAAAAAACCATTAACAAGCTTCAACGAGCAGGGAGATTTTAGAGGAAAGAAAAAAATAATAATGATGGAAATCAAAACGGGAACAATCTTACATCTTGAGTTTCCTTTCCTTCAAGGAAGAGACCGATTTGAAAATTTTCTCCAATGCTCTCCCGAATTGACATCAGAAGTATCTGAAGAACATCCCAATTCCAATAGAAGACACGAAAGCTCTCTCTCTCTCTCTCTCTCTTCTCTACAGCTCTAACCTCATGAAGCCTTTCGCACCCCGAGTTCTTCCAAACGTTTCCAAGTGGCTTCACGTTTTGCTTTGGTTTCAGCTTGCTTTGATTCATCTTCCTTGAACTTAGCAAGGCATTCTTTGAACAACTCAGGGTCAAGGTCATGAAATATCTTTCGAACGTTTAGTGTCAAACTATGAACAGCTTGGTTCCAATGATTCTGTGCGTTTCTCTCCAAAGCAGGGAATATAATTGGAAGAATGACTTTACGGCTCTGCATTATCAGATTCTCGATGTGATTGTTGTTCCATAAGAATAAAGCTCTCTCTGCAACCTGCAAAAACCAGACAGATGCATGTAATATACTGAAACAAAGATTGAAGCTTTACTCACAACTCAGTGACTCACTAGACGTATATGAAATGAACAACCTTTTTCCTATGGAAGATCATATGCGATATACCTTTCAACTGCAACATACTTTTTCCATTTTTATAACTTTCTCTTCGACGATAGCCCTAATATATCGATTTATCTAAGAAACTGTCTCAAGTATCATCCAGGGCTGAATACAACACTCCTAAACATTAATACTTTCATTACCGCAAACCCAACTCTTCCATTTGATCTTTTGATATAACAGTCAGTTAGCCTACAACGATTTCCATAAGCTGGTAACATTCTATATATGGCCTAGCGAATGAGAGGCGCAACCAACACTAACAGCAACAGCATTTTTTCAGGAAATGTCAAAGCAATGGGATATTACGTGTGCAACAAAAATGTGAGGTCTACAATTTGAGAAAGAAAGGAGAATTACAGGTACCTGAAAATGCAGACTGTTCAAACATCGAGCTATTTGGCGAAACAGTGGTACCATGCACCGTTGGAATTCTGGTGGCTGAGTTGCTTCGAGTACTTCCTCCAACTCATTCAGAAACATGACTTCTTTGGAACTATTTGTCACGGGCCAGTATTTCAATAACCCTCTTATAACCGTATCTGCAAGTTTGCAATCCTTTTCCACAAACTGTGTAATACAATAAGACAATTGTTGATGATACATTTGCAAGCATTTCGGTTTGTGGAGAGGTATCAAAACTCGAACGAGAAACACTTTGTGCTCATCTTTCAAGGGAAGAGCAAATCCATTGATGATACTTCCCAAGATTTCTAAAAACTCAGCAATCCCGTTATGTTTCTCTGTCTCGAAAACAAACCGATAGAAGATATTGTTGATGGATTTCCTGATGAAAGGACGGTGAACCATAAATTTACCATAGATACGATGGAGAATGGTTTTCAGACAATCTCTCTCTCTAGGATCCTCGGAATCAAATAAATCCAGTAACCGCAGGACAAAAGATTGGTCTATGTATCTCTTAGCCAACTTGGTGTCAGTCTCAGGCGAAGCAACAAACCTCAAGAAAAGCTCATAGACAAGCTGCAGGTGAGGCCACGCAAGATCCATGGAAGGCTCTTCCTCCTCCAGGTCTAAGGCATCAATAACTTTATTTTCACGTGGTTGAGGATTTAGTGTTCTGAAGATATTAGCAGAGACCATTCGAACGACTTCTTGAATACCTGCTTCGCTAAACTTTCCATTGGCGGAATTCACATAGTCCACAAGCTCCAGCAATGTCTGCCTCTTAATCTCTTTTTCCTTGATGTTCTTTGTAGGATCCGTGAAATCAAACACTACACGGCACAAGTTCAACTTTTTAATGAACAAGTTTTGTTTTTCCGTGTTAGGAACATCTTTAAAACTCGGCAATGCTTCATAAGGAGTGAAAACTCCGTTGTTGCTGTTGGTGTTCCCAGTGGTCTTTAGATTCCCATCTTTAAAACCAGAGTCAGAAGCAGCAGATTTCCCGCCTGCGGGAGCGTTCTTAGTCTGCGAATTCCCTGATTTCACGGCGCCATTATCACTGCTTTTCGAAGTAGACGCACCGGAAGCATGAGATGAAGAAGAATGGCCACCGTGATCACGTCCACGATGTTCGTTCTTTGAAGACTTTTTGGGAAGCTTACTTAGAATCTGTTTCCACATAGTAATAATTTTCTCAACACCAGAAGAATTCAGATTCTCTAATCATCCCCCAAACAAGACCTAGAAGAATAAATCCATCGATTTCAATCAGCGACTTGGTCTCCTCATCATCTGAGAAACGCAAAATCCATGAAACAAAAAAATCATGAAAACTCAAATCCTAGATCAGCAACTTATAAACAGAATCAAATCACGAACCTGGAAATCGAGAGAAATCCCTAACTTTCCCGGATTACAAAAGCCAAAATTCCCACCTTTTCTTCTTCTTCTACCCTAAACACGCACGCCCTTTTGTACAATCCACCAAAAAAAATCGAACTTTGGGCGATTTCAACTCTGTAACAATCCCAAACGAAACGTGAAAAAGAGAATCAGAGAATGAAAACAAGAGGAAAGCTGCACATTCCCCCACAACCACACAGACCAATGGATTTCAGACAATACGACTTATAAACCAGAAAAAGGGCTTCGATAATCGGAAAATTAAAAAAAAAAAAGCAATAATCGCCGATGACACAAATTGAGGTCAACAGGAGGAATACCCAAATGAGAGAAAAGAAAAAAAAGAGATTACAACGATGATGATGATGATGATAACAACATTAAAAGTTCTTCGGACCTCTTTCTTCTCGTTGTTCTTTGTTGACTTGTGATTTTTTGTTTTTCTTTCCCCTTTCCTTTGGAATTATGGATTTTTTTTCTCTCTTTTTTCTCTCAAAGCGATGAATTTTCTGCTTTTTTTTTTTAATTTTTGTTGCTCTTTTTCTTTTTCTTTTTTATAAATTAAATTGTATTATTCTCGTGATCGAGTTATAATTCTTCCTTATGATCCAACGGTTATCGTTTGATCGGATCAAACCCAACCTCTTTTGTTCTTCTTAATTTTTGTTATTTGCTTCCTTTCTTTTAATAGTAATAAATCAATTAATTTTGGGGAAATGACTCTAGAACACGCAAGCTTTGATTTTCATTGTTTATATAATGTCTATATAAACATTATTTGATAATTATAATCAAAAAATTTGTTTAGTTCAGTTAGTAGAGTCTTGGGTTTTTGATTCCGAGGTTTTGAGATCAAATCCCAGAAAGGGATTTTTTTTTTGTTTTAAAACCACCAAAACGACGTCGTTTTGGGCTGTTGAATTATAATAAAAAAAATCGACCAAATCACATACCGAACCAAACCGGTGTGCCACGTCATTAATCGTCGATGGAAAACTCACACCGTTTACGGTTTTGGTGAAATTGGCCGAATTTCAATATTTCATGTAGGAAATTCAAATTATTAAGTAGTTCGTGTAGCTTTTGGCATGGATCAAAACTTCATGTATGAATAATCAGCAGCCGAATACTTCATAGGGGAATAGGCCGTTTCTCGCTTCCAAGTCTTACTACTTTTGTGTTTATTATGGATTATACGAATTTTTTGAAGCAACAATTTCAAGATTGAGACACAAACGTTCGACGTCGTTTTAGCAGTTTAGAGCTGTAACTATGTCGTTTTAAAGTCCAAATGAAAATGGTGACGTTTATTATATCTACAATATGTTGTACATATAGCTTTGCACCATTGTTCCGTTCTCTTGGATTTGTACTTAAAAATTAATTGTCTTCAAAACGTAGCTTTTATCAGAGCCCATGCTTGCCTTGCGTCTACGAAAAACCGGCGGCTATTAGGTATGTTCATTTGTCAGATGCGGCTGATTGATTTTTGTTTGACAGACGCTGGAGGCTGCGTTTAGTAAACGAACAACAATCGGCCACAAACCGCACCCGTATACTCATGCGGCATGCAAACAAACAGACACATTGTTTTGATGCGTCAGTTCTAAAGCCCATACGAGACATGTTGCTTCATGCCTCTTAACACAATAACATCGTACATAGCCTCGGGTACATCTTCAAGCCCAACCAAAGAGTCTTATCCAATTTATTTCATATAACCCATCCAACCATAAGGAAGTGGCAGTTGCCACAACTAAATTTTTGGTTTTTTTAAAAAATCTTAAAAGTAATTTCTATTAGTTTAAAGCTATAATAAAAATTTGGTTCCCCCCCCCTAAACTTTTTTTAATCAATATTAAATCATTCTACTTTAGCTATATGTCCATTTTAGTTTCCATATCGTAAATCATAAAGCTATTTTATATTTTTGCCCCCACTAGATATAATTTCTAGATTCGCCCTGGCATCCAACTCCACGATTATTTTGGTTAGCTTTCCAAACCCATCTACGTTACATTTGAGATCTCCGACCTTGAGGAGAATTCTTTTTTTTAGGGTTGAGAAATGAATATATAAAAAAACATAAATTATTTCTCTTTTGAAACTCCTCATCATCCTAATTCGAGAGAAGGTAGGGCCAAACATATATGGTTTTATCACGTATTGTTGCTCGCTAGCATGAGAGCTAGATTTAACCTAGAACTTATTGATGAAGTCCAAGACTTTTTGAGAAGCAGGCATGACCATCTTCAACATGTATGTATTTTAGACGCTAGATTTAATCATCGCAGAGCATATAGACTCTTCTTAAGCTGTGAACAACTGAACTTCCTTTTAACAAAATAAAAAATAAAACCAATATTATATTTCAATATCAATATCGGATAGGAGTGGCACATATTATCCGAGATCCGATCTGAAAAACGGATATCTGGAGGGGCCGGATCCGGATCCGAATAGTAAAATCTCGGATCCGGCGGATCTGGATCCGGATATCCTGATTTTAAGGTCCGGATATCCGGATATCCGGATATCCGGATCCAGTTCCTTTAAATATATTAAAATAATATTTTATTAATAAAATATTAAATATATTGAGTTTTTATATATTAAAAATTAATTTTTTTAAAATATCAAAATTTATTTATTTTCTTTAAAAAATATATATAATTTTTTAAATTTATCTTTATTTTAATATTTTATTCTAATTTAATTTTTTTTTTCGGATCCGGATATCCGACGGATATCTTAATTTCTGGGCAGATATCCGGGAACAACAGATCCGGATAGTTAAAACTCGGATCCGGATATCCCAAAATTCCCGGTTATCCGGATCCGCCCCACCCCTAATATCGGATTGGCTGTTCAAATATTTATTTGTTTGGCGTATGACTCTTTTAATTGTTTAAACATCCGCCTGATTATGATCACATTATAAAAACATTATTTGTGTACTACTATTTTACAAAAGCTAGAAAATAAGTAATATTTTGTATATTGTTCATGCGTTAACTTTTCGGTTGTATCTATATATAATACTGCGTAAATCAACCAATAATAAACATGGACAAAATCATATTTTTATAAAAAAATATTAATTATTTTTTTAGAATTTGAAAACTGTTACAAGACACATTATTATTTTTTATCAAATGACAGTGAATGCAAATATTTCATTCCACGAATATCTTCCAAAACCTAATTATTTTTGTTGTGTCGTCGGTCAATTATTATAAATATATTTTATTCATTTCCGAGTATGTCACAAAGAAGAGAAGAATCTTGGAAGTTCATATATTTTTGTAATTTTCGAAGTTTATCTGCTTCTCCGAAGCATTCCTTAGTCCTAATTACCAAAAACTGGTCCATATCAAACTTTGCGTGTTGCTAAAACAAACATATATATTTGGAACACATTCCTTTTTTCTTCGTATTAAACATGAGAATTACCATTAATCACTAGTAACACGTTCCTTTTTTTTTTTTATCTGATACTATATTTGCTTTGCTTAGCTGCCACATTTTAATTAGCCTTTATGCGTTGGTTCATTTGTTCCTACTGAAGAAGAATAATATAATTATTTTTATTGCTCTATCTAATTATATTCTCTTATTGAGTTATTGTGCGTCTGTATGGTTTGGAAAAATTTCATAAAAACACCCGAATTTTATTCCGATTAGCTATTTAATATATGAACTATTTTTGTATCTAGTTTAATACCCAAACCATTTTTCTGCCTAGTTTAAATTTTCAAGTGTGAACCGTATATTTAGATTACATAGTATACGAAACGGAAGTTATCAAAAACGTGAACGGTGTTATAATCCCGTTATAAAATTAACTACAGTTACCCGTAACACTACAATGGTTAAATTAACCAGATCCAAAACCGGATAAAACCCGACACAAATTAACCCGACACTTAAACCCAAGTCACAGAGGTAAAAAATCCCCAAATCAGAATCGAAACCCTAAAATCTTAAACAATGGCGAAAACCTTCGATGAACCCTAAATCGAAAAGTTTCAATTGAATTCAAGCAAAATCAAACAAGATGAGGTACGATTGTAGGCGATTTCTTCGTGTTTCTTAGTTTCGTGGTCCGATTTTGGTTGATTGCTTATGTTTGATGAATTTTTGTTTTCCTGTGTAGTGACGAAGATGAGAAGTTGAAGCTACACATTTTCTACGGGGGTTTAATGTCGAAGGAAGGGAACACACTATGCTATATAGGTGGTTCGATTGCACCATATATGTTAGTAGATCATGATTTCCTTACATTTTCACTTTTCGAAGATTTCAGCATAAATCGACAACTCGTGAGCGATGTGGAAAAATTATGGTATAGACTACCTAATGAGGATATATCAGTGGCTAGATCGATATGGCATGATAAGGATAGTGAGATTATGAAGATGGCTGCAGAAGCAAAAGATTGTGGGGAGGTTTACATATACATCGAACATAGTGTCTCTCCACCAAATGTTGCTGTTGATGGTGCGAATGTGCTGAATGATATGGGTAATAATGAGGGGAGAACCTATATTTCCAAAGAATGTGTGGATGATGGTGAGAAGGCTGATGATGAAGACGGTAGTGAGGAAGAGGACATAGAGGAAGAAGAAAGTGAAGAAAGTGATGGTGAAAACAGAGAAGATGTAAAGAGTGATGAAGAAGACCGTGAGGAAGAAGTTGGTCAAGAAGAAACTAGACATGAAGAAGGTGGAGTGCAATCTGAGGATGAGAATCAGATTTTAGGTGAAGGAGGTGCTGACCCACGGTTTGCAAACTTGTTTGCACAAGTTGAACAAGAGACTCCTACAGTTCGTGGGGCTACTCAGCCTAATGTAGATGATGATGAAGCTGTTGAAAGTGAAGTTGAGACTGAGAGACAACTTCCTCATGGTGAATATCCAGATTATCCGGAAGACACTGATGAAGAATGGCACAATTGGCAGAAGAAGGATGACAGTGGTAGGCGGTTCAAAGTGAAAAGCAAAGCTGATTATGACAAGCCTCCATACTTATGGCTGATGAAACCTTTAACAATGGCGATGAATTCAAGGATAAACTACTGAGGTATGTTTTGAAAACACAGTATGATGTGAAGTTGAATAAGTGACAACCTCAGAAGCATGCAGCCATATGCACACACGAGAAATGCAAATGGAGGATATATTGCTCGATGGAGAAACCTATAAGGAAGTGGATGGTCAAAGTATACGAGGACAAGCATAATCATCTGCCCACAGAAAGAGCTAGGATGATGAAACAAGGAACTATTGCAAGGTTGTTCAAAGAGGAAGCAAGACGAAGACCTGATATAAGGAGCTTTGATATCAAGGATGAGTTGATGCACATGTACAACATCTCAGTTTCAATATTTAAATGCAGAAAAGCAAGAAGAATTGCATTAGATTTGGTGTTTGATACTCAGAAACAACATTTTGCTAAGCTATGGGACTATGAAGCTGAGTTGGTGAGATCTAACAAAGACGTTACAACAGAGATTGTGACTATTGAAAAGGATGGAAGACATGTATTTCAAAGCTTCTATATTTGTTTTGAACCTCTAAGGAGAACTTGGAAGCATTATTATAGGCTTTTGATAGGCCTTGATGGTGCGTTTTTAAAGTGGGAGTTGAAAGGAGAGATATTAGCCGCAGTTGGAAGGGATGCAGAAAATAGAATTTATCCCATAGCTTGGGCTATCGTAAGAGGTGAGAACAAGGACTCTTGGGAATGGTTCATCAAAAATTTGGCAGCTGACTTAGGTTTGGGTGTAGGAGATGGAGTTAGCTTTATTTCAGACAAACAAAAGGTATGCTTCTTCAATGAAATTTGACAAACCAAAGTTATTATTCAATGTATATTTGAAATAGTACTATATGATTCTTGTCTTCTGCAGGGCTTAAAAGTATCTCTTGCAACTGTTCTTCCAAATGCTGAGCATAGAAATTGTGCAAAGCATGTTTACGGTAATTGGAAAAAGAAATATGGGGATCTTGACTACAAACCCTTCTTCTGGAATGTGGCTTACAGCAAAACAATGGGAGAGTATAACAAGCACATTGATGAGCTAAAAACATACGACATAGAGGCACATGATGATTTGTTAAAAGCTGAACCAAAAACTTGGTGTCTTGCTTTCTTCTCGGGAAATGCCAGATCTGCTAATGTTTGTAATAGTTTATCAGAGAGTTTCAACAGGACTATCAAAGGAGCAAGAGAATTGCATTTGATTAACATGCTGGAAACCATAAGGAGGCAGGCTATGATGCGTATTGCTCGCAGGTTTAAGAGAGCAAATGCTTGCATATTGCCATTCCCGAAGAAGGTTGCATATATATTGGAAGCAAATAGAGAAGAGAGCAAAGACTGTTCTGTACTTACAAGTTCAGACAACTTGTATGAAGTTTTGTTGTATGGTTGTAGCTATGAGGTATGTCTTCGTATGCAACATTGTGTTTGTAAGGAGTGGGACCTTACTAGCATCCCTTGCTCACACGCAGTGCGTGTTATCAATGAGCAACACCGACAGCCAGAACAGTAAGTGTTAAGTTTTACTTATGATTTTGTTAAATTTTGATTGTTGTTATTTGATTTAACTTGGTTTTCTTTAATTGCAGCCATGTAGATTATTATTACAAGACTTCAGTTTGGATCGAAACCTACAGGTTCAATATAAAACCAGTTAATGGAGAAATATTTTGGGTCAAAACTGGTAAAGAACCAATTGGAGTTCCAGGTTTCAGGAAGATGCCAGGGAGACCTAAGAAGAAGAGGATAAAACCAGCACATGAGTCTCCTTCCAAATCAAATAGAGTGACTCGAGGTGGAAGGACAGTAACATGTGGAAATTGTAAGAAGGAAGGACATAACCGTGGAACTTGCAAAAGTGAAGCTTTTGTATTCCAAGATCCACCACGCAAACGTGGAAGACCTCGTAAGATACTTGTAAGTGTAGCTCTTCCTCAATTTCTTATGAAATGCTTTCTCTTATTAGATGTTTTCACATGTTAAACTCGTTAACATGACAGTCTGATGGCGGCATCAATCCAAATCCACCAAATAAACGCAGGATTAGTTTATCACAGCCTTCCATTCCACCATCTACGCCTACTCAATCACAGGCTTCCATTTCACAGCCTTCATGTACTGCACCTCAGCACTCAACTAATGCACCTCAGCACTCAACTAATGCTCCTCTTGGTCGTGGACGTGGCCATCGTGGTCGTCCTCCTGGAAAAGGACAACTCCGTAAGAAGGTGACAGTTCCAAGAGGTCACGGCGTGTATATGTGCCCTTTTTCTGATCGAGTGTTTGAATGCTTTGGTCCTACTTCAAGAAAGATAGGAGGAAGTTCCAAAGGGACAAATTCTCGTAACTAATGTTTGTTGTATTGTTTGTAAACTCTCGAAATGTTTATTTGGTTTTGCTTTGTAAACTCTTATTATGATGGCTTATGAAGGATTTAATCTGAAAAGCTTGGCATCAGCTTTAGAGTCATCAAAAACATAAATCAACATTCATAAGACAACAACACAACATTCATAAGGAGCTTTAGAGTCAGCTTTAGAGTCATTACTGAATAAAACAACAACACAACATTCATAAGACACCATTCATAAGACAACATTCATAACAACAACACAGCATTACAAAACACGACCATTCAACATCACAACCACAATACCTCACTTTAGAGCATGGACAATTATGCTAGTAACAGCTACAAATCCAACCCACGATATTATTACAACCTGTCTAAGGAGGTTCTCTTTTTCAATGCTCGCTGCAATTTCTTGCTTCAACCTCTTGTTCTCATTTTGCATTTCAAGCCACGCCTCTGATTTCTCGAAATCTGATATATCCTTACCTTCTTCACTTTCAGTACAATCTTGGCCGACCAAAGCTCTCAGCTTCTTTAACTCCTCGAATTGGTGACGAATCAAATCTCGGGCTTCAATCAGAGCGACTTTCTGCCAACCATGAGGCTTTTCCACATCGAACCACCTTAAGAAATTGCAGGATCTCCAATTCGCATCTCCACAACCGTAAAATCTCCTGCCTGGATTATCATTCGTCCAAGCTTTCTTCAACATCGACAGCTTCCCACACTGGCATCTAACTTCACCCATCGTTAAGCTCGTTCCATCACTGCTACCGTTCGAACCACTCCCCGAACCTTGGCTTCGATTCATATTTTTTTTTTCGGATTGGATTTGAGGATTTAGGGATTTAGGATTCTTGCAGTTGGAGTTGGGGATTTATAGAAGACGACGTTTAAACCATGGTTAGATGTTAACAAAAAATTGTTCACCGTTTGTGAGATTTTAACGCCACGTTAACCTCCGTTAACGCGAGATCGTAAAATGAGCACACGTCTCACACTTGGAGATTTAAACTGGGTAGAAAAAATAGTTTAGATATTAAATTGGATACAAAAATAGTTCATGTATTAAATAGCTAATCAGAATAAAATTCAGATATTTTTATATAATTTTCCCGTATGGTTTTAAAGCAAAACATAAATAGCAAGTAGCAACCATTGATTTACAGTATCTTTATTTTAATAATGATGATTTATGAAATATACATATAAGAAAAATCTGAGCCTATGACATTTATAATCAGAAATAGGGAAAAAAAGTCTTCGATATTTATAAAATTAAATTACAAAAAAGGCAAAAAAATCAATTATAACAAGTGGAAAGGGGGATTTATAATAAAGATGTTTGTTGGCTAATTAATTCGTTAATAAACATGTTTATAGTTATATAATTTGTAAAATTATATAATAATAATGAAATGATAAAATCAAGAAAAGAATCAGATATTCCCCAATTTGTCGACAGATGAAATAGCGAAGTCTACAAACAACACGTGTCCATTTCCTCAGAGACTTTGACGATTTCACCGTTACCCTAATCTTATCTCTTTCCCTTTCTTTCTTTTTTCCCCATCTTTCTCCCTCGTAAAATCTCGTCCCCAAGAATAAAAATTCTCGCACAATTTTCTCGTCCTTTCCATTATTTTCTCTCTTGACTCGGTCGACGAATTTCACCAACCCGTTCTCTCTCTCTCTCTCTCTCTCATTCTCTTTCTTTCCTTCTTCCTTCTTGAATCGAAACTTGCTGCGTTGTTTTCATTCCAATTCGAACTGTTTTGATTTCCCCAGAAAAAAAAAAGGAGATCTTTTGTTTATTTTCGCGGCTGAGGGTTCGGTTTGGTTTTCCGTTGATCGCGATTCTACGTGGGTGAGGAAGGGTTTCTTTGATTCCAACTTCTCTATTGGTTTATTCAATTCGATCAACGAATCTTGTTTCTAATGTTTAGGATTTAGGTTTTCGAATTCTCTGAAAACCCTAGTTTTGATCGAGGAAGAGTTAAAACAGAAAAAAAAAAAAAAAAGAAGAAGAAGAAGAAAGCAAATTCCATTTATTCATTCATTCTTTTGTCACCAATTAGTTGTTAATACGTCTCATCTAGCGTTTCCGTTTCGTCCTCTATCTACGTTTCTTACTTTCTAAACCAAAGAGGAAGCTCTGAAAATTTCGGTGCCTAGTATTTTTTTGTTGCCATCTGAAATCAAGAGTTTCCTTTCTCGATAGATCCATCTTCTTCGTTTCTTTCTCAATTTCTCTTATCAAAAAAAAAGAAGTTTATTTCGGATCTGATCTTTCATCTTAGGGGGGTTTAAAAAAAAAAAACTTTTTAGGGATTCTGTACAAAGGGATTTTAGGTTTCAAAGTGTATATAGACTAATAGAAATGGCCTTAAATTTTTCACATAGACACTTTTCTTCCCATCTATCTGAGGAAAACAAGGTTTCACCAATGAAGATAGCCAATGGGTATCTTGTTGAGGGAGTTTCTGAGAGGAGCGGTGATATTTTTTCCCAGCCTTGGTGTTCAAGTATCGAGAAAGGCGATTGCTTTGACTATGGAAGGAATACTGGAGATTCGGCTTCTGTTGACATACTTGATGTTTTGCCATCTGATCCGTTTGGCATGGATATCAGCAATACTTTCACGGCCATTACTGGATGGCTTGAGGATTTGGAGGCTGACTATAGCCAATATGGAAGAGATGAGGTTGGGATTGGTGATGGAAACCACCAGTTGTTTGCTGGATTGAGTTTCATTTGGAACAATGCAATGCGGTTTCAGGAGTTTCCAGAGAGTAGTGTGTACAATAATGGGTCAGGGCCATTGCACGGGTTTGGTGGGGCATTTGATGGTGATGGATCTTGTCATGGTGCCTTCATATCTGCTAGCAGTGTGGATGAGGTATTGAGCCTCGAGGATGCGAGGAATGGTGGTGAAGTTGGAGGAAGCAGTGATCGCTGCAACAATGGGGGAGAGGATGCAAACGTTCATCCAGCGTTTGGTTTTTGTCTTTATCACTTGGGAGTGAAGGATCTTCTTTCAGTCAGTATGGTTTGCAAGTCTCTGCATACGACTGTCCGTGATGACTCGCTACTGTGGAAACATATCCACATTTGTCAACCGTTGAATGAGAAGATCACGGATGAGACTCTACTGCATTTAACCGATAGGGCTCAGGGTACTATGCAGTGTTTGAGGCTCGTAGATTGCCCGAGAATTACAGATGATTTTCTTAAGCGGGTGTTGGAGCACAACACACAAGTAGTTAAGGTGAGCTTTTCTTCATTTACTTTAAAGTTTATGTGGATTACTTATATTGATATGTAAATCTATAAGCTCTTTATAGAAGTGCTTGGTGGTATCTTATTTAAACCAAAAATGGTTTTGTGGTTGGCAGCTTGGCGTGCCTGGATGCACAAGGATCACTATTGATGGTGTTTTAAGCATCTTGAGGGATCTGAAGTCTGCGGGAAAGCTTCAAGTGAAACATTTAGAAATTGGTGGCCTCTTTGGAGTGACTAAAGATCACTATGATGAATTGTTTGAGTTGTTGGAGATAGACAATAATAATGCTGAGCAGTCTAATCAGAAGCCGTTGCGTTTTTACCATAGAGGAGACTGGTGTGTGTCCTGCGATGATGACCGGGTGCTAGATATTGAGATGTGCCCAAAATGTCAGAATGCGAGGCTTGTATATGACTGTCCAGCGGAAGAATGTAAAGGGAAAGAGGAAGGTTATGAGGAATGTCGTGCTTGTTCTCTTTGCATACAGAGGTGTTTTCAATGTGGACGGTGCATCAATGACAGCGAATACGAAGAAACCTTTTGTCTGGAGTTTTTGTGTTCTGATTGTTCAAAGCCGTCCCCTAAGTTACCTCTCTAGCATCTGAAATGAAATGGCTCAGTACTACTTCATGGGTAAGCTGTAGTTTGTGTCCTATTGATTGTAAGACTCTATGGGTTTTAACAGCTCCAATCGTACTGTGGAAAATAAATATAACTTCATCTTTTTTGTTTCTTTATTCTTCTTTCCCAAAAAAAGGAGTAGAAAATATCAGTTTAGTTTGATGTTAAGATGAATAAATTAACCAAAGATATCCCTAAAAATTATCAACCAGTCAAATTTTTGTTCAAAAAAAGAAGAAAAAAAACATAAATGAAAGTAGTCACAAAATTTAATAAAATAGAGCGAATATGATAAAACGAAAGATTAAGAAGCATATTCGAATGAGCGATCATCATATTTTGAAACAAATAGGATCACAATAATTAGATTTCATATATAAACAAACAAACTCATGTTGAACAGAGTTATAAACTACGTTAACTTAAAAATATTAATAATCTGAATCTGTGGCTTATTGCTGTTTTGGCTTTAGACATCTATCTGGCATTTAAAAAAAAAAAAAAACTATATATGTTGTAGCTTTGGATTATTCTCTGTATATGCAACAAAATGAAGATAAGCTTTTGATTCGAGTTAAGAGGAGCGTTGATTCTACGCGCCAATGGTTGGAAAAATAAAGAAGCAGAAAGATGTTTGTTTCCGACAGGCCTCGTTCTCCGATTGATTTCTACAAAGACGATCACAATCATCCATCTCCAGCATCACGGGACATAAACATGATGATCGACGGAGATCTGCAACCGCCACAACAACAACATCAAAGTCAGCAGATAATCCTCGGACTCGGAGACAACAGCAGCAGCGAGGATCACGAGATCAAAGCGCCGAAGAAACGAGCTGAGACATGGGTACAAGACGAAACTCGGATCTTGATCACGCTACGGAGAGAGATGGACGGTCTTTTCAACACATCCAAATCTAACAAGCATCTCTGGGAGCAGATTTCCACTAAGATGAGAGAGAAAGGGTTCGATCGAGCGCCGAGTATGTGTACGGATAAATGGAGGAACTTGTTGAAAGAGTTCAAGAAGGCTAAGCATCGAGATAAAGGAAGTGGATCGGCATCAGCAAAGATGTCGTATTACAAGGAGATTGAAGATATTCTTAGAGATAGAAACAAGAAAGTGGCACTCTATAAGACCCCTACTACACCACTTTCTGTTGCTAAAGTTGATTCCTTTATGCAATTTACAGATAAAGGTGAAACGGTAGATTGTTAGATTGAGAAGAAGAGATTAGTCTTTTGGTTTCTATTTTGTTACCCTTTTGGTGCTATAAGGATTTGATGGTAAACAATTGACTTTTGGTACTAAATTTGGGTTGTCTTTTCTCTTCAACAATAATTGCTATATCTTTTATCTTACTCTAGGTTTTGAAGACACAGGCATTTCCTTTGCATCTGTTGAAGGTACTCATCTCATATTTACATCTTTGTTTTGTTCATCCATTCAACTTTTAAAGCTCCTCTTCTTAACTGGGGAAGTACTGTGAGGTATATATTGATTTATCACGCTAGAGAAATGGTTGTATCAATTCTTGCGGTGGAAGCAGATTAGTCTTGATATGAGTTTTATATATGTCCCAGCTAATGGCAGGCCAACGCTAAATCTTGAAAGGCATGATGGTCATCCTCTCGCCATTGCTTCTGCTGATGCCATCACAGCAACTGGAGTTCCTCCTTGGAATTGGAGAGAAACCCCTGGAAATGGCAAGTAACCGGAAAAACAACTCTCCAATTGCAAGGTTTTCTGTTTTCATCGAGCTTTTGAACTTTATGTTCCACTCATTTTTGTATTATACAGCAGGCAGTGATGGCCAGCCTTTTGTGGGGAGGATCATAACAGTGAAATTTGGAGACTATACAAGAAGAATTGGGATTGATGGTACAGCTGAAGCGATCAAGGAAGCCATCAGATCCGCGTTTAGACTAAGAACAAGGCGAGCTTTTTGGCTAGAAGATGAAGAGCAGGTTGTTCGCTCTCTTGACCGAGACATGCCTCTAGGGAATTACACACTCCATGTCGATGAAGGTAAATTCGCCGCAGTAATCTTGAAAGTCTTTCTCTGCTGTTCATCGAATGTAATCTCTGGTTGGAGGTTTCTCAGCATCCAAAACGAAATGCAGGAATAGCCATTAGAGTGTGCCACTATGATGAATCTGATCCGTTACCAGTCCATCAAGAGGAGAAGATATTTTACACGGAAGAAGATTACCGAGATTTCTTGGCTCGACGAGGATGGACATGTCTGAGAGAGTTTGACGGGTTTCGGAACATAGACAATATGGTTCGGAATGTAGACAATATGGATGATCTTCAACCCGGTGTCTTATACCGAGGAATGAGATGAGAGAATGGATACTGCAGAAAGCTGGAAGAAACTCTTTTTTCCATTTGTCCATATCAGTTACTGTAACTATACTCCTTTCTTTGTACATTCCATCATTATAGATCTATTTTGAATTCAACAACATCATAATTTCGGTTGGTAGACAAAATGGTCAATGCAAGGGACATAGACAATGAAAAAAACTGATACTTTTGAACAAACACAACACAATAGAGGTACATTGATTCTCATACAATTCAGAAAGAAAACAGAAAACAACATAGGTGAATAAAGGATTCACTTGACTTTCAAGAAAATGAGACGAGGAAAACGCGAGCTGAACAAGAGACTCATGTTACTCTTCTTCATCCCATTCGTCGTTCTTGTATGAGACGAGGGTGTCGACTTTGTGAATCTGCAAAGAAGGAAAAAAACAGGATGCGGTTTAGAGACATTTCAAAGTGAATGTAGAGATGTACAGGTTTCTTCCTCCTCCTCCTTGTTACCTTGGTATCAAAAGCGTGTAGCTTAACCATCTGTGGATTAGCAATCAGCTTTGGATCACTTTCGATCCAGGTGAATGGAACAGCCACATCCGTGTCCGTATATGCCAATACATCAAAAACACCTAAACAAAACAATGAGAAATATGCAATTTAAGTGAGAAACAAAAATTAGTATTGATGAGTTTCTATTGGTATGGCTCTTACATGCTTCATCAAGACAAGGCAAGTAAGTTATGCTGGAAGCAACCTGTCTCATGATAGCTTGGATCTCCCTCATGATCTCCTTGTCACTTTTCTCTCTGGATACACTGAAAGGGAGAAGAAGATGAAAACAAAACTCAAGAAAAAAACTCAAGTATCAACATTTCAAGTTACTCACCCTTTCTCAACAACCTCATTATCGGTTTCGATCCGGAAGTTCCACCTCTCCAAGACTTCACCAGTCGCTTTGCTCATGATCACTAGCACTACTCTCTGCAACTTCCCAGCTTCAAGCCATTCTTCAGACCACAAAAAAACCAGATAACTCAACAATATCAGTCTCTATAAAAACTATTGGTTTATTGTTCTGTCGCAGAAAACTTTACCGGAAATCTGAGAAGTAAGATTTGAGAGGAATGATTTGACGGATTCATCTTCAATAAGCAACATCGGAAGCCCATATTTCTTCACTTTCACAAAACTTTCCTCTGGATAAACTGCACGATTATACAGAATACTGGAAAAAAACACAAAAAGTGAGTCAATTTCGCAAAGCCCCAAAAGACAATTTTTGTTGAAATCAAAATGTTCCGGTCCATTATTACCTGTTCGCGGCGTAACCTGGAAGAAGAAGGAGAAGAAAAAGAACCATCAATCTATGAGAAAATCAGTGAGAAAGTTTTAGAAAATTGAGTATGAGAGAATACGCACAGAAAAACTCGCTGACGATGGCAGCAGATCCGTGCAAAGTGATGATATCTTTAGCAGCCGCGGTTTTGGACGCCATGGGAAGCGATTGAGATGAAGAATCAAAATGGAGAATTTCGAAAATTTATGATTGTGGCAAAGTCAATTCAGAAGAGCTTCGAGCGGTTAAAAAGAAAGAAAACAAAAAGAAGATAAAGGAGCGTAACGGCTAGTCTACTGTGTAAATGCGCTTACAACGGCTACTTGTTATTTGTGAAAAGCTTAAAGCTTAATTATTATAAACTAGGATTTAATCCGCAATAATTATAGTGTACAGTAATTTTTTTTTAAGAAATTGTTTTGAAATTTAAGAAAATTATTTTTATCTAAATTTTACAATATGGTTAACTAATTATTATAGATAAAGTTGTTAATTTGTAATAATTTGTCTATTTAATCCGTTTTGCAGTGAATTAAAATATTATTCGGCTAATCCAAAAAAACTTATAATCTTGAAAACATAACTTTAATATGCACCATTAAATGACTCTAGTTTTTGTGGTTAATCTACGAACTCTTAAAAAAAATAGTTTTATTGTGTCTAACTTCTTATAAAATTAGTAAAATATTTTCAACTTTTGTTTTGATATATATTCAAATAAAATATAATAAATTATAGTGAAAAATATAGCAAGATTTTGAATAATTTTTTTTTCTGAATATATATATAAATTGATTATTATTTTAAAATATATAGTATTAAAAATAATTAAGAAATTAAATAATAAATTACCTCTATAATGCAAAATATATAATTTTCATATTCTAATCAATAATTTTAAAATACTATTATATATATTTTCTATATCAATTATTTTTTGTTATTTGTAATGGCATTTCATGAATAACTTACAAAACAAAATTTATTTTTAAAAATATCCTCTTAAATAATATTATAGAAATTCATTCTAGAGCTTATATACTATAATAGGTAGTTGTAGTCAAATAAAATTTAAGTCTAAAATTTATGATTATTGTTCCCAAAAAAGGTATAATATGATTATTGTTCTTAAAAAAAAGGGTATAATTATGATTATATATGAATTAAAGTTAACAGTATTGTGAATACAACCAAATCCACACGAAATTTGACCTTAGTATCAGATTCCCACAGATTGAAAGTTATAGACTTATTTCCCCACCGTATGAAAGTTCGAAACCTATTTCCCCACGGATTGAAAGTTCGAAACGAGTATCCCCACAGATCACGATTAGTGTTGGTTTACTGTTAACCAATTCATATTTAACCAACCGTAAACCAATTACAACCCGATTACTCAAAACAAAACCAATTACGATCCGATTTTAAAGAGTTAACCAATAATAAACCCGACCCACCCGATTAACCACCCGCTAATATAACTAACGATTCTGAAAATCACAATTAACGAAACCTAAAAACTCGACGAACCCAGTTTCGATTGTGAAATCGAAATTTTCCTAAATCAGTGAAATCGAAGTTGAGTGAAGCGAATGTGGGTGCTTGTTTCACTAAATCGATAATGTCTTTGATAGAGTGGAGCGATGTGCCTGAGATTCAAGAAGATTCCGATGGTGAAGATGTAAGGGAGCGAAATGAGTTTAACATCGAGGAAGCCTTAGCTGGGTTTGAAGATGAGCCTTCTATTATGCATAATATGTATACAGAAAGTGAAAATAGTGATGAAGAAGATGAAGCTCAGAAAACACAGAGGCGGTGTAACACCATCAAAAGAGGTGATGAGAGGCTGTACGAAGGACAAATTTTCTTCAATGGAATAGCCTTTAAAGAGGTTGTCCTTGATTATGCACTCAGAACAGCTTACAACATCAAGCAGTACATGTATGATATAATGAAGCTTGGCTATGAATGCGTAGGGAGTTGTGATGGTGGTAGGTGTAATTGGCGTATCTATTGTTTGACGACTGAAAAAGATTTTAGGTGGCAAGTTAGGGTGTTTAATAAGAAGCATTCATGTGTTCCTAATGGGTCTTGTGAGATGATAAAGGTGCCGGTGATTGCACGGTTGTTTCTAGACAAGATTAGAGATGAGCCTGATTACTTCATGCCTATGAAGCTTGAAGAACTTGTTCAAGAGAAATGGAAGATTACTGTCTCGAGGCCTCAATGTCAAGCTGCGAGAAATAAGGCATTGAGGTGGATTGAGAGAGAATATGCTGAGCAGTTTGCTCGTCTCAGAGATTATGAAGCTGAGATATTAGTCTCAAACCCGGATTCTCGTGTGGAGATTGACACAGTCACAAATGAGGAAGGGTTAGATGTGTTCAACAGATTCTATGTTTGTTTTGGCAATCTGAGAAAATCATGGAAGGCCTCATGTATGCCACTTATAGGAATGGATGGATGCTTCTTAAGAGCAAAGATGAAATGGCAGTTATTGGTTGCAATGGGGCGAGATGCGGATAATCGGATATATCCAAAAACATGGGCTATTGTACAAGTAGAAAATAAAGAAAATTGGTTGTGGTTTGTGAGGAATATTAAGGTGGATTTAGATCTAAAAGATGGTGAAGGATATATAATGATTTCGGATCGTCACAGGGTAAGTTAGCTTCTTTTTAAAATTTTCTGGATTTATTATGCATAGATATATATGTAACTTCTTTTTTATTTGCAGGGATTGATCTATGCTGTCAACCTTGAGCTACCAAATATCGAGCATAGAATGTGTGTTAGACACATCTATGCGAAGTTGAAGGCTAAGCATGGAAAGAAGAGTCAAATGAAGCCCTTCATTTGGAACCTTGCATAGAGCTACAATTAGGCTGAATATAGAGAAAACTTGGACAGGTTAAAAAACTATGACTCGGGTGTCTTTGCGGATGTGATGAAGTCAAACCCGAGGACTTGGTGTAGGGCTTTCTACAAGATTGGACATCACTGTGAAGATGTTGACAACAATTCCACAGAGTCTTGGAATGGTTCGATAGTGGAAGCAAGAGATAAGGCATTTGTGCCAATGCTAGCTACCATTGCTCGGCTTGCAATGGTGTGTATTGCTACGAGAGATGTCAAATCTCATGACCATAAAGGTTTGTGTACTCCATATGTGGTTAAGTATCTTGCATCTGAAGAGGAGAAAGCTGCTAATTGCAAGGTTCATAGAAGCACAAACAATACGTATCAAGTTGATCTTAGTGGATGTGCTTATCGTGTGAGCTTGGATAACAGAACTTGTACTTGCAAGAGGTGGGAGATCACAGGGATTCCGTGTGAGCATGCTTATGCAGTTTTGAAGAACAAGAAACTTGATGCTGAGCAGTATGTGAGTCCATGGTTTCATACTTCCATGTGGAGGAAGACATATACAGATGGACTAGTTCCAATTAGAGGTTCATGTTTCTGGCCAAATGTTGGTGCTCCACCACTGCATCAGCCGCCTGAGCCAGCACAACCTGGTCGGAAGAAAGGAAAAGATGGTGTTGGTAAGAAAGATAAGAAAAGAAAAAAAGGGAAAAATGAGTTTCCTTTGAAGAAGCAGCCAAAATTGTTGAAGAGGATTATGCACTGTGGAGTATGTGGTGCAGTTAATCACAATTCTCGGTTCCACAAGGAGGAAAAACAGGTTTGTGGTTTTTGGTGTCTCTGAATTTGTGTTTATGTTTTCTGGTTTCTGATTTGTGGTTTTTGTTTCTGATTACAAAATTTTCTAAGTGAATCTTCTCAGAATCAAGCATCTCAAGGCAATGTCACTCAGATCTGAGAAGCTTGTGGAGCTTCTGATGTGTTTTTTGGAGTTTGTGGTTTGTTTTTGGAGCATGCGGATTTAAGAAGTTTAGATGTCTGTTTTTGTAGCTTCTTTTAGACATGTCTTATACTGTTTTTCTAAGGATTTATGTTTGTCTCGGATTTATGTTTGTCTTGTTTGGTTATGACAATTTCATGAACTGGGTTTGGCTTAAGGATTTATGTTTGTCTCGGATTCATGTTGTTACATAATCATATTTCATTGTCAGTTTCAAAAAGAGACAAAACATTCAAAAATAAGGTTTGGCTTAAACATGGTTTTACCAAAAGACAAAACATACAACAACCAACAAAGACAGAACACTCTTTTACCAAAAGTCACAACATCAACAATGATCTTACACAATGGTTTTACACATAACAAATACCAACAATGATCTTACTAACTCAATTTCGACTCAACTATGAGCTTACTAACACCAACAATGATCATACAACCAACACATAAAACAACCATCATCTTCTTCATGTTGGATTTGGCTTCAACCATTGCTTCTTCCACTCTCTCAAAGACCTCCTTCGATCTATCTTCATTTCGAACTTCTCAAACACTATCTTCTCAAACTCCATACGTTCTGCTGCAATTTGTTTCACCTCTTGTTCAACACTTTCTGTTCGAAAAGCTAGTGCCTCTATATCATTCAGCATTGCCGCATCAACCCACTTAAAAGTGTGGTTATCATTGCTAAGCTACAAGAATTCATGACAATAACAAATAGAATTTGCATAAATCAGACCATTTGCCAATGCAGAGACACGATTTGCATCAGTGTGGTTATCAAAATACTTACATTTTGTGCTACAGCAAACGCACAACGCCAGTACCGACGGTAAGGATTTGCATCAGATTTCGAAAATTTTGACACGATTTGCTCTCCACACCAACATCTACTAGGCATACCCACAACCACAACCCTTCCTCTTTGTCTAGTCGTTGATGTTCCACTTGAAGCTCCAGAGACATTACTCATTATCACTATCCAATTTCGACCTACAAAAAACAAAATACGACATGAAATCAAAAACTCGAAAATCAGAAATCATCTTCTATGGTTGAAATCAACCTTCTAGAGAATTAGTATGAAGAATAAAACCACGATTTACGCTCGATTGCCCACTTACAATCACTTTTGAATTGAGTATTTTAGAACCACGATTTAGGGTTCTTCGTTAGATGAATTGGGGGTTTTGAAAGAGAAGTTGGATTTCGGGTTTTAATTCCAGTCGGGTGTAAAGGTCGGGTCTAGGTGTCGGATTTTAATTTCAGTCGGGTTTTCAATTGCGTTTACAATCGGTTTACGTGGTTTCGTTTTGGGTTTAGGTCATAAACCGATAAAACCAACGTCTATGAGAAAATAGGTTTCAAATTTTCATACGGTGGGAAAATAAGTCTATAACTTTCAATATGTGGGGATCTGATACTAGAGTCAAACTTCGTGTAGATTTGATGCTATATCATAGTTCCGAGGGGGAAATAAATCGTTCTCCCTTATTTTTATCGTCTAGAAGTTTACTATGTAGATGTATTAAAAAAAAATTCTATTTCAAGTCCTAATCAATAATGGTTCGAACAAAAAAAAAACCCTTTAGAAGCATATTCTCTTTCGTCATCAAAAAAAAAAAAAGCATTTCCGAAGAGACAATTCCAGAAGATAATCCAAATCAACAAAGCCTAGCACATGTAAGATACAAACGATAGACATCTTAGAGGAGCCTATAATAGATGTCGAAGAGAAGAGATGGTTTAAAGAGAACCCTTAGTTTCACATCTCCCACATGTTTAAGCATACAAACTGTAAGGTGATGGGGGTGTATGTGGATGTTACTTCTTCGCACAACTTATACATATAAGAAGAAAGATTGTTGGTTTGTTGCTATATGAAAGAAGATACCCTCATTTCTGAATTAGACTACAATCATTTCACATAAAACTATGAGAACTTGGGTAGTTTTGGCTTCATCCAGAGGCAATTTGGCCCAAGACAAAAATAAAAAAATAGAAATCAAAGCTAGAGTCAATGGTGGGACGAGGAGATCAGATGAAGTTGGCTATCATGTTCTTCTTAGCCACTGTGATTAAAGGAAAGTTAAAGATAGTCAAAAGATATATAAAGCCTTTCTTACTCATGGTTGTGGATGATCTTTATTTGTGTATGAACTTTATATCTTCCTTTGGACCTTCCCGCACATCATTAACAGCTTGTTTTTTCCCTCTCAAAGCGGTAGCGTATGAAATTTTAACACCAAATTTTTCTTGAACCAAACCTATGAGATTTTTTGGAGTAAGGGTGTTGAGCTGATCGGAGTAATCTTCATGCAAAATAGATGCAACTAACTGTGGTTTGGCTTTTCTTTTGTTTCCGCTTGTACTTGTCGTAACCCGAGAACATGTATGCATCTTGTTGTGAGTTCTAACGGATAAACAATCCGAATTCTTAAGCTTCGCCACTCGTAAATACCACTTGCAACCATAGTTTGCTTGACGACATTTTAGCACATATAATGCTGAACACGACTTGATTGTAGCAACCTCAAAACAATTATAAAGTGAAGCTTTATCAACTAAATCTTGCACTGCTTGCTTACTTCCAAATTCTTGACCTAAAGTTATATCAATACCATCTTCCCATGGATGATTTAGACAATCATATGCTTCTACATGAGGTGTAGGCTCCTCCATATCTTCAGATATATCATCGTTGTTATCCACAATAGCCACTTCTTCACACAAAACATTCTCACCATGTGTAATATCAACATTGTCCAGCAACTCATAATGTTCTGATGGTACGACTTTTGTGTTGAGATTAGTGATAGCATCATTACCACCTGAAACCACATCAACATCTCGTACATATGAGGGATTGCTTACCCCGACTTGGGAAAATGACGTTGGAACATCATGGCATATTACATCAACTTGAGTTCCTCGATCGTTTCTTGAAAGATGCACATAATTCTGATTTTGTTCGACAACTTGGATGAGTTCCATATGTAAAACACTTCTACACTGGTCTTTGTTGACTTCCATCAAATAACCAAAAACATCATCATCATCCAAGATAACTGATGGTCTCTTAGGTTTCACAAACAATGGAATGTAACTCAACTTCAGCTTCGTCGTAGCTTCTTCAGCAACCACAATCTTTCTGCATATTCTATCAACCAACTCAGAATAAGTGACATCTTCCATAGATCTCTTAATCACTATAGTATAAACTTGACATTCTCTTGAAATCCATCTAAATGATTCACCATCTTCGTTCTTTGAGTAAGATCCACCATAATCAAAATGTATGATTGTGTACACAATATTATTCATTGTCCTGTAAAAAAAAATTACAAAACAGAAATTGATTCTTGGGTTATTGTGAAATTGAAGAATACCAAAAAAATTAAGATCTAGAAAAACCCTAATTCTTTCTCTACCCCCAAATTGAGAAAGCAGATGATAAATTACAAAACAGAAATTGATTCGTAACACATAACAACGGCTTATGAATAATCCAGGAATAGCATTAGAACCTGAAGCAAGAAGCTTGAGTTTCGAGTTTCGAGTTTCGAGTTTCGAGTTTCGAGTTTCGAGTTTCGGTCGTGGTGGAGCTCGTTCAGATCTCACGAAAACGAAAAGAAAAGATATTTTAATTTGCTGTATTTATTTATTTTATTAAAGTAATTAAATTTGGAAATATTATTTTGAAAAAATAAGGAAAGTGTATATTTGTTTTTCTTCTTTAGATTATTTCAGCTCTTTAACAAATTATTACACGAACCTTAACAATTGCAGAGGCTATATAATCTTACCAATATGTCAATGTCTTTTTTTTTTTTTTTTGGACAAATATGTCAATGTCTCTGGTGATTCACAATTGACATATTGACAGCAAACAGATGAATGAAACCGTTGTTGGCCTCTCTACTAGAGAGCTCTTTCTTCTTCTCCTTCCAGAAACTTTCCACCACTCACTGTTGCGCAATCAAATGTGGTTACATCACAGATGTTTACGTATCCAACAGAATTCTGGATTCTTATATGAAATATGGGTTCTTGAGTCATGCACACAAGCTGTTCGATGAAATGCCCGAAAGAGACTCCGTGTCCTGGAACACGATGATCTCTGGGTACACAAGCTGTGGGAGATTTGAAAGTGCATGGCGTTTGTTTACAGGTATGAGAAGTTCTGGATGTAATGGTGATGGGTATAGTTTTAGTAGGTTATTGAAAGGGGTTGCTTATGCGAAAAGGCTCGGTCTTGGGCAGCAATTGCATTCTTTGGTTGTAAAGGGAAGTTACGGGTGTAATGTGTATGTGGGAAGTTCGCTTGTTGATATGTACGCGAAATGCGAAAGAGTTGAAGATGCTTTTGAGGCTTTCCAGGAGATTTCAGAGCCTAACACTGTTTCATGGAATGCTTTGATTGCTGGATTTGTGCAGGTGCGAGATATCAAGACCGCGTTTTGGTTGGTTGGTTCAATGGAGATGGAGGCTACTGTGAGAATGGACGATGGCACTTTTGCTCCGCTTCTTACTCTGCTTGATGATCCAGTTTTTTATAGCCTATCAGGGCAAGCTCATGCTAAGGTTTTGAAACTCGGGCTTGAACACGAGATTACTATTTGCAATGCGATGATCACCTCTTATGCAGACTGTGGTTCAGTATCAGATGCGAGGAGAGTTTTCGATGGCTTGGGTGGTTTGAAAGACTCGATTACGTGGAACTCGATGATCGCAGGTTTCTCTAAACATGAGCAAAAGGAATCTGCTTTTGAATTGTTTATTGAAATGCTAAGGACTTGGATTAAAACCGACGTTTATACTTACACCAGCATCTTAAGCGCTTGCTCCGGCGAAGAACATCAAATCTTTGGAAAGTCCTTGCATGGTTTGGTGATAAAGAAGGGACTGGAACAAGTAACTTCAGTTTCGAACGCATTAATCTCTATGTATATTCAGTTTCCTACAGGCGCCATAAAAGATGCTCTCTCTCTATTTGAATCCTTGGAATCTAAGGATCTTGTCTCTTGGAATTCAATTATGACTGGTTTATCCCAGAAGGGTCCCGGCGAGGATGCGGTAAAGTTCTTTAGCTGCTTAAGATCTTCAAACACAGAAGTCGACGATTACGCCTTCTCTGCGGTTCTCAGATCTTGCTCGGACCTCGCAACACTCCAGTTAGGTCAGCAGATTCACGCTCTCGCCACTAAATCAAGCTTCGAATCAAACGAGTTTGTAACCAGTTCTCTGATCTTGATGTACTCAAAATGTGGAGTTATCGAGAACGCGCAAAAATGCTTCGAGCAGATTTCCTCCAAACACAGTACAATAGCTTGGAATACAATGATCCTCGGGTACGCTCAACACGGTTCAGGCCAAGTCTCTCTTGATCTCTTCTCTCAAATGTGTAGCCAAAAAGTGAAACTAGACCACGTAACTTTCACTGCAATTTTAACAGCTTGTAGCCACACCGGTTTGGTACAAGAGGGACTCGAGTTGCTTAACTCGATGGAACCGGTTCACAAAATCCAACCTCGAATGGAACATTACGCAGCTGCAGTTGATCTGTTAGGCAGAGCAGGGCTTGTGAACAAAGCGAAAGAGTTAATCGAATCAATGCCATTGGACCCTGATCCAATGGTGTTGAAAACTTTCCTCGGAGCTTGCAGGGCTTGTGGAGAGATAGAGATGGCTACTCAAGTGGCTAACTATTTGCTAGAGATGGAACCAGAAGATCACTTTACATATGTTTTGCTGTCTCATATGTATAGTGATCTCAAGAAATGGAAAGAGAAAGCTAATGTGAAGAAGATGATGAAGGAGAGAGGTGTGAAGAAAGTTCCAGGATGGAGTTGGATTGAGGTTGGAAACCAAGTTTATACCTTTAATGCTGAAGGTCGATCGCATCCTCTTTGTCAAGAAATTTATTTGATGATTGAAGATTTGAGTCAGGAAATGCAGTGGTTTGAGTCTGATAATGAGCTTGATGATCTAGCTTCACTTCTTGGTTTAAATACCTTCTAGTTTTTTTTTTGTCCCCCTCTTGTCTATTTGATTTTTTTCTTTAATATATTTTTGAAGGTGAGAATGAATAAATTGCGTTTTTTCCCGTATTTTATAGACTCCCGGAATGATATGATTTATTTACGAATAATATCAAAAGTAGAAGAAAAAATGAGCAATTTGGTGGATTAGGCATTATATTATTGGTAGATATAATCGACGGATACACCTTTTTAAGTGTGATGAAGAGGTAAATAAAACTTTCGTTTAATAATTTAATTGGTCGATATAAAAGACAGAGTTACCTTTAAATGTGATCAGAAAATTACAAGTCATAAAAACATAGCATGCAAAGATAAAATTGTAGGACCAAAATTTACACTACAGACAGGAAAGATTTAATCACAATAATATGTAAATAAACAGTTTAAGGAACAGACGATTTATAAACGATAAAGCAATACAAGATCTGAGGAGGCGAGATAAATCTCTTTCCTTAACTCTAAGAATCTCCCGTAGTGTGACGGGGTTTTATAGATCCATGAGTCCCAGGATACAACCAAAGTTTAACTGAATCATCAACACCATGATTCATGTCTATCGACCATTATTCTACGATACTCTCGAAATTAAAACTTACTCTAATCAGTAGGGAATTGAAGAAACGATTGCTAGAACTTTTAGTAAGTGTTTTTTGTGTATCAGAGGATAATTTTTTAGGTGAAAATCGTGTTGTATATATAGGAGAGAGGCTAGGGTTTTTCCATGACAGAAAAGGAATATTTCTAGAATAACCTAGGCGGCTGCGATTTTTAAGTCGGCCCGCTGGGTATCGATCGATACCAAGGGGTATCGATCGATACCTCAAAAAGTCCACGGGCCCAATCAAGGCCCAAGATGCGAACGTCGCACGTATGGCTTTTCTTCTCTCATGTTGTTCATTTAAGACACAACCATTCCAACATATATACACGAGAAAACATTTCTCGGTTAATGAAAACATTTCATTAGAAAGAGCTTAACTCATTTCTTTTCACACTAACACAATTTTATCAAACCCTCAGGCTTTGACAAAAAATTAGTTCCAACAATCCCCCACATGAATAGAAATGACTCTAGAACATATGAACATTGTACAGACTAGACTTTACTAGACATACTTGACTAGACTCATCTAGACGTAGACAGACTTTCGAGAGTATACGAAAATGTAACTGTATCTGAGAGGTAGCATTTTCCAGCTTTGAACCAAACATTTTTAATATCTGTCGAGTTTACTCGGCCAGGAGGTGAACATGATGTCTTGAACCGCCCGGATTTTTATGTAAACTTAGACAACAGGTATCGCACAGAGACATCTTCTCGTAGAACTTTGTTCTCTATTGTGTTCATTTTGGCCTTGAACATTCCTGGTATTCGTGAGTGAATTTGGAGAATATAGCCTTCTCTTTCATTCTCCTAGAAACGGCCCCATTTCACACTTCACTAGGTGATCTTTTATTAGCTTGTTTTTCAGAAGTGTCCTGTCACACTCCACTATCTACATAGCTATGCAATCATTAAAAGCCAACGCTTATCCTTACTATCCACAGGTAGCACTGTTATATCATCCTAGGAACTGGGCAGAGACATAGTCTCACAGTGCTCAATTCGAATCAGTTTAATTTTGTTTCCCTTTGAACCTAGATCTTGGGATCTCCAGTCACATAGGTAGGGTATCTGTCAAACATCATCTTTTTCTATAGGCTTTAAACCCATTCCTTTTGATGATTTTTCAATTTGATCTCGCGGCAAACCTTTGGTAAACGGATCCGCTAGGTTATCAGCCGACTTGATGTAATCTATCGTTATTACACCAGTTGAGATCAATTGTCTAATGGTCTTATGTCGTCTTCTTATATGACGAGACTTGCCATTATATAGATTACTCAGTGCCCGAGAGATAGCCGACTGGCTATCACAGTGTACACGTAATGCTGGCACTGGTTTCTCCCACATTGGGATATCTTCCAAAAAGTTTCGAAGCCATTCTGCTTCCTCAGCAGCTTTGTCTAAAGCGACAAACTCTGACTCCATGGTTGATCTGGCCAGGAGTGTTTGTTTGGAAGATTTCCAGGATATTGCTGCACCAGCAAGAGTAAAGACATATCCACTCGTGGATTTGGAGTTTCTTGAATCCGAAATCCAATTGGCATCACTGTACCCTTCCAGCACTGCTGGTTCTTTACCAAAGTGCAGCCCATAACTTTTGGTGTATCTTAGATAATTTAATACCCTAGTTATGGCTCTCCAATGGGTATGACCTGGATTGCTCGTGTAACGACTTAGTACGTTTACCGAGTGTGCTAAATCTGGTCTAGTACAATTCGTTAAGTACATTAGACTCCCGATGACTCTTGCATACTCCACTTGTAACACTGCTTCACCTGAATTCTTTGTCAAGTGAAGATGAGGATCAAGTGGAGTTTTTGCAGTCCCATTGGAGTAGGTCTTAAACCTCTCTAGGATTTTTGTAGCGTAATGATCTTGAGACATAATTATTCCTTTTGAATTTCGAATAATCTTAATCCCTAGAATTACATCAGCTAATCCCATGTCTTTCATATCAAACTTTCCACTTAGCATGTTCTTTGTTTGAATGATTATATCTTTGTTGCTTCCCATGATTAGCATGTCATCTACGTACAGACACAACAACACATAACCTTGTGAAGTACTTTTGATATAGATGCACTTATCACATTCATTGATGTGAAAGCCATTTGACATCATTACACTGTCGAATTTTTCATGCCATTGTTTCGGAGCTTGCTTGAGTCCATATAGCGATTTGACAAGTCTACAGACTTTCTTCTCTTGTCCGGGAGCAACATAACCCTCAGGTTGATTCATATAGATCTCTTCCTCTAAATCTCCGTTTAGAAAAGCAGTCTTAACATCCATCTGATGTATTTCAAGGTTTCTTAAAGCTGCGATTCCAATCAACATGCGAATCGAAGTAATTCTCGTCACTGGAGAATAAGTGTCAAAGAAGTCCAATCATTCCTTTTGACGAAATCCTTGTACCACAAGCCTGGCCTTATATTTGTCTATAGAGCCATCGACTTTTAGCTTAGTGGTGAAGACCCATTTACAGCCCAGAGGTTTACAACCTTGAGGTAGGTCTACCAACTCATAAGTATGATTTTGCATAATTGAGTTGATTTCACTGTTAGATGCCTCCCTCCAGAAAGGTGCATCAGGTGTAGACATCGCTTCCATGAAAGTTCTTGGACCACTTTCCGCTAGGAATGCCATTATGAACTCAGAGCCAAATGTCTTCTCCTTACGAGCTCTCTTGCTTCGTCTCGGTTCAGCTTCTTCTACTTCTGTAGAAGTGCCTGAAGTGCTTGCCTCATTGCTAGCATCTCGTTCGTGACGAGTTCGTTTAGGATTTCCTCTATCCTTACATGGAAACACATTTTCGAAGAAGTATGCATTCCTTGACTCCATTATTGTGTTTACATGAATGTCTGGTATATCTGATTTATGTACCAAAAATCGATAGGCACTACTATTGTGCGCGTATCCGATGAAAATGCAATCTACCGTTTTAGGTCCGATGGTGACCTTTTTTGGAAGTGGTACTGCAACTTTTGCCAGGCACCCCCACACTTTCAGGTATACATACGAAGGTACATAACCTTTCCAAAGTTCATAAGGAGTTTTCCCTGTGACTTTGTGTGGAATTTTGTTCAGGATATAATTCGAGGTAAGCAGGGCTTCCCCCCACATGTTCTGGGCTAACCCAGATTCCTGCAACATTGCATTCATCATTTCCTTGAGAGTTCTGTTTTTTCTTTCAGCAACTCCATTGGATTCCGGTGAGTAGGGAGCAGTTGTTTGATGGATAATGCCATGTGCTCTACAGAATGCATCAAATGGTTCACTATATTCACCACCCCTATCACTTCTGACCTTTTTTATGGTCTTGCCGAGTTGGTTTTCAACTTCCAGCTTGTATTCTTTAAATTTGTCCAAGGCTTCATCTTTACTTCGCAGTAGGAAGATGTAACAATATCTCGTGCAATCATCTATGAAAGTCACGAAATATTTCTTGCCTCCTCTGGTTTGAATATATTTCAAATCACATAAATCTGTGTGAATTAAACCTAGAGGTTCTGTTGTTCTTTGAACGCTGGGTGATGGCGTTTTAGTGAGTTTGGCTTGGACACAAACCTCACATTTGTCTTTGCTTAATTTGCATTTAGGAATCATGTTCATGTTCATTAATCTACTCATAGACTTGAAATTAACATGTCCTAGTCGTTCATGCCAAATATTAAAAGACTCAGCGAGATAAGCAATTGGTTTCTTATCATTAATCTTAGGGTTCTTCGAGGTGGAAGCCTCGGTTACATTATCCTTTCGGATTACTGTCTCAACAGACATCTTAAAAAGATTATCACAAACAAAACCCTTACCCAAATACATCCCATTCTTCGTTAGGATCAGCTTATCACCTTCCAGCTTCACAGAGAATCCATGCTTACTTATGAGCGATCCAGAGATCAGATTCTTGCGTATATCTGGTACATGGACGACGTTCGTGAGTACCAGTTCCTGTCCAGAGGTGAGCTTCAGAACAACCTTCCCGTGACCATCAATTGTCGACGAGGCTGAATTACCCATTAGGAGTTTTTCACCATTCTTGGTCTTTGTGTATGTGGAGAACATCTCTCGATCCATACAAATGTGTCTGGTTGCACCAGTATCGAACCACCAAGTCTTTGGATGGCTTTCAGCAACATTGGCCTCAGTGACCACAGCACACATGTCAGCTTCTGTCAAGTTGGCTTGAGCCTTCTTGCTACGACAATCGACGGATTTGTGTCCTTGCTTCCCACAGAAGTTACACAGTCCTAAGAACCTTTGAGAAGTCTGACCATTCTGACCACTCTTGTTCTTGAACTTTTGGAAGTTCTTTGGTGGCATCTTCCCTTTGCCTTTGTTTAGGCGACCTTTGTTCTGCCACTTGCCTTGATTGGGGTTTTGGTGTTCAACCATGTTCGCATTGTGTTCGCGAATTTTCACACCTACATTGATCTGTTGTTCCCGATTCGTAGACTCTACGCGGAGCTTAACAATCAGATCTTCAAGGCTCATCTTCTTTTTCTTCAGCCTGAGGTAGTTCTTGAAGTCCGTCCAACCAGGAGGTAGCTTCTCAATGATGCAGCAACCTTGATAGGTTTCACACAACCGCATTCCCTCAGCAAAGATATCGTGTAGGAGCCTCTGCACCTCATCGACTTGTTCCATTAGTGGTCTTGAATCCACCATCTTGTACTGCTCGAACTTCGCCACAGTGAATTTCTGAGTACCAGAATCTTCAATGCGGTACTTCTTGTCTAAGGAATCCCACAGATCCTTAGATGTCTCAGCATTTTCGTACACCCCAAACAGAGAGTCCGAAAGGCTGTTCAGAATATAGCCTTTGCACAAGAAGTCAGCATGTTCCCAGGCGTGGACACTTGCAAGCGCACGTGGATCAGTGTTATCTTCTGGGAGAACAGGTTTCACCTCACTGGTGTATTTCTGCAGATTCAATGTTGTCAGATAGAAGAACATCTTCCTTTTCCACATCTTGAATGCTGTCCCATCAAACTTGGTTGGAGGAGCGACATGGTTCCCAGATGGAACTTTGACCGTCTCGATCTGACTCGCAGTCGATTCAACCTTCTCACTGGTTTTCTCCACCAATCCAGAGTTGTTTTCCACATCAATTGTCATTCTGTTAAGACAAAAGAAACAACTTTTAATTAGTATCGATGTATAAACTTTAAGAATCGCAATTCTAATATCGAACTAAATCGCATTGGTGTCGATCGATACTCCTTGGTATCGATCGATGCACACTCAATGTCTATTGATGCACCCGTATGGTGTCGATCGATGCACCGTAGGTGTCGATCGATGCTCGATGCACATACTGTGTTAATCAAAACATCTTGGTGTCGATCGATACACATTGAGTGTCGATCGATACACCCTGGGTTCCGATTGATGCTCGATGCACATACTGTGTCATTCGAAGCAACCTGGTATCGATCGATACACGCTCAGTGTCGATCGATATACCCTGGGTGTCGACCGATGCAAGTGAATTTCACAGGATCGATCATAGCACCAGTGTCGATCGATACCTGTGTCTTATACACAGTATCGATCGACATAGACCAACTTGGTCGATGCAAAGTATCGATCGATACACTGAGGTGCCGACCGATACACTGTTTGCATGGTATCGATCGATACACTTAAGTGTCGACCGATACAATTTAGTCCAATATCGACCGATACCATAGGGTGTCGATCGATACTCACAAGGCCTCGATCTGAATCGAACCTATCAAGAACAGATGTGTGTTCGTTGATTATACCGTTCTTTAATCGCAATTAAAGACGGTTTTTTAGAAGATGTTTAAGCAGATCTGCTTCTACTACACGTTTCAAGTTGCTAAACAGCTGTTTGATTAACGTTTGAGTATCACTAGCAGAAGAACATCTTCTTAAAAATAGAGAGAGATGAAGATTGCCTCTACTACACGTTTCAATTTGCTAAAAGCTTTTTGACAACGTTTGAGTATCATCAGCAGTAGAAGAATCGTTTAAAAACCGTTTGAAAACGTTTATTTACTCGTGATTAAAGATCCAATTGAAGTAATAAAACAGAAATTGGATCTTCTTAGAGTTAAGATTGTAGGACCAAAATTTACACTACAGACAGGAAAGATTTAATCACAATAATATGTAAATAAACAGTTTAAGGAACAGACGATTTATAAACGATAAAGCAATACAAGATCTGAGGAGGCGAGATAAATCTCTTTCCTTAACTCTAAGAATCTCCCGTAGTGTGACGGGGTTTTATAGATCCATGAGTCCCAGGATACAACCAAAGTTTAACTGAATCATCAACACCATGATTCATGTCTATCGACCATTATTCTACGATACTCTCGAAATTAAAACTTACTCTAATCAGTAGGGAATTGAAGAAACGATTGCTAGAACTTTTAGTAAGTGTTTTTTGTGTATCAGAGGATAATTTTTTAGGTGAAAATCGTGTTGTATATATAGGAGAGAGGCTAGGGTTTTTCCATGACAGAAAAGGAATATTTCTAGAATAACCTAGGCGGCTGCGATTTTTAAGTCGGCCCGCTGGGTATCGATCGATACCAAGGAGTATCGATCGATACCTCAAAAAGTCCACGGGCCCAATCAAGGCCCAAGATGCGAACGTCGCACGTATGGCTTTTCTTCTCTCATGTTGTTCATTTAAGACACAACCATTCCAACATATATACACGAGAAAACATTTCTCGGTTAATGAAAACATTTCATTAGAAAGAGCTTAACTCATTTCTTTTCACACTAACACAATTTTATCAAACCCTCAGGCTTTGACAAAAAATTAGTTCCAACAAAAATTACATTCAGACACACTTTTTCAAAGTCTAATTACATTATAGATACTTGTGATTTTATACATATTTTCTTTATTTTTGGATGTATATTTTGACATTTATACCCCTTTTACCAAGAAGTAATTTACTCTTCCCCTTTTTCTATATTTTTTTATTAATTTTCATCTCACACATTTTGTTTTCCTTATATTTTTTTCATAAAAAATAATCTAACAATTCATTTTGCACTATCAATTATATTCATATTTTTCTCTATATTTTGATAACAATTATTTTTTCACTATCAATTATATTTATTTTGATATCCATTTCACAATTTTTTTCTCTATATTTTGATACTCATTCCTGTCGAGAATTTCTCCGTCGTATTTTCAACGGAACTAAATCCGTCGGTTACACCTTGTCATAAATCAAATTTGGTCGTATATATGTCGGAACACTCCGACGGAAACTGGTTGTTGGAAAATGATCATAACTTTTCCGATGGACTATTGTAGAGGATTTTCCGACAGAAAGTTGTCAGATATCCATCGGAAATTTTTCGACGGGCATTGTAGTATCTTCCGTCGGAAAGTTGTTGAATATCCGTCGGAGAAGGGTAACGATGACCCGAACAAGAAGATTCATGGATCGGAAGTCGAACCTTGTGGATAGGATGTATGCGTGAATACGCATTTATATTTATGTAGTTGCGTACACATAGACGATATTCACGTGGATACGCATACACATCTATGTAGTTGCGTACACATGGACGATATGCGTGTGGATTACACATATATGTAGTTGTATACACATGAAAGATATTTGCGTATTTATTAATTTAAATGCGTACACGTATACGCAACTATGTGGATATACATGCGTTCGGCCAATGTATTCGAACTACATATAATTAAAATATTGTGAAATGAATATCAAAGTATAAAGAAGAAAAAAAAATAGTTTATAGTGCCAAAAAAATATGAAATTGTTTTTTATATGAAAAAATAAGCAAAACAAAAATGTGTGGGTGTTTGAAATAAAAAAATAATAAAAAATGAGAGTAAATGATGTAAAGGTAATTAGTTTTTGGTAAGAGTGAAATAAAGATAAAAACACACATAAAAAATATAATCAAAATATGTCTTAAGTCACAAAATATTTATAATATAAATTAAAAGTTAAAAAGTGTGCTAGAATGTAATTTACTCTCATCTGGAAATGTCATTCAAGAATTTCTTGACTAATTTGGTTATCAATCTTTTTTCTTTCTCCTGACGAATTAGTTCCTCCCACAGTGGCACAGACAGTGTTATCGATAAACATGTCCCTTCATGAGAAAAAGAAGACATGTAAAGCTGCAAGAGACTCGGTATGAGAAAAATAAAATATTTGTGTCAACGGAAAAAATACATTATCCAATCCTCTTTTAAATTATTTTTTGGTCAACTCCGATTTAAATAAACATTTGAATATAGAAAATTACAGGAGATAAACAAAAGGTGTGAGTCATCCAAAAGGACCACGAGCACCAAATATGTGGCCAAATATGTGGCGTGACGACATTTCTAAACTGTTTGACATATTACTCAGGCAACTTTTTGGCCAAATAAGAGTAAGGCGCGTGATGCTGACTTTTATTATAAAGGTGAAAAAATAAAGATATTCAAGAGTTGAGTTGAAAAAATAAATGATACATGATAATTCCATGAACACTGCTATTTCTTTTTCTTTCTTTTTTTGTTAAAGGGCTTTCATTAAAATAAAAAATGCTTACAAAGAACCAAACAAGAACCAACAACCATTAAAGAGAGGGAAAGAATACATTTGATAAACACAAATGATTACATAAGAGTGAAAGAAAGATCAGATTGAGGGGAAACATGTCATCTTGTTGACCAGTAACGAAGAAGACATGGTCCCATCCTTGAACCCAGATTTGTCAATGCTACCGCTTTGTTTTTTACCACCACAAATATCTGTTGTAGGATTAACACTGCTATTTCTATACTTGTATTAATCACACAACTTTCTCCTTTTCACGAAAACAAACAATAATTTTCATCTATATTTACATAAGATATTTTGATGCTTTTTGAAAATAAATTTTATTTTATAAGTTATTACATGTTATTCCATTATAAATATAAAAAATAATTGAAATAGAAAAAAATATAATTATTTTTAAAAATTATTAATGATAATATAAAAAATATTTAATTATCATTAAAGATGTTATTTACTATTTAGTTTCTTAATTATTTTTAATATTTTATATTTTTAAATAATAATCAATCCATATATATTTAAAATATATATATATTCAAAATCTTGCTATATTTTTTACTATAATTTATTTGAATATATATCAAATTAAAAATTAAAAAATATTTTGCTAATTTTATTAAAAAAATTAGACACAAAAAATTAATTTTTTAAAGAGTTCGTGAACTAACCACAAAACTTGAGTCATTAAACGATGCATATTAGAGTTATGTTTTCAAGATTATAAATTATATGGATTAACCCGAATAATATTTTAGTACACTGCAAAACATATTAAATAGATAAATTATTCTGTTTGACAACACTATCTATAATTATGAGTTAGACATATTATAAAATTCAAATAAAAATAAATTTTCTTAAATTTCAAAATAATTTCTTTAAAAAAATTAATTCACGTTAATTATAACGCAATTTAAATCTTAGTAACTATATACAAATAACAATAAGATTTTAGATTCATATTTATTTTTAGATTCATATAAATTTTTAAAAAATGTTAATCAGTACAAAGTATCGTTATTTTACACAAATACAATCAAATAAATGAAATGATTTCATTTAGATTTCTTGCTAGAGTTTTTCTCTCTACACCAATCAACCCAATTTCGTAAGACCCACAAAACACTAAGCAAAATAGCAGAGCCAATCACGAAGAGCCACGATATCCAAGCCCACCGTGGAATGGCTCCATCCGCCGCTCCGCTGCCGTAAAACGCCGCCATATCGTACAGAGCCACCGGACCAGCCAACCCACAAACCACGGTGTAGAACAAATAGAAGGAGGAGACAAGAGCTCTCTCACTCTCCTCGCCAAAACGACGTCGTTTTTTCGATACCCAGTGATCGTCCACGCGTTCTGGCACGCGTTCGTCGCCTCCGCGATGATCAAGAGGAGGAGAAGCCCGTGAGCTCCGTGACCGACGGCGAAACGACACGTGGCGAAGACGTAGAGCGTCGCGATGTGGTGGATGATGAAGAGGAAATCGTTCGGGAGGAAGATTAGGTAGTGTAGGAGATCGACCGTGAAGTAAGCCATGCTGAAATCAAGAACGGTGGATTCCACGGCAGTGTTAGGAGAGGCGAAGGGGTTGTTAGCACCACGTGGGATGCCATTACGACGGCGGGAGTGCCGTGGAAGAGAGACATTAAGCAGCTGGCGCCTAAATGGGATGATTTCCATGAGCGAAAAATCAAGAAATAGGCGACGAGATATACGGCGAGGAAGAGGAGGAGAAACGAAGGGAGATTCGCCGGAGAAGAAGGATTAAACGACGCCGTTTCCATGTCACACTCTCTCTCTCCTCTGAAAACTGTTTGGGAGCTCAATGTGAGTGGGGTTTTTAAGAAAAAATTACACGCACATTTTGAGTTACAAATTACACTATAAGTCACATTTGACTCTTAATACATATTTGTGGTATGGAAAGATTCTTATACCTTTTTTGACTCATTTCTTATCATAAACCTCTCTCTCTTTTACTCTTCCTCTCTTCCATCTCAATTTCGCCGGCGACAATTATCACCATCACCCAAGTAGTTGCACCGACCCGACTAGAAAATTTCAAGCACTCATCAGAATCGGCGGCCTTCGATTTGAGATTTACCCTAAAACTGTTCAATTTCTAGAGTAGCCATCTCTCTCCAGTGTCCCAATCTCCTTCATGGCTTCTCTTCATGGTTCTCTCGCTCTCGTCTCTCCTCTAAAACCGCTTCCGCCACCTCTTTTGCGTTCCTGAACCTGTCCCAGCCTTCTATAAGCGAATCATCAGCTAGGTTTGTGATTTTTTTTTTCAATTATTTGAAGTCTCCAAAAGTTACCCGGAGGTACCCATCCCTGTCTGGATCAAAGAGCATGGCCATGTTCGTCTTCCTCCTTAATACATTTTTCCCTCTACATTCTCAACATTTTTGTTCTACCCAGTAGGTGTGTTATGTCTCCTTGTTCTGTTGTTTTACTTTTCTGCATATCCTGTTTTGAATGGCCAAGTTTGGTTTGAATGGCCATGTTTGGTTTGGATGGACATGTTTATGTGGACAAATTAGAGTGGACATGTTTGTTTGGACGACGATCAGCATGGTCACAAACGTGATCATGATAAGATTCGTGAGACAAGTCCTGATTTTATTATTGATTGGTGTAAACTTTAACATCTTTGCAATGGTTAGTGAATATAAGTCTTCTAGGGTCTATGAGATCATTGTAATTCGCTATTGTAATATTTTAGTTGACAGTTGAGCAACAAATCATACTTTTGATGTCTTGTTATATCAGCAACGACACTTGAAGTTGGTTTCTTATGTGGACGAGCAGCGTGGACGAGCCTGCGTGGACGAGCTGCTAGCGTGGACGAGCTGGCGTGAACTGGCTTGTACCGAGTGTAAACCAGGATTCTCGAATTTTTTTAAAACATATTGGTTTTGCTCTCTATGGAATTTTCATCTGGTTAAGTCATGACAATGGGTTTTATTGGATTCATCTATATGATGACTCCTTTTTTGATACATGACAATGTCTACTACGTGCTTTTTATGGGTTTCGTAAAAAGATGTTTGATACAATAAAGATTACTGGCTTTCATATTTAGATTTCTTAACAAGCATCAACGATCGGAAAAGAGCTTGTGGATATGAGATCATGGATACGAGAGATTGTGGATATGAGATCTATATCCGGACCAGATTGTAGATACATATACACGCTCTTGTATCCACGCTCTTGTATCCATGCTCTCATATCCACGCTCTCGTATCCACGCTCTCGTATCTACGCTTTCGTATCCACTATCTCGTATCCACGCTTTCGTATCCACATCTTACGTAACAGATAATGAAGTTTTGAAAACATGTGATATGTGTTATTTTACGTTCTTTCCCATTCAACATTTGTAAGTAACGCTTTTGGTGAAACATAGCAAAGCAAGTCTTTATCATATAATCGATTCATAACACAATAAAAAAAATAATTGGAATTACGAACAGAGAAATCATATTAATTAAGCTTTCTAAGCTGCATTATCCATCAAAAAGAAGTTATATGTCAAAACAACTCAGCACTATTCTCGTGGCAGAAAATCGAGATGGAAGAAAGGAGAGAGTAAAAAAAAAAAAAAAAGATGCGTAAGAGAAAAAGAGAGTTGAAGAATAAGCAAAGTAACAAAAGGAAAATTAATATAAGGACAAAATTGAGTTTTCATACCCATGAACAGGGCAAAAAGTGCTTTAAAAATCATAAGTGACTTATTTGCAACAAAATGTGGGCAAAGTGCCTTCTGATGTAAAATACCCGGTTTTTAATCGAGTGGATAAAATGATTTGATGTGGTGAGGACTATGGAATATACGGTGCATCTTGAAGTCAAACAATTTATCGCTGCCGTTGGATTAAGGAGTAAGATTCATTTTAATTTTGACGTGTATTAGTATTAGTAGTACGAGCTTACAAGTTATGCTCTGGTGCTTAACTTATTTAGAGAGATCAAATATTTATTTATTTAGAGCTTACAACTTTACTTTCTTCTCTACATGGCGCTCCTGATACTTGGACGTTGATCAAAGCCCATGGTACTGCCGTTGGACTACCCAGCGAAGATGATATGGGAAACAGTGAGGTCGGTCACAATGCTCTCGGTGCTGGTCGTATTTACGCTCAAGGTGCTAAGATTTGTGACATAGCTCTTGCTTCCGGCAAAATCTTTGACGGTGAAGGTTTCAAATACGTTTCTGAATCTTTCGAGAAATCTACTTTGCACTTCGTTGGACTTCTCAGTGACGGTGGAGTCCACTCCCGTCTCGATCAGCTCCAGGTAAAATTTCAATTTCCGTGTTGATTACTTTTGAGTTTTGAATCATTGGTCCTCTCTCTTAAGTAAAAGCTTCATTTCCGGCGATATCATCATCATATCATTGATATTTTAATCGGTGTTTGTATTGTCTTGTGGACAATTTCAATTGTGAACACTTTTAAATCTCGAATCCTGAAATTTTGGTTTTGGAAGACATTAGTGTAATCGAGGAGAAGTGCAGACTTTAGTCAATACCAATCGGCAACGAGATATGATAACACAACAACAATCAAACACCGATGGAAGCCCTGCAAAGCTCTACCGAGCACCACTCTATTCGGAAACTGTTTATTTTTATTTGGTTGTTTATCTAAGAAATAACCAACTTTTTTTTTTAATTATGAAGCAAGTTGCCCAAACACACAAAAGGTTAAAATCACAGGAAAACAGCATATGCCTAGGAGAACGGCATATTAGTGCATGAACTCGGACTAAGTGTGACGATACATACTCGAACTATGAAACCGTGTTTAAACATACATCAACTTCTTTTTTTCTTTTTTTCTTCTAAATATGCATACCCAAACTACTAAATTGTGGCCAATATTTATATTGATCAAACATGTGTTAGTCAAACTGTTAACAATGTTGATTTAGATTGTTGAGTCATATGTCATGCTAGTTAAATCGTATATAAATGTTGAGTCATCTGCCACATTATTAAAATAAAATTGTATACAATTTGGTTGACATGGCAGATGACTTAACAATTCAAGTTAGCACTGTTAACGGTTTGACTAAAACATGTTTGATCAATGTAGGTATTGGTCACAATTTAGTAGTTTGGGTATGTAAATTTTTTAAAATATGATTTGAGATAGGTTTAAGCACGGTCTCATAGTTCAGATATTTATGGCCACACTTGGTCAGAGTTCTTTTTTTCAACACTTACGAATAAATTATGAAAACTATTACAAGATAATTCAACAACGGATAATTATTTCCGCTCCACAAGGATCCACGATCACGATCAGAGTCGGTCCTGAGCCATGCTAGATGAAACATTGGTGTAGAAACATTGGTCTCGGCCTCTATTTTTTTTTCATTTTTTTGGCCCTGAGCCATGCTAGATGAAACATTGGTCTTGAGCCATGCTAGATGAAACATTGGTCTCGGCCCCTAAATATATATATATATTTTTTTTGGCCAAAAAAAAAAAAAAAACCTTAAAATTGGTCTTGAGCCCTCAAAATTTTAGGGCCGGCCCTGACCACGATGAACGGCTCTGCTTACACCATGCTAGAGATTTCTTGTAATCTTCCCTACATTAATCCATAGAAATTGCATTCTCTGGGAATCTAAACCCATACATCCTGGTGTAGAAGTATTAATGAATTTTTTGATCAACCACTGGATTAAAGATCCTCAACACTTGGTTAGAGTTCATGCACTAATATTATGCCGTTCTCCGGCATATGATTTAGTCTATAACAGTGTGTGGTGTATTTCCTAGCTTGTTTTATGACGGAATTATGGGAGTTAAACTTATTTAAGTAAACCTTTTAAAAAGATTTTTAAGTAAATTGTCCAAGATCACGTGATACTATAAGATACGTCTGGACTCTGGAGAATTAGCACTAATGGGCTTCCTTGGCCCATACAATTGCGTGTTAACACTGATCGTTTCATTCACGGGCCTTAAAATTACTTATAGTGAAAGGTAATGTGAAAGGACGCCAACAAAATTACTTATAGGCAGGAATATAGGATATTATAAAGAGAAATTGATCAAAATAGCACTTTTTGAAAACTTTCTCACCAAACTAGCACTCTAATAAAAAAGCCACATTTTTAGCATTCATTAAAGATTAAAGAGGCAAAAAAAAACTATTTTACCCATAATATTATTCTGAGAATTAATAAAAAAAAAATAACAATTTCTCACACACCGAAATTGTTGGTTGTCTCGAGAGCTCGTCTCGTTGATTAGAGAATTCGTGGACAAGGAAAGAAGAAAGGTGCAGAGGTTTGGTTGGGAAGGGATACGAGACCTAGTGGTGAATCGCTTCTCCGAGCTGCGGAAATCGGTGTTTCCTCTATTTTGAGATCTGTTGCGATTGACATGGGGATTTTGACAACTCCGCACTTACATTGGATGGTTCGAGCTAAGAACAAAGGTCTCAAGGCAACGGAGAATGATTACTTTGAGATTCTCTCTACCTCATTCAGGTGCTTGATTGATCTGATCCCAGTTGGTGGAAAGAACAAGCTAGAGGTTAGCAAATTGATCGTAGATGGTGCTAATGGTGTGGGTGGACAGAAGCTTGAGGAGCTAAGAGAGTCTTTGAACAATCTAGATCTTGAGATTCGTAACACATGAACAGATGGAGGTGTGTTTAATGAAGGTGTAGGGGCTGATTTTGTGTAAAAGGAAAAGGTTGTGCCTTTAGGATTCGGGTCAAATGATGTGGGGACGAGGTGTGCGAGTTTTGACGGCGATGCAGATCGATTGGTTTACTTTTACATTCCTTCAGACTCTTCTACTGACAAGGTTGAGCTTCTTGATGGTGATAAGATTCCACTTTGTTTGCTCTCTTTATCAAAGAGCAACTAAACACTCTCGATGATGACCTGATCACCTATAAGCAATCTTTCTTTATTTATTTGTGTTTAGTTCCCAAGAAGATGCATAAACCCAAAAACCCAAAAATGAAATGATTAGAGTATGAATTTCATTCGTCCCCGACCACCTGGTGGAATCTTTCCTAATACCGATGAGAATAATGAAATGATTAGAGTATGCATAAACCCAAAAACCCAAGAGGAGGAAAATCGTTTTACTTTGTTAAGTGACGAATGGCTGAAGATAAATAGAAAGAAGTGTTTATGTTACATGCAGTTGGCTTTTTCGGTTTGATTCTTGGAGTGTCTTCGACCAGTAGAGTCTCGAGATTCAAGCTGTCTGGAAGAATATAATAGCGAATGTTGTTTCCCCTGACACTTAAGTGGTCTACTGTGACTGGATTCTTCCCTTTCAAAGTGAGTTTCACAGCTTTTAAACGAGTGTTCATACTAACATCTACACCTGCATTAAGTCATTGCAAGTAGATAACAACCGGTAAGTGGTGATTGATGATTGCATTATAAACATGATGATGGCAGAAAAAGGAAATGAAAACCAAAACATTAACAGCAGAGACCAATTGTATTGCAATTAGCTTGATGAGAGACTCAAAGAGATGCAGGAACAAGCCATACGGTAAATGTTCTATAAAAATTTAGAGATCTTATTTACAAGGAAAGAAAAATAAAAGGGACTTTCAAGTGCTAAACTCATTCATTCCCATGGACTTTGAATATAACACATTGACCATGTTTCTTCTGGTACAGTGGTGCTTATAGGTGATCAGGTTTCAAATAAGAACTAAACACATTTGTTCTTTATTTATTTCTTTATTTATTTATTTGTGTTCTAAACACTCTCGATGATGACATGATCACCTGGTGACCATCTTTGTTTATTTATTTGTGTAGACAAAACAACAACACATTTGTTTTGATGCTTCATTTACGCATGGAAATCAACAGGAAATATAGTTTTCTGTTTTTGTTCATTTCGGAAGACATTCTGAAATACGTTATATATGTTCCTAAATACGTTTCATTTTCAAGAAAGGATCAGTTTCATCATTTGTTCATTTAGAAAGTCTTTCCGAAATACGTTATATATGTTCCTAAATACCATTCATTTTCAAGAAATTATCATTTTTCATCAATTGTTCATTTCGGAAGACTTTCCGAAATACGTTATATATGTTCATAAATACGATTCATTTTCAAGAAAGGATCAGTTTTCATCATTTGTTCATTTAGGAAGTCTTTCCGAAATACGTTATATATGTTCATAAATACGATTCATTTTCAAGAAAGGATCAGTTTTCATCATTTGTTCATTTAGGAAGTCTTTCCGAAATACGTTATATATGTTCCTAAATACCATTCATTTTCAAGAAATTATCATTTTTCATCATTTGTTCATTTCAGAAGACTTTCCGAAATACGTTATATATGTTCCTAAATACGTTTCATTTTCAAAAAGGATCAGTTTTCATCATTTGTTCATTTAGAAAGTCTTTCCGAAATACGTTATATATGTTCCTAAATACGATTCATTTTCAAGAAAGGATCAGTTTTCATCATTTGTTCATTTAGGAAGTCTTTCCGAAATACGTTATATATGTTCCTAAATACCATTCATTTTCAAGAAATTATCATTTTTCATCATTTGTTCATTTCAGAAGACTTTCCGAAATACGTTATATATGTTCCTAAATACGTTTCATTTTCAAAAAGGATCAGTTTTCATCATTTGTTCATTTAGAAAGTCTTTCCGAAATACGTTATATATGTTCCTAAATACGATTCATTTTCAAGAAAAGATCAGTTTTCATCATTTGTTCATTTATGAAGTCTTTCCGAAATATGTTATATATGTTCCTAAATACGTTTTATTTTCAAGAAAAGATCAATTTTTATCATTTAGGAAAGCTTTCCTAAATACGTTATATATGTTCCTAAATACGTTTCATTTCAATAAATGACCAATGAAAAAGTCTTTCCGAAATACGTTATATATGTTAAAACCTGATGTAGTTATATATGTTCCTAAATGTGTTCATTTCAGAAGTCTTTCCGAAATACGTTATATATGTTCCTAAATACGATTCATTTTCAAGAAATGATCATTTTTCATCATTTGTTAATTTCAGAAATCTTTCCGAAATATGTTATATATGTTCCTAAATACGTTTCATTTTCAAGAAATGATCATTTTTCATCATTTGTTCATTTAGGAAGTCTTTCCGAAATACGTTATATATGTTCCTAAATACGTTTCATTTTCAAGAAAGGATCAGTTTTCATCATTTGAATCTTTCTTTATTTCTTTGTTTAGACAAAACAACAACAAATTTGTTCTGATGCTTCATTTACGCATGAAAATCAACAGGAAATATCGTTTTCTGTTTTTGTTCATTTAGGAAAGCTTTCCTAAATACGTTATATATGTTCCTAAATACGTTTCATTTCCAGAAAGGATCATTTTTCATCATTTAGGAAGACTTTCTTAAATACGTTATACATGTTCCTAAATGGTTCCTAAATACGTTTCATTTCCAGAAAGGATCATTTTTCATCATTTATGAAAGCTTTCCTAAATACGTTATATATGTTCCTAAATACGTTTCATTTCTAGAAAATATCAATTTTCATCATTTAGGAAGGCTTTCCTAAATACGTTATATATGTTCCTAAATGGTTCCTAAATACGTTTCATTTCCAGAAATGATCATTTTTCATTATCTTTCTTTTGTGTAGTCAAACAACAACACATGTTCTGATGCTTCATTTACGCATGATAATCAACAGTTAATATAGTCTTTTAGAGTTTTTTTGTTTCTTGTTCATTTACGAAGGCTTTCATAATTTAGTTATATATGTTCCGAAATGGTTCCTAAATACGTTTCATTTCAAGGAAATTATCATTTTTCATCATTTGTATATTTCTTTCTAAATACGTTTAGGAAGGCTTTCCTAAATACGTTATATGTGTTCCTAAATACGTTTCATTTCCAGAAATGATCATTTTTCATCATTTAGGAAGATTTTCCTAAATAAGTTATATATGTTCCTAATACGTTTCATTTCCATAAAATATCATTTTTCATCATTTAGGAAGGCTTTCCTAAATACGTTATATATGTTCCTAAATATGTTTCATTTCCAGAAAATATCAATTTTCATCATTTAGGAAGGCTTTCCTAAATACGTTATATATGTAGGACAACTTCCTAAACTTGAGAAGTTATATAAATGAACAAAAAAATTCTCATTTATACGTTTTAGGAAGGCCTTCTTAAATGGGTAAGACGGCTTCCTAAATATTTACAGATAACTGAATTAATATATTTTTACAGAATAATCAGACTTTCATCGAGTATGTAGTTCCAATAACACATAACCATGACTAAAACCAAAAATTAATCGTGTTTAGAATGACTGCGTAAAAATATAGTAAGTTGCACATCAGTTTTCAACAATACGTTAAATTATTCATCACAACAGTTGCACAATTAAAATCCATGAACAATTTGAAGCTCTAAGCGGTTTTTAACAGTCGGTCGGTTCTGTTTTTTTGTTTGTTCTTCTCTGAAACTCAAGTCGGTTAATTCCGGTTTAAGCGTGAGTTTCCGTTTATGGATCTGAGCGAAGCGTTTGGAGCTAGATCCGGCGATGGGCCGTGCCGAGAGGTGGTGACCGGACTGGAATCGCTCAATTTCAGCGAAGAAATTCGACAATTGGTGACGATGCCTCCGGAGAATACCGGCTCATTCACGGCTTTGCTGCGATCGAAGCAGTTTCAAGATCCATATGCTTCAACATCTCCTCAACAACAATTGAATGCCCATTCTCTGCTGCAATATAAAGAGGAGTCTCTCCTTCAAGATTCTGCTTTGACAACAAATCTCTCAACTCTTGGCCGTCTCCATCGCAACAACCTTGAATCAGTTCTTTAACTTTTCCCAAGTTCCCGGTTCGAGCTGCAATGTGAAGAGACGAATCTCCTCTTTTTCCTGGTGACTCATTCTTCTTCCTCCTCTCACCAATAAAACTCAGTTGCCTCTCCATCACCACACGGAAGCTTTTCTGCTTCTCTAAAAGCCCACCACGAAAACTTTTCTGCCTCTCCATTGATGTTTTACCAAAACTCGGAAGTTTCTCCATAACTCCACGTTTCTGATTCTCCACGGTCACACCTCGAAAACTCTGTTGCTTCTCCATTGATCTTCCGAGCCTGCTTGGCTGATGATTCTCTACATTCACACCTTGGAAACTAACCTGTTTCTCTAAAGCTCTCGCCATTCTCGGTTGATTATTCTCCACACATCGAAAACTCTGTTGTTTCTCCATGGATTTCTTCTGATTCTCGCGAATCAGGCCACGGCGCTTCTCCATTTCGCAGATACATCGTGTTCTCAGGCGACCGTTACCAGAGTCGCCGGAGATATCCCTCCTCCCACTCTTCACCCTTTCGGGAGATTGACTTTTCCTTCTAACCCGCTCCTCTTGGACCGCGCCGCTCGTTTCTCGGGGATTGCTACAGAGCAAAACGGAAATATCTCCGGTGACTCCGCCGTACCTTCGGATTCCAGCGCGAATCTAGACAGAGTCAAGGCCGAGCCTGATGAGACCGATTCATCTCAGCGGTTGGTTTCTTATCCAATGGTGGAGAACCAGAACTCTTCTGGCAAGAGGAAAGAGCGCGAGAAGAAGGTGAAAACCAGTTCTTCGCGAATATGGCGTCGGGAAAGCTTCGAGATCAGAGAATGACAAAATATCTAGCTCCATGAACAATTTGTCGGTGATCCAAAGATGAGAACGTTTTTCCGGCTAGATGAAAAATGGCGTCGGGAAAGGGATTTTTTTTTATTTGTGTTTGTTCAAGATTAAATGAGTCTTTTTTCTTTTTAATGAATGCTAGTTTTGGGATTTTTATCCTTGTGTGCTAAATTATTGAACTTTAAGTTTTTTGGTGCTATTTTGTAGAATTGCCCTATTATAAATCTTGAAATTATTATTATTTTTTTTTTCTATAAATAATTTCATTGATTTCAAATTAAGATTATAAAGTAATACAAAACTTTCTAAAAACAAATTATTACATAAACAGATATATGCGTTATATAGTAAAAAATATACAATAAAAAAGTAATTTTGATGATGCTTTCCGTAGACAAATCTTACTTGTTAACGAATCATGAAATCCGTTATTTTCTTCTTCGTATTTGTTCGTAATCTGATGCGAAATGTGTAAATATTGAAACTAATTATTTTAAATATTTTTAATAAAATTTGGGATGGAAAATTTAGGTAAACGGGTTTTGGAAACTCGGATTGCAAGAATCAATATATTAACTCTCGTTATTTCATATTTAAGTTTTAAATTTTAAATACACAACCAGATAATTCGAGGACTATATCTCATCCCCGATCTATTTCCAAACCCGGTAAACATATTTAGAAGAGATACGAGATGGAAAATAGGTTATTCGTCTTTGTAGGAACCACTTAAACCTTTTCTTCGGTTGTTAATGCCAATTCCATTTTCCCATTAAATATTAACTTGCGTTGACATCAACCAATAAAAAACCATTTTGCTAATTGAATTATTAATCATATCTATTACTCTTTCCGTTTCACAAAAAATATCGTTTTAAGATTATAATTTTGTTTTACAAATAATATCATTTTATGTTTTCAATACATAATGTTGAACAAAAAATTAATTTTAACCTTATTGTTTTAGTGTATTAATCAGAGAGTGAAAATTGTTTAATGTATTAAAAATGAGTAATATAGAATATTTAATAATTTTCTTAACATGTGTGATATATGTTAAAATGACACTTTTTATGAGACAGAAATAGTACTTATGTTTAATTGTGTGCTTTTGTCTTGGGTATTTGTGTAGGACCAAAAATTATTGCACAATAGACAGGAGATATTTAATCACGATTTATATAAATAAACAGTAAGGAACAGACGATTCATAAAACGATAAAGCAATAAAATAAATCTAAGAAGGCGAGATGAATCTCTTTCCTTAACTCTAAGAATCTCCCGTAGTGCGACGGGTTTTAATATATCCATGAGTCCCAGGATACAACCAAAGTAATCTGTATCATCTACACTTGATATCAGATCTATCGAACATTATACTACGATACTCTCGAATAAAGACTTACTCTAAGCTGTAGAGAATTAAAGGAACTTTTTCTTTTGTAAGTATGTTTTCTGTGTGTGATTAGATGTCTTTCTCTCAAGAGAGGCGATCCTATATATAGGAGAAGATCATAGAGGAAATTATTTCCAACTAGCGATGTGAGACTTTTTACATGTCCCTCACTTTTCCTTTTTTTTAGGTTTTTTCCTTTTCTTAAGGCTTTTCCTTTTTTGTAGGCTTTTCATTTTTTAAGGCTTTTCCTTTTTTTAAGGTTTTTCCTTTTTACATTCACAAGGCTTTTTTACTTAGCCAATGTCTCATTTCAATTCACACATACACATATTTATAAAGCCCTCAAGCTCTTATAAATTTTGTTCCAACAATCCCCCACATGAATAGAAATGACTTTAAACATATGAAAATTGAACAGACTAGACTTTACTAGACATACTTGACTAGACTCATCTAGACGTAGACAGACTTTCGAGAGTATACGAAAATGTAACTGTATCTGAGAGGTAGCATTTTCCAGCTTTGAACCAAACATTTTTAATATCTGTCGAGTTTACTCGGCCAGGAGGTGAACATGATGTCTTGAACCGCCCGGATTTTTATGTAAACTTAGACAACATGTATCGCACAGAGACATCTTCTCGTAGAACTTTGTTCTCTATTGTGTTCATTTTGGCCTTGAACATTCCTGGTATTCGTGAGTGAATTTGGAGAATATATCCTTTTCTTTCATTCTCCTAGAAACGGCCCCATTTCACACTTCACTAGGTGATCTTTTATTAGCTTGTTTTTCAGAAGTGTCCTGTCACACTCCACTATCTACATAGCTATGCAATCATTAAAAGCCAACGCTTATCCTTACTATCCACATGTAGCACTGTTATATCATCCTAGGAACTGGGCAGAGACATAGTCTCACAGTGCTCAATTCGAATCAGTTTAATTTTTTTCCCTTTGAACCTAGATCTAGGGATCTCCAGTCACATAGGTGGGGTATCTGTCAAACATCATCTTTTTCTATAGGCTTTAAACCCATTCCTTTTGATGATTTTACAATTTGATATCGCGGCAAACCTTTGGTAAACGGATCCGCTAGGTTATCAGCCGACTTGATGTAATCTATCGTTATTACACCAGTTGAGATCAATTGTCTAATGGTCTTATGTCGTCTTCTTACATGACAAGACTTGCCATTATATAGATTACTCAGTGCCCGAGAGATAGCCGACTGACTATCATAGTGTACATGTAATGCTGGCACTGCTTTCTCCCACATCTGGATATCTTCCAAAAAGTTTCGAAGCCATTCTGCTTCCTCAGCAGCTTTGTCTAAAACTACAAACTCTGACTCCATGGTTGATCTGGCCAGGAGTGTTTGTTTGGAAGATTTCCAGGATATTGCTGCACCAGCAAGAGTAAAGACATATCCACTCGTGGATTTGGAGTTTCTTGAATCTGAAATCCAATTGGCATCACTGTACCCTTCCAGCACTGCTGGTTCTTTACCGAAGTGCAGCCCATCACTTTTAATGTATCTTAGATAATTTAATACCCTAGTTATGGCTCTCCAATGGGTATGACCTGGATTGCTCGTGTAACGACTTAGTACGTTTACCGAGTGTGCTAAATCGGGTCTAGTACAATTCGTTAAGTACATTAGACTCCTGATGACTCTTGCATACTCCACTTGTAACACTGCTTCACCTGAATTCTTTGTCAAGTGAAGATGAGGATCAAGTGGAGTTTTTTCAGTCCCATTGGAGTAGGTCTTAAACCTCTCTAGGATTTTTGTAGCGTAATGATCTTGAGACATAATTATTCCTTTTGAATTTCGAATAATATTAATCCCTAGAATTACATAAGCTAATCCCATGTCTTTCATATCAAACTTTCCACTTAGCATGTTCTTTGTTTGAATGATTATATCTTTGTTACTTCCCATGATTAGCATGTCATCTACGTACAAACACAACAACACAACCTTGTGAAGTACTTTTGATATAGATGCACTTATCACATTCATTGATGTGAAAGCCATTTGACATCATTACACTGTCAAATTTTTCATGCCATTGCTTCTGAGCTTGCTTGAGTCCATATAGCGATTTGACAAGTCTACAGACTTTCTTCTCTTGTCCGGGAGCAACATAACCCTCATGTTGATTCATATAGATCTCTTTCTCTAAATCTCCGTTTATAAAAGCAGTCTTAACATACATCTGATGTATTTCAAGGTTTCTTAAAGCTGTGATTCCAATCAACATGCTAATCAAAGTAATTCTCGTCACTGGAGAATAAATGTCAAAAAGTCCAATCCTTCCTTTTGACGAAATCTTTGTACCACAAGCCTGGCCTTATATTTGTCTATAGAGCCATCGATTTTTAGCTTAGTGGTGAAGACCCATTTACAGCCCAGAGGTTTACAACCTTGAGGTAGGTCTACCAACTCATAAGTATGATTTTGCATAATTGAGTTGATTTCACTGTTAGATGCCTCCCTCCAGAAAGGTGCATCAGGTGTAGACATCGCTTCAATGAAAGTTCTTGGACCACTTTCCTCTAGGAATGCCATTATGAACTCAGAGCCAAATGTCTTCTCCTTACGAGCTCTCTTGCTTCGTCTCGGTTCAGCTTCCTCTACTTCTGTAGAAGTGCCTGAAGTGCTTGCCTCATTGCTAGCATCTCGTTCGTCACGAGTTCGTTTAGGATTTCCTCTATCCTTACATGAAAACACATTTTCGAAGAAGTATGCATTCCTTGACTCCATTATTGTGTTTACATGAATGTCTGGTATATCTGATTTATGTACCAAAAATCGATAGGCATTACTATTGTGCGCGTATCCGATGAAAATGCAATCTACCGTTTTAGGTCTGATGGTGACCTTTTTCGGAAGTGGTACTGCAACTTTTGCCAGGCACCCCCACACTTTCAGGTATATATACGAAGGTACATTACCATTCCAAAGTTCATAAGGAGTTTTTCCTGTGACTGTGTGGAATTTTGTTCAGGATATAATTAGAAGTAAGCAGAGCTTCCCCCCCCCCCCCACATGTTCTGGGCTAACCCAGATTCCTGCAACATTGCATTCATCATTTCCTTAAGAGTTCTCTTTTTTTCTTTCAGCAACTCCATTGGATTCCGGTGAGTAGGGAGCAGTTGTTTGATGAATAATGCCATGTGCTCTACAGAATGCATCAAATGGTTCACTATATTCACCACCCCTATCACTTCTGACCTTTTTTATGGTCTTGCCGAGTTGGTTTTCAACTTCCAGCTTGTATTCTTTAAATTTGTCCAAGGCTTCATCTTTACTTCGCAGTAGAAAGATGTAACAATATCTCGTGCAATCATTTATGAAAGTCACGAAATATTTCTTGCCTCCTCTGGTTTGAATATATTTCAAATCACGTGTGAATTAAACCTAGAAGTTCTGTTGTTCTTTGAACGCTGGGTGATGGCGTTTTAGTGAGTTTGGCTTGGACACAAACCTCACATTTGTCTGTGCTTAATTTGCATTTAGGAATCATGTTCATGTTCATTAATCTACTCATAGACTTGAAATTAACATGTCATAATCGTTCATGCCAAATATTAAAAGACTCAGCGAGATAAGCATTTGGTTTCTTATCATTAATCTTAGGGTTCTTCGAGGTGGAAGCCTCGGTTACGTTATCCTTTCGGATTACTGCCTCAACAGACATCTTAAACAGATTATCACAAACAAAACCCTTACCCAAATACATCCCATTCTTTGTTAGGATCAGCTTATCACCTTCCAGCTTCACAGAGAATCCATGCTTACTTATGAGCGATCCAGAGATCAGATTCTTGCGCATATCTGGTACATGGACTACGTTCATGAGAATCAGTTCCTGTCCAGAGGTGAGCTTCAGAACAACCTTCCCGTGACCATCAATTGTCGACGAGGCAGAATTACCCATCAAGAGTTTCTCACCATTCTTGGTCTTTGTGTATGTGGAGAACATCTCTCGATCCATACAGATGTGTCTGGTTGCACCAGTATCGAACCACCAATCTTTGGATGGCTTTCAGCAACATTGGCCTCAGTGACCACAACACACATGTCAGCTTCTGTCAAGTTGGCTTGAGCCTTCTTGCTACGACAATCGACGGATTTGTGTCCTTGCTTCCCACAGAAGTTACACAATCCTAAGAACCTTTGAGAAGTCTGACCATTCTGACCACTCTTGTTCTTGAACTTTTGGAAGTTCTTTGGTGGCATCTTCCCTTTGCCTTTGTTTAGGCGACCTTTGTTCTGTCACTTGCCTTGATTGGGGTTTTGGTTTTCAACCATGTTCGCATTGTGTTCGCGAATTTTCACACCTACATTGATCTGTTGTTCCCGATTCGTAGACTCTACGCGGAGCTTAACAATCAGATCTTCAAGGCTCATCTTCCTTTTCTTCAGCCTGAGGTAGTTCTTGAAGTCCGTCCAACCAGGAGGTAGCTTCTCAATGATGCAGCAACCTTGATAGGTTTCACACAGCCGCATTCCCTCAGCAAAGATATCGTGTAGGAGCCTCTGCACCTCTTCGACTTGTTCCATTAGTGGTCTTGAATCCACCATCTTGTACTGCTCGAACTTCGTCACAGTGAATTTCTGAGTACCAGAATCTTCAATGCGGTACTTCTTGTCTAAGGAATCCCACAGATCCTTAGATGTCTCAGCATTTTCGTACACCCCAAACAGAGAGTCCGAAAGGCTATTCTGAATATAGCCCTTGCACAAGAAGTCAGCATGTTCCCAGGCGTGGACACTCGCAAGCGCACGTGGATCAGTGTTATCTTCTGGGAGAACATGTTTCACCTCACTGGTGTATTTCTGCAGATTCAATGTTGTCAGATAGAAGAACATCTTCCTTTTTCACATCTTGAATGTTGTCCCATCAAACTAGGTTCCCAGATGGAACTTTGACCGTCTCGATCTGACTCGCAGTCGATTCAACCTTCTCACTGGTTTTCTCCACCAATCCAGAGTTGTTTTCCACATCAATTGTCATTCTGTTAAGGCAAAAGTTACAACTTTCAATTAGTATCGATATATAAACTTTAAGAATCGCAATTCTAATATCGAACTAAATCGCATTAGTGTCGATCGATACTCCTTGGTATCGATCGATACACACACAATGTCTATCGATACACCCATATGGTGTTGATCGATGCACTCAGTGTCGATCGATACACCCTTGGTGATGATCGATGCACGTGAGTTTTGTATAAGATCTATCGATACACCTCGGTGTCGATCGATGATCAGCTTGTATCGATCGATACACATATAGTGTCGATCGATGCACCCTGTGTGTCGATCGATGCAAGTGAATTTTTACTCAGGATCGATCGATAAACCACAGTGTCGATCGATACATGTTAATATTACACAGTATCGATCAACATAGACCCAACTAGGTCGATGCACAGTATCGATCGATACACCTCAGTGTCGATCGATACAACTCGATGCAAAGTATCAATAGATGCACCTTAGTGTCATCTGATATAACTGTTTGCATGGTATCGATCGATGCACCTCAGTGTCGACCGATACAATTTTGTCTAGTATCGATCGATACCATAAGGTGTCGATCGATACTCACAAGGCTTCGATCGCAATCGAACCTATCAAGAACATGATTTGTGTTCGTTGATTCTACCGTTCATTAATCGCAATTAAAGACGGTATTTAGAAGATGTTTAAAGCAGTACTGCTTCTACTACACGTTTCAAGTTGCTAAACAGCTTTTTGATAACGTTTGAGTATCACTAGCATATTAACATCTTCTTAAAAATAGAATAGATGGAGATTGCCTCTACTACACGTTTCAAGTTGCTAAGAAGCTTTTTGATAACGTTTGAGTATCATCAGCAGTAGAAGAATCGTTTTAGAAAACCGTTTGAAAACGTTTATTTACTCGTGATTAAAGATCCAATTAAAATAATAACAAAAATTGGATCTTCTTAGAGTTAAGATTGTAGGACCAAAAATTATTGCACAATAGACAGGAGAGATTTAATCACGATTTATATAAATAAACAGTAAGGAACAGACGATTCATAAAACGATAAAGCAATAAAATAAATCTAAGGAGACGAGATGAATCTCTTTCCTTAACTCTAAGAATCTCCCGTAGTGCGACGGGTTTTAATAGATCCATGAGTCCCAGGATACAACCAAAGTAATCTGTATCATCTACACTTGATATCAGATCTATCGAACATTATACTACGATACTTTCGAATAAAGACTTACTCTAAGCTGTAGAGAATTGAAGGAACTTTTTCTTTTGTAAGTGTGTTTTCTGTGTGTGATTGGATGCATTTCTCTCAAGAGAGGCGATCCTATATATAGGAGAATATCATAGAGGAAATTATTTCCAACTAGCGATGTGAGACTTTTTACATGTCCCTCACTTTTCCTTTTTTTAGGTTTTTCTTTTTTTTAGGTTTTTTCCTTTTCTTAAGGCTTTTCCTTTTTTGTAGGCTTTTCATTTTTTTAAGGCTTTTCCTTTTTTAAAGGTTTTTCCTTTTTACATTCACAAAGCTTTTTTACTTAACCCAAATGTCTCATTTCAATTCACACATACACATATTTATAAAGCCCTCAAGCTCTTATAAATTTTGTTCCAACAATTTGCACATTTGCTAATCTTGAATCGAACCGAATACTTTTTCTATTTTACAAAAAAAATATCGTTCTGACATATTTAACACAAATTAAAAAAAAAACTTACTTATAGAAAAATACTTTTAATAAATTATTAATTAAATGATAATAACTTAAAAAAATTTTAAAAAAAACCTTTGGATTGGATGAATGGTTAAATAAAAATTTTATCTAAAAAATACATTAGAACGATAATTTTTGTGAAACCAAAACAAAACTTTATTTTGACGTCAAAAAAAAACTTTAAAACGATCCTCTTTATCAAAACGGATGAATTATTATATAACAGAAGTGCGTCATTTTTTTTGCCAACCCTAATAATATATTAATATTTTCCCTTGGTTTTGAATAAAATTCCACAGAAGGAAATAGTGTTCTATTTTGTCATCAATGGCGTGTATCCGACAGTTACCAAACCCGATACACTCAAAAACCATTCTATGAATAAATATAGCACTGGTGGTGATTGGTTATAAATTATTATAATATATTTTATGTTGTTGAATGAAATCATATTATTCGATCGCTCTATAATTCAATATCATTTGTGTGTCTTTTTCTTATAAATGAAAAACAAAGAAAAAAAAAGAATCTAGTTGTTGAACCAGTCCTTTCAATTATCCAATCTCTTAATTACTTTCTTCGACATGTTCCACTTCCAAATATATTATAAATTCGAACATTCGCAATAGATTTTTTATTACAACAGAAGCTTGAAGAAGCAACAAGAGAAGATGAAGAATGTTATGGTGATTATTGACGAGAGCAACTCAAGCTATGATTTACTCATTTGGGTCCTTCAAAATCTTAAAGATACCATTGAAAGCTCCAAAGTTTTGTTATATGCAAAACAGCCACAAAATTCATTTACTCCTCCTATCGTACTTCCTTCATCAGTGGCCTTTGCTCAAATTTTCTATCCATTTTCACCCAGTTAAGTCGTTTTATCGACTAATTTCTTGGAAGTTTTTTTTTTTTTTATATATATAGAAAAATTTATGTTTTTTTCTTATAAAATTGTATGTTTTGCAGATGCAGAACTCATAAAATTGGCTCAAAAAAAGAATATGAAGATTGCTTTGGGTATATTAGAGAAAGCCAAGAAGATATGTGGGAATCATGGGGTAATCTCTTGACCAAATCTAATTTATGGGATCATTTGTGAAAATTATTTATACTCTTTCATTTAAGTTCATGTCATCAACAACCATTTGTTGAAAATGTTTACTCTCATCGTAATCATGTTGTTGAAAACAGATTAAAGCAGAGACACTGACTAATGTCGGAGACCCGAGACATCCAATCTGCAAGATAATACAAGAGCGAAAGATCGACTTATTAGTTATGAGCGATCAACAGAACCGAAATCTCAAAAAGTGAGAAAAATCATAAAGAATACTTTTTTTTTTTGGGTCGTCGTTATCATAGAGAATTCAATCGTAATTTTTTCAAATAATGTTTTATTAAATCAAGAAACTTAGTAATGTATGGAAATATATATATATATAATAATAACGAGTTAACGACCATCATCATTTAAATAAAATGCAGGTGTTTACATGATACAGATTGTTCTCTTCTCGTCGTGAAGAAAGGATTCCGCCAAAATTAATGATGGTACGAAACGACAAAAATCCTATATAATTTTGTATGCGGTTGTGATTATGTAAAATATATATATTATTGCTCTAATTTGGGGTTATAGTTTGAACTTTTGATTGTATGTATATGTATAAAATAAAATATAAATAGAAAAGGATATTGTTACTAAGTTTATTAAAATATATATATATATATAATGTATATTATTTATCAAATGTTGTTACAAGAATATGTTTGGACCCCAACCTGACCATATACTTGCTACAAAAACCGAATATGACCTTACTTGTCCGTGGAACTAGAAAACTCTCCTCCCATCACAACTCCGGATTTGATGAAATTTTCAATCCGGAGTTACAGACGGCGGAGAGACGGATGTACCTTAGAAAAAACCAAAGCTCTACTTTTCTAAAGATGAAAATTTCGGGGAAGGGAAAAAAAAATGCACTAAATGTATCAAGCAAACTTAGGATTTGAATGCATGCACTAAATGTAGAACCTGAGACAGATGAGATTGTACACACTCCATTTCTTGATCTGATCTCTGAAGCTGAAAAGATTAGCTAATAATAACTAATAGTTTATAAAAGACTGTACGTGATCAATCAAGAAAATAACAAACTCCATCAAAGAGAAACTCTTGTGAAGATCATAACTTGGTTTAAAAGCGGGAAATGTGTAATCCGAAAATTGGATTTCCTGTAATACGTCAATTGCCCTGTTAAGAAAAGAGTCACTAAAAGATGTGGTAAGAAGAACGCTGAGCGGAGATTGAATTATTCTTCAATGAACTAACATTTGCAAGAGATTGAATATGCCATTCATATAGTACAGGCACAGCAAAACAGATGATTGAATCATAAAGTCCCAATGCAGAGGCTTGAATGTAATCAAAATCTAACATAACATCTTTGATCTAATAGAGTTCATGCCAATCAGCTAATCTTGAGACATGATCGAATAATCCTTAATAATAAAGGTATTCTCCCATCAATGTAGTCGATATCATGTTTGTTAGAGGGGGATTTAGCACTCCCCGGTTTAACCCGGTTTGAATAGAAATCAGCCCAACAATCAACTTCAAGGCCCATCGAAACCGATCTACGTAATTAAAGGGAAATTTCCTTTAATTAATAAAGAGAAGATTTCCTTTATTTGGATAAAGGCAAATCCCGGAAAGAAAGGAGATTATCCTTATCAGCTTCAAGGAAAAAGGATAATTGCCAATACAAAGTCAAGAAGGAAAAGGAAGAGCTAAGGACTTCAAGACTTATAAATAAGGAGGCCATCGCCTCATTCTTAATCATCTCAAAATCCCATCACCTCCTTTGTAACAAGAACTACGTTTTGGCTTGATCCCTATTTGAAGGGTACGTAGGCAGCCTTCAACGGCACAGCTATAAATCTAATAAAAATAATTCTCCTAAACTCTAAACTGAATTCGCCAATCTACGATGTGTGCGAATTCTGGTTCCTTCAATTGGCGCTAGAAGGAGGGGGCAAGAAAAATCTGGTGTTTATGGAGAATTATTTTAAAACCCTAGAAATCCGACAAACAATGACGAACTCACGATCTGATTCTCGCCATGATGAACCCGCCGATCTCAAACTCACCATGAACGAGCTCGCCGAAGAAGAAGAACGAGCTCAACAAAGATGGTTCTGGCCGAGCACGACACGCCGAGCTCGCTCCCACGAGCTTACAAACGCCGAGTTCGCACATGACGAGACGACCTTGCGGAACACGCCGACCTCGCCGCACATGCCGACCTCGGCAAATACACCGAACTCATCAGACCGCAGCCATTGAACACGCCGAGCTCGCGGAGGCAAACTTATCGTACCGCCGATCTCGAACTCAACGTGACGAACTCACTTGCCGAGCATGAAAACCACCATGACCAGAGAAGATGTAACTTGCATGCCGACCAGGAAGCACCCGATGCTGACCTCACTCACCATCACCGCCGACATGAAAGAAGATCAGATTTCTCTTTTTGTTGGGCTTGCTCCAACGTTGTCAAATTCGGTATAAAAAAAAAAAAAAAAAAAAAAAAAAAAAAAAAAAAAAGGACATCCACTAATAGATCCAGCTCGTCACTTATCGATTATAGCTCGTCTACAGAGCTCCCTAAAATTCAGGTATTTTTTATCAAATTTTTTACTTGTTATTCGAAGATATTTTCTTTTCAGATTATATCATAGGATCCGTTCCTTTAAGCCGAACTTAAGCAGTTCGCCGAACTCGTACAGTTCGTATCATCAAGCCGAACTTAAGCAGTTCGCCGAACTCGTACAGTTCGTATCATCAGGCCGAACTTAAGCAGTTCGCCGAACTCGTACAGTTCGTATCATCAAGCCAAACTCAAGCAGTTCACCTACCTCCCAATCGAACATATCGCCTACTTCGCAGTAAAGCAGCTCGTGGTCGTAGCTCGACGATCCGACAGTAAGGTAGCTAGCGGTCGCAGCTCGTCGGTCTAACAGTTAGGTAGCTCAGTCGCAACTTACTCATCATGCAGTCACAGTTCGCCGATCTCGCAGCCCCACCTAACTCACGGCCACAGCTCGCCAACCCCCTGCTCGCCAAACTCACGATCGCAGTTCTCCGACCGCACAGCTCGCTGACCCCGCAGTATGGCAACTCGTAATCGTAATTCACCGATCTAAACAATTGGGCAGCTCGCAATCACAGCTCGCCGACCTCACAATCCCGCACGAACTATCGAAACCGAACTTGGAAAAGCCGAGACCGACCTCGCACCTAACTAACAAACGCCGAGCTCAGTCTCGAGCTCAATCTCTCGTCTTTAGTAATTTTTGCAGGAACAAAGACGAACAACGTCTAAAAGGAAATTCGACCAGATGCTGATTTCAACTCCAATCGGGCTAAAGAAATCCGCCGAACTCGAACACTCCTTCGCCGAACTGAGGGGGGGACTAATTGTTAGAGGGGGATTTAGCACTCCCCCGGTTTAACCCGGTTTGAATAGAAATCAGCCCAACAATCAACTTCAAGACCCATCGAAACCGATCTACGTAATTAAAGGGAAATTTCCTTTAATTAATAAAGAGAAGATTTCCTTTATTTGGATAAAGGCAAATCCCGGAAAGAAAGGAGATTATCCTTATCAGCTTCAAGGAAAAAGGATAATTGCCAATACAAAGTCAAGAAGGAAAAGGAAGAGCTAAGGACTTCAAGACTTATAAATAAGGAGGCCATCGCCTCATTCTTAATCATCTAAAAATCCCATCACCTCCTTTGTAACAAGAACTACGTTTTGGCTTGATCCCTATTTGAAGGGTACGTAGGCAGCCTTCAACGGCACAGCTATAAATCTAATAAAAATAATTCTCCTAAACTCTAAACTGAATTCGCCAATCTACGATGTGTGCGAATTCTGGTTCCTTCAATGTTGTCCTGGACCAACAAGATCACTAATAGAGTCTTAAGCTGAGAATTGAATTTACCAATCTTGGGATGTCTTTAAACAATCCTTATTATTTAGGAACATTTATCTCTCCATCGATATGATGCAGAGTTTAGGCAGGAACATTGAATCATATATCATCATGTTGTCCTCTTACATAAGAGTTTAGGCAGGAACTTGAATTTCAACAATATATAAGACTTTTATGCAGAAGATTGAATTTCCCAATCTGACTTGGGACATAACTCAACAAGCCTTTTCAAAGGCGGAACTAAGCAGAAAAATATTATATATCATGCTGTCCCATGGCATTAAGATACATATATTAGGCCTTATGCAGAATATTGAATTTTCTTTCAATCTTGGAACATGATTTGACAAGTCGTATTTAATAATTAATAGGCAGATGCAGAGAACTTGAATTCGACAAGTGCAGAAGATTGAATATTGATTATCTTATCCCAACAAAGGATTAATTTTCTAATCTTCGGACAAGTCTCACAGATTAATCCAACATACACTACAAGAAAACAAAGCGATTCCCGACCGGAATTCCGACCAAAAAAAAATGGTCGGAAATTTCCGACCGTTTTCCAACTAAATACCGATGGAATAAACCCGGTCGGAAACCGGTCGGAAATTCTCGACCATTTTTGTCCCGTCAGAAATTGGTCGGGAATTCCCGACCGATTTCTGACGATATAGAGACCGGTCATATATGGTCGGAAATCGGTCAGAATTTCCGGTTTAATATTTTTTACAAACATAAAATAAACGTGTTGCTATACATTTAAAACATGTGTTCTCACCCCGTCGGTAATGGGTCGGAAATTCCCGACGAATTCCCGACCATTTGTGGTTTTAAAACCTCAAATGATAAAAATTTGATTACGTTTATGATTACTAAGGTTAGATATGATATATTGAAAGAATTCAATGTTAAAATATCTTAATAATCATTCTTTTTAAGCTTTTAATCAAAACTCGACAAGAAACCGATAAGTGTGAATATAAGTTATATGTATCGTTATGAAAGGTTACACTCGTTCTCGAATCGATTCATATAAATCGTCATATGATCCATTTTATGTTTACCTATTAAGTTAGTTGTTAGTAAAGATTAGTAGAAGTTTCTTAAACCCTATATGGTTTTTAAATTTAGGATTTCATACCCTAAACCCTATATGGTCGGAATTTGGTCGGAAATTTCCGACCAAATTCCAACCAATTATGATTTATGGTATGAAATACTTATATTTCGAAATTTTTTAAGTGTTTATAAATTTGTGTGGTATAAATTGTTAATTTTAAGTGTTTATACACTTAGCATTTTATACTTAGCATTTTTCGGAAGATATTCATATATGGTCGGGATTTGGTCGGAAATCCCGACCATTTTCCGACGGGATTGAGCATTTTTCGGAAAATCTTCATATACGGTCGGAATTTGGTCGAAAATCCCGACCAATTTCCGACGGGGATTATAAAACGAGCCAAACGAAAGCCTTCCCGATGGATTTAGCTTGGAAGCTCTTGCTGAAAGTCATGCGAAATTGAGTTAGCTTTCCAACTCAAGTAGATTCATGTCATTACGATCAGCGGTTCAGGAGATACGGGAGATTTATTGAAGATATGTCACTGTCGGAAAATGCAGAGCCAATCCGAATCATCTTAAAGATCATATCGGATGGAAATCTTCCCGTGCCCAGTTTAATCTCAAATCCTGCAAACAGATTGGAAATTGAGTTATCTTTCCAATGAGAGTGGTTTCAGCTCATTCCTAGTAATATTCCAAGAGTTATCGCCGATTTAGTGGACACATATCAGCATTTTTCGGAAAATCTTCATACATGGTCGGAAATTGGTCGGAAATCCCGACTATTTTCCGACGGGATTTATAAAACGAGTCAGACGAAAGCCTTCCCGATGGATTTAGCTTGGAAGCTCTTGATGAAAGTCATGCGTAATTGAGTTAGCTTTCCAAATCGAGTAGATTCATGTCATTCCGATCAGCGGTTCAGGAGATACGGTTGATTTATTGAAGATATGTCATAGTTGGAAAATGCAGAGCCAATCCGAATCATCTTAAAGATCATATCGGATGGAAATCTTCCCGTGCCCAGTTTAATCTCAAATCCTGCAAACAGATTGGAAATTGAGTTATCTTTCCAATGAGAGTGGTTTCAGCTCATTCCTATTAATATTCCAGGAGTTATCGCCGATTTAGTGGACACATATCAGCATTTTTCGGAAAATCTTCATACATGGTCGGAAATTGGTCGGACATCCCGACCATTTTCCGACAGGATTTATAAAACGAGTCAGACGAAAGCCTTCCCGATGGATTTAGCTTGGAAGCTCTTGATGAAAGTCATGCGCAATTGAGTTCGCTTTCCAAATCGAGTAGATTCATGTCATTCCGATCAGCGGTTCAGGAGATACGGTTGATTTATTGAAGATATGTCATAGTTGGAAAATGCAGAGCCAATCCGAAGTAGCTTAAATATCATGTCGGATGAAAATCTTTCTGTGCCCAGTTTAATATCAAATTTTGCAAAAAGATTGGAAATTGAGTTATCTTTCCATTGAGAGTGGTTTCAGCTCATTCCTAGTAATATTCCAGGAGTTATCGCCGATTTAGTGGACACATATCAGCATTTTTCGGAAAATCTTCATACATGGTCGGAAATTGGTCGGAAATCCCGACCATTTTCCGACGGGATTTATAAAACGAGTCAGACGAAAGCCTTCCCGGTGGATTTAGCTTGGAAGCTCTTGATGAAAGTCATGCGTAATTGAGTTAGCTTTCCAAATCGAGTAGATTCATGTCATTCCGATCAGCGGTTCAGGAGATACGGTTGATTTATTGAAGATATGTCATAGTTGGAAAATGCAGAGCCAATCCGAATCATCTTAAAGATCATATCGGATGGAAATCTTCCCGTGCCCAGTTTAATCTCAAATCCTGCAGACAGATTGGAAATTGAGTTATCTTTCCAATGAGAGTGGTTTCAGCTCATTCCTATTAATATTCCAGGAGTTATCGCCGATTTAGTGGACACATATCAGCATTTTTAGGAAAATCTTCATACATGGTCGGAAATTGGTCGGAAATCCCGACCATTTTCCGACAGGATTTATAAAACGAGTCAGACGAAAGCCTTCCCGATGGATTTAGCTTGGAAGCTCTTGATGAAAGTCATGCGCAATTGAGTTCGCTTTCCAAATAGAGTAGATTCATGTCATTCCGATCAGCGGTTCAGGAGATACGGTTGATTTATTGAAGATATGTCATAGTTGGAAAATGCAGAGCCAATCCGAAGTAGCTTAAATATCATGTCGGATGGAAATCTTTCCGTGCCCAGTTTAATCTCAAATTTTGCAAAAAGATTGAAAATTGAGTTATCTTTCCAATGAGAGTGGTTTCAGCTCATTCCTAGCAATATTCTAGGAGTTATCGCCGATTTAGTGGACACATATCAGCATTTTTCAGAAAATCTTCATATATGGTCGGAAATTGGTCGGAATACTTTCAGTATTTCCGACCAAATTCCGACCATTTGGGGTTTCGAAACCTCAAACTGGAAAATTTTGATTTGGGCTATGTTTGCTATGGTTAGATATGATCTTTTGAAAAATACAATGTCCATATATCTTAAGTATCACTATTTACGGACATATACTAAAAACCGTACAAGAAACCGAAAAGTATAAGTATAAGGTCAATGTTTCATTATGAAAGGTTTAACTCAATCTACTTTCAATTTATAAAAACATCATATACTCTATTAAATATTTATTTTGTCATATATTTGTAAGACATAAGATGTTTACATGTTTTTTAAACAGTATACAGTTTGTAAATTAAGAATTTTAAACCCTAAACCATATATGGTCGGAAATTGGTCGGTAATTCTAGGAATTTCCGACCAATTTCCGACCAATGTGAATAAATTCTAAAGTTTTATGTTGGATTTATAAACCCTAAACCCCATATGAAATACTAATTTTTATAAATTTCAAAGTTTAATGTTGGATTTATAAACACTTAGCATTAATAAACCCTAAACCCTATTTGGTCAGAAATTGGTCGGAATTTCCAAGGAATTACCGACCAATTTCCGACCGATATGAGCATTTTAGAAAAAAAATGCTAAGTGTTTATAAATCCAACACCCAATCGAAAAAAATGCAAAGTTTTTACAATTTTTTGTAAATTTAAAATAGGGGTTAGTGTTTAGAATTTCAAATGCTAAGTGTTTAGAATTTTAAACCCTAAACCCTATATGGTCGGAATTTAGTCGGAAAAGCTTAGGAATTTCCGACCAATATCCGACCAATATGAATAAATGGTCGGAAATTGGTCGGAAATACTAATTTTTATAAATTTCAAAGTTTTATGTTGGATTTATAAACAGTTAGCATTTATACACTCTAAACCCTATATGGTCGGAAATTGGTCGGAAATTTTAAAGAATTACCGACCAATTTCCGACCAACCCCAAAAAAAACCCGGGAAACCTTACCGCGAAATGAAAAGTGAGGCGGTTTATTTTTTTTCATAAACCGACCGATTTCCGACCGTATGGGTTGGTCTGAAATAAATAGATCTAAAACCCAGATTTTTCTTCTTCTTCCTCACTTCTCTTCTCTTCGTCTCTTCTCTTCGTCTCTCTCTCTCCGGCGATTCTCCCTCCGCCGTCTGCTCTCACCGCCGCCGTTCTCTTGTCACGGTAAGTCTTCTCTCCCCCTTCTCTTCCTCTTTTCTTCCTCTTCTCCTCTTCTCTTCCTCTCTTCTCTTGTACTCAAGGTAATGTTTTTTTTTTGTAAATTAGGTCTTCACGGAGCTGCCGGAGCCGCCATCCACCGGAGAATTCTGTCCTCCTCCGCCGCCTCCTTCATCTATCACCATGTAAGCCATGCATAAGGATGTTAGTTGTTAGGATTTGTTGGTTTTGTGAGATTTGTAGTTAGATTAGTTAGATTTGTGGTTAGATTTGTTGTTAGATTTGTTGTTAGATTTGAGTTGAGATTTGAGTTTAGGTTAGATTTGTTTATGTTTTGTTAGATTTGTTTAATTTTAATTTTTGTTTTGAATAGTTATATAAAACTTGATTAATTTTATAATTTTCATAAGATTTTTTTTTAGTTTCATTATTAAACATATGAAAAAATCGTTTTTAGATTAAAAAAACCAAAAATATATTTTTAAAATTTTATAAAAATCGTTTTTAGCATTTTTTGAAAAGAATAATTTTTTCTTTGTTATTTAAAACGTTTGAAAAGAATAATTTATTCGTTTTTTGCATAAAAACGTTTTATGAATTTTTATTATTTTTATAAAAACTGTTTCGAGAATTTTCATAACTTTTTTGGGGTTTTTGAAATATATATTGTTTTTTGTAATTTTTTCCGTTTTTTGGTATTTTTGCGTTTTTGTGAATAGTTTGTGGTTTTTGGTATTTTTTGTGAATATTTTCCGGTTTTAGGTATTTTTTCGCCTTTTTGTGAATATTTTCCGGTTTTGGTATTTTTCTCGTTTTATTTATAGTTTGCGTTTGCGTTTAATATCTAACTAAGTTTGCGTTTTTTTGTAGGAAGTACGAGGGTTTCGCGAACATGCATCTCGGTGGTTCGCCTCTAGAGATGCAACCACCTAGACATCGCGGTCGTTCGAGTCGAGGCACACAACCACCAAGTCCCGCTGGATCGACTATCCCGGAGTCGAAGAGTCAAGCTCCTCGAGTCCTCACCATCGAGGAGTTAGTCCAACAACCGGGCCGAGACTTGCACATCCGGCTTGATCCACATCTAGCATGTCGAGGACGGATATCGCTAGCATGTCGGCTTGGATGAGAGCGAAGTTCCCGGATTTCACGGGAACGGGATCGGGATCCGCAAATGTTTAATATGTTTAATGTTTTAAAAACACTTTTTGTTATTTTATTTTCAAAACTATTTTATTTTAGAATACTTTAATGTTTAATATTAATTTTCATTTTCATTTTCGAATTAATTAAATTAAGTTAAATTAATTAATCAAAATTCAAAATTTTTCAAAATAATTTCGAATTACAGTATTTCAAGTTGGTCGGAATTTGGTCGGGATTTAGGTTGGTCGGAATTTGGTCAGAATTTAGGGTGGTCGGAATTTAGGTTGGTCGGAATATGGTCAGAAACCGTCGGGTATGCGGATGGTCGGTGTTTGGTCGGAAAAAAGTATGGTCGGTATTTGGTCGGAAATAAGTTAGTCGGACTATTGTCGGTAACTCGTCGGGTATTACCCGACGCTTTATAACGTCGGTAATTGGTCGGGAAAATAATGGTCGGTAATCTGTCGGAAATTCCAGACCAATTTCCGACCAATATTGATTTCCGACGCAATAGTCCCGACGAGCCAAATCGGTCGGAAATTGGTCGGGAAAGCCATTTTCCGACGGTTTTCCGACTGATATAGCCGTCGGAAATCGGCTGTTTTCTTGTAATGATACTATAGAGCCTTAAGCAGAGAATTGAATTTTATATAGTTTATGCAAAAACTTTTGAGTTTCAAAAACCAGAGGGTATCACTAAATGTTACATCATCTGGTTCCGGTCAAGAAAGATCTAGATGTTAAGCATAAACTTGAAACTTGAGAAAATCTTGGGACATCACTCAATTGTTTATATTGTCTAGCAAGAACTATAGTTTAAGCAAAAACTTTGGATAATCTTTAAAGGTCTCTATAGTTTATGCAGACGTCTGAGATATACTGCTTTTTGGCAGATAAGTGTTCAAAACACTTTATTATTAAAGGATAATTTACTCTCCATCAATATGCAGAATATACTGAATAATATTGCCTCAAGCACAACAAGAGTTTTTAAGCAGACAGTTGAATTTTTTTGCCCAAATGAACATTATAGAGAAGCCCTATTAAAGGATATTTTTTCCTCTATCAATATGCAGAATCATTGAATAATTCTCTTGCTGTCCCGACCCAGCAAGATACAAACTTTATGCAGACGATTGATATTTTTTTACCAAATGGGACATTATAGAGAAACCTTGATAAAAAAGGTGCTTCTTCCCTCCATCAAATATGCAGAAATATTGAATATTTTCATGCGACCCGAACAAGATATAACCATTAAGCAGCAGACAATTGAAATTTCTCAAGTGGACATTATAAGAGAAGCCTTAGTAAAGGACATTTTTGATGACATTTACTCCATCAATACGCAGAACATTGAAGTTCAAGCAGATAATTGAAATTCCAAAATCGGACGAATTACTTAAAAGAAGATGCTGTCCCCAGCTCAGCAGCAAGATATAGATTTTAAGCAGATAAATGAATTTAGGCAGATCCCAGCAGAGAAACTGAAGTTTTTTTTTTTTTGACCAAAATGCTTTCAATATAAATGCCGGAGAAAAAAACGATGGATTCCCAGATTGACCAACTAAATGGGCAATCAAATAACATGTGATCTCGGCTTTCAACAGCTAGATTGCAGAGCAGACACAGAGGGTCAACAGTAAATCCCCAGCTGATAATTCTATCCTTGGTGGGACATCGATTAAGAACAAATAACCAGGTGAGAAAGCTGTGTTTTGGGATACCACCAGCATTCCAAACCGTTTTCTTCCAAGGTACAGTCACTTCATGATTCTTCACAAGTTTATAAATTTTTCCAGTTTGGTATTTACCCCATATCGTATCATCCACCACCCATTCATAATAATCATTATAGTTATGATTTAAGTCTGAGAGAGTAGAAACTGAAGTTTTTTTATAGGATCATCTTGTCCATGCAAGATAACAGAGTTAATTCTCCAATCGTAGAGTATATATATTCCGTTTCAAGCTTGTGTTACTAAAGGCAACATCGGGCCAAATTTTCCAAAGTTAGAAACCGGACAGACACAATCATACCTTTTCTTTTTGGTTTCAAGAAATCAGAAAAACTTTAAACAAACTAAAAACTAATAGACAAAACAAAAAGAGAGATTCAAACAGAGCACAATCATGTATAAGTTTGTGTCAAATTCGTTGGGTTAAAAAGAAAACACACCATGAAAATCTTGAAATCACAGATCCAGAAGAGGACTTTTTTATTTGAAAAAATAGAAACCCTAATTTGTAACAACAAAACGCAAAAGAGAGATTTCGGATTTTCGGGGGGAAACATTTAAAACAAAACAAAATCAATCGAAACTCTGAATCAGAAAAGGAAGGTTTTCGAATCTAAGAAAAAATACAATCACCAAAGTACAACGTAGAAACCACATACCCAAAAGAGGGTTTCCTTTTATAAACAGAAACCCTAATCTACGAATACAAACAAATGTTAAAATCAAAATCAAAATCAAAATCAAATTTTCGAATCTGGAAAAAATGAGGTTTGAAATCTAATAAAAACACAATTGACGATAAACCGAAAAGAAAAACGCAGATTCAAAAGAGAGGTTTTGATTTTTTATAAAGAAAACCTCGCGATGATAATGGCCTTTGCCCTTTGGTATCGCTTCGCTTGAAAATCGAGAGCGAATCAGCGAAAGAAAGAAAATTGTAAATTATGAGAACCACCCAGAAAATAGGTTAATGAAAAATGTTTGAACGATGGCGAAGATCATATCACGATTTTTTTGAAACTAACTACGAGTTGAAAAATTATTCTACGCAAACATATAGTAGAAAATTATTGTGCCGATTGCAAATAATAGAAGAATTAAATGAGAATTTGCGTAACGACAAATAAATTGATTTAACGTATCACTGTTTTAAAGTTAACGGTTGATTATTTTTATCATGATTTTACAAAGTCTACAACGCATTGGAAAATTATTTTGGGCAAACAATAGTTGGAAATTAACAATGAAGAAAAAATTCCCGATCGTCGCCTAGTTTGTATAAACTCAAAATGGGTCAAAAATTTCTCTGGAAAGCCCAATAAACAATTGAGTGCTATGAACGAAAACGTCGTCGTTTAATTTTTCATGAAAGCTATCATCTACCTATCCATCGTCATCCTTATCTTTGAAGCTTTTCATCTGTTGTGTCCTCCATGGCTGCTCCTCTCTCTCTCTCATCAAATCCTCTCACCTCCCGCCATTTTCACCGTCTCTGCTTCCCTTCCACTTCATTTAAGGTATTTTCTCTTTCCTTTTCTGTCTACGAATTTGTTTACACACACATACACAGTCGCTACTGAATCCGGAAAACTGAGAAAATCCAAAATTCGACAAAATTTGAAATGTCTCAGGGAAATGTAAGCGTCTTAGGATCAAACCCATGTCAGATTCTTTCTCTGAAACTCCAGTACAAGCGTAGAGCGGGAAAGCAACAGCAATTTGCGAGACCGCTTGTTGTGTTGAACCAAACGGCGGCTACGTCTTCGTCGTCGGAAGCAGTAGCTTCGGAGAGGTTCCGTCTGGATAACCTTGGACCCCAACCTGGTTCGAGAAAAAAGGCGAAGAGAAAAGGTAGAGGTATATCTGCAGGGCAAGGAGCGAGTTGTGGTTTCGGGATGAGAGGACAGAAATCACGATCGGGTCCTGGTATTATGAGAGGTTTTGAAGGAGGGCAAACGGCTCTTTATCGCCGTCTTCCGAAACTTAGAGGAATCGCCGGAGGTAAACTTCTCTTGGGTTTTGCTTTGCTTTGCTCTGTGTGCTTTCTCAAGTATCGAAGTTTTGTGTTGGCTAAGTGTTCGATGAAATGTCTCACCCACAGGCTCTGTTTATGATTGTTGCAATTGTGCCTCAAGGTCAAGATTGTAGTTAGTGAATAGAGATGTTTCATGGTTTTATTTTTCTGAAAGAGGTCAAACTAGTTTCTTGGTTATTCCTAGTCTCTCATCTTTGCGAGTAAGAAAGATCCTTCTTTGATCCGTGTCCTCATTTTGTTTCCTGATGCATTCAATCATCCCTGTGATGTGTTCTTTGAACAGGTATGCGTTCAGGATTACCCAAGTACGTACCCGTGAATATTAAAGACATCGAAACAGCTGGATTTGAGGATGGAGATGAAGTGTCATTGGAGACATTGAAGCAAAAGGGTTTGATCAATCCTTCAGGAAGGGAAAGGAAGCTCCCCCTAAAGGTTAGTAACCTTGAAAAGAAAACTGCCTTGCTTCTTAATCGATCCTACTTCTTTCGATAATCTTTTTTCTATGTAAAACGGCTTGATTGGTCTTGGGTTTCAGATTCTGGGTACCGGAGAACTAAGCGTGAAGCTCACCTTCAAAGCTCGAGCCTTCTCAACATCAGCAAAGGAGAAGCTTGAAGCTTCAGGTTGTACCCTTACTGTGTTGCCTGGAAAAAAGAAATGGGTTAAGCCATCGGTTGCAAAGAACCTCGCACGAGCAGATGAATACTTTGCCAAGAAGAGAGCTGCTGCTGCAGCTGCAGCTTCAGAACCAGCAGCTTCTGCTTAGACTTCTTTATTTTCGAACTCTTCAATGTTGTAAAGCTGCAGAGATAATTGTCAATGAGAAGCCTTAATTACAACAATTCCTTGCGTCTTTTTTTTGTATGGTGAAGAGATTTACATTTTGTTGTTTAAGAGTCACTATCAGAAAGATTTTGTAAAACGGTTTAAATTATTGAACATTTTGTTCCTCAATAGAAACTTTTTTCAATCTTCAAAGAAATTTTACAGAATAGGGTATCACAAGTGGGGTTATTACTACAAAGTTTCACCCATTTTCTTTTCCATAAAATCCAAACACCAAATTTCCAAATTGTAGATTGAGAGCCATCACGGTTCATCATCATCATCATCATCATCAATGAAAGCTCTTCTTCTAACACGACGTCTTCGAGTTCCAGATTCTTGTTCATCAGAAGACTGATTATTCTCTTCATCTCTAGATGATGTTCCTGTATCACCTTCATAGCTCTCTCCCCATAGCCTTGAAGATCTTCTTCTCACACCTATCTGTGACCTAGCTCTAGATGTACCTGACCAGCTACTACTCCTCCTTGAGCCACTCGACTCTGGTCTAAACACGCGGATGAGGAAGAACACTGTAAGCCAGCCACCATCATCAAACGATAGAATTCCATCGTCATTACTTCTTTCTTCTCCTCCAAAAGAAGATTGTAGAGTGCTAAGTAAATCCCCTATATCTCTCTGCCTTTCTAGCCTCCTCCAGCTTCTCTGTCTCTCTGGATCTGCTTCTGATGGCCTTACTCCTGGATGCTGAACCCTTGCGTGCTTTCTCAAGTCAGAATAGGTTCCACTGAAATCACAAGTCTCAGAAGAACAGCTTCTATGTTTCGAGTTCATGAAACATCGAGCAGCCTCAACAGCTACCCATTCTTTTATATGTCCACGGCATAACGGGCAAGTAAGCTTTGGTTTGGTTTTTTCTTGGTCGTCATCCACTGCTACAATGCCTTCTACTTCTTCTCCTCTCTCACCTTCTCTTAGATTCACAACTGTAAACTCAGGTACAGCCTCTTCTCTAAGATTTACAGCGGTTGAGTCTGAAGCTACACCTTGTGTCTCAGTTGGTACATTAGTTTCCTCTTGCTCGTGAGGTAAAGACAAAGACGGTGTCTGTTTAGAAGCTTTGCGGAACTGATCGAAACAGTTAGAATGGCGGTGGCTAGTGTCACACATGTAAGGCCGGCAACCGTTTTCATAGGAAGAACAAATGAGAAGGATCCCGTTGTGAGGATGTTCCATACAGACAGAACACCGAGCTTCTTCCCATTCCTTAACTTGTTTATCACTCGGCTTCAGAGCACGGCTTGACTCACAACACAGTGGTGATCCTCTAAACCTTTCATGAGATACCGAGCGCTCTTTCCTCTCTTTCGGCATGTTCTAAGCCGAATACAATAACTAACAATAGTCTCTTGAACACCTTAGTTAGAATGCAAACCAAGTAGCTTAAACCTGCAAATAGATCAACTTCTCATAAGCAATATCAAACTGCAATTTCGTATTCGCTAATCACAATCCAGAGATTGGCATGCCTGAAGGATGAACAAAATCTTAAAAAGTGATGTATGATAGAATCAAGATGGCGAATAGATCTAGATAAACAGCTTGAGTGCATCAACCACATATTATGGAGTTACTTCGTACAAGAAAAAGCAACAGAATTCTACAAATCAACTATCTCGAGAAACCAAAACTCATAAAATACAAATTGAAATCCGCATAAAAACTGAATTAATCGGCCGAGGAAATTGGAATTTTCATCGATTTCTCAGAGCCAAAAGCACCATGAATATTACAGAGTTGATAGCAAATAAGTAAGAGCAAGTTGGATCGGAAAAGGTTTGCTCTTCCAAAAAACTTGTTACATCACAGAAAAGTTTCCAACTTTCTCTAATCGATTCATCCATCTCTTCAAACAACGAGAAGAAAAAGAAAAAAACCAAACCAGATTCTAGTAGATCAATACGAAATCACACAACCAGAAGAAATAAACTAACCCAAATGTGCAAAAAACCCTAAAACCGAAATGAAGACGGAGTGAGAGATAGCAGAGCCGAAGAAGATGAGATTACCGAAAGAGTCTTGTGGTGATTGAAAATTGATAGTTAATCGAGGAACCCTAAATCGGGCTCCCCATAGAGAGAGCCAACGAGGAAGATGAGGCGGCTACTTTACTTTCCTTTTTTCTTTTTTTTCGAGATATAATTTTTATCAATAATTTAGCAAACTAGAAAAAATAAATATATATATTGTATTTGGATGTATATTTAAGGACAACCAAAAAAAAAAAAAGCATTAAGAAGACAAGAAGATTGACATTTTGTTCACGAACAGCTACAGACATAACAACGTTACAAAGTTTCGTGTCCACATTTATCTACATACTTCTTTCTAACAATGATACGACTTTGTTTTTTTATATATAAAAAAAATATCTTGTTTCTTGGATTTTTTTTCTTTTAATGGTAAAGCGAAATTTGACTAATTATTTTTATGACTAAATAATATAGTATAATTATTAAACTACAAAAGAATAATTTTTTAATATAAGAACTGATTGTGTACCAGAAAAAAACAAATTATCGTAGAAAAAAGTGTTGGCTCGAAATTATTAAAGCACATACATGAAAAGCCCAACACAAATCCACAACTCATGTCTATACAAGCCCATAATTATCCTGCTCATGTAATTAGGGTTCCAAACAAGATAGATCTTATTATTGATTCTTGTATTTTAATGGATTTGGAAATCTAAACCAAATCAAGTTATTGGTTCTATGATTTTGAAATCCATATTCAAATCTTGTGTTATTGGTTATATGATTTTAAATTCCATGTTAAAATTAAGGGGAGGGGGTTTATTGGTTCTTACATTTTAATAGATTTGGAAATCCAAACCAAATCAAGTGTTATTGGTTCTATAATTTTGAAATCCATATTCAAATATTGTGTTATTGGTTCTATGATTTTAAAATCCATGTTAAAATCAAGTGTTATTCAATAGTAAGGATTTTCATAAGGATTTGATTTTAATTTGGATTTGAATGGATTTACAAGTGTTTTTAAGAGTAAAATACTAAGAAGCAAATATCGAGTGAAACCTAGTTATTTGGTTGGATTTGGATTTACAAGTTTTTTTTTTCAAGATGAAACTACTACGTAGAATTAAAAATAGAAAGACACATATCAATTAATGTGTAGAAGAAGAGACAAGAAATAACTACACGTAACATTAAGCTACTACATATTACAAGGCTAGTTTCTAAGTGGATACGTAACATCTACTACATACCGGACACGAGGCTAGCTAGTTTCTAAGTGGAGGTTCAAAACATTGCATGTGAGATCTCTCAGGTTTCATGTAATCAGTGTATGCTAATGTACAAAAAAAGATTGTGATTGTTATGCACGATCGCTAAACTTAAAATAGATTTTTAAAATGGTAAAAAAGATAGATAGAAAAAGTCAATTTCATTATAAAAAACCCAATCAATTGATCAGAGCAATAATTGCAACAAATATGTGGACAAATTCTATACTTGAGGAGAATACTAGATGATTAGTGAAAAAAAACAAACAAATTTTTTTTTTTTTTGTTTTTTTTTATTTTCTTATAATACTGAAATTCTTGTAAATCTATTTGGTTGATTTACAATAATCCATTTATTCGATTTTGAAATCTAATTATTTAACTTTAAAATCCACTTCTCTGATTTTAAAATCAATGAATTCATTAGGATTTCTAAATCTGAGAAATCCATTAAAATGCAAGAACCAATAACCCCCACCAAGTGTTATTCAATAGTAAGGATTTGCATAAATATTTGATTTTAATTTGGATTTGAATGGATTTACAAGTGTTTTTAAGAGTAAAATACAAATGAACAAATATCGAGTGAAACCTTGTTATTTGGTTGGATTTGGATTTACAAGTGTTTTTTTTTCTTTTTCAAGTTGAAACACGAAACAAACAAAAAACTCAACATTAACGAGAAAAAACCCAATAACACTCAACATTAACAAAAAAATGTGCAAAAAGAGATTATACTTGCATGTGCTGGTTTACATAACTTTTTCATAAATACTGTCGGACATATATTTTTCCTAAAGAAACAAATTCTGATAAAGAAGAAGAAGAAGATCTTATAGATATTAATAACAATGATGAAGAAATTCTTGGAACCCACGATCAAGAAAGAGAACATGTCAATCAATTGAGAGCAATAATTGCAACAAATATGTGGACAGATTTTATATTTTAGGAGAATAATATATGATTAGTAAAAGAAAAAGAACGAAAAGTCTTTTTAGTTTTTTTTAACTTGATTTTCTAATAATATATAATTGCGGTGAGGAAGGTTCTAATTTTCAATCCGTTTAGGTGTTGCTCTAGTCTCAATTTGGGCTCTAATAATTGGATTTTTGGTTTTTGGTTTTTGGTTTTTGGTTTTTATCCCACTCTTGTATTTCTATTTTTGTTTAATAATAATACCAGTGTTAAAAAAGAAAAAATCTAGTTTAAGAAACTTGTATAGCTTTTTCAGAAATGAAAATTAGTTTTAGAATGAGAATATGAAAATGAAAATGAAAATAAAAAAGGTTATTGGTCCAATTGAGATCAGCCCATGAGGTCATATTGAGCCCAAGCGGATCTGACCTATTATCCATCCACTGTCAGAAACGGGAAGCAATCGCTGCTCTGTGAAACCAGCCTGACGCATTGACCTCCGCTCTAGTCGCCACATCGCTCGAACTATCGCTCGAACCACATAGTACAGCTTCTGGCTTGGATCGGGCGTGTCGGTGATAACTCAGCCAGAAGCTTTCATTTGAGTTACAAGCTCACGCAGCTGAGCTCAGCGAACTAAAACTTCTCTCTCTTCATATATAAATAACTCGTTCTGTTTCACTTTTCTCGATGTGGGACTTTTTATGATTTCGTACTATATAATTTTATTTATATTATTATTAAAACGCAAAAGATATTAAACACATACTCACACTAAAATGAATAGGATTTTATTTATTTAGACAATTACCCTTTTAGATTCATTTATTTACTACCATATATATATATATATACACTAACAGTGAGCCATTTGAGTGTGTGTATATACATTTGGTATGTGAAAATACGAACAAAAATGTGTAACCTTGTGATTGTTTTCTTAGTTGTTGTAAATTTTTATAATTTTCTGGCCTACTTTCGTTTCAAGAATTTATATTGTCTAAAAATAAATAGTTTACTAAGAATGTGTAAAACATTTTAAGTATTTAGGTATTTTACCATGAAGTTTTCATTTACATGATATCAGAATTATTTTCTAACGTTGTTTTTTTTTTTGTGAATTTACAATCGGTATAGTTAGATGCTAATCAACTCGAAATATGGCGTAAGTTCGATCATCACTGAATTCGAATCCTACCTGAAACAAAAATCATCGCCAAGTTTCAGGTCAATTAAAAAATTTCTGGATGAAGAATTGTTTCATTCGATTTTTATCTTGGTTATAAAAAAAAGGTTGTTTTTAAGTTAGTTTGGATAAACTATGCTTAATTACAGCATTTTTAATTTTTTAAAAAAACAAAAGGTTTTGGAGTAACATAGTAATGATGGGATTTCATTTTCATCTTCTGTTTCTGACATGAAGAGGAAGAAGGGGAAGAAGGCAAGAGGAAGAGACGAAAGTAAAGAGCAAAGATGGAAAAGGAACAAACACAAAACGGCAAAGTGCAGTTATTAAAACGACATCCTTTTTCTAAACTCATCTCAAATATCCAAACGAACCTTTTGTGTTAGTATGGGATTGAACAACAAAACCATAAATATTCAATATTTGCTTACGTCACAATATCTTCAGATTTTTTTTTTGTTTTCTCAAGAAATAAGACGCTTACGTTATAAATTATGTAGTTTTTTGTTTTTGCTAAAATATATAAGTATGTACGTAGTTTTCTTCGTTGGTGACAATTATGTGTTGAAATCTTATTTCACACAATGTATTTAAATTTACAATCATTCTCTCTGTCCGTTGCCATTACTTGTCTAATGTTTTAGTCATCTAAGTCTAGAATCGTGATACAGTTTTTACATATCCACAATTCTATCCATTGAACTCACGATTTCAATTCGTATATATATATATGTGTAGTTGTGTACATTATTTTTTATCATTCTATATCTAACTTTAATTATTACATCAATTGTTCTAAAGTAAACCCATTCTATACATCTATGTAAAGCAACTCCAAAATGACAACATTTTGAAATTCATACCAAAAAAGGGCAAGTACGTTGGTGGGTGGTGTATTTATTGATTTATTAAAAGTTTATCGTGGCACAGATCCTTGCTGCACTTAATTTCTCAAGTGATGCTAACAAAAATTTCATTGTTCTTTCGAATTGATGTCTCCCAACTCCAACTCCATTGCTTGGTTTAAGTCCTACCTTGCAATGGCTTGATTACATGATCGGATCTTCTTAGAGGTTTATCATGTCGTGTGATTTCCGCCTTTGTTTCTGTTTTTTTTTTATATAGTTTTTTGCTTTGTTTATTAGTGTACTTTGTCATGTCGTGTGATTTTTTTGGAATTCGTGTACTTTTACTTTTCTCTTCAATGAATCTAGACAATTGAAAAAAAAATATACCTAAACTATAGATATATATAAAGATATACTTATATATATACTATTAAAAGGTATTATATGTAGCTTAAGAAACAGAATCTATTATAAATCTATGTGTGTAATTCTTTAGCAAGAGACAAAACTATTTTATATGATGTTAATTAGTATATGCTCGTACCTAAAATATTATATACACAATTACGGAAGAAACTATACACCAATAATAGTATTATACAATATTTTCCCCAATATTTATCATAATTAGATATGTGACATATGTATACTAGTAATAAAACTATATAAAAAACTAATTTAAGAAATTTTCTGATCTTGTCTTGTATTTATATATACCCATTCACGTGGGCCATTCACAATTTGCATGAAAGCCACTCTTCTTCTCACAGAACAAAACTTCAATCTTTCTCTCTCTTTTTCTCATTCTCTCTCTCACAATTACAGAAATAGTCACAGAAGATAGATCTAACCCAGAGAGGAGAGACAGAGAGAAGAGAGATAGAGAAAAATCGATGATTAGGGTTTAATCAAGAAGACAAACTTTATGTTAGGGTTTAGGTTTGGGATATGACTCATGCTCGAGAATGGAGAAGCTCCTCTCTATTAATTGTGATCTTGCTTTCTTCTCTACTCCATCTCTACTGTGTAAATTCCCGAGTAGGTGCATTTCGGGTATTTCCAGAAACTTCGACAACAACGATCTCTCCAGCTCCGGCTAATAGCCAAGAAGATCTAACGAAGAAGTACTTCGGCGGTGGAAAATTTCCTCCGGTGGATTCTTTAGTCGGAAAAGGGATCAGTGACAGTAAAAGAACGGTACCAAGTTGTCCAGATCCTCTCCATAACTAGTAGAAGCAGTTTCTTGATGTTTTTTTTTCATTTATATTTTCTTTTCAATTCTTGTTCCTCTTAAATAATCAACCAATCAACGTGTATTTTACCCAAAATACTCACGTTTTTCTCGTCAATGTAAGGGAAAAACGAGGGTATTTTGGTAGTTTTAATCACTGATCTATAAACATTTTAAGATATATATATTCAATGTCGTTGTAGTTTTATTAGATCTTTGTATTGATTTTTTGCATTTTGATTCTGCATATATATAAGAAGAGTCCTTCCATCAATTTTCTCGTAGGAAAAAAGCAAAAAAAGAAGAAGAGGAAGAATATAAAACCCCTAATAGTTTTTGTTTATACCTATATTGTTAGACAGGTCCAAGTTTTAAAATGAAAGTTCTGATCATTTCTTCTTGGTACTCGTCACCATCTGATCACATATACATTCATTTGCAGCGAATCAAATTAATATATAGATATCATTGATTAAAAGTTTAAATCTAATGTTCCAACTTATACACTCATATATATATGAGAGAGAGAAAGAAATGCTTTTGGTATATCAGAATGTTTGTGTAATTTAATATGTTTTTGTACATTCTTGTATTTTTCACCAAACGGGGAAATTATATATATATTAATACTCGGGGATCATGCTCAAGTTAAATATTTTCGATTACAAAATCACAGAAAAAATAGCTTCAAGTCATAATATTTGTTATGCACTTATTTCTAACAACGGTTGTTAAATTAAACCAGGGCAAGAAAATTTGGGGAGTAAAATGCAATATTGTGCATGGTGAGATTTTTTTAACAGCCGTCAGATTAATTGACTTTTTGAGCAGGAATTCTGGTGTTGACTGTTGTATATAAGTCATAAAAGGCTGTTGCTTTTACGACTGACCACTCCAAAAGCTTTTCCTTTTTCCCCAAACCTAGGCTCTAGAGTCAAGTTTGTCTAATTTATAAATGTTTAAAGACAGTATGGTGGTATTAGTCCAAGTTTTATCAAGAAAATCATGCTTCGAACCTTTCATTTTAATATCATAAACACAGAAATATAGATAAACGAGTTTGAAATATGTTTAGTATAGATACACCTCAAGAATTACAGTGTAACATAAACTAAAGATGTTTTACTTAAGGGAAACGATTACATTTTTGTAAAAAAATTATCCCAATTAGTACTCTAGATCTAGCGTATCATAAAGACATAAACTATCAAATTCAATAATTCTTGTAATTTTGCAAATAAAATGTCATTTTTATCAGAAAAAGTAATCTAATTAAAATATATAAATCTAGATGTCGTTATATTTGAAAATGTTGTATTCTAAAAAAAACAGTCGTGATGATAATATTTTATATTGTATCTTGAAAACGTATGGTTTGAAACTTTGAATCCATTTCTAAACATTTTTCATGGAGAGTAAATTTCAAAGAGTTCACTTCACTTATACAAAAAGAAATAGCAATATATTCATTGATCAAAAGAACTTTGCGGAGAGATTATCTTTGTAACCTTTTATTTTCCTATCTTTTCGTGAATTTCTCCGTATGTAAACACCGATAAACTGACAAATTAATGGAAACTTAAGAAGTGCAAAATTTAGCATATAAATATTGTTCTTACAATTAAATTTGTAACATTACATGTAAAATTTACAAACAGTCTATTGTAACCTGTTAATGGAAAACCCAAACTTTTACGTGTAACATAATCATGCCACTAGATATTGTTTTATTCATAAATATCAAAATCAATTTCATTGCATACATTTGTTTAGCCATTAATTATCAGATAAGCATCTGTAAAACTACGACTAATATTATCAGTTACAAAAAAAAAAAAAAACTACGACTAATATTATGGTAAAAAGAAAAAAGGTTTGATTACTATTGGGATTCGCGGACTAGATGCAAAGTTAAAAGACATGAGAGATCTGAGATTGTTTCTTACAGTCACAAAATGATTAAAAAAAATAAATGGTATGGACGGTAGCGTTTGGAATTATTCTTGTATAATATATTTATTCCATTGTACCAATCTATATATATAAATAAACATTTTCTCATTTTTCATTCGTCACCTCAGCATCTATCTGTATAGTATTTAAAAAAAAAAAAAATTGGGATTCACTATCTCAAGGATAGATTACCAAATGCTCATGTGAAAACAATATGAAAAAACAAAACATAAAAAACAAACAGAGAGAGGCAAGACGGGAAATATATTCATCTTCTTCATATCTTACCAACCCATTAAAAAAACAGAACAAAAATCACCAATTAAATATTTTCTATCACTTACATACTATGATATCACCTTGCTTAAGGTCAACGATAGATTCACATTCATATCTTATCAACCCAAAAAGAAATTCGGAATCATTCGACATACATAGATTTAAAAAAAAAAAGGAATTCATAAATGAAACCCGAATTGTAAATACTTGGTTTAAACTATAGAAATCAACTACAGTCCATCACAAACAAACAAAATTATGAATATATCGGGATTACCTTTCTCAATTTTTTAAAAAAAATTATATTATATGCCTCCATTGTTAACCATGGTTTGTGTTGGTCATTTTAATTGGTCATTTTTTTAACATCATTTTAATTATTTATACATATAAAAAATACATACTGATAATTAGCTTCAACAAAAAATAAAATATATTGATATATACCACATTTTTAATATTTAATTTATAAAAAACATCCTCAAAATAATGTTAAATATCAAAATATGATAATTTATTTCAACTCTCACATTTTGATAGACACAACAAAATTACAACTAAATATAAATACAAATTAAACACCACATAAAACAAAACTTAGAATCTAATAAAATTATTAAATTAAACATCGAGGGAAAAAATTTCACACCAAAACAGTAATTCGAATGAAATCATAGAAATCTTTTCTATGAAGATGCAGCAAAATTACTCGGTTACTACATGACACAAGCAGGACCGGTTCACTAATAAAGTGGACCCTGTGCATATTATAAAAAAATCTAATTTTAGGCATATAAACAAAAAATTTTTATAAAGAACCCTTAAATATTTAATATTTACAAATAAAACTTTTAAACATGACAAAATTTTGTAAAAATCAGGTGGTCACTGTGCATTTGCACCTTCAACACTTGCCTAGAGTCGGCCCTGGACACAAGATACAAATGAAAAATATGTGAAAAATCATAATAAATCAAATTTCTTATCATGCTGTCATCTCATCATCCACATGTCAAATTTTAATTGGTCATTTTTAACATCATTTTAATTATTATTTTTTTAACAATTGGTTTTAATTACATAACTAAGATCATTAATGAATAAATTTTATTTATACATATAAAACAAAAAGCATACTGATAATTAGTTTCCACAAAAATTAAAATCTATTGATAACTACTACATTTTTAATATTTAATTTATAAAAAATATCCTCAAAATAAGCTTAAATATCAAAATTTGATAAGTTATTTCAACTCTCATATTTTGATAGACACAACAAAATTACAACTACAAATTAAACACTACATATATAAAACAAAACTTAGAATCTAATAAAATTATTAAATAAAAATCGAGGAAAAAAAATCCACACCAAAACAGCAATCCGAATGAAATCATAGAAATCTTCTCTATGAAAATGCATCAAAATTACTCGGCTACTACATGACAAATAAAACCTTCAAACATGACAAAATTTTGCAAACATTAGGTGGTCACTGTGCATTTGCACCTTCAACACTTGCCTAGAGTCGGGTTTGGACACAAGATACAAATGAAAAATATGTGAAAAATCATAATAAATCAAGACTTTGATATGTATGTTATATTATCATATTTATCTACACTTGAAGACTTATTACTTAAAAATTGGAAAAAAAATAAGACTTAAGAATTAGAAACATATTTTACACAATAATGAAGATTAGAATCGTACATCAACAATATTAGAAATAATACTAAAAATAAAACAAAAAATATATAAAACGAAAAAACACAATATTACACGAGGAATACAAGAGCCACAAACCTAAAATTCGGTGCAACTAGCTCCATCCCAAAGCACAATATCTAATTCTAAGTAAGGATAAACCCAACATTCGCCACATATGCTTCAGAACCGAACTCTCAACCTCTTTCCGCAATAACTCTAAAACAAAACAACTCCTTTAGTGTATTTTTATCTCTTTGGTGTCTTCATTACGCTTTAATGTAACTACTTCAAAGATGAACTTTGCGACATCAATTAACGTATAATTAATACACTCTAATTGATATAAATTAAAATAAAAATGCATTATTAGAGATTCATAATGTTTTCTACTATAAAAACGCAAAATAACAAACTTTAAAAAAAAAATTAATTGCATAAATTGACATATATTTTTATAAGAAAAAACAATATTGAAAATAATATATGTAAAGTATTAAACTATCAAAAAAAAAAAGTTAACACGTTCACGCGTAGATCATATTATAGATCTTAATAAAATCAAATGGAGACAACTAGTAATCGATTGCAATGACCAAATTAAAAGTAAAAACTGAAATCCACGTGACCTACTATAGTTATAGTACTCATAGTTAAGTCGATTTTTTTGTTTTTTTTTTTGTCATCAGTTAAGTCGAAATCCACGAGTAATCTTTATGCAATATAAATATTTGATTTATATTTAATTTTTATATTCAGGTAGACTGTAGACATCGTGTGGATAAAGTGATAAACAATCATGGTTAATTTATAATCCAATCCATAATAAAATTTAAAATTACGACGACGGATGATATATGAATCTATACAAAAAAAATGATGTGCAATATTTTATATTTTTAAATCTTAATTATAAAAAAGCTTAAATCTTTATCGTAAACAAGATTTAAGCTTTTTCAATATCGATCGTTTTTGTGTTCGTTACTGCGATTATATGAAAACTAGTGATCACATTTTTTTCTCGTGTCAATATGCTAAAGAAGTCTGGCGATGAACAAGAATACCTCTGCATATCATCAACAACAGAAAAATATCACTTGAAGATAAGTTACGACATATGTGTGCTATACATAGCAATCGTTCAATATCCAACACAAATCGAAAACTCCCTTTTTGAGTTTTGTGGAAGTTATGAAAAAGTTGTAACGATCTCATTTTCAATCGGAATAACATCTCTGTAGTGGAAACAATATGAAACGAGCCACACATGATGTGAACGAATGGAACAATGGGGTCGTATAGAAATGCAGATGTCTAATCCTATGCAACTAGGAATTCGAAAAGGGCAAGTACAATGGAGAAATTCAGATAAAGAATGGATGAAATGTAACTACGATGCTTTCCACCATGAAGATAATCATATCTCATATCTTGGTTGGATTATCCGCAATAGTAATGGGACTTTCGTAGATTGTGGCATGGATAAATTTTAAGGAAGGAACACTCTTGAAGAAGCATAGTGTACATCATTGCTATGGGCAATGCAAGCATCTTGGGCACTTGGATATCGAGTATTGGAGTTTGAAGGGGACAACTTGAACATTACTCTGTATCATCAATGGGAACTTACAAATCTCAAGCTTCAACATTAAATAGAGACTATTAATCGATGAAGTGTAACGTTTGAGAACGTCAAATTCTCCTTCAGACATCAAAAAACTAATACTTGTGTTGAAATGTTATCTAAGAAAATAATTTTAGATCCAAATCATTGGTCTATGTATCATTGTTGTCCAAGCTTTTTGTATTCCCCTCTAAACTAAGATTGTGATTTGTAAAATCAATAAAAGTCTTAGAGGCTTGGCGTTAGGTTTTGATGACTTTTAAGGTATTTAACAGTTTTCAAAGCTATTTTTTAGTCAAACATATTTTTTATTTTATTTTAAGTCTAAAGTTATTACATCCAAACTTTACCTTTTTTGTCTTGTTTTGAAAAAACTACATGAGAGGAAATTTTCTCTAAAAACTAAAGAAAATAAATAAATTTAATTTTTTTTTCTGTTTCTTCTTCCCCAAAATTATTCAAAACTCTTTATAGATTTATATATAATCTATCACTAATAAATTTTAATTGATTAAGAATTATCCCTTTTTCTTGTTATTTTGAGATCCATTTTTAATTTTTTTCAAAGTTTCACTTGATATTTCTAAATTGAACAAATATTAAATTTCAATAAAAAAGTCTACAAATTTAAAAGTAACAGCCACATTTTAACAACATAAATTTCTACAGCTAAAAACCTACAGTAAAAGCTCACAGTTAAAGTTCTTACCAAGCAAAGCCTTAATCTGGAAAAGAAGATTAAAGTCTTTTTATGTTAAATTTTTGATCTCATGTAATTCCTTCTACCTTTAGTCAATAAAAATGTAATTCCTTCTAATCTTTTATTCGATCATTGTATGAAAAAAATGACTCTTCAAATCCTTTTGAAAATTTAAATAAAAAACAATATAAAAAAGCACTTCAAAAAAATTATGAAGTGTTTTGGAAAGTTTTAGAAATCTTCCGAGACAAACTGATTTATGATTAATTCTAAAAACTAAAGAATACTTGTCCAAATAAATTGTGGCATGTTTATTACTCTTTGAAAATTTTTAATTTTTTTTTTCTTATAAGAAACTAAGAAATGATCATTTAAAAATGGTTACTACTACTTAGCGTGTCTTTTTTTTTCGACGAAAAAACAAAAACTACTTAGCGTGTCTTGTAGTAATAAGAATTTATTTTTTTCTTTAGTTGAAAAAAAATAATCCCGTTTTTTAAAGGAGTAGGTAAAAGTTAACCAGTTCTGTGTATTCATTTTCTTGTGTAAGACTTGCAGTTTTCGAAATTCTTCCATTTTTCTTTTTTTTTATGTCAACAGTTGGGAGATCCAAACTGGAGTACTGAGTTTACGAAATTAATATCCAGTGGGATCCAAATTCTTCCATCTTATTGCCACTTAATTGTATTCTAGTTTAGTCAATACGAAGTCAAGCATTTATGTATTAAAAACTCGTACTAAAATAAATAAATAAAATTTAGGAAAAAGAGGTCTCGAATTTGGGTGTTTTATGAGAGACAGAGAAACCAATGTTTGAAGCGCCACGTAATATGCGGCGAAGGGGCTTTCATGTCTTCTCTTTGTCCCTTTCTCTTTGGATTTTAGATTCTCTTTGACTATTTCTTTTTATTTTATTTAGAGATATTTTTCACTAAATTAGTAGAACTACCAAAAGCTTATTTATAAATTATTTTATTACTAACTTATTTTCACATTTTCTGTACTAATACTAAATTATTTCTAATGAAAAAACCATATGGAATATCAAGTCGGTCGATATCTCGGACTTTGAAAAAAAAATTAACCTCTTTAAAAAAAGTTTAATTGGTGTATACAACTCTTACCTACAACGTTAAGAAAACAATTATGAACCTGATATTTTGTTTTAATTATGAACCTGAATTAAGAAAACAATTCAGTTTGAAGGAAGTCTTGATTTGTTTTTTCATAGATATTTTTCACTATTTATAAAAGTAACTATAGTTGACTTTACTTTATTTTACCTTTATACTGTGAAAAGGATATAAGCAAATGTTATGTTGATGATACAATATGATAATAAAGAGAATATCAGATGACTCGCATTAAAAAAACAAAAAAAAGATGTGTGCATTCCGCATAAAAAAAAAACATTATAACTATAAGAAAGTAAGATTATATTTACAGTTTGGCTAAAAAAACAAAATAAGATCCAAGAAAAACAAATAAAATTTTGCTAATGATATTCTTATAATACAACAATTAGCACAGTTTTAGTGACATTAAAAAATAATTTTATTTGAAAGTTTAACTTTAAAAAAAGTTTAATATAGTGGTCAGAAATCCACATGTTTTCTTGAAATTAATTTTAAGAAAACAAAGGCTCCAACTCGTTGACATAATAGAGAAATAAAAATGAGTTGAATCATTGATTTCACTGTTTTATAGGCCTGGGCATAATTACTCGTTACTCGGCTTGTACTTGCTACTTGCCTCGTACTCGGTTTGAAAAAGGAAGTACTTGCTGTTGGTAAACCGGGTAACAAGTCAGTAAATTCGATTACCTGCAAGTTCAAGTCAAGTCACAAGCCAAAAAAAAAATCTACGACTTGGCCCGTTACTTGTTACTCGCTTAAAAATTGTTTGATACTCGTTACTTAACATGTTACTAAAATACTAATGCCTAAGATTAGTAGTCTTTTAATTATTATGAGTTTTTATAATTTGGAGTTGGTCCATAAAAGTTAAAAGTCCAATATTCACCCACGACAAAACTGAAAAGTGATTCCGGCAATTATTTGATTTTGGCAAGTAACAAACCGAGTCAAGTTACTTGCAAGTAATCAGATTTTGGACGAGTACTTGATAGAGCAAGTACTTGTTTCAGACGAGTCAAGTATCAAATCTAAAATTCAGATACTTGAACGAGCCAAGCCGGGTCGCAAGTACTTGAAAATTAGCAAATACTTGGCTCTTGCCCAGGCCTACTGTTTTACTCTAAAAACTTACCATTTGAACCAAAATTGTATACCCCTAAAAATTAATAGAGCCCACATAATAAGTTAAAAATTGGTTAATTCCCCTGAAATTTGTTACCCCTCAAAATATGTGAGTAACAACGAAGGAATAATTTTTATTTTTCAAAAAAATAGTTTAAATTTTTTAAAATTAAAATAAATATAAATTTATTTAAATTTTCGTTATGTTACTTGAGCTATAAAAAAATATGTTGTTCAGAAAATCTTGGAAATAATAAAAATAATCAATATTTTAAAAAAAAAAAAAATTATTAGATATTTAATTATACAAAATCAGCTCATTTTTTTATAGATATTTAATTATTCCAAAATCAGCTAAATTAATAGATATTGTTCGTGATCAAATTGCTGAACATATATGGTCTGCAAGTCGTCGTGGTTCTCGTCATCAACGTTAAATTTTATTTTTAAAAATATTTATTTTTTACTTTTTTATTAATTGCAATAAAGAATTTATCTTCTAATAACAATAATTTTTAACTTTAATTTATTTTAAATATATTATCATAATTATTAAGTGTTAATGTCAAATTATATAATTTTTATGATATTGTTAAATATATCTTTAATATTAAATTTTATATTCTTCTGTATTCCTCTAAATAGTTGCAATTTATCTTAACTATTTATTTCTTTGCAACTTAATCATTTCATTTAACTTATTCAACTCAGTTGGAGCCAAAAAAACATAATTACACTAGATCATATTTCCCCGCCAATTGTACGATATACACTATAACGCCCCGACCGCCCCTACCTGGGCCCCATGCCCTCTCTCGGCACGTGGGCCCCACCCTGGTCCGACAGCCGGTGCGTTAGTCCGGGAGGCTTGTATGACTTGTTTACTGACCCTGCAATCACCACGTGACCTTTCCCCGTGTTTTGTCCTCACTCACACGCTACCGCGAATCACTTCCCGGAAGGTCACCCATCCTTAGACTACTCCAGCCCAAGCACCCTTAACTCTGGAGTTCTTTCAGGCAAGTGATCGGAAAAGGTAAGTGCACTTTGGTGACATAGGTAGCCAAATCAATTCTTATAAGCCTCTCCGCATATACAAGAAACCGGGATGTTACAATCACCCCCACTCACAGAGCGCAACGTCCTCGTTGCGCACCAGGATCGTCACCCTAGACGGTGTGGGCCCACCTGACTCCACACACGTGTTTGGGTTCGTCTCTGATACCACTTATAACGCCCCGACCGCCCCTACCTGGGCCCCATGCCCTCTCTCGGCACGTGGGCCCCACCCTGGTCCGACAGCCGGTGCGTTAGTCCGGGAGGCTTGTATGACTTGTTTACTGACCCTGCAATCACCACGTGACCTTTCCCCGTGTTTTGTCCTCACTCACACGCTACCGCGAATCACTTCCCGGAAGGTCACCCATCCTTAGACTACTCCAGCCCAAGCACCCTTAACTCTGGAGTTCTTTCGGGCAAGTGATCGGAAAAGGTAAGTGCACTTTGGTGACATAGGTAGCCAAATCAATTCTTATAAGCCTCTCCGCATATACAAGAAACCGGGATGTTACATACACAATTTATCCCAACCTTAAACTAATCACTATTGCTCGGACTAATTTGACCTATAGAAAACCAATCATTGTTAATTAAATTGTTCTGCTATTATTATGGGCCGTTATATGAAGGATTCAAATGTGCTATTTTGAAAAAGAAAACATGTTATGGGCCGTTATATGAAAAGCCCAAGGCCTAGTTTACGAATACATATCTTTAGATAAAGGAAACGTGAAGAGGAAGAAAACAACAGTACACAGATAGAAAAACCTAAGAATGATCAAACCAGTTAAGAAGTAGAATCTTCAATCTTCTTCCCAGGAAACTCATCTTCGTTTCAAATCTCTGGAGATAGCTTCAATGGTGGAAGGTGTAGTCCTGCAACATCCTCCTATCAGTTTAGCTCCAAGGTCGCGCCATTTCGTTGCAAACATCTCAAATTGGGCATCACCGAAGCATTGCGATGGCTGCCAAATTTACCCAAAATCATAAGATATTCATTTCTTCTACCTCAAGGCAGTAAAACCGGGTTTCTAGTATCATTTTCAAGAATGTAATTTTACATCCATTCAATCTAGAAAAGAAAATCTCGACAATCTGGTAACCCAATTGTACATTGCTTGGACCCGGTTTGTCCCCATATGACCTATTCAACTTATTTGACCCGAAATCGTCACTGTAGTAAGCATTTCTATAGCTGACATGGTTGACTCATGAGATTGATGATGCGATCATTTTTCTTCTACGGATACATTCTAATTCCGAAATTAGATATGAATAAGTGAGAAAACGACATACCAGCCATTTTTTCGCTTTCCCGTCCCAAACCTCTCCGCTATTTGGGTAAACAACGATTGCCTTCTTGGTCAGCTGAAAACAGGAAATGACATAGATAGTTAGGGATAAAGGGCAGTACTTTGCGATACATTGCTACGGAGTTTAAACTTTTACTTGCCTTGGAGAATTTGCGAATCAGACTTTCGATGAATTGAGGAGGCGCGCAGTTAATGCCAACCGCGTAAATATTGTTACTTTTGTTAAGAGGTTCGAGGCATTCCTCAAAGCTCTCTCCTGATGGAGCTTTCTCGCCATCTACAGATGTGAAGCAGATCCATGCCGGGATTTGCACATTCTCTTCTTCCAGAAGCTCAACGCACGCCTGAGATTTAGAAATTTGCAATATTAAAGAGACTGATAACAAACATTTTTGTAAGAAGCAGCCTTTCCAGTGGGCAAGAGCGAACCTGAGCCTCAAGTTTATTAGGTATGGTTTCAAAAGCAAGAAGATCAGGACCAGCTTCCACAAGGACTTGAAGTCTTCTCCTGTGGAAGTCTTTTAGTTTAGCCAAATTTACGTTCTCGCCATAGTTTCCACTGCAAGAAGAACATCAAACAACTATTAAGTCCCCAAATCTACATAATCTCGAATCTGCCAAAGCATTCGACTTGAATTGTTTTTTATTTTACAATTCAAAACATCTACTGCTTAGTGTAACCAAAATCATGTAATTTGAATTGAAATGATTCTTAAAAGACACCTGTACTCAGAGCCATCAGCAAGATAAGCTCCATAGCTTCCAATAGATGCAGCTACAAGAGCTCGGTTATAGCTATGTCCTGAAGTTTTGCTCACTTTGTCCCAGAATCTATCGCGAGCTTCAACAGCTAATTTCACGCTCTTTTGGAGCAAAGACTCGCTCTCTTCCATCGATAATCCTCTTGAGAGAAACCCCGGGATAGTAGCCTGAAAACAAACCGGTAAATGATATATGAAAACAAAACTTCAAAGTGAAGTCGTAACTTTGTAATCTTTACAAAACAAAAGAAGGCAAATCCAATAAAAAAAAAGACAAGTATCTTTCTGACCCTACAATCTTGAACTTTTATTCCAAAGCAAAAAACGTTTTTTTTTATATGTTAAAGATGGACAAGAAAAAAAATCAGATGGATTGTCAAACAAGAAATATAATAAAATTAGGTTGCTTAAATTACCTGATAAGATGAAGTAACCACAATGTCTGAACCAGCTTCCAAATACTCCATGTGAACCTGCAGATTTTTTATAACAAAAAACTCTTATCCATTATTATCCAAATCTCCAGACCAGAAATCAAAAATTTAGAATAATAATAAAAAATAACCAATAATCTGGAGATCTGAGTTTTCAAATCCCAAATCTCATATTCATGCTTATAATGTTTGTAGCAATCGAAATAATCACCAACCCTAAAACCGCAATTTTCAAATTTAGGGGAGAAAACAAAAAAATCACAAACCCGCTTGATGAGCTCAGGATCTCTGATGAGAGAGACGGCACTCCACAAAGGGTCGTTAATGGCGGCGCCGTGAATCTCGAGCTGGGTTGCGAAACCGCCGTCGACCACCGCACAGCCGCCGCATTTCTGTATCAAATCTTCCAACAATGCCGATTTCTTCTCCAAACCCATTTCTCACTGACTCAAAACACAATGTATTTCGTTCTTCGAAGAGAGTTTTAAACAAAACCAAAAAAATTTGAATTTCTTGTCTCGAAATCGGAAAATCAACGCCGCTTTTGTTGGTAAATGTTTTTTTTTTCTTATCCCTTATCAAAACCACAATGGATGTTTCTTGTCATATATGTTATGGATAATGGGCTTGGGCTGGGCCCACTGTATGTAATAAAATTCGATTTTTCTCTAGAATAAAATCTTTTAAAGTTAATTAACGCGTTTCTCTAACCTGTTAAAACAATATAGAGGAGTATAATATATTTTTCTTCAGAATTTCAACTTTGCCGACGAAAAAAAAAAAATCTCCGTTTTCCATTCCACCGTCAAACATATAAAATGGAATTTTCTTATGTTTATCCATCGAAAAGTCATTAAACATGCGTACATTACCTTAATTTTGATCAATATACCTCTACTCTATATAATTCAATTACAAACGGAAATCGTACTTCTGATACGCTCACACTTTTTTCAAAAAAAATATTCTACTGATTCAGTCAGCTCCGGTAGAAACGCATCGAGCTGTTAAAGAGTGGATTTTTTCTCGAAGGGCCACCACACTGCATACCCCGTATTTGAAATGATTTCCGACTAATGTTAGGGATAGTCGGATCGCCTATTAACCGAACTACCATGTAAACTTTTTGAGTCGAAGCCTATCCAAACTTCCCACATAAATGTGATTTTTATTTCGAGAAATGGTCGAAACCGGATGAAATGGAGGTGACACCCCCATACGGTCCGCCTTACCACTAGACCACACCCACATGGGTTGCTTAAACTTTTTTTAGTTTTGATTTCTCAATTTGCTTTCTCATAAGTTACAATTTTTCAGAACTCTTGAATCGTTAGCTTGTAAGCTAGTACAATTTTGGTCGGAATGGCGAAAATGAATCGGAAAATATAGAACAAACTGAATAAATGTGGTTAGTGCAAAACTTATCATTCTGTTGAATAGTTTATATTAGAGGTAGATTTATAATTTTTTTTTTTACTAAGGACATGATATGATTAAAAAGGTAAAAGTTAAAAATTATACAAAAAACGAATTAGAAACTTTTTTCTATCACATCATAATCCTCGTCGTAACAAAGATCCACCCATAACTACCATTCAAGTCTCAAGACCTTAAAAGCTAAAGAGCGACTCGACGAAGTGACAAACGAAAATTTAAAAACCTTAAAACTTGACATGGATTAGCAAGTAAATACAAAACTTTAATATGTATTGACCAAAACAATCTAATAAATGTAGCAAGATATCTAGCCGTGAATGCAGGCATGAAGAAAACAATTATGTATATCATCTGATTTAAATAGACCATAAGTTCATAAAACATTTACATGTGCAGAAAAAGTTGGTTGTTTTCAAAGCTATATATACGAATGTGTGTCATGTGAAAGGTATATCTTAAAGTCATAGCCAAACAATTAAAATTTATTCTCAAATAATATATAAGAGAATGATATTATTTTGGTTATAAAATTTCCTAAAACATTGACTAACCTACTTTTTTTCTTGCCAACAATATAGTTTCACCTTTTGAAGAATTGTGACTCTTATACATTTATACAAATACTAATTTTATATGGGAACTGTTTTAAAAAATCAATAGTGGGAGTCTAAAAATCAATTTGTTTGTTGATATATTGGATTCTTTGAATGTTGAAGTTTGAAACTAAGTCTCCAGCATGGTATTGTTTGGTGGGGTCAACGATGCACATTTCTTATATCTTGACTTTGAAGAAAAGTATATGTGGTATGTGGCATGGCTTCACCGCTATTGCAACATTCTAAAATAAAATTAACTATATTTTTATGTCATTTACACAAAATACTTACCAACGAGCTGCCCTCACACATTTGTGAATTTTTCCGTAAGAAGTTTAAACATTAAAGTAGCTTTAAGTTTGTTCAACCATTCTAAAATTTGCAAAAATAAAATAAAATTAAATAACATTATGGTTTGAAAAAGAGCGAAAAAGGCTTTGGTTGTTTGCTGTGATAGTTGAGATTACAAGTACACAACTTACAAAAGATGCAATTTGTGGAGTAATAATTAATCTGAAACTAATGATATAAAAATACTATAAATTTGTGGATAATTGCAGTTTTATGCATTTAAAATGAATAAATAAATAGAAAACATTTCGTACCGCTTTAGTTTATAATGTTATTATTAAGTTCTAAATTAAAAACTCATATTTCTAAGTTTTTTTTAGTAACCGAATTTCGGAAAAAAAAAATATATGTATTTCTTACAATCTAATGATCTTACTATCTTAGCTAATACTAAAATAATATTGATACAACTTTGTTATTAAATAGTGAATAAAAATCGATCACATATTTTTTTTAACGACTATAAATTTCAGACGCAAATCGTTGTATCCAGACACAAATCGCTGTGTCTGCGTTAGATAAATAAATACTGTTTGGTCGCTGGTCAGAGTAGCAGTCTTCTGCGACAGGTAAACGAACATGACCAACTTCTCACAACCGCAGCCTCACGTGCTAAATGTAACCGGTAAGCTGTATGTTGTAATTCCATACAACTATTTTCAGGTAATGGTCTTTTGTTTGACTTCGCTTATTTTATGGCTCACTAGGCCCAAGAAGTAAATTATTTTGTAATTTAAGATTTCGGTATTATCCATTGGGCTTTAGGTGTCATATGAAACTTATTGGTATCCTATAATTATATAACTGATTTGCTTGACGAAAGCACTACGAAAATTTTGTTTTATTCATTTAGTTCCAAATCACAAACTTTCACGTCTTGCAAAATTTTCTATCGAATGATATTAGTAGCAATTGAAAATAACACTTAACAAAACCAATCGACTCGAGCATGTCAAATCTCAAGTCTACAAAGACTAGTAAGTCTGGTATAAGTCTCTTTTTTCCCCCTCAATTCAATTAATCTTAAGTATTCATTCTTTTGTCAGCATCTTAAGAACTTAGTTGAAATACTCTTAAGGAAACCTTTGGCAACACCTACTTGTAATATACGCAAAGGTTTACTTTAACGAAAACAAGATAATTATTAAAAAATCTGATTTTAAGAACCAAAACGGTGATAATGTGATCATCAACCAAACCCATTAACCTCTCTATCTTCAAGCTGAGATTGTAGAGAACAAATGGTTTATCGTCAAGCTATCCGATTAAAACCTAAATGGAACATTGGCGATAACTTAAAAAGAGGAGAAGAAGAAACCACAAAACAATAACTAGGCTTCACATATAACTCAATAGGCAAAACTTACAAAGATTGAGAGAGCTTACAAAACTGAAAACACCTAAAGGCTTTTCAAAGACAAAAATCCCCATTTGGACAGAATACAGCAAAACCCAAATGAGACAATAATTGCCACATACAAAAACCCACCCGAGATCTCAAGTTCGATCTCACCTCTCTCATCTTCTCCACAACATCAAAACCATTATGTCTACAAAACTTTTTAGTAACACCAACACACAAAACTTTAGGGTTCTTGTTTCCCCTGAGATTAACTGCCTCCGCTATACTGTAATAACTTAAGACACAAACCGAGTAAAAAAAGAGCTTTTTTTTTTTGCTTTGCTCCTATAGCTAATAATAACACACCTAGCTGCAAAACTTATGGGCACGCGATATTAAGAGGAGTGGTAGTAGTTGTTGTAATGTGATCGACGAAACCAAATTTGTCGATGGTGGTTCCAATGTGACCAAGATCGATCTCCACATCTGAGAAGTCATAGTCTGGAAGTTCGCTTGGACCGTCACACTCAAGACCAATGATGTTCATATCATCTATGCCACAGTAATCATCCAACAATTGGTTGTTCTCTTCTGTGAAGAGAAAATCAAGCTCACAAGCATTTGGGATTAATGACTCATCAATGAAGCAACCCATATCTGGAATCTGTAGATCAGCAAAGTTGAAATCAAAACTCGCTTTCTTAGATTCACCAGCTTCAGCACCGATGGTCCAATCGGCTAGCTCCTTGTCAAGATCAATGCTTGACACAGCTTCAACATTAGACCCAGAGGCTGAGACCAGAGAATCAGACTCATTTGAATCTGACAGAGCATTCTCGGACAAATCAAAGGAAGCACCAGAAGTGGCAGCAGCCAAAGAATCAAACTCTAGCTTCTTAGTAGCATAAGCATCAGCTGCTTGTTCAAGCGTCTCGTAAGTGCCCAACCACGTTCTTGTTTTGGTGATTGGATGCCTAATCTCAGCAGCCCATTTGCCCCATTTCCTCTGCCTAACACCAACAGGCTTCGAAACACTAGAACGTCCAGCGACACGAGGGGTTTTGCTGCTTAAAACTCTTTTGCTACAAGTCGAGATTTTGGCTTTGCTTCCACCAATATTACTCTCCTGACAATACGAGCTTTCAGATTCTGCTTGAGTAGTGGCTTGAGAGAAAGGGAGGTCGATCTCGCAGACATAACGTTTCCTTTTCAGATTCATTTCATCTTCTTCGCTGGATGAATAGTCAGTAGCGTAAGGATCATTCACAACGAATCGGATTTTTCTCATAGTCTTCAAGTCTTCAGATAAACCAGGGAGGTGATTTAGCTGGAAAGTTTTCTTCTTGGATTTTTTGCAGGGTTTACTGGTTTGAACAGAAGAGCGTTTCTTTGGTTCAGCCATATTATCGAACACTTGGTGTGCGAAATTCAAACCAAACCCTATAAACCCCAAAAAATCCTCTCAAAATACACAGAGAAAAGCTTCAAAATTTAACAAAGGACTTCTCTCAAGAACAGGAAAAGCTGGTTTACTCCAGAACAAGTCCTGTGTCAATTACCCAGAAATACACACCAAACCCACTTCAGATTCGAACAGAGAAACTATGGAAATCATTATTAAAAAAAAGGAACGACTTTTCGAAAATCCAATTACCTTTTAGGCTTTAAACGCATGGAATCCGATGAAATAGCGAGAAATCAACCGCTGGACGAGCCAGTAGATGCAGCTTGACGAACGAGAGAGACACCCAAGAACAGAGCATAAAGCGATCAAGAAGACGAAGATGAGAGAAAAGAGAGGAAGAAAAGATAGAAAGTAGCCGGAGCTCCGGTAAAACAACTCCGGCGACTTCAAAGAACCTTCTCTCTCTCTTTCTCTACACTCTCTCACTCCTCCGTTTCCCCAAAAGTGAAAAAGGAAGGTGAGATAGTTATAGATATAAGAAGAAGATTCAAAAGAAGAAGATAAAGTAAGAATCAAAATCTATGCCATGATTTTACGTTCATCTCCAACCTTACCTTATTTTTTATTCTAAATGCTATTTTAAGGTAAAATCATCTCCAATTATATTTCATTTTTAATTCCTCCAAATATGGAGTAACTCCAACATATTTTATCATTTTTTAAAAAACTGTACCTTTCATTTTAACAAATATTACGAGACAATGATTTTATTATTTTATTATTTTCCAAAAAATTTTAAGTAATATACTTGTCATATATGCACAACAGTACAACAAAATTTGACTCGTCAAATATTTTTATAATAATTTCACTTCTTATTTAATAATTTAATAATTAAAATATATTTGAGCTCGATTAAAATTTATAAGTATGATGATAGGATTTTATTATAATAGCATAAACTAATATTAAATTTAAAAAAATATAAAATTACTGAAATTACAAATAACATAAAGTAAACTTAATGCAAAAACGACTAATAATAATCTGGAAAACCGTTTCTAGATCTACCAAAATCATTAAAACATTGTTCAAATGAACTAGATTGAGGTGGATTTTGTTGATTTTGTTGTTGCTCTGCCCTTTTTTGTAAAATCCGTGTTTGTTCACTCTGAACATATGCACGAAGAAAAATCAAAGATAAAAACGTTCATTTCTCATTTCGAAATGCGTTAATTGATCATATATAAGAAAAATATTCAAATGGTGATGTTTAAATTAAAATGTTCTTTGTTTTGTTATTTTTTATGATATTATAATGTTAAATTCAAATAATATCACAATTTGTGAAAGTTTTTAAAGAAAAAAAATAATGAGTTAATTTGTAAATTTTATAGATAAAGTGTATTTTTAGTAATTAATAATAGAATAGAAAATTAAGAATATATTAAAAATTGAGGAATAAATTAGAAAGAAATCTAATTCTATTTTAGAGTTATTCCATTTTGGAGATAAAAATGAAAGAATTGATGGGAGATGCTCTAATAATGACAAAAATGAAGAAAGACAAAATTATGTCGGAAAAAAAGAAAAGACAAAGCTAAAAACTAATTAAGCGAGAAATTTAAGAGACCGAGAAATCCAAACACAGATCTCAATAAACATTTAATACAACTAACCCCGTTCCTCGAGATCTCAAAAAAAAACGTACATGAAAATTAAATTTTATTTAACGTTATTGTTGTTTCTGGACAGTTTTATAATTCAACCACAGATGATAGACAGCCCTTTTAATGTATTCAGATTGGTGTAACTGTTTTTACAATATGGTAACAAAACATACTATTTTGGAATTATTTTTATGGACGGTTGGTAAAGAAAAAAATGCATATTTTTTTTTTTTGTGGAAATAATAAAACTTTTTTTTTATGTCGACCAAAAAAATAAAACTTTTTTTTTTAATTAAAACATGACCATTACTTGTCACTGCTACTGCATTGTGGTCCTGTGAAGTAACTAGGATACAATTAAAAAAATAAAACTCAATTCCACTAATTAAAAATGGAAGGTTAAATAATTGAATTTAGCGGTAGTTTACTTTTCCATGTCTTGATGGAGGCAAAGAAGGCCAATTTCGAACGTGGGGTTGTCACATTTTGCTAGTTTGCTACCGACCGATGATGGACTTTTCACCACACTTCACAAGTCTTCTTTCCCATTTTCAGTGGAGACTCTGGAGATAATTACAATAAGAATTATTCACAACTCAACAATGTTTTCAATTCATCGATTTTTTTATAAGGTCAATGATTGACGAACCCAACTCTCTTTACAAATAAACAAGGATTTTATTCGTAATACGATTTTATTTTTTTTTTAAATCATTAATTTTATGATTTATGACACTGATTCCGTAATACGATAATCTCTACACAAATATATTAGTTATCACTTTTACATACTTTGCATAAAAACATATATCATAAAACAAGGTTCACAAAAAAAAAACACAATGAAAACTAAAAACTTAAAAAGAAATATGTGCGGTACATATATTCGAATCATGCACTATCCGTTTAAGTAGTATGGATTGAAATAGGTTTGTTGTTTATATGACTGACCGACCCGTTTAAGGTAGATTTTGAACGTGTTCATTTAAGCTTTTATTCTAAAGCTTGAGCATGCCGACATGCAGCTAGCTAGCATATGAAAAAAAACTACCAAACAAATGGTAGGTTCAACATGCTTTGTTCGACGTGTTTGGTCCTAACATATTTTCAAACGAAATAGATCGGATTCACATCAATCATAAAAAAATTCAAATGTAAATGTGCTATCCCTCACATCATGTTTAGGATTATAGATATATGTCGACTTCCCCTTTTCTGATTTTCTGTCTGTTTAACCAATGCTCATTACGATTCAATCCACTAAACCCCACTTTATGTTATTATATAACTAAAGAGAAATGAAAGAAATTGTCATTTTCTTATATTTTCTTTCATTTTCACAAATGAAATGTTAAGAACTCGTGATTTCCAATTTTGTTTCTTTTCGCGTTCACAGCCTTTTTTCTTATCGCTTGCGACTGCCACATTCGTCCAGACTTACTGACTCCCTTCTTATTTACAAGACTGCCACAGTCAGAGTTGGAGAATTATTTTAATTTAAACTAAACTTTTTTAATGCAACATCTAAAAGAAATTTATGTATAAGATATGTCATATGTGAGAAGAAAAAAGAAAACAGTGAACGCACGCCTGAATGCATGTGACTATCCTACCCTACAATTACAGAAATTAAACAGTGTAAATTGGCCCATACTTGATACTAATATTACTAATCCACCAAACTTTGTTTTTTATGTAAGGCAGCATATTTAATTTGACGATGTTTTTTCAACGATCGTTGAAAAAACAATTTCTAACCAACAATAAAGTAAAGTCTTTACGTGTATAGAAATTCGAAAATGGTTTCAACTGTATTTCAAAGAATGTTCATATAAAGATTGTTAGAGCGGAAGCTAGTAACGATAATTTATTCTAAGAGATTCCCGATAAGCTTAAGAACAAAAGGGATATGTTTTGATTTATCATTGATAAATCAAAACGAGGATTGAGTTTTGAAAAATATTCTTCTTAAAAAGTTCAGATTTAGAAAAAACTCTTTTATAAATTCAATTCAAAGATGGATGATCTCTTTACAAACACCTAGAGACCTATATATAATAAGGATTAACGATTAGGCTAACATCAAGCCTAATGTAAATAGGAAATATAATTTTTAAGAGAAAAGTAAAAACAACGATAAGAAAAATCCAAAAAGAAATAGAAATCAAATCTTTGTCAAACACAAAAACTTAGACATGTAAAATAAAGTTATGATATTAAAGATGGTCGCGATTTAAAATAAAAATAAACAAAAAGTTGGTGTAACTTTGTATATAATAAATTATAGTAATCTATTAAATATAATTAAACTAATATAAACCGAGCTAACAATTAATTAGAACCTGTTCTCTTGTGATTACAATTAAGTCACAAAAATTTCTATTCATTAGTTCTTTTAAAAAAAAAAAATCTATATCAATTTTTCGGTCGAGACTCAAAAAGAGAATTAAAGGATCATTTTCATTCACACAGGTGTTGGATTAATAATGTCGCGTGGTGATTAAATCAAATGTACGACATTTCATCACGTGGACTATTAGTATTATTAACATTCAAAAATAATTAAATACTAGGATTTAATTCGTGCTAATTATAGCGCGGAGTAATTTTTAAAAAAAAAATTATTTCAAAATTTAAGAAAATTGATTTTATCTGAATTTTACAATATAGTTAACTAATGATTATAGATAAAGCTATCAATTTGTAATAATTTGTTTATTTAACCCGTTTTGCAGTGAACTAAAATATTATTTAGGCTAACCCGCAAAATTTTATAATCTTGAAAACATAACTCTAATATGCACCGTTAAATGATTTTAGTTTTTATATTTAGTCTACGAACTCTTTAAAAAAAATTATTTTCTTGTGTCTAACTTTTCATATACTTTTATTTTGATATATATTCAAATAAAATATAATAAACTATTGTGAAAGATATAGCAAGATTTAGAATATATATTTTTCTTTGAATATATATGAATTGATTATTATTTTAAAATATATAGTATTAAAAATAATTAAGAAATTAAATAATAAATAACAAATAATTCTTTTAATGCAAAATATATACTTTTCATATTTTAATTAATAATTTTAAAAAATTTATATATCCTTTCATATTTCAATTATTATTATTATTATTTTTTGATTAATATGGGATAATCCGAGACATGTTACACATCCGACTAATTTTTATAGGCTATAAGAAACCATGCTAAATCTACGGTGGCCAAGGTAATTCGAATCCATGTGTATTTCAATTATTATTTATTATTTATAATGATATTTCATGTAATAATTTACAAAATAAATATATTTTTTAAAATATATTTTTAAATAATATTATAGAAATGTAGCTATCGACGACCATAGATTTTCTATCGACGACCATAAATAAAGATATTATTATCATTTAAATGTGGAAAGTTTTTTTGAAAAGATATACTACTAATTATGTAAACACACAGTGTAGAGAGCGAAGGTCGCCAAGTAGTGGACGGAAGCAAGGAAACAGCTTAGCCGCCTACGTGGACCCCATTTTTTTGTTTTTGAAGTTGTCATATTCGTTCGAGTTTGCTACAATTGATGATTATTGTAGATTGATTTATGTTTAGACGGTCCACTAAAGAGCCCAATTCCAATGTATCGTTAATCTAAAAGTCTTATTAGACCCATTTGTTATAGATTCCAAAGCCTGATTGTTGAAAGATGCCAGCTGTTTCAGACCAAACAGTGAAAAACAAACGAATAATAGATGATCGCAAGATTCAACTCGACACTTAGTGCGCATCAAACTCCTGTTGAAAGACAGTTGCGCACTGCTAGCCACGTGATTTAACCAGACCACTCGACTCCACGAAATCGTTGTACGATACATCCTGATCTGACTCTAAATGTTTTAATTTTTTTGTGGACTAAAATGTAAATATTATATTATAAATTTTTAGATTTTTGACAGAATTATATAAAAAATAAGATAAAGAAAAGACCAAAAACTATAACAAATGGAAACAACAACAAAAACAGGAAAAAGTAATCTAACAAACAACCTAAAAAAGAACCAAAGGGAACGGTAGAGCAAGAAGCAAACAGCGGGAAAGGGAAGCTTCGACGACTAAAAACCTTTGATGTTGCAACGAGAATCGAGTTTCAGGTTCGTCTTCAAAAACCTAAAAACACAATGCTTACAACTACACCACGAGATAAGAAAATCCTCTTTGAAGCTAATGAACAAGCTTCTGTCTGAAACCACTGCCATATAGAAATTGGAGTACCCCTCACTCGAGAACTAAAATAGCAAACTCAAACAACCCTTCCGAAGTCGAGACCACCAAAACCCCCTGGAAAGCAAGACCACAAAGGACTGATGCAAATCAACCTTTACAACAAACCAAATAACCCTCTAGAAGACCGTCGCAGGAGCCTGAAGACGACAAAAACACAGACGCACGCTGCTGAGACCGAATACGCACCGACGAGAGACTTCGGAGCATCCGGAAGAGAAGACGGTCGAAAACCCCTCTATCAAGGAGACACTTTCCGAGCCACAACGTCAACCACCTTCCGCCTAAGAAAACCACCGGAGGAGCAACAAAAACCAAAGATAGCGGATGACGAGTAGATCGAAAAATGGTTTTTCGATCCAAGAACCACCGAAGCAGAAACACGAGAAACTCACCGATAGACGCTGGCTGCCACGCGCCAGGAGCGAGACCCCGCATATCCACCACCGTCCTCAAGCTGCTCTGAAAAATTAAAACCGGAAAAATCTCCAGGAGAACACGAAGCCGTCATCTGCCGCCGAGCCAACAACAGATCCACAAGAGCACTGGCGAGACAACACTCCAGGGGCCACCATCACCGGAAAAACCCTTGATGAGCTGCTATACCGGATCCCTCTTCCGGCCTGCAGAAAACAGAGAGAGAGAAAATGATCGACACAGACCTTCAACGGACTAGGTGGGGAATTGTCGGTCAATAAGGCGTTGCACCACCATCACTGCGTCCCCTGCGATGCTGCAAGGGTCGCACCGCCGACGAAGAAGAACAACTGCGAAAAACCAAGGAAAACAGAAAATCGGATAAAAATTAGTTCGCCGAAAAAATAAAAAAGGAATGGAGAAAGAGGGGGGCCCTCCCCGGCGGCGACGAGGAGCGCCAAACGCCTAAGAAGTAGATCGGCGAGCGACTAGTTAGGGTTTTGGACAAACATGTTTTTAGAGAGAATGAGGAAGAAAAAAAAATCTAAAATATGTTATTTTGTCAATCACCAATTTTTTTTTGTTTTGATAAAAATCAGGATCTGATTATAAATGTTGAGTCAGACCCTGATTTTAAATGTTGGAGGAGGAGAAACAAATTTTGTACTCATCCAATCCATAACGCAAGAGAAATTGGTACGATATCTTTTTAATTGTGGAGCATAGATTGAGCTCATATATGCTCAAACAAGGGATGAAAATGGCGAAGCCTAATACGGTGAAGCTTCCATCCATTTGGTCTGGTAGCTGAAGAGGAATCTCCTTAATTTGCGGACCAATCATGCCAGTTAATTATATCTAAGTTTTTTTCCTATCGTTAACTAATGATGAAACAAAAAAAGAAACAAAAGAACCATATTGCTTATATACAGTCCAGTGAATAGCCATAAAGTATCACAGAGCTCTAATTAATATATAGTTTCTGCCAAATCCATGAGCCAAGAGACGGGTATGAGACTGTCCAAAAGCATGGAGAACATATAAGAATCTTATGCTTTAATCAGGACGTCCAAAAAAAGATTGAGAGAGAGTGAATAATCTTAAAATGAAATTTAGAGCAAACACATGCAAAACATGTGGAAGATGATAAATTCCAAGCAAGTCTGCATGCCTTCTGACTTGAGAGCACAAATTTCATCCCAAAAAACTTTGTGCCTTTGTTTAAGTAGAGATTATTTTGAAGTCTTATGTTAATAACCAGCAAAATTCGAATAATCTTTTTTTGGAGTTTTAAAAAAATTCGAAACTTCAGTTTTTAAAATATATATATGTAGAATAATAACCAGCATAATGTAGAACCTTCAGTAAAAAAAAATCTATAATTACGATTTTGTAGATATAATATACATATATATATATATATATATATATATTTCAAGTTATATTAACAAAACTCAACAAATTTTGTTTCTGAAATGCTGATAAGTAAATCAGTAAACACGATTTTAAAAATGAAAACGCCAATGTAAATTAAACCTCTAAAAAAAACAAGAAAAAACGTCAATACCAATTAGTGCTTATATATTATTCGAAAAATCATTTCAAATAACGTGTTCTTTATGAAACGATAGTCGTCGAAAAAAAGAAGAAACAAAACTAGAAGTTAACCATGATCACACAATTGATAAGGTCTTGGTCTTTTTTTTTCTTCTTCTTCTTCTTTCATAATGTCTCAAACTTCTTGGTCTTGCTTAAACGAATAAACTAATAGATCTTCTATATAAAAAATAAACAAATTTTACCCAAAAAAAAAACATATACCAAAATTTCCACATGATGACTTCCTTTATTCGAAAGTCCATTTAAAGGGCAACGTCATAGAGCTTATGCTTTAATGTTCTCTATGATGATGTCATCATCAATCTTTCACCGTCCATTTTATTTTAGTGGTTGACAATATCTCGACCGTTCAAAGTCCACACCGACGGCCTATAAGTGCTCCGTTATAACTTAACCAAAAAAATATCAGCAAATTAAAAAATTCGTGTTCAAACTAAACGACGCCGTTCTCATTTATTGTGGCTAACATGGACTCGGAGAAGAAAGAGGAACGCCGCGAAGAAGGTAACGCCGGTGACGGGAACAGAGGGAGATCGTTGACGGACGGACGGTAACGGAGGAAGAGGTGGATGAGTTTTTCAAGATATTACGGAGAGTACACGCGGCGACAAGGACGGTTTCGAAAGTTAACGGCGGTGTCGGTGAAGGAGAGTTACCGTCTAAGAAGAGGAAACGGAGTCAGAGCCTCGGGTTGAGAAACTCATTGGAAACTAACGGCGTTCCAGACGGAGAATTTGATGGAATAAATCGGGTCGGGTTACGGAATCCGGGTTTGGATCTGAACTGTAAACCGGAACCCGATGCCGTTAGTTTGTAGTCCAATCTTCAAAGTTTCTCTCCTCTTCTTCCAATAATCAGTTTTTTCAATAAACCTAAATATATATTTAAAAAATAAATACAGGTTTAAAAAGGTATTAAAATGTTATCAAAATTCTAATTCTGCAATTTGATCGGTTATAAAAGCTATACGATGATGATATTTACGTCGTGTAAATATGAGTAAACTCAATTATGTGAAACGCAGATAGTTTTGTATATAAAATGATTTTAGAATAATGTTTTCTTAATCAAATCAATATAACTATACTACTTTTTTGGGGTCAAAGAATATTATATATATATATACATATATATATTCTACTAATTTATATTATCTTCAAGAAGTTTGGTATTAGCTTTTTGCTCATGAACACAAATCATTAAATGCTGCCATCCAGGAAGTCTTTGTTTGTAGTAAAATTGTTACACTGTGGTCCATTTATGTGTTAGGGATTACATTATGGGTGATTTAAATGAATATGAATAGTTGATTGATAAATTAGGTAAGTAGTAATAATAATTTGTAAATTAGGTAAGTAGGAAAGAAAAAAAATGATTACACCCAAAATGTCATTTGCTTTTTGAATAATTACAGAAATGCCATTGGTATGAAAATTCATTTTCTTACAGAAAAATTTGGTAATACTGTTCATCAATTATCGGAGTTACTGTTCATCAAAACTAGACGATTACTGTTCATCGTCAGAAAAACATATTATTAGCATCGTTAACATTGTCATGTTAATCCAATTATTATTGTAAGCATTATTATTGTAAGCATCGTTAACTCATTGTTAGCATCGTTAACATATATTTATTATGGTTAACATTGCCATGTTAAACCAGTTATTATTTTATAGAAATATGTAAAATATGAAAATATAAAAATTATCGTGATAACCCGATTATCATATCATAGAAACTATGTGTTACTAGTTATCTAACTTTGTTATCAAAACAAAAATATACTGATAATCTATTGAATAACTTTGTTATCGTCGCTGCCATCACCATCGTCATCGCCGTCAACATCATCACCACCTTCGTCATTGTCACCGCCATATTCACCACCGCGATCTTTGCCATCGTCGCCACCTTCTTCTTTATCTTCTTTTTATTCCTCTTCTTCTTCTTTACAAATAGTGTTTCTTTTTTAATTCATCCTACTTTAATATTTTTCCACAACTAATTGGCCTTAATAAAAAAGGCGTAATGAGACATTGGGCCTAGTCAATATGCTCTAAAGCATCGAATAAACCGGTTACATCAGGATCCAAAAACAAAATAACTCAAAAAAGGAAAAAGCAGCAATTCATAAAAAAAAAAAAAAAAGCTATTCGGGCTTGGCTAAAATTGACATGGACGAATTAGCTAACATTATGTGTAATTTACATGAGCCGATTTATTTGGTACTAAATGTTGTTTGATGTCGGTAATTTAATTTAGACAAATAATGTAACTTTATATATTTGTTTTCTTAATTTGTGTATTAGGTTCTCTCTCCATAGGTGTTTAAATCTGATCATTCAAAGTCCAAATAATTTGGCGGGAGTTACAAAAACAAAAAATAATAATAATAATAAAAACTTAGTGGTCAGATAGCCAAAGACATGGCCAAAGAGCTGATTCGTATCCGAACTATTTTAAATGGTGCAGATTAATACCTAACAAATTCAAATGTCCAATTTCATATCCAGGCTCTTAAAAAGTTGAATATTCATATCTGGACTATTTTTTTTTTGGCGAAAACAAACATTGACCAACTCCCCGTTAGTCAACCCCATAACACCGTTAACGGTTGTCACGTAAGCTGCCCCGTTGTCACGGGAAGATAAAACGACGTCGTTTTGTTTTGTTTTTTTTAAAAAAAAATTTGTGAAAAAATTGGGTTCAACGAATTGGGCCTCAAAGCCCAAAGAAATTTTGAATTGGGTTTTTAAAAAAAACCTAAACGACATAGTTTGGTTTGAAAAACAAAACGTGTCTTCTTCTCATGATGACAGATCTAAGGGTTTTCTCAATGAAGTTCGATCTCCAAAGAATCCGCAGCAACGAAGATTTCGTAGATCCATCTATGAAGCAAGTAAGCATACGTGATCGAATCAAGATATTTCAAGTTCTTCATTGCGATGGACACTTGAATTTGTCAGGTATGTTACCATCAAAGGCAACAACTCGCAGCTCTTAGTATGGAATCCGTATCTGGGTCAAATCAGGTGGATCCGACCCAGAAGCTTACTCCGCGAATTTCACGCCTCAGACAGGCTTGCTCTCGGATACGACAACAAAAAGAAGAACCGTAACCACAAAATCTTGAGGTCTTCAGATGTTGAGTACGAAATCTACGATTTTAAATTCCAATTCATAGAGGGTTCCCGATGTCACCCGCGATGGGTTTGTGATGCTTTGTGAACGAGCCTTCTATTTGAAAGGAAACGCTTACTTTTACGCTCAAGAGGAAGTAGACAATATTATAAAAGATTTTTTACTCTGTTTTGAAAGGATATGAACGGACCGAGACATGTAGCTACCAAACAGCTTACATTTGTGGTCAAGATGGATACTTCAAAGCTGTGAATGTCAGAGAAGAACCCGACGAATCTGGAGATACTAGGCAGATATATCATCTCCCAGTTGTGTGCTCTTTTTATGTTCCAAGCTTAGTGCCTCTGCAAATCAACCGCAAAAGGAAAGAAAGAGATTGCTAATTAGTTTCATTTGCATCATCTCCCTTTTGTTTCTTACGTTTACTTTTCATGAACAAGGCTACTGATTATCATTTAAATAACGTTTTACTCATTTTTTTGTTTCTAATTTCCTATATAAAAATTCATTTGATCATCTCTTGTATATTTATTTCTGCCTCATGATTTACTTGTTAATATTTGTGATCATTCAATAATGTTTAAGCTGGTGCAAAGTTGTGATCATTCAAATAGCATTTCTTCTTCTTCCGGAGGGTTGTTCCTACACCACTACAAGAAAACATGCTAGAACCGACGGTTAAATCCGTCGGAATCCCATCAGAAATGGCCATTTCAGAGGGATTTCCGACGTATTTTGTCCGTCAGGTTCTATTTCATCGGAAAAAAAAATTCGTCGGAAATACCTCGAAATTTTTTGACGGATTTCCGAAGGGGCAATTTACTGACGGTTTTTCCGAGAATAATCCGTCGAGGATAATCCGACGGATTTCCAAGGACAAATCTGAGGGTAAAATCCGTCGGAAATCCCTCGCATTGAGGATCGATCGATCTAAAATTGTGATCGATCGATCCTCAATCCGTCAGAAATCCCTCGCAATTTTCCGAAGGATTTCCGACGGATTAAAAAATTAAAACGAAAATATAAAATTTATTTATTTAATTTGTAATATATTTTTTAATAAAATATTGATTAAATTAAATAATTTTAAACATAAATAGAAAATTAATTATATAATTAAATTACAAAAACATAATTTTTAAAAGTTTTTGAAAGTTGAAAAATTAAAAAAAAAAAATTGAAATCAAAACGACGGGTAATCATCGAACTTCGATGAGAACCACGCGTCCATTTTGTCGCTCTTCGTTTTCTGAGTCGAGAGCTTGTCCTCCTCCAAAACTGTGACCTTCTGCTTGAGCTCTTCGTTTTGTCGAATGAGTTCTGTATCCATCGAGAAACCGGCCGAAGAATATGCACGTTGGGTCGCAAGCTTATCCAACCCCGACCGACGACCTTTTTTAACGGGTACCTCCTACGAAAACAATAAAAAAAATATTAGAATTTTTTATTAACAAATAATTATCTAAATTAAAATAATAATCTATATTTTTTACTTACCTCGAGGAATAGGTTGTTCATCTCAGTCCGAGTGATTTCGTTGGATCCGGTGTAGCCATCCTGCGATCTCTGGGTGAGAATCTTGTCTTGCACCTTCATCATCTTTTCGACCATCTCCCTGACGGCTCCATCGTCAATTCGGCCCGTCTTCTTGTTGGTGTGCGTCCTCACCATCACTTGCAGAAGATCGGGAACTTCGCCGTATTCCTCCGTCTACAAAATAAATAAAACCGTTAAAGATAATCGTTTTCTTATAAAAAAAAGAACTAAAAACCGCAAAAATACTCACCATATCGATTTCGGTTGTCAAGAAGCTCATTGCCCCGTTGTTGTGGATAGCTTCTCCCTTCCCAACTCGACGACACTTCCGGTTCTGGGAGTTAGTCTGAGATAGAGCTATGGTCTTCTCCTTCTGCTAATACGGGATGTATTCCGTATACACATCCTTGTTCAAGCCTTTTGGCTTATCTTTCCCCTTTTTCCAAGCTTTCTTCCACTCGTTCATGTGGCGCGAGAATTGCGTCCTAGCATCCTTAAAAAATTCTGTCTCCACCATCTTTGTGATCGTATGGTGCCAATTAAACTCTTGCTACAACAAAGAAATAGAAATATAGATGTTAACAAAATCTCAAAATATATTACTATATATATTAATTATATTCCCTTGGAAATCGGTCGGAATATTTCGACGGATTTTTGACGGCCGTTCCGAGGGATTCATTTTCCTCGGAAATCGGTCGGAATATTCCGACGGATTACAAGCCGTCGAAAATCCCTCTGAATATTCCGACCGATTTCCGAGGGAATACGGGCTCGTCGAGATTCCCTCGGAAATCCGTCGGAATATTCCGAGGGATTTCCGACGGCTAGTAATCCGTCGGAATATTCCGACCGATTTTCGAGGAAAATGAATCCCTCGGAATGCCCTTGTTATGCCCTCGGTATTCCGTCGGTGTATTCCGACGGTTTCAAACCGTCGGAAATCTGGGTGTTTTCTTGTAGTGCACGAACACCACGCCTCATACTAGCACTCAACCCTGGAGATTTCCCATCGATGGAGATAAATTTTATAATTTTTCGAGTTATGAACAGAAGAAAGTTAATTCATAACTATTAACCTGAATTCGCCGAAAAAGCTTTGTGATTTGATGATGTACTCATTCTCCTCTGTATTTGCCGGCAAAATAAAACCTAGATCTGTCACAAGTTCTTCCCCAATTTTCTGATGGAGCTCGAGAAAGAAGGAGATTCCGACGAAGACGAAGAAGACATGTCTTTTAGGTTTTGTTTTTCAAACCAAACTATGTCGTTTATGTTTGTTTTTTTAAAACCCAATTCGAATTTTCTTTGGGTTTTGAGGTTCAATTCATTGAGCCTAATTTTTTCACAAATTTTTTTAAAAAAACAAAACAACGTCGTTTTATCTTCCCGTGACAACGGGGTATCTTACGTGGCAACTGTTAACGGTGTTACAGGGTTGACTAACAGAGAGTTGGTCAATGTTTATTTTCAAAAAAAAAAAAAGTCCAGGTATAAATATTCAAAATTTTAAAAGTCTGGATATGTAATTAAACACTTGAATTTATTATGTATTAATTTGCACCATTTGGAATAGTTCGGGTACGAATCAACCTTTTTCCCCCAAAGACATTGATTCAGATAATGTAGCTTATCACGATATTTGAAATCTTTATTGTTATCATATATATATATATATATATATATTTTAATCAGAAGTATCCTAAAAGAGCACTTTGTACCAAATATAGCACATAAAATTTAAAATTCTGAAAACATTATAAATATTTATATGAAAATATTTATTTACCCAAAATAAGTTCAAAATAAAATTAAATTGAATCATTTTAATATTATATTGATATTATTATTGTCAATTTTAATTAGTGATACTAAATTTGAAACACAAATTTAAAAGTGTGCTATTTTAAAGATTTTAAAGAATTGTCTTTTTTAATAATATCATAGATTATATACCCTACAATTAGTAATATATATATATTTATGGATATATAATATTTGTAATATTTCGATTTGATTCATCTGTGGACCTTCAAATTTCTACCATAAAATAGAAAATTCATATTTTAATTTTTTAACTTTTCAGTTTTTTTTTTCAATTTGTGATTTATTGATTGTATTAGGTTAAACATGGTTAACAGTATTTTTTTCTTTCAAAAAATATTTTTAAAAATAAATGCACATGAAATCAATTTAAAAAAAACATTTCACATATATACACCATCAATATTTGCTGATATTCAAGTACAATTTTATTGTAAATTTGCAATATATTTTCCAATCACGTCTTTGTTGATAGTTTTGAATTTTTATATACAATAAAAGAATATACTTATAAAGTTATAATAATGCATAATTGATGTCAAAAAAAAAAATGATGCATAAATTATATGGGACCTTGTAGTTGTAGGGAAATGAGCTTTTGCGACTCTTATCACAATCATCCATTTGACGTGCTATTTCGTTTTTCCCCCACTGTCTTTGTAATGATAATTAAAGTTAATTGAATTAGTCAAAAGTTGGTGATAAGAAAAAGAATTACGATAAACCGTGTTTTTATCGATTTTAAATATTTGTTTTTGTATTTTTTATTGAGCTCAAATTTTGATACAAGATAGAGCAATGAATTAGTTTTCATGTCGAAGTGGTTTGAAACCATTCCAACTGTGCGATCAAAAATTATGCCGGTTTTTGTGAAGACACTTCAGTATGGCGAGCATAAAAAGCATGCGCAGAGAAGGAGCATGGATCGATCCGATTATTCTGCGGACATTTTCCAGATCGATCAAACTCGTCTAGATCGACCAGGTCAAGCCTAGATCGATCGATCTACTTTTATGACAAAAATGCACTATTTAACTTTATTTATTTCCTTGTAATAATCCCAACTCGACCTAATTCAACTCAAAACCTATTTATACTTATTTTAAGCCAATTTCTAAGACTACGCTTTATTTTTGAACAGACTTTTATATATCTTCCTTTGGGGAGACGAATCTCTAACTCTACAGGCTTCCGAGAAGGTTTATGAACCCCAGTTTATTTATTCTATTGGATTATGATTTCTTCTTCATCCCTTCGCTTGTCTACTTTGATTATGTCTGAGTATATCTATAGTTAAGTTTTTAGGGTTTCAAAATATTTTCATGAATCACTGAAACGGATATGTTAGAATAGTGAATTACATAGAGTTCTTCATCTATTATTGAGTTTAAAGCCTACACTAGATTGATCACCTAGTTTATGATCTTAGGATTAATATATTCATCAAAAGTGTTTTAGATTTTCTGAAAGAACTTAGATGAGCAATTCGTCCTTAGCCAACGAAAGCTGATGCTAAGTCGATTTGTGAACTTATCAAACCTGAACTTTAATGCATGCCTAAAATTCTAAGGTCAGACGAAAATTTAGATACTTAAGTTATTAGGCTTAGTAGTTAGTGCCACAATAGTGGACTAGCTAGCTAGAAATTCATGTTTGAGTTCGAGAACGGTTCTTAATTCATTCCATGTCCGATAATATGTTTAGTGAGTCTAGAATCTCTGCGAATTATCTAAAGACATAGCGCTTTTCTTTACTGAATTTACATTATTTTATTTGTCATTCTTAGTTTTAGAAGTTACAAAACCACAAACAACTATCATTCGTCTTAGATTTACTTTTTTCCTGCATTCTCGTAGCGTTATATTTGGTCATTGTGGATTCGATCCCTAAATTACTATTTCGATTGATGTGCTCTTGCAGTAGAATTATGGGGTTAAATCTGAAGTGTTTCAAATTACTAACACGATAGGATAAAAGTTTTAATATACTATATTGAAATCAACCCAAACTAGGAATATGAGCTGGTTACAAAAACTAATCGAAGGTAAACAAAAATTGACGTGAATGTGACAGTGAGTTTAATCAATTTTTTCTTCCGATCAACGATCTCGCCGGCGGCTACAAGAAGGGAGCTTTGCGGCTCACTGTTAGCATGTCGTCGATCAGCCGGACAGCCGACTTTAGCTGCTAAATTCGAACCGACAATCAACCTGATCCCAACCACCTTTCTTCTAGCGGATCGAAATCCTCGGCCAAAAACCAGAAAACCACCGTGAAACGAGATTAAAACCCAGAGCCACCGAACCAGATCTGTGAATACCCTCAACATGTCCTCAATTGATAGAATATAGAAACTGTATCTCGCTATCTCCTCTAATTGCTCCTACAGTCAATGTTAGATATTCTTACCGTTGTATAGAGATCTCTCTTCCTCTGTATATATTCTCAATACCCTACATCAATAATACTTACCCAATTACCATAGATTCATCATGGTATCAGAGCACAATAGGTCTTAACCTATTTTCCTTACCTCTCTTCCGCCGCCCCTTATTCTTCTTCTTCTTTTGTGTCTTTTTCTCCATACTCGAGATCTTTCTTCATTGACTCTCCTGCAATTCATCTTTCTCTTTTACCCATCATTATCATGGCCTCTAACTCCACTGCTGAACGCACATTTGTGTTCAACACATAGGATCCACAAAGCACGTTATTATCTGTTAACATGTCCAGTGTTATCAAGCTCACAAATCAAAATTATCTCCGCGAGCTTGGTACAACGAGCTGCGCACATTTCTTCTCCAATCCGGGTTCACGAACTCCGTTGCGGATGCATCCCTGTTCATCTATAAGCAGAACGATATCCTCCTCTACATGCTTGTTTATGTGGATGACATCAACCTCACGGGCAACATCCCATCTCACATTTCTCGATTTATTGATTCCCTTCCGAAATGCTTTTCTCTTAAAGATTTGGGGGATCTTTCCTATTTTTTAGGTATTGAAATAACTCGTACCAAAAATGGAGTACATTTAACCCAACGTTGTTATATTGTAGATTTGCTACACAAAGCCAACATGACGGATGCTAAACCTGTGTCAATACCAATGGATGCAAACTCGTCGCTCACACTACTCTCGGGAACCGCCTTGGACGACGCAACGGAGTATCGCACAATTGTGGAAAGTCTTCAATATCTATCCCTCACAAGGCCAGACATCTCATTCTCCGTCAACAAATTATCTCAATATATGCATCGTCAAACCACTGAGCATTGGTCAGCCGTCAAACGTATTCTTCGCTACCTCTCTGGCACTATGTCTCACGGCATCTATCTAAAGGCCACCAACAGGCCAGATCTTCATGCCTTCACGGATGCAGGTTGGGTCGGCAATAAAGAAGATTTTACCTCCACAAGTGCGTATATTGTATATCTTGGAAGTCACCCCATTGCGTGGTCTTCAAAGAAACAAACCGGCGTTGCTCGTTTTTCAACCGAGGCTGAATACCGCTCATTAGCCGCTACCACTTCTGAAATATGTTGGATTTCATCTCTTCTATCGGAACTAGGCATCAATGTCACTACCAAACCTGTCATTTACTGCAATAACATTGGTGCTACATACTTGGCAGCAAACCCTGTTTTTCATTCTCGGATGAAGCACATAGCTTTGGATTATCACTTCGTACGCCAATTTATTCAATCCGGACAGCTGCGAGTAACTCACGTCACTTATGCCGATCAATTAGCAGATGCTCTCACGAAACCACTCTCCCATGGACACTTTCAAACTCTCTCCGTCAAAATCGAATTCTCATCTGGCCGTACGTCTTGAGGGCTTGTGATAGAATATGGAAACCGTATCTCGCTATCTCGTCTAATTGCTTCTACAGTCAATGTTAGATATTCTTACCATTGTATAGAGATCTCTCTTCCTCTATATATATTCTCAATACCCTGCATCAATAATACTTACCCAATTACCATAGATTCATCATCAATAATCTGATTCCACCGACGATAACTTCGATCTGGCGAAGAAAGACCCAAAACAGCTCGATTAACAAGAAAAAGAAACCGACCACCGCGATTATTTTTCCTTTTGTTTTTTATATATATTCTCATATCTTCTATATTTTTCTAACATTTCATAGTAGTTCGGTAGTTGAAGACTTGTTTAGTTGTTTTGCTAGTCGATACTAGCAATCAAATCTTATCCTTTGCAAATACGTTGTATATAGACCATGATATTAATATGGGTTCCAGTCCAAAAATTATCCATAGTAAAAAACAAATAGAAAGATTTTCAAAACTTAAGTTAATTTGTAACAATTGAGAATTTAAAAAACTTTACCGCGCGTAAAATAATTAAATGGAACGATAACAACTTTATAAAAAAAATCTTTAACAAAAAAGGAACGACAACAGCTTTTTTTTCAACAAAAATAAAATAAAATAACGTAAAACAACTGAAAAAAAATACGTAAAACAATTGAATGGTCGGACTTGGTTGGATTAGGTGATTTTTTCCGGTAGATTAAGTGATGTACTAAGTGCTTTTCTTCCCTTTGAACAAAAACAATCCTCATATGTTCATTTTAGTTTTTATTCGTCGATAATTATCTAATATTAGTTTCACCAAAATACATTAAATAAAAATGACCTAAACTATTAGAAAAAATTAAGTCTAAGTATGATATATTGTTTTCGATCCTATAATGAAATTCAGTTTACAATGGATATAAAAAGTTATCATCTGGAGAAAAACGTTATAGAAATTCCATATCTAAAAGTATGACATAATACATATATATATATATATATTTTTTTTTTTTTTATGCAGACATGCAGTGGAGCGCATTTGTGTGACTATGAGTCTATGACTAAACAAACAAAAGAAGTTAGGAATGAATTTTTTCCATACCAACTCTAAAAAGTACCATCAAGATTTGTTTTAAAAAATACTACTTATGCTCTGAGTATTTTTATAGCTAAAAAGGTAACTAACAAAATGATTTGTGGTATTTTAATTAATATACAAACAATTATGATATATTTTTTAGATATTACATAATACATACCACCATTAGTAATACAATCACGGAAAAATGTTTGATGTGATTGAAATATAGAAAAGCGTTTGATGTGTTTGGAATACACCAAACATGACATGTAATGGAAACTTAAATTAGAGAAAGAGATTGTAACGTTTCGTCCACTACCGTTTATGGGCTCCCACGCTCATTTTCAGTCTGTGGGTTCTATCCTTGTCTGACAGTTGGTGTGTTATCGGGAAAACGACCAATTCTTCTATGAAGTATTTGGCTGCTGTATATTCATATACGAAGTATCAAACAATGCTAAAACCATCATCAACTATCTATAATTTTGAATTTCTTCTATGAAATTTTGAAAATTGGCAAATTCCACCAAAACCATAAACGATGTTTGATTTCCGTTAACAGAATCTGACGTGGTTGACATGTGGCTTAATGGTTTGGTCTAGTTTGTGATTAAACCATTTTTTTTTTTAATTGCTGAGTCCAAAAACGACATCGTTTTGATTCTATGTCGTTAATTTAATTTATGCAACTGCCACGAATCGAACATAGGTTTGTACCTATGACAAAATAATACTCTACCACTAGACCACTAATGCTTCGTAGTTCAAACACATAACTATATATATTAGAAATCATTTATTAGAAATAGAGATGTTACATAGATGAATTAATATGTTATCTTATTGGAATTTCTGATGGAGAGATATAGAAATGGGCCACCATCTCTACACATCTGTTCTTCTCTTTTCCAAATTTGTTACCATTTCTTTTTCTCTTTGAAAGCAAAGCATCTCGTGGAAAATACGTGAGTCTAAATACTTTCTCAGAAAAACAAAAAAACGTGAGTCTCATAATTATCACACGATACATGGACTCTCACGCAATATAAAGTTATTTTCCTTACGTTTGTTTATTTAGGTTTAAAATTCATATATTCACTGTAAAATGAATAACGAATTTGTACGTCCCAATTATATAATTAAACCCATAAATTGATATATATATGTATATGTATATATACATACACATTATTATTATTATTATTATTTTTTGACGTCCGTATATACATACACATTAATACCAGAATATTGATTAAGTCAGATAACAATAACCTACCACAACTCTTTTTGGATTAAATACTTACCACAACTTTCTAGTTTCGATTAGGAATCATATTTATATATATCAGTTTTATTTAATTTTAATATCTTGTATGGATATATGTAATTTTAAACCAAAATTAATCTTGTTATTTTAAAATATTTTTAAAATTCTTCATGTTTTATGATAAACAGTTGAATAACAACTACATAACTTTTACAAGACGTCAATAATTTATTTAAAAATTATTTTAGTGTAATAATCAGATTCAGAATAATAAGAGTATAATCGCTAATGTTGCCAAACAAGAAAAAACAGAATATAATCTCTAAAATAATTGATTTTTTTTTTCTCCATTTTTCAAAGTCTTTTATTAAAATTGCAAATTGTTATTGCTTTGAAAACACTTGTTTTGGTGGCTTCCTAACAAAACGCTATACCAAACAAACAAAGAGTTACAACTCGACCATTTTTGTCTGGATTAACGTGGACCGCCCATATTGGCCACCTAAATGACGTGTTATACATGATCATACAAATCGGAGAAAATAATTCCTGATTGATAATTAATAATATTATTTCCTTTAAATTTTGCGGCCACATGATTATAAATTTCTCATTTTCTCCCAATACAAGAATGAATGATTCAATATTTTCATTTTTGGGTGCTAAAGTCCCATTTGATACAAATTTAAGTGCTAATCAAATCATCTACAATTGGCACTTTTGAAAATATCAAACAATTAGAAAATTCATTAAGAAATTTCTTGAGCCATCTGATCTATACATACTTTAAAGATCATGAAAATCCAAATGGTAAGTTTTTATTCTTTAGTTTTGTTTGTTATAATAATATATCTTAACTCTTTTTTGTTTAAATAATATATCGTCAAATTATTTTTGAAAAAATACAAAAAGAAATCTAAGAAGGTATTTTAAAACTTTTTATAAAGATCATAAAAATCAGTTGAAGAAAGAGCTCTAAAAATAATTGAACTTGAACTGCTCTAACCTAGTTGAACTTGCTCTAACCTATTTAAATTTTTAATGGAGAAAGCGGATCAGACGGTACGAATCAAGCGGTTCAAGCGGATCAGGCGAAATAAGTGCGGATCAGGTGGAACAAATACGAATCAAGCGGACCTAGCAGTTAAAAATATAATGTTGAATGGTAAAAACAGATATAACAAACGATCCAAAATATTATATATATTTATAATAATTTAAATTAATTAATTGAAAATTACTATTAGATTTAAAATATAATTTTCTGAATAATGTAAACAAAATTGTTTCTTATTTTAGAAATAATAAATAAAAAATATTTACTTAAATATTATAAATTATGTCAAATGGGAGGATGTAAACTTTTTAAATGTGTTATACAAAATAAAATGAAAATCATAAAGTAAAAGAAAAGAAAATCAATAAATAATTAATTTCAAGAACTAATAAACAAAAAAATTCTAGTCAATAATTATTTTCTGAAGTGTGGTAGTGGATAAAATATTCCATTATTTTAGTGTGTTTAATCTATATCTGAACAAAATACCTAGAATCGAAAAACCAAACCGGAACCGAATTGAATTAGAAGGTACCGAACTGAACTGAAACTGACAGAATACCCGAACGGATCCTAAACTTCTATGTTCGAAGAATCGAAACCGAACCGAATGGATACCCAAAATAACTAAAATAATTCATAAATGGTAATAATTAGAAATTATTTTCAGTATATTTCATATACTTTGAATTCAACTATATATATAAATTATGTGTACCTAATCAGAATTTTTAAAATGAAAAACAATTTTAGAAGGGGAGAACAGCTTGTACCACTCAAATTTGGAGGTATTACGTTGGTTCTGCATGCGTTTCTTATTTGCCTTATTAATTTCGACTGCCTTACAGATAATTTTATATTTATTATTTTATATTTTATAAACATATATATTCTTCATTTAACGTATATAAGCGGATAGTTCGCTCCGCTATTGAACCGTTTTGTGCAGTATACCCATTCAAAACCTTAATTCAATCTTTTGCAAACTTAATCTAATTGAATTTTCTCTAACCTTGTTAACATCTTCTAAAAATTTATTGCTTTTTGTAGTAATTTTTTTCTTCTTTCTAAAAATGCTTCCCGAATAATCGACTCAATTTTAATATAATATGTTGTTTTGAGAATTTTTTGTCTTCTATGAACTAATATTTTGCAGCACAAACAAAGATATAAAAACCCAAAAAACACTATAAAAGTGTATTTTTCCAGTGGCTTTCTATTAGAGTTAGTCATCTACATATTTGTATATGATTATACAAGTATGTAGTTGACTATACAAGTATGTGACTATACAAGTATGTAGATGACTAACTTGTATAGTCACATACTTGTATGTAGATAACTAACTCTAATACTCTCCGACGGCCAAACATAATATGTTATAGAAAAACCACATAGTGATTCGTCGGAAAGAGTAATCGGAAAACAGAGTGAAAAAGGTGTCTATTGGATCCGAAAGAAAGTGTGGATACATAACGGGCTTTAGTTGGTGAGATTTTTGTAATAAAAGAGAAGAAATTAGGGTGTGAGAACTTCACGGTCTAGGAGCAACCGTAAAAATGACCGGAGAATGGTCGGAGATGGGACTGAAAGTCTCAGAAATAAGAAAAAAGCTAAGGGTGTTGATAGAATCCTCTAAGTGAGGGATAAAAGTTCATAAAGATGATCCCTCTCCCTCGAGGAGTGAGGGTTCTATTTATAGAGAATATATGATCCGGACTCGTATAACATGTTGCGTTCGTTCTGTCGGATCGAATCTCGGATCCTCCTTTGGATCGTGTACGGTGTATTCGAGTAATTTTCTGCGCACCTCATTTTTTGGTTATATATGCGCTCCGACAAGGTTGTAGCAGGTTGTAGACGTCACGCCAAGTCCGTGCTACTTCGACGGTTTAGGCGCTGCTACGCGGTCTGAACGCCCATATGTTTTTATCTTCTCCATGTACTGTGAGTAGCTTTCACCAGTTATATAGGTCAAAATTGGCCAGCTATATATGAGTTTAGTACGTATGTCAACTTTAAATAAAAATAATATTGGAGGGAAGAATAGAGGTGTTCCCGCGTAAAATGAGTTTAGACTTATCCCTTCCCGTTAACATTTCAGGACATATCGGGTTATCTTTACCTTTCCGGATATTGCTATCCGGTTACCTAGAAATCATACCTTTCCGGGTATTAGTATCCAATTTGTGTTGATGTGGTTGGGGAGCTAGCATGTACATGTTCGGGTCAATATCTCTCTAATACCACTCTCTCCAGGTAATCTGACACGAGTTAGCGGGTTCAGGAAAATGTGACTCCGTTCTGCTTCGGGTCCATTTATCTTCTTATTTCTCATTCTCGCTGGTCAAGAATGGTTTTGGGAAAATGTGGAGGCTAATAACCTGTTATAGGGTTTGACCACCTAGCCTCGTAACCGCACCCGTTCGAAATGGCACATTTTTAGGTGAAGTGGTCATCTAGTTTACGCTTCTCGAGAATGGTTTTAGAAAAATGTGGAAACATACAACATGTCTTATAGTTCGATCACCTAACCTTATAATCGCACCCTCTCAAAATGTTGCGTTTTTAGATTAAATAACCATCTAACCTAATATGACACGTATTATTTTTTGGTTCGTCAATCCAATAAAAAATTATTTATCCCGAACATATTCTCAATAATTGAAATTTTTATTTTGTTTAAAAACTATTGAAGACGTTTGAAAAACCAAGTTGATAAAAAAGTCTCCCAGTCAATTTTGGATTAGATCGATGTTTAAAAATATATATATATATATATATTGTCTGAAATTTTCATATTAAGTTACAGATCATAAAACTATGTTATGATAGTTTAAAAAAAAAAAACTTTTAACTAACTATGTTATGTTAGTTGCACCCACAATTCACAAAGCACCTAAACCTAACCGTTGATGATGTAGTATTGTCTAAATCATGTGACGTGTACGGACATCCGAAAACTGGGTTGCAAACTGATGACAATACCAATGAAATAAAATAAACACAAGTTTAGATATTTCTTATATACACGAATATGCAATTGGGATCGAATAATCCAATTCACGTACACGAATATGCAAGAGCTACGTGACGAGTGGAATTATGTGAATTACAAGCTCGAATTTTCATAGGTTATGTATATTAGTTTGGGTTTCCTAAGTTCTAAAATTACTGATTCAACTTTATTTAAAATGTATGGTTTACATATTAAATGTGGTATTATCGATGACTAGATATGAACACCAATAAAATTATGGATCAAAAATCTGAAACTTTCAAAATTTATATAAAACTTTTTTTTTTTTGCTGTTTTAAAACTATAACAATAATTACCGGTATACCAAAAACTGAAATAAATTTAAGAATGTATCAATCATTATTTTTTTGCTTAGATGAATTGAAAAAAAATAATATGTGCTTTTTAAAACAATTTTATATATATTTTAATAATTTTATGTTTGGTATTCTTTTTAATATGAGCAATTGACCAAAATAACACATTTTAATTTTTTTGTTCCAAACTTAACATCACTAATTAAAAATGACAATAATACAATAAATTTTGACAATAATAACACAAATTTAATATTAAAATGATCTAAAATCTTTTTCTAATAAAAAAAATTAATTTTATACAATTTTAAGGTATCTCTCTTTTAATATTTTTTAAAAAATCGTTTTTGCGCTTTTATACATTTGTACTTCCACGTTATGGATACCAATCTATTAAAGAGAATTTTTTTATTTAAAGCTTTTTTGCTGATATTGTATATCTAAAAACAAATTTTGTCAACATGCCACAGTATGACGTTTTATTTAGCCAGATGATTTCAATTCAACCAATATATAATGTTGATCCAACGACAGCGCGACAGTGACTTCGACTAGCGGGAAATTAATCGACGGCAGAGATGAGATAAAGAAATGGGTTCCGATACTGACACGTGGACGGTTCCCTACACATGTCCTTCTACTATCCCCCCAGCAAAGCCTCACGCTGTCGGCTGGAATTTCATTATGGGAGAAACAAAATATCTTCTCGTACTTGTAAGAAATTTTTAATTTTATCATGATTGTTGCGAATGTTATTAGATACGATTTGGTTAAAAGTTAAAACTACAATTGTACATTAGTTAATTGTATAGTTTGATTGGTAACATAAGTCATTTTGATTTAGTTTGTGTTAATGGTCTAACTCATTAATAACTCATGAATGATTTGAATTCTGAGTTAGAATGAGTTACGGAAAAAAATCAACATTATTTTTAAAAAAGTAAACAAATTGTTTTAGGAGAAAAGGTGTATAAAAAAAAAGGTATAAATTTTTGTAGGAATTGTGGGGTTTTAATGGGATCTATCAAAAACTTTGAAACATGATTAGTAAAAAGAAATGCTTTAGAGATGCAGATCCTCGTACATATCGCGTTCTTATGTGACAAAATCGATGTTTTTTCTTCTTCGAGAACTCGTTTCTAGACTTACATATCACTTTACGTATTGCAATTTTTTTTTTTTTTTTTTTTTTTTTTTGCTATGAATGTAAATATCATTAAAATGAAAGATAGGATTTACAAAAGTTAAGCCTATTGTTTTGAGACCTTGGCAAAAAAGAATAAAAACAAGGAATCAAAAGATTTGGGGAAGAGAAAAGCACGATTAGATTACCGGATCCATAGTTGTATTAAGTTTCCAAAGTGACGCCTCCGCCTTCTAGCAGAGATGGTGTTTCGAATCTCACGGTCGATGCACTTGAAGATGATGAGAGGAGGGATTGAGATGAGGTTATGCAGAACGTTGTTTCTCTGCTTCCAAAGGTGGAACACGGTGGCTTGAACGACCAGCTTCCAGATGAGGTTATTGCAATTTTATTGTCCAGCTATAAATTTCAAATATATTTGATGGGTCAAAAATAAAATGTGATGAGATCTGTATGGAAACAAGGTATGGTCGAATACTCGAATGAGAGGATAATTCCTCGTAGATGACATATTTCGTGGCGCTAAATGAAGACGAGAAAGACACACACCAAAATCGCATCTTTTTTTTTTTTTTTTGTCGACGACTGACCAAAATCACCTCTCAAAATTTTAAATATAAACATTAGAAAAATTTGTCCCATATATCACACTATTCTTGTAACTTGTTCCTTTTCCCCATTTGAAAGAACAATGTTATAAAAAAATTTTACTTCAGTTGGTTGAGTGCAAAGCTTTTTAACTTTGTGATTGTGGTTTCGGGTCTCTTAGTGGGCGTTACTTTTTTGATCAAAATAAAAAATGTTTATTTTATTTTATAAGTGATCTAATTTTTTTTCTTCATAATTATAAAATATAAATTATAAATATGTGTATATGCGGATCCTCATCTAGTATATATACATATATATAGACATACTAATTTGTTTTACATTTTTTTAAAAAAAATTATAAGGTTTTTTTGAAAAAAGTGCTTAAAAATTCTAAGTTTTTTTTTTGAATAAAAAATTATAAGTTGACAAAAAAGAAATAGAAGATTATAAAAATGAAAGTTTTGCATATATATTTTTGATAGGAGATTTGAATCAAAATATGTATAAGTGTATATTATTTCATACGGGATCCGAATATATTATATGATCTCGTTACAAATACTAATCGATCATGTAACTTATGAAAATTTGGTATTTTTACCAGTCAATCTAAAAACACTTAAAAAAAAATAATCTAAGAACACTTCGTAAGTTTTTGCTTTTTTATATTGAAAATTTAAATGGATCACAATAATTGATACAACCTAAATCGATGGGCCTAATTCCTTGCTGTTGTTCTCTCATCCGAACAATTATTTGTCTAAGGACCACAAAGGACGTTATCATGTGCCTGTGCAAAAAATCTCAACATACTATTGGCATCTACAAAAAAAATGAAAAAATGAAAGAAAAAAAAATTGAAAAAGATGAGAGAACATATTTTTAGAAAAAAAATAAAGAACAATATTATGCAGCTTTTTTTTCCTCATTGGTTGGTTAAAAAACTAGAATCACTTTAAACGTTTCACACTTATGTACCGGACAATTCTAGATTATGCAAAATATTGCAAACGGTGAATTTTTTTATAATTTGGAGTCTCTTTTACGAAAACGAACCATTTGTTGTACTTTTTGTATGTTAAAAAGTTAAAATCACATATTTGAAATGCTAGTTTTAAATTTATATCCGAGGAGACACTTCGTATTTCAGACTCAACCACTACTAACCATTTTTAAAATACGTTCCCGATCAAAACTACGTCTATAAACCAAGTTGCTTTGGTTCAGTGGTAAGAAATGTTTATGTAAGTTTTCTCCATTTGGGGTTGAGTCACCTTAACCACAATATATTTAACATGGCTTCTTCTAACCTATGAGAATTAGTCGGGTGTATAGCAAACTCCGAATTACCCTATATTAATCAAAAAAACAAAAAAAAACTACGTCTATAAACTAAAAGGTTCTGGTGTTGATGTGGCCGATTAAAAAAAATACGGATTTGATCAACTGATTGATATTTTCATATTTGGCTTGAGGTTCAATCAATAAAAAATGCAGTTTTTTCATCGATTGTGAATGCAAGCTTTTATAACACATTGCAAACTAAACCGTCTAGTATAATAGAGTATGCATAATGTAATTAGCTAAATCTGTCTGTTATATATAGATCGTAGAACGTTATTTATAAATTAAAATGCATTTAATAATTTTATATCCAAATCCGGGTAATTTGATTCTAAGTTCAAAATATCCGGATTCGGTTTAAATCCGCTATAATATCTTAAAATAACACCAAAAAAAAATTATTTAACAAATTAGAGTATTTTAAAAATAACTATGATAAAATGTTATAAAAATGATTATTTTGTGTGATTATATTTTTGTGATTTAATATTATTATTGTAACTGTTTTTAGTTATTTTATGGGTCTAGATGTTAACGGAGCGCAGATCTAAGATTTGAATATTTGTTTTAGGATTTGAGAAATTCAAATCTCAATCCCAATATCTTAAAATTTCCGAGTCTCTTATACGTGCCCATCTCGATCTAGACCACTCAAGTATAAAGATTATATTAATATTTCTTTCCACGTAAAAGTAATCTTAATTAAGATGATCACATATTTTTTCTCACCGAATTTGTGATTTGGTAATCCTAAAACTACATCGATTAGGGCCATGTTCGTTTGTTAATCTGGGTGCCGTGTCTAGAAACTGCATCTAGACGCAGTATTTGAACGCAGTAGCCAGACGCAGTTCGTTTATGTATTTAGCTTTTGCATCTAGAAATTGCATCTAGATGCAGTTTTGTTTGTTTGTGTGTTTACATATTTTATTTGGATGCATTTTTAATTCAAATGACCAAAAAAGACATGTTATATCTTTATAACAATTTGTTTAATCTAAAGTATTTTTACAACTAAATAATTATCAAATTAATACTTAAATAACTTATAAAAATCGCTTTAATGAATTATTATATTTTTTAAAAAAATTAAAAATTAAAATAATAATAAATAAAGAAATATTTTTTCAAAAAAATCGTTTTTTGCGGTTTTGGCGGAAAACTGCTATTTTACGGTTTTGGCAGGAAACCGTCATTTTAGGGTTTTGGCGGAAAACGCTATTTTGCGGTTTTGGGGGAAAATCGTTATTTTACGGTTTTGGCCAAAAACCGTTATTTTGCGGTTTTGGGGGGAAACAACGTTTTGCGGTTTTGGTGGAAAACCACTATTTTACGGTTTTGGCGGGAAAACACTATTTTCGGTTTTGGCAAGAAACCGCTATTTTGCGGTTTTGGCGGGAAACCGCTTTTTACGGTTTTGGCGAGAAACCGCTATTTTACGGTTTTGGCGGGAAACCGCTATTTTGCGGTATTGACGGGAAACCGCTATTTTGCGTTTTTGGCTGGAAACCGCTATTTTGCGTTTTTGGCGGGAAACCGCTTTTTGCGGTTTTGGCGGGAAACCGCTTTTTGCGGTTTTGGCGGGAAACCGTTATTTTACGGCTTTGGCTGAAAACCGTTTTGGCGGGAAACCGCTATTTGCGGTTTTGGCGGTAAACCGCTATTTTACAGTTTTGGCACGAAACCATTATTTGCGGTTTTGGCAAGAAAACCGCTATTTTGCGGTTTTAGCAGAAAAACCGCTATTTTGCGGTTTTGGCGGGAAACTACTATTTTGCGATTTTTGTGGGAAACTTATTTTTGCGGTTTTGACGTAATTTTTGTTTCTTAAAAAATAATAAAATATAAATATTTTAAGTTTTGATTATAAATGAGGGTATTTTAGACTTTTATAATTTTGGATGCACTTAGGTGCATCCAAACTCTAGTTTCAAGTGCATCCAAAATATCCAATTATTTTGGATACATTTCATTTTGCATCCAGTTTTTACATCCAGATGCACTTCTTATTTTGATAAAAACGAACTGTATCTCATATCTGTATCTAGACGCAGTTGCTAGATGAACAAAAGAACATGCCCTAGATGTGGAGTGGACCGAGTGGTGCTGGTAATTAAGGATGGTGGGGCCAGCGTGATTCATGGTGGGAATGTGTGTACTCACGTGATGTGTTGTACAATTCTACATGTTCTTTGTTTTTTTGTAAAGTTTCCTTCCGTTTTTTTCTTTTCAATATGTAGATTTATATGTTTTTATTTTTTTGATAAATCAAAGTAATTCTCAGCTTTTTTTAGGTTCAGACTAATTTTTAGCAGCAAAACTTTGGGATTTAATATGCTAATTTAAATGTGGATGGATGACCAAAAGAATTCAAAGCCAAGAGCGAGGCACATATCAACATCAGTGAATTCGTTGGTACCACTAGTCCACAAATCCTTAGTTAGATCACTCTGGTAAAAAAAAAAAAAGAGATTTATATGTTTGATTGTCGGTTTGTTATATTTAAAAAAAAAAAATCATATGGCACAAATGACAATAAAGGATATAATAAAAAGCATGCCAGTGAATGTTCGGCAAATAAACGTATTCATCTAAACGCGTCTCAAAATTTGCATGTTTACTATTTTGGGCACTCATATTTCTCATCAAATGATTTTTTTTAAAAAAAATTGCTCACAAACAGTTGAACAAGTTGTGAATCATTTTTCTAAAATTTGAGCTTAAATATTTTCACATCAATAGTTTACCACTTACAAAGCCCAAATGTGCTCCACCTCCGGTTTTATACTATAAAAGTCGTCCAAATCCACATTTCATCCATATTATTAATAGGGATATTTGTATCTATTGTCATTTTATTAAAATATATTTTGTGTTATAATATTTTTTAAAATCAATAAAAATAAATAATATTTTTCAGTTGAAAATATGATTTTACCTATCATTGATGTGAACAATACTGTATAGAGTACGACTAAAAAATCAACGCGAATATCGTAATTGTAGTACATAACTATCGTAACTGTAGTACAAAACTATATTTGTTTTTACAATTTTTATAAAGCGTTGGAACAAAACTATGTAAGTTTTGATAAAGTGATTGCATATACAAAAGCAAGAATCTCTTATAAGTACAAGAAGACATTTAGTAAACAAACAATATCTTTTAAAATTACGGTAACCTTTTTTTTAGGTCGAACTGTATAAGAAAATATTTCACAACTAGGTTATTTTCAAATATGTTTATCAATTTAAAAAATACGTGGAAAGGTCAAAGAGAAAGATAGTTAAAAACTGGCGAATAATGTTATTAAAGTCTTCTAGTGTTCTACACGATCACCTATTATTAGTCATTGTAAACTTCACAAGAAGGTCGGTATTTTTAAAAAAACTTTGTTTACACTTTACAGTATTTTTACTAAAATTATAACAAAAAATGTACTAAAAATTAATATCTATTGTCTCGTAGCCTAATTGACCGAGCACGTGTATCCTGTAACGTACCGGATTTCAAGTTCGAATTCAAACCAGTTAATAAACCTTTAAAAAATAGAAAGCGACATCTGAAATTTTAAACCCAAAATAACCAAAAAAGAAAAAGAATAGCTAAAACCAGGAAAATTTAATGTCTCAAATTTGCTAATTCGCATGATTATGATATATATAAAATCAATTGATAAATTTTTGATACATATACATAAAAATTTACAATTAGATTTTATCACATAAAATTAACAGTATAAGAAAATATTTATAATCGATTTCTAATCATAAAAGATTAAATTATTAAAAAAACAAAAATAGAAAATATGTAAATTTATTCTACAAACAAATATTAATTGAAAAAAAAAAAAAATTGGAAACAAGAATCGAATATCCTCGTCTCTTTCTCTGGCGATTATTAGAAACCACCGTTTGACATTTCAAATATACACAATTTAAGGCTGTCGGCATCTGCCGTAGCTCTAATCTCTCTTTAATTTCCTTTATATCTACAATAATTAGCGGTCGGAGGCAGATTACTTCGATTCGACTATTCTTTTTTGGCTTTCACATATCGTGAAATTTTATTCTCTCATGCTATGGAGTTGGCGAATAGTAAACGATTTCAAACCGAATACTACTCACTTTAAGGGTGACATTTGTTATTCTATTTAGCGATGGTGTGGAGATTTTCACCGGAATTAACCACTCTCTGCCCGATATCTTCATACTTGATCCAACGCTTCGGTGTGATGAGCAGTTACAAATGATATATATTTTTCGATTTGTATGAATTTTTGGACGAATCATTTGGAATCTGGGAATTTTAGACGTACGAAAAAGAGATAATTTGGTACAAGAGAATAAGCAACGAATCGGTGCAAGGGAAGATGTCAATTTTAAACGATTTTGGAGTTTCATCCAAAAGAATAGTTTTGGGCGTTCGGATATCCGATCGAATTCGGTTCGGATCCATTCGGATTTTTTGGTTTAAGATTTATTATCCATTCAGATATTTTAGAATTTCTGTTTGGATTCGGTTCGGTTTCGGATATCCGAAAAATTATAAAAATAAAATGAAAATTGGTTAAATTTGGACAAAACTTAACAAATATAACTAAAAACTTCATAAAAATAAGTCATATCTTCGGATTTATAATTGTAATTTTGGGTTATCAAATCTAAATATAATTAATATTTTAGGTATATAATTGTATTTCGAGTATTTCGGATATCCATTCAGTTCTTGGTTTGGTTCGGGTTCGGTTTCGATTCTTCGGATATAGGAATTTAGGATCCGTTAGGATATTTTAATGGTTTCGGTTCGGGTTCGTTTCCTCTTTTTCGGATCGATTTCGGTAAATTTTTTCGGATCTATATATTATGTCGAGGGCTACAAGAGATGATAGCTAAGAACGACAGTCTCATTAAAATTATATTGAAATAGATTATGCAGTAGGAAAATAACAAATTTAGTAATATGTTAGCGGATAAGTCTTTCGTTTCGAAAGCACCGTATAAATTCACTTATTCATCGTAAGGATTAACTACGTATGTATTTATATGTGGTTATGGTTGATCTTGTATATTGTTATTATAATTTTCTTGTACCAACTCTAGTATCTGATTTAATATCAAAAAATGAAAGATATGTTAAAAAAATTAGAAACTTTTATAACCGATTTTTAATTTCAAAAGTTAATCCTTACAAATATATTAATTTTTACTATATTAATTTTTAGTTCAATAGTTGATCAAAAATTAATTTTTTATATGATTAATTTAATTAAAAAATATATTAATTTTAAAAGACAAAGTTAATAAAAATATGTTTTATATGAAAATTTTAAATAATATAAAATAAATGTTATTCGAATAAAAATAGAAAAACTAAATATTTAAAAAATATAACAAAATTTAATTAAAAATTAAATAATATAATAAAAATGTGGAAGTTTCTTTAGTTCAATAGTTGATCAAAAAGTTTATTAATATTTTTACACCAAGAGATTTGAGGTTCAATTCACAGAAAATACAATTTTTAAAAATTAATGGAGGCAAATTTATAAGTAAATCTTTAACGTAATGCAAATTTATCATGATCGTAGATCTTTGTAGAACGGATACCATTGTCAGTGTTATCTATATATTTAATAGAAATAAGTGAATCAAATTAAAATAATAATTGTTAGATTTTTTATAGATGATATCGGAACCTTATATTATTTGTTTTTATCTCTAATTTTGATTTTGATTTTTTGTTATTTTGTTTTCACAAGTTATAAAATATAGTAATATAATAAAATAACAATGAAATAAATAAAAAACGAGAGATCCGTGATGCCCAAACGATTCACTCTTCCACGCGCCAATGTCTGCTTCTAGAATCACGCGCTCTCTTTCTCTCTCTCTACAGACTTTTTTGATCTCTTCATATCTTCTCTCTTGTCTCCCACTATAAAATCTCGTGTTTCCTTCCTTCCAATTCTGCACCGATATCTCACGCTAATTTCTATATTGCCACTGATTTAAAAAATAACGTACCACCTAAACCAATAATAAACCGTAATCGGTTAAGTTATGGAGGATTTATTGGCTGACGAGGAGAGGCTAACACGGACTGACTCGGTTGGTAAGAAGCGAGTCAGACACGAGTTGGACGAGTTAGGCCTCGACTCGCCTGACGTGAAGCGGTTGAGAGACGATTTGTTCGATGACTCGGGTCATGACTCAACGATTCAAGATCTTGACTCGGTTATGAAGAGCTTCGAGGATGAGTTGTCGACCACGACGGCGCAAGGCTCCGGCGAGACTCAGCCGGATCTCGGATACCTTTTCGACGCTTCAGACGACGAGCTGGGTTTACCTCCGCCACCTCCGCCACTACCACCGACGCTTCCTACTCTGTCGTCTGACAAAACGGAGGAGACGGTGACGGAATTGGTACGAGCATCGTCTGATTCATCGGAAGTCGGCGATTTATGTGGATTTGAGGATCATGTTACGGGTTTCGGATCTTTTGATCTGGATGTTGGGCTCTTCGAATTTTCCGATTATTTTGATTCAGGCGACCTGTTTCCATGGAGACCGGAGTCTTTACCGGCGGAGTAAACAATATTCCGGAGTTTTTTAAAAAGCGGGAAATGAAACGGTGGCGTTTTGTCAAGCGTTTGCCGTTTGGGCCGCTTTTTTTTTTTTGTTCTCTCTAATGTTTAATGATATAGAATATAGAGAATCTTTATATTTTTGTGAAGAGTTTTAGGATTAGAGAAATCAAATGTGTAGTGTGGTAAATAGCTTAGATTTAAGCTTATAAGAATCCCTTTTCCCCTTTAACCATCTTCGTCCTTTGTTTAGCTTTTTTGTTAATGTTAAAATTTAACGTATTATCATGAATATAATCCCAGATAATGTAATATCAGAGTAAAAAATGTTCATATCAAATTTTTTTGTAAGCTTACGCGGTTAAGCCGAAGAAGAGTAGGTGGCAAAGAGATGTGGAGGTGGTTGAAGCAGTGGTGGAGAGGAGTGGCGGCGTGAGGAAAAACGTGCCGTGAGAAAAGGTGGTTTGGAATGGAAGATCGGAATCAGAATGAACCACGATGGATAGAGAATTGTTCTTTCTACTGAAGTTGATCGGAAGATAAAAGCCATGAGAACGGCGACGGTACTGGATTTCATCGTTGGTTACACTATTCCGATTACGCAAATGAGGTTTATGGTAACCATATACTTTGTATAGTTAAAAATGCATTTATATACTTCGTGTAATTAAAGATGAATTTATTTTGTACATGTAATTGGCGATATAACCACTGATAGTTCATACATGTCACCATGATAACCATATATTTTATGTAGTTACATTTATACAGTCTGCATGTGTGGTCATGTGATGGAGTATATTTCGTGTAGCTAGCAATTATTTTTCTTTAATTAAAATAGAAAATTCTTTAAAATACCATGAAAACAACTTTTTTGTTCCAAACATATCATGGTTTTTTTTTTAAATACCAATAAATGGTTTTTTTTCCCAAAAATACCACAACCACTAAAAATGAGTTTTAAGTGTTTATAATTTACATATTTAGGTTCAGATTTAGGTTTTATTTTTTAGAGTTTATTTTTTGAGGATTTAGGGTTTAGTTTTGAAGGTTTAAAGTTTAGTTTTAGCTTTTTGTATTTTTTGTAAAAAAATCAATTTATTTTTATTTTTGAAAAAATAAAATCAGTGATGGTATTTTTGGTCAAAAAAATGTTTTCATGTTATGTAAGAGAATTGCCCATTAAAATATATAATTTCACATTTAGTAGTATATAATTCATACCTTTGATGGATACGCTTGGAATCATACAAAATCAGGCGTATATAAAGTAAAATCGGGATACGATCTACTTAGGAGAAAAAATATACTCCAAGGCGCACTTGAGCTGAGAGAACCGAGTATTACTGCCTTTCTAAGCCAGGTATGGAAAGTTCGTTCGGCAAGAAAGATCAAACACTTTATGTGGCAAGCGCTAGCTGGATGTGTTTTAACTTGTCAAAACCTAACTTATAGACATATGGGTACCGACGGACGTTGTCCTAGGTGTGGTGCTCCAGAGGAATCAACTAATCACCTCTTATTTGAATGTCCCCCGGCTCTACAAGTCTGGGCGTTATCGGACTTCCCGTCCCTTCCGGGCCACTTTCCGAGTACCTCTATTTACCAGAATATGAGCTTCTTTTTTTGGAAAGCAGAAAAGTTAGGTCTACAAGAACCACAAAATGATATATATCCTTGGATTTTATGGTTCATTTGGAAAGCAAGAAACGATAAGGTCTTCAACGGGAAAGAGATTTCTCCGAAAGATACACTTCAACACGCGACTTTGGAAGCAGAAAGTTGGAGGATCGCGAACCAAAAGGAAGATGAAGAAGAGGTACTGTCACCACAAGAGATTTGTGCCACGAGGGTTCCTTCTTTTGATTCCCGAATCCCAACCTGTCAGATAGATGCCTCATGGATCAATCATGGACCGGTTAGTGGAGTAGGATGGTGCTTCAAGGACAACAGAGGTTTTGAGTTTTTCGGACAGCAGGGATGTCGCAGAAGCCTCTCGGCCCTCCATGCTGAGATGGATGGTCTTCTCTGGGCTATGACATGCCTAAGAGAAAAAACAGTCTCTTTCAGTACACTTTGAGACGGATTGCTCGGACTTGGTAAACATGATCGAAGTTCCCGTAGAGTGGCCATCGTTTTTGTCAGAACTAGACTCATTCCATCTGCTTAGAGAATCATTCGAAGACTTTAGTTTATCTCTTATCCCTCGCATTTTAAACGTCTGTACCGATTCTCTTGCGAAAAGGGTTCGTGCACGAGGTATTTTATTTTCCCATATAAGTCATACCGAGCCAGTAGTGGATGCTCCACGGAACATCCCTACTAGCCACATGTGATGTAATAGATGGGTAGTTGACAAAAAAAAAAAATTCATAGTTTTTTTCATGGTTTTACTTTTCCATTTTTTTCTTAAATATATATATATATATATATATATGTATATATATTTTTGTGCTAAAATTAAATATTTGATGAAATATTATTTTAATAACAACTTTAATCGCAAATAACCTTAAGTAGATAAAAATGCATATAAATCATTTTTCATAACTATAATTGTCAACTAGTTTATTCCATTTAATTCGTTCCACACTAGCTAGTAGCTATGAGTAGCTAAGACATATTTTTAAAAGTTTTGGCGGCCAAACGTACAGATTTTGCGGATTGGTCGGCAGATTCTATAGTTTACTAATTTTCTCCTTTTTAGTTTAAGAAAATAAAAATAAAAATTGTGTTTCATATTCAATTTTTACATATAAATATGCTAGATTATTGTAAATTTTTTTTTATATAAAAAGCCAATATTTTATAGTAAATTGAATAAAAATTTTATAAACATCTGTGACAATTTAAAAATAATAATTAAAATATTATGTCTGCGAATTGGTTTGTTAATCGTACGGATTAAACAATATTCTACTGTTATCCACAGTGAACTAATCGCAAAGACAATTTTTAGGGAGCATTTCAAATTATTGATCGAAGAGAAATACCCTAAAATAGCATTATATATATATATGTATATATTTTTTTTTTCAAATCTAGCATACCAAATTTAAAATTTTGAAAATAATACAAATAATAATGTGAAAATACATGTTTACTCAAAATAAATTTAAAATAAAATTAAAACATTATATTTGGGTTCACTATTTTCTATTTAAGGTTTACTTTTTCCATTATGAATATTTTTTAAATCATTTTAATATTAAGTTTGTGCTATTATTGTAAATTTTAACTAGTAGTTATAAATTTAGAGCAAAAGTTTAAAAGCTTATTATTTTGGACAATTGCCCTTGTTTTAATGTGCCTTATGATGAATCGTTTTTTTGTTTTGATGATGATGAAACATTTGATGTTTAGAAATCAATCTGCAAACATATGTTTACGCTCAGTACATATGTTTTAATAAAAATATCATGTTGCGAGTTGGTCTATCCGTCCAAGTTTAACCATTAGAGACTGCCATCCACAGTCAGAGCCGGTCCTGGCTTTTAGAAGGCCGCAAATCAAAAAAAAAAATTTGGACTAATTTATCATATTAAATTTCGAATTTATGATTTTCTAATTTTTTTTTATATAATTTTACTACTACAATAAATAGATTTTTTGAAATTTAAAGGCCGAATTTTTTTTTATGAAAACGAATTTTGCAAATTTATGCTTGCTTTGTTTGAGCTCCGGGCCGGTCCTGTCCACAGTAAAATTGTGAACTAATTCGTAAAACGGTTGATCCTTCAAGCATTTCATTTGGAACATTGGTCTACTATTCAACCCTCACATGTCATAATCAAGAACCATGATGATGAGCCGGTTTTTGCCCAAACCGTCTTAATTGACTAGCTTTAGCTATCTTAAGAAATTAACCAAATATCTAACTTGCAATTAAGAAGGTCTTGAATTTTGAAAAAGTGTAACATATAATTAACCAAAGGCCCATAGAGATGACATATAATGGGCCGCGTCTATTAATTTTTTCTTTTGAGAGGCCGATTCTGGTTACCATTTCAAACCGGAAATTATTTGTGTAAGAAACCAAAATGATTTATTCCGGAAAACAAGATACAAAAGTCCAAAAAATACACAAGTGAACCAAAAGAAGAACAAGACCCAAGGACGGTGTAACAATTAAAGACTAAATTTTTGGAAACTGGCTCAGGAAGTTTGGAAACTGTTCGTCTCTCGTGTCCGATTTTAGTTTTAGACATTGGCGGTCTATAAGGTCAAACTATCTGGATTCTCAATGATCTTTGCAAAGGTTTGAAGAAAAGCAGCCAAGTCAGCTCCATAGACAATACGATGATCTGCAGTCACATTCACCTGCCAACACAACCAAACCCAAAGTTATTATTGTTAACAGAATGAGAAGCTTCTTTACTCTTAAGAAAGTTCCTACATTTATCGAAAGCTATACCACGAGAGACTACTTTCGACTTTTGTAAATCAAAAGGATTCACCAGACCCATGAGGGCAGGTTGTGTCTATGTTCCACGCGAAGTCAAATCCAGACTTACCAGCATTTTGTTTCTAACACTGAAGAATCCATCCTTGTCAGCAACTACAGTTGGCTTTGACGCTCCAACAGCCATTATAGCACCCTAGAGATTTGAGTTACAACAAACATTAGCGAATTCGCAAGAGTAATCACTGATCTTGAGAGGAGGCCCTACAAAAATTTCTTATAATATACCTGTCCTGGCGGAAGAATTGCATCAAATCTATCCACTCCAAACATACCGAGATTCGACAAAGTGAAAGTTCCTGCATATGACACAATCCTTCAACACATTTCTCAATGCATGTTGCAGAAAGCATATGAACGACCATTATTAAAGAAGAGTACCAGAGTTGTATTCATGAGGTTGCAATTGCTTGTTTCTAGCTTTCCCCACCAGCTCTTTCCATTTTTGGGATAACAAGTACAAATCCAACTAAAAACAACAACAAAAACCCAACACCACTCAAATTCAGTAAACTAAGACTAACAATGTGTTCAATCACAAGCTAGCTACTTTCATTGCATTGCTTACCTTATCTGCATCTTGTAGAACAGGTGTAATCAGCCCGCCATTGATAGCAACAGCAACCGCAATGTTAATGTTACTATTGTAACTAAAACTCTTCCCATCTTTGCAGCTCGCGTTCACCACAGGATGCTGAGCAAGAGCCATCCCTGCAGCTTTGGCCAATAAGGCTGTCATTGTTACACCCTTTGGCTTCACCTGTAAACAAAAAACTCAGTGATTACAATTTGCTGATACAACTTCAGAACAATTTGCTGATATGTTTCATTCAGTTCACCTTCTCGTAGAGTGCATCGAGAGCATCAGTGTTCACAGGATAACCAACACGGAATGTGGGAACGGAGAGACTCTCAATCATGTTTTTGGATACCGCAGATTGCATTGCTGTGAATGGGACAACGCTGGAATCAGGCAATAGAGGAGCCAAGTTAGTGGTGGTAGCTTTTGCCGTCGCCGCCGTAGCTGTTGGTGCAGGAGGAGGAGGAGCCACGGTGGACTTGGAAGGAGCAAATCCTGCCCCCGCCTCCACGTCAGAAGCCGTAATCCTACCGAATGGTCCCGTTCCTGCAATGCATCCGATATCCACCTTGTGCTGTTTCGCGAGCTTCTTAGCATACGGCGTCGCTACGGTTTTTCTCGGACCATCTGGTACGGTCGCCACCGGAGCCGGCTGAGCGATCGCCGGCGCGGGAGATGAAGTAGCCGGAGGAGGAGATGGAACAACGGCCTCCGCAACAGCGGGTGAAGAGGAAGAGGAAGATTTCGATGCGGCTTTGGTCTTAGCTTCTTCGATCTCAGCCTCAGTCTCGGCCAACAATCCAATTGCGGCGCCTACCGGAGCTGTCTCTCCCTCTCCGACGACGATTGCGGCGAGATAACCGTCGTAGAAGGTTTCTACATCCATATCCGCCTTATCAGACTCCACAACGACAACACTCTCTCCCTTGGCGAGTTTCTCGCCTTCAGTTTTGATCCAGGATACGATTTTACCTTCCGTCATGGTTGAAGAGAGCGCCGGCATGAAAATTTCCCTAATCTTGGATCGGACCGTCATTACTCTGCGGTGAGAAGCCGCTGGAATCGAGGAGCGGAAAACGACGAGGCGTAGGGAAGGGATAGGCGTAGGGGAGACGGAGGAAGTGAATAAAATGGTGGATTTTGAATTGGAGAGAGAAGCCGTCGATAGAAACGAAGAAGAAGAAACCGCCATTGTTGTTGCTCGATGAATCACAGAGAGGGAGAGAGAGAGATCTGAGAGATTTAGAGGAGTGGAGTGGACGGAGAAGACGAGGTCGAAGTTCGTTAGGCGTCTTCGCCTACATTTACAATTGTATCATTATAAGCCTCGTACTAGTTGGTATTTAATAACCGGATAATTAAACCAGATAAATTTCAAGCTTTATTTCCGGTTTTGTAAAACCATCTAGAAACAAAGCATAATTTGATTAGATGCTTCTCAATGATAGTAGGTAACATAACAAAACCAGTTTTGTTATATATCTTCTCTGCTCGACCTAAGTTAGAGAATCAGATTCCAAAAGCTTAATTTATAATCTTGTGTTCTCTTGACCAAAAAAATATATCATAAAACATATCTGCTTTGCTCTTTCGTCCCATGTCGGAAAAGGTTTTTTTGCTTTCATTTGAACAATAAACTTTTTGAGTTTATTAATTGATTGTGAAAATGCAGAGGCTATGTTGTGCTGTGATGCGGATTAACTTGGATTGTAACGCTTGTTGTAGAAAAGTAAGGAGGATTATCATCAATATGAAAGGTTGGTATAAGTTCAGGTAGAATATATGTTTGATGAACAATGTCATCGACGTTCTTTAGAGCCATTAAAATGCAATACTAAATACATGTTTTCGATACTTTCTATGAAGAAGTTGATACACACATGATCGAGAAAAAGGAACGCAGGATCATTGTTTGCGGACGTTTTAGACCGTCGGATGTTGCAGTAACACTGCAGAAGAAGATGAAACGGAGGGTTGAGATTCTCGAAATTGAAGATCTCACCGGCGGCCACGGCGGAGAAGAAGGACACGAGCACGAGCCACCATTTGAATTACCGCCGCAAGAATATTCCGTACAATCTGATCACATGACCACACCATTGTTGTGTTAGTTCTCTTTAATTCGTTTGTTCTTTTATCCTCCAAAATGTATAAACTCAGAAAATTCTAGTTTCATATTGTTCATGTAATGTACTAATGTTTAGTATGTTACTTCTATCGTTACATTATAATCCAAAATACAATTTCTATGTGTAGTTTTTCTTCCCCGGTGATTAAGACTATTTAAGAGTTTAGATATAAACGTATACATGAAAGTACAGAGTTCGTTGAACAAAAAAAAAGAGTATAGAGTTCAAATTTTAGAATATGTAAGATTCTTTTGATTTTTCTTTTTACACAAGAAGTTTTTTCTATTTTTTTTTTACTTTTATTGGGTAATCAAAATTTTCTTTCTTACCCAAGAAGTTCCTCAACAAAATCCATAATTTCTTCGGATCAAAAACTAAGACGACTTAAATTGGATATGTAAGATTTTACACATTATATTAAGAAAAAAATCATAAAAATATACGAACTATATAAAATTTGAAAAAATATACAAATTATTTTGGCTCCCCGAAAAATACACAAACTATTTATCATACCCATTTTAATACTCGAATTTTCAAAATTCAAACGTTTAACACCGGATCCGCCAACATTGCTAATATATCGAACAAATGTTAGAAAATGTCGTTTAAAATTAAAAAAATATAGGTTTATCATATGTGAAAAGACCACCCATGCCCTTGTCGGTTTTCCAAATTCGATTTTCCCCATATCAAACTACAAAATTTAAATTGAGTTTTTGGAATATGTTATGCATTCAAGTTTTTGGAGGCTGTTGGAGAGACAAAAACTTTCGAAAATCAAATCCACAATTTACATTTTTTATGTACTCATCTTTAGAAAAAAACATAATCAACCACTAAACTAATGGAACTCGCATTACATTTTTTTTTATTCATACGATAATGAAATAAATATACATTTTTTGTTGCTAATCAGAGAAACCCTATACTGAAACTCAAACTAATCCTCAAAGTCCATAGAAATTTGAGTTTTCACATTACAGAAGACATCTACAAATGACCAAATATAATTAAAATCGCAATGAATTGACTCGAACTTATTAAAAAAAAAAACAGATATTTAAAGTGAAATTTACAACCATTAAACCACCATCATTTAGTTGAATAAGCTAAAAGTACATTGAATTATGTCTTACAAGAAAATTTGTTTTTAAACATATTAATTTTCTAATGTTAGATTTTTTTTTTGTCATCTAAGACCATCTCCAACGGGAGATTCTTAAGGAGTTTTAAAATTTTTATTGTATTTAAAATAAATGAAAAACTAATTAAAAGCTAAGAAACGGTTCTAAAATATCTTGTTTAAGAACCGATTCTTAAAGACAGGTGGTCTGATTTTATTGGTTTAGTCTTTTTTTTGGTCAAAAACAATTTCCCTCATTGGGGACGTTCTCTCTCCTCATCTTTCTCTGGTTCTTCGTTTGTTTGCTGACGGAGGAAGCAACGAGAAGAGATGGCGCGGCAAATGATGTCATCTCAGTTCCACAAATCAAAGACTCTAGACAACAAATATGTAAGATTCTTCCTCCGCAATTTCCTGGGTTTTTTTTTGGCTCAGCTTTGGATTTCAGCTCTACCAATTCGAAATTGGAACGCTAAATCGTTGTGGGCAAAAATGAATTTTGTCTCTTTTCATTGATCCTTGTCTGCTCAAAGTTTAATTAACTTCCCAAGGTTGATTCTTGATTTTTTTGAGCGCAGATGCTGGGAGATGAAATTGGTAAAGGAGCTTATGGTCGAGTTTACAAATTGATGAAATTTGTTTCGTATTAGCGTGGCCAAATATGGTCTCGAATCCTCCTTACCACTTCTATACTGACTTGAATCATGGTGGTGTTACATGTGGATGATTACCGGCTGTTGGATGGCTGTCACCAGCAAGAAATTGATCTGTTGGAATTTTTTTTTTTTTTAAGAACCCCACTTGGGGTTCTACCATTGCAAGATAGAAAAATTAAAAATTCTTAATGAGGTTGTTAAGTTCAAAAATTTCAAAATTATTATTATAAATAATGGTAAGAACCCCAATCGGGGTTCTACCTTTGGAGATGCTCTAACAACTACTAAACCTATTTTTATTTTATTTTAGACCAACCAAAATTATTTAAAATATAGAAATATTCTATTTTGTTGCACATAAAATAAATACAGTATTTCACATATCTACGCGTGTCCTATACATAATATATAGAGAAATTGATCAAAATAGCACATTTTGAAAACTTTCTGACCAAACTAACACCCTAATAAAAAAGCCCCATTTTTAGCATTCATTAAAGACCCAAAAGACCATTTTATCCTTAGTTTACTTGCATTTATTATTAAAATAAAATACAAAAGAAATTTACCCAAAATTTTTTATTTCTCGCCCGATCTAAGATCTGGGAATTTAGCGATCTCATCAATCATCGCTGATCATCTATTTTGCGATCTCATCAATCATCACCGATCATCTCTCGATCATCATCAATCATCATCTATTTCAGGCACGACTCAAAGAATCACTTCACCATCGCCGTCGTCATCATCTTCTTCTCCGATGGCTGAAACGAACGAGATTCTCGTGAAGCAGATTCGTGTCTATCAGAACGAGAACGTGTGATTCGGCTCTTTTCAACAATGGTTAGTCACTTTTATCATCTCAGTTTCTCTCGCTACGAGCTTCTCAGGTTTTTCGATCCCTTCTTTTCAGCTTGCGTGAAAATCCTTTCTTGTCGTTTGAAATTGATTCTTCTCGCTGTTGTTCGGATGAATCGTTGGATGATTCATATGCTTATTGTTAGAATTTGTTCCGATTGGTGTGGAATTGGCTGCCCTTGATGTCTTTGGTGATGGACGTTTTCTTAGTTTCCTTGATTTGACTTGCGAGGGGAATTTTGTTCTGATTCGTATGCTTAAGCTCCTCATTATTGTTTTCTATTTTTATTGCCTTGTTCAGAGTTTTCTTTACCTCAGATTTTACGGCCAATTCCAAAGACTACAAGAGTACTGTGATTGGTCTACACTAGCGTGGGTGGTTTTGTCTTATATCTCAAAGATCCGTGAGGCTTTGCTGTTTTTGTTTTGGTTTCACTAATTTGCTTTGACAAAGAAACTCGAGATCATTTATGGTTAGTGATCACTTGATGAAAGAGTCGTACATCCACTTTCATCAAGTATGGTTCTCTTCTCTCAAACATTTGTACTTTAACCTAGCATTTAGATCATGATATGCATATTGTTACCTATTGTCCACTTGTGGAAGTTTCGAAGTTTTGATGGTTAATGGTGCAGCAAAATTGTATCTGTCAAAAGTAAACAGATCGAGCGGAGCTGCAATAGATATGTGGATAAAGGTGGCATTCACATTCTTTTACCCCTTTTATGTACTTCCCCTCCAATTCTTCACATGTACTGTAATGAATAATCCTCTGGTAGACCAACGAACTTGATGCAAATACTGAGTACTACATCGAGCTGCTAGCTAAGGGAACATGCAAATCCAAAGAGCAGATCAATGAGGACATCAAGCGACCTAAATATCTTCAAGCACAAGCAGCCATTGACTATGGAATTGCAGACAAGATAGCTGACTCGCAGGATAGTTCTTTCGAGAAACGGGTAACTTTCAAATTATACTTATATTCACCCAAAAAAAACAAGTAATCTTTGTGTTGGCTTCATTCATGCTAAAATGGAACTTACGTTTGGGTTTACGTTTGGGTTTAGGATTACGATGGGACTCTTGCCCAGAGAGCCATGGGAAGACCATGAGAAGGCAGTCTAACAGCTCCAGCCGGACTAAGATGATCAATTCACCAGAAGAAATAAAAAGTTTAAATCTCAATTTCCCTAGTCACTCTGGAATATGTAGCTGCTACAATCTATAAGCAAACAAATGTAGTATTAACATACAAAAGTGTTGGCAAAAAGAAGATATTTCTTTATTTCTTTGTGTAGACAAAACAACAACACAACAACACATTTGTTCTGATGTTACAATCTATCAGCTTTCATCATTTGAATATTTCTTTATTTCTTTGTGTAGACAAACCAACAACACATTTGTTCTGACGCTTCATTTAAGCATGGAAATCTACAGGAAATATCGTTTTCTGTTTTTGTTAATTTCAGAAGACTTTCCGAAATACGTTATATATGTTCCTAAATACGTTTCATTTTCAAGAAAGGATCAGTTTTAATCATTTTTTTATTTAGGAAGTCTTTCCGGAATACGTTATATATATTCCTAAATACGTTTCATTTTCAAGAAAAGATCAATTTTAATCATTAATTCATTTAGAAAGTCTTTCCGAAATACGTTATATATGTTCCTAAATACGATTCATTTTCAAGAAAATATCATTTTTCATCATTTGTTCATTTAGGAAGTCTTTCCGAAATACGTTATATATGTTCCTAAATACGTTTCATTTTCAAAAAAAGATCAGTTTTAATCATTTGTTCATTTAGGAAGTCTTTCCGAAATACGTTATATATCTTCCTAAATACGATTCATTTTCAAGAAAAGATCATTTTTCATCATTTAGGAAAGCTTTCCTAAATACGTTATATATGTTCCTAAATACGTTTCATTTCCAGAAAGGATCATTTTTCATCATTTAGGAAGACTTTCCTAAATACGTTATAAATGTTCCTAAATGGTTCCTAAATACGTTTCATTTCCAGAAAGGATCATTTTTCATCATTTAGGAAAGCTTTCCTAAATACGTTATATATGTTCCTAAATACGATTCATTTTCAAGAAATGATCATTTTTCATCATTTGTTCATTTCGGAAGACTTTCCGAAATACGTTATATATGTTCCTAAATACGTTTCATTTTCAAAAAAGGATCATTTTTCATCATTTGTTCATTTCGGAAGTCTTTCAGAAATACGTTATATATGTTCCTAAATACATTTCATTTTCAAGAAAGGACCAGTTTTCATCATTTGTTCATTTAGGAAGTCTTTCCGAAATACGTTATATATGTTCCTAAATACGATTCATTTTCAAGAAAGGATCATTTTTCATCATTTGTTCATTTCGGAAGACTTTCTGAAATACGTTATATATGTTCCTAAATACGTTTCATTTTCAAAAAAGGATCATTTTTCATCATTTGTTCATTTCGGAAGTCTTTCAGAAATACGTTATATATGTTCCTAAATACATTTCATTTTCAAGAAATGATCATTTTTCATCATTTGTTCATTTAGGAAGTCTTTCCGAAATACGTTATATATGTTCCTAAATACGTTTCATTTTCAAAAAAAGATCAGTTTTAATCATTTGTTCATTTAGGAAGTCTTTCCGAAATACGTTATATATCTTCCTAAATACGATTCATTTTCAAGAAAAGATCATTTTTCATCATTTAGGAAAGCTTTCCTAAATACGTTATATATGTTCCTAAATACGTTTCATTTCCAGAAAGGATCATTTTTCATCATTTAGGAAGACTTTCCTAAATACGTTATAAATGTTCCTAAATGGTTCCTAAATACGTTTCATTTCCAGAAAGGATCATTTTTCATCATTTAGGAAAGCTTTCCTAAATACGTTATATATGTTCCTAAATACGTTTCATTTCCAGAAAGGATCATTTTTCATCATTTAGGAAGACTTTCCTAAATACGTTATAAATGTTCCTAAATGGTTCCTAAATACGTTTCATTTCCAGAAAGGATCATTTTTCATCATTTAGGAAAGCTTTCCTAAATACGTTATATATGTTCCTAAATACGATTCATTTTCAAGAAAGGATCATTTTTTCATCATTTGTTCATTTCGGAAGACTTTCCGAAATACGTTATATATGTTCCTAAATACGTTTCATTTTCAAAAAAGGATCATTTTTCATCATTTGTTCATTTCGGAAGTCTTTCAGAAATACGTTATATATGTTCCTAAATACATTTCATTTTCAAGAAATGATCAGTTTTCATCATTTGTTCATTTAGGAAGTCTTTCCGAAATACGTTATATATGTTCCTAAATACGATTCATTTTCAAGAAAGGATCATTTTTCATCATTTGTTCATTTCGGAAGACTTTCTGAAATACGTTATATATGTTCCTAAATACGTTTCATTTTCAAAAAAGGATCATTTTTCATCATTTGTTCATTTCGGAAGTCTTTCAGAAATACGTTATATATGTTCCTAAATACATTTCATTTTCAAGAAATGATCAGTTTTCATCATTTGTTCATTTAGGAAGTCTTTCCGAAATACGTTATATATGTTCCTAAATGGTTCCTAAATGGTTCCTAAATTTTTCATCATTTATTTATTTCGGAAGACTTTCCAAAATACGTTATATATGTTCCTAAATACGTTTTATTTTCAAGAAAGGACCAGTTTTCATCATTTGTTCATTTAGGAAGTCTTTCCGAAATACGTTATATATGTTCCTAAATACGATTCATTTTCAAGAAAGGATCATTTTTCATCATTTGTTCATTTCGGAAGACTTTCCGAAATACGTTATATATGTTCCTAAATACGTTTCATTTTCAAAAAATGATCAGTTTTCATCATTTGTTCATTTCGGAAGTCTTTCAGAAATACGTTATATATGTTACTAAATACATTTCATTTTCAAGAAAGGATCAGTTTTCATCATTTGTTCATTTAGGAAGTCTTTCTGAAACACGTTATATATGTTCCTAAATACGATTCATTTTCAAGAAAGGATCATTTTTCATCATTTGTTCATTTCAGAAGACTTTCTGAAATACGTTATATATGTTCCTAAATACGTTTCATTTTCAAGAAATGATCAGTTTTCATCATTTGTTCATTTAGGAAATCTTTCCGAAATACGTTATATATGTTCCTAAATGGTTCCTAAATACGTTGCATTTCCAGAAATGATCATTTCAACATTTGTATCTTTCTTTATTTGTGTAGGCAAACAACAACACATGTTTGGATGCTTCATTTACGCATGAAAATCAACATGTAATATAGTCTTTTTTAGTTTGTCTCTGCATGACTTTGAAATCATACTTTTTCTGTTTCTTGTTGATTTAGGAAGGCTTTCCTAAATAAGTTATATATGTTCCTAAATGTTTCCTAAATACGTTGCATTTCCAGAAAGGATCATTTCAACATTTGTATATTTCTTTCTTTGTGTAGGCAAACAACAACATATGTTCGGATGCTTCATTTACGCATGAAAATCAATATGTAATATAGTCTTTTATAGTTTATCTCTGCATGACTTTGAAATCATACTTTTTATCTTTCTTGTTGATTGAGGAAGGCTTTCCTAAATATGTTATATATGTTCTTAAATGTTTCCTAAATACGTTGAATTTCCAGAAAGAATTATTTCAACATTTGTATCTTTCTTTCTTTGTGTAGGCAAACAACAACACATGTTCGGATGCTTCATTTACGCATGAAAATCAACAGGTAATATAATCATTTATAGTTCGTCTCTTCATGACTTAAGCGAAATCATACTTTTTATGTTTCTTGTTGATTTAGTAAGGTGCTGGGATGGGAACAAAGGTCGGCAAATCGACTTTGGATCATTAAATAGAATATCTTCAACAAGCTTGATCATCGACTCAACTTTGTTATTTACCTGAAATGATAAATAGATATATTCGAACACCAAGAAATCTTCCGATAAAAGAAGAAGACAAAGACAACACAGAAACCATCACAACCTGAAAAGAAAATCATGGGAAAAAAACGTAATCTCAATACCAGCTATATAACACTCAATAAATGTCCTTGATAACAACATTGGGACAAACTTAGCTATTTAGATCCAGATCCTCTGGACTATGCTTATCCAGCTCCTTCGCCACAAACACGCCTTGATTTACAATCAACACATCGATCGGCTCCGATTCGTCAATCGCCTTCGACACGGCGTCGTAATCGCGAACGTCGGCGGAAAACGTGGCGACTTCGACACCAGTGGCGAGCTTGATAGATTGTTTGGCCTCCTCGAGCTTTCCGGCGGATCGGGCGAGGATGGAGACGCGAGGACCCTCGGAAGCGGCGCGTTGGGCGAGAGCAAGACCTATGCCGCTAGATCCGCCGGTGATGAAGACGTGACGTGACTTGATTGGGATTCGGATGGGACGAGGGCGTACGTACGATTAAGGCCAAGATAACGAGAAGCGAGAGTGGGACAAGGGGTATGAGGAAGAGAAGGAAGAACGTAGAAATTGCCGCCATGGATCTCGTCACAAGCTCGCCGATGTGAAGCTCCCTTCACTCAATAGAGATAACCACCGATCCAAAAATTCGGTTAAGGATTTCTCTCTGAACCGGTCAATGTGAACAAGGAGAATCAGCATCTTCGATTTTTTTTGTTTTGTTTGGGTTATCAATGATTGATTTTAGAGTATAATAGAGGATACATAAGTCTTTTTCCCTTTTAATGAATGCTAATTTTGGGATTTTCACCCTTGGGTGCTAAATTATTGAACTTTAAGTTTTTTGATGCTATTTTATAGAATTGCCCTAATATATATACATATTTTTTTTTAATATAAAGATGCTTCGGAGAAGAAATTCGTGACTAGTCGCGTAATTCGAAGCGAGAGATAGACAATAAAGAGGGGAAGCAAATCAACCCCAATTTTCTTGAGCCCTAACCCTATTTTCGACGATCTGATGGCGAATGACAGGCAGATCGAATCTCATCACCGCAAGCACCACCGTTCGTCTTCTTCGTCCGACGAGGCCGATAAATCATCGAAGCGGCACAAGCACCGTCATCACAAGCACCACCACAGGCGCCATCACCGCCATCACCGTGATAAGAAGCGCGACGATGAAATTCCATCCGGCGGCGATGAGACAGAGGTGAAGGATGCCACTCCTATTGCAGTTAGTAACGGCGGTGAGGATGACGTCGAGGAGGGGGAAATTCTAGATGAAGAGGGGATTGCCAATGTCAAGACGTCAGATTCCGACGGCGAGTCAGGCGAAATCAAATCCGATCAATTTCAAGACAATGATCTGGTCTGTTCTAATCGACCTTTTTTACGTATTCTCCTTCTAGTGTTTCCAGTTTTTTAGGTTTAAATTCTGTTTGGATGCTGGGATTAGAGGGGTGAATTTGGTTTGATTTTTCATACGCAACTCAGTATCCAAACAGCATTTATGCCTCTATATTAAGCTGAAATCCCGTTTTATAACTAAAGCTGTGGTCTTTGAGAGTTTTTTCTTTAGATAACCTGAGTGTTTCATTGCATATGTAAGAAAGCAGTTGCACTAGGCGTTCAATGGAGACTGATGGCTTTCCCTTGATTTGTAAGAACTGGTTTCGCGATTATGTAGATGTTCTTTTTCATGTTTTTTTTTAATGTATGCTCATGCGTTTTGTATCCCATAGATCTCTCTTCTGATAAGTTCTCTGAAATCTTTTGGCTATGCTTTGCAGCCAGTCGATGGGGTTTCTGGTGCTCGAAATTTTGGGATTAATGCCGAGACTTCCAATGGTGTTCTAACTCGTGAATCTGAAAGGGAGGACAAGAGGCGGTATAAAGAATCAGGAGGTCCTTCAGAGAGAGTTGGTAAGAGAAGTTATGATAATGGCAGGAGCTCATTTTCTTCGGAAAACTCTGAAGAGAAACATAAGACTAGTAACCGGTCTAACGAAGTCCATGCTCGGAGTAGATCTAGGTCACATGATCCGGAGAGGGAAATGTCAAGATCAAGAATTGTTGCGGCGGATGAGTTTTCGGTCAGAGGAAGACATCATGACCCTAGTAGGGATTATCGTCATGACAGAGTTGACTCAGGGAGGACTGAGGAAAAATATCATCGTCGTGGGCGATATGAAGAAGAAGATGGGCAATATAGTCGAGAAGTCTTGGAAAGAGAAAGAAGTAAGGAGGTGGATATGGACAGGGAGGGAAGCATAAGGGATAGGGATTCAGAAGGAAGTAAACGGAGAGAGAGAGATAGTGATCGGAGGAGGGAAAGAGAACGAGAGAAAAGGAGGGAGATAGAGGCTGACCGTGAAAGGCAAAAAGACAAGGAACGGGAGCGCAGCATTGATAGGGATAGGAGAAGGGAGAGGGAAGGACGAGATAGAGACAATGAAAGAGGTTGGAGCATTGACAGGGATAGGAGAAGGGAGAGAGAAGAAGATTATTTACGAGATAGAGACAATGGAAGAGGTAGGAGTAGAGATAGAACCAGGTATAGTAGCAGAGAGAGGAAGAGAGAAAAGGAAAGGGAGAGTGACAAAGGAAGAGAAATCCAGACTGATAGGGACAAGTATAAAAGTGTTAATGTAGAGAACGGTGAAAGGTAAATTTTCAATAACCCTACCCCTTGTGAAGATTATGTTATAGATGATAAATCTTTTCGTATTTTGTTTGAGTCTTAACTATTTTGCGATCATGTCCAGAAATGAGGATGATAAAAAAGATAATGATGAAGGAGTTATATGGGAACTCCCGGAAGAAGAAGAAGAATTAAATAGAATCAAGGAGGAGAGCAGGAAGCGAATGGAAGCCATACTGGAGAAATATAAGAAGAAGCCCGAGCAGCAAGATGAACTTTTCTCTCAGGATAAGGGTAAAGGTAATTCTTCATCCTTTATTGCAATCACTGTACATAACGACTTTCTTATTGTGTTTGGAGTTGTTAATAAAATTCCTTCGAGGTTTTCATTTAGTTGTTTAGATGTAGCTCTTTAATCCGAAAGGCAGTTGCATTTTGTGTATCAAAACCACCCATTTAACAATGAGGCTGTTCCGCTCAACTTGGTATGCATGAATAGCTCTTTAACAGAAAATTTGCAATTAGTTTTCCGTAGATTTCGTTGATTGAATTCCCACATGCTTTTGAGATTTCTGTACAAACTTTTTTTGAGATTTTGAGCTTCCAGGCAGTCTCAATGAGTCTTCTGTTTCTGTGCCAGATGTCGTTCAAGAAACTGGTGCTCCAGATTTGGCTTCTTCTGCAGTTGTCATAGCTGCTAATGCTGGTCTAGCCAAAGTTAACTCGGACTTTGATGTTGTAGTTGGTGATGCTGCCAAGACATCATTAGCAGTTGGTGGGCCACCTACTATGTTTGGAATTTCAGACTCACAGAGGACTCTAGCTCCAGCAGGGCTTGGTGAAGGTAGCCCGAAGGTGCGTTAGCAAAGGAAACCTATTGGATTCGTGTGTGGTTTTGAGTAATTCCTGGGTTTTATGTTTATACTATCATTTTATATATATGTGGTGATGTTTCTCGATCTTATATAATTTTTTTTTTCCAGAGTGAAAGATCAGCTGACATGTTTCATGATGATATTTTTGGAGAGTCCCCAGCTGGTAATCGGAAAGTGGTATGTATTTACCTCAATTACTTGACATCTTATGACCTTATCGTGTTCGAACCGTTCACTAGCCTTCTGATGTTATCGTCTTAGGTAGTTAGGTTTCTCTCATTGCCATGAATCTACTAGTCTGATCCTCATAAAATCTTTGTCAGTTGTGTTTCAGGAAAATCTTTGTTTGTTGTGTGAGGGTTTTTGGTATTTTTTTCTGTACTTATATAAAGCTTTCTTCTTTTAGGGTCACATGCGAGGGAAAGGTGACGGTGTTCCGATGGTAAGGAGCGGGCTTCATGATAATTGGGATGATGCAGAGGGGTATTACAGTAAGTTTTTTTTCTATGTGTATTGAGCTACATTCCAACTTATTAAGACCAGTTTATGGTTTAATTTCGTGACCACTTCATGCACCTCGTGTTTTTCTCATCTTTTCAACTCGCAAAGGCCCTTCTGTTAATTTTCATCTAAAAAATAGTCTCTTCTCCTTTTTAGGCTATCAGTTTGGCGAGCTACTTGACGGTAGATATGAAGTCATTGCTACTCATGGAAAAGGTGTCTTCTCTACTGTGGTTCGTGCAAAAGATTTAAAAGCTGGACCAGCTGAACCTGAAGAAGTGGCTATAAAAATTATTCGTAACAATGAGACAATGTAAGTGGTGAATTCTATAGGCCCTGACTAATTCTTTGAATTCTTATGCAATATCTGATTTATCATTTTTATGCATTTGCGGCTCATTACTATATCACATTTCATTTAGGCATAAAGCTGGCCAGATTGAGGTTCAGATATTGAAGAAGCTGGCTGGTGCTGACCGAGATGACAAGCGACACTGTGTTCGTTTTCTTTCAAGTTTCAAGTACCGGAATCACCTTTGCTTGGTGTTTGAGTCGCTCCATTTGAATCTTCGTGAGGTCTTGAAGAAGTTTGGCCGTAACATTGGTCTTAAACTCTCGGCTGTTAGGTCTTATTCAAAGCAGCTATTCATTGCCCTTAAACATCTGAAGAATTGTGGGGTTCTTCACTGCGATATAAAACCTGACAATATGCTGGTCAGTTATACTTTTCTGTGGTTTTCTCATACTTGATTCATTAGCTTTCTAACAGTTGACAATTACACTGTTTGTTCAGGTGAATGAGAACAAAAACGTCTTAAAGCTTTGTGACTTTGGTAATGCAATGTTTGCTGGAAAAAACGAAGTCACGCCATATCTTGTTAGTCGCTTTTACAGATCCCCTGAAATCAGTAAGTTTTTATCTGCGTTGAGAATTTTCATATTTTTGAATTGTTAGCGAACATTTCCATTGATTATTGTTAGAGAATATGTGATTGAAGCTTCTATTTTTTATTCCATGGCAGTTCTGGGGCTTGCCTATGACCACCCGCTGGATATATGGTCGGTTGGCTGCTGTCTATATGAGCTTTATTGCGGGAAAGTTCTTTTCCCTGGCGCAACAAATAATGATATGTTACGCCTTCATATGGAACTGAAAGGCCCCTTCCCAAAAAAGATGCTTCGCAAGGTAAGCATTAAAGTAAATTTGATATCAAAACGTCTTTTCAAATGACTTCTTTCCTTAGAGAATTAGTAAGATGCACAGAATATGTAGGGTGGAGATCTTGTTTGTAGGTTTAAGAGAAGCAGCTTTTCTATGCTTGTTCTTATCTTTGTGCCTTCGGTTTAACAGGGAGCATTTATTGATCAGCACTTTGATCACGACTTGAACTTTTACGCTACAGAGGAGGACACTGTTAGTGGGAAGGTAACAAGCCATTCCTTATGTTTTCTCTGGCACTTTGCAATTTGAAAACCAATTGACTGAGTAATTAGTTATATTTTCCTTTTCAGATGATAAAGAGAATGATTGTAAATGTAAAGCCAAAAGATTTTGGTTCAATTATTAAAGGTTACCCTGGTGAGGATCCCAAGATGTTAACTCATTTCAGGGATCTCCTGGACAAAATGTTCATCCTTGATCCTGAAAAGAGACTGACTGTGTCACAGGCATTAGCTCACCCATTCATCACTGGCAAGTGAAACCACGTTGCTGTTTTCTCTCTCTCTCTCTCTCTCGGTTATATCAGGAAATGATGCTGTCCTAGATATTTGTACATTACACATCTTAATTTTAATTTAAGGTTCTAATCTTTGAACTGTCTCAATCTTCCTTCTGCTGCCTGAGAGCTTTGGTTACAATGTCGGCATTGGTGATGGTGTTTGGGTGGAGTTCTCACCACTGGCGATTCTCATGGGGAATTTACTGGTTCTATTGTAAGACAACCCGCTAATGGCGCTTTCTTTCTTTATACTGCCGTGTAATCTCATTCCGACTTTACTCATTGTAGAAGTGTTTGGAAACTTTTCATTTGAATAAGGAGAGGGTCATTCTGAATCATATTTCAATTTATATGGAAACTCTGTGAATATCATTTGTGATAGTGTGATGCTTCATTTACTCTATTGGTCTTCTTGAGGGCCTGATGTTGTTTTTCTCCAGGACATCTACCAATGCTTAGAGACAGTCCTAACGTCTTTCAATGCTTTAAAGGCACACAGGAGAAGGTACAATGGTTGTTTATTGGGAGTTATGTGAAAGAAAAGCGATAATTTCAGTGAACCTTTTGCATCTGCATTGGTCTATTGCTTAAACTTGGATGAGATAGTGTTGCTTGAATAGGTTTTAGAGTTTGGGCATCTGCAGTATCTTTTGTTATGGTTGAAGTTTTGCCTGAAATAGTTATCTTTTTTTAATGTTTTTTCTTATTTAGTATGCATTTTCCCTTTTCTTCCTTCTTCTTTCTAGTGTTCTTGTGTTTAAATATTATCTGATAAATGGTATTATTGTCATTCCGGAGGTTTTGCTGGGAGGGGAGAGCTGCACAAGAAATGAATTATGAAGGTATGAGATAAAGCCATATCTTCCAGATTTCTTTTACCAATTAGGCCTCTATGATTTCTTTTACCAATTAGGCATGTTTTTTTGTTAACCTGTTTGTTGTTTAGTTCACTAATTGTGATTCTTATCTATTTTAGGGCCTTGCTCTCTCCTCCTGCAAGTTGGTAAGTATCTCGAGCTTTGCGGACAATTTGAGTTGCTGTGGATGTTTTTTTTTCTTTGTTCATAGCTCGGTAGGAAGTCTTTAGGTTTACGACTTTTATTGATCGGTATAAGTTACATTATAGTTTTCTTTTTGGTGCTAAGGTTAGACTGCATGGGAAAAATAGTGATTTTAGTTAGTTACCTTTAACTCAATTGTGAGCATTTGTCAATGAGTCGGATCCTCACTCTTGATTTTCCTTTTTAGAACATAAATTTTTTGTCAATATTTTTTAGGGAAAAAGTTGCAGGTTTAATGATTTATATAATAATAGATGAGTCTGCAAAACTTTTGAGACTTGCATAGGAAGAAGATAAAACATTTATGTTATAGCCGAGAAAAAGAGATATATATTGTTTGAACTTAGTGTTTGTTGTGAGCCGATTTGTCCAAGATTTTCATGTTATAAACGGAAAGCTTTGATTACTGCTAATGAAGAGATTTCGTGTAATCCAACTTCCCAAAATATCATGACATAATCACTACTGGTGCCTGAAAAGCAATCTAATGGTTCTGGCTTAACACAAGCAAGGATAGAACCAGTGCCAGCTCAATCAACGGTGCGTCATACCAAAAAAAATACATTTTTCAAGTGAATAATATTGTTATTTTTACATGAATCACTAATCAAAGTTTCCACATCCAAAAAATCATTCTCGATTGCCATCAAAATTAGTCCATTTAATATCTCGTGTGACAAGTCCTCAAATGTGACTTCAATAGCTTCTATTTGGAAAAACTTATCTCTGTGGAAGCAATTAGTAAAATAATCCTATACGCAATTGTAGATTTGTAGTATATAGAAAAATATCAAATTGTATAAGGAAATTTAACATATCACTTTAGCTCAAAAAAGTTCATCTCCATCAATGTCTAGTAAATCACCATTTTTCAAACTATTTTCTAAATAACTACAATGAGACTTTAAATTCAAATCATCACACATTTTCAATTTATTAGAATCGAACAAAAAAACAAATATCTTTTCATACAATTAGTATTGTTAAACCTCTTATCAAATGAACTAATAGCATGATCTATGATATACAACAAAAAATTGAATCCTAAATGTTTCTTCTACGGATAATAATATTTCATTCCTATTAATTTCATCAAACTGTTTTTTTTTACGAATAACTCTTCTTTGAATAAATATAGGTTCAATACCAATTTTTTTAGCTTTTGCTCAACAAATCCAGTTTTTCTATATATTTTTAAAGTAAGAAATTAATCCATTTACCTCCGTCATTGCAACATCGATTTGCATATCTTTTGATTGTAATTTTTTGCTAACCATATTCACCACATGCAATATGTCAAACCAAATAATAGTATATAACAAAAAAATCAAAACTAAGCTCATTTAATGCTAAAGATTTAGCTTCACATTGGATCATTATCATTTTCAGCCACTTCAAATAAATACTCGTATATTTTTTTTGGGGGTAAAATCACAATCTGAAATCTTATTGCTTTAATACTCTCAACACGACTTTCCCATCATATCGTTGATAATTTAAGAGTTAGGCTTTTCACATTTTTTTCAAGATATCACACCTCTTTATAGAATTAACAAACAAATAATACAAATGTTACATTACTACAAAAAAATCTTTTACTTTCACATAATTATTTCCAATATCACATAAAACCAAATTAAGCCCATGATGTATAAAATGCTCTAGGAATCATATCAAAAAGTCTTTTTTGTACACTTTGTATGTTTCTTTTCATATTAGATTCATTATCATAACCTTGACCTTTCACGTTATCTATATCAAGATCTAGAAATGTTAAAACATCTTTTAACACTTCAAAAGTCTTTGGCCCGCTGTGTCATCTACTTTAAAAAAATTCAACAAAATACCCTACTAAAAAATAATTTGAAGAAAAATTCACGCACCTTACAATTGTTGACATTTGTTCTTGATGGCTAGAATCGGGAGTGCAATCTAAAATCACCAAAAAATATTTTGCTTCTTTAACCTTTGTAAGAATTTTTGATTTAATTCTCGAAGCAATCAAAAGAATCAATTCATTTTGTATATTATGTCCAAGATAATGATGATGAATATTTCCATTAGTAATCCGAGAAACATGCTCTTTTATCACTAAATCAAATTCTGCTAACTTCTCTATTAATCTAACAAGTACTTATATGAGTCCAGTCCGAAAGACCATTCTTTGCTAGTTGACTTTTTCTAATACCTTTCTTAGAAATCTTGCGACAGAAACAAAAAACTTTTTCTAACTCTTTTGAATAAACTATAACCATTTTCTATCAATTGTTTCTCAAGTGTAGCAAAATGAAACAAATCTTCTAAAAACCTTATTTTTAGGACTTTTTACAATAGATAAATCTCATTTTGGTCCACTAATTGCTAATATTTCTATCAATTATAAATCAAGCATATCCCAATTTCTTGGATCATAGATATCAAAATCAGTAGAAACACAAACGTCATCAACTTTTTCAAGCACTTCATGAGCGTCTAATACTTGCACATTATCTATATTATTGATGAGCACTAGAGATACCAATATCATCATTTTTTTTCTTCCTCGAGCGTTTTTTTAACAAATAATTTATCCAAAACCTTTTTTGAGATTGAATAGCTTGTTCTATTTTTTCTATTTTTTTGGCCTTTTGGCATGACCAGATGACATATTTAACACTCAAATGCTCAATTCAACCAAGGACAGAATAAAAGAAAGATCTAGATAATCAAAATTGCTATAACAGAACAATAGAACCTGGATTATAAAGAGTAATGGGCAGAACTAGTAGATATGCCTGATCTTGCCGGAAATTATGGAGATTGAGAACTGAGTGTGGAACAAAAGGATTTATGCAAACAATTTTCGGACCAAAAAAATTTGAACAAAATTTGTGCGACATGCGTGCGGTCTTGGCTTTCTCGGGACATCTGGTCACATCCATGACTTTCGCCGTATTGCATTGCGACATGCGTGCTAGGTTCATTGGAGCTTCCACAAAACCTCGATAAAGTAACGAACAAGTGCATGTCGTTTTTGTTTCGTAGTTCATCACGTCCCATGTGTAATTGATCACTGTGAATAAACGAAGAGGATGTCTTTAGACTGAAATTATTCATGTAATAATCTTACCAATTACAATAGTATAGTTGTTAATAACATACTGGATTATCCATGTAAAAATACACATTTTCAGAAGTTCAAAATTTATAAGAAATTGTGGTTACTATCCTTATGTTTACATAGAGGTTTCTAAAAAATTATTATTTTATCGAATTTTGTTAATTTTTATATTGCTCCAAATCAAAATCGGCAAAATTTATTATTTTATCATATTTATTAATTTATAGAGGTTTTACTGTATATATTGCTTCTATTCTTCTTGATAAGAAGTTTGTACCATATTGAAGTCGATTTTGGCGAGTTCGAGCAAGACAAGACATTATTCTCCAATGGTAGGGAATTTCTAACGCACGCATGAATCGCTTTCTCACCGTCGTTTGAATTCAAAAAGTTAACTAAGCATCACGTTCAGGTTTGATCAAGAGAATAGTTTCACATTTAGTTTATTTCAGGATTTTATCACACATTTTTGATGTGATAAAATCCCTAAGATCTATCTTAGTTAAATAATCAAGTTCTAGTATTAAGAACAATCTAGATGTTTGCCCCCCCCCCCCCCCCCCAACTCCCCAAAAAAACCAAATTAGATGAAAAAGCAATATACTCTCTAAATCAACATAATTTTTGTTCGATAACTATAAACCACTAAATCAACATCTTTACGTTTACCAATTTTATTCAAGTCAATCTAATGGGACTGGATCAACGAGCAAGGACATGACACGATTAACTGTTTTGGCTTTGTCGGGACTTCCATGACCATCGCCGTATTGATACATGCATTGCGACATGCGTGCCAGGTTCATTGCAGCTTCCACAAAACCTTGAGAAAGTAACGAAGAACTACATGCCGTTTTTGTTTCATAGTTCATCTCATCCCATGTGTCAATGATCATCTGTTGCACGTGCCCACGTGCCTCTTCCTCGGATGATCCGGTCTCATGCATGTAACACTGGACGGATTTGAGAACGTCTCCTCTCGCCAATTCATCCTACAACTTAACAAACTCTCTCACTTACTCATCATATATTACATTTACATCACACCCATAGTTTAGACGGTTGATTTTTAGAAAAATAGTTTCATATCCTATAATAATCTTATTAAGTTCTTAATTATTAATACTCTCAAATGCAATTCAAAAACACATAGAAAAAAAATTAAAAGAGAGATTATTTACCGTCGAAGTTCCAAGGTCATTAGCTAGCACGGTGGCGGAGCATCGGACGACGTGTTGTCGGTGTTGGGACAAAGTCTCCAAGATTTGAATTGAGATTTGATCAGAGAAAACGCAGTAAAAGTGGATTAATATTGTTGGAGCCGAAATTGAAATCCAAGCATTTTGCATGTATTCTTCTACGCTTGGTTTATATCCTGTTTTGTACCACTTTGCTTCCACTAGATATGTTTTACATAAATCTGCCCACTAGACTAGTTTTAAACAAAATATTAAAAACTTAAAAAAAAACTATAATATATCAAATTAAATAATTCAGTAATAAACAAATGTTTGAACTTACCGATTTTCTTAGAAAAGGTATGACGTCAATGTTTTTATATTTGAGAATATCACATCCAATGCCATTGATTTCATTGTACAAAATAAGAAAACACAACCTCATGTATTCGGGTAGTTCACCAAGACGTTTTACATCCCAACTGCAACATATATACGTTTGTTGTTTATATAACACTTTTGAACAAACAAAACAATCATAAAAGATTAATGAACAAGTCCTTATGATTTATCATCAACATATCGTCGTTAAATTATTCTAATAAAAAGCGGAGTTCAAAAATATTAATGCAAACTTGTGTGTGAACATGTTTTAGTTTGATAAATAGTTTCTTATTTTCAAAGAACAATCGCAATAACATTTTAAGAATATTAATTTATAATGATCTTTATCATTTACAATATACCAAGAAAATTAAGAGGGAATTTGAGTAGTAGAGTCCTTACTTCTCAACCATGACAGTGAAGAGCTCAAGTTCCTCAAGAGTGCCATAAATATCGTAAATGTCGTCAATGGTTGTAACAAGTGCATTAACTATAGTCATGATCCGTCGTATATATCCAAATTGAGGTTCGTATATTAATCCCACGGTCCAGAAATAGTTCTCGACTATTCTATCTCTTACAAAAGGAAGTTGATTACTCAAACATGTCTCCTTCCACCAGCTTTATATCAATAAAAGAGATATGATTAGAAAGAGTAAATACCAATGTAAGATATGAAAACTAGTATTATTTTTTCTTTTGTCATTATTTTAAACTACAATAGACCGGCCCAATAGCTAAATATCTCCACACATAGAAGACATATGGAGTCGAACTCGACACCGATAAAATAATGGCAGAAGAGGTATGGCAACCACTTGCCCACTTGCTCCTTCTTATATATCCTTCTTATATATTATATATATATTCAGTGGCAGAGCCAGAACTTTTTTAGAATGGGGATAAAAAAATATATTAAAAATACACAATTTATAAATTACTAATTTTTTTTTTACAAATATACTCTACGTTCACTTATAGTTTATTACGGTTTTATTTGTTATATCTTGAAATGATATTCCAATGTTCTTTTTCTCTCACCAAATCACAACAAGTCATCTAAATCAATATCATCGGTTGATGGATATTTGTTTTGAAAAAAACGGATCCATTAGTTATTTAGTGAAATAAAATAAATTAGTTTATTTTAAATTATAAAGTTACAAATGAAATATATTCAAATTTACAGATTATAATTATAAACCCTATTTTTATAAATTCAAATCATATCAGAGTAAAGTAAATGTAAAAATACAAAAAAACATAATCTGAAATTGAACCCAAAATTGTTATTTTATGTTTTTTTTGTTGACAAAGAGTATAAACGAACGAAATTTTTGTAAAACTTTAATTTTTTTTTATTAATATTTTGCCAAAATAAAATAAAATAAAATTAGAGAATAGTTAATTGAGACCCATGAAAGTGATGGATTAATTATTATTGTATTGTATTTTTTTTTTGTTAAATAAATTGTAGTTATATTGGACTTAAACTTAGAACTTTTGGTTGTTCATATCAACACAAGTCGCTAACTCTGAGGAATAACCGTCTGAGAATTTAACTGCATGTTTCACACATTCCAGTAAACTTTTTTTTGGCTTCTTCTGTCAATGTGAAGGCTGGGAAAGGAACTTTACCCTCACCATCAATATGTAAGTGTGATCGAGAACAAAATTGTTCAATATCCAATCTTGACATGATGTTGTCTTTCGATTTATCCTTCACGCTCATAAGAGTATTCATGATGTTGTTAAAAAAATTCTTCTCTACATGCATCACATCAAGACAATGTCGGAGATTGAGGTCCCTCCAGCACGGTAGCTCCCAGAATATGATTTCCTTGTGCCAGTTATGTTGCTTCCCATAGCCCGACTTCTTCTTCTCGTGCCCATTTCCACCGACGTCCTTTGTTTTTGATGGATTTACACCAGCCAACCGCTCGCAATAAACTTGCTCACCGGTCAAAGACTGAGGTGGATACTCTCTCGAAGCGTCTTTTCCCTTCAGGAAGTCTTTTTTATTCCTCCTTAGTGGATGACCATGAGGAATAAATCTTCGGTTACAATCAAACCAACACGTCTTCCTTCCACTAGGTAGATAAAATGACTTTGTATTTTCCATGCAAACTGGACAAGACAATTTACCATGGATTATCCATCCGGATAACATGCTATACGCCGGAAAATCGCTTATCGTCCACATAAGCACTGCTTTTAGATTAAAATTTTGATTCAAGGACACATCGTATGCATCGACGCCATTAGACCACAACTCTTTTAACTCCTCAATAAGAGGTCGGAGGAAGATATCGAGACTAGCTCGCGGATTATTTGGCCCAGAATTCAGAATTGTAAGAAATAAATACTCTGTATTCATGCACATACTAGGGGATAAATTATATGGAGTCAAGATCACATGCCACAGTGAATGATTACGAGACATGCCAAATGAATTGAACCCATCGGTACATAATCCAAGATAAATGTTACGGGGTTCTTCGGCAAACCGGGGATTTTGATCTTGAAAATATCTCCACTCTGCCGCATCAGAAGGATGACACATTTCTCCCTCCATTGATTGATGCTCGGCATGCCATCTCATTGTCGCTGCAGTCTTCTCGCTCTGATACATTCTCTTCAATATGTCAGCAATAGGTAGATACCACATACAACTGTATGGTACTTTGGTTCTACGTCGGTCGTTCTTAGGCTTCCATCTTTGTGCACCACAAAACAAACATTTATCTTCCTTCTCGTCATCTTTCAAGAAGATCATACAGTTGTTAATACAAACATCAATTGTATGATATGGGAAGTCTAAATTGCGCATCAATTTTTCTGTCTCGTAATGTGATCCGGTTGCGGTTGACTTGTTTCCTTCTGGTAAATAGTATGTCAAGATTTCGCAAACCGAATCGACTAACTTTTCACTCATATTATATTCTGCCTTATTTTGCATGACTCGAGCAGCTAAAGATAACTGCGAGTGACCTTCACGACAACCATCATATAATGGATTCTTTGCAACTTCTAACAAGTCATAAAATTTCTTTGAATGGTTACGTACCGGTTTTTCTACATTATGATAACTACCATCCTGATGATAGTTATCAAAACACATGTTATGATAAAATGCATCATTCACCATATCAACATATCTATCTTCTACTACATTTTCCACATTTTCACTCCCACTTATATATGGCGTATCAACATAACTCAATCCTAAATCCATATTGATTTCTTCTTCATGCTTATACCAAACATAATAATCTGGCATAAATCCTCTGCTATAAAGATGATTCCAAATTCTTGTCTCCGGGATAAATTTCTCGTTCTTGCAAACACTACAAGGGCAGAAAAACTTACCGCCATTACTCTGTGATAGAGGCTGGCTATTTGCAAATGTCATGAATCCATCCACCCCCGTTCTGAACTCTTTCGAGAAATTTTCCGTCTCTTCATCAAACCTCTTATACATCCACTCCCGAAAATTATTATAATTAAAATTTTCCGATATTATATAACTGAAAAATAGAATGAGGAGAAGATATATGTTTGATTTTGTGTTGAAGATCGAATGAGGAGGAGAAATGGGATGAATTGAGCTTATATAGACATTTCTGCCGACTAAATAGCTACTACACGGCGTCTGAAAGGTGACTACATCTTTGTAGTCGCATAAAATCGTTACACCAACCCCAAAACGAATAACACGTGTTTTTCACCGGTCTTTACGACTAATTACCGACTGCTATGCGATCCTCCGAAATAGTCGTATATTGATCGCCAAATGGCGACTATTATGCGATTCATGATACCCGTCGGCAAATTAGTCGTAACTTTGTCGTAAATCAGCGACCCGCCGAAAAAATCGCATATTAGTCGCTAAATTAGCGACTATTAGGCGACTATTATTTCCTGTCTGAAATGTAGTTGCATATTAGTCGTCATATAGCGACTGCTATATCGACTATATTGTTTGGTCGTAAAATAGCGACTCAATTACGACCAAATCGTATTAGTCGCCAAATAGTCGGCAAATAGTGGCTAATTAGTCGCAACGTTTAGCGACTAATTTTTTAGTCGTCAGTTGTAGTCGTTAAAACGCTGTTTTCTTGTAGTGAAATGACAGCATATCTATGACAACCACTTGCCAACTTGCTCCTTTTTATATATTATATATATATTCAGTGGCAGCGCCAAAACCTTTTTAGACTGGAGATAGAAAAATATATTAAAAATACACAATTTATAAGTTACTAAATTTTTTTTTACAAATATACTCTACGTTGACAACAAACGTTTAATACAATTTATAAACTGTGTTACAAATATACACAGTTTATTACTTTTTTTATTACGGTTTTATTTGTTATATCTTAAAATGATATTCTAATGTTCTTTTTCTCTCACCAAATCACAAGTCATCTAAATCAACATCCTCGGTTAATGGATATTTTTTTTTAAAAAAACCGATCCATTAGTTATCTAGTGAAATAAAATAAATTAGTTTATTTTAAATTATAAAGTTACAAATGAAATATATTCAAATTTACAGATTATAAATATAAACCCTATTTTTATAAATTCAAATCATATCAGAGTAAAGTAAATGTAAAAAAAAACAAAAAAGCATAATCTAAAATTGAACCCAAAATTGTTGTTCTATGTTTTTTTTGTTTTTTTTGTTGAAAAAGAGTATAAACGAATGAAGAATTTTGTAAACATTTAATTTTTGTTTTTTATTAATATTTTGCCAAAACAAAATAAAATAAAATTAGAGAATAGTTAATTTAGACCCATGAAAATAATGGATTAATTATTATTGTATTGTATTTAATTTTTTTTTGTTAAATAAATTGTATTTAGATTGGACTTAAACTTAAAATGAGCTCAAAATCAAAAAGATAATCTTGAGTCCAAATGACCAATTGCACAACTAGTTTTTTTTTGTTTTTTATTGGTTTTTAATGGGATCAACAAAACAAAATTGACGGAGTAAAATAGAGTTTAAAAAAAAAAAAAATTATTGATGGTGTGAGCTGATCCCTTACTCCCTACATAGCTCTGCCCCTGTATATATTTACCTGAAAACGTATTTGAGATCCTCTTGATGAGAAGTTTGTACGATATTGAAATCGATCTTGGCGAGTTCGATCAAGACAAGATTCATGTCATCTTTCTTTTCGTATGCATCTATGTACCATCTCGTTTCTAGCCTTCTCATCCTCCAGTGGTACGGCATTTCTAACGCATGAATCGCCTCCTCGCGTACCTCAATGTTGCAAGTTTCATCATCATGATGATCAGCATCAACAAATTTCCTTATTTGTTCTATTGCAAAAGGTCTGACGACTGCATGCAATTTAGTTTCCGATTTCATGGAGATATATGACGCTTCGTACAAAGAGATGATAGTTTTTATATCACCACTCTTGTACGTATGCCTTTCTATTTTGTCGATTATCACATCAAATATATCTGAAATAAACGGTCCTTTAAGTTAATATGATATTTATTTTTACAGAAGTTTACCATATAGAAGTTGTCATTTCGTTTTTATAGAACATAAAAATACTAACCTTCTGATACATCAAAACCATGTTGTCTTAGAAGTCGGAATTCGAGTGCGGCTGCATGTAAATCTTCTTCCTTACCACATTTCCAGACGTTTCTTCCATTTTTATGATGAAAATCCATCAAGATGTTTTTGATTTCTACCTCAAAATGATATGAAACCCCAAGTTTCTCCAAATCGTCGATGAGCTCAAATTGCTCGAGACGACTTTTTGTCTCAGCATCAAGCATCTTCCTCACTTTTTTCTTCAACAAATCTCTAGCTATCACTTGTTCTTCTTTATGTATGCATCGTATTGTAGTTAGTAAGTCGTAAATTGTAAGAATCAGAAGAACTCTCTGAAATTCTGTATATTTTCTGATTAGGGTTTTACAAAGAAGACAATTCTCTATATATACAGAGGTAAAATAATCCTAACTATATAAGGCCCAATACATATATACCCAATAAGCCTATATCTCTTAATACCCCTCCTCAAGTTGGAGCATGGAGATCTCGAATGCCCAACTTGCACAAAATATCTTGAAAATGACGACCTCCAAGTGCTTTAGTGAAGACATCCGCCAATTGTTGAGTAGTAGAAACATGCTGTGTCTGAATGATTCCAGCTACGATATCATCTCTAATGAAGTGGCAATCAAGCTCCACATGTTTCGTCCTCTCATGAAACACAGGATTCGCTGCAATATGAAGCGCAGACTGACTATCACAATACAAATCCATTGGACCAGAATGTGCAATACCCATCGTGGTCAATACACTCTTGATCCACTTCAATTCTTTCACCGCCACAACCATAGCTCGGTACTCTGCTTCTGCCGAAGAGAGAGATACTACATCCTGCTTCTTTGACTTCCACGATACAGGTGAATTCCCCAACTGTATCAACCATCCACTTAAAGATCTCCTCGTGATTGGACATCCCGCCCAATCCGAATCACACCAAGCTGTAAGATGAAAATTACAGTCCGCTTTCAACAAAATTCCCATTCCAGGACACCCCTTCAAGTAACGAACTACTCGTAAAGCAGCCCGCCAATGATCCTCTCTTGGCTCACGCATAAACTGAGACAAGATGTGAACAGAATACGCAAGATCTGGTCTTGTCGCAGCCAAATAAATCAACCTTCCAACGATTTTGCGATACTTCTCCGGGTCAGTGAGTATCTCTGACGTCGACCTTCCCAACTGATGATTCTGCTCCATCGGAAACTCTACCGGCCTACCACCAAGCAAACCAACATCAGCAATAATATCCAGAGCGTACTTCCTCTGTGATAAATATATCCCCTCTGCGTTTCGCGCAACTTCCAATCCAAGAAAATACTTCAATTTTCCCAAATCCTTCATATGAAAGCAATTACTCAGATATGTTTTGAACTTCTGTATCACCCCTGGAGAGCTCCCTGTTATCACAAGATCATCCACATATACGAGAACATGCAAGTGAACTTTACCACGAACTAACGAGAAAATAGAGTAATCTGCCTTACTCTGTGTAAAACCATAGCTCAACAGTGCCGTCGAAAGTTTCGCGAACCAGCATCTCAGAGCTTGTTTCAAACCATACAATGACTTGCGCAATCGACATACCATTCCCTTCTTCGAGCTACCAAAACCCTGAGGTACTCTCATAAACACCTCTTTTTCCAAATCTCCATGAAGAAACGCATTGTGCACATCCATCTGATGCAACTCCCAATTTTTCCCATCTGCAACTTGCAGAACCAATCGAACTGTGCTCATCTTTGCCACAGGAGAAAATGTATCAGAATAATCAATCCCTTCTTTCTGACGATTTCCACAAGCTACAAGCCTCGCTTTATACCTTTCAATCGAGCCATCAGCATTATACTTGATCGTGTAAACCCATTTACACTCAATGACATGCTTACCTGGTGGTAATTGTTCAATCAACCAGGTTTGATTTCGTTCCTGAGCCTCAATCTCCAGTCTCATAGCTTTTCTCCATCGCGGATCTTCCATAGCCTCAGCAAATGTTTTCGGCACAACTCCTTCTGTTATACTACACATGAACGCTCTGTGTGACATAGAGAACCTCTCACAGCTCACAAAATTCTCAATCCCATAATCATTAATCAATTCCTGACTCACAGCAGACGCATTCATTGCAAATGTCGTATTGCACACAAAATCTTGTAACTTGGCTGGAGCTTGTTTCTGTCGCATTCCGCGTCCCAAAATTTCTGTTGCTGCAGGTTGATCCACCAGGTGTCGATCGATACTGGCTGGTATCGGTCGACACTCATCGACATTCTCAGACTGTGTAACTGATTCAGGGTCAGTCTGTGGCCCTGTAATTCCCAACATATCACGTATTCCTGCTGATATAGCTTGCATATCTTCTTCTCCAACCTTGTCTGACACAACTGGAGTCTGTGTCACTGTATCTCTTGTCAAAACATGACTTATATCATCAAATCCAACACTATCATCCACAAATAACGTCCTTAGATCAGAATTAGGTGGCTCATCCACCTGATCTTTTTGCTCCAAATATGGGAATCGTTCCTCAATGAAGGTGACATCCCGTGAGACAAAGACTTCACGTGTCTCCAAATCAAAAAGATTCCACCCCTTCTTCGCATAAGGGTACCCCAGGAATACACATTTCCTGCTTCTACTCACAAACTTATCTCCATGCCGTTTCTGATTATGAGCATATGCTAAACATCCAAACACTCGTATCTCACTATAAGCAGGGACTTTTCCAAATATAATCTCGTACGGGCTCTTACCATTGTGTAACATAGACGGCGTACGATTGATTAGATATGCAGCACTCGAAGCACAATAACCCCAAAGTTGTATTGGTAGATTTGCCTGAAATCTCAACGCTCTTGCCACATTCAATATATGACGGTGTTTTCGCTCCACTCGCCCATTTTGTTGAGGAGTTCCTACACATGAAGTTTGATGAATTATCCCAGATGCGCGAAAATACTCCTTCATCACTATGAATTCACTCCCATTATCGCTTCGCACGATTTTCACCTGCTTCTCAAACTGTCGTTGGATAAGAGCAAAGAAATCGATCATTGTTTTCTGAACTTGTGTTTTATCACGAAGAAGAAAGACCCACACAGCTCTGGAATAATCATCCACAATAGTTAAGAAATACGAAGATCCACACAAACTCTGTGTTCGATATGGCCCCCAGAGATCGCAATGAACCATCTCGAAACACTCCTTACTCTTCTCCGTACTCTCAGGAAAGACATTCTCACTTCCTACTCTATACAGAGGTAAAATAATCCTAACTATATAAGGCCCAATACATATATACCCAATAAGCCTATATCTCTTAATACCCCTCCTCAAGTTGGAGCATGGAGATCTCGAATGCCCAACTTGCACAAAATATCTTGAAAATGACGACCTCCAAGTGCTTTAGTGAAGACATCCGCCAATTGTTGAGTAGTAGAAACATGTTGTGTCTGAATGATTCCAGCTACGATATCATCTCTAATGAAGTGGCAATCAAGCTCCACATGTTTCGTCCTCTCATGAAACACAGGATTCGCTGCAATATGAAGCGCAGACTGACTATCACAATACAAATCCATTGGACCAGAATGTGCAATACCCATCGTGGTCAATACACTCTTGATCCACTTCAATTCTTTCACCGCCACAACCATAGCTCGGTACTCTGCTTCTGCCGAAGAGAGAGATACTACATCCTGCTTCTTTGACTTCCACGATACAGGTGAATTCCCCAACTGTATCAACCATCCACTTAAAGATCTCCTCGTGATTGGACATCCCGCCCAATCCGAATCACACCAAGCTGTAAGATGAAAATTACAGTCCGCTTTCAACAAAATTCCCATTCCAGGACACCCCTTCAAGTAACGAACTACTCGTAAAGCAGCCCGCCAATGATCCTCTCTTGGCTCACGCATAAACTGAGACAAGATGTGAACAGAATACGCAAGATTGGGAATCGTCAAGGTAAAGCAGCCCGCCAATGATCCTCTCCGTACTCTTAAGTTCCTTGACGAAGAGCACATGTGTCAAAGTACACTTCTCTGTCAATACCACACTTCCTACTCTATCAGCAGCAACCACATTTCCATTAGGCAGACCCACCCAACATGGTGAGATCGGATGCACATCGAACATGTCCCTCAATGTACCTGTCATATGGTGCGATGCACCACTATCAATAATCCACTCATCTATATATCTCGTACCAATAACACTGTTTGAAGATTCTGTATTTGGCTCTATCATACTCAATAGCCGATCCCACTGTTCTTTCTTCAGTCCTGTCATAGCATGAATCGACACAACATGTGTGTGTGCAACCCTAGTATTGTGTCTACATGAAGCGCCTTCCGCAGCCTCGTCTTTCATCATATCCAAAGGGCCTTCCGCACCTACATTCTGCTCAAAACCAAACTTTTTCAAAGAAACGCATTCCGCAGATCCTGTTTTCTCAACTCCCATCTTCTCCATTATCACAAATAAACAACTCAATTGAATATTAATTTGTCACCAAACCCTAACCTCGACGACGACCGTGCAAAATTCGTGCAAAATCGCGTGTCTGATTTTCGTGCAAAAACCGTGCAGAAATTGATCTCGTGCAAAAACTGTGAAGAAATCGATCCCGTGCAAAAACTGTGCAGAAATCGATCCCGTGCAAAAACCGTTCAAAAATCAATCTTGTGCAAAAACTGTGCAGAAATCGATCCCGTACAAAAATCGATCCCGTGCAAAATCCGTGCAGAATAACTTGGCTCTGATACCATGTAAGAATCAGAAGAACTCTCTGAAATTCTGTATATTTTCTGATTAGGGTTTTACAAAGGAGACAATTCTCTATATATACAGAAGTAAAATAATCATAACTATATAAGGTCCAATACATATATACCCAATAAGCCTATATCTCTTAATATAAATACTACAAAAAGAAATGTTAGGGGGGGAAAAAGACAAAAAAACAGATTTATGATCAAGTAGCATATATCCACATGATCGTTTAATTAATACGACGTGCGTAAATATATACTTTTGCCGCGAGTTTATCCTCGATGGAGATGAGAAAACGATGGTCCCAAGGAGAAGGCTGATAGTTGCCGGAGCGTCGACGGAGGACGTCATCAGAAGCATTATCCGGCGTCTTTTGGGTCATGGATCTGCATATGAAACGCCGAGCACGTCTAAGACTAAAATTGTGGGTAATGTCATTTTGGTAAATAAGAGCTGAACCCATACATAAAGTAGCCACTGAATTAGAAGCTTCTCTTCTTCTTTGATGAGAATACACTTGACAACATGTACGTTTATATAGACAGAGTTTGGTAATACTATTATGTTTACTATACTAAACACACTTGACAACATGTACGTTAATTAGATATATAGCCTAATTTTGGTACTTATTTGCAAAGATATAACGCAGTAATTAACAAAATCGTAAATAAGTGAATTTGTTTTTGCAATTTTGTTTATCAAATAACGCAATATCATGTAAAATAGCATATTACCGAACACGAATAACATGTTATTTGTTTACAAGATATTTGAAAATATGTTCTTTGCAAAAATAACGTCGCGCGGTCCACTCATTTTGTCATCGCGCGCATCCTTTTTCTAAATATGCAAGTGCCAAAATAAAAGAATCTAGTGCATATACTCCTAAATCTAATTGTCAGCCAGGTGCAGCTCAATGAGTTTAGAGTTCATGTGCTAACCGTAAAAATATTAACCATTTTGTTCATACTAAAAGAAAAGATTTAACATATATAATAATTGGCCCTTTATTCATATATACTAAAAGAAAAGATTTCTCATGAAAATTTACAAAAATGAACCCTCAAATTTACAATTACTCCTCTTGCATTTGTGAAGACCTGTCATTGTTGTCAGCCACATATTTTCCTTCGAAGCCTAAATGTTCGGTGCATTTAAATATCGTGTCAATGTGTCATATTGGATAGCTCATGCATGCTAGGCAACAAACACATGGCCACTTTAGGTAGAGTATCAGCAAAAATGGCAAAAAAATATTCAACTTTTCTTCACTCACTTCTTATTTCGTATCATTTTGGGTAATGTTAGCCAACAAAACAATGGCTCCATTAGGTAGAGTCAGTAGCATGGATCAAATGGAATTTTTTTTTTTTTTTTTGATTAATATGGGGTAATTCGAGGCTTGCTATATACCCGACTAATCTCCATAGGCCAAAGAAAGTCATGTTAAATTCACTGTGGTTAAGGTGACTCGAACCCAAGTGGAGGGAAGCCCACATAGACATTCCTTTACCACTGGGCCAAGGCAACTTGGTTAATGGAAAATATTTTTCTTCAAAACCTAAGAGGTGGTATTCAATTAAAGAATTTAATTGAATTAGAAAGAATAAGACTTTCTATAAAATTCTATTGTTATTCAATGATGTATTTCATGAATTCTTATAAATTTATGTGTGATTGGATTAGATATTTGTAACCAATCTTCTATATTACTTTAAATTCTAGTGTTATTCAATTTTTTAATTCTATTAAATGTTAGTGCTATTCAATTTTATTGCAGTATTGATGATAGTGTCATTTGATAATAATTAATTATAATTTCAATGAAAAATTGTAAAGAATCAATTCCAAACATTTTTGATGTCATTTTAATAGAATTCAATAAAATCCCAACAAAAAACTTTAAATTAGTCAAAATCAATTGATTTTAAATTTATTTGCATTCTCTTATATTCAATCATCTAATACCCCACCTAAATTGTTAGGTGTACCTCATGATCCTTATGTTGCCGGTTTCGTGTCAATATGTCACAATTGTGACATTTTAGGAAATAAAACATGGCCCATTTAGGTAGAGTCAGTAGTGGCGTAAGTGGGAAATAATGGTGATCGACATTCGAAGCTTGGAGAAGTTTAAAATACTTTCCCTGTTTTATACTTCCTCTGTTCTATTTTAAGTGGTATTTAAAGTTTTTGTACATTAATTAATGATTTTTTTTTTGTATATATTAAAAACATTATCTATTGTACATTTAAACTTAATTCAACTAATACGAAAACAATCTACAAAATACAAAAAGTAAAAAATAATTAAAAATTATTTAATTTTTTGATTTGTGAAAATATCACTTATTTGAAAACAAAAAAAAACCTCTAAAACATCACTTATTACAGAACGGAGGGAATATTAAGAGATATTTAAAAAATTTATACACATAAAAAAAAATATATTTTATTTATTTTATATAAACTAAAGTATTATTTATTGTTTACCCAACACACAATTCAGTAAATAATAAAACAATAATATACAGAATACCAATTGATCTAACAACTAATTAATTTTGTATTGAGAAATAAAAACATTATATAATTTAAAACAAAAAAAAATCCCCTAAAACATCATTTGTTATAACTTATAAGAAGTATTTTTTTTTTCGGTCGACAGCAAGAGTATTATTATAAGAGTATTATTATAAGAGTATTTTATTGAATAGACATCACTAAACTCCACTCATCACCTTGATTTGGCTCGGTGAAGAGCTCCTCAATACCAAGGAAACAAGAAGACTCCTACATGAAGAAAGGGAAGGACGAGTTCAACACTCGTTTCAATGCAAGAAGGGTCAATGGGCCAAGCCCAAAATATTTGGTTCAAAACAAAGCAATCTGACCAAAATTGATCATAAAGCTCATTTGAAAATTATTGGGATATTACATCTGGAAAGGTAAGCTTCTCTTTCAACCTTCCATATTGATTGGTTGCACTTAGGCGTGGGCATTCGGGTACCCGTTCGGGTTCGGGTCGGTTCTTTCGGGTATCGGGTCTTTCATGTATTGGGTTGAAGGACCCATTCGGGTATTTATAAAATTCGGTTCGGGTTCGGATTCGGTTCGGGTATTTTCGGGTCGGTTCCGGATACCCGAAATATAGGAAAAAACTAAAAAAATAGTAAATTTGATTAAAATTTGGTTAAATTTTGACAAATATAATTAAGAATTTTCAAAAAATTTATTATTTTAGATATTTCGGTTATTTCGGTCTAACAATAATTGATATTTTTGGGTTTTATAATTATAATTTTGGGTAATTGGGTTATATCAAGTCTAAATATAATTAATATTTTAGGTATATAATTATATTTCGGGTATTTCGGTTACCCATTCGGTTCTCGGTTCGGTTCGGGTTCGGTTTCGGTTCTTCAGGTATCCGAGTCTAAGATCCGTTCGGGTATTTTGTCGGTTCCGGATTCGGTTCGGTTCCCTTTTTTCGGATCGGATTCGGTTCGGTTCTTCGGTTCCGGGTATTTTGCCCAGCCCTAGTGCACTTGCTTAGTAGTGAACGTGATGTTCTTCAACCACCAATCAATAATACTCACGCAATATATTTCTCTCTCTATTTAAGCTTCTTTTTTTTGGGGTGTGTGTGTCCATTTTAGTTAGGGAACATCCCTGTAATTTCATCAAGCACACTAGATGATTCGCCCTTATATTATTCTCATAAAAGCGATCCACTCACTTGTTTTAGATACAAGTCTCAATTCAGCCTTACAATTAGGTTTGGGCATTTTTGGTTCCGGTTTGGTTTCGGATATTTTGGGTAGTGAAGTTTATGATCCATTCGGTTCCGAAATAATTTTGGTTCGGTTTCAGTTCGGTTTCGGTTCGGTACCAGTCAGTTCCGGATCAGTTCGGTTCCGAGATTTCAGAACCGGAAAAAACCCAAACTTTTTATTATCCGAAATGCCTAAAATATACCCGAAAACCCAAAATTATATCCGAAAACCCGCAAATATACCCGAAAACAAAAAAACTAAAAAAATATACCTATAATACCGAAAATATTCCCAAAAATCTGATATATATTTAATATTTTTTTGGATATATAATTATATTTCGGGTATTCGGGTACCCAAAATATTTTTGGTTCGGTTCCGGGTATTACCCGATACCAATGGATATCAATAGTAAGATCCAATGGCTATTTTGGCAATTTCGGTTCGGTTCTGGTTCGAATATTTTAGTTCAATTCCAATTTGGATATTTCGGTTCCGGTTATTTTGCCCAGTCCTACTTACAACAATCGAGTTTTCTTTGACTGTTTGTTGTGCTTTAGGCTTCGAATGGTAACATCGGTTTAAGTGGTGCGGGACAAGAGGTTTAGGAGGTGCGGTGCGGTTTTAGTGTGGTGCGGTTGAAAGAAACGCATCATGCGGGACAAGTGCGATTAGTGTGTAACAAGCGGTGCGGAACAATATATGAATGGTGAAAAAAATAACATGCGGTGCGGTACAAATGTTTGAATGGTGAAATATAAAAAGCGGTGCGTGAATTATATTTTAGATAAATATTTTACAAAAAAATGGATTAATAATACTAATAAAATTATAAATTAAAATTACGATCGATTACTTTGATTTTCCCATAACATATTTGCAATATTATCCCTTATTTGCGTCATATGTTCTCCATCAGCTATCTCTGCTGCTTCCATGTCACTTAAATCAGGCTCACAATCTGTGTTCTCCATTCTGGTCTCTGTCATTACTTTCGCAAAATCTGCATCTGAGAAATTTAAAATTTTGATAAAATTATGTAATCCCATTGTAGCCATTACCACTCTCTTTTGTATGTGAATATTATATCTTGGGAATTCACAAACAATCCTTCAATTCTTTTTCCATACTCCAAAAGTTCTCTCGATAACAGAACGTAAAGACGCATGACATCGATTAAATAATTCTTCTTTATTCCTCGGAGGAGGGCCATAGTAGAACTGTGACATATGATACCTCACAACTCTGTTTCGTGATGATCTATAAGGAGCCAAAAAATCTTGTTTGTTAGGATAGCCAGAATCAACGACATAATACTTCTGAAACGACCGCACTTTTTTTTTTTTTTTTTTTTGCAGAAATAATTAAACATTACAAATACAAGAACAATCCAAGTTCTACAGCTTACACAAGCCAACAGTTCTAAAACAGCAAAAGCAAACAACACCAACAATAAAAACCCCGGGTCCTAACCATCCCCTCTTCACTGCCTCGATTCCACGATCACACCTTATCTTTACCTGCATCGACAAAAGTGATGCATCAACATTTGGCTAACCAAACGCTGAGTGAGAGATCATCCCAACAACAGGCTAAACAATAAGCACAATCAACAACAATTAACAATACGAAGAATTAATTAACACCAATTAAAACTTCCAACACAAATAGCAATTCATCACTATGAAAAACTATACCAACGCCTAGCAATTCCATCCCAAGGAAAGCTAGACACACAGCCTGAAAGGCAACACACAACACGCCTTCAAAGCACAAACCACAACCAGTATCGATCGATACCCCCCTTGGTATCGATCGATACCCCAACCACATGCCCTCAGGCAAACAACCGGTATCGATCGATACACCCCTGGTATCGATCGATGCCAAGCAACATATGCCCACAGGCAACAACTGGTATCGATCGATACACACCTGGTATCGATCGATGCCTACACGACTCGAGTCCACCGACAAGAGTCTAGTATCGATCGACACACACATGGTATCGATCGATACCCACCTGCAAATCACAACCTTCCGCGAGATCTAAACCCAGAAATCGCCACAAATCACCAAGGCAAAGCCCCAAACTCAACAATCAAGCTTAACTAAGCACCACACGAGCTTACTTGCTAACCTTTGGTCCCAACTCACCTTAAATCGGCTGGATCGAGCTCAAAATCGACCTCCCTTGCTTCCCACAAGCTCACGCCCAAAACCAAGACCAAACTCTTCCGATCTCTTCTTCAAGCTTCTCCCAAGCTCGAATCTCTCTCGATCTCGCAAGATCCAAGCTTCACCAAGCTTCCACCTCTCTCACGCTCTCCTTCTCTCTCTCTCTCTCTCTCTCGCGACCAAGACTTTTCTTTCCCAAAAGAATGGTTTCCACGCGCAAGAAGAGAAGAGGAAGAAGACTTATAAGGAGAAAACCCGACTGGTATCGATCGATACCCCTAGTATCGATCGATACTAGCCCGGAACAATTCCGAATTAATTATTTTTCCCCAATAATTAATTCCTCCGGAACGCGGGCGTTACAATTCTCCCCCACTAACTTAGATTCGTCCTCGAATCTTCGTTACCGTTATCTCCCATGAACCGTTCATCTCCAATGAACCTCAATCGTCGCAACGATTACACAATCTTTGGCCAACCCGGCCATCTCAATACTCACACGAGGTCCAATACCAACCTCCGAGGTTTCCCACTCAGTCCCTATGCTTATAACACCGCGGCATCATATGTACTTATTGCTCAAACACCAGCCAACCCCATTACTCAAGACACCGCAGCATCTCTGAGTTCCGAGCATCAGCCATATCCCGCAGGATATCCACCATACCACCTCACCCAAGACACCGCAGCATCTCCGAGTTCTAGGTATATGCCGTACCACTCCACTCAGTAATATAACCTACAAGAGTCTCAATACCCCATACCACTCAATTCTAGGCAATATATCCCACGTCATCGATGGGAATCTGATGATATCCCGACGCCAAGTCAATCTTGGAGAACCAAGTAGCCCCTCTCAACTGATCCAACAACTCATCAATCCGCGGAAGAGGATACATGTTCTTCACTGTGACTCGGTTAAGTCCCCGATAATCAATACACAACCGAAAACTCCCGTCCTTCTTCTTCACGAACAACACTGGCGCTCCCCACGGTGAAGAACTCGGACGAATAAATCCCTTACCCAACAACTCCTCCAGCTGCTTCTTCAGCTCTGCCATCTCTGCAGGAGCCATCCTATAAGGAGCCCTGGATATCGGTGCCGTCCCCGGTTCCAACTCGATCGTGAAAGGATCCGACCTAGATGGTGGCAACCCCTGCAACGACTGGAACACATCCTGGAACTCACGAACCACCCGAATATCCTGAACCCTAGCCTTTCCGACAGCCTCCGGCAAAGAAATAGTAGCCAAATACGCCTCGCAACCCCTCTCGATTAGACGCTCCGCGTGCACAACTGAGATTACGAGACTCCCGGAAGTCGGTCTCACACCCTGATACACCAACTTCCCTTTCCCCTGGTCGAACTCGACTCGCCCTCGGTGACAGTCCAGATGCGCCCTGAACTTCCCGAGCCAATCCATGCCCAAGATGACATCGTACAGCTCCACTGAGCAGATAATCAGATCGGCAGCCATGGACTCTCCTGCTACCTGAACATCCACGTCCCGCACACGACCGTGAATCCTCAGGAGCTTCCCTCCGGCAACCTCCACGAAACCCAAACTCACACCGGGCTCGCTCCGTAAATTAGCCTTCTCGGCCAACTCCGGGGAAACGAAGCAATGCGATGCTCCCGTGTCAAACAACACATGACACTCTACACCTCCAACACACAAGGTCCCTGCACATATACATGTGCCGCGAACCTTAACACCCCGACAAGCCCGACATTCCCCAACACAGAATTAAACTTAGAGGAGTCTAAGAAAATACCTGTGATCGGCCTGGAACTCGGCTCGCCGGTCTCGGTGATGGAGTACACTCGAGGCGCTGATGCCACCTGCCTGAGAGGCTGCACTACCGCGGACTCACTCTGCCGCAACTGGGGACACTGAGGCCTGATGAGCCCCGCCTCCTTGCAGTGATAGCACACTCGAGAATCCACTCGCGCTCCGCCCTTCTGAGGACAGCTCGCCACTCGGTGATCCATGCTCCCACAACCAAAGCAACCCGGACCACCCCGACTACCACTCGAAGCGCTCTCCCGCTTCCGTTTCTGTCCTTGCATCGGCTTACTACTGCCTCTGCTCGGACCGGACTGCTGCTGCACATATCTCGCCTGAAAACGCGGTGTAGCCACTACCACCTCGTCCTTCAGACCCTCCTCAAGCAAAGCCGCAGTCTCAACCAACTCATCAACCGTGCAAAAAGGCCTCACCATGCAACGGTTCCTCAAGTCAACCCGAAGACCCATCAAGAATCTCTGCACACGGGCCGACTCACTCTCACCCGCTCGTCTAACATAAGACCCGAGCCGGATGAACTCCACCTCATACTCGCGTACCGACCGATCCCCCTGAGTCAAACTCGCAAGCCTTGACCCTAACCGGTTGAACGCCTCCTGAGGAAAGTACTTGGAGTTAAACTCCTCCACAAAATCCGCCCAAGCCATCGCGGCCTGAACTCTCCGTGCTGCCACACCCCTCCACCAGAGATGCGCATCACCCTCCAGAAAATGGACCGCAATGTCCACCTGGTATCCTGCGGGACACCTACTCGAGAGGAAATTCCTCTCTATCCTCCTCAACCACGCATCAGCGTCCTCAGGATTAGCACCTCCGGAAAAGAACCCCGTGCCAATCCTCAGCATCTGCTCCATCATCCTAAGGTAGGATGGGAGCTCCTCAGCAACCGCAGCTGCCACCTGAGGCTGAGCCTCCACAACTACCGGATCCACAGGAGCCTGAGCCGGTACCCTCTCTGGTAACCGCTCCAACAACCTCGTCAACAGATCCGCTATGCGATCATCTCGGGCCCGAGCATCACCCGCTGCTACACCCGCAGCACCCGCTGGAACACCAGCCACACTGGCGCTCACGCCAGCCCCAACGGCACTCACACCGGCCGCACCCTCAGACCCAATCTGACTCGCACGCGAATCCTCGACCTGCTCCGCCGGCACACGGCCACGACCTCTACCACGGCCACGACCTCTACAACGCCCTCTAGCCATCTGCACACGTGCAGAAGCACAAGCTAAGAAAACTAAAACAATCCTCACAATAAAGATACTCACCGTGGAATCTCACAAGGCTCGAAGAGGATGATTCTAAGACCCCACACAACACCCAATCTATTCTAGAACCACCTAGGCTCCTAGAACCGTATGGGCTCTGATACCAAATTGAAACGACCGCACTTTTTTTTTTTTTTTTTTTTGCAGAAATAATTAAACATTACAAATACAAGAACAATCCAAGTTCTACAGCTTACACAAGCCAACAGTTCTAAAACAGCAAAAGCAAACAACACCAACAATAAAAACCCCGGGTCCTAACCATCCCCTCTTCACTGCCTCGATTCCACGATCACACCTTATCTTTACCTGCATCGACAAAAGTGATGCATCAACATTTGGCTAACCAAACGCTGAGTGAGAGATCATCCCAACAACAGGCTAAACAATAAGCACAATCAACAACAATTAACAATACGAAGAATTAATTAACACCAATTAAAACTTCCAACACAAATAGCAATTCATCACTATGAAAAACTATACCAACGCCTAGCAATTCCATCCCAAGGAAAGCTAGACACACAGCCTGAAAGGCAACACACAACACGCCTTCAAAGCACAAACCACAACCAGTATCGATCGATACCCCCCTTGGTATCGATCGATACCCCAACCACATGCCCTCAGGCAAACAACCGGTATCGATCGATACACCCCTGGTATCGATCGATGCCAAGCAACACATGCCCACAGGCAACAACTGGTATCGATCGATACACACCTGGTATCGATCGATGCCTACACGACTCGAGTCCACCGACAAGAGTCTAGTATCGATCGACACACACATGGTATCGATCGATACCCACCTGCAAATCACAACCTTCCGCGAGATCTAAACCCAGAAATCGCCACAAATCACCAAGGCAAAGCCCCAAACTCAACAATCAAGCTTAACTAAGCACCACACGAGCTTACTTGCTAACCTTTGGTCCCAACTCACCTTAAATCGGCTGGATCGAGCTCAAAATCGACCTCCCTTGCTTCCCACAAGCTCACGCCCAAAACCAAGACCAAACTCTTCCGATCTCTTCTTCAAGCTTCTCCCAAGCTCGAATCTCTCTCGATCTCGCAAGATCCAAGCTTCACCAAGCTTCCACCTCTCTCACGCTCTCCTTCTCTCTCTCTCTCTCTCTCTCGCGACCAAGACTTTTCTTTCCCAAAAGAATGGTTTCCACGCGCAAGAAGAGAAGAGGAAGAAGACTTATAAGGAGAAAACCCGACTGGTATCGATCGATACCCCTAGTATCGATCGATACTAGCCCGGAACAATTCCGAATTAATTATTTTTCCCCAATAATTAATTCCTCCGGAACGCGGGCGTTACAACTTCTCTGACGGAGGTAAAGGGAACTCAAAATCACTTTTTTGTGCCATTGTGAGAACGGTTGTATCGTGACATGATCATGGTGCTCCATTCCAAATATATGTGAATAACTATTCACATATTGCCATGATGTTCAAAGATGCATTATCGTGTCGATTCCAATACATTCCCTGTAACTCGGGCTTCACTTTTACGCATACATGAGTACCATCCATAGCTCCAACGAATCCACTAAAATATGGCCAATATCTTCGATCTACTTGAAGTCTTTCAGGAATTCGGTGTAGTTCTTGTCTTCTTGGAGTTCTAATATAATCACATGCAAGTAATTCAGTCGCCCCAAGAACTTCGCTAAATTTTCTCTTCACAGTTTCTTGATTTCGTCCAAATCTCATACCAACATCTCTTTGAACTTCATTATGTCCACATATCCGTAGAAACATAGCCACACTTTCTTCAATGCTTATATTTAATGTTGGTTGTAGACTGTAATTCGTTTGTAGCATATTACACAATGTTGTGAAACATGGAAGTGACATTCGTAATAACTGAAGACAAGCAGCATCATCTTGTTGTAGTCGATGCCAAATATTCCTCCACCCCAACCCACCATCAGTTTGGACTGGTGCTCTTTGAAAATATCGGTCATAGTAACTCAAAGTTGGTTGAATTATTAACTCCTCAAATTGTTCATTTTCCAAATTTCACAATTCAATTCTCTCCTCATAACTTAGATTGCGAATGTCCTGTGATCGCAACTGACATATACGAAAAGCCTGAAAATTAATTAAAAAAAAATAAAATAAGTTATTAGCTAGATATAAACTTACATTAACCAATTACACAAAAATACATAAATAGGGTAGTAAAAACATAAATATTTCATAATACAATGATAAAACACAGACTAATAAAAACATAAATATTTCATAACACAATGATAAAACACGACCATCACAAACTAATCTTCTTCTCCAGAGTCACTTTGTTGTCCTTGCAAAGGTCCCCATATATTGAATAGACCTCCTCGTCTGCTCGTTTGTGAAATATTTCTGAGACCGGGTGATGATGCTTATTGAACGTTCGGTGAAGTTCCTACGACTGCACCATCTGAATATTCTTGTTGAGTATTCCTCATACTTTCCATTTGATCTCCAAGTGAAAATCCATATTGAACATTTGTTGGAGTCGTTCCCGATGAGCCACCTTGTTGAAAATTTGGTGGTGTGCCCCATAATGGACCAGTTGGTGAAAGGCCCCATTGTTGAGCAGTTGGTGGTGTGCCCCATTGTTGAGCAGTTGGTTGTGTGCCCCATTGTTGAGCAGTTGGTTGTGTGCCCAATTGTTGAGCAGTTGGTTGTGTGCCCCATTGTTGAGCAGTTGGTGGTGCCCCATTGTTGAGCAGTTGGTGGTGTACCCCATTGTTGAGTAGTTGGTTGTGTGCCCCATTGTTGACTTATTGGTGGTGTGCCCCATTGTTGAGTAGTTGGTGGCGTGCCCCATTGTTGAGCAGTTGGTGGTGTGCCCCATCGTGAATTGTTACTCACGAAAGATGGACTACCAGATGATAGACCTGCTGAATGTGGACTCCCGAATGATTGGATTGAGCCCAACTGCTTTGGCACATCTTGGTTGTTCCTTGAAACACCAGTCATTGCTTCTAGCAGTTGTAGCTTATCTTCATCGGTGCCTCCAGCTATATCCATAAAATACTTACGCCAAAATACTAGCTCTTTAAGAGAATTAAGGCATGTCCAATAAAATTTAGTGTGCTTTGGAACGTTCAGAGCAAGGAATATCGCTTCAGCCTTCTTGAATTCATCGTAATCATCTTGGTCAAAACTACCTGGACGAAGTTGTTGCAAACTCTGTCGTTGAAACTTTTGAAAGCCGGTGATGGTGTCTTGTATGGTTGTCTCAAATGATTGTCTTCTACGACTTCCTCTTGAACCACTTCCAACATTGGCTCCTGAGCTTCCGCCAGATATATGTGAACTACTCCCACGTCTGACACTAGAGTGCGAACTACTCCCACGTCTGCCACGAGAATGCAAACTACCCATACGTCTGCCACGTTGATCACCTCTGCCACTATCATGGGTGAACTCATTCTAAGGGTGTGTGTAATCGTCAATGTTAACACGATACACTTCTTCATTTTCTTCGGCCTCAGGTACATGATTTTGAGGCATATCACTACCAGGCCATCGATGTCTGAGTAACCATGCATATCATCATACGCATGTCCCTCATTCATCATCTCTTCTCTTCTTTGTCGGGAGGACTGCTGATGTTGCGAATAAACATCGTGTAATGCAAGACATCGTACCATCACATCCCAAAATTGTGGCGTTTGTCGGTTAAACAATTTTGTTATTTTTCATCCCTATAAAACACACACACACACACATATATATATATATATATATATATATATATAATTTTTTTAAAAACAAAATTTTCAAAATTATATATATATATAACTAGAAAGGTTATGCTTTATTACCGATTCATGACCATCCCACAACTCATCTGATGCATAAATCATGAATGTCTCAGGATCAACGGAGATACCGGTAGAATTCATCAGAAACTTCCACCTCTTGTACGATTTTTTGAAGTCATCGAGTTTGTTTTTGAAAAACCCGTAAGTTATATTCATATTAAATGCAAGGTTGAACTTTTCAACCATGTACTCTCTTCCAAGGGTAGTAGGATCTTTAAGAGTGTAATTATTCATGGAAATTGCATGATCGTACAATTCAATCAATATTTTTTCTTGTTCGTTAGTCCATCTAAACCTTACAGTGCTCTACAAATTTTTAAAATTTGTAGAGTTAGTTTTATCTTCTTCTATAAAATCTAACTACTATGAAATTTTCTATAAAACCGAAAAATACTTACTCTTACTGTTGTCTCATTGGGAGCATTTGTGTCTCTTTGCCCAGAAAAAATCGTATTCGACCTACGCCTAGACAACATATCTGCATTTATTAACACGATAAACCATTAAAAATTACAATATATTTTTGATAAAATATTTTATTTACTACCGCACTTTTCGGATTACTAGTAAAAAATATTAAAGCGTTAAATTTATGAGTCTACAAAATATTTGTATTGCAAAAATCTTGTAAAAATATTTTAGTGCAAAAAAATAATTATAACACATAAATAACAAATGCTATTCGATCAATACATGTTTGACAAAATTATAACGTTAAACAAAAAAAATATAGATCAAATATTTTTTCATTTATGATCCTAGTTTATACAATAAACAATAATTAATTATAATAGTTTTATATAATTAAAATTATTTCAATTTTTTTGCCCAATTTAAAAATTTATAAAATTAACAATATTAAGCAACTATTAATATTGCTACTAAATAATCAATCTAGATATTCATATATATATATATATATATATAATATTAGCGATGTATTAAAATTATTTACTTCAATAAACAAAATTAAAAAATTGAATTTTATATGTATTTGAACAATGTATTGAAAGGAGAAAATTGGTAATTTTTTTTTGAAAAATACATATTTACTTCATTAAATAAAATTAGTAATATAAAAAATATCTATTTACTTAATTAAACAAAAATTGTGATACATCAATGTTTGTGAACGAAAGGCAACAAAAAAGGAATTGTTTGTTCGCAGAGAGTTGTTGCAAAATATTGAGGTGTAAAATGATGTTGGAAGAAGAAAAAAAGAAACAAGTGATAAATTGTGATGTTGGAAGAAAATATGAGGTGTTTATAAAGAAGAGATAAAGAAACACGTGATGTTGGAAGAAAAAAATAATAATTATAATGATCAACTAGTTACAGTACCTAACCACTGTTTGTGGGTCAGAAATACCAAATATGCGGTTTAAAACAAAAAGCTGTCCCACGCACTTGTTTTTATTTTTTTATTTTTTTTCCCAAAAAAAATTATAAACTATCGTGCCAATTTTCTGCTAAATGGGGATTATTTTTTGTCCCACCTATGACGTTTTTTTTTTCGTGCTCTCCATTCAACGCCTTATAATGTCTTGAGGACAGATTTGACGTTTTGTTATCCCCAAGTTTTAACAAAAATGTCAAGTGACTTTAATCTTTGTACAGATTTAACGTTCACTTATAAGGATAGTCATTTTCATTTGCCTCAAATAGCTTTTCCGGTGTCCCAATCGGACGACTCTTTTGTTCAATCATGAAAGGCCCTACCAACATTTAACAATCGATTTAAATTTCTGGTGAGATGCTGAACAACGTGGAATTTATAGACTCCACTAGATCTTTTAAATGAGGACAAATCAAGTTTTTTTGTTTGTTTTTGTTTTTTGGAAGTCCATTTAATTTATTGGTTGGCCAAATAGTTCATTAATGATTTTATATTGAGAATTCTGAGATTCGATTCCTAAAAAATGCAATTTTGGCATACTAATCGAGGCAAGCGTGATGCAAATGGAATCGTTCATCGTAATCGTAAATATTTGTAAAATTATCTTTATTGTAATTTTTATAATTTTTTATTAGTGTTAAAAAAAATCAAGGTTTTTTGTTTTAATTACCTTAGTTTTTTTCCCCAAAAGACATACAATTTGACAAATCAAGTTTGTGTGTTCCTTAATATAGAACCGTAACCCAAAAGAAAAAACAGGAAATCATATTATCAAAGGTGATTTAAACTAAAAGCCACATTTTTTTTTTATAACAAAAAACCCAAAGATAGAACGTAGTTTTTAAACCATTTTCGTAATTATTATATCTGCAAATGAGAGACTTTTAAAAAATGTCGGTAATGAATTTTTTTGATGAAAAACTTTTTAAAAAAAGATCTTTCCATTAGATAATGAATTTAATGAAAAAACAAAAACGTCGTGAAAAGAAGAGAAATGCAAACTGTATAATAAATGTTTACTTAAAAAAAAAAGCCCAAACGCTTTAATAAAAAAGATCCACAGAGACACTTGTTTGATTCTTCTTCCGTTCTTCCTCACACAAACTTGTCGCATTTGAGCTAACGGGTAGGTAGCGAGAGTCTCTACTCTCTAGTTATTTCCACGAACCATGTAGCCAAAAGAGAGATAGAGAGAGATAGAGAGAGCGATAGAGAGAGCGATAGAGAGAGAGAGAGAGATAGAGATATATATAGAGAGAGAGATGGATCAGATTTTGTCTCTGATTACAATTTTTCTGGCTCTATCTTCGTCTGCGAGATGCAGCCAAGTTTACAGCAGGAAATATTTCCCCAAGGGCTTCGTTTTCGGTGCCGGCTCTTCTGCTTATCAGGTTTTTCAACTTCTATGGTTCTTCCAAAACCCACTCCCATTGTTTTTGTGTGTGTGTGTGTTTATAGATTAGCTGTGTTGGTTTATCTGAAAGTGGGAAGGAGCTGTTGCTGAAGACGGGAGAAAACCAAGTGTATGGGACACTTTCCTTCACTCTCGTAAGCATTTTTTTTTCATTTTTAGTTTCTGCATATATATATATATATATATATATATACACTTCTAACATCAATCTTGGAGTTTAGTAAATAGTGTGTGTATTGGGCTTTGCTAATGGTGTGATTTAGGGGTGGGCCGGATCCGGATATCCGGGAATTTCAGGATATTCGGATCCGGATCCGTTGTTCCCGGATATCCGGATCCGTTGTTCCCGGATATCCGGATCCGTTGTTCCCGGATATCCGGACTTCGGATATCCGTCCAGAAATTAAGATATCCGTCGGATATCCGGATCCGAAAAAAAAAAAATTTAAATTAGAATAAAATATTAAAATAAAGATAAATTAAAAAAAATTATAAATATTTTTTAAAGAAAATAAATAAATTTTGATATTTAAAAAAAAAATTTAATTTTTAATATATAAAATCTCAATATATTTAATATTTTATTAATAAAATATTATTTTAATATATTTAAAGGAACCGGACCTTAAAATCAGGATATCCGGATCCGGATTCGAGATTTTACTATCCGGATCCGGATCCAGTCCCTCCGGATATCCGTTTTTTTTATCGGATCTCAACGGATCCCGGATCAGATCTCGGATCCCGGATAATATGTCCCACCCCTGTGATTGGTATTGAAAAAGAGTAAAAATGTGAAAAAGAAAAAGTAGTGGAAAAGGGAGGAAATAGGAAAAGTAAATTTAGAGTAAATTATTTCTTCTGTTTAAAATAGAGTTAAAAATTACTTTATATATTAAAAAAAAACAAATTACTTTATATTTCCCTTTCTGAACGTACCTAGGGTGATATATATATATATTTCTCTTTTATCCTGACTGGTTGAAATTGAAAGGAACAGAGCAGAAAAAAGTTTTCAGCTATCTTTTTCAAATAAATGTAGGATGTTTTAGCCAACAATAACAAAAAATTAATGTAGGAGTCGGATTGGTTAAACTATGATGTCTTTATTTGTTCTTTGATCCACACATCAGTTTTTTTGCTCTCATTTTCTCTATCTCTCTTCTCAATATATAGATAGATTTTGAACCAGTTTTGGAGATTCAAGTTTGGATTCTTCTTATTCATTCTCAAAAACAGAACTAATTTTTTTATTTGTTAAACTTGACAGGTAACTTAAATAATGGAGACATAACAGCTGATGGGTATCACAAGTACAAGGTTCTTAATTTTCTCTTTCTATGTTATTCACCAAGCCACACTACTGAAATCTTTTGCTTAATTATGACATGAAATATTTTGTTTTGACTTTGTAGGAAGATGTGCAGCTGATGGTGGAAACTGGCTTAGATGCGTTCAGATTCTCCATCTCTTGGTCTAGGCTTATACCGAGTACGTCTTCTTCTTAAACACACTTGCCGGTTTTTTTTTTTTTTTGGTTGGACTTGAAGTGATAAAGTTTCTTGAAATTGTTATGATCTCATTCAGATAGAAGTGGTCAGGTTAACCTAAAGGGTCTGAAATTCTACAAGAACTTCATCCAACAACTTGTAAGCCATGGTAAGAGCTAGAGACCCTCTTTATATACCAACTCTTGGAAACCATTTTTTGTTTTTGTTTTTGTTTTCTGTGACTTAAGTTATATCCATAAACAAACTTACTACAGGGATTGAACCACATGTTACACTGTACCACTACGATCATCCTCAGTATCTCGAGGATGAATATGGAGGATGGATCAACCGCAGAATCATGTAGGCTAAAAAAACACAAAAAATCTACATTTACTTAGTTTGTTTCTTGTACATATTTCTATATATAGAAAATGATGAAGGTCAAAAAAATTAAACTTTGTTGTTATTTGCCATTGCAGCGAAGACTTTACTGCTTACGCAGATGTGTGCTTCAGAGAGTTTGGGAAGTATGTAAAATTCTGGACCACGATCAACGAGGCTAACATATTCTCTATTGGAGGTTACAGTGATGGGTCGTCACCGCCTGGTCGCTGCTCCGAACCACCTGGAAAATGCTCGTCAGGGAACTCTTCGACTGAGCCATATATCGTAGGCCATAACTTGCTTCTTGCGCACGCCTCTGTTTCAAGACTATATAAGCAAAAGTACAAGGTATGCTTTCTTATATATATACATGTATGTTTTTATTTTATTTTACATAAGTACAAAACCCTCTCTTGAACGTGTGAGTTGATATGTCAAAGGAGCAACATATATACAATGTGCAGGGTATACAGGGAGGTTACGTAAGCTTTAGCTTATTTACGATAGGGTTTACTCCTGCTACAAGCTCCAAGAATGATGCAATCGCAGTTCAAAAAGCCAAAGATTTCTTCTTCGGCTGGTGAGTCAGGCACAAACGGTTCCAAAAGCTTCTTCTTTTTCTTTCAAATTGGGCACTTTAAAATCGGCACTTAAAAGTGCAGGATGCTTGAGCCTCTTATATATGGAGACTATCCGGATGAAATGAAAAGAACAGTTGGATCAAGACTGCCAGTTTTCTCAGAGGAAGAATCAGAACAAGTTAAAGGCTCGTCTGACTTCGTAGGAGTCATTCACTATCTTGCGGCTACTGTCAGATCCGACAATCCTTCTCTTTCAGGAACCTCAGGTTTCTTCTCAGACATGGGCGTATCTTTAACATGTATAGGAATCAAACTCAAATTCTTTTAAATAAAATAACAAAACAAATATCTTTGCTAGCTCTTTTTACTAATCATCTCTTCTTCCTTTTACTGCTTGGGAGACAGACTTCGGGAATGCTAAAGCATTCGAGGTAAGACTTTCGGACGCTAAATATCAGATGCAAAATTCCTTAAATACAGTTAAGTATTCAAACACTCAAGTGTTGTTCTCAATCCATTTATCTTAGAAGTTTTCTTTTCTTTTTTTGGGAAAAGTATGATGTTGCTCCATGGGCTATGGAAGGTGTCCTGGATTATATAAAGCAGAGCTATGGCAATCCTCCTGTCTACATTCTTGAGAATGGTCTCTTTCTCTCTCTCTCTATATATATATCTCTTTTGTTTTTGTCTTAGTCTGCTAAATTCTCTTGCAAATTCAAAACGAATAGGTACACCGATTAAGCAAGATTTGCAGGACACACGAAGGATTAAGTTCTTGCATGCTTACATTGGTGCTGTGCTCACATCCATTAGGTAAGTAAATTTTCTTTTTTCTTATTGCATCTTCTCTTCTCTTGTCAATGTAAATAAACAAGGAAAAATAAAAGACAATGACGACGTGTTCGTGTAGGAAAGGATCAGACACGAGAGGCTACTTCGTATGGTCCTTTATGGATTTATACGAACTACTGAGCGGATACGAGTTTAGTTATGGATTGTACTCAGTGAATTTCAGCGATCCTCATCGCAAGAGATCTCCAAAACTCTCTGCTCATTGGTACTCTGCTTTTCTCAAGGACAACACCACCTTTCTTGGTTCCCAAGGCATCGTGCAATTGCTGCAGAGCAACTTCTCTTCTTCCTCTTAGTAATGTTGCATTGATATGTTCTGATGATTCCGGTTCGGTTATTAAATAATGAAGCATTCGCGCTTGAAAACACCAATCGTTTCGTTCGCCCATTATAATATTTATAGACTTCCTTCCACTGGCCCATTAAAAGCTCAACAAATTTGGACTCCTGAGCAAACCACCTAATTCAGTTGGTCTTGTTCATGAGTCCAAATCTGAGAATATCGCAACATTCCACCAAATCTGAGAATATCGCAACATTCCAACTTCCAAGTGTATAGCGTCACAATCACTTCATATGAATATTTTTTTTTTTAATTATTATTCGTTTGATTTACTATTATAAATTATAAGAACAACTTTGTAGACTAGAGTACAACAGATAATTTTACCTGTTTCACAAGATTCACAACAAACGATTTTATCTATACCATATTCAAGATGGATAGCTTTCTCCTTAACACACGGGACCACTACGATAAACAGTTTTACTTAATATCATACTAAAGATATTTTGTAAATTTGTTTCCACTATCTACATAAATCGCATTTTCTAGAAACGAATCTCAGTTCTGTTGTAGAACCATTAATTAACTAAAGAGATTTCCATTTTTTAAGAGATTTGAAATTAAAAAAAAAAATCAAAATTCAAAAATCAAAATAAAAATTTGAAGTTAAAGAGAACTCAAGAATAATATCATTAAAAAAAATTCAACCAAAAAAAAAAAACAATAATCCGATTTAGGAGCTAAGACCATCTCCAACGGAGGTTCAAGAGAGGTTCATAAGTGGAGTTCTTAAGTATTAATGGGTCAAAAATAAATGAAAAGGTTTAATTTCCTTAAGAACCGTTCCTTACAGAAGAACTTTTAGAAGCGGTTCTTAATGAGGTTCTTAAGACAGGTGTCGAGTCTGCATTGGTTTTTGGTAAAAAAATTTGGGAAAATCTCTCTTTTTCTATGTTGCACTGAAGCGCCGGTGAAGTCCGATTCAATCGGAATCGGGTTCGGAATCGTACGGAATCGCCCGAAATCGCAGGGGAATCGCGATTCCAAAAAAGTGTTGTTCGGAAACACTGGAGAAGCGTATGATTCGGCGTTGGAAGTGATTTAGTCATAGATCGGAAGCGTCGTTGAAATTTTCTAAAAACCAGATCGGAAGCGTCGAAGAAGATGAAGACGACGTGTCACACTTTTTTTTATTTGGGCTTTTACTTTGTTTTGAAACCCATTTAAGTTAGGCGATTTTTAAATAAAAACATGATCTAATTGTTTTAATCATAAAATATTCCTAAGAACCCCTCTTAGGGGTTCACCATTGATGATGCTCTAAGGCCCGTTAAAGAGAAGGAGTGGAATCAAGTCGATCTAAAACGACGTTGTTTGCTCTCATTCTAGGAAGGCGATACGCTGCCGTTTCGACAGGTCTCTTTCGTATAAAAAAATCAAATATCTCCGACTACGGTGGATAACGAACGCAGGGAAGGCAAGACGATATGATTCTGATTGCCTCACCGTCGGTGGCAAATCTCGGTCACTGCCTCCACATTCCTCATTCAAAATCGCTGCAGATTCGCCGGAGTAGCGAAATCTCTACAGTCGATCGCTGCAATCGATGGCAGACAATGGATCGCTTCAAGATACAACGAACACGAGACACACCCTATTTATGCTTGGCTCGCAGACAACCGGAGACGGAGACGGCGACGGTTGCGGTTGAAGATGATCGTATGCGGAGAATCGTTCGGTATCTTCTGTGGACTGCCGAAGCTGTGTACATACTATGGCTCTTTCTTCTCCCTTATGCTCCTGTGCGTGATTCCCTCATATTTCTAGACTTCCTTATTCTCTTCGTTAGTGTTTAAATCATAGTTCCTGGATTTTAGCTATAGATTAGTTCTGACTTCTGAGCCACTGCCTTAGGATCATTTTAAGAAGAGAACCATTTCAATTTCTCTGCTTGAATGCTTTTATTTCTCAGATTCGGATAGTTTTGTTGTTTGATTCATCAATATGTACGCTTCTGGTGATGATTTTATCTTGGATTATGCATCTTGTATGTCTTTGATCAACAGGGAGATCCAGTTTGGGCTATTAGTTCAGAGACGGTGAATTCTCTTTTGGGACTTTCTCTGAATTTCTTCTTCATCTTGCCTCTTACAAACTCCGGTATGTTCAGCTTTGTACATTTCTCTGATCATTATGTTGACTTCTCTTTGATGAAAATCTATTGCTCTGGACTTTCTGGCAGAACAGTTGGTATTCATTTCTTAGAAGCTCCTGTTCTTCATCCCGTAAGTAAAAACATTTTTTCCGAGCATTAGTGAAACTATTCGCCATTCTGCTGAAAATGTTTTCGTTTTCTGTCTGCAAACAAACACCAGATGGCTGAAGGATTATTCAACTTTGTAATAGCTTGGACACTCATGTTTGCTCCGTTGCTATACACAGACCGCAAGAGAGATCGATACAAAAGCTCCCTTGACGTCTTATGGGGTCTCATGATGTTCCTCACAAACAGTAAACACAACTTTATATTATCTAATAATAAGCTCAGTTTTCTCTAGAAAAAAAAAGAAGAAGCAAACCTCTAATCTCGATTATCGGTTCTTTTGATGTCGTGAATGCAAACACAGCGTTTCTAATCCCATACATGGCTTTACGGCTCAATGACGCTGACCCAGATGATAAACCGAGCAAAAGGTCTCGACTTGGCGAAGCGATGACCAGAGGTGCGCCGGTAGTTGGTCTGACCGGAGCTACGGTGTGTCTGGTATCAACATTGTGGTCTCTCTTCGGTCGAGCAGACGGAGGTTTCGGTGGGATAATGGACAGATGGCAGTATGTGATTGGTTATTTGGGATCGGAGAGACTAGCTTACGCCTTTATATGGGATATATGTCTGTACACAGTCTTTCAGCCATGGTTGATTGGAGAGAACCTGCAAAATGTGAAGAAGAGCAAAGTTGAGTTGGTGAGTTATCTTAGGTTTGTTCCTGTTTTTGGTTTGCTTGCTTATCTTTTGTTCCTCAATCTTGACGATGAAGCTTATTAAGTAGTTAGTTAATTAATTAATAAGCTTCATCGTCAAGATTGAGGAACACACACATGACACCTGTTCATATGTATGTATAAGTATTTGTTGTATTATGGAAAATGTGATTGTCATTTGATTGATTCTTGTATAAGTATTGATGTGTTCGAAATTTATATTTTAAGATTTAACAAACTCTATAAATTATGTTGTCAACAAAACAAATAAGAATGTTTGAATTTAAAATTTAAATTATCATCCCTGAACAAAAACACATTTTTATCAGCTTTTCTATATCACTCGAGATTTGTGGTATAACGACAAAAAAAGAAAAGCTAATGAGCCATATAAGCCCATTTAGAGAATCTTCCTTCTTTCAGGCCCACTTCATTGAACGCTTGAAGATGCTAGTTGCTAGAAAAGAGCTTCGAGAAAAATCTCTCTCTCTCTCTCTCTCTTCTTTCTCTATCTATCTCAGTCTTCCCGGTCACGTTCTTCTGATCGGTAGATCGCTCGAATAATTTGCAACAGCCTCTGTGAAGCCGCCATAATCGGTAAATCTCGATCATTTCACTCAACTCGAACGAATTTCAAACGTATAGGAGAATCCGGATACTTACTATTGTTTAGATCTTCTATCTCTTTCTTAGTAATTGGAGGTCTCTAGGTCGAATTTCGTGTATTCGTTGCGGAGAAAATTGACGAATTTGAGGCGTATTTGTTTCGAAATGAAATGGGGAAGGGTCTTATAGACATAGGGAAACCCCCAATTCCAGATTTTAAATTTGTTTGGTTGTGGTATTTATTTTGTGGGATTACTGCAATTTGATTGGTAGAAAAGTGATATATTCGCTTAATTTATGATCTTCTTAGAATTAATTTCTGGGCAACTTTACTTTTGGCTGAGATCTGGGTTTAGGTTCTTCCATTGTTTGCATTTTGGATTACAATCAGCGCCAGAAACATGGGAGTGAGTTTGTAAATTTCTTGGGAAATTGCGTGGTACCATAGCTACTTGAACTATTGCCCGTGTATAACGCGTAACTCCTAGTTATATGTACTTTAGTAAAGTCATAATCTGATTATTTTCTATCTTTTTTTCTCATTGTGATTTATTATGATTTTCTGTGCTTTTTCTGTTGGTAGAGGGGTCGTTGAAGGTGGGAGAATTAAGTTTGGACAGGATGTCTATGATCGATGAGCCGCTGTACCCTATCGCTGTGCTTATCGATGAGTTAAAAAACGATGATATTCAGCTTAGATTGAATTCCATTAGAAGGCTTTCTACGATTGCCCGTGCTCTTGGAGAGGAGAGGACCAGAAAGGAGTTGATCCCTTTTCTCAGTGAAAACAATGACGATGATGATGAGGTGCTGCTTGCAATGGCTGAAGAATTGGGAGTGTTTATTCCTTATGTTGGAGGCGTTGAGCATGCACATGTTCTGCTTCCACCCCTGGAGACTCTCTCAACAGTTGAAGAAACTTGTGTGAGGGAGAAAGCTGTAGAGTCGCTTTGCAGAGTTGGTTCTCAGATGAGGGAGAGTGACTTGGTCGTTCATTTCATTCCATTGGTTAAGGTTAGACATGGCGGAGCTCAACTCATGGTTTCATTACGTTCATCACTTTCAGATTTATTTTTTGATGTTTTTCAAGCGGCTTAATTAGACTTGTTAAGTTTACTGTGAATCCAGGAAATTCATTTTTGGGTTGTTTGTTTCCCAAAGTTTTGAAATAGGCAATTTGCTTCTTCCCCTTGTTCAGTCTTCCCCTTTTAGTCACTAGGGGAATTAGAAACCGCTAGGTTGAAGAGTATACGTCCGTACTAGTTGTTCTAGGTTGTCTGTCACAAGTAGTTGTCTTGGTTTGCGGTTGTGCATGTGATCGTCCATCTTTATAAGAACCAAAGTACATGTTTTGTTTTTTGCTAAAAACCTTGCATAATGTATCATTGAAATAAGAGATCACTGAAGATCCCCTCTGTGTTTAACAGCGACTTGCAGCTGGTGAGTGGTTCACATCCAGAGTCTCAGCTTGTGGAGTTTTCCATATTGCATACCCAAGCGCCCCAGATATGTTGAAGAACGAGTTAAGATCAACATATAGCCAGCTCTGTCAAGATGATATGCCAATGGTGCGGAGAGCTGCAGCAACCAATCTGGGGAAATTTGCTACTACAATTGAGTCAGCGCATTTGAAGACAGACATTATGTCCGTGTTTGAGGATCTTACTCACGATGGTAATTTCTTATCTAATATGGTTCACACTGTGGCTTTGCTTGTTAAGCATGTAGTTGTTGAATCATTATTAACTGTGCTTTTGCTGGTGGCGGGTGTAAAAATTTATGGCCAGCAGGAATTGATGCAGTAAAAACTGAGCATTAGCTGAAGTCAAACATGAATATGATTACGTCAATGTAGTTTTCCAACATTATTTTCATCTTACGTTTCTTCATTTTCCATATTGACTTTCATATCAGAACAAGATTCCGTTAGATTATTGGCCGTTGAGAGTTGTGCTGCTCTTGGGAAATTGTTGGAACCCCAGGACTGTGTCGCGCACATTCTTCCCGTGATTGTTAATTTCTCGCAGGTGATTATGTGTGTAAAATATGTAGAATTTTATGCGAATGATCCTTGGAAAAGCTACAGTTATGAGATGCTTAATCTTGGTACTTTGTTACTGAGCAGGACAAGTCCTGGCGTGTGCGTTATATGGTTGCAAATCAGCTCTATGAGCTTTGTGAAGCTGTGGGACCTGAGCCTACTAGGTAAGAAAGTTTTTGTTAGACCTAATGCTGTTTGTCTTTACAAAGTTCCTTAGGCCCATTGGATAATATGCATTCTAAATTGAACATTAGATTACCCCTTCAGCGTTATTACGTACTTAGAAGTTTGATGTTTATTGATCCATCTTGATGATGCCCTTTACTTCTTCTTAATACTATTTACTGTGCTTTCTATATCAAGGACGGACCTGGTGCCTGCATATGTACGTCTACTTCGTGACAATGAGGCTGAAGTACGCATAGCAGCTGCTGGAAAAGTTACTAAGTTTTGTCGGATTCTAAACCCTGAACTTGCTATTCAGCACATTCTCCCCTGTGTAAAGGTACATACTTAAGAAAAATACACAGTCCTCAAGGTTTTTTCAAATAATAAACTTATTACTAATAGTTTCTCGTAATTATACCTGTAGGAGCTATCATCGGACTCTTCTCAGCACGTCAGATCTGCATTGGCCTCAGTGATAATGGGAATGGCTCCTGTCCTGGGTAAGGTAAGAGACTTTGCAAATATAGATGAATTGACTCTACGGTGGTGGGAGATGTTCATAATGTTTAACTCAGCTTTTACTTTCAATAATATACTCTGGGGGTTTGTGCCTGGAAAGGGCCCATTACCGTGATCAGTTGTACTACTAACTAAATTTTAAGTCAAAGTGGGTTTCTTTTCTATACAAGATAGTTTTATTGGATTGTGTATGTTGCAGATTTTAACTTGACATTGATTTTTCATTGCAGGATGCAACAATTGAGCATCTCCTTCCAATCTTTCTTTCTCTATTGAAAGATGAGTTTCCCGATGTACGCTTGAACATCATCAGCAAACTCGACCAAGTGAATCAGGTTTGTTATGACTAAGTTGTCCAAAAAAAATTTCATGCCACAGATATCATGTTACTCTTTTAACTTGACTTGAACGTTTTTTGTCCATCCTTTTATCAGTTGATGATTCCAATATTTAATATTTGGCAGGTTATTGGGATTGATCTACTATCGCAATCCTTGTTGCCAGCAATTGTAGAACTTGCTGAAGATAGGCACTGGAGAGTAAGACTTGCTATAATTGAGTATATCCCTTTGTTGGCAAGTCAGTTAGGTGTTGGCTTCTTTGACGATAAGCTTGGCGCTCTTTGCATGCAATGGTTACAAGACAAGGTTTTGCTTTCTCTCTCTAACCTTTTATTAGGGAAAATCAAATTAAACGACAGATTCCTTTCTTTTATTTGTATAAATATTGAAGTAATGGTCTCTTCAGGTTCACTCAATCCGCGATGCTGCTGCAAACAATCTGAAGCGGCTTGCCGAGGAATTTGGTCCTGAATGGGCAATGCAACATATAGTTCCTCAGGTTTGTCTAGAATCTTTGCAATTAAAAAAAAAGTATTTATCTTCTTAATAGATTCAACCAATCTTTTTTTCATTAATCTGCAGGTTCTTGAGATGATTAACAACCCTCACTATCTATACCGTATGACCATTTTGCGTGCGGTTTCTCTTCTTGCACCAGTGATGGGCTCAGAGATCACATGCTCTAAGCTCTTGCCTGTGGTGATGACTGCGTCTAAAGACAGGTAATTTCTCACTGTAAAATAGCCAAAGACTCCATCATTTTAATTTTTAAACATCTTTAAGTATATAAACAAGTTTTTCACTACTACAGAGTTCCAAACATCAAATTCAATGTCGCTAAAGTGCTTCAATCCCTCATTCCAATAGTTGATCAATCGGTAAGTGTATATATATATCTAATCAATCGTATTCGCTGAAGAACACAGCTTTGTTTATGAAAATGGTTCTGTTGGTTCTGTTTTGATATTTTGGTTTGTGGTGGATGAAAAGGTTGTAGAGAAGACGATTCGTCCTGGGCTTGTGGAGCTAAGCGAGGATCCAGATGTTGATGTGAGGTTTTTTGCAACCCAAGCTCTTCAATCTATTGACAATGTGATGATGTCTAGCTAAAAACTTTTAGATTCTTGTCTCTGCCTTAAAATCTGGTTTTCTATTTGATGCAAAATCAAAATCTAAGACTTAGTAGTGAATTTCTGTGTTCTGTCTTTATTACACGCAAACACTTAAGTGACTCGGTACGAAATTTGCTCATTGTCGTTGCTAGTTGCTACTAATGTGTTTTTTTTTTGTCTTTTTTTCAATATATAATTTTGTTTTGATAACTTCTCCTTTCGTTGACGAACATTTTTCTCAGAACATGTATTTTTCCGTACAGTCCATTACACAATTGTCATTCTTCTTCTTCCTGCGGATTCTACTAAATTAGGTTTTAAACCAAACCACGAATGAATCGTTTCGAATTCAGATGGTTATAAGGAGGCAATTTTAGTTATTTTGGTGAGTTATCTCTATAATATTATTTAAGAAGATATTTTTGAAAATGAATTTCGTTTTGTAAGTTATTACATAAAATCATATTACAAATAACAAAAAATAATTAAAATAGAAAATGATATAATTGTCTTACAATTAGTGAGTGATAAGAATATTGAAAATATTTATTTTGCATTAAAAATGTTATATACTATATATTTTTATTATATTTTATTTGAATTTATATCAAAATAAAACTTGAAAAATATTTTACTAATTTTATAAAAAGTTAGACACAAAAAATTGATTTTTTTAAGAGTTTGTAAACTAACTACAAAATTAGAGTCATTAAACGGTGCATAATAGAATTATGTTTTTAAGATTGTAGGTTTTACGGGTTAGCCCGAATAATAATTTAGTCTACTGCAAAACGGGTTAAAAAACAAATTATTTCGTTTGACAACTCCATCTATAATCATGAGTTAGACATATTATAAAATTCAAATAAAACTATTTCTTCTTAAATTTCAAAACAATTTTTTTTTAAAAATTACTCCGCGTTAATTATAGCGCGGATTAAGTCCTAATTAATTTATATTAGAGAAACAATAGCCTGGATACCTTTTTTTGTTTTTTTGGATTTTTGTGCATATATAAACCATATTGGGTCCATGCCATGAAGAATATAGCCGTAATTCAAACAACTTGAGTAACAAACCAAACCCAAAATTTTTTGACGTTTTCTCCAGAAGTGAGGAAGCGTAAGTAGTTAGAGAGAGAGAGAGGTAGGTGTATCATTGTTGATTTGTTGTTGTAAGCGTAAGAAGAGAGAGAGGGGTAGGTGTATTATTCTTGTTGTGTAAAATAAAATATGTTTACCCATTTGATCTTGTTGTTAACTATGCTAATCTCAGAATAATAATTAATTAATTCTTGCAATACTACTAAAAAAACACAATTTTTTTTGTGTGTAGAATTTTGAAAAAGGGATATAAAATAATGTTACTAATAAAAAATACATCAGTTTATATAGATACACATATAATAGAATAGTATCATACTATACTATTTATGATAATCTTTACTTCATACGAATAGCATAAATCATACTATCTTATGAGTGCTTACATATTTAATTGTTGGAAGAGAAAAAATAAGGGAGAAATTGTGTATGCACTACTGCAAAATGAGTATTTGCATTGCTGCTAGAAGGAGAGAGGAGTGAAAAAGAAGAAGAAGAGAATATTGTAACATACTATACTATGAGCATAAAATATAGTAGTGTATTATAATATTTAGTTATTTACCATACATTTTATTAATTCCACTATATTTTGGATTCGGGATTAAGTTTTTCAATGTAGTGTTTAATTTTTGTGAGTAAGACTCACATTTAGGGTTTATGATTTAATTTTAGATAATTTTGTTTAATTATTATTTTGGTTAATAGAATAAATTAACATTTTATTCTATGAATTATATGTAAATAGTATAGTATTTTGTTGTTGGAAGAAAAAAAAAGTAAGAAAAATAGAAAATGTTTAATTAAATAAATAAATTGGTTGTAGAAGTGTGGTGGAGAAGGGGAGAGGAGTGGGGAAGAAAAAAAAAAGGAGGAGAAGAATCGTGAGAGAGAGAGAAGAAGTAGGGAAGAGAGAGATAAAGAAATATTAGTATATTTTAGGGAAATTAAGTGAGATGGCAAAATCTGGAAACCAAATTAAGAAAATAAAATACCAATATTTTATTCAATGGATGGTAAAAGACTAAACATCCTATCGAATACTTCAGACTATGTTAGCTATAGCATTCAACTTTTTCATATTATGATAATTGTTTATTTTATTTTACTTTTTATTTTTATTCCTTTTTTAAAAAAATCTAAGATTAGATCTAGGATGGTAAAAGATTAGATCTAGGAATGTCGACCCAAACCACCGCTCTTTAGTCTCTAAAAATTGTAGGACCAAAATTATCGCACAATAGACAGGAGAGATTTAATCACGATTTATATAAATAAACAGTAAGGAACAGACGATTCATAAAACGATAAAGCAATAAAATAAATCTAAGGAGGCGAGATGAATCTCTTTCCTTAACTCTAAGAATCTCCCGTAGTGCGACGGGTTTTAATAGATCCATGAGTCCCAGGATACAACCAAAGTAATCTGTATCATCTACACTTGATATCAGATCTGTCGAACATTATACTACGACACTCTCGAATAAAGACTTACTCTAAGCTATGGAGAATTGAAGGAACTTTTTCTTTTGTACTGTGTTTTCTGTGTGTGATTGGATACCTTTCTCTCAAGAGAGGTGATCCTATATATAGGAGAAGATCATGTCCTCACTTTTCCTTTTTTTTTTTTAGGTTTTTCCTTTTTATAGGTTTTTCCTTTTTTTAAGGCTTTTCCTTTTTTGTAGGCTTTTCCTTTTTAAGGCTTTTCCTTTTTTTAAGGTTTTTCCTTTTCTTAAGGCTTTTCCTTTTTTGTAGGCTTTTCCTTTTTTAAGGCTTTTCCTTTTTTTAAGGTTTTTCCTTTTTACATTCACAAGGTTTTTTTACTTAGCCCAAATGTCTCATTTCAATTCACACATACACATATTTATAAAGCCCACAAGCTCTTATAAATTTTGTTCCAACAATCCCCCACATGAATAGAAATGACTCTAAACATATGAAAATTGAACAGACTAGACTTTACTAGACATACTTGACTAGACTCATCTAGACTTAGACAGACTTTCGAGAGTATACGAAAATGTAACTGTCACTGAATGGTAGCGTTTTTCAGCTTTGAACCAAACAATTTTAATATCTGTTGCGTTTACTCGGCCAGGAGGTGAACATGATGTCTTGAACCACCCGGATTTTGATGTAAACTGATACAACAGATATCGCACAACGACATTTTCTCGTAGAACTTTGTTCTCTATTGGGTTCATTTTGGCCTTGAACATTCCTGGTATTCGTGAGTGAATTTGGAGAATATAGCCTTATCCTTCATTCTCCTAGAAACGGCCCCATTTCACACTTCACAAGGTGATATTTTATTAGCTTGTTTTCAGAAGTGTCCTGTCACACTCCACTATCTACACAGCTATGCAATCATTAAAAGCCAACGCTTATCCTCACTATCCACAGGTAGCACTGTTTTATCATCCTAGGAACTGGGCAGAGACATAGTCTCACAGTGCTCAACTCGAATCAGTTTAATTTTGTTTCCCTTTGAACCTAGATCTTGGGATCTCCAGTCACATAGGTTGGGTATCTGTCAAACGTCATCTTTTTCTATAGGCTTTAAACCCGTTCCTTTTGATGATTTAACAAACTTGATCTCGGGGCTAACTTTTTGGGAAACAGATCCGCTAAGTTATCAGCCGTTGTGAGATCAGTTGTCTAAATGGTCTTATATCATTCTCGAGATTTGCCATTTTATAACTTACTCAGTGCCTGAGAGATAGCTCACTAACTCTCACAGTGTACACATAAAGTTGGCACTGGTTTTTCCCACATCGGGATATCTTCCACAAAGTTTCGAAGCCATTTTGCTTCCTCTGTAACTTTATCTAAAGCTATAAACTCTGACTCCTTGGTTAATTAGGCCAAAAGTGTTTGTTTGGAAGATTTCCAGGATACTGCTGCACTACCAAGAAAAATTATTATCCACTTATAATATCTGTCAGGTTTACGAGACCAAGAGGTGAACATAATGTCTTGAACCCCCCAGACTTTGATGTAAATCGAGACGACATATAACGCTGGATAATTCAACATTCTAGTTATGGCTTTCCACAGAGTATGACCTGGATTACTCATGTAGCGACTTATTTACTGAATGCGCCAAATCGGATCTAGTACGATTCATCAAGTACGTTAGACTTCCGATAATTTTTGCATACATCACTTGTGACACAACTTTATCACAATTAAAGTTATTGCAATCTTGTTTGAGTAGTTCTCAAAACATTCTAGGATCTTGAGACAAGATTATCCACTAATCTTATGTCTATCAAACTTCCCACTAAACACTTTCTTAGTGTGTTGGATTATGTCCTTCTTGCTTCCATGATGAACGTGTCATCTTATAAACATAACAAAACGTATCCATGTGGAGTACTTTTGATGTATATCACCTTAAGTGATTTTGAAGCTATTTGACATCACTTTGTTGTCAAACTTTCCAAGCTATTGCTTAGGAGCTAACTTAAGCTCGTATAAGGACTTTGCAGGTCTACTTATTTTCTTTCCTTGTTCAGGAGTGACATAACCTTCGGGTTGTTTCATGTAAATCTCCTCTTCTAAATGGTCGTTTAGAAAGGCATATTTTACATCCATTTGATGGATTACAAGATCTCATATTGCTGTGATTCCAATCAGCATACGACTAATTTTAACTTTAGCCTCTTCTACTTCTTTACAGAAGTACCGGCATTGTACGATCAAAGGTCCAATGCCCGTCAAGCATCGATCAATACCGAGGTGTATCGATCGATACCTCTAAAAACGTAAGAGCCCAAGAGATCAATTGCTCGCCTCAATTCTTGAGGTACTAGAGCTTATCCTTTACACGGAAACTCATGTTCAAAATAAGACACATTCCTTGGTTACCGTGATTACTTGGATGTCTGGTATATCTACTTTATACACCATAAAGCAATCAACACTACATTGTGTGCATATGCAATGAAGATACAATCCACCGTTTTTGGTCCGATTGTCACCTTCTTAGGTGGTTGCTAGGCACCCCCACACTTTCATGTATTTGTATAAAAATACATTACTTTTCTAAAGTTCACATGAAACATTTTCAGTGACTTTGTGTGGTATTTAGTTCAGGATATAACTTGTGGTAAACAATACTTCCCCCCACATTTCTGGACTTACCCAGATTCCTGCAACATTGCATTCATCATTTCCTTGAGAGTTCTGTTCTTTCTTTCAGCAACTCCATTGGATTCAGGTGAATAGGGATTAATCGTTTGATGGATACTACCATGTTCATCTCCTCTATCACTTCAACTATATTGATAGTTCTTTCGAGTTGGTTTTCAACTTCGAGTTTAAACTCCTTGAGTTTTCCAAGGTCTCGTATTTGTTTCTTAGCAAATAGACATAACTATATTTCGTACAATCCTCAACGAAAGTCACGAAATATTTCTCACCACCTTTTGTATGAGTCAAACCAAGAGGTTCGCTCGATTGTGGTGTTTTAGTGAGTTTGGTTAGAACGCAAACCTCACACTCATCTTTGCTTATTTTGTATTTCTGGATCTCATTCAATCTACGCATAGATTCGAATATACTTTGACTGAAACATTCAGATCAAATACTAAGAGATTTTGTACCATAAGCAAATGATTCTTTCTCATTAATGTCAGCAACATTGGTTACATTAATTTTAAGTCCGACTGTCTCAACGTTAATTTGGACCAGTCCGTCCTTAATATAGACAACATTCTTTGTCAATACATGCTAATCAGCTTTGACAATTGACTATGAATTCGTGCCTAATTAGCATTGTGCCCTAAATAAGATTTTTATGCATCTCTAGCACATGTTTTACGTTAGTGAGAGTGAGCTTCTTTGAGAAGTCAACTTCAGCACCAAAATTCTTGTCATTATTTATGGTAGGAGGGAAACATTCCCATCTCAACGCATATATTGGTATAGTACCACCACTCATGTGGGTTATGCTCAACCATATTGACTCCGATGATGACATTACACATGTCTATCTCGACTACATTGGCTTGAGCCATTTCATTATCTTTTACACCACCGAATCTTAACAATGATCATATCGGTGTTGTTAGTCATATTGAAATTTGATTTTGTTCAAGAGAATCAAACCAAATTAATATACTAACCAATACCCAACTCTCAAGTTAAAGGGTAAAATTAAATTCAATTTCTAGAATTTAATAAACTTAATACAATATCGAATTGTATTAGTATTCTTGAACTCATATCAAGAATCACAAGAGGCATGCTCACTTAACCCAAAGATTTAATTATTTAAATTAAATCAGCCTCCAATACTTAATTGAACATCAATTATTCCAAAAATCGCAAAATTTTTGGACACATAATATTGAGCTACACGTCTTTAAATTTTGTCCAAGGCTTTATCTTTACTCCACAGTAGAAAGATGTATCAATATCTCGTGCAATCGTCTATGAATGTCACGAAATATTTATTGCCTCAACTGGTTTGAATATATTTCAAATCACATCAAACTGTGTGAATTAAACCTAGAGGTTCTGTTGTTCTTTGAACGCTGGGTGATGGCGTTTTAGTGAGTTTGGCTTGGACACAAAACTTCACATTTGTCTTTGCTTAATTTGCATTTAGGAATCATGTTCATGTTCATTAATCTACTCATAGACTTGAAATTAACATGTCCTAATTGTTCATGCCAAATAGCAAATGGTTTCTTATCATTAATCTTTAGGGTTCTACGAGGTGGATGCCTCGGTTACATTATCTTTTCGGATTACTTCCTCAACAGATATCTTACACAGATTATCACATACAAAACCCTTACCCACATACATCCCAAATTTCGTTAGGATTAGCTTATCACCTTCCAGCTTCACAGAGAATCCATGCTTACTTATGAGCGATCCTGAGATCAGATTCTTGCGTATGTCTGGTACATGGACGACGTTCGTGAGAACTAGTTCCTGTTCAGAGGTGAGTTTCAGAACAACCTTCCCGTGACCATCAACTGTCGACGAGGCAGAATTTCCCATCAAGAGTTTATCACCACTCTTGTTTTTTTTTTTTTGTGTATGTCGAGAACATCTCGCGATCCATACAGATGTGTCTGGTTGCACCAGTATCGAACCACCAAGTCTTTGGATAGCTCTCTGCAACATTGGCCTCAGTGACCACAGCACACATGTCAGCTTCTATCAAGTTTGCTTGACCTTTCACTGTTTCGATCAGACTCGCAGTCGTTTGATCCACTTTGTCACTGGTTTTCTCCATAGTTCCAGAGTTGTTGTTTGTCATTTCTCTATGACAATGAGAACACAACTTTCAGTTAGTACCGATATATAAACTCAAGAATCGCAATTCTAAGACTGATATCGAACTGAATCGCATTGGTGTCGATCCATACTCCTTGGTATCGATCGATACACACACAATGTCTATCGATACACCCATATGGTATCGATCGATGCCCTCAGTGTCGATCGATACACCCTTGGTGATGATCGATGCACGTGAGTTTTGCATAAGATCTATCGATACACCTCGGTGTCGATCGATGATCAGCTTGTATCGATTGATACACCTCGGTGTCGATCGATGCTCAGCTTGTGTCGATCGATACACATATAGTGTCGATCGATGCACCCTGCGTGTCGATCGATTCAAGTGAATTTTTACACAGGATCGATCGATAAACCACAGTGTCGATCGATGCTCGATGCACATACTGTGTTAATCGAAGCATCTTGGTGTCGATCGATACACATTGAGTGTCGATCGATACACCCTGGGTTCCTATTGATGCTCGATGCACATACTGTGTCATTCGAAGCAACCTGGTATCGATCGATACACGCTCAGTGTCGATCGATATACCCTGGGTGTCGATCGATACAAGTGAATTTCACAGGATCGATCATAGCACCAGTGTCGATCGATACCTGTGTCTTATACACAGTATCGATCGACATAGACCAACTTGGTCGATGCAAAGTATCGATCGATACACTGAGGTGCCGACCGATACACTGTTTGCATGGTATCGATCGATACACTTAAGTGTCGACCGATACAATTTAGTCCAATATCGACCGATACCATAGGGTGTCGATCGATACTCACAAGGCCTCGATCTGAATCGAACCTATCAAGACCAGATGTGTGTTCGTTGATTATACCGTTCTTTAATCGCAATTAAAGACGGTTTTTTAGAAGATGTTTAAGCAGATCTGCTTCTACTACACGTTTCAAGTTGCTAAACAGCTGTTTGATTAACGTTTGAGTATCACTAGCAGAAGAACATCTTCTTGAAAAATAGAGAGAGATGAAGATTGCCTCTACTACACGTTTCAATTTGCTAAAAGCTTTTTGACAACGTTTGAGTATCATCAGCAGTAGAAGAATCGTTTTAAAAACCGTTTGAAAACGTTTATTTACTCGTGATTAAAGATCCAATTGAAGTAATAAAACAGAAATTGGATCTTCTTAGAGTTAAGATTGTAGGACCAAAATTATCGCACAATAGACAGGAGAGATTTAATCACGATTTATATAAATAAACAGTAAGGAACAGACGATTCATAAAACGATAAAGCAATAAAATAAATCTAAGGAGGCGAGATGAATCTCTTTCCTTAACTCTAAGAATCTCCCGTAGTGCGACGGGTTTTAATAGATCCATGAGTCCCAGGATACAACCAAAGTAATCTGTATCATCTACACTTGATATCAGATCTGTCGAACATTATACTACGACACTCTCGAATAAAGACTTACTCTAAGCTATGGAGAATTGAAGGAACTTTTTCTTTTGTAGTGTGTTTTCTGTGTGTGATTGGATACCTTTCTCTCAAGAGAGGTGATCCTATATATAGGAGAAGATCATGTCCTCACTTTTCCTTTTTTTTTTTTAGGTTTTTCCTTTTTATAGGTTTTTCCTTTTTTTAAGGCTTTTCCTTTTTTGTAGGCTTTTCCTTTTTAAGGCTTTTCCTTTTTTTAAGGTTTTTCCTTTTCTTAAGGCTTTTCCTTTTTTGTAGGCTTTTCCTTTTTTAAGGCTTTTCCTTTTTTTAAGGTTTTTCCTTTTTACATTCACAAGGCTTTTTTACTTAGCCCAAATGTCTCATTTCAATTCACACATACACATATTTATAAAGCCCACAAGCTCTTATAAATTTTGTTCCAACAAAAATTTCGTTTCTGGTCACTCCACCGTTCACAACAACGGCAACACACCCGTCTTCCTCATCGTCGACTCCTCTATCTAACAAGTTTGTTCGTTTCTCCACCGTTCACTACACCGGTGACGCACCCGCCTTTCTCACCGTTCACTCCATCTAACATGCTTTTTTATTTCTCACAGTTCACTACACCGGCGACGCATTCGTCTTTCTCAACGTCGTCCCCTACACCTAACTGGGTCCTTTTCTTTTTTTAGCTAATCCGAAAATCTGATATATATATATGCCTTCATTCCAGTGGCTCTCTTTTTGAATCGCTCAATCTAGCTCGCACTTGAATCTCTGTACAATAGATATGTATTTTTTAGGTTTACTACATCTACGACTACTGGAATATCTTGTTGTATCGCTCAATCTAGCTTCGATTTCTATAGATCTACAATAGATATGTTGTTTTTTACTACATTTATGACCAAAATTAGATGCCTTTCATGGTTCTTCGTCCGATTTTCAAAGATTTACACTAGATTTGAAACTCAACCTACATTTAGGACCCAAATTAGACGCCTTTCCCGGATATTCGTTTTTGTGTTAATGTATAATAGTTGACTATTGTGTGTTATGTAGTAATGTTTCAGTGAGGGACTATATGATTCGCATAGATTAGCTATCAATTTATTTTTTTGGAATTGTCTATTTTATTTTGATAGTTACGTTTTCTTTTTGTCGATAATAGGTCATTACTTTCGATATTTGCCAGTGACAAATTGTCACCCCACCAATTATTTGCTTACTATGTGTACATAACTCTCTTTTCGTAACATACTATCTTATTCTCATAGTTCCATCCTCGTGTTGTGTAGAGTAGGTGATTACCTTATTCTCTTAGGGCCAATATCGGTTTGATTATAGTTGTTGATTAATTTTGATACACTAGTAGTTTGACTATCATGTTATTATATTTGATTACTCTGTCTACATAGTTGTCTTTGCGTAATGGACTATTTTATTCTCATCGTTCCAAACTCGGTTTGTTTAGTATATGTGACTACTTTCTATGTGTAGTCACGTTAGAATAATTAACTATTTTTTCATAGTTAATCTTATTAACTTTCTAATTGTGTAGCAAAATTGAGAATCATCAATGTAATGTCACACCGAAGTTAGAAAATGTGTTTCATCAAATACGCGATCTAATACTCCTTGATGTGATAGCAAAAGTCGGAAGAGGATTTGCAAAGGACGCTTGTCGTTTATGATGTGCATGTAAGCTTTTAAACAAAACATTGGAGGAACCATTTGTAATGTGTTTTCTATGTGAATACATAGTCTATTAAATTTATAGTTAAGTTTTTCCTTTCAATCTTTGTAAGTAAAAACTTTTAAAGCACTGTCTTTCACTCAAAACCAGAAAAAGTCATTTACAAATATATTAATTTAGTAGTCAACTACACAGACAAATAAAATAATTGACTATAAGTAGTCAACTTCTTACCATCATCTGAAATGTCATCCAGTATTGGCGGAGCATCCCTTCCAAACATAACTAGTAACTACCTAATTTTGTAGCAAAATGGAGGATCATCAATGTAATGCCACTCCGAAATCATAAAATTTGTTTCATCAGATACGTGATCTACTCCTTGATGTGATAGTAAGGGTCGAAAGAGGATTGGTAAAGGACGCTTGTCGTTTAGGATGTGCATGTAAAACTCTAAACGAAACATTGTAGAAACTATTTGTAATGAGGTTTCTATGTGATTACATAGTCTATGAAATTGATAGTTAAGTTTTTCCTTTCAATCTTTGTAAGTAAAAACTTTTAAAGCACTGTTTGTACCTCAAAACCAGAAATAGTCATTTAAAAATATATTAATTTGGTAGACAACTACACAGACAAACAAAATAATTGACTATAAATAGTCAAGTTCTTTCCATCATCCAAAATTTCATCCAGTATTGGCGGAACATTCCTTGCAAACATAGCAGTAGTCAGTAGTCAAAACTATTTACTCTATACAATTAGTCGACTACTTCAAATAGACATAACCACACATCTATAGAAACATGCGGCTATCATCACAGAGTATGACTATTCAACAAAAATATATACTCAAATACCAAAAGGTGTTTACCATATAATAGTTAACTACACAAACATGTGACTACTCAATATACTCAACTACGTTAACTATAAACACTCATAAAAAATAGATGACTACATTTCAGTAAAAATACATCAACAAATAGATGACTACTTCATATGGATATAACAAACTAACTATACAAACAAATAGACTACTACTTAATACATTCACCCTTATTTCTTCTGAGAAGTAGACAAACCATAATTTGCTTTGAGGATGACCAGCGGCGGTCAATGGGGTTCGTAAGTGGCTATTTATGTCATCCAAGAAGGGGATCCTCGAAAAAACTCTAGTCCAATACAAACAAAAACAAAATTGCAGTGTGAGGAGGCGAACCGATTGAAAGAGAGTGTGATTCTGTTGGTGGAGAAAGAAACCAATTTGGAGGTAGTAATTGGGAAATTGAAATCTGAGAACGATAGATTGGTGAAGGAGAGGAGGATGAGAGAAGAAATGATTGAAGGAGTACACAAGGAGAAGATTGATCTGGAGAAGACAATTGATGAGAAGAAGAATGAGATAGATGTATTGATGACATAAATCGAATTGCTTTTGTGTATTAAGAAAGAGATGGAGATTGTAAAGATTGGGCAAAGGGGAAAAATCGAGAAGTTGGAGAAAAAGGTAGACAAGTTAAAGTTGTTGCTTTTATTGTGCAAAACTTGAAGATAGCTTGTCCAACTTTTAAAAAAAGGAGATGTCGCTTTCATGTCAGCGAAAAACATTGTCCAAAATAAGAGAGCAATGGCTTAGTTGATATTTCCCCTTATTTTGGACAATTGACTACTGCTATTCTTTTAATTGACTGCTTCAATTTGGTAGTTAGCTAATTTTGTGCTCAGAACATAATATATATGCAAATAACCCTATATTCTAACTATCAACAAATAATAATTACTCTTTTAAATATGGATTCCAATATAGTTATTAAGTGTTATTTCCCTTCTTTTTTGTTTTGTTTTTTTGTTTTAACATGTCAAATTTACAATGAGTTGAATTTCAGAAAATTGGTAAGATTATTTTTATTTTAATTAATTGGTTTATTATTAAACTGAAATTAGAGGTTGTGTTAGTTACAACCAAGTTTAAAACGGCAACCTAACACTACAAGAATACACTCGATTTCCGACGGGTATATTGGTCGGAAAACGGTCGGAAAGCGTCTTTCCCGACGAATTTCCGACCAATTTGGCCCGTCGGAACTATAGCGTCGGAAATCAAATATGGTCGGAAATTGGTCGGAAATTCCCGACCAATTTCCGACCAGAGCATTCCCGACCATTTACCGACGCTAAATATCACCCGACGATTTTCTGACTAAAGTCCGATGCACCCATTCCCAACCAAATACCGACCAAACTAAGTTCCGACCACATTCCAACCATTATAATACCCGACGATTTACCGACAAAAGTCCGATGACCTTGTTTCCGACCAAATGCCGACGTTTATAATTTCCGACCAAATTCCGACCTTTCTAATTCCTGACCAAATACCGACCAGACTAAGTTCCGACCAAATTCCGACCATAATAATACCCGACGATTTACCGATAAAAGTCCGATGACCTTTTCCGACCAAATACCGACGTTTTTAATTTATAATTTCCGACCAAATTCCGACAAAATATATTATTTTGAAATTATTTTAAAAATTATGAATATTGATTAATAATTCAATTGAAAATAAATTTATTCGAAAATGAAAATGAAAATTAATATTAAACAATAAAATTAATATTAAACATTAAAATATTTGAAAATAAAATAGTTTAGAAATAAGAAAAAGTGTTTTTAAAACATTAAACATTAAACATTAACATTATTAACATTTGCATATCCGGATTCGGATCCGGATCACGTTCCCGGGAAATCCGGAAACTTCGCTCTCATCCAAGACGACATGCTAGCGATATCTGACCTCGCCTCCGAAAGCTCATCTTGCGTGGCACCTAACCTGAATTCGGTGTCCGTTTTCGCCGCCTCCAAAGCTTCTACTTTGGACTTGAGCTCTTCATTTTGCTTGATGAGATCTTCAGAGAAAAAAGAACCAGAAGAAGACCCGTCGTCCATAAACGGGATCGTACCCAAACCGCCGCGACGTCGCCCTTTTTTATCAAGGGGAAATTCTTGTATAAAATATAAATAAGTTAGAACATAATAAAATTATAATGTAAAACTATAAGAAAAAAAAAACTTACGTTCCGAACGAGTTGGTTGACCGCTTCCCGCGACATCTCGAAGGAGGAGGAGGAGTCACCTTGTGACTGTTGGGTCAGCTCGATGTCGGTCTTCTGCTTCGTCACGTTCTCGTAGATCTCCCTTATGAGGGGATCCTGAATAAACCCGGTTGTCTTGTTCGTGTGGCACCTCTTCATTAAGTCCAAATGATTCGGACGCACACCTCCGGCCTCATTAGTCTATAAAAACAAATAAATTTAAATATGAATAAATAATTTAATAATTAATTAAGTAGAGAAAACAATAAAAGATTACCATTTGAATTTCTCGGGTCTGGAAGCTTCTCGATCCGGAGTTGTGGATGTATTGGCCCTTCCCGTTGCGATCACTCTTTCGGTTTCCCGAATTAGTCTTCGAGAGTTTCTCTGTCTCCGGTTGTTGCCAATATGGTCCGTAGTGATTCCAAACCTCCAAATTCAAGACTTTCGGCTTGTCTGCCCCTTTCCTCCACTTTTTCTTCCACTCGTTCATGTGTCTCTTGAACTGCGTACTCGCTTCCTTCATAAATAATTTTTCCACCGTGACAGTGTGAGAAGGATGCCATGTAAACTCTTGCTACGAAAACATAAATAAAAATGCTTAGCAAAATATTAAAAAAATACTTATAAATATAAGAAAAAATATAGTAAGTGACAACTTACCGCAAATTGTCTAAACCAAATTTGCTTCTCATCATACGGGACTTCTGAAAACTTCTTGTACGGTTTGTCGAGGATCGAATGGAACATCCTCATAATGGCCTTGCTAATCCCGTTGTTCGATATACCAAACCTACAAAAAAGATAAACTATAAACAATTTGATATTAAATATATATATATATATATATATATACATATGAACTAAAGGTTTTTACCATGTCGATCTTCCAACGAGATGTGGATCAAGCCGGATGTGCAAGTCCCGGCCCGGTTGTTGGACTAACTCATCGATGGTCATGATTCGAGGAGCTTGACTCTGCGACTCTGGGATAGTCGATGCGGCCGGACTTGGTGGTTCTGCCCCTCGAGTCGAACCACCGGTACGTGGAGGTTGTTGCATCCCTTGAGACGAACCACCGATGGTCAAGTTCGCGAAACCATTGTAAGACCTTAACAAAAACGCAAAATTTGTTAGATATTAAATGCAAAATTATAAAAAATTTATGAAAAAGAGTAATAATAAATTTATTAATTATGCAAAAGTAATGAAAATTTCGATGTCAATTATAAATTGTTAGGATGTAGGATAAACATAATTTGAGATTACCGGACACATAAAATTTTTACCGACTAACTCATCGATCACACCAAAATCTGTTCGTCCAAATTTCCTTAGTTTCCGAGTATCGACGTCCACCTATATTGATGTGGACGTTTACGATTTATGAAAGTCATTATTCTTTGGGCCTTGGGCATTGAAATTATACTTGCACAGACTGCAAATTGCTTCATATCCTTACGTAGCATAGCATTATTTTAAGGTAGCATAGCATTGAAATTATACTTGCACAAACAATAGTCATAGGCACTAGTGTAAATGTGACTATTGTTTAAATAATTGGTTTAAGACATAATAATATCAAAAAAATTGTATACAAGACTCAAGAGAAGAACATTCAGCTCCATGTCTAAGACATTAGGACCAAATTTGACCTCTTTTTAAACTCATCAAGCAAATGAAAAACCACAAATTGTTTAACACATTATGACCAAATTTCCGAAGCCTTTACACATTGACCGACAAAATTGGTTCGATTTCAGTCCAAAATTAGCTTTACAAGAATCAATTTAACAAGTCAATGCTATCATATGTCCACTTTGTGAAAAAAAAAATTGTAAATCATAAATTTGATAAAATGTGAACTAACAAAAAAAAAAACTTAAGAACTTACATGGTGAGAAGATGTCGGCGGCGGTGGAGGAGGGAAGGCGGCTCCGGCGGTCGGCGGCTCCGGCGGTCGGCGGCTCCGGCGGACGGATTAAGCTCCGGCGATCTACAAACCAAGAGAAGGAAAAACAATTAGGAGAAGAAAAGAGGAAGAGAAGAGGGAGAGAAGAGAAGGAAGAGGAAGAGGGAGAGAAGAGAAGGAAGAGGGACACTTACCAGCGAGAGCTCAGGCGGTGATGGTCGGCGGAGAGAGAGAATCGGAGAGAGAGGAGAGATCGAAGAAATGAAGAAGACGATGCGTTACAGGTATTTAGATCTAGGTTTGGTCGGAATTCGGTCGGTTTTCGCGATACAAAACCATCCAAATATTTCATTTACCGGTTAAATTTTGCGGGTTTAATTTCAGCATGGTCGGAAATCGGTCGGTATTTCCGACCAAGTTCCGACCATACTGAGCAGTTATTTCAGCATGGTCGGAAATCGGTCGGTTTTCGCGATACAAAACCATCCAAATATTACATTTACCGGTTAATTTTCGCGGGTTTAATTTCAGCATGGTCGGAAATCGGTCGGTATTTCCGACCATACTGAGCATTTATTCATAATATTGCATGTCGCGGATTGATATATTGTCAACAGTTGGCATTTTTTCGAAAAAATTATGGTCGGAAAATGGTCGGCATTTAGAATTAAATATATTAAACACTTGGCATTTTTCGAAAATATTCATATTGGTCGGAATTTGGTCGGAATATCTTCGATATTCCGACTAATTTCCGACCATATAGGGTTTAGGGTTTAAAATTCTTAATTTTCAAAATGTATACCATTTAATAAACATGTAAACATCTCATGTCTAAAAAATATGTGGCAAAGCAAACATATAATAAAATATATGACGTTTTTATAAATTGAAAGTATATCGAATTAAACCGTTCATAACGAAACATTCACTTTGTATTTATACTTTTCGGTTTCTTTTAGGTTTTATAGGATATGCCCCAAAATTTGTTTAGTTAAGATATATGGACATTGAATTCTTTCATAAGATCATATCTAACCATATTAAACATAGTCCAAATCAAATTTATGCGGTTTGAGGTTTCGAAACCCCAAATGGTCGGAATTTGGTCGGAAATGTCGAGAAATTCCGACCATTTTCCGACCAAACATTTTTCAATCATTCCCGACGAATGTTGTTGTAATTAAAAAAAAGAAGGCATGATCAAAAAATATATATATGTGTAAAACAAAGGATGATCAAAACACCTTTAGCGCACAAAAAGAAAAAGAAAAAAAACTTAGCGGTTAATTTAGCCGGGTTTGAAAATATCAAACCGCCAAAATATTGGTTTTATTTCGGGTGGTCGGAAATCCGTCGGTATTTCCGACGAGATTCCGACTAACCCATAATATTGCAGTGGGTATATTGTAAACATTTAGCATTTTTCGAAAATATTCATATTGGTCGGAATTTGGTCGGAATTTCCGACCAGTTTCCGACCAATATGAATATTTCTGAAAAAATGCTAAGTATTTATAATTAGAGGACATTTTCTGAGCATTGATATTGGTCGGAAATTAGTCGGAAATTCCGACCAAATTCCGACCATATAGGGTTTCGAATATAAAATACTAAAATTTCAAATTGTATACCGTTTAATAAACATGTAAACATCTTATGTCTAAAAAATATGTGACAAAGCAAACATATAATAAAATATATGACGTTTTTATAAATTGAAAGTATATCGAATTAAACCGTTCATAACGAAACATTCACTTTGTATTTATACTTTTCGGTTTCTTTTAGGTTTTATAGGATATGCCCCAAAATTTGTTTAGTTAAGATATATGGACATTGAATTCTTTCATAAGATCATATCTAACCATATTAAACATAGTCCAAATCAAATTTATGCGGTTTAAGGTTTCGAAACCCCAAATGGTCGGAATTTGGTCGGAAATGTCGAGGAATTCCGACCATTTTCCGACTAAACAATCCCCGACCATTTTCCGACCATACATTTTTCAACCATTCCCGACGATTTTCCGACCGATCCTCATGTCTGGTCGGAAAATGGTCAGAATATAGTATTAAATGTATTAAAAAATACGTACACCATATTTAAAATTTTGATAATTTTTGAAAAATTTGTTGCTTTAAAATAGATGCATATGAAAAAACATTGTTACAAATTTATTCTGAAACTGATGAATAAAATGAAATAGATGTATAGGAATCCTTATTAATTAAAAATATTCGTACAACTAATTAAATCATGTGAAAAAAGTTTCATAATTTTTTTACAAAAACCTATTCTGAGTCCGATGAATAATCTGAAGAAGCTGAATCGGATTCCTCATCAAATTCACCTCTCTCTTCTTCAGAATCCTCAAATAGTTCGCCCATGCCGGTGAAGTCAACCACAAGGTCAACCTCTAGAGAATGCTCGATTTCACCTAAATTACCAATTGGGATTTCCTGTAAAGGGTCATGCTCGGAAACACCAGATATCATTCCTCTTGGTTGTATCGATGTTACTGCAATCCACGGATCTTGCTTGTTCCTAACCCGGGGGTATCGAATGTAGGAAACCTGGTCTGCTTGTGAAGCAAGAATAAATGGATCGTATTTCCGATGTCGCTTGCCTCCGTGAACAGATGTCACACCGAATTCGTCCTGACGTAGACCTTCCACTGGATCATACCAATCGCAATAGAACACAATGCACTTCAAACCAATCATTCCTGGATATTTGACTTCTAATATTTCGCGGAGTATTCCGTAGTAAACAAATTCTCCGGATGTAGACGAAATACCGTAGTTGCATGTTGTCCTTGAACTCCCTTCACGAAAAGCCTTAAAAGCATACCCCCGAGTGCAATACATCGGATAAACACTTGGAACAAAAGTAGGGCCACGCACCATCTCAACTAACCATGTGGGAATCGATGTCCCGGTAGTATTAATCTGATCAACCGGTACAATTTGTGGACACTCATAAACAATATGTGTAAGTATGTAAAATTTAGTTTAATTGCGGAAAATCGAGCACTTACGTAATATTTCAACCAATCCGCGAATTCATTCTGTTTACGGACCATAAGCTCATCCTCTGTGCAATTTGGAAACCAATTCCTTATTTGCTCCATGTATATACTGTGAATAAAACAAATACATTATTCAAAATACTACCAAGGATTAATTTTTGGTATTTACCAAACAAATACATTATTCAAAATCAAGTGACGTACCTCTCATATTCGAAAACGTCTTCGCAGTTTGTCAGAAGATATGTATGCAAATGCCTTTGTTCCTCCTCTGTTAGTCGTCTAAACCTCCCTTTTCCACTAAGCCTTCCAATTTCTGCAAAATTTTTTGGGACATAGACCGGATACATCGGTTTTTCTCCTCCATCATCATGACGTGCAGGTCGTCTACTTTTAGTCTTCACCGAAGATGGAAAGTAGTAGCTAGCAAAGTTGGATGCTTCTTCATTCAGGCTCTGTGCAACAATAGAACCCTCGACTCTTGCAAGATTTTTCACCTTCTTCTTTAGGTGGAGCATATATCGCTCAAACGGATACATCCATCGATATTGAACTGGCCCACCAAGTCTTGCTTCCCTAGGGAGATGAATAGGAAGATGTTCCATAACATCAAAAAATGCTGGTGGAAATATTTTCTCGAGTTTGCATAGGAGAGCCGGTATATTTTCCTCCAAATTTTGGATACCGTCTGCTGTAAGTGATCTCGTGCATAAATCCCGGAAGAAAGCACCGATCCCTGCATAAATGATAAATAAAATTAGTAAAATTTAGACAATTTAGATAAATTTAGTAAAATTTAGATATAATTTTGTAAATTATAAATGTACCTGCAATAGCTCCATGGACGTTTCTAGGAAGAAGACCGGCAAAGGAAAATGGAAGGAGGCGTTGCATGATAACGTGACAATTATGACTCTTCAACCCTGAAAACTTCCCTTCTCCAATATTAACGCAATTACGAAGGTTAGATGCGTATCAGTCTGGGAATTGAACACTATGCGTAATCCAGTCGAAGAACACCTCCTTTGAAGGATCATCCAAACGGAAAGCGGGGGCCAGAGATTTTCCGTTCGCCATTATATGGAGTTCCTTCCGAGAAAAAATTTCTGGCAAATCCAATCTGGCCTTCAAATTATCTTTCGTCTTCCCTTGCACATTTAGAACAGTATTCATGATGTTGTCAAAAAAGTTCTTTTCAATGTGCATGACATCTAGATTATGCCGCAGCAGATGGTTCTTCCAATATGGCAAATCCCAAAAAATACTCCTCTTGTTCCAACTGTGGTATTCGCCACAACCATCTACGGGAAAATGACCATTACCACCACATGAAACCGTCTTCTCAGCACCAAAATCTCTCAACTGAGTGATGATGTTATTCCCATCCGGCTCAGGAGGTGGACCATCAAATACTTTTTTGTTCTTCTTAAACAATGTCGTGCTCCGACGATATGGATGATCATGCGGCAGAAATCGTCGATGACAATCGAACCAAGAAGTCTTTCGACCGTGCTTCAATTGGAACGCATCAGTGTTATCTTGACAATACGGGCACGCCAACCTTCCATGAGTCGACCATCCATATAGCATACCAAATGCTGGAAAATCACTTATGGTCCACATAAGTACCGCACGCATCGTAAAATTCTGTTGGAGAGAAACATCGAACGCTTGAACACCATCTTTCCATAACATTTTCAACTCATAAATTAATGGCTGCAAGAAAATATCAAGGGATCTCTTAGGATGCTCCGGTCCGGGGACAAGAATCGTGAGGAACAAAAACTCTCGTTTCATGCACAAACTAGGCGGCAAATTGTAAGGTGTGACGATTACTGGCCACAATGAATATTGCCTCCCATGTTTCTCAAAAGGGCTGAATCCATCTGTAGATAACCCGAGGTATACGTTACTTGGCTCAGCCGCAAAACTAGGATACACATCTTGAAAATGTTTTCACGCTTCTGCATCTGAAGGATGCGAAATCTCTCCATATGAGTTATGTTCTGCATGCCATCTCATAGCTCCTGCCGTGCGCTCGGATTGATATAACCTCTTCAACCTATCTGTTAACGGTAAATACCACATCCGTTTATGTGGAACTGGTACTCTTCCACCTGTTTCCTGATACCGAGGTTTCCCACAAAAACGACACTTGCGACGGTTTTCGTCTTTTCTCCAGTATATCATACAATTGTCGATGCACACATCTATCATCTGATACGGCAAACCAAGACCAGCTACAAGTTTCTGAACCTCGTAGTATGAAGCCGGTGAGAGATTATCTTCAGGTAAAATATCTTTCACAAAATCAGCTATCGCATCCACACAATCCTCTGCCAAGTTGAAATCGGTCTTTATTGTCATCAACCTGCTTGCAGTTGATAAAGGCGATATTCCCTCTCTACATCCTTCGTATAGTGGATGCTTAGCTGCATCTAGCATATCAAAAAACTTCCGAGCTTCTAAATTAGGTTCCTCTATTCTAATACCATCCGGAACATACGATGCTACGTTTTCGCGATACGCATCATTCACCATCTGAACGTTTGCATCTACTTCCGGTGTTGGTTCCTCTATTCTACCCGAATAATTAAAACCACTACAATGATGTTGCACCATTGCATCAGTTTCTCCATGCGTATACCAAATCTTATAACTCGGCATTAACCCATTCCTATAAAGATGCTTCCATACTTCCCCAACAGAGACTAATCTATGATTCCGACATTTAGGACAAGGACAATACAATTTACCGTATTCCGACGTCATGCTACTGTTTGTCGCAAATGTCATGAATTCCTCAACACCTTGTGCATACTCCTCCGTCAATAGATTCGTCGCTGGATCTTGTCGTGGTCTATCCATCCACAATCGAAAATAATCTCTAGTGTTTGGATTTGAAGAAGACATTTTCTATGTTTTTTTTGGGTGTAAATTGTGAATGAGGGTGGTGTTGTATTTATAATTAAAATTTCCGCGGATTTCCGACCAATTTCCGACCAGTCTAAATATTCAAACGGCTATATAACGGCTACTGCAACGGGTAGATTAACGTTTATATTTTCGTTGGGAGTTTGTCGGATTCCGTACTGGTCGGAAATTGGATTAGAGTTCCGACCAATTTCCGACCCTCCTAATACTCGCCAACGACTATAAACGGCTAATGCAACAGGTATATTAACGTGTATATCTCGTCGGAAAACAGTCGAAAATCGGTCTGTAATACCGACCAATTTCCGACGCGTTTATTCGGTCTCCAATCCGTCGGAAATTGGTCAGAAATCCCGACCAAAATTCCGACCAAGTTAAAATGGTCGGGAATTACGGACCAATTTCCGACGGGTTCTGTTTCATCGGAATGTCGTCGGTATGTGGTCGGAAATTTCCGACCATTTTAAATTGGTCGGAAATCGGGATGTTTTCTTGTAGTGTAAGAAATTTTGTGATTAAAAAATTGAGTGATTTCAAGGGACCTATTATAATTAGTATCAGAATGTCGCGGATCGGAATCATCTAAGAAAAATGAAAATTTTACTTACTCTTAGTAATATGGGATTTGAGGGTTTATATAAAGCATTTACGGGGTTATATTAATCATTATAATGTTTAAGTTCATCGTATTAATTAATATATCCGAACTTACAATAGAAACATCTACCCAGGTGAAGTAGTAATTAAGGATGATGCTTTATATAAAGAGACAGACAAGAGAGAAAGTAGAGAATTTCCATGATCGGAGCCAAGTTTGGAGGATGATGGAGTCAAATTTTGAACCGAAATTTGGCAAGATTTTGATTCTGTAAGTATCAAGAAAAAAAGGTTCTATAATTGTTATAGATTTGAGATACTGTATTTTCTTTTCCTTTTTACCTGAGAAATTGAAAGTGTGCAAGTGTTTTTTCCCCTTGATATTAGACTATTAGTTAAACCTATTAACATTTTGGAACACTAAAACCTCTATATTATATTACAGTAAAACCTCTATAAATTAATAATGTTGGGCGTCGAAAAAAAAAATTTAATAATGTTGGGACTTCAAAATTTTATCATCTTATAGAGGTATTAATTAATCGATAAATTAATAATAATTAATTTATAGAGATAAAAATGTTTAGTGCATAATCTTTTAAATTTTATTTTATTTGAATAGATTATACATATATCGCAATTGGATATTGTATCTTGGAAAAGAGAGAAGTTTTCTTGATAAAGTTGAATGTCATTATCTTTGCAATAGTTACTGGAAATTTCAAAAATGGCCAAAATTTTGCAAACGATCCAGCTAAGGGCATCTTCAACCCTACCCCATTTTCTACTCCAAATGTCATTTTGCAGTAAAACTATCTCTAAGCCTACTCTATTTTTAACTGCAAAATGGGGAAATACTATTTTTTCCTTCAAATATGGAGTAACTCCATTTTCAACTACAAAATGGAGTTAAACTTTTTTATTTATAATTTAGTCATTTATATTTTATCATTTTTTAAAACTGTACCTTTCATTTTAACAAATATTACGAGACAATGATTTTATGGTTTCATTATTTTCCAAAAAGTTTTAAGTAAATTTTAAGTAATGTACTTGTCACATATGCACAACAGCACAACAAAATATGACTCATCAAATATTCTTGTAATAATTTCATTTCTTATTTAATATAATTAAATAATTAAAATATATTTGGACTCGATTAAAATTTATAGATATGATGATGAGATCTTATTATAATAGCATAAACTAATATTAAATTTAAAAATACATAAAAATACTGAAATTAGAAATAACATATTTCTATAAATACTACTATTTCTATGTTAGTTATCACAATCCAAAAAACTATTATCTTGTTTATCTTTATTTTCTTCTATCAACCGATTATTTTGTTCATCTTTTTTTTTCCTCTATCAAAATGAGTTTTAACTTCAAAAGTCTATCATGTTTTCATTCCTCATCATCCTCTTCTGATAATGATGATAATATTGAAGTGATCGATAATATGGATCATGAACACTCTAGATTGTTCAACGATTATTTCTCTGAAATTCCAGTCTACAATGATGATATGTTTCAGAGAAGGTATCGAATGTCTCGTTCTTTATTACTTCGTATTATTAATGCAGTTGAAAATTTTGACAATTATTTCACGCATAGAAGGGATACTATGGGTAGACTTGGATTATCGCCACTTCAAAAAGTGACGGCTGTGTTTTAGATGCTAGCATATGGTTTTCCAGCAGATGCTACGGACGAGTACGTAAAGATAGGAGAATCAACGGCAATCGAAAGCATGAAAATATTTTGTCGAGCCATAGTGAACATATTTTCGGAGCAATACCTACGGTCACCAACATGTAATGATCTTTCTAGACTTCTTTACATTGGTGAAAAACGAGGTTTTACAAGAATGTTGGGTAGCCTAGATTCCATGCATTGGAAGTGGAAAATTTGTCCTACCGCTTGGGCTGGACAATATGCAGGCCGTAGTGGATCGCCAACAATAATTCTTGAAGCTGTGGCAGATTATGACTTATGGATATGGCATGCTTATTTCGGAATGCCATGCACTAACAATGATATCAATGTGTTGGAATCTTCCCATCTTTTATCTAATCTTGCTCAAGGTATCGCTCCTCCTGTTCATTATACCATTCAAGGAAAAGAATATAATATGGATTATTATTTGGCTGATGGTATATATCCGAAATTGTCTACCATAGTGCAAAATATTCACGAGCCAATGGGTGCAAAGAAAAAATATTTTGCTACGCGACAAGAAGCATGTAGGAAAGATGTAGAACGTGCCTTCGGGGTTCTCCAGTCGCGATTTGCTATTGTGAAAGTACCATTTCGTTTTTGGAAAAAGAATATGTTACATGACATAATGACTACATGCATGTGTAATTTTACATAACATGATAATCGAGGATGAACGCGATCTCGATGCTCCAATTGAAGTTGGAAGAAAAGCTCCACCTCCAGATGTAGAAGTAGCTGAGGACGAAAATATTCGGTTCCAAAATTTTCTTGTCCGATTCAGAGAAATTAAAGATAAAAACGCTCATTTCTCACTTTGAAATACGTTAATTGATCATGTATGGGAAAAATATTCAAATGGTGATGCTTAAATTAAAATGTGCTTTGTTTTTTTTATTTTTTATGATATTGTAATGGTTAAATTCAAATAATATCACAATTTGTGGAAGTTTTGAAAGAAAAAAAATAATGAGTTAATTCGTAAATTTTATAGATAAAGTGTATTTTTAGCAATTAATAATAATATAGAAAATGAAGAATATACTAAGAATATTCTTTTTGGAGTAAAAAATGGAGGAATACATTGGAGAGAAATCCAACTCCATTTTGGAGTTACTCCATTTTAGAAATAAAAACGAGGGAATACATTAGAGATGCTCTAAGGAAGAAGAAATTGTTAGTTTAGTAATTTTATCGACAACTCTGATAAAAATAGAACCATGAAGGCTGAAATAGAAACAACACGACTTTTCACTATTCAAAAATAGATTCATATATTACTAAATTGTCTTAGGTATGTATGCATAAGATTTATAATTATTAATTTATCATATTATTAGAACCATATATTTACATAGAGATTTCAAAAAAAATATTATCTTATTATTTTATCGAATTATGTTAAATTTTATACTAGCCCGATTTAAGACCGAAATTTTTTATTAATTTATAGTGATTATTAATTTATCGAGTATTAATTTATAAAATTTTATTTTATATGTAAAGCTATATTTTCGAAAGGCCATACTCATAGCCGCGTGGATGGGTCAATTGCCATCAACATTCTAAAATACAATATTTGTCCGATTTATTTCCAAAATCAAGTGTCACCTTACAAACCTCTTTTTGGTATGAACTTAATTCGTTGTATAGTATCAACTTGCAATCAAACAAAGTCGTTTATTTTGGTTGTTTTCGTTTCCACCAGCCAAATCTATATCAAATGCTGCAGCACAAAAAGACCTACCTGTACTTTATTTGAAAAACAAACTTATGCATCTGGTTTAGCTTGCGTTTAAATTTAGGGAATAAAACAACAACAATAATAATATACATAAAAGAGTTGAAAATATATGGTGAGTATATCCACCACTCCACGTGACATTTTGATCGATTTTGAAGGGGTGTTGTCATATGCTATAGTAATAGTTTGTCCTACGGTTCTCATTGATTTTGTGAGTCCGTATGATTAGAATTACATATAATTTTTCTTTTCCTTTTATCTCAAAGGCATTTCTCCTGTATGAATTCTCCTCTCAATGTGTAATTGTATAGTCAAGTGAATAAGAACCCATAGCTACCACCAGACTATGGGGTTCACATATATATTTATAATAAATACGTGATTTTACATCTACACGTACGTGATATATATATATATATATATATATATATATATATGCATGCAACCACACGTGTAGACTCAATACTACTGCATAGTAAACACTCACATGCACGTCATGCATGATAGTATCCGGGAAAACGGCTTATTTTCCTATGAAGTATTCGGCTCCTGATTATTCATATATAAAGTTTTGACTCATGCCAAAAACTACATAAACTACCTAATAATTTGAATTTCCTACATAAAATATTGAAATACGGTCAATTTCACCAAAACCGTAAACGGTGTTAGTTTTCCGTCAACGATTAATGACGTGGCTGACACGTAGCACACCGATTTGGTACGGTATGTGATTTGGTCGATTTTTTTTTTTTTTTAATTCAACATCCCAAAACGATGTCGTTTTGGTGGTTTAAAAAAATAAAAAATATCTTCTCTAGGATTCGAACCCACAACCTCAAAGCCAAAGGCTTAACATTTTACCAACCGAACTACAAATATTTTCTTATTATAATTATCTTATAGTGTTTATATACACCACCATACCCGCCGGCGTTATCTCCGCCTTCGTCGTCTTTCATCTCCAATTCCAAAAGCCGTCCTTTATCTCCTCTCACTCCTTCTTTTTCTACTCCATCGAAGCTCAAACCGTCACCACCGTCGCAATCTGGATTCTACTCTTCGGGACTTTCTTTCCGATCATCCCCGCGTGCTTTCTCCGAACGGTGGAAGCTCCACCGCCCTAACCGGGACATACCCGGATCCGAATCAGAACCCCGGCCCGATTTTGTTGTTGCCGGCCTTGGGTGTTTCCCGACGCCTAAGTTTAGGTTGAGGAAGAACAAGAGCGGTGGTCGGAGAAAAACCGGGTCGAGATCGGAGCGTGATTACTGCTCCGATATGGAGACGATGTCGCCGTGGACTGTTTCTAGTCGGAGATCGGTATCTCCGAGATGGGATTCGCCGAAATCGTCGTTCTCTTCTCTTCGATTCTCGCCACGAAGCTGAATGGGTCGGGTTTGGCCTCTTATGAGCACATTTCAATGCACGACTCGTTTAAAACCATTGTCCCAAGATACGGTGAAGATTTTGTTGGAAAGAGAAAAGAGAGCTCCTATGCGTATAATGTCTATATAAACAACATAAGATAATTATAATCAGAAAATTTGTCGAGTTCAGATGGTTAAGTGTTAGGCCAAATGCTTGAGGTTGTGGGTTCTAATCCTAGAGAAGGTATTTTTATTTTTTAAAACCACCAAAACGACGTCGTTTTGGGATGCTGAATTAAAAAAAAAATCGACCAAATCACATAACGTACCAAACCGGTGTGCCACGTGTCAACCACGTCATTAATCGTTGACGGAAAACTAACACCGTTTACGGTTTTGGTGAAATTGACCGTATTTCAATATTTCATGTAGGAAATTTAAATTATTAGGTAGTTTATGTAATTTTTAGCATGGATCAAAATTTCATGTATGAATAATCAGCAACCGAATACTTCATAGGGGAATATGCCGTTTTCCCGATAGTATCCATCAAAGTATGACACTACCATTAACCCAAAAAAGAAAGTATATCACATTATAAATTATCCCCCAGAACAAAATCACACAAGAGAAGAATTGAGCATATGTGTAATGTGGGACTTGACATCGATCTCTATTAATTTGGTATACATACACTGATACACAATTTGCCTGTCGAGAAATTTATAACGAGTATGTAGGTTTTACGATTAATCTGAACTATCATATATATGTATAATATATATAGATAAAGATGTCCTTCCCGGTCCTCTCTTACTAGATTGAAGAGTTAATTATACATATCAGGCACTTCTCTTTTCATCCATTTTTCCGATTTGAATCTTAGAGTTGATGTAAGAAAAAAAAAAATTGGTCGAATAAACCTACCAAAAAAAACAAAACTACGAGCAAACAATACTTAAACATACATAACCAACACAAACCAAAGTTATCGACATATAAACTGTAAATCGATGGCATCATTTATATAAACTGTAAATCGATGGCATCATTTATAAAACATATTATGTTATATCTGTATTATTTTAATTAAACGCATCCGTTTGACAATACAATACGTATATGGTACTTTAGTATAAAAAATGTTGGAGGTTAGAGCTTATATATCCCAACCACCAAAATAAATAAAAGGCGAAAGTGTCTAGAAAGTCGTGATTCTAATTAATATCTCGACTACTCTAGTTTTACCACAATTGTAATTTCCCTACCAAACACGCATATACACATAGTAAGTTGATCTCTATTTAAGTAGATCAACTGGATCCTTTTTCATAAGTTCTTCAAAATATATCTTTTTCAAATAACAAAAGCAAAATATGATGCCTTTCATTCAAATGCCACGAGAGAGAGAAGGGGAAAAAAAACAAGCGTTGAAAGAAGCGGACCGTACTAGCTTGGTAAATATATATATTTTTGGCTGATGAATTTATATAAACGTTTAACTTTTCTCTTTAATTTGCTCGACCAAAATATGTTTTTGTTATGTATAATTAGTACTACTTACAAATTTTCCATATCATTCTTATACATGCATGTATTTTGAGTTTATGGATATAATTAGAAATTTTGGACATATCATACTTTAATCTCGATAACGTTTGTGATACGTAAAACTCGGATTCGGGTGCATGTGTGCTAATGTTTTTCACTTTTAGATTGTTGTTTGAGTTACCATCACTAGTTTATTTCGGGTTCGTTTCAAATTTAAAAAAGAATAAAAGTAATAAAACCTAATGACTAAACTTCTTGTGAAGCACATATTACTTTTTTTTTTATAGTAACGAGATTTTGAGTAGTAGTAACCACTTATAAGAAAACAATTCGTTAGTAGTTCGAAATATAAATACGTATTATATAATTAACATCAAACCTTGGTGTGAGAAAATCTAAACTAGTACGCTTTATTGATACTAAAGCAATTTTGTTTTTTTAACATCATCAAACTTTCACTAAAGCGATTTTGTTTTATTGCTTTACTGCTATTATTAATTTTTGTTCTTATCAAATGCTTTTCATACGTCTAAATACTTTGCTGTTGTTTTTTCTTTCGCAGGTCGATACCACTTAATTACTGTCCATGGAATATTCATTTGAGCAAGATGTTGGCATGAAGTTGCAGCGGTGAAGGACGAGCTGAATCTATATTGATACTGCCTCGACCTCGATCCTTCACCTCGTTATTAAATACATAGTCAGAATTTCTTTGTCGACTATGTATAAATTAATACCGTGATTTTGATTGGTTGTCTAAAATATGTATCTTGTATATGTATAAACATATTGGTAATGACTTGAGAAAAGTAGTGATTCTTTAAGAATTAATTATTCTTTTTAATGAAGATTTTTTTTTTTTGTGATATATGTATAAACAAAAATTTAATAATTTGTTTCTGTAAATTACGAGAGTGTAACTGATTATTATCTATGCTGAATAAAATGAATAATTATGTATAGAATGACAACAGATAAAATAATAATTTGAGTGGAATAAATATTCTATTATTAATGGAATAAATCTCATTTATTCCAAAACGCTAATTTTTTCAAAAAGAATCTTTTTTTCTGTTATAGGGCCAACACAACAAAATTGGTTCAATTTTCTTTTTCTACTGTAATTGGTAATGGATCTATTAGTGACATAAAATAATTAGAGTTTGTTCGCGTTAAAAATAAAATAAAAAACGATATTATAATAGTTAGAAGAGATAAGAAATTACAGTAAAAAAACTAATTTTATTGTAGAATGGAGTCGATTTATTCACAATCTTAAAGAAAAAATAATAATAATAATAATAATACATCCGAAGAATTTTGTTTTTTATTGTAAATGGACTCGATTTACGAAAAAAAAAAGACAAGTCACTTTCCACAGGTTCTATTTTGATTAGAATGGTCTTTTTCACTTTCGAATTCGCTCACTGTTTGAATTCCGCTTTTATTTTATTTCGTTTTTCCACAGATTGAATCACAACCGGAATTTGGAATCCAAATTTTCCAATAAATCGCTTCGTTTTAAGTAATTTCAACTCTCTCCATCTCCTTTGTGGAGTAGGATGATGAGGATCAATTTTCGTTTTCCGGTTGTGAATTCATCGGAAAGGAATCAGATTTCGGAAATCTTCCACCTCATCTTTTCTGGGTTTTCTTCTTTCGTGTTCGTTCTCGTCTACGAGTTACATCATCAAGCGTCTGGAAGAAGACGAAGACGATGCTGCGTTACTCAATTCCCATACCCAAAACGAAAAAGGTAGCTTTTTTATTTTTAGTTTTCCTCGAAATATCTTTGTGTGAAACTAACTACTCGATTTCTAGAGTTTATGCTGTTCTTTGAATGTGTCATTGTTAGTACTGTTAGATTTTGATTAATGTCGGAGAGATTAACAACAATAGAGACTTTTTGAGTTGTTTGAACACGTGTTCTGAGCTTAAAAACTTAAGCTTGAAGCGTCAACAAGTCGAGGATTCCAATAATAGAAGCTTCCATGGGATTGTGGTTGTTGTTAGAGAGGTCAAATCTTTTTGAAAGCATTTAGGTTTTTTGTTTTTCTTACTAAAAAAATATGATATTTTCTTTAGCTTCAAATCTCCACCATTACTTGGAAAGCTGCTTAATCTTGTGATTGTTCTTCTAATTGTCGCTACCTGAATAAGCCTTGTAATCGTGACATGAACAATCGTTTCATTAGAGCTCTCAAGATACGATATGGAGCAGTGGCTTGAACTTACAATGGAAGCCTTCAAATGGTCTAAGCCTTACGAGCTATACTTCAGCGTAAATCTCGAATATTCCTATCATGTCGGTACTATGTGGTTTGAGCTTCATATGGTACTCTTTATCTACGCTCTAAAGCTCAGGGAGAAAGCAATGGAGTTTATCTCTGCAGGTTATCTTCTTTTTTCTTACTAAATAACTTTTTTTGTTGGCATGGCTTATCGATGTTTTTTTTTCTATAACGGGTTGATTTACTTACTCTCTGTTAATCAAAAGCAGATATGGTCCAATCCACAAAGTCTTATAGAGAAGCAGCTGGTGTTTTTGATTATCTATCTAAGATAGTTCATCCTGATTATTCAACTTGGGTTCCTATCGAGAAGATTCCGGAATTAACATATTCGGTTTGCTCCTCCTTGAGACTCCTCTGTTTAGCTGAAGGGCAGGTCAGTGTTTTCTCATTTTGCTTCCACAAAATTTTGGATTCTTGTGACTTACCAATTCTCGGCCTAGATATCCAGCAATGTGACCTTTTTGGTACATTTCGCTGTCTTTTGCTAAAAAAAAAACTGTGACTTTTCTTCATAATCTCACCAATTCTTGATGAGTAGATTCGGGTGTATCGAGTTTTTAAACAATTTGATTTTTGATCAAATCAGGATTATGCATCGACATTGGGAGATTTACACGAGCTAAAGAGCGGATAACACTTAGCAGAAAGCTTAGAATCAGAAGGGCAGGTAGGGGAAGCCATCGGGGTCTTGCGCCGTGCATTGGCCAGAGCGAAAAAGATGAATCAATCGCGGGATGACAAGTGGAAATCGATGTTCAATAAAGAGAGAGAGCAAGTGATTACAATGATGAACAAGTACGAACGATTAAACAAATATATGATGCTTCAACGTATCCCTTTAGAAGCTGAATTGCCTATTCTTCAAGGTGACAAGATGGTTAAGCTAATTCCTTACCTTCCCACCGAAAAGGAGAAAGAACTTAACTTTGTGTTCTCTTAAGTTTCAAAATTTACTGTTTATACCGTTTCTGTTTTTGGCGCCTGTTTTCTTGTTCAAATATAAGTGAAGAAATAATATGAAACAATTTTTGCTCTTGGAGAGAAGTTGTGTCCAATGAGATTTCTGTTTTCTATGAAAATAAATTAGTAATACTTCATTAACGTGTATGGATTTATAAAAAAAAAAAAAAGGCAATTGACCAAATTAGTACATTTTAAAACTTTTGTTCCAAACTTATCATCCTAAATTTAAAATTCCGAAAATAGTAAAAATAATTATGTAAAAATATTTGTTAACCTAAAATAAATTAAAATTAAAATTAAACATTATGTTTTTGGATTCACTATTTCTAATTTAGGATTTAGTTTTTCTCCATTATAAAAGGATTTTAGATCATTTTAATATTAAGTTTGTGATATTATTGTCAAAATTTGCTATTATTGTCGTTTTCAACTAGTGATGCTAAGTTTGAAACAAAAATTTTAAAATGTGCTATTTTGAACAATTGTCTAACTTTAAATAATGTTCACATCAAATATACGTTTATTCTCTTAGCATTTACACCCAAAAAAAATATATATATACGTTTATTCGTAAATGTATATAAATTTAGAATGAATTACCATTATACAATTACTAATTAGGTCTTCTTCGTTTTTGTCTCCAAATAACTTTTTATTAATATAATCTTAACCCGACAAGTTTGCAAGAGGCTGTACAGCTCCCTCCGCTAATTAGGTCTAGCCGAATATTCCATATGGATATAACATTAGTTAATTAATAATACGAGAAGTAGAAAAAGCATTGGTTGCTTTCATTTCCTATGTTTTGATCTCGTCCTAAAGTAAGTATCAAGAGCTGTTTAGGCTTTTAGTGACTGCGAAAGGTCACATAAAAACCTGCTTTCATTAGCTTAACCCATCCCTGACTTATTAATTAATCATATCTTAAGGAAACCCTAATCCGATTCCTGTTCTTTTGGATATATCATAAAGTTATTGTATTATTTTATATATAATAATATATATACACATATCTATAGAATCGTAGAAATAGTTAAAATATTATTGAAAATTTGAAATAGATCAAACCTCCTCCATATCGAGAACGCCAATTGCTTTTCTCTAGATTCAAGTTTCCCGATGGTATTCCTATTTCAAGTAAAATTATTAGTCTTGGTCAAAAAAAAAAGTAAAATTATTAGTTAATTTTTAAAAATCCATCCATTTGATGCCAAAATAAATACTACTAATATTAAAAATATATATATATAGCCCCATTCAGAAAAGGTTAGAAATAGGTCACATCGCTCATAGAGCCATGAATACTAAAGTTAAATTAAATGGCAAGAAAATCGGATTTTTAACAGGTTTTCTGATTAAACCTTGATTTACGTGGTTATATATATATATATATAAATTGTATTATAAAACTAAAGGCAACAAATTAATAAAGAAACAAAAACACATTGTTCTTGGACGCCCGTACGGATACGAGTTCTTGTTTTGGACGCAACCACGTTCCGAGTTCGAACCACCTGCTGCGAGAAACAAAAAACACATTGTTTTTGGACACCCACACGAATATGGATCCTTCCTTACGACCCATTTGAGAACCTAGGGATGAGTCTATACGTGGATTGCCTTCCTTTCCAGAAATTAGTCAGGATCTCTCCATAGACCTAGAATTTACCATGGATCACCCAAAAAAAAAAAACAAATTAATAAAGAATTGTACAATCGAGGAGAAGGAGTCCAACGTGCACATTTGTATTAATATTCAAGTAACAAGAGAATAAAGTTTTAACTGGAAAAGTTTTAATCTTTAAGGATTTGTAGATTATGCTCTTCAGATTCCGGCATATTCTTCCCATATAATGTCTTCCGACTTCCGAGTTCTTTTTGTATGCCATATATTTTATATTTTCTTCCTTTTTCCAAGACAGTATATTTTCTCTTTATCAAAAAAAAGAAAATCATATTATCTCAAATGTCTTATGTATAAACGTGGCCGACAATACATATATTATATAAGGACGAAATTAATATATTCGTGGTGGCTAAATTTTTCTTAAAAAAATTGATATCAATAGTCTTATTCTCTGTATGACTTTGTGGAGATTTTTTTAAAATGAAGAAGAAAAAATTAGTAGGAAGAAGACGTTTTAAATTTTAGTTTCATATGTAAGTACCGGTTTTAATGGATTCGATCTGTAAATGTTTAGACTAGTCCAAAACGATGTGGTCAAATATATTCACTCAATTAAATGCATCATATCAACTTAATTAATCATTTAGAATTTTACATATCAACAGTAGATTCAAAATTAATATGAATCTTTGATTAGTATAATAGCAACAATGAGAAAAATACAGTAAAACTTACATTTATCCTATGTTTGTAATAGTAAAATTAAAGAGTCTCGCTCCAAACATCTATTATATATAAACCTTTAATAATCAAAAATGAATAGATACTCGACTTCCTTCTGGTACGACAAGTGGTCTTCTCTAAGTCGTTTAAAGGATAAGACGGGTTCAGGAGGTTGCATTGGGCTCGGCATAAGGTTGCAAGAAATAGTGGGTTCAGTCTTAGATAAACATCGGAGGAAAACCATCGACGCATATTGTTTAATGAGATCGAAGAGGTCGTAGAATCTCAGCGTCAGAAACAGAGTACGGTCGGAGACAAAAAGTTGTGGCAAGGAAGAAACAACACATTCAAAACAAAATTCTCGGAGAATGAAACATGGCATAAAATCAGAGATGAGCAACCTTGAGTAGAATGGTACAAATGAGTATGGTTTACTTATGCAACTCCCAAATACTCATTCCTTGTGTGGCTCGCAATTCATAATAGGTTGTCAACAAAAGATTGTATGATGTGCTGGAATCCTACAACTAACACAAAGTGTGTTTTATGCAAAAATCCTTTGGAGACACTGGACCATCTCTTTTTCTCTTGTAGATTCACGGCGGAGATCTGGTCAAGATTAGTCAAAAACTTGATGGGTGATAGCTTCACAAACGATTGGGCTGATATCGTTACTCTCCTCTCCGATCCAGCACAAGGTTATACTCCTCTATTCTTGGTTAGATATGTGTTACAAGCGACTGTACATTGCATTTGGCGGGAACGAAATAGGAGATGTCATGGTGAACAACCGTCTACCACTCTTCTACTTGCTCGTTTTCTTGACAAAATCGTACGCAATCGAATATTATCAATTAAGAAGCTGGGGGCATCAAATACGATGATGGGTTACAATGGTGGTTCGCCACTAAATGATCTCTTACCTTTCAAATTTGGAAATGTTCTAAATTTATGTTCTAGGTTTTAAAGCACACTCGATCTCTAAAACTATGGATTCAATGTACAAAAGTTTTTTGTTGAGTAAAATTTTACATTCTTCAAAAAAAAAAAAAAATTTAAAAAAGTTTTATGATATTTTTGCATCATTAGTCTTTGTACGAGTAGAAGAAGACAATGCTGGTGAGGTACACCGAATAATTTCTTTGTTAGAGCATCTTGATCTTTTTTCCGAAATTGTCCGACCAAAATTTGAATGGCTCGGCCACACCGACGGCAACAGACTGACCATAGGACCGTAAATCCCGGTGGTGGTCTCAACCGATGCGATGGTGTTGGCCGTAGAGTGGTTAGTCTGTGGGACCCATAGTCCTCCGACGACCACGAAATGTTGCGTTTGAGAGTTTCTTCTGTTGTTAGGGGTTGTTTGGCTATGCCGTCTTGTATGCAGTCTGTATTTCTATGTATTATCATAAAAACATGAAAGAATAAATATTTTAATGAAAAATATGAAGATAAAATAAATAAACTCACTAGTTTTTTTTGTTTTTTAAAAAAAGGATTAAACCGACAAATTTTTACTGTACTCTTCAAAATTCACGTGCGCAAGTGTCTTAATTTGGCAAAAAAACATATACTATAAATTTTTGTACCAATTATGGATTTTTAAAAAACTATTACTACTACTAACCTGTAAATGACTTTTGACTTCATCGTTGGTCAATCCATCAATCTTCATTAGCTCTCTTATCTGTTTCGGCGTAGCTACTGCAAATATACGATTTAATTAAATTTCATGAACCCTAATCAAAATACTATTATTATTATTAAAAACAAATTAAGTATAATCAAGAAATGCACCATGAGGACCACCAAGCTGTTTAAGAGCGTTCAAGAAGCGTCTGTGCAACTCCTGCGACCAACACCGCCTCTGCTTTCTCTGCCCTCTTCCGCCGCTGCCGCCGCCGTCTTTCTGCGGCTCCTTCTTCTCACCATCGCTTCCGTCGTCGTTTTTCCCGTTGCTCGTTTCATAATACGGCGGTTGTTGAGACGCTTCTCCGTCGTTTCCTTTGATTAGCTCCACAATTATTTTTGTCTCCTGTTGTGACTGTTCCTGAAAACATGAAACGCAGATTAACTTGAGATTTCGCGTTAGGCCTTGATTGTTTACGTTTTGCCAAAATTATTCCCTTAATTGTAAATGGAAAAGTCAAATGCAGAATCTTCCGGATACGTTTAGTTTTTACATTTGCAGTTTACAAATTATATTGTAGAAAACACTGAAAACAAAACGCAAGCGCTACACTGTCAAAAAAAAAATCTCCTTTAAAAATGCAAAAGTTGTGTTTGAAACAATGGAGACCACAATCTTCCAACGTTAGATATATTCTCAAAACAAAACGAAATTGTGTCTCGTCCGATTGTTTCAAACGAAAATGTTTATGTTTGCATAATTTTCATTTTTTAAAGAAAAATATCATGTGTTAGTTTATTTATCAAACAGCTATACAAATTACAAATGCAAATAAATAAAATATATCTTACCGATTTATTAGAAAGAACCGCGTCAGGCTGGTTCCAGAGCTGAACAGACTTGAGCCATTCAGATTTCATGTTCTTGTCATTGATGTCTATGTCGGTTTCATGAGATTCGTGTTCATCTTCATCTTCATCAACCTCCTCTTCTTCCTCTTCTATGGAGGTCGAAGAGTGTTTGATTGGTATGAACAGATCCAAGACGGGCCCACATTCTCCGGTGGTCTGCTCCGAGCACTCCGATTGTCCGTACAAGTTCTCCGTCGTCGTCCCTGATATCTCCTTCTTATATGCCTCGATCGCTAAATTCCCAAATCCATAAATAATATAAATCTTTCGATCTATAGCATTTATAAATCAATAGATATATAGATACGTAGATGCATATGTATGTATAGATTTGTACCTTGAGTGACAAGCTCTAAGCAAAGAGGAAGCTCGCGTTGGAAGACATTGATCTTGCGGCGTTCTTCTTCAAGAGCTTCGATGTACTCAGAACATCTTTCACGTTTCTGATTGTAATTCTTCATATTGCTCAAGTTCTTAATCATGGTGGTCTTAGAGATTAATCCACCTTTTTTGTTTGTTTAATAAATAATTATAACTATACAGTATTCTTTAAACAAGAATATGGGTTTATGTCTCTTTATAAAGAGAACAAGTATATGGCTCTATCGGGTTTCTCAAGGATCATTATTTTAACATAGAAGTCGAGCCGTCGCATTGCAAGTCGAATCTTGCTTTTATTTATAGAATATGTATATACCTTGATCCCGAAATTATAATAATTAATATATGTTTGGTATGTGTATAAAGAAATGTATATAATAATTTTTTGATTACCTAACTAGAATATGAAGGAGATTTGTCTTGTTGTAGTAGTATAGATTGGGAGTGGTGAATATTCGCAAATGCGATTCCAAGTTTTTTTTTTTTTTGGAGTTTTATATAAACATATATATATATATATATATATATATATATATGGGTATATCCAATCAAGTGTACGGATTCTTATATATAGTAAGAATGTCAATGTTTTTAGCTGTATATGTAATATATGGATGGTTTGTTATGTTAGATATGTCGCATATGAGATAAGAAACATGAGATTATCTACTTTTAACCAATAGATTTTGATTGAGGATTAATGAACTTTAACATCGAATTATATATAGTTCACTTGATCCCATATATGGATACGTTGTTTGATATGAGTGTTGTCAATTCAGCTGTGGTATTCAATTCATGATAGGTCGATAAAGAAAAAGTGAAAGTTCCTTGGTCATCTAATGGTAAAAATATTAAAAAATTTGTACATCATGTTTGGAGTTTGATTCCTAGAATATACAAATTTTGTATATTAATGAATGCAAAATTTATCGGAGTTTCGAGAGTGCTGCATATTTAGTTGTTCGTCGTGATTTCGTGTGTTATGAGGAGAACTGTCCATCTTGGATATGATACATGTAGAATAATATGTGTATTGCGGGAAAATATGTATAATATCGTGGAATCGTTATTTGTAGAGTTCTTCATTATAATCGTAAGTGTTAGAGGTAGGTAGTAGAATTCGATCGATTAATCATGTGTAGTACAATTAAATCAATTATTTCTGATGATGATGTAACAATATTTAAAAATAAAAGTTGATAGAATATGACCTAACTAATATATAAATAATATCAATTAATCTATTATTTTTTGCCAATTAATTTTAAATTTAGTGTCCATGAATTTTTAACATGTTATATATGAATTTTGAAGTTATATATCGATTGTTATTTACTTATTTTTTGTTATATTATATAATGCACCTAGTCAGAACAAATGTCTTAAAACAACATTAATAATTCCAAAATGCTTTTCATACGAATACAACAGTAATCGAATTTTGGTAGAAATTATACGTTCTCTTATATTATTTTCAAATACAAACTCCGCTTCTTGATCTAATCTTTGTACAAGTTTGAGTTTTTTAGATTATTAGGTCGTTATAAAAAAAAATTTGTTGGTAAAAGTCGTTTATAAATTTAATACGTCGGAAAGAATATGCAAACCCCAAAATCCTAAATCAGCCGGCAAAAAAAAAAAACCAAACTTGTACAAAGGTTAAGCATGAGCTATTTTTTTTTATAAGCATTAATCTCATCGATAAAAAATCTATATAAAAGGTTGAAAATATTTTTGTAGTATCCTAAAATGAAAAGCCAAAAATATGGGAGGAGAAAAAAAAAACGTCATATATATTACCAACAAATTTTGTTTTTGGATAAATATTTGATGGCCTAAAGCAATATAAAAAATGTGGTCTTTGGATATTTTCAGAAACTTTAAATTTTGTTTTTTATTGCAACATTCTTTTGATATAAATATATATTGTTTCATATAGAAAAAATGGATTTGGTGTATTAAAAATAAGTATCTACTATTTTTTGGGAAAAAAAATCTATTTAATTTTGAAGTAGGTGCTGTAATTTTTAAGGAAAATTATTTTACAAAAGTGATAAAAAGAATCAATAAAAATCATTTAAAAGAAAAGAAAACGAATTATTGTGTTTGAAAAAAAAGAGGATTAAATTTAATCATAATATTTTAGTTGATAATAATTGATAGTTAAAAATGAAATAAACATGATTATACGCATAAAAATAGATTAAATTTATATATATATAAAGTAAGCTTTTCTCTCTTCTCAAGTTGCCACCTCAGCATCCTAAATTTTTTTGATACATACTAAATACATATATTAATTATAAATTTGGTTTTAACATTATGAAAAGAAATTGAAAATGTATTATTCATATTATAAATTAAACCAGAAAATAATAAACTTATATGAATATAGTTCTTTGAAATAATAACATGTTTAATAAATTTGGTTATCATAATATATTTCAACTTTTATAAATATTTAATTAGGTTAAGTTGTATCGCAAATATTATAAAAAAAACTAAAATATCAAACAAGTTCTACAATTAAACAAATAAGTTAAATATGTAACTAAATACATAAAGCCAAATATAAATTGGCAAGTTTTACATTTAATAAAGAGACAAATAAATAAAATTAAGGTATACTTAACATAATAATTGCAATTATACATAACTATGAAAAAGAGAATAAGAGCCAAAAAAATTAAGAAACATATTAAAAGTATTTACACGAAAATATAAATTAAGTTTGAAAATTTAAGATCGTTGTGTTTTGTGATATTATTTTTAACAAAAAAAATAAAAATAAATGTAACTACAACAGGAGAAAAAAATAAAAGCTTTGTATATGCAAAATATATATCATGTGATGTAAATATATTTCAATTCTCATAATAATTACCATCCATTAATACAATAGTGTTCCCTAGAATTTGAAAAGACATTTACTTAATAGAAGATAGATTATATTGAATTAATCTAAAGAAATTTCAATTAAATAATTTAATTTTATCAGTTTATTTATATAGTTTAGAAAAACTATAGAATTTAGTATTTATGAATTATGGATTAAATTTATTCTAAATAAAATCAAACAAATGTTGTGACTTCAAACAATCAGTTATATATGGAAATCTTTTTCAACAAAAATAAAAGAAAAATAGATTTAGGAATCACAAACATATTGCACACACAAATAGGGTTAAAATCATACATAAAACACTCCAAAAATAATAACTTCACATGAAACAAAATTAAAAAAATTTATTATGCAACTTTAAAATGTAAATATCTTCCCTTTAAAATGTAAATATCTTCCTCTTAAAAAACTCAACTAATTGCATAAAATTGATCACCAAAGAAAAAAAAGAGGTAAAAATGTGTACCTTCCAATAAATAAACACATAGATGATCATAAATTAAAAAAAAAACTAAAACAAATACACAGATCTTAAGCTGATAGAGATAATTAAATTAACTAAGAGACCAAATAAAATAAAATACCATTAGATTAAAAAAATTGTTTACCACGTCCGCGCAGATCACACCCTTTGTGATTGAAATTGAAAGTGAAATATCACCGGCGATGGGGGAAGATATTAGAGAAGACGAGGGTTTTAGAGCAGTGGGTAATGATTTTTTTACAGGATAATCCTATTCACAAGAACTCTCTCTCTCTAAATGTTTGAATCGACGCTCGACCCCATATTTCTTATATTTTTCCAAATCGGCCCATATTATCTCAAATGTTCCCATTAACATATACATCTACGATGATTTTGATAGTAAATTAGTGATAGAAATTAAATCATTTTTCAAATAAAATTAAATATATTTTGTAGTCACCAACACTGGATCAACGAATATGAATAATAGTAAATTCTGAACATTTTATTAGTATTCGGTTTTAGGTAAAAATAGATAAAAAATACAGTGACTTATTTCGAACTATTTTTTTTTAAGTTCGGAGAATTCTAAATTCACAAAACTAACTTTCCTTTTATTAGTATTCGAAGTAACTTTCGGACTATACAAAACTAACCCTATTTCGAAGTATTTATTTTATTAGTATTCAGTTGGGTTAAAAAATATACAATTTCCTAAACTTTAAAATGACAAAAACTTAACTTTTAAAAACCAACTAATTGAATAAATAGTCAACCAAAAAAAAAAAATTCAAATTTTGGATCACTCACTAAACAAATACATAAATAAACATAAAATTAAGAAAAAAAAAAAAAACTTAAAAATAAACAATCCACATTTCTTAAGCTAATAGAGACAAATCCATTAACAATCATACTAATAAAACTAAAATAATATTATACCAAATTTTTTAAAACAAAATTGTGTCCACGTCCGCGCGTAGCGCGGATCACACACTTGTTCTTCTATAAAAAGAAGCTAAGAAGGTATAAAAAAATGGGGCACTTGCAAAAATAACCTAAAATTTGAGGTCAACCCAAAACATAACCTCTTTTTTCCTTCTCCTCAACAAATGCCATTTTGTGTCCATTACACCCTTCCAGCTTGCGATATTCATGAAAATGCCATTCTGAGAAAATGAGTAGACTTCTTTTGAAGTCTTTTGAAGTCTGCTACATTCTGAAAAATACACAAAACACCTTTGGATATCCACTTATTTACGAAAATGTCATCTTCTTCAATTTTCTCAACCACCATGAACAACCAATTTCGAGTTCTAAATGCTTCTCCAACCAATTTCTTTGGCTCTAACTCCTCATCTTTATGCTCATAACCTCGTAATCTTCCATTTCTTCTCCATTTTCATCCAAAAAACTCTCATTTTCGTTTTCAAAATTTACAAATTCTTAGATCTTGCTTGTTTCGGTAGCTATTGCATAAGAAGGACTGGAGTTCTTTGATATTGGTTAATCATAGTGTTCTGGGCACTCGAAGAAGCTCAAAACAGCCTCAAACCGGATCTAGGTAATTATTCACTTCATTTTCGTTAATTTTCATATCTGTTTTGCGAGAGTAGACTTCATACTCTTCATCATAGACTTCATTTGAAGTCTCCTAGTCAACCATAGGTTAGTTTTGCAATTGACTATTTTTTCGTTTTTGTAAGGAGACTTCAGGTGAAGTCTGTGAGTTATCCTTTGAAAACAAAAAAATCACCCGTAGACTTCATATGAAGTCTCCGAAAGAGAGAGGCTACTTTGGTAGTTGACCAAACTCTGACTTTTATATGGCAGACTTCATCTGAAGTCTTCTGGAGAAGTCTTCAAGAGAATTCTTCTTTTAAGTCAGTTTGGTATTTGACCAAAATTTTGACTTTTGATGAAAGTTAGTTTTGCGTTTGACAAAAATTTCAAACTTAAAAAAAAAAAAACTTTTTTTGAGTAGACTTCATATGAAGTCTACAAATTTAGAGTAGACTTACAAAAGAAGTCTATTTTTTCAAAAACTGAAGTAGACTTTAAACGAAGTCTGCAATGAATATTTTTGGTCAAACTCAAAACTAACCTTATTTTTCGTAGACTTCAAACGAAGTCTACTTTCAGTATTTGAATTACAAAAGTGACTCATTTTCAGTAGACTTCAGTCTGAAGTCTTCTCTAACGACGTAAACTTCATTAGAAGTCTTCTTTAACAGCGTAGACTTCAAATGAAATCTACTTTAAAAGTCAAACACTGATGAGATTCTGGTCAAATGAAAAATTAACCTATTTTTCAGCAGACTTCATGAAGAAGTCTACTTTTATAAAGTCAACAGTTTGGTCAAATGCAAAAATAACCTGTTCCACAGTAGACTTCACACGCAGACTTCTAAGAATTTATGTAGACTTCAAATAAAGTCTTCTTTGTCAACTTCTCATAGAAGTCTACTGTGTAACGTTTTTAAAAAAACTCATTTAGAGCATGTTTATAACGAATCTTTGAGCTTTTTTTGTTCTAATATGTATTTTTACTAGTCTTTTTGCTGTTGTATGAATTTTATGTGTTTTAACTAGATAATTATGGGTGAATCAAATTTGTTGATTGATTAGGCATTTAGCTCGTAATAGAAGACTTCATTTAGAAGTCTTATTTGTCAACTTCTCATAGAAGTCTACTGTGTAACGTTTAAAAAAAAAAACTCATTTAGAGCATATTTATAACGAATCTTTGACCTTTTTTGTTCTAGTATGTATTTTTACTAGTGTTTTTGCTGTTGTATGAGTCTGGTGTGTTTTAAATCGATAATATTGAGTGAATTAATTTTTTTGATTGACTAGGCATTAAGCTCATAATAGAGGACTTTCGGTAGAAGTCTACTACGTACTATTTCATTGAATTATGGTTTGTAATCATGAATGCTAATGGGGGTTGTTCTTGTTTTTCTTACATGAAATGGTTAACCTACATGTTGTTTACGGAATATATTAACCTACCTGTTGTTTACGGAGAATGGATGTTTAAAGACTGGTCGTGGCATTTTGTGGTGGATAATCGCATAGGGAGAATGTATTTTTTGAGTGATGGTTGTACACACATGATTATATGCTAGACAAGAAAATTGAGTTGGTGGAGTTAACTTATTCATTACCAGATTCATTCATGTAATGCGATTAAACACTCTGACCCAGTTTCTATTTGTTATGCACTCTGAAGTTGTTTTAATTTGTTATGCGATTAAGCACTCTGAACCAGTTTCTATTTGTTATGCACTCTGAACCAATTTTTATTTGTTATGCAATTAAGCACTTTGAACTTGTTTCTTTTGTTTTTGTTGTTATGATGTTAAATCCTAGTCATTACAAAACACCTGTCTTAGAACAATGTTACATCATTTTGTCAAGTTCCATTGATAGGTTACAAAAACTTTCAGCCCTATTAATAGTCACAAAAAAATCTCCCACAATAATATCTTAATCATTACAAACACCTGTTTCAGAACAATGTTACATCATTTTGTCAAGTTCCCGTTTGATGTTGGCATCACACAAGGTCGATCGTAATGTCATTCCAAGTGCATGGCATTTATGATGGGAAGTGAAGTCTGCAGTCATTAAATAAATATGAATGAGAAATCTGTGAATTTGAAATCTGAAATCGAAGTCTAAAAACGAAGTCTGGAAACGAAGTATGGAAACGAAGTATGGAAACGAAGTATGGAAACAAAGTATGGAAACGAAGTATGGAAACGAAGTATGGAAACGAAGTCTGGAAACGAAGTCTGGAAACGAAGTCTGGAATCGAAGTCTGGAATCGAAGTCTGAAAAACGAAGTTTGGAAAACGAAGTCTGGAAAACGAAGTCTAGAAATAAAGTCTGTAAACGAAGTCTGAAAACGAAGTCTGAAAAACGAAATTAGAAAACCCAGAAATATGAACAAAAATTAGAAAACCCAGAAATATGAATAAAATTAGAAAACCTAGAAATGTTCAATACATTTACAGCTTTGTTCAACAGAAAACCCAGAAATATGGAAAAAAAATTACCGGAAAAATCAACAAAATTTTTACATTTGAAAAGACAAACCACAAAATCTGGAAAAAAAAATCAAATCTAACTAACAAAAAAATATAATCTAATCTATCTAACAAATCAAATCAAATATAACTAACAAACGACAAACAAAAAAATCAGAGAGATGAAGCAAAGATCCAACATCAGGAAAATCAAATCTAACTAACAAACAAAAATCCACGAATCTGAAAAAAAAAGAGTAAAATCCACAAATCTGATAAAGAGCAAACTCTATGAATCTGGAAAAAAGAGCAAAATCCACGTTTTAAAGAGATCAACTCCTTCTCCTACAAAAAAAAAATAGAAACAATAGTCATTTAGTTACCCAGATATAAGGAAGAACGTTAGATCTAAACAAGAGAGAGAGAGCACAAAGAGACGAGGGAGAGAGGGAGACCGCCGTTTGAGAGAGGCAAGATTTTTTTACATGATTAGGGTTACTTCCTTTATATATGATGGAGTAAAATTCCCGGTTAGGTAAATTTATTTCAATAGATTTCGGTTTAGCAGACTTCTATATCTCATAATTCAACTATAACCTATAAATTATTTCCTTGGTTAATCTGATCAAATTTTATGAATTTTTTATTTTTAAAACATAATAATTGAGTATAATAAATTTTTAAAACCTCATAATTTTATAACATAATATTATTTCTTTTTATTATTTAAATATAAAATTTAATTACAGAGCAGAGTTCTGAGAAGTCTACATGAAGTCTACTCATAATTCAACTATAACCTATAAATTATTTCCTTGGTTAATCTGATCAAATTTTATGAATTTTTTATTTTTAAAACATCATAACTTAGTATAATAAGTTAACTGTAATTTCACTACCCCTACAGGTTACTTTTGCTTTAACTCAAATAAGGGGTCTAGTTTTGCTGAAAAACTAAATTTTAGGTTATTTTCAGCAATTCCCCCTAAAAAATACGTATAAGAAGAATAATCCATAATTATTGAATTATTGAATTACTGCATTCAAACTAAAATAAAATATGTGGCCCTATAAAGTATATAATATAATTGTGGCCTAAAGTTAAAGCTTTATGTGTTTTATGGCCGGATCGGGCCTAATTACTAGTATATCTCTATAATATTATTTAAGAATATATTTTTAAAAATGAACTTTGTTTTGTAAGTTATTACATGAAATGCCATTACAAATAACAAAGAATAATTGAAATAGAAAAATATATAATAGTCTTTTAAAATTATTTATTAGAACATGAAAAATATATATTTTGCATTAAAGAGTTTATTTATTATTTAATATATTAATTATTTTTAATACTATTTATTTTAAAATAATAATCAATTCATATATATTCAAAGAAAAAAATATATTCAAAATCTCGCTATATTTTTTACTATAATTTATTATATTTTATTTGAATATATATAAAAAAAAATTTGAAATTTTTTTTACTAATTTTATAAAAGTTAGACACAAGAATTTTTTTTTTTAAGAGTTCGTAAACTAACCACAAAGACCAGTCATTTAACGATGCATATTAGAGTTGTGTTTTCAATATTATAAGTTTTTGCGGATTAGCCCGAATAATATTTTAGTTTAACTGAAAAACAGGTTAAATAGACAAATTATTACAAATTGACAACTTTATCTATAATTATTAGTTAGCCATATTATAAAATTCAGATAAAAACAATTTTTAAAAATTTCAAAATATTTTTTTTTTAAATTACCCGTGCTATAATTAGCACCAAAATATAGCAAGATTTTGAATAGTTTATAAAAAAACATAAATTAAAATGTCATAGGACTTTGACACTATGTTGAATTCGTTATAACCTTATCCATAAATACAAATATATTAGTGTTTATTGTGTATATCCAAGCAATGCGAGTCCAGCGTGCCTAAATATCTTTTGTTTTGACCGGTAATTTTAATTATATAAGAGAATTGGATTGTGGTTATAGACGCAAACGAGGGCAGATTCATACGAATACAACAGTAATCGAATATTATTGGTAGACTAAAAACCATACATTTCTATAATATTATTTAAGAAAATATTTTTTTATAAGTTATTACAAATAAAAAGATAATTAAAATAGAAAATTATATAATTGTCTTTTAAAATTATTGATAAAAATATGAAAAATATTTATTTATCATTAAAGAGGTTATATACTATTTAATTTCTTAATTATTTTCAATATGATATACTTTTAAATAATAATCAGTCAAATAATAATAATAATAAATCCATATATATTTAAAGAAAAACATTATTCGAAATCTAGCTATATTTTGGTAGAGTAAAACTATACATCTCTATAATATTATTTAAGAATATATTTTTGAAAATAAACTTTGTTTTATAAACTATTATATATTATGTCATTACAAATAAGAAAAAATAACTGAAATAGGAAAATATATAATTGTCTTTTAAAATTATTGATAAAAATATGGAAAATATTTATTTATCATTAAATATGTTATTTACTATTTAATACTTAATTATTTTTAATATTATATATTTTTAAATAATAATCAATTGACGTCAAAAAATAAATAATAATAATCAATTCATATATATTCAAAGAAAAATAAATATTCTAAATCTTGCTATATTTTTCACTATAATTTATTATATATTATTTAATATATATATACAAATAAAAGTTAAAAATTATTTTACTAATTTTATTAAAAGTTATACACAAGAAAATTATTTTTTTAAGAGTTTGTGAACTAATCACAAAACTATAGTCATTAAACGGTACATATTAGAGTTATGTTTTTAAGATTATATGTTTTACAGGTTAGCACAGATAATATTTTAGTCCACTACAAAAAGGGATTAAATAGACTAATCATTATGTTTGACAACTCTATCTATAATCATGAGTTAAACATATTATAAAATTCAAATAAACATAACTTTTCTTAAATATTTTTTAAAAAATTACCCCGCATTATACATAGTGCAGGGTAAATCCTAATTCTCTTATATTAATTTTAAATACAAACTCTGCTTCTTGATCTAATCTTTTTAGAAGTTTGATTTTATAGATTATTAGGTTGTTTATAAATTCAATACTTGGGAAAGAATATGATAAACAGTGTCGACGGGATGAACTGTATCGACGGCTTAGGATGAACAGTATCGCGTGGGATGAACAATGTCGACGAGATAGTGGATGAACAGTGTCGACGAGATGACGGACGAACAGTGTCGATAAGATGGTGGATGAACAGTGTCGACAGAATGAACATTGTCGATTAGATGGTGAATGAACAGTGTCGTCGGTTTTATTAGTTGCTATCACAATTTTCGGCAGTTTTCATGTCAAATGGCATTGTTGCAATTATTTGAAATAGGGAATGATATTTTTGGTGTAATTTTTTTTTTTCCCCAAAACTAATTTTGAAATTAACTTTTTCCAAAAACTAATTTTTTGGTCAACTAATGTTTTTCACCCAAATGAGCCGTATGCAAACCCCCAAATCTTAAATCAGCCAGCAGAAGAAAAAAAACCAAACGTGCATGAGCTTTTTTTTTTTTATAAACATTAATCTCATCCATACAAAATCTACATAAAACGTTGAAAATATTTTTGTAGTATCCTAAAATGAAAAGCCAAAATGTCTCTTCGTAGATAGCCGAAACATGGGAGAAGAAAACCTCATATATATTACTAGTATATTTATAAATAAAAAGAACGAATTAAAATGTCATAGGACTTTGACACGTTGTTGAATTCGTTATAACCTTATCCATAAATACAAATATTAGTGTTCATTGTGTATATATCCAAGCAATGCGAGTCCAGAGTGCCTAAATATCTTTTGTTTTGACCGGTAATTTTAATTATGTCAATTACAAAGTAAACCATATATGCGAATGTTTCTCTCCATTATAATGGCGAGCCAATGCCTTTCCCAATCAAGACATAGATTAATGTTATAAATATCGATTTATATGCTATGCTGTTGTTATATCCTCTCTTTTTTTTTTCGCCAACTGTTATATCCATTTTATTTTCAATTTTATAAGAAATTAAATGTGATATTTAACATAAGAGCTCTACTAATAGCTGTCAGCTTTAATGAAAAAAATGGTCGTCTCTAGAAATCGAGATTGGTGTTTGATGATGAGCTTATCTGTTTTGATTAGATTGAAATGTGTTAATAAATTAGTGGGCAAATAAAGATTTAGAGAAGTATAGTATTGGATTATAATTGTCCCCTCGAAGTCTCAAAAAGCCATACTCACCGCTAAATCAGTGGTTCGAATCAGCCCCTCACCGACTGCAGCCAAACAAAACGACACCGTAATGCTAATCTAGTAGGCTTAACAGGCCCATCTAATATACGGCCTTATCATGTTTCTTACTTGGGCTTTTATTTATTAAAACATTCACCAAGTTTTTCATTCCTCACATTAGAAAGAGTTTTTTTGTTTTCCAAAGCACCATAGTGATATTTCATAACTTCTTGTTTACTTATTATTCCCTATGTGTCATTTTAAGTGATGTTTAAAGATTATCCTCTATGGGATCATGGATCCACCCACAAACGAATTTTTTTCTTCCAACACGTATGCTTTTTTTTTTGCCAACACATATGCTTTGACTGGTAGACACAATAATACCGATAATGGTAACTTGCGCTAACTACCTTCCTTCTCGACTAGTTTGCATTAACTGATTGCGTTTTAGTTTCAAAATTTAATGCCCACCAAAAAGTATTTAACATAATTATTACTATCAAACTGTCAAAAAAAAATACTACTAATAATGTGTTACCACCACTAATTCTAGGGCTGGGATTTATTATAACCGAACCGAGCCGAACTGAGTTTTGGTCAATTCGGTTATGATTCGGTTATGTAAAAAGAACCGATCGACAATATTTTTAATTTTATTCGGTTCTCGGTTTGGTTCAGCTGAACCGAACGGTTAACTAAATTTTTTTTTTTTTTTAAAAACTAAATCTGAATTTGAGAATAACCGAAACTTACCGTAACTATCCAAATTGAACTTAATTTGCCAACAATTTTGTTTATAACCAGCCCACAAAAAAATAACCGAATTTCTTACAAACCGAACCGAACCAATATTTTATTTAGTTATTTTCGGTAAAAAATCTATAATCTGAATTATCCAAAAAACCGAACCGAAAAATCCAAACTAACCGAATTCACAGACCTAATTAATTCCATTGCCATAATTGTTTTAACATATTACCATTCGCAGACCTAATTATGGTTTATTTTTAATGATTAACTTGTGATTTGTGAATCACATTGCCAAGATATTTTTTTTTTCTTTCTCAAATAGCAAATATTTAATGGTACACAAATAAAAACTTTAAAAAAAAATGTTTGACCATGTTGCTTTCCACGTTGTAGCGAATCCGTCGTAAACAACAAAAGTCACATCTAAAACAAAAATTTATTCCCCCAACACCGCATTAACTAAACTCACACAACTCATCAAAAGATTCGATTACAAACAAAAACAATACTACGTCGAACTAAAAAAGCTTCTTTTTTTTTAAAAAAAGAAAGCAATTATTATAGGGACACGAGAAAAATACAAAACTAATTAGTAAAGTTTTTTATGGTTGCGCCTGGCTCCGTCGCCTTAGCTTCCGGCGCCGGTTTCACATCCTTGGACGGCGTAACCGCCGTTCCGGTGAGCTCCAACGGCAAATCAACAATACCCTTTAAGTAAAAAGTGTAGAACAGTTTCGTCGGATACACAAGCTGACGAAGCTTAACCTGTCCGTATGCACCTTCGAAGATCCCGGAGCCACCAGTGACGGCGAGGAACGTGTCCTCGTATGTCAAGTACGGTCCTTGTACGGACAAGTGACCATAGTCGCCGAAGTAGAAGCTGTAATTGGCTTCGAATCGGTCACCGTTCTTCTCCGGGACGTGTTGGATCAAGACGCAGAGACCGGCGGTGATTCCGACTCGTTTCTTGAGATCGCCGGTGTAGAGTTTGTTGGTGAATGGGACAAGATCTCCGAGACAGAGCTCTGTTGGTTTTTTGCCGAGTTTTAGAACTGCTGGGCTGTTTCGATCTCCTTCGTTGAGCTCGTACACGTGGAGTTCTTGGGTTTTACCTGAATAATAAGACTCGATTTTATAAGTTGGATTTTTGTTTTTTGAGCTTAAAGGTGGGTCTTTTACACGAAATTTTGATCTTGATTTTTCTCAACTTTATGATTTTTTTTATCGGAAGATTAAAAGTGAAATTTTTGAACCGGGTTATTGGTTTTAAGATCTGAGATTATGTCAATTTTGCAAATTTATGAAGTGGGCATTTTGATTTGTGAGCTTTAAAAAAACAGCATCAGTCTTTGACACGAAATTTGTTTTATCTCGATTTTTTGCTCAAATCGGCGGAAAGATTGTACGAAAAGACAAAAACAAAGGATCTGTTAACTTACTTGGTCTGAAATTTTCAGTCTTGCCCCAATTCCAGAAGAAAGCTCGAGTAGGGGAGAGATACTTGGGAGTGGATCTGGATCGGGAGGAGAAATTTGGACCGTTAGATGAGATCCCAAGGTTTTGGAAAGATCTGGAGAAACCAAGAAGAGAGCTTCGATGAAAGTGATGATTACGGGAGAGATTGTTGAGAGTAGTCATAGAGATGGATTCGAGAGACATCGAAGAAGAAGCCATGTAGTTCAAAAAGACTTGAAACTTTGGTTTGATTGATTATTAAAGAAGAGATTGGGGATCTGTTTTTATAATGAGTGAGTCTAGTCTACGAATGTGAATGTGTGTATATTAGATCAATGTAGATCAAAGTATGTATTTTGGTTAAGTCTCCTTTAGCTTAATCACTTGTATATATACATTGCACATTCACATTTTACAAAGTAATGATAAATATCAGTTTTACTTTCTCTCTCCTAAATCTAATATGGTATCAGAGCGAATTTTTTTTTCTCTCCTTCCGCAACAAATTTTTTTCTTCACCATCTTTCGAACTTCAATCTCCATGATTAGAGCTTGATTTTTTCTTCGATTCAACATCAAATTGACTAGAATCTCTTGTTTTTGAGCTCCGTTTTGCTCGATTTCATCTTGATTTTGATTTCTTTCTTGCGGTTTGTCGTTTGTCTTGACAATGGTGAATCCAACTGCGACGTTTCGTGATACTTACGATAATCCGTATTATCTCAGTGGTAGCGATCATTCTGGCTTAATCTTGGTGTCAGATCGCCTCACAGGCACAGGTGATTTCGGTTCATGGTATGAATCGATGCTAATGGCGTTAAATGGCCGTAACAAACTTTGTTTTCTCGACGGATCTCTTCCGAAACCAGCGGATGGTCACAGAGATGCAGCGACTTGGTCTCGAGTCAATGATGTGGTTCGTTCTTGGCTCATGAACTCAGTTTCGAAGACTATCGGTCAAAGCATACTCTATGTCAAGACGGCTCATGGAATATGGGATAAATTGTTAAAAAGATTCAAGCAGAACAATGTGCCTCGTCTATATCAGATTGAACAACAACTTCATGGTTTGCGTCAAGGTTCGTTAGACGTAAACTCTTTCTACACCAAATTGATTACAATCTGGGAATCTTTCAAGAGTGCTCAGGATTTTCCGAATTGTCGTTGTGATGGCTGTGCTTGTGATGTGAATTCGAAATGGATGGATCTGTTTGAACGGAACTTTGTGATTAAGTTTCTATTTGGATTAAACGATTCCTATGAGAATGTAAGGGAACAGATCGTCATGCTAGATCCTCTACCGGATTTGGAGAAAACACTGCATATGGTGATTCAACATGAACATCAAAAACAGATCAAGCACACTCCTCAGTCTGATGCGGTGGCTTTCCAGATGAGTTCTACGAATGTTCAATCTCCAGATTCAAGTTTTCAAAACATTGGAGGGTTTGAAAATTACTCAGGACAAAGTCAGATGATTGGAGCAGTTTCTGGTGGTTACAAATCAAAACAAAGACCAGTTTGTACCTACTGTGGTTTACAAGGACATATAGTCAATAAATGCTATAAACTCCATGGATATCCACCAGGCTACAAGACAACTTCTGCTCCTAATCAACAGAACTTGGCACCAAAACAGTTTCAACATCGTCCCAATACCAATTTCCAGCAGCAACAACTTAATGGTACTCAGTCCACCAACAATACTAATGTGCAGAATTACAAAGGACCAAGAACAAATGTAGTTGGAAATGTTGTCACTACATCTCCGGCAGTGCAAGATCATTTTCATCAAGTCTCATCTGCCCTAGCACAGTTATCTGAGACACAACTTCAACAATTGGCTCAGCAGCTAACCATTAAACCTCAAAGTCAAATGGCCTCCATAAACGAAGTTCCTGGTGTGCATTATGATGCTACTTGTGCAGGTAACTTCATACATACTGCTATGAATGAATCATGCCTTAATTTCACTGCCTGGATTATTGATTCTGGTGCTACTGCACATGTTTGCTGCAACTTAGGTTTGTTTGATGATATTAATAGTATCTCTGACACTAATGTGACATTGCCAAATAGTTCTAAGATTGTTATTAATCAATATGGATCTATAAAGTTGTCAGATAAGCTTCTCCTCCAAAATGTCCTCTATATTCCTTCTTTCCATCTCAACCTCATCAGTGTCAGCTCTCTTCTTCAAGATTGTGCATCTTCTGTTAATTTTTTCTATTTCTATTGCATAATCCAGGATCTTACTCAGGGCTTGATGATTGGGAGGGGTAAAGTGCAAAATAAACTCTATTTTCTGGATTTGGAGTCCCAATCATCAAAGTCCACACAATCACTCATCTGCAATATCACCACTTCTAATCCCAGTTCTCTTTGGCATTCACGGCTGGGACATCCAGCTTTTTCTAAAATCCAAGTTCTTTCTGAAGATCTTTCTATTCCAAAAACAAAGTTAAAAGATTGGTCTCATTGCAAGACGTGTCACTTAGCAAAACAGAAACGTTTGTCTTTTCCTTCTTTGAATAATCTTTCATTAAATCCTTTTGATCTTATACATCTGGATGTTTGGGGTCCTTTTTCTGTAACTTCTACTGAGGGATTTAAATACTTTCTCACTATTGTAGACGATTGTACTAGGGTTACATGGGTATATCTTTTGAAATCAAAAAGTGATGTCCTTCATGTGTTTCCTTCTTTCATCAACACTGTAGAAACACAGTATTCAATCAAAATAAAGTCAATTCGTTCAGATAATGCTCCTGAGCTTTCCTTCTCTTCCTTACTTGATTCTAAGGGAATTTTTCATTATTTTTCTTGTGTTGACACACCACAACAAAATTCTGTTGTGGAGAGAAAACATCAACACATTCTTAATATTGCAAGAGCTCTTCTTTTCCAATCCAATGTCCCTTTGTAGTATTGGAGTGATTGCATCCGCACTTCTGTCTACCTTATCAACAGAACACCTTCCCCATTACTTCAAAATAAAACCCCTTTTGAACTCCTTTTGAAAAAGAAACCTGATTACACTTCTCTAAAATCTTTTGGATGTCTTTGTTATGCTTCTACATATCCTAAAGATAGACATAAATTCTCTCATAGGGCTGAACCTTCAATTTTTCTTGGCTATCCTTCAGGCTACAAGGGTTACAAAATTCTTAATCTGGATACACATTCCATTTCCATTTCTCGAAATGTCATTTTTCATGAAGACATCTTTCCATTCCAATCTCCTGAACTATCATCTTCTGCTCTTAACCTTTTCTCAAATACTATACTACCACTTCCCATTCCAGATAATATTTCTATTCCTATTCAGGTTCCTCTTCCTGAAGTCTTATCTGATAACAGTAATGTCCCATTAGAGTCTCAGTGTACTACTGATATGAATGCAAACAGGCCTAAGAGGAACACTCGAGCTCCCAATTATCTGAATGACTATCACTGCAATCTGGTTCATCAGACGCCAGTCCCTAGTGGAAATACAGTTCATCCACTGTCATCTGTCATTGACTACTCTAGATTGACAGATCAGTATCAGAATTTCATTCTGAATATCTCTACTGAGACAGAACCTAAGACTTTTTTAGAGGCAGTCAGATCTGAAAAATGGCATGGACCTATGAATGAAGAATTACAGACTTGTATGAAGACTGGTACATTCTCAGTAGTCTCTTTACCAGAAGGGAAACATCCTATTGGTTGTCGATGGGTATACAAGATTAAACACAATCCAGATGGGACAATTGACAGATATAGAGCTCGATTAGTGGCAAAAGGATATACACAGCAAGAAGGTGTGGATTATATTGATACTTTTTCCCCAGTGGCTAAACTAGTTACAGTTAAGTTGGTTTTGGATTTAGCGGCAAAGCATGGATGGTCTCTAACTCAAATGGATGTTACTAATGCCTTTCTACATGGGAACCTAGAAGAAGAAATCTACATGGACTTACCCCCTGGCTATGTACCTCCTCCTGGTCAGCCATTGCCATTAAATCCAGTATGGAAACTACACAAATCTCTTTACGGTCTCAAACAAGCCTCGAGACAATGGAACAAGAAGTTTTCTGACGTTTTGTTGAAAGATGGTTATGTTCAATCTGAGACAGAACATACTCTTTTTGTCAAACAAATCAACAACACCTTCATTGCTTTACTGGTATATGTTGACGACATTCTCATCGCCAGTAATGATGATAATGCAGTATTGGTTTTGAAAAATACGCTGGCTGAAGCTTTCAAAATCAAAGATTTAGGGCCAGTCAAATATTTTTTGGGTCTGGAAATTGCAAGATCAAGCAAAGGAATTTCAGTTTGCCAAAGGAAGTATGCTCTGGATTTATTGGACAGTATTGGACTACTTAGTTGTAAACCTGTTGCTACACCTATGGATCCTACAGTTCAATTGAGTGCAGAGAGTGGTGAATTACTCAAAGATGCAACAGTTTACAGAGCTTTAATTGGCAAACTACTATATCTCACACATACAAGGGCGGATATCACTTATGCAGTTCACAAACTGAGCCAATACTTATCACAACCACGAACTCAACATCTTGAAGCTGCACGAAGAATTGTGAGATACTTAAAAGGGGATCCAGGTAGAGGTGTGTTCTATTCTGCTCACTCAGAAATTCGACTACAAGCTTTTTCAGATGCTGATTGGGCAGCCTGTCCAGATTCTAGAAGATCAACTACAGGTTTCTGTGTATTTCTTGGAGACTCTCTCATCTCATGGAAATCCAGAAAACAGAAAGTAGTGTCTCGTAGTAGTGCAGAGGCAGAATACAGGGCATTGGCAGATACTACATGTGAACTGGTCTGGTTAAATCAATTGCTAACAGACTTGAAGATTAAAGTCAATGGTCCAGCAAACCTCTTTTGTGATAATACAGCAGCCATACAAATTGCCTCAAATTCAGTCTTTCATGAAAGAACAAAACACATAGAGAATGATTGTCACTTGGTTCGTGAAAGATTGAAAGCCGGTTTCTTGAACCTAATGCATGTTACTACAGGGAATCAGCTGGCTGATTTGTTTACCAAGGCTTTACCTCCCAAGAGTTTCAAGTTGCTTATGTCAAGATATGCTTTTTCAAGTCTCTTTCTTCCCCCTTGAAGAATTCGACTTGAGGGAGGGGTATTAGATCAATGTAGATCAAAGTATGTATTTTGGTTAAGTCTCCTTTAGCTTAATCACTTGTATATATACATTGCACATTCACATTTTACAAAGTAATGAGAAATATCAGTTTTACTTTCTCTCTCCTAAATCTAATAGTGTATATAAATAAATATAGCTGGTTAGATCATGTTGCACGTGCGTATATTTCGAAAATGGCCGGTTTCTAACGAAAGATGCTTTGAGGAATTTCGACTCGGTTTCCTCTTGGTCTCTAAAGCGTAAGCTAGAGAATTATTGACTTGAAAACCAAAGTAGCCAAAAGAAAATATGCGTAACCGATCAGAGTGTTTTAGTGAAGATATAAAGTAACTTGTTCGGTTGTGTTGATTTTTTTCATTTACACAAATGCTATTTTAAGTAGCATTATGATCACAAGTATGATAATCGATTTTGATGTGCTTTGTGCAAATATACAATGGTATTCGACTTTGACATTATCCGCTGGTTATGACTTATGAGAAACTCTCGAATCATGAAGTAAACAACACAACCATTTCAATTCACATTCATGATTTGATTGTTGACCACGTTTGAACGTTCGGTTTTAACATTATTATTTTTCGCGGTTGTGACCAGTGGCAGAGGTAGCTCTTAGAGCATCTCCAAAAGACAATCTATATCTTCATTTTTGAAGTATATTGTGCTCCAAAAGACAATCTATATCTTCATTTTTGAAGTATATTGTGCTCCAAAAGACACTTCAATACTTCAAATTTTGAAGTATTGAATAGTGATACTTCAAAATTTGAGGTTTCATTTTTTTTTTCATTTTAGTCCCTAAATTTATATAATTTCATAAAAAAATTCAAATAATTTTGTTGTTTATCACTTTTAATCCACATATATAATTTTAGTATTTCATATATATATATATATCTTTATACGTTTAATTTTGTATAAAGATAAATAAATACTTTAAATAAAAATAAAAATATTAATATAGAAGAAATATTACATATCATTAAAAATAAATATTACACAACAACAATATTACATTAAGCAAATTTCATACAATATAAAATAACAGAAGAAAGTAAAATTACATGAACACATACATATTACAGAAAAAGTACAATAATATTAATATTCTGGTAGATTTGATCCCGAACCTCCAAGGTCACCAAAGTATTGTCCATAGTAATTTGGTGTAACCGAAGGTTGTTGTTCTTGTTCTTGTGCTTGTGCTTGAGTTTTTTTTTGTATGATTCTTGCTTGTTCAGATCGAATAAACTCACGGGTATTACTATCAATGATAGTGTCTAAATTTGTTAACAATATTCTATTTTCCTCCTGCATTTCTTTTAAGGCTAGCTCGTAATCTAAAAATAAAAAATAAAGAGAGTCATTTATCACTTCGGAATGCATTGATTGATCATATATGGGAGTATTATGGAAATAGTTTTGTTGAGTAATTTGGTATTTATTGTAATTTATAATTTAGATTGTGTGTTTTTGTTTTAGTGTTATGTAATTTTATATTTTGATGTAATGTTTTATTAATTAATATTGTTTGTAATATTTCAAATGTATGTTTTATAGATAATTATAAAAGTTTTATGATTTTAATTAATTATGATTAATAGTGAGGAATAAAATGCAAATAACAAAAAATTTGAAGTATTCTTTTAAAGTTTGTTTTTGGAGACAAAACAAAAACACTTCAAATTACTTCAAAATGAAGAGTCTTTTTGGAGATGCTCTTAGGGAGAGGGTCAAATGACCCCTATAGATTTATATTACAAAAATATTTACTTAAAATCAGTTTCTTAACCATTTTAGATTACTACTTAATTGTCGACAAAAAAATAGATTACTATTTAATGCTTTTAATAATTAATACATATTAACAATTTAAAAAGTTAATATTTTAATAATATATTTAATATTTTATAATATTGAATTATAGTATTTAATATTTTTAATTTATATTTCATTATAAATTAAATTGACGACCCCGATAAAATTTGTGGAAATATCTCTAATTGATAACATTTTGGCAATTTGTATAGACGGTTCGGAAAACAAATAATATTTTTTGTAAGAAAACAAATAATCCAACGGTTTATATCACTCCATTTTTTTTATCGTTCAACCAAAAATCCTTTGTTAAATATGTTCATTTGCAACTTCTCATATTCTTATATTTACGATTATCTTGACAAAAAAATGTAGACGAGTACATGTCAAAAATGTAAGACACAGATTGTTTTGTCCATAAGAATTTTTTATTTATAAGATTTTATTTGACTTGTTTTTTAATGCAAACAGCATTTGAACAACACTCGGTTCAAAATTCGATTAGAAAAAAGAACATCTTGAACCGTACATCAAAAATGCGGAACTCGCTTTTGAAACCGCAACGAACCATACACCATCAAATCCTAAAATGACAGAAACCATCACAGACACAACTCTTCCATATGAGCAAGTCAACTATTCACATGTCAAATAGAAATGAGAATCCCAAATCTCGAGAATCTTTAGTTTGTCACCTTAGAATTATTTAATAGAATCATTAATATGATCATGAGAATCTCGAGAATCTTTCAGATCTCCATTATTTCACTTTCTCAAGCCCGCAGAGGAGAAGGGACTGGGCCTGCGTACCGGCCTCCCGGCGGACCCTCAGAAAGTCGAGCGACGCGTCCTTCTCGGCCTCCCGCCAGATAAGCAGTAAGGGCCATCGTCTGCATCAAACCAGCTGTTAGCAAAAACATACGACAAATCCTGATAAAACAGCTATGCACAAAATAAAACCTCACCGAGCTGCGGATCGCGCCGCCGCGCGAAAGGCATCATATTCCGCCATCTCCAGCGGCAGGAAGTGCGGGTGCTTCTGCCCGAACATCATCGCCTGCGCCAGCTCGGCGCACTCATCCTGGTCCACCATGACCTGGGTGCCACCGTCATCATGGCAGAAGTAGAAGCTGTAGTCCCGAGGCTCGGCATCGGAACCCTCCGAAGCACCGCCCCCGTCAGCGCCTCGAGCCTCGGTACCCTCCGAAGCACCTTCCACATCGGCGGGATCCCGCCCTTCCTCCACGATGACGACCGCATCGCCGCCCTCCGTCACCCGACCAGCGACCTCTTCGACCGCCAGGGTCCGGGACTCCTCGACCCCACCGTCGGCCGGCGCCTCGGCAGAAGGTACCTCTGGCTCGCACCCGGGCAGGTCGGGCCGGAGTTCTTCCCGACCTGAAGTCGAGGACCCTCCCACCTCGGTCCTCTTTTTCTTGCAAGCCCTAGCGCCGGCAGCTCCGGCCGCCCTCTTCTTCGAAGGAGCCGCCTCGGAGGACTCCCCCCCAGCCCGTGGTGCCGGGTCTCGCCGGACCGGCACCTCGACTATTGGCGGCGGCGGCGCCACAAACGAGTCCGCGTACAGCGGACTGGCAAACCTAGATCGACCTGCAATAGCGCCACCCGTCAGCTCGGTAAAAAAATAAAAAATAAAAAAAACCGATCTCTGGCCATCGCAGCTTCAATTCTCCCCGAGGTGAAGGACTTCCAATCTCTCTCGCGCACCGACCTGAGCACAGCAACGATACCCGCGTAATCCGGCAGATTAAACCTGGAAGAGTGAGGACCTGAAAGCAGAACAAACAACATCAGTCAGACCAAAACTAAGGTAAAAGAAGGACAGTCCGATCTACAAACCCCTACCCGGGGAAAAATTCCAATCCCGGGTGTATCGCGCCAACGGGTCGAGCCCAACCACTTCGGTAGCTCGGATGTATAAGTAGCTGCGAGACCAGTCCTCGACCTTCGACAGCTTGCTAGCCTTAGACCCCGAGCTACTAGCCTCCAGGATGTTCGCCGCAGGCTTGAAGGCAGCATAGTAGGTCCCCGGGATCCCAGGATTCGCCTTCTGCTGGGTGGGGGCCTCGAACATGGGCACCGTCACCTCCACGTCGCACTCCTGCCCCAGGGTCAGCAACACGATCATCCCTTGGATCGTGGATGGGCAGACCTGCGAGAAGGCCAAACCCCGCACCCGGCAGTAGTGGACGAGCAGCTCGGGGAGAGGAAGACGCAGCCCGCACTTCAGGAAGAACCCCTCGTACAGGCAGATGAAGCCCGCCGGAGGACTCCACGGACGCTCGTCCGGCCTGGGTAGTCTGAGCTCGGCACCAGCAGGGAAGTCGCACAACTCCCTCAAAAGCCTAAGCGACTCCCGCGTGCTCCAAGTCGACGACCCGCCCTGCTCGTAAAGGACCAGGGGAGTCCTCACCCTGGCCACTCGTACTCCGCCACCACGACCACCCTGACGACCTCCCCGGTCGCCCAGACGCCCGGCTCCTCTCCCAACCCGGACGGCACCGCGACCACCAGAGGAGGACCTCACCACCGTCTTTTTTCGGAGATTGGTCCCAGGGAGCAGCGGGGCGGCCCTCGAAGTCGAAGGAGTAGACTGTTCCCCACTGTCTGCGCCTCGACACGGAGAGGAGGCGTGCCCGGAACCGTCGGAAGAAGAGCTCGGAGAATCACTACAATTGTCACGAGATGCCGATTCATCGCTCGATTCAACCCGGATTCCGTCTAACATCGGCGCCATTATACAAAGAGGAAGAAGAATCGAAAAACGCAGAAAGGAAGGGAAGGGAGAAATCGAAGAGGTCAGGGAGAAGGAGTTACCTTGAGAGTATGCGCGTAAAGCTTTAACTGAAGAAGGAAGAAGGGTTTAAATAGAGGAAGGGGACAACGAAGCGACGTCTGGACACGTGTCGAAGGGAGCACGGCCCCCCAAAACCTAATTATGACGTCCCCTCGTTATCCCCACGCCAAAAAGCAGGGGACGCCTCGATAGATGCGAAGCGTCTTTTGCACGCCGCGCGTGGGCAGTACGCGCGAAAAAAGGAGGCGCCTTTTCGTTCTCCCACGTGACGGGTACGCGCCAACCATCTACGGATTTTCGGAAAAGTCGACACGTACGAGCACGGGGGACCGTCCTAAGATGTGCCGAACTAACATCAGATCAACTTCGGTATGCTCGCTTCGCCTCGCGATACCGAACTGGGGGGGGGGGGGGGGGCTATTGTTGGAGGTGGGCCTAGCACCCCCAATTAGTTAGGCCCATCTTAGGAAAAACGCCTCTTCAGTTCGGTCGCCGACCTGAAAGCACCGAGCTCCCGAGGACGCACCTCGGGTCCGCGCTGGCATTTCGCCAAATCAGAAATGTCAGAAGAGCAGAAGGCACGTGGGAGCTGGTAGAACAGTGCCCTACCCGCGTAGAGATACGGTCTCGACTGGACGCCCCACCAACCCTGCGGAGCTGACGAAGGAGAAAAGGACACGTGGAGGAGAGTTGGCAAAACAGTGCGCTGCTCTTCAAAGGTATGGCGCCGAGCTCATCATGACCTCTCGCCTCGAAAGCCGGAACACGTCTCCTAGGCCACCTTACCCGCAAAACTGGCTGAAGACGCCACGTGGCCCCGGAATCCCGGGGAGCAGGAAGTCAATCCCGAGTATATATATCCCTCGATATCATTAATGAAGGGGACTTCTGGAATTTGGGCACCTCACCTACCACAAATAGACCCGACCTCTCTCTCTCTCTCTCGTTTGTAACAAAGCAGCAATTTAGATCCCCGAATTGGACTCCCATCGGAACCAGTTCGCAACTCTAAATTGCTCACGTCCTTCGATCATATATAAAAGAATACGGTCCATGACCTGTTCACCGATATACCCGACCTATCTTAAATCGTGGTTAACTCGCTCTAATTAACGAAATTCTCACCTCTTTCTCCTTAATCAATCTCTTAAACATAATTAGTGATCCCCTTGATCAACATATGTTAGTATTCAATTTATGTTCATGTTGACATTTGATGTTCATCTTGAACTATTTGTTCCTTCTTTCTTCACAAACTTGCTTTAATTTTATGCTGTGTAGAGCTCGAGCACGTGATGATGCAGTACTGGGCAGCATCGGCAAGCTGCTGCGCCATACTTATATATCTCTCGGTGATTATGTCACAAGCGAAGAAAGCTGAATCGTCGTTTGAGATTCGGAGGAGACGGTTAACAATATTATCATCAGATTTTCCGCTACAAATTGCTAGATGAGACTGGGGCTGTATGGACTGTGGAGATACTTCCCTCTAGATGACTTGTGGAGAAATCCCTCAACGGAGCAGCGGCGAGTCTGCGGTTGTTACTGGGTTGAGATTCGGAGGAGACGGCATCACCGGAATATTCGCTGGGATTCTCGGAAGCCGGTGTTTCCTCCATCATGCTTTAATTGCAGGCGATTCATTCACGGGCAAAAAAATCTTCACTTTTCCGATGATACAAGATCACAAGAAAATCAACAGAAATCTAGATTTTTTTTTTCAACGAACTGGGTGCAGAAGAAAATAGAGTCAGGTTGGGTCATAACTGGTTCGATTGGGTTTTGTTCGGTTTAGGTTTAGGTTTAGTCGGTTTAATAGTCTGTAATTAAGTATTAATGGGACAATAGTATTCATTTATTGCTATTTACAGAGGTGTGTAAAAGTTTAAGATCTTGATTCTTGGCAAGATCCTGATGAGTTTAAGCCGGAGTGGTTTCTAGGGCAAGAGGAGGTGAGAAGAGAGAAAATACTCAACTTCCTCCCTTTTGGTGCTGGAAGGAGAGAATGTCCTGGATCAAACCTTGGTTATATCTTAGTAGGAACCGCAATCGGAGTGATGGTGCAGTGTTTTGACGGGGAGATCCAAGGAGACAAGGTTAACATGGAGGAGGCTTCTGTAAGAGCTTTTTTGGCTTTGGCTCATCCCCTTAATTTACACTTGTTTCCTAGGTTGCACAATTATTAGTGATACTGCAATTTGGGTGGTGTGTAGCAGGGAGAAGCTTGTTTCTAGAAGCTTTAAAATTTGGGAACTTGCCGCTTGCACAATTTTAAAATAAGTCGAACATGTGATCTTTATGTTCATTAGACAAAACCATACAAAGCCTTTTCTTCTCTTTCTAGTGAGGAACAACTCAAGGTTAATAACTCGTTATCATAAAAGCTTTCACTATGGCCATGTACTATATCAAGAGGCATGTTTTCTTTTTCCTGACTCGTAGTCTGATCTCATTCTTGTGCTTTAGGCTTCACTTGCTATGCAGCACTGAACCGAGGTTGTTACAGCCATTTTATGATCTTTTGTTGAGTCAAGTAAGTGTATCACTCCTGGGTTTGGGTAATTTTTTTATGGTTAGTCAAGTACTCATAATCTCTACTTCTTATTTCAGACTTGTGAGGAGAGACTTGAGAGTCTCAGGAGACACGCCCCATGGATGTTCCCAAGATAGCTTGTTTTTTTTTTTGCAAAAATCTAAAATTTCACAAAATTTGTGACCCCAAATTCTCTCGTGTAAAAATCTAAAACAATCGGATTCTCAGGCAATTTCACAACATTACTCAGATTCTCTCGTCTCTCTTTCGTGTTTTACCTTGAGTTTCAGTGCATCTGAGCTCATAATTCGGATTGTTTTCCTAGGTTATCCGACAAAGCAATTGCTAAACCAATTGTTTAATTTTCCTGTAGATGTCAGTATGGTGTTCTTAATTGGAAAGATTCATCGATTCGCTTTTGATGGTGAAAATGATTTGGTAATACTCAGTCTTACTTGTATGTTTTGGGGATTCAATTCTAAATTTGATGCAGTATGCTTAGATGGGACGCTTGTTATGTTATCATCTAGATAGTGGGTTCGAGTCAGGTGCTAACAGTTGGCTTATCCAACTTGAGGTAAGTGCATTTTGAGTTTATGTCATCTTAGATACTCCCTCTCTTTTTTTTATAAGGGGTTTTCTCTAAAAACACAGGAATTAAATTTTTTTTTTTTTTTTTGCATGAAACATTAAACATTACCGTAACAGCATTTAGTTATCCAATTAGGAAGATGAGTATTAATGTTTCATGATAGTACATAGACTACTAATGAGTATAATTAATTAAATTTTGCATGGGAATGTGAGAAGCTCTTATAAAAAATAAAAAAACAAAATGTTTAAAAACCCTTATAAAAAAAACAGAGGGAGTACTTGCTAGTTTAGTATACGATGGAAGCTTCTGCTATTGAGGGCTGACTTAGAAGTTAGAAGCTAGTTAGCTAGATATCAGTTTTTTTTTTAACTCAATGTGTGGATTAGGGTGGAAGAAGGTGTAACAACCATATGAGCTGTGTGTACCGCAAAACAAAAAAAGGTCGGTGTGGTTTCCCTAAATTCTTGGAAAAAGCTTTGTCCTTCATTGGAATATTGAGCAATAAATCTCAAGAGAATCATGATCTGTGCTCAATATTATTATGAGTTATGTCCATGTGGTTATAAATGCTCATTATCGTATTGATTTTGTTTTCTGTTTGTGGCCTGCATACTTCTTTAATTGGAACATGGTCAAGCTGCGATGCTGCGATGCTGCGATGGTGTGCGCGTCTTTATGAAACCTAGGATTTTACTAATGGCTTGTATCTAGAGTACACAACTTTTCTAGCGAGGACAACGAATCTGGAAAGTAACTATGGAAGAATTATTTTCTTTAAACATGCAGCAAGCAAATCAGATCTTTACATTTCACTGAGCCTATCGAATATTCATCACATGCTCTGCTTTCTGGATGCTCAGCCAGGTGAAAAATATTCATTAATACTACAAAGGAAATATTCCAGTGAATATTTATCACATCTTAAACAAACAAACTTTTAATGAAAAATACCAAACGTCAAACCTCATTAATAATACTATATATTTTTAATGAAAATACCAAGCATCATTAATACTACAAAGGAAATACAAAGGCAAATCATCAAGATTTAAAATAGTACTAGAGTAGTTATTACGTTCTTCTTGTTCTTCCGGTTTCTCTTGCTCTTTAGCCCAAACAATCGTATGAATTCAGGGTTCCTCTAGTCATTGGATGTCAATTCCATTTGACACGACCACTTGTTTGAAGTTCTGGTGGTGCATCACTGAGAGATGCGACATGAATGAAAATTTGTCTTCTTTGTATGTAGTGAACTAATTGTACTGATAAATCCAACGTCTGATGTAACAATTAAGACATGGTAATGACACATGTAACACATCAAGTCAGCGTTTTAGCCGGAACCAAAAATTGTTTTTGATGGAAAAATGCGGAGCCAAATTTTAGCCGGTAAATATATTTTTTGCGGTAAAACGTGGAACCTTATTTTTGGCGAAAAGGCGTGGAGTCGGATTTTTTTGCGAGAAAGCATGAAATCGTAGCTATTGAATATTTTCATCAATTCCTCATTTGGATATTTTTCATTTTGTTTGAGAAGTTTCCAGATTGGATAAGAAATTTCATAAATCTAAATCACATGTTTGAAATTGATCTTGGAAGAAAAATATGTTAAAAATGTCATGCTCAAACCTTGCACGAATGAATATTCAATAAAAAATAATATTAAAAACGTATATGAATATGATCCGCATGTAGAGCGGGTAATCATCTAGTATATACTAAATGAAAATAAGTTTTCATAGCAAAAAAGGTTTCCATCAAAAAATTCAGCGCTGATGAAATTTTTTATCTTAATTTGGAGATTTTGTATAGTAAGTATTTTGATGCAGTGTTTTATACCAATGGTTTTTTCTTGATGGGTCTCTAAAATCAGGTTAGATGTTTGAGATAATTGTGAAATACAACTTCTTGCAAAGTATGTCACTTGAAAGTTAGCTAAAAATCTGATAAAGCTATGTTCTTGCTAAATATTGTTTATTTTTGTTTAAATTAGGTTTCATCTATGACTTCCCCTGCCCATCAATTGGATCATCAAAATGGTGTTCATTTATATTTGGATCTGGACAAATCTCATGAATTGTGATGTGGGTAATTTATTTCTGAATTTCAACGCTTGTTTGTAGAATTATTGTGATGGGCTCTTTTTATAAAGGATTATCGTCTGCGGAGATCTTAGTAATTACGGTGGTCCATCTAGCGTGTGTTCATGCTGAATTATTCACTCTTGTCCGCTTGGAAACAAGACTTACTGTCTGTCCCAGATCCTGTCATGATCGCTATACACGTAATAATTTTTAAAGATAATTTTTTTTCCTAACAATTTTTGTCAATAATTTTATTAATATATCAATTTCTCTTTATTTTTTCAGGTATCTATCGAAAAGACAGTTTATCACATGATGGTAAGGAACTTTGTGCTGAAAACACAAACGCTGACTTTATGCGTGACATGTGTCTTTACCATGTCTTAATTACATCAGACGTTGGATTTATCAGTATAATTAGTTCACTACACAGAAGACAATTCTTTTTTCATGTTGCTTCTCTCAGTGATGCACCACCAGAACTTCAAACAAGTGGTCGTGTCAAATGGAATTGGCATCCAATGGCTAGAGGAACCATGAATTCATACGATCGCTTGGGCTAAAAAGCAAGAGAAACCTGAAGAACAAGAGGAGCCTAATAACTACTCTAGTACTATTTTAAAACTTTATGATATGTCTTTGTATTTTCTTTGTAGTATTAATGATACTTGGTATTTTCATTAAAAATCTGTAGTATTATTAATGAGGTTTGATGTTTGGTATTTTTTATTAAAAGTATGTTTGTTTAAGATGTGACAAATATTCACTGGAATATTTCCTTTGTAGTATTAATGAATATTTCCTTTGTAGTATTAATGATGTGACAAAAAAAAAAAATTTGTTCACCAAATTTAGTAATATTTTTTTTTGTATTTAGATATAATTTTTTTATAAATATAATTTTTCTAATAAGTGACAAAGATTTATTTTTGTGTTTAGATATAGTTTGTTTTTGTAGATTTAAGTTTTTCTAGTATTAAATATGACCGTGATTATAAAAACATAATTATAACTCGTCCATTCATATTAATTCAAGAATGACCGCGATTATACAAATATAATTCTAACCCGCCCGTTCATATTACCGTATAATATAAATATTTACTAATTTTAAATATTTAAAATTTTAGGCTGATTAATTATGATAAAAATATACAATAACATGTCGTTTATCATGTTCGTCATTATGAGAATACTATTTAACTTTGAATATTTAAATTAAATCTAAATTAATATATGGTTTATTATTTTGTAAAGAAACAACTGGTTTTGTGATTTTTGATAATTAATCTAACATATATTTAAGAAAATACAAACTAAACTACATTAAAATTTGAATTTTGGAATAATTTTTAAATATAAATTAAAATAATGTTTTTCTTAATATTGTACTAAATTGACTTGTTTGGCAACTTGAATAGTAGTTATCTAAGTAAAGAATAGCCTAATATGAAGGTTTTCATGTTTGGACACAAAAAATGTATTTGTTTTAATTTTACTTGTGGTGGAATTCTTAATTTTGAATTTGAATAGAATAACCATTTCTGGTTTAGATTTTATGATAATATTTTTTTATAAATCTTTATTAATATAAAAGAATATTAACATAATCTGGACAATCTTACCAAGATTAATTAGATTTGCATTTCGAATTTAATTCTAAATTAACAATTCCTAAAATTGTGTGATTCTTAAAATATTAATCATTTTATATATGTAAATAACAAATATTGAATCTGTATTAGTAACCGAATTTTGTCCATATGCATGATCAAATTTATGTTTGTGCAAATCTAATTAATAATATATTCATTTTCAGTTTGAAAAATATTCAATTATAAATCTGATTGTATTAATAAGATTTAAATTTAGAAGTAAACATATTTTGTTATTAATTCTGACTATATTGTTTGTCACTGTTGATGAAATCTCAGAAAATCTACATTAAATTCAAAATTTAATATTATCTTTCAATGAAAATTGTTAATTTTGAATATGTATCATTCAAAAAATTTTGATTATTAAATTATTTGGCATAATCAAAATTCAAAAATTCAAAATAACTAATACTATTTTCGTAACAAAATAATAATAAAAATTTAAATTATTTTTGAAATATTTAATTTACATATTTTTATAATAATCGATTTTTTATAATTTTAAATATTTAATTTAATTTATGGCATAGTATGTATTTTTATAATTACGAATTAAAATTAATATATATATATATATATATATATATAATGAGATTAATTAATTAAATAAATTAATCTTTAATTAAATCAGATTAATTAAATGAAATTTTAATTGAACAAAATTCAACTGTTTGGAAACAGGGAATAGTTATCCACAAAAATCTAAAGTTCAAAAGTTATTCAGGATAATAATATATTTATTTTCATTTTTTCTTGTTTGGACACAAAATAGCACTCAGTTTTAATAAATTAGATTTTTCATATGGCTGAGTTGCCTTGACCCCGGAGATTTTCTTGGGACAAATATTGCGTAAGCCGCTTGAGAAACTCGGGATCTCACCATTCAAAAAGGTGATAATGAATGTTTCATACAGATTTGAGGAGCTACTGGAAAAGATTATTGTGAAATACGAAGAGAAAGTGGACGAGCATCAAGGTAGTGAAATTATGGACGCATTGTTGGCAGCTTATCGAGACGAAAATGCAGAGTATAACATCAATAGGAACCATATCAAGGCGTCATTAGCGGTAAATATTGGTTTGGTTGGAGTATTTAGTGAGAATAAACGAGAAATGAGAGTTTTGTTTTTCTTCCTCTCTGAAATATTTTACTTTTTATTTTTCCTGATATCGTTTCAATTACAAGCCTTGCGTTTTTATATAGCAAGACTGAATTGTCATCTAGAAATAAGAGAGAGAGAGGAGTTGTTGCGTTGTTGACAATTTGGAGAGAGAGCAGTTGGAGTTGTTGCGTTGTTGACAATTTGGAGAGAGAGCAGTTGTTGTTTTGTTGCAGGTTTTGCGGATGACTTTGTTGCAGGTTTCGTACATGATTGCAATTGGATGTTCCTGGGCTTGAAACAAATTTGTCTTGGCCCATAGCTTTTTCTTGTTACGTATGGGCCTGGTGCTTCTTAACACTTTCATCCCCCCGTAAACTGAAGTTGGGATTGATCACGACACTCAGTTTAGAGCGGAGCTGCTGAAAAACGTGACGAGGAAGTGATTTCGTGAAAATATCAGCGATTTGCAGAGCCGCCGGAATGTGTTGGATTTCAAGAACACCGAGAGCGACTCTTTCACGAACATAGTGGTAATCAACGTCAATGTGTTTAGATCGACCGTGAAACACTGGATTCGCCGAAAGACGCACAGCAGAGAGATTGTCACACCGTAAGATAGCAGGTGTTGGTTGAGGAATGCCCAAATCTCGGAGAACAAATGATACCCATGTCAGCTCAGAAGCAGTGGTGGCAAGAGCTCTATACTCTGCCTCTGTTGAAGACCGGGAAACCGTTGGTTGCCGTTTTGCCGACCATGAGATAATGTTGGAACCCAATAGCACACAAAAGCCGCCTGTTGACCGACGTGTATCGTGACAACCGGCCCAGTCACTATCACTATAGGCAACCACAGATAAGTTACAATCATTATAGAGATGTAATCCCATTGTAAAAGTACCTCGAAGATACCGGAGAACACGTTTCAGCAAGCTGAAATCTGATTCTGTAGGTGAATGCATCCGTTGACAAATGAAGTTAACTGCGAATTGGATATCTGGCCGAGTGATTGTAAGATACTGAAGTTTCCCTGCAAGACTTCGAAAGTAGCTTGGTTCAGAGAACAATTGCTTATCACGGTAGACTTCATCAAGACGTAGCGGAAGAGGAGTATGAACGGGGTTGCAGTTTGTCATATTGGCATGATGAAGAATTTCCTCTGCATACTTTGTTTGACAGAGAAATAAGCCTTGTGAAGTCGTATGTGCTTGAATTCCCAAGAAATAATGAAGGTTTCCTAAATCCTTCATTGAAAATCGAGTGTTAAGGTCCGCAATTAGAGATTGAAACAGTGAAGGATTAGAACCAGTGAGCAATATATCATCCACATATAGTAGTAGGACCAAGGTATCACCATTGTGGTGATAGACGAAGAGAGAGGGATCAGCGGTGCTACACACAAAACCAAACTCAATGAGAAAATTACTGAATTTATCAAACCAGGCCCTTGGAGCTTGCTTTAATCCGTAAAGAGCTTTCTTTAGAGAGCATATATGATTGGGATGAGCAAGATCTTCGAAACCTGGTGGTTGAACCATATAGACTTGTTCGTGTAATTCACCATGTAGAAATGCGTTTTTAACGTCCAACTGAGTAATACTCCACTGTTTTGCTGTTGCCACTGCTAAGACAGTCCTGATTGTTGATGTTCGAACCACCGGACTATAAGTCTCAACAAAATCAACGCCCTCTTCTTGATACCATGAGAATAAACGAGAAATGAGAGTTTTGTTTTTCTTCCTCTCTGAAATATTTTACTTTTTATTTTTCCTGATATCGTTTCAATTACAAGCCTTGCGTTTTTATATAGCAAGACTGAATTGTCATCTAGAAATAAGAGAGAGAGAGGAGTTGTTGCGTTGTTGACAATTTGGAGAGAGAGCAGTTGTTGTTTTGTTGCAGGTTTTGCGGATGACTTTGTTGCAGGTTTCGTACATGATTGCAATTGGATGTTCCTGGGCTTGAAACAAATTTGTCTTGGCCCATAGCTTTTTCTTGTTACGTATGGGCCTGGTGCTTCTTAACACTTTCATTTAGCACACACCCAATCCAGACGAACACCATTATATTAATAAATATTTGCAATTGTAGGAGCTTTTCTTTGTAGCCGGTGACACCTCTTCAAAAAAAACACAATGGGTAATGGCTGAAATCATCAACAACCCTAAGATCCTTGAGAAACTGAGAGAAGAAATCGATTATGTGGTAGGGAAAACAAGGTTTATCCTCAGATTATTTGTAGATTCTCAGTTCGCGAATTCGACGAGTTTTCACTCTATTTCCACAGATCGTTATTGCACTTGTTATATATTCTTTGTTTATCAATAACATGCATTATGCGAATTTGAATTCGAATGGTGACGTATCAACGATGCTAGCACAAAACCGGTAGGATAGTCAAATCGGTTACGCGGTTAGTTTAGTGGGAACGTGAGCTGGGTTCTTTATTCAATATTTTTTCTAATTTTATGAGTTTAACTAGTAAAGTTACTAATAATTCCGCTAGGCTCTAGCGCCTTAGCTTCTGGGGCAGGCTTCACGTCCTTAGACGGCGGAACAGGAGTTCCGGTGAGCTCCGCCGGCAAATCACCAGCGATACCTTTAAGGTAAAACGTGTAGAAGAGTTTTGTCGGGAACACAAGCTGTTGAAGCTTGACCTGTCCGTACGCACCTTCGAAGATTCCAGTGCCACCGGTAATGGCCAGGAACGAGTCCTCGTAAGTCAAGTACGGTCCTTGTACGGATAAGTGGCCGTAGTCGCCGAAGTAGAAGCTGTAAGTGGCTTCGTATCGGTCACCGTTCTTCTCCGGGACGTGTTCGATCACGACACAGAGACCGGCGGTGATTCCGACGCGCTTCTTGAGATCGCCGGTGTAGAGTTTGTTGGAGAATGGGACGAGATCGCCTAGACCGAACGTTAGGCTCGTGGCGTTTTTTAGAATCTTTGGGCTGTGTCGGTCTAATTCGTTGAGCTCGTAGACGCTCAGTTCTTGAACTTTACCTGATTTTTTCACAAGGAAAGAGAGAGAAACAAACTCAATTTGTGAGCTAATGTTTAGAATAACTTTAGATCATCAAGTTTGCAAATTTTTGAATTGGTTATTTGGTTTTGAACTCTAAGATCATGTTTATTTAGATTGTCAATTCTGCTGATTTATGAATTGGTTTTGAGCTATGAGATCATGTTTAGATAATCAACTTTAAAATATATGAAGTGGCCCCATTTTGCTCTGTGAGCTTAAAGATCAGTCTTTTACAAGAAATTTGATCTCCAATTTTTCACAAGTTGTAGCAAAAGACAAAAGGGGTAACTTACTTGGTCTGGAATTTTCGGTATGTCCCGAGTTATGTGAGAGAGCTCGAGACAGAGTGAGGTTCGTGGGAGTGGAACTTGATCGAGAGGAGAGATGTGGAGGGTGGTTAGATGATATCCCAAGATGCTGGAAGGATCTCAAGAAACCCACAAGAGAGCTTCGATGAAATTGGTGATTACATGAGAGATTGTTGAGAGTTGTCATAGAGATGGATTGGAGAGACATCGCAGAAGAAGCCATTTGATCAAAAAAGACTTTTGAAAAACTTTGTGTGATTTGATGAAAAGGTTTTTTTTTTATGAAGAATGAGTGAGTTGAGTTCTACGAATGTCTGTGTATATATATATATATATATAGATGAGAGATGAGATGTGAATGGTGATGGAGTTAGCACGTGCTTAAATTCCGAAATGGGTCTCTTGCTTTTGGATTTGGTTTGTATGGTCGGTACCTGGTTTAAGTTTTAGAAAGTGTGGAAAAGGGTCCAACTTCTGGATCTAAGTTGAATAATACTTATGGCCGGTCTCTATACTACAAAGAAATATGAAAAACGTGCGACTTGTGAAGCTTTTGAATTCATTATTCTAAGGGCCTATTCGTTTCATCATTCATATGATTCATCTGGATGAAGAATGGTCAATGATGTAAATTGTTGAAGGTTGTGTATTATATATAGTTCATGATGTCGTGAGAATTTCTGCACCAGTTGTGGTGATAACAATTGTATGCTCAAACTGTGCGGCCGGACCACCATCTGCTGTCAAAATTGTCCATTTGTCTGGCCATGTTACAAAGTCCGTGGTTCCAACGGTGAGAATTGGTTCTGCAAACAAAGGAACGATCAGTTTATAAAAGAGTTATAATGCATTCATCAAGTTCTATAAGAGAATGCTCACTCACCAAGCGTAAAAGTTTGACCCTCAATCATATATTCAAGTTCGTAATCATCTGCAAAATAAGACAGTTTTCTTTCAGTGAATTTCCACCATTACGAAGAGTTGTTGCGGTTGCGGAATCGCTTTTGTTACTTACAGTTTTGATGACGATATATAAGAGGTTCCGAGTGTAATACCGTTCCTACACCATGCCCAATAAAGCGCTCCATATTATAGCCATACTTCTCAGCATGCTCACTATTGGAAATTAGAAATCACTGAAACTCCTCCTTTGAAACTTTCTTCGATGTTTTATTGAATCCGGTTAGTATTATTAATACCTGATTATCTTTCCAATTTGTCTGAAGCTTGCTCCATCTTTACAAACCGATACACCTTTCTCCAAGCATTCTTCTGTGACCTTATTAAGAACAATAATTTAGTCAGCCTCTAATTGTTTCATAAAAGTTTTGAAGTCATTGTAAGAGACAAAAGGAGAATCCATTAACCTTCACAAGTTCTATAAGGCTTTCACTGACGTCTCCACACAGGAAAGTCTTTGAAGTATCACCATGATATCCCTGATTGACGTATTAAACGAAGAATTTAAGTATAAAATTAGCTCACTCGACGTAATCGAAAGAAAACAAGGCAAAAATTGATTGAAGATTAGCAAAAGAAACCCAAAGACTTACATCCAAGTAAACTGCAACATCGATGTTTATTATATCCCCATTCTGAAAACAAGAGTTGATTAGTGATATACTACAAGCAAATTTTTTTTTTTTTCTTTACTACAAGCAAAATTCATTTAAGAATAATCTGGCATACTTAAGAAGCAGTTTCATACTCCAGAGTCCAGACCTGTAGCTGACGGGAATCCGGAATCCCGTGAAACATGCATTCATTAACTGATGTACAAACACTTTTAGGAAATCCTCCATATCCGAGAGGTGAAGGATAAGCACCAGACTCAATGATCATCTGATGCACTGCCTTGTCGATTTCATCTGTGGTAACAAACGGCTGCAGAAACCATTGAATAAAACATAAACAAGAAAGATTCAATACAAAATTAGAAAAAAGAGCTAATCTTTACTTACTCTAACCAAAGTTCCTGCATAGTCTAATACACGAGCAGCAAGCTCGCACGCTGCCTTCATTTTCACAATGCCTTTGGAGTCAGGAATCTGATATTCACTTGATATCTTTGGTCACTCGCTAGACTCGAGATATGGAGGCTTTGGTATGTGATCAGGAACAGGAATACGAGGCGATACTCTTCCACATATTAGAGGTGGATTTCTTCTAACTTCCAATGTGTTTTGAAGTTGTTGAAACCTAGAAAACGCAGCAAATTGCATATAAATTTGGAAGAACAAAAAAAACATCATCTACGATATTCACTTGGATCTGAAATGTTATCATGTTTATGAACCAAATCAATGAGTACCTTCTTATTCTCGGAGAATATGACTTCTTGCCTGCAACAAAAGAAGAAGAAGAAGAAGATGAAAAAACATCGAACCCAATACACCGAATTCTAATTACAATTCAGCGACTACAAAATTTCAATTTGGATGAACAACAAAGTTTCAACAATCCGAATCGTATTCTACTAATTCCTTCATCATCAAATTTCTCGAAACCTAAACATGACGAAACAAACAACGGAAGTAGAGAACAACAGTAAAACCAAACCTGAGAGCGAGAGAGAGGAGAATTTAGCCGGAGCTCCGGCGAAGTATCTCGACGGCGTTAATCGATCGCCGTTTAATAAAGAACGGGATTGAGATATACTGAACAACATTTTCCACTGGTGAATAAAGCAACAGATTTTGATCTCGAGAAGAAAACTTTAATGGGCCTTTAACCAGTTAAGCCCATTATAATTATCAGCACTGCCCATACAAAATAAACATTCATTATAACAGTAATTTATTTGCTCAACACTTAACTTTTTAATTATTATAAGGTTCTAGAATATCCCAGGTCCGGACCTGAGCATTTTATATGGTTTCGTCATAATCATCATTCGATTATGTGATTTTTAGGGTTGACCTTTTGTAATTTTCTAATTGAATTAACGATATTTGATACTTTTGCTATTTGTTACAACATAAATAATCTTGGCATGAAGAAGTTAAAAGACAAAAAAAAAAAAAAAAAACAAGTAAGAGTTTTCTTTTTTTGTTGATGAAATTACAAAAACAAACAAATAGAGAAAGAGTTGCTAAAAGGCATCGAAGACGCGTTGCTTCTTATTGCACCTTAAAGACAACACCTCCGTTTCTTCTTCATTCACTACGGCGTCGTTTAGTGACTTCACCGAAGAAATGTCAACGCCGAACAATCTCATGACGACCCGCCCCGTATCCTGATCCGACCCGGATTTCGACTTCCACCCAATATACAACTGTTGATCCTGACCGTTGGATCGTTTAAAACTGATCAGATCACCGGCACAGAGTCTCTTCTCTTTAACGAACCTGCTCCAACCTTTAGTCAACACATAGCTTTGACTACTGTTCCAATACGAGTAACGGAACCTCCACACTTTCCCGTTAACGTCCTCGAAATTCAACAGCGTCCCTTTAACGGAGACGTCCCCAGGTAACGGTAACGGAAAATGTTTCTCAGCGTGGTGTTTCGGTATCACTAAACGGTTTAGTTTCCCGACGTCACTCGGCGTTACCGCTTTCTCGAAAAGAGACTCCGCCGATTTAAACCCCGTCACAGCCGTTACAAACGCCGCCTCGTTCCTGTTCACGGTACCGTCACGGTTCCGTTTCCTCTGCTCTAACTCCTCCGTGTAAGTGTGTTTCCTCAACATATCGACGATCTCAGATTTCGAATGTGCGTTTAAGAAATCGACCTCGTCGTCGCCGTAAGCTAACGTCGTGTCTGCCGTGAAATTCGTGACGGCGTCACGGCCGCGGAAACGGTAAGCAGCGACGTCGTAAGCACGCGCCGCCTCGTGTTCCTCGTTGAAAGTGCCGAGCCACACGCGCTGGTGCTTCTCGTAAATCTGAGCTCCCCATCTTCCGTTTGGCTGAGGAACGACGCCTTTGAATCTCGACGAAGGGAGTTTTCTGGATTCGGCTTCGACGCCGTTGTCGGAATCCAAAACGACGCTTGATCCGCTTCCCATTCTGTGTAAACTCGCCGGAGATGACGACTTTCTTGCCGTCAACGGTGGAATCTTGGCCGGAGTGTGAATCGAATCTGTGCTTGTCGAGCTCTCATCTACGCTACTCATAGCGTCCATTTGTTTTTGGGTTTTGATTTGAAATCGGAAGGAAGAAATTAAAGAAAACACAGGAAAACTGTGAAATTTGGTGATCGAGAGAGATTAGCAATGGAATGTATGTGTGAACGTGTGTGAATATATGCGTGTATATATAGAGAGACAAGAGGGAAATAAGAAAACATCAAGTGCATGTATGTTATTAATATTTTAAATTTTGTTTTTCTTACCTTTATTATTTAATTATTTAAGGAGATAAGAATACTACTATATGGGCAGGTGTATGGGAATAATATGGGTTTCTGTGTGTGTATGTTGTGGGTCAACTTAAATTCACATGAAGGTTCATGCAAGAGATTAAAAAAAAGATCGCATAATTGATGATTTACCAAGATTATTTACGTTGTAATTTTGCATACCAATTATCCATTTGGTAGATAATTTAAAACATGGAAAATTATGATTAAAGGGAATATATGTTACTGTAGCGTTAGATTCATGACGAAAAAATAAAGTTATATGAATATGTTGTGGGCTGCATGGGGAAGTGGGGCCGAAAAGTGGGCCAGGATGGATAAAACTTAATAGAGAGGTTCACACGAGAAATCGAAGATTATTTTAGTGAAGTTCATTCCCCCCCTAAGTTTTTTTTTTTAAAGCTATTTATTAAATTGAAATCAAACCAAACCGGGAATAAGAACTGGTTATAAAAACTAAACCGGAGTAAAACTTAAAGCGAACCTCCGCCGTTCGACGACCTCATCGGTGACTATAAGAGAGGAAACTTTGATGCGCTGCAAAAAAGCTCCCAAGATTTCGTCCTATTAAAGTATATATAGTTTTTCTCCAACCCTCTTCGCCGTCCAGTTTCCTTGCCGGCAACGAGCGAGTGAAGATCGTTGCTAGTTAACATTGCTCTTCAATGAAGGATGCATGTGCGAAGAAAAATCGGAGAATCGGTGGTCTCCTCTTTGGCGGTGCTGAGGTGCGGTGAGGCGGCGGTGGATGGTCCGTCTTAAGGGGTAGGCAAGGTATGCATTTGCCCAGGATTCTTTCAAAATTTTACAAAAAGGTTTAAGAAAAAAGGGTCCAATCAACCAAGTTGCCTTGGCCCAGTGGTAAGGGAATGTCTATGTGGGCTTCCCTCACCTGGTTTCCAGTTACCTTGGCCACAGTGGATTTAACATGACTTCCTCTGGCCTATGGGATTAGTCGGGTGTGTAGCAAGCCCCGGATTACCCCATATTAATCAAAAAAAAAAAAAAAAAAAGGTCCAAACAAAAATTAATTTTTTATTTTTTTTGCTTAAGGTCCGGTAAAAGATTGAGACGGACCTCATGAATACGGCGTGAATCGATTTGTTTCTTATCCGAGTTCCGGAGCTGTTAGAGGAGGGCGGCGGTGCGAGCGAGGACGATAAATATTGACCATTGACCTTTGATATGCTTATTTACAAGCAACAGAGATTAGAGAATTCATTGTTACGACATTATTCCTTTCTCACTGAAAATTAATATGTTTTTATTACAAATTTCAATGAGATTTTCTGCCGTAAGGAATCTTAATGCAAGCATGAATACAACAAATGCAATGGTGATCAATATCTTTTATTCCGTTCTTAGTATATTTCTCAAGCATCTTTATTAATCCGTTTTATTTTGTTATACTAGAATGGGAAGCCAGAAGCATGTGTGTATTTTAGATCGTTATAAAAAAACTTTGGCAGAATATTGATTGCGATATATTTAATTGAACGAATTGAGGTTCTGTCTTGTGAGTATGTATTAATATTGGACGTAAAAAATGTATACAGTTGGTTTATAATTCTTATAACCTAATCTGTGTCCATAGAAATAAATATACCAAAAATACCTACATGTATCACACTGAATCGGAGAGGAAGAAGTGCCAAACAAAAAAATATAGAAGAAGGAAAAAGTATCACAATTCAATATTTCATCAAATCTAAAAATTGAGGCCAAACAAAAAAAAAGACAAACGTAAATTAATATGCGTAATGTATGTTATTTTGAATATGTTTCTAACAAGTGTAACTTGTCTTTCCTATTTTCTCTCAACATTCCCATAAGTTTCCTTGTAATAATTCATGAAAATTACTGTAGAATGTAGCAATAAAACCAGCCAAAAAGTGGTTTAATGGTTGAGATTCCGTTGTAATTGTTGAATTCAGGGTTTGAATCTAATCCAATGTATTTTTCATATTGATTATTTTAGACTCTTTAAAATAAACTGATTATTTTTAAAATGTTGGAATTAGTTTTTTTTTAAATTGTTTAAAATATACTGGTTATAAAAAGATTAGTTAAAATTAGATGGGCATTATATACAAATAAAAATAAGGAAAACGACGACAATCACCTTTTATCCGTTCTTTATTTGGTCTATTTCTAATAGGGAAAATCGCATTTTAAATCTTCATGGATGAAAAATGCAGCATTTTAAACCTTGAAAGATTTGCACTATCATTTTAAACATTCAAGGTAACGAAACTAACATATTAATCCTCCAAACTAGTGGTGACTGGTATAATTTTTTTTTTTAATTTTAATTTTAATTATTATTTTAATTAATAAAATTCAAATATACAAAAAAAAAAATCTTATGCGCCGCTTCTTCTCTGAATCCGACGATACTCGAATCATTGGCGGCGACACCGACCCTCTCCTCAAACGCCTTCGTTGCTGCGGCCGGTGTTGATTCCAGTTCAATCTTGAATAGATCGGCGAGCTCCGTCAATCTCCGATCGACACCGGCCAAAATACGAATTCGTAGCAGAAAGATCGACCCGGTGAAGAGAAATAAAAAGATCGCTAACCGATGTTCTGGTTGCCGGAAGAAGGTTATAATCTTTTATTGGAGTGCAAAGATTCCACATTCCTTCTACTTCCCTGCACGTCCTCTCCTTTCTGTGCTCTTCTTCTTCTATCTCAAAGCTACTATTTTTCTCTTTACTTCCCATGGTGTGTTCGTGTTTCTTTCCCCAGTTTCACAAAATCTACTCAATTTCTCGAACCTCTCTGTCTATTTTATCAAGAAATTGACAATGTCGTTTACATGACTCTTTGATTCTTTCTTTTCTTTTTGTTTTCCAGGAGAAAAACTGGGTTTCTTGTGTTTTTTTCTGTTTGAATTGGTTCGTTTCTTGAAGTCATGCAGACAATATGTTCGATGATATTACTCTTAGTGATGATAAGCGTTTCAGGTTTTTCCGACTTTGAGGCTCTTTTAGAGCTCAAGAAATGCATAGAGAAAGACCCTTATGGCTCTGTTTGAATTGGTTCGTTTCTTACTTCTTCGGATGCAAAGGCTTTATCCTCTGATATGTGTCCGCTAAATTGGTACGTAGTTTCTTGTAATAGCGGAGATGTTATTTCCATATATTTGAACTTCTCGGGTTCGCTTGATCTGGGTCTCACAAAGTCAAGCTTTGTTTCCTCAATTCGGCACTTGAACGTGAGTGGAAACTCTCTGGTTGGACAATTATGTGCTCATGATGGCATCCTGTTTTTCGATCGCCACGATTGCAGCTACGACTAGAAAACCGCCGGTCGTGAGGCGATGGCTCGGGAGAATACGATCGTCAAGGCGGCGAGGATGTTCGGAGCTCGGCAACATCGATTCGATGCTGTTTGTAATGAAGATCAGAGAGTTTATCTACTCGATTAAATCTGAACCGCATTTGATTTTTTTTTTTTTGTCTCGAATGAAATTTTTTCCGTCGGAGGAGAGGTTTTTTTGTATTTTTGTATTTTATTAATTAAAACAAATAAATTAATTAATACATATTTTTTTTTAAATAAGTTTTCAGACACGTCACCACTATTTTACCGGAAACTAAAAAGTTCCGGTCATTTTTTTGGGGGCACAAACTAGGAAGCTAGTTTGAAGGTTTAATGTGTTAGTTTCGTTACATTGAAGGTTTAAAGTGTTAGTGCAAATCTCTCAGTATTTAAAGTGTTAGTGCAAATCTCTCAAAGTTTAAAGTGTTACTTTTTTTATTTCTAAAAGTTTAAAATGGGATTTTTCCATTTCTAATACCACAGTTTTGGTGTTTATACAATTATATATATGAAACAGTTGTTTGTATATTACTATTGTGGCGTATTTTACATTTGTATACGATAGAACCAAAAAAAATCCGGTTTCAAAATATTGCTTATATTTTTAAAAGAATTGGTTCAAAAAGCTGTATACAAATATGGAGTGGAATGACAAGTGAAATTGATTGCCACGATCTTATATGGTATTTAATTTAATTATTTATTATTAGCTTCCTGACTTTCTTAAAGTCTAATTGTGCCATTAGCTAGTACTAGTATGTTGTTTTTAAAAAGGAGTAAAGGACCAATTGGAACACTGCGAAATAGTATTTAAAGTTAAAAAAAACAAAAAAAACACTGCGAAATATCTGGACGTCGGAAAATGAGATTGCCTCTCACAACAACTCCAGTATAAAATTCTGATAAGTAATTTAATTATCTATGTATTGTAAACTACTACTAAGTACTAACTTCAAATTTAATTGGATACCATAATGATAAATACGAGAAGAAAAAAAGCATCGTAATATTATACAGATATATTATGTAGGAGTTATTATTGTGTACCCACAATTTCTCAACTTGATGAAACGGACTCCATAATATGATTGGTAGCATTTAAAGTTTAACACTATTTAAGTAACGATATTATGTTCAAAAGGATTTGAAATTTCATATACTTTTAAAATAAGAGAATTTGTAACATAAATGGATGCAACCAGTCCAAAAAATGAGAGAACACGTGGGAAGAAAAAACTTGGTTTAATCAAGATTAGAAAAGGAGAAACCAGGTCCACACCAATACTTAAGATGTGACCGGTTGTTATTATAGAATAATTAAGTACTTTTTAATTTAAACGTGGTTTACTTAGTATATTGTTCGAGCAGTGGAACGGAGAAAATCTTGGACATTGAGGATTACTCTCTAGTCTCTATCCATTATTGAGTGTCCGCTATTTCTGAGTATGATCTTTATTTGCTAAAAAAAAAAATGTGCGTGTCATCTTTGCGCATGATCATGTTAATATTTTCTGTATTGTTCTAATTTTATCGGATGTCTCTAACAAAAACATTAAGTATGATTTTTAAGTTTCGATAACCACACTAGTTTCGGTAACCGCAATGCAATTTGTAAGGCATCTTCCAATAAAATCGAGAATTTAGGGACTTTTCTTTGACTTCAAAATCTCTAGAGAAGAGAGGAAACATGTTTGAGACTCTTTCACCATACTTCTCTTGTAATCGAGCAATGTGGTGTGATTGCATCCAATACGTGGATTTCACCAATATAAGATAGACTTGTTAAATCTCCATATGTATCATTCAGTGAAACCTATTTCACTAGGTCTGACACTAGCTAGTTACCATATGATTAATTTGATAAATATCTTTTTTGTAAAAATATAGATATATATATACAATGTTATACAAATACTTTATCAGTATATGTATTTATATTTCTGGAGCATGACTAATGTCCAAAATTGTAAACCTTAGTATATGTAGTTTGTTCCACCTTTTGCGGAAATTAATTTTAGATATATTTGCATTCAATGTCACTTAACCAAAATATGTTTTTAGATCTAAAACTTTATAAATTTTAAAAAATTAAGTAACACTTTTTTTTTGGAAAATACGATTTTATTCATACTTATTATTGGCCCGTGTACTGTACACCGTTGATTCGTACAGTACTGTACAAATGTACGACTGGAAAGTCAACGCGTGTACATAAACTATATTTTTATTATGTGATGTATATGCAAGAACCCCTTAATTTTACTACTATTTATTTTTGTTTTGTGAATTTATAATTTATTAGATTCGAATTGAATCAAAGTATATAACGGGCCAAAGAAAATATTACATATATTTTGCCGTCCTACTTGTTACATATAGAAAAATATTCACAAGACTAATCAATTCAAAGAGTATAAATGTATAACTTTATATTATTATTTAAGAAGTTATTTAGGAAAATGAATTTTATTTTATAAGTTATTACATATTATGTCATTACAAATAACAAAAAATAATTGAAATAGGAAAATATATAATTGTCGTTTAAAATTATCGAAGATAATATGGAAAGTATTTGTTGCCATTAAAGACGTTATTTATTATTTAATTTCTTAATTATTTAATACTATATATTTTAAAATAATAATAAATCCATATATATTCGAAGAAAAAATATATTCGAAAGCCTACTATATTTTCACTATAATTTATTGTATTTTATTTAATTATATATCAAAATAAAAATTGAAAAATATGTTACTAATTTTATAAAAAGTTTGACACAAAATTTCTTTTTAAACAAAAAGAGTTTGTGGACTAACCACAAAAATCAGAATCATTAAACGGTAAATATTAGAGTTATATTTTCAAAATTATAGGTTTTTGCGGATTACCCCGAATAATATTTTAATCCACTGCAAAACGGATTAAATAAACAAATTATTACGAATTGACAGATTTATCTATAATCATTAGTTAGCCATATTATAAAATTCAGATAAAAGTAAATTTTTAAAAAATTTAAAACAATTACTTATAAAAACATTATTTCGTGCTACAATTATCGTGAATTAAATCCTAATAATATACATTTGTGAGATTCCCTACAAGTGGTAGGCAACAAAGTACAAACTATGCACTCTAATCTCATTACATCAACTTAGAGTAATTTATATTATCCTATATGAAAATTGATATAATTGAAGAGTAATTTATATTATCCTATATTTTTCACTATAATTTATTATATTTTATTTAATTATATATCAAAATAAAAATTGAAAAATATGTTACTAATTTTATAAAAAGTTTGACACAAAATTTCTTTAAAAAAAAAAAAAGAGTTTGTGGACTAATCACAAAAATCAGAATCATTAAATGGTAAATATTAGAGTTATATTTTCAAGATTATAGGTTTTTGCGGATTAGTCCGAATAATATTTTAGTCCACTGCAAAACGGATTAAAAAAACAAATTATTACGAATTGATAGATTTATCTATAATCATTAGTTAACCATATTATAAAATTCAGATAAAAAAAAATTTTAAAAAAATTAAAACAATTACTTATAAAAACATTATTTCGTGCTACAATTATCGTGAATTAAATCCTAATAATATACATTTGTGAGATTCCCTACAAGTGGTAGGCTACAAAGCACAAACTATGCACTCTAATCTCATTACATCAACTTAGAGTAATTTATATTATCCTATATGAAAATTGATATAATTGAAGAGTAAGGACAAACATTATCGACCAAATGCCGGCTATAATGATCCTAATAAATTGGTTTAGTAATAGTTCCACACTCCGTCGTTTTTTTGGTTAGCGATGTGTATTAGAACATCCTTTTTAATTATAAACCATAATGTGAATATTCGACCCGATTGACCAAAAAAACCCCATCCCAAGAGTTAATAAATCTCTATATTATTATTTAAGAAATTATTTAGTTAAATAAACTTTATTTTGTAAATTATTACATATTATGACATTACAAATATAAAACATTAAAATAGAAAAACATATAACTGTTTTTAAAAATTATTTATGAGAATATGAGAAATATATATTTTCTATTAAAAGTATTATTTACTATTTAGTTTCTTAGTTATTATGATATTATTAAAATAATCAATTCATACATATTAAATGAAAAACTATATTAGAAATCTCGCAATATTTTTTACTATAATTATTATAAAATATTTTATTAATTTTATAAAGAGTTAGATATAAGAAAATTGAGTTTTTTAAGAGTTTGTATACTGAACACAAAAATTATAGTCATTAAACTATGCATATTAGAGTTATGTTTTCAAGATTATAGATTTTTGCAGGTTAGTCTGAATAATATTTTAGTTTATTGCAAAACGAGTTAAGTAAACATGTTAGTCCGTGTTGACAGTTTTATATATAATCATTAGTTAAATATATTTTAAAATTAAGATAAAAACAATTTTTCTTAAATTTCAAAATAATTTTTAAGTAAAAATTACTCCACGCTATATAGTTAGTGCGAGTTGAATCATAGTTTCAAAAAGTAAAATTTATAACATATGTCATCGATGCAAGGTGATGAAAAAAGCAAAAGCGAATGTTTATCCACATTTATCTAAATATCTTGTTTAGATTAGTTTAATAGCCCTCGAGATTATCTTAACTTCTTTAGTGTTAGGCATCATATACATAACACTCAATAGTTTATTCTTGTTGCGACATAAAACTTGTTTAGTTAGAGATCTATTATAAGTCCGTCAATTAACATAATAAATGACACTTAGCTGACTTAATATGTCTACGTGAACTCATACCCCATACTGTCGGCAGCCGCATTATATGCTAAAGTATTTAATCGTTGTAAAATATAAAAATAGTTCTTTATATCATAGATAAATGTATTAAGAGTACTCCTTTAAAATTAGTTAATTATACTGCCTAGTTTGGTAATTGGTAATATACATATTCTGTAATTAGGCTTATGTTTGTGTATAAGGCAAAACCTTAATACTAATTTAATCAAAAAGGATTTATTGACATGATATCAAAGGCTCAAAACTATAACCTAATTTTAGATTTTTAACTCATCTCGATTATGTACGAGTATTACAATAAAGATAGATCTCGTTGCATATATTTTTTTTCTTCGTTACATATCTACATGAAATATTCAGATTATATATATGCACGCGTTGATATCTTGATCATTCATTTTCCTTTGTCTTTCGTGTCTTTGAAGTATTCAATATAAGTTTTTGGACAAGAGCTACTTCAAAAGATGGAGTATAACTGTATTAGTAAAACTTTTTCTTCTCTAGGAGTTTAGATAACGATGATTACTAACACAACTAAGTTATAAATGTTTTCGAAAGAGATTGAATTATATTCACAAATGTATAGCGTGTTTAATAAAATCTTCAATTTACTGTTTCTATAAATCTGGTGTATTTTATGTGTTTAGCTAAGTTTAAGAAATAAGTACGTTCCTTTCTGAATAAGTATCTTATCAAGATTATCCGGTTGTCAATTCATAACCTATCTGGTTGTCAATACTGATCCAGATTAGTTTTTCTGCTTGTTTTTTACGTCCCAATACGAAAAGGAAAACATGTTACTCTTTACTAGATGTCTCAACTTTAAGATGATTTTCCATATCTTTAATTCTGTTTCAATTTGATATAAAATGTTAAAAAAGTAATAAAATGAAAATGGTTTACAATGCTGTAATACCGATGACATCACAAAACATATATAATAATACAGAAATAAGATATTGGCCACCTAAATGACGTGTTATACAAATCGGAGAAAATAATTCCTGAATCCCTGATTGATAATCAATCGTTTCATTTCTTTTAATTTTGTTGCCACAAAATTTATAAATTTCTCATTGGTTAACAAAAAATAATATTTCAAACAGTTGAAAAAGAAGAACACTTATCTAATAAAAGGTGTGGCAGCGTTAGGTGTAAATATAATAATGTTTCTTGTTATTAAGCAGACAAATAAATAATTTTAAATGCGGAAAATAAATAATTTTAAATTCTATCTTTTATGGTAGAGATCTTTCAGTTTGTTGATTTCGTTTTAATTTATTTTAGAAAAAGGAAAGTGAGTATTTTTGGAGAAATGTAAACTTTGTGCCACGTCAATGTCACGCATTTTCTTCCCATTTATGTGTTTTTGATTAGCCAACTTGTCTCTTGCTGTTCAGTGTTCACACGTAAGGATTATCTCCAAAAATAAGATTTCGTTCGGCTGCTTAATTATTTTGTTTTCTTTTTGTAACAAGGGTTTGCTTTATTATTTTATAGATCTTTACCATCTAACTAGATTTTAAATTTGTGCCGCCAAATATTTTTTTTTTGTAATATATAAAATATAAAATAAAGAATAAAAATTAATTTAAGTGTTATTGATTTAAATTTATTTAATTTATAATTTTATAATAGATTTAATAAATGTTTGGTAATATATTTCATATATGTTTGGTAATATGTTCAATTTATAAAAAAAAAAAATTATAACTAATGTTCTAATTTGTGAGAAAACAACAATTAAATATCTTTTAATGTGTATATGCAAAAAAAAAATAAACATCAATCATTCTGAAACACAGAAAGTGTAGAAAATTCAAAGTATAAAATTGACATAAAAATTTGTTGATCAAATAATTAATTAATACGAGAGAAACCAAAAAAATGCCTAACTATGCTGTTTTGTCGAATTCAACCAGATAATTACGTAATATTTAAAATCATTAAGTCACGGATTTTGCAAGATTCTGCCTGTTATATATCAGTGGAAAAGTATCAAAACATGGGCCACTTGTGGACCAGATATAGTTAAACACCCCTATCCAAGTCACAGATCAAACAAATCAAATCAGTAATGAAAGAACAACTTAATCAACTAATTAATGACTAATTAAGCTCTCTTTTTTTTCAAGAGCTCGTTATATAGTTAAGTTTCTCATGTTTCACTCCAAGTTTTTTGTTTTGTTTTTATTTATTTATTTTTGACTAATTAAACTCTTTATTTGTTTAACTCCAAGTTGCTTTTGTTGACTAAATTTTAATCAAAAGAGATTGATAATTGGTCGAGACCGTGGGACCAACCACCCCATTCATATATGTTGCCATTGGTTGAGAAGCTGATAGGCACATTATAAACTTCCATAAGTTTTATAGTATAAACTCACATAATAATTTAAAAGTACTCAGTTTTTGTTTTATAATAAGTATAATCAATGAATTAAAAGAATGCGTTTAATATTTTGAATCATACTTACACGTGTAAAATTTCTAAATGTTACTTTTTAAGAAATAAAGTGACGACCGTGTATATAACAATATAAGCTTTTTAAAATTTGAAAAGTATAATTTAATATACAGACGACTGGAAAAATTACGTAAATTTATGCAGAAAATCTTACTAATTCTGATTAGAAATTTCAAAATATCAAATTAAATATATATATATATATATATATGTGTATGTATATTAGTATTTCACAAAAAAAAACAATTCAGAACAATTTTCTCGCTTAACCCACTTCAGCATACCAAAGAGATATACATTTACGCAATACAAAAGAAACAATGCTGGCAAAAAATAATATATTCATATATTAGTAAATTAGTATTTGATTATTTGTAATAAGTAGATTCACGATGCCGACATGACACCCATGAAATTACATCAAACTCGCTATAGCAACTTTTTTTTTTCTGGGAATTTCATTTAACTTAGCAACTTGCATCTATATATATAATTACTCTCTTTAGTTATTTATTATTTAGGGGATTTTTTCTGTTGTAAACGAGCTCAGCAAAAACCCGTGCTCCCACTATACATATATGTCATAATAACCATAAATTGTTGTAGCTATTCTTTTATTTATTTATAGTTTTATTGATAAATAATGACGAACGCGGTGACGTCACCACAATAGAAAAGGAAAGTTCAAAGTCAACTAAGTCAACGAGATCTACATATAGTATGTAATACACTATGTACGTAACCCCGTACAAATGGACCGACATGTTTTAACTTCTTAAGACATCACATTGTGTTACGCTACTGACTTTTTCGAAGCTCAAAACGTATCCTTTGCAACACTACAACTTGCTGTCAATGAAAATGAGAAATGCCAATCAATTAAAAAAACTTTAGATTATATGGATATTTTTAGATCGTTAAACTTGTGATTACGATAGAGGATTCAGAGTTTCAGACTCGATATTACAAAGAAATTTGAAATTAAATCCTCGCATTATGATGATGATCATGCATAAATAAAGATAACTATAAATCTCTTAGCATCACAAACCTGCCTCGATATGTAATATTACACCAACCATATTACGTATTTGTTACACAATCTCTAAGTAATTTTATCTATTAACCAACTAGTACTCTTTTACAGTCGTAAACTAATAACCTTAGAATCTTAGAATAGTCAACTTATAAGAGCTGGTGCAGAATGTGCAAAACAAAAACAAACAAAAAAGGTAGAAGAAAGCAAAGTCGCGATCTTTTGTATTTATACGTGCATAAGAAATAAATAAATAATTCAGAAAAAGAAATCAATAATTGACCAAAAATGCGTACTGCATTATATTTAATCCAAAATCTATAGAATCTAAAAGATTCAATTCTGTATAAATCGCTAAACATTTGACGAACAAGTTTCCGTTTGTACAAACCAACAACTCTAGGAGAAGCCTTTTGTCATTTATTTTTCCAAACTAAAACTATTTTTGCTAGCAAAAAAAAAAAAACTATTTGGCACATACCGTGAAACTAAAGACTATTATTTGTATGTATATGTATATGTATATTTTAGAGCCATCATAAAATAAAAATAAAATAAAATAAACTCTTTGTGTGTATATGTATATTTTAGAGCCGTCATGAAAGATTTTATGGGCCAAATAAACACTTATAATGGATTAACATGTCAATGGGCCAGATATTACTTCATATCCTTAAGCCCAAAATTGCAAAGTGCTTTTGAAAATATTACTGTTTTTAGTTCGTATCTGGAATTCTTAAAAAAAAAATGTATATAAGATGTACCAGATTTTGGACCGGGATTTGTAATTAGTGTATTAGTATCGTCATCTTATCATAAATTTGATTAAAGCCTAATGTAGATTAGGAGAAAAAAATCATACACGCAACAGATTTTGCTCTCTTTAATTAACTGTATTTTCTTTGTTGAGTTTGGGCAAATAAACCAAGAGAGTTTGGCTAACAAAAACCAAGAGACTTTGGCCATATAATAATGAAGATGATGAGATAAAAGATTTAATAAATTGTACCTTATAACTAAACCTCTAATAATTTCACTCTATAAAAACACAAATCTTCATAAATCATTCAACCAATAAATCATATAAGCAAACACATAATACAAATTTATCTCTTCTCATATGCATCCACATCAGCAATGTCTATAATTGTGACATATAAGCAAACTCATAGTTAATTAATTCTAAAATTATTGATAGTAGGATTTACTAGTCAATTACTCAAATCCCACTCATGTCATTGTAATATTTGAGATATCGAATCACGGAGGTTAAGATTGAAACATTAGGAATACATGAATCTTCCTAAACTAGAGAAAATATTTTTGGGTTTTTATATTTTTAAACTAAAGAAAACAAATGCAAAAAAGAAAACAAAAATAGAAATGTGGATCATGAACTAAGCTATCAATGAGATGGATAACAATCAAACAATGAATCATTTGGAAGCATACTATCCTAGAATATGGAATTCACAATTATGACTAATCCACTGTCGTGGCATTAATCACTTTGTTAATCACCAAATCAAGAACAAACCATCGTTTGTGATAAGATGATTAACAAGCATTAATCTCCAATCCCACTTAGTTCACTAATCACCCTAGACATCAACTCTCATTGGCTAGGCATGAAAAACTCACAAAAGGTTTGGTTCAAGCATTTCATCGAACACCTATCGGGCGTGAAATGCTTAAGCTCTAGCTTTGATCTCTCAATCCAAAACTAGCTTTAAGATTAACCTAAGTGAAGGATCTAACAAGATGCAACCTAAATCATCATCATCTAATCATCAATCAACCATTGACTAAAGATGCCTAAATATTCAATGCACATTCATTCTTATGACATGGATCACACAAGTAGATTAGTTCACTTCCATGATACTAATCCATTTACAAATCACCTAGTTATCAAGAACTTCCGTTCGCAACTAAATGATCCATAATCATTAAGCATTAGTCCATAAAAGTCAACAATTCACCTTGATCATCAATTTCCATTGGCTAAGAATTGAATTGCATGCTTAGAAGTTTTCTAGACATTTCATCGAACACTTTCCGGGCGAGAAATGTCTTAAGTTCTAGAAATGAGTTGTCAATTCGATTCTAGCATTAAGATCCCTCCTAACATGAGAACAAATGTTTATCTAGTCATAAGCATCAACAATCAACCATCAAACCATCCAAATCAAGCAAAATCCAAAATCCAACAAAAAGGTCAACTCATAAGAACATGAAGAACACAAGAGAAAAAGAGACATAAAGATAAAGAACAAAGATGAAATAAACATAATATAAAGATATGTTGAAGAATCCTTCACTAGAGTGGCATGAATGATGAAGATCCATCCAAAATCATCATAAGAAGAGTTTGGGAGAAAACCCAACTCTAGAGAAAAGAAAACTTGCATCTAAAAATTAGGTTTTTTACTATTTAAAGAAGTTTGGGTTTTTAACAGGTCCCATCGGTCGGCCACAGCCCGATGCCACGCACCGATGCACTCTCAGATTTCGCAGAACTTCCATCGGTCACTTGCATCGGTGCAGTGCACGCCGATGGACTTCTTGTCGTCTATCTTGTGAGCTTCCCATCGGTCGGCCATAGCCCGATGCCACGCATCGATGCTTCCTCAAACTTTCTACATCGGCCAGGCAGAGACGTCTTCAGTAAATCCATGATAACTCCTCAACAAAATGTCCAAATGGCCTGAATCCAACTCCTGTAAACAGATGACTCACTCCTCTACAACTCCTATGAAGTCCGTTGAGGCTGATTCATAACGGAGGGCCTTCGTCCAGCTACATCTTTTCGGCGTTTCGGATGGGCTTTGCATTCCTCTTATGCTCCATAACTCCAAGCATCATCAATTGTCTCCAAGACACCTAGAAACACTCCAAATGCATGCAAAGACTCACTAGGACCTAATGCAAACACCTAATACTCTAATAAATACCAAAATGCTATAAAAACTATGCAAGACACATGCATGAGACACAAAATAATAACAAGAATGCATGCTAAAAAGAGGTAAAATATGGGAATATCAATTCTCCCAAACTTATTCATTTGATTGTCCTCAACCAAACAAGAATAAAGAAAGGGAGAAGACTAAAAATGGGAGCTCAAATCCAAAAGTGTCATAAAAAGAATTCAACTCAATGTCCAAGTTACTAGCTCTAAGATGCGATCAAACAAGTCTACTAAAAAACATCTAGCCATATCCTTCCCTATACGAATCAAATTCAAGCCTCAACCTACACAAGTATTCATGTCATCCAATCCTTTAAATCTCATTAATCGTTTCAAGTGAATCATGCTTATGCAAGGCAAGTGAATCCATTTGGCTAGGGTGAAGGACTTGAGATAAAGATGATCTCAAATGTATGGGATTACTCTAATGCAAGGGATCTCTCAATTAATGAGCAAGCTTTAGCAAAATGCTAAGAGTAAAAGGCAATATATGCATACAAGGATAGACTCACATCTACCCAATGCCTAAATCATTTCTAACCCTAGCATATCTACCCATGAAATCTTCATCCTAAGCTACCTTTTTTTTCACTTGGCCTTTTTGCCGTCATGTCCCATACTTGAACTCCTTCTTCCACTTCATCCTTTCTCACTTGGGGAATTTCTTCTTCTCCATTGAATCTTGTGGTCTCGTGCTTCTTTTTGTTGTTTCTTTTGTTCTTCTTTCTTTCTTTTTCTTTGCCTTGCCTCATCATTTAACAATTGATGCCTTAGCCAATTTTTGGCTTTTTTCTTTGTTTCTATGAGGCTATAAATATCACTAAGAGCTATTCTTGATAACTTGCACTAACCACATCACAATATTGCATTCCCCTTTCACCTTCACTTCCTTCTTTTGAACTCACTTCCTTCTTATCCACAATCCCATTAGTCACACCATTTCGTTCACACCAAACCCAAAACTTCCCTTTCCCACGAGCCTAACCTAGTCTAGCCTTTGATGTTCGGCTAGATCTACATGCAAACCTATCCTTGTCGCCCTAAACTCAACACTTTTTGCCAAGCTTACTCGAAAAATTAGGCCTCACATACGCACACTAAAGATTTTGGCTTGAACGGAGGGTAGGTTAAAGGTATGGTAAACCGTTCCAATGATGGGAATCGGCTACTTGGACTAGCAAAAGAGTGGTGGAAAGGATAAGAGAGCCCAAGTATGTATATGGTAACCATGAATTCACTATGCAATGCACAAACATGATAATTTCAATGGCAAAATTATGGTTTTCACTTAGGTAGGATTGGAATCAAATCAAAACTTGCTTTAGCTAAGACCCTAGTAATGAAACGCAAGATCGAGATATGGTTCATCATTGATTTCAACACGAGATCAAACACATCAAACAACAAGCAACGAGGGCATTGAATCAAGCTCTAAAAATGATACTTTACAAGGATAATCTATCATTGCTCCTAATTCTCATGCAAAGCTACCTAATATGATATGCATCTAGACTCAATCCTAGATATGAAATGCAAACAATTTCAAAAAAAATCAAATTTATTGAAAATGCATGAGACTCAAGATGCAAAAGGCAAAATAAGATCATAAAACACATAATTAGACACCGGTCCCTCCCCCAAACTTAAATCACAGCGTCTCGGTGTGAAAGAAGTTCAAGAAAGAGACCAAAAACAAAAGATGAAATGCAAAGACTCAAAAAGAAAAGAGATACTTACAAAGGAGGAGTGAGGCTAGATGAATGGAGATGAAGGAAGATCTATCGACATCACCACCAATGAGCCTTGCCACGACCTTGGACCCAAAAGACCCTTATTTATTGCTTGTTTTGTGTCTCAAGCTCGACAAGGGATAGGCTCGGGGAGGTCCCCAAGGGGCGTGTTTAACGTCACTAGCTTGACGGTTGCTTCCTCATTGTCACTCCCTTCATGAAACTCACAAGAGAAGTGAAAAGATTAGCAACAAAAGAAAATAAAAAGCTCTAGTCTTAAGAAGAATCAAAATCCTAATGATCAATGTTTAACCTCCCCGGCAACGGCGCCAAATTGATAGTAGGATTTTTACTAGTCAATTACTCAAATCCCACTCATGTCATTGTAGTATTTGAGATATCGAACCACGGAGGTTAAGATTGAAGCACTAGGAATACATGAATCTTCCTAAACTAGAACAAATGTTTTTGGGTTTTTATGTTTTTAAACTAAAGAAAACAAATGCAAGAAAGAAAACAAAGATAGAAATTTGGATCATGAACTAAGCTATCAATGAGATGGATAACAATCAAACAATGAATCATTTGGAAGCATACTATCCTAGAACATGGAATTCACAATTATGACTAATCCACCGTCGTGGCACTAATCACTTTGTTAATCACCAAATCAAGAACAAACCATCGTTTGTGATAAAATGATTAACAAGCATTAATTTCCAATCCCACTTAGTTCACTAATCACCCTAGACATCAACTCTCATTGGCTAGGCATGAAAAGCTCACAAAAGGTTTGGTTCAAGCATTTCATCGAACACCTATCGGGCGTGAAATGCTTAAGCTCTAGCTTTGATCTTTCAATCCAAAACTAGCTTTAAGATTAACCTAAGTGAATGATCTAACAAGATGCAACCTAAATCATCATCATCTAATCATCAATCGACCATTGACTAAAGATGCCTAAACATTCAATGCACATTCATTCTTATGACATGGGTCACACAAGTAGATTAGTTCACTTCCATGATACTAATCCATTTACAAATCATCTAGTTATCAAGAACTTCCGTTCGCAACTAAATGATCCATAATCATTAAGCATTAGTCCATATAAGTCAACAATTCACCTTGATCATCAATTTACATTGGCTAAGAATTGAATTGCATGCTTAGAAGTTTTCTAGACATTTCATCGAACACCTTCCGGGCGAGAAATGTCTTAAGTTCTAGAAATGAGTTGTCAATTCGATTCTAGCATTAAGATCCCTCCTAACATGAGAACAAATGTTTATCTAGTCATAAGCATCACCAATCAACCATCAAACCATCCAAATCAAGCAAAATCCAAAATCCAACAAAAAGGTCAACTCATAAGAACATGAAGAACACAAAAGAAAAAGAGACATAAAGATAAAGAACAAAGATGAAATAAACATAATATAAAGATAGGTTGAAGAATCCTTCACTAGAGTGGCATGAATGATGAAGATCCATCCAAAATCATCATAAGAAGAGTTTGGGAGAAAACCCAACTCTAGAGAAAAGAAAACTTGCATCTAAAAATTAGGTTTTTCACTATTTAAAGAAGTTTGAGTTTTTAACAGGTCCCATCGGTCGGCCACAGCCCGATGCCACGCACCGATGCACTCTCAGATTTCGCAGAACTTCCATCGGTCACTTGCATCGGTGCAGTGCACGCCGATGGACTTCTTGTAGTCGACCTTGTGAGCTTCCCATCGGTCGGCCACAGCCCGATGCCACGCATCGATGCTTCCTCAGACTTTCTACATCGGCCAGGCAGAGACGTCTTCAGTAAATCCGCGATAACTCCTCAACCAAATGTCCAAATGGCCTGAATCCAACTCCTGTAGATAGATGACTCACTCCTCTACAACTGCTATGAAAACTATTGTGGCTGATTCATAACGGAAGGCCTTCGTCCAACTACATCTTTCTGGTATATCAGATGGGCTTTGCATTACTCTTATGCTCCATAACTCTAAGCATCATCAATTGTCTCCAAGACACCTAGAAACACTCCAAATGCATGCAAAGACTCATTAGGACCTAATGCAAATACGTAATACTCTAATAAATACCAAAATGCTATAAAAACTATGCAAGACACATGCATAAGACACAAAACAATAACAAGAATGCATGCTAAAAATAGATAAAATATGAGAATATCAATTATTTATTATATTTTTTGGTTTATTGCAATTTAATTATCAAAAACTACCATTTATTAAAGATAATACTTTTGCAAAGAAAGTACCTTTTAACGTTATATCTATAAAATTGTAAGTTACTCCAAAAAAAATTCTAGCATCATAAACTAATAGAAGTCTACCCTAATCGATTTTATTGCCCGTCATCCATAGTTATATTTGTTTATTTAACCTTTTAGTCGCTTACTTGCTTATCTTATTGCTTATTTGCTTTTGTTTGCTTTCTTTAGTTTGACTCTTTGATGTGCTTGATTAGTTGTGTGTTTGCTGATGCACTTTATTATTTTGAACTTAGGAAAACCCAAAAACACATTCATCTTAGATTAGGAAGTTTTTTCTCCATACTTAGTGTGTGGTTGCAATACTATTTGTGGTTCGACCCTAGGTACTACTTCGATTGTATTACCTTGCATTTGGGCTATATAATCTAGGTTTTAAAGCGTTGTACACATCATGAAAGAACTGCCAAAATTGTTTGAGATAATAAAAGAGGTTTTCACTATAGATATGATTAGGAGTGGTAATCACTGAAATATCATATGTCATGCAATGGTGGATCAGACAATAGTGGACAAGATTTGATAGTGGACAAAATAAAATTTGACGAGTGATACACGAATCAAAATTCCATATTGATGTTTCAAATATTCGAGAAACCGATGAAACTTACATCATTGATTATATAAAACTTATCCTTTAGAGAAGCCTAACTCAGACCACTAGCCCAATCCTTAGTTAGTAGATTAAAGTTAATTACTTCAGTGGTTCGGAACGTTTTAATTATATAACTAATACTCTATATGTTCTAATATAAGTGATGTTTAACGTTTTTGAACACAGATTAAAGATTCATTTAATTTTTTTTTTTTATACTAAAAACATAATTTATTATCTATTTAAACACAATTCAACTAATAAAAAAACAATCGGCAGAATACAAATTGTCAAAACAATAAAAAATTATTTAATTTTGTATTAAAAACTGAAAACATTATTTATTTGAAAACAAAAAAAAACTTTTAAACATTTCTTATTTAAAAACGGAGAGAGTAGTATATAAGAAGCATGTCATCTTACAAAATCGTTATCATATGATTTCAACTCGACTGGAAAGTCTAATAGTTTGGTTTACTTACGTGGATCCAACACACACACAGAAAATTATGACTCATCAAATATATTTCATACTATCCGCAAAGGTCCCAAATTAGTTGAATTTAATGTTGTCAAATAAATTGAAGGGAATTGAATACTGCATATATCACATTATATAAGATCATTCAAAGGAGTAATAAATACTAGACATCCCGGATCAAAATTCCAGACAATATTATCAGTCAAATTTCAGCCCTTTGAAATCACAGTTTCAGTTTGATTGCTAATATTTTGATCCAGTTCGTCCAGATTAAATCCAAACTTATAATTGTGTTCCAAATTTCGTTTTTTTTTCTTTTTATAATTCAACTACGCTTGGACACATAAATTAAGTGCATATGAGATTTTTAGTTTGAGAGCTTTAATTTTTTATTTTTTTAGCTTTAAAATTTTGCTTTTTTCACGTCGACGAAAACTTTTGTATTCTTTCAAATTATTGAAAATAAAAAAATCTCAAAAATAAAATAAAATAAAACAAAACGATGGCTTATAAAGATTTTTCACAATCAACAAATTCATGTTTAACCCTAACATAGGTATGTATGTATTATTATAGGGAAATGGAAGGATCATGAAATGGTAATTTTTAATATAATTTTTATCGGAAACCGTATATTAATCACTAATTATAAATCATGTAAAATGAGAGAATCAAATTAGCATAATATCGGAACATAACAATACGATTGAAAAAAGAATAATTAGAATCATACTGTCTTGTGAACAAGTACAACCAATAAGAACTTTGGTATCTTAACATCGACATAAACAAATTTTACAACTAGTACATACATTTTATCAATTTATCCGATTTAAATACTAATAATGGTACAACGGCAACACCGATACAAAAACACCACTAAAATTATAATCATCTATTTCTGAAGATTGAAAATGATGCGACACTTAACACAAGTGGATGGAGAAAGACAGTGTCGGGTGAGTTGGGGTGCACTTCCACGCGCGACTTCGACTTGTTGTCCCTACACAACTCTTTTCTTCTTCTATAAAAGACCTTTCTTACTATCTCTTATCCTCAATCAAAATTAAAGCCTCTAAAACCATAAAAGAAAACAATAAAAGATCGAAGATGGGAGTTTTGAAGACAAGACTATCGAGTAGTAGAGGACTTGGTGGTGTTCTTAGAGAGCAAAGAGCTAAGCTTTACATTATCAAACGATGTGTTGTGATGCTCCTATGTTGGCAAGATTGATCTTGGTTGATTCGAGTAGTGATACTTTGAAGCTGAACCGGATCAAACCGATATGATTGCAAGAAAGAAGATACGAAGAAGAAACCGGTTTGGGTTTGCTTGCCAATCGTCGTCGATCTTGGGGGATGAAATTTAAACACTTTTGATACGGGGTATAGGTTTTTAGTTGGTGGTGGTAAATTTGTATGTATCGACAATAAAACTTTGGGATGAATTTTGTAATGGCTTTTGCCTTAGTTCTATAGCTCCCGGTGTAAATTCAGCTATCTCACATATAATCTAACCAAGATCAGTTCTTATTTCCTTTTTTCTTAATTTCCTTGCTTTCATAGTTTTATGAGCTTCTGATTAGTAAATCTGGTTTATTTTTTAACAAAATCTTTCTAATATGTGAAATCGCGTGAACCCGAACAAAAGCTAACCGTCGAAGTTTGACTTGAACAATTTTATACTATGTTAAAAGACCTCGAGAAGAATTACTTTTTTTTATCTTTCAAAATGTTCAACATGTACTCTCTCATATATATACTAGATAAATAATTAAAGACGAAAAATGGAAAACAATACGTACTCTCTCTAGCATTTTACAATTCGTGAAAAAAAATTAAAGACAAAAAATTGAAAAACAAAATGTGATCATCGTAAAAATATAATACATAAATTTAGAAACAAAGTTTATGATGAAATAAATATATATATTAAAAAAAAAATTTAGTAAATAGATGTAGTAAATAGTTTTAGATACGATTTTTAGACTTTTAGTTTTTTGGTGTGTAATTGACATACTACCGAATTTTGGTTTATATAGAGGTGATAAATTAGAATTATTTTCCTTTTATGATTAATTTCTTTAATCTAAATGAAAAATTAAGGAATGTTTTTTCCTTTTTATATTAATTTTTCCTTTAAAGATAAATTTATTTTTTAAATTTTTTTATTAGCAACTTTGAAACATTAAGTTTTATATAATAAGATTTTTTATTCTAAACTGAAATATAGTTTTTTTTTTGCTTTTATTATTTTTCTTTTTATGATTGTTTATATATTGTTTCATTTTTTTATTCTAATCTGACTTATGATTTTTCCATTTAAAAAAAATACTTTGGTTTTTATTTATAGTTTTTTTTAAAAAAAATTCCTTAATCAAAACATAACTATTTTTTTTTTACTTTTTAGGATTATGAATCGATTATAAATTTTACTTTTATTGTTAATTTTATGTGTTAAAATATAATTAAAAATTTATTAAATACGTGTCAAAAATATAATTAAAAATTTATTAAACATATATTAAAATCTAATTGATTAACTTAGCACGTATTGCAATCATGCGAGTTACTAATTTTGAAACATTATGGTTTATATAATAGAAGATAGGAGGTTAAATCATAACGATACCCTAAACCTAAAATATACACAAAACTCCTAAATAAAAAAAATATTCCTATACAATAATATATGATATTATCTCTTAATAAATATTTAAATGTTAAGAAGTCAGTGTAGCTACACGGTAAATAGTCCAACAAAGAGAGCACGATTTCAACCAACTATAATTATATTATATTTTTGTGTAAGCAAGTGATCAATCGTCGATGTTAATAAGTTTCCGATTATAAAACCCAATTATTAAAAATGTTATATATAAGAAATCATTATGTGAGAGGTACAAGTTTGCATAACACATGCTTTCTTATGCATGGTTCCATTATCCTAATTTTAGTCAAACTAACAACATCTTCCTAGTTCCAATGATTAGCCAATTGATTTGAAGGTAAATTAAAGTTTGGATTAAATACTCTTTGGTTACTTGTCTAATCATATGTAATGTTGGTGCTCCACTTATGGGATAACTCTACTTTAATTTAGTTTTTTTTTTCCGACAAATAATTTTTATTGATTTTACAAATCACAATCATTAGTTACAATAGAATACATAAAGGATAGGCAGCAATAGTACAAGCACCATGGATTAGTATCAATAATGGCTAATCTAGCTAATTTATCAGCACATAAGTTAGATTCTTTACGTCGAAAGGAAAATTTTACTTGTGTAAACATACTTTTCCACTGGTGAATTGTCTTGATATAGTGTTGGAGTTTAAGATTTATGTCGCTTCCATGGATAAGTTGATTGATGATTAAATTGTTCCCTTCAAATTCCACTATACGGTATCCGAGAGCCCACATAGATTGCATTGCCCAAATAAGCGATGTGCATTCAGCTTATTCCGGCGTGTTTCTTCCTTGAAATTTTGCCATTCCACAATCTAAGAAAGTTCCATTGCTGTTCCGGATGATCCATCCTAGTCCCGAAATATGATTACCTATGTGATTTAGTTGTTTGGACTCATTAAAACTTTAATTATCATGATGTGTGTTTGTTTAGTTTCTATTGAATTATCAAATTAAACTAATCAAGTTATAATGACTATAGATATAAATCAAGGGACCGAACTAGGGATGGGCATATGGTTATTCGGTTCGGTTCGGTTATTTTGGTTTTCGGTTACGTTAGGTTATGTCTTTTAATATCCATTCGGTTAGTAACAGTTTTCGGTTCGGTTACCATTCGGTTTGGTTTGGTATGGTTATAAAAATTAATAACCGCTTGGTAACCGAAAGATTTCGGTTATTTTTGGTTATTTTCGGTTAAATTTCAAATATTTTCGGTTAGTTTCGCTTAAGTTTCGGTTAAATCTCAAAATATTTCGGTTACATTTCGAAATATTTCGGTTATTTCGGTTAAATTTCGGAAATATTTCGGTTATTTCGGTTATTTCGGTTAGTTTCGGTTAATTTGGTTAATTAGGGGAAATAAACATAATTTTTTTTTTGTTTGATATCCATGGATACCAATTGGTTATCGGTTAATAACCATTCGGTTATTATAACCAATAGATTTTAAAAAAAAAATAACCATTCGATTATTGTGAAATAACTATAACCAAATCGAACCATTAATTTTAATTTAGTTTGGTTCGGTTTCATTCGATTAGGTTATTATGTCCAGCATTAGACAGAACACAAGTCACACACCATTAAAACTATTGTTCGGCCCCCTCTTATTTAATCTGACGTGACCATTAGGTGCCAAATTATTTATGACAGGAAGGCATGTATGATGTACGTCGAATTTATTATATTCAAATATAAAGTGAATTTCCTTTTATCTTTTAAATGCGTCAATATCGTCTGAAGAGTGAAGACTAAAACTGATTACAACCAGTCAATGTTCAAGAGTCTTTGCCAATCTTTATCTCAAATAATTGTGTTAAAATTGTACGAATTTTAATTGAAGTAATTAAGGGTTTTGAATGAGAGCTGCGATTGGGTGGTGATCATTACTCGAGGACCGTTTCAACCAGTCCAACCACAAAATAGCGTCATTATAACACTCTATTACTCCCTCCGTATCATATTCGAACACTATATTTCTATAGTATTTATTTATTTTTAAAATAATTTGTATTTCTATATTATTTATTTGGTGTTTTGCAAAATTTTATATTTTATTTAAGTGTTATTAATTTTTTTATCATTTAAAAAAAATATTATTAGAAAATAATATTTCATCTACTTTACATAACAATTTAGCATATATAGTAGAGTGTGTATGTTTTGTGGACGATATACAAAAAAACATATAAAAGATGTTTTCGTAATTTATCCGTTAAAAAAATTAATATACTAAAAAACTATGAAATTTACGTAAAATGCTTGTTTTTGCAAATATATCTTATTTATTTCACGAAAATTATAGATTGCTGACAAAAGAAAGCATGAAAATGGGGTCAAAGTGTCAGGTGGGAAGAAACTGAATCTGCATCATTGTCTCATTGATATTCTGTTGTCGGCCAACTTTAACTATACAGCCCATATGTTTATGTACTCATCTACACCTATGTATTAATTTATTTGTCATGTTTTATACGTATTTTTTTGATGAATTGAAGAGTTTCATAATTTAGAAAACTTGAATTCAATAAATCTTATTTTTTCATCCTAATGATGTTTATAACTGCAATGATCACTATATATATATATATATTTTTTTCTTACTGCGGTAGTAGAATGTGAATTCGGGTCTCTTCTTTTTGTTCTGCACATCCATCTATTAAACGTGAGATGATTTTATAATATCTATGTGCAGTAAGAAAAAATCTATGTGCAGTGAGAAATCCTTGACAAATGAAGCTACTGAGGAAGAGACAAAAGAAGTTGAACGGTCAAAAAGACAAGAGGATAAGCTCGACCACGTGCGGCGGGCCAACACGGCGGTCCTACCACCGTCGCCGTCGTGGCCAAAACCATCGAGCTCTTTTCTTATCACTTTCTCACATCGGGGTCCAAATTTATTATTGATGTTCACATTATGAAATTTCCAATTTAGTGGTTTTACTTTCATCACCCAATTAAGCTTAACATTCCTACGTAAGTGTCAACTATTTTGTATTTCCATTTTTATATTTGTTTTAAGAATCAATATCTTGATTCTTGAAAACAAAATTTCAATATTGCAATATGAAAAATCTTCACAAGTATCCCAATTATATCATTGTAGCTTTTGTGTATTATGATAAGATAAATTTATTGTATAACTTATTTTTCTTAACGATAAAAGTAATTTCCTTTTATGGAAGCTTTTCAAACCGACCAATGTAGTTTTGGTTTACTTGGTAATGTAACAATATTTTCATGGGACAAAATCTTAGCTATATTTCAATATTTGAAGTTTCTTGCAGCTATGTGAATGTTGTAGCTGTCGAAAGTATAACATGTGAAATAGCTCTATAATCTCAATCAAGCAATGCAATATCAAAATCTGCGAAACATTTTTTTACATGGGAGCAAACAAATGGTACAATGTTAGAAATTTAGAATAATGTTAATTGGTATTTCTCAAAATAAGAAATGATAGGATAGTGTAAATTTTGAAATTATGATTTATATTTGTTACAAGCTTATGAAAAATATAAATAAACCTTCCATTCTAATTAAGTTAACTTTTGTTCCATGATTCGGCCATTTCATTTTTCATAGTTTTTAAGTCCTTTTTTTTTGTCAAACTTTTTAGATGTTATTTTTAAAGTTTTTTTTTTGGGGGGTTAAATTTTAGTCCCTTGTTATCATTCTGCCATTTCAAAATAATATCAAATGGAGCCAATGTATCTTTGTTTGACATGATGTGTTACCAAGTTCATTGTTCCGAATAATGAACATTTAATTCCTATGGTGTTTCCAGCAAATCACAAAATCCAACTAGCTAAAGTATTTTGGTCTGTATGTAAAAGCTTTTCTCTTCGGCCTCTTGCATTGTTTGAGATATTTTATTTAAGAAAATGATTCGACATTATTGGTCCACATATGGACTTCCTTGTACTTCAATTATATATATGGACTTCTCTCGAGGTGCATTCATATTTGTGTTCTTTCAAATATGTACATTGCACATGCTTTTCTTATGGAAGTTTTTTTTTGAGAAATACCCTAAAATAGTTCAAATTTTATTTTTATTCCAAAATTAGCACTATAAATTTAAAATTCTAAAAATAACACAAATAATTATGTAAAAATAATTGTTTATCCAAAATAAATTTAAAATAAAATTAAACATTATGTTTGGGTTCACTATTTCCAATTTAAGGTTTAGTTTTTTTTCATTAGAAAATGGTTTTATATCATTTTAATATTAAATTGTGCTATTATTATCATTTTCAATTAATGAGGCTAAATTTGAAACAAAAAATTAAAAATGTACTATTTTGGTCAATTGCCTCTTTTTTTTTCCATGTGAACTTTTTCTTAGGAAAAATTCGTCACTTTTAGTATATTCTATTTCTAAGCCTCATTTTCATATAATAAAGTCGCATTTTTTAATCTTTCTGTATTCAAAATAATAAATATTACAAATGAAGATAACTGACAAGATGGCCTATTAGCTCAGTTGGTTAGAGCGTCGTGCTAATAACGCGAAGGTCGCAGGTTCGAAACCTGCATAGGCCAATTTTTGAGCATTTTATAATTTTGGGCCTTCAATATATCAATCAGCCCATTAACTAAAAAGATATCATCATCCTCACCGGCTGAATCTTTTTCTTAAAAGGAAAGCACATCACGAAAGAGTTAAGATCTTTTGTGCTAAAATTGGGTCTACAAGTTGGTTCCCTCAGGCCCATAAAACTCCTTACCATTGCCCATTGGTCCTTAAACAAGTAAGTCGTAAACTTGATATTCAAACCATATTGAGCCAGTTTAGAGTACAAAAATCTACAACATACGAAAAAATTATCCCATAAAATCTAACATTTTGAGCTAAACAACCGGCCAAACTATTAAAAACACGAGAAATAAGATAAAGCTTACAATTAGACCTAAAATAATGTAAGAAGAGGAAGGAAAACTTCGACCACTCTGAAAATGTTACATCTTCATCAGATCCGAACAATCAAAATCTTGAAACAAAAACACATCTAGCTGATTTTTTTTTTGGTGTTTTCTATTGAATTAATAGACATTGTCAATATTTTGTATTTCTTTAGTTTAGTGAGAGTTGAGACAAGTCAAAATTCTGAAACCCCGGACTCAAAGAACAACAATTAAAACTGAAACAAAATTATAATAAAATAATGTGCTATTTGATTCATGTAACAAAAGAAAGTTTTTTTCTGTTGTTATATGTTGTGAGATTGAGCGAAAAACGGAACTAAAAAAAAAACGATAGATACACAAGTGACGAGATCATGACGTAATGCGCTTGTGGTAGCAACTGCCTCTGTAATAATACTATAATAAATAACGTAAGACGAAGAGAGATGAGTCAGTAACGGTGAAAGAGACAGCATTGCAAAGATCCCGAAACTAAAGCCACAAGAGAGTTTCTATAAATAGAACCAAGATCTAAGTTTTCTCTTCCCACGAAAAATATTCGATATACTCCTCTCGATTTCACTTGTTATACAAATCCCATTAAATAACTCTCTACCTCAACCTAATTTAGGAAATATAACATTAATTATATTATATATATGTATATGTATATATGAAGTAAAAGTTGAGTTTTTATTCGGTACTAGGAAATAAATTATGTACCGAGTAATGATCAATGCGTACAACGTCCACTATAAACAAAAATTGAAAATGTATAGAGGCGAAATTTTCCCATGCATACTTAAAATTTGATTTCAACATTACTGTTATGATTGTCAGAAATTTAACTATGGATATGCGAAGATAATTTTTCTGTCATTATAGATTAGAGATAAGTATATATAAACAGAATCTCTTATTAGTCATAGTAGAAATTATAGATTGACAATTAGAGAACAGTAGTACTTGTGTATATAGTGTTTAGTTGCATACAAGAAAGTATATTGATCATAATAAAAAAAAACCTTCTTGATTCCACTCCTTGATTAATACAAACCCCAAACTCTTTACATTTCCTATATAATAAATTAAGACGATAAAATGTCTTAATTATAGTACAATATATAAACCAAAGCCCATCACTATAAAACCCTAAACAAAGGGTCCTTCGTAGATTAAAAAAACATAAGAAGAAACCCAAACAAAATTTAAAAATAGAGAAAACTCAAAAGATACTAAATATTAAAATATCACCAACCCATAATCTAATTTTTGCAAGTCGAATTAACTAGCCCTAATTAATTAAAGACTTGATGATCTAATCAATCAATTTAATTATGGGGGATGAATTAACTAATTATAGCATCGATTTACCATCTTACTAGTCCTTTGCCTCTTAATACTCCCTGAAGATGATTTCTCCAAGTTATTGTTCTCATTATTTTCATCATTATTATTGGCACACTTCTCTATAACCGCCTTTAACGCTTCTTCTATCGAACTCGCACGATTAAATCTGTTCTCTTCATCATCACCATCGAAGTTTCTACAATATTCATCATCTTCTTCTTCGACTTCACGGCTCAAGAACAAGACGTTCTTGACTCGACCACCTACGGTTGCGATCTCAGCTTTTAGAGTTCGGAGACGAAGAGACTTTAAAGCATTGATGACGTCATGCATGAGGTCAGTCCTGTCTTCGCAGCAAAAGGATGCTCTTATCACTAAGTTTCCTTCTTCATCGTTGTAAGACGAATCGACGGTCAGATCATCGGACTCTGTTGGGACTTGACACGTGTCGGTGATCAGTGTTGTCTGTCGTTTTAACTCCTTCATGTGTTGGATCACTTCCGCTAGCAACGAAGCTTTGTCCGTCTATACAAACACAAGACGAATAATAATTATATAATCTACCTCTTCATAATGATAATAATTAACAGAAATACCACATCTATGAGCTATATTACATACAAAAATCATCGTTCAGATGCATTTTCTCTTTTTGAAAAAAGGAAAATTACTACTATACTAAAAAAAATAGTAATTGAAAAAGATAGTTTTGGAAGTATCATTAATTTATTTGCATATATTTTTAAAAGTATAATTGAAAAAAAATTCAACAAATGTTAGATTTTCGATAGATTTTTACACAACATTTATAAAAGTTAAATTTCAAAACATCAAACGATATTGAATGGGAAAGAGTAATACTTTATAACAACTTACTTTGGTTGTGTTTGGTAAAATGCTACGCAACTTAGCAAGATGGGTGTTGATTCTCTCTCGTCTTCTTCTCTCAGCTTCACTATGACTCTTTGAAGCAGCTAAAGCCTTAGCATCCATGACTTCTTGTGCACTCATTTTCCCCATAATCTCACCATCAAACCCGAAGGACGAGCCACGACGCATGATGGGTCCAAGTGCTTCGGATAAGATCCTTAGATTGTTCTGATGATGATGATGATCCATAGAAGGAGGAGGAGAGACGAAACCATCGGTATAGTAAGAGGAAGAAGAAGCTCTTCTGTTGAAATAGTGGACCGGGTCAGGATAACGGGTCGGGTTAGATTGGAAATGCGTCGGGTCAAACGAAGGTAAAGATGACCAAGGGAGGATTTGTGGATGGTGATGATGAAGAAGAAACTGATCTTGATAGTCTTGTAAGTTGTGAAACGTTTGAAGACGGTCTTCTTCTTTCATTGCATACATTTTTGGTTTTTTGTTTTTGGAAGAAAGAGAATTGTAGAAGAAGAGACAAAAAGGTCACAAACATCCCATATGAAAATGGATACACATATATATAGTGCTATATTATGTGTCTTTCGGTATTTTCAAAGAAAAGTTATTCAATATTAAAGATTTCTTTCTAAATGAATAATTCATACTATATGATAAACATTTTTATACCGGTTTGTACAATCAGACCGCCATTATCTTTGATAAATACTCATAGAGAGTGATGCCAAACCAAAAAAAAAAATATATATATATATATTGATAGCATTTTTTTGTTTTTTGTGAGAAATATTGTTGATATTTTATGACTTTTTTACACTAATTCCGTAGATAGCATAATGACTTTGTGATTCTACAAATTTTACTAGTCACGAAAAAAAAATTGCAACCCCGATTTAAATTCAACTACAGCATTTCATAATATCAATGTAAACAAAATCCGTCATTTCTTGAATTTTATAGTTAAACCATTTGTCTTATAATTATACCAATGTTTCATTTTCTTTGATTTAAATGTTATCCATCATAGATTTTTTTGTTTGATAATTAATTTTCATTTTGGGACCACAGTTTTTGTTTCTGGTATATGTATTATGAATATTTAACAAATCAAATGAGTCTGCAAGTGCTGCACATCTTCTTTACTTTTCTTTTACGACTTCTAAATGGGGAGCTGTCATCATCTTGTGGATTTCTCTGATGGATTTGGCTCATATGAACAATGATGATCCCTTATTTATTTTATCCCAAAATAATTATTTATGTTTTTATAAATAATGCTTTAATGTTATAATATATGTGTCTACTTTTCTACTTGTTAATAGAAGCAATTTGGCTCATTTTTCCACGTATTATAATCCTGTTTATACGAGGAATACCATTCTGCAAAGTGCAAACCATATCAACTTATGTAACTGTCGAAGAGATATAGTTATTCCGAACATATACAATGTGTATAATCTATTATGATCTACTAAATGCGGTCAAGAATAACAATCAATAGTAGATGACTTTGTCATGTAGAATATCATGAGTTTTAGCGAGAAGATTCTGGTCAGAACCTTCACAAGTGATATTATAGAGAAAAATATTTAATTTCAAATAATTTTTGTAGCAGTTAAAAGTTAGAATGGTCAAACAGACACAATCATGTTTACTTATAATATTTGCATTTGAGCATGATCAAGACGACCCAAAAAATATTGTCTAGTTTTTTTTTTTTTTTTTGAAGAAAGTTATCTCAAATGCTAATCGTGAAAATAAAAGTTAGATAAACCAAAATTTTGGAAATAACATTCATAAACACAAAAGGTGTTTTCCCAACATAAAAAAGGTTTTTGTAATTCTATTTTTTTTTGGGTTTTAGAATTTTCTTCTCCCTTGCTTTTTTTTTTCGTCCACCTCTCGGTATCTTCATAAGATGAAGAACCCTTAGATTTAAGAGTTACTTTTTCTGTTTCACAAAGAGTGTCATCTTAAAGTAATTTTGTTTTGTTTAAAAAAGATTGTCATTTTACATTTTCAATGCAACTTTTCAAACTAATTCTCATAATTACCCTTTACCCAAAACTAAAAATATTTGTATTTATATAATTTTGAATTAATTATGGGTATATTAAATAGGGGCATATTAATATAATTTTAAAATTTCTTAATTTGTGTGAAAAGTAGGGGTGGGCACTTCGGTTTGTGGTTTGGGTACGGTTCGGTTCTTTCGGTTTTATAAAAATTCAAAACATATAAAAACCATATATATTTTGGTTTGGTATGGTTCGGTTTTTAACGGTTTTCGGTTTATCGGTTTTATAAAAAATGAAGCTATTTAAAAACCATATGCAATTTTTGCTCGGCTCGGTTTGGTTCGGTTACGGTTTTTAATTAGTTTGGTTCATAACTTTTGATAAGGCTCATACAATAAGCAAAAATAAAATGAATGTATAAATAATACATTAAGCTAATAAGTAGGCATACTAATAAGTGCAAAAACAAAAAGAATCCAAAGACTAGAATCCAAATCAAATTGTTCGTAAATCCAAATCATCAATAAAAATCAAGACTTAAAAAAAACCTAGAAAATAGATGAAAATAAGAAAATTCATATTCTTATCATCGTCATTAGCCACGATTGTTCGTCTCCTCATGTTGCTTATGAATCTCTGATCAGCAAAATTAACAACAAATAAAGAAAAACAAGAAATCTATATAAAATTAATAAATCTAAACTAAACCAAAAAAATAAAAAGGGATAAATGATAAATCTAAACCAAACCAAAAAAATATAAAGCTATATAAAATTAATCTAAAATGTAAAAACCAAAAAAACCATTCGGTTTTACGGTTTTAAATCAAACCAAACTGAAACCAAACTCTTAACAAAAATGATAACCAAATGGGTTTTTAGGTTACACCATAACCAAACCATATGATTTATTTCGGTTTTTTCGGTTACAGTTTTTTTGCCCGACCCTAGTTGAAAGTGTCAAAGTGACACTCTTTATAAAACATATGGAGTAATAGTTAATACACATGAAAATATAGTTTTAGAGATTTACAAGTTATGCCACGATTACAAAAGAGAGAACATTAAAGTGGATTTATATAACCAATACAGTATAATTAAAGGAAAATAATGGGGAAGAGGACATGATTATTGTTTTCATCAGGTTCTTTAACAAAAAAGTTTTCATCAGGTTCTGAAACAACGCGTTAAAAGAATTTCATTTGGCTGCTTAATGTTTTGTTTTTAAGTGGAAAACATAGTAATATATATAGAAACTCGAAAACTAAACTAAGAAATAAAAAAACAAACACTGACCACAGGACACACGGATTGTCGACCGACCCGAGACCAAAAAGACTTTTACTTTTAATCATTAATAATCCCACTCGTTTCTTATAGCCAAACCCACTTTCTTTCTTTTTTCTTTCCCTCTTTAATCTAATCTAATCAAGGTTTTCTAAGTTTATAGATTTGTCTTGAGTGCACCGAAGAGATTCTCTTTTTATTTGAACTACTCGTACATATCCTACAATTGTATTGTGATCTGAATCTTGATTATATTAGGTTATTTGATATATACATATTTTTCTATGTGTTAAATTAAGCGTCTTTTGTAAATTTTGTTTTGTTTCCCAAAAAATGTGGCATTATATTTTTTATATTAGAAAATATTATCCCATATCGAAAATTAGAAGGGATTTTATATAATATATAAGAGACATGGGTCAATCCATTCATTGCCAATTGGTTTTGAGTTAGAAACCCAAGAAACTTAACAGGAAAAGAGCCAGATCCATACTGTTCAACCCGATCTATTATCGACCCGACTCAAAATTGGTCCATTGATCCATGCCCGAACATACCGAGATTGATAGGCAAGAGCTATCATCTCGAGGGGGCGTATTAGGGAATATTATCCCACATCGGAAGTTGGAAGGGATCTTATATAATATATAAAGGACATGGGCCAATACATTCATTGCTAATTGGTTTTGAGTTGGAAGCCCAAAAAACTTAACATTTTAATGCTGAATTTTAAAAAAAATTGCAGAGTTTTACTTGAAAATGATACTCTTTTCGTTTCACAAAATTATCGTTTTATACTTTTTTTTTGTTTTAAAAAAACTGTCATTTTACGTTTCCAATATTATTTTTGATACACAATTCCTGTTTTGATCCTTATTTAAAAATAATAACCTTTAAATTTAAATTATTTATATTTAATTACTGATATATTAAATAAGGATATATTTATATATTTTAAGAATTTCTTAATATACGTGAAATATGTCAAAATGACATTCTTTGTGAAACACATGGAATAAACGATATGGTAATATATATTGTTAACTATTTTTTTATATGTAAAAATCTTAGAAGTTAAAATAACATTTAATTTAAAACATATAGAGAAGATTATTTAAAAATTAAATGACATAGTAAAAATAATGAAATATGTATCAAAGTTCTACTCCATCTGTTTCATAATAAGTGTCGTTTTGACACTTTGCACACAAATTATTAAAATAAAATGTTCTAAAAATCGGTTTAGACGCCAAATCGGTCATAACCGAAACGGTTTTACAAAAATCAGAATTCTGGTTTATGCGGCCTAAATCGGTTCAAATCGACTTAAATCAGTCTAAATCCGCTTAGGCACCGGTTTAGTATTTGATATAATTTTTAATTATTTTTTTGTGTTTTCAAAAAATAAACCATTTAAGTAAATGAAACAAAAATTGAAACGTCAAAATGGATTAGAGTAATTTAAATATATTATTTTCACCACCACTTTGTTTCTTCTTTGGTAAATTATGAATCTTCCTTCTACTTCTTTATTTTTATTTTTTCCCTGTTATTTTGATTTTTTCTTTTCTTTTCGTTTAGTTTATTTATTCTCTTATCAAGTTTCAAATTATGTTTTTATATCTGTTTGTTCATAATATTTTTTTTCCGTGTTAATTCAGTATTATATCTTCAACAATTTCACCAATGTAATTTTAAATAAAGCAAAATAAATTTTAAAACTTCTAATATAAATATAAAATAAATAAATAAATCGTTAACGTCTAGGCCCCCGTCTAGGCTCCGATTAATCCGCCTAAACGCTAGTCCCCTATCAAGTGTTTACCTACCGCCTAGCGATTTTTTGAACATCGACAAAATATATTTAAACTATATAATAACTCTTAAAAAATTTCATTAGAACTGAAGTTAAATTAGGTATTTTGTGTCAAAAATTGCATTTAAAATCTAAAATGACACATATTATGAAACAGAAAAAAAAGTATCCTTAAACAATATTTATTGTAAAACGGAGGAATATATATCATGTGATAGATAAAAAAAACTCTGCAAAATCGTAGAATCATTTTCTCATTCCAATTGAATTAGTTTTCATAATATTTGTTTTTAAAAATGGAAAAGAGTTAGTTCGTAGGATTTATAAAATATTTATTTGTCAATAAATTGGGAAATAAGAAAAATAGGATAGGGTATGAAGCTAGGGTTTTGGGGTGGTGGTGCAGAGTGAAGCCCACACGACGTTCAACATTCTGGGCTCTTTCTCCACGCTGTCTTCTTCTTTTGCCTTCTCCAAGAATTTCAAATCATTTTGTCTTTGAATTTACTCCTCTTCTTGTTTTTTTTCCAATAATTCTTCTATTTTATAGGTACTTGATAGATTTACATACATGATTCTTTTCTGTTTTTTCTTGTTGAAACTTGGAACAAACCTCGCTAATGAAAAGACATTCTAAAAATTGATTTACGATATCTCAGATTTATTTGCTAAAATTTGTATAATTATTTCACTTCAATATTCCTAATAAACAAGTTTACTCGGTTATTGATTTGCTAGCCTCAAATGTTCCAGTCCGAATAAATAAATGACTTATAAAATTTCTCTTTTTGCTATCTAAAAAATAACAATGCATTAATAAACATATAAATATGTCACTACAAGAAAACATGCTAGAACCGACGGCCAAATCCGTCGAAATCCCGTCAGAAATGACTATTTCCGAGGGATTTCCGATAGATTTTGGCCGTCGGTTCTATTTCGTCGGAAAAAAAAATCCGTCGGAAATTCCTCGAAAATTTCCGATGGATTTCCGAGAGAGCAATTTACCGACGGCTTTTCCGAGGCATAATCCGTCGAGGATAATTCCGATGGATTTCCGAGGACAAATCCGAGGGTAAAATCCGTCGGAAATCCCACGCAATTTTCCGAGGGATTTCCGACGGATTGAGGATTGATCGATCACAATTTTAGATCGATCGATGCTCAATCCGTCGGAAATCCCTCGGAAAATTGCGAGGAATTTCCGACGGATTGAGCATACATCGATCTAAAATTGTGATCGATCGATCCTCAATCCGTTGGAAATCCCTCGAAAAATTGCGAAGGATTTCCGACGGATTAAAAAATTAAAACGAAAATATAAAATTAATTAATTTAATTTGTAATATATTTTTAAAATAAAATATTGAATAATTTATTTATTAAATTAAATAATTTTAAACGTAAATAGAAAATTAATTATATAATTAAATTACAAAATATTATTTTTAAAAGTTTTTGAAAGTTGAAAAATTACAAAAAAAAAAATTGAAATCAAAACGACGGGTAATCATCGAACTTCGATGCGAACCACGCGTCCATCTTGTCGCTCTTCGTATACTGAGTCGAGAGCTCGTCCTCCAAAACCGTGACCTTCTCCTTGAGCTCTTCGTTTTGACGGATGAGTTCTGGATCCATCCAGAAACCGGCCGAAGAAGATGCACGTTGGGTCGCAAGCTTACCCAACCTCGGCCGACGACCATTTTTAACGTGTACCTCCTACGAAAACAATAAAAAAACATTAGAACTCATCCGTGAGGAACAAAAACTCTAGTTTCATGCACATAGATGGTGGTAAATTGTACGGTGTGACGATTACTGGCCACAACGAATATTTCCTCCCACACTTTCCAAAAGGGTTAAATCCATCCGTAGATAACCCGAGGTATACGTTCTTTGGCTCACACGCAAAACTAGATAAACCTCTTGAAAATGTTTCCATGCTTCTGCATATGAAGGATGCGCTATCTCTCCAGCTGAGTTATGTTCTGCATGCCATCTCATAGGCCCTGCCGTGCGCTGGGATTGATATAACCTCTTCAACCTATCAGCTAGGGGAAGATACCACATCCGTTTATGTGGAACAGCTACTCTGCCTCCTGTATCCTGATAGCGAGGTTTGTGACAAAAACGACACTTCAACTGGTTTTCATCCTTTCTTAAGTAGATCATACAGTTGTCGATGCACACATCTATCATCTGATAAGGTAATCGAAGACTAGCTACAAGCTTATGAATCTCGTAGTATGAAGCCGGTGAAATATTATCTTCAGGTAAGACATCTCTCACAAAATCAGCTATCGTATCAACACAATCTTCAACCAAGTTGAAATCCGTTTTTATAGTCATCAACCTGCTTGCAGTTGAAAGAGGCGATATTCCATCTCTGCATCCTCTGTATAATGGCTGCTTTGACGCATCTAGCATATCAAAAAACTTCCGCGCATCTGAATTTGGAACCTCTATCCTGTTACCATCCTCAACATGATACGATGCTATGTTTTCATGAAACGCATCATTCACCATATGAGTGTAACCTGCATTTACATCTATTTCCGGTGTTGGTTCATCTAACCTAGTACCCGAAGTAATACCAAACCTATCAAATGTGCTACCATAATATTGCACCATTGAATCGGTTTCTCCGTGGGTATATCAAATCTTGTAACCATGCATAGATCCATTCCTATATAAGTGCCTCCTTACATCCATAACTGAGACTAATCTATGATTCCGACATTTAGTACAAGGACAATACATTTTACCGTTTTCTGATGTCATGCTATTGTTTGACGCAAAGTTAATGAACTCCTCCATCCCTTGTTCGAACTCATCCGTCAATTCCCCCGTAGCGGAATCACGCTGAGGTTTGTCCATCCATGATCTAAAATAAGACATTGTGTAATTTTGTTGTTGTTGTTGTGAATGTTGTGAATGATCGAGGGGAGGAGTATTAATTTATAGAGAAATTTTTGTTTGTTCTCTGCAACTATACACAAGAATCTTCAAAATACAAGAGACAGAGAAACACACAAATTAAACATTGGAACAACCTAGGAACAAAGACATGTGAAAAAAATGCAAGGAATGTTTACAAAGCGCATCAAACAATTGTAATCCAGCGGAAACATTCCAAACCGGTTACAAACAAAGCAAGAAACGTATATACAAGGGGAGAATTATTTACAAAGCAAGAATATATATATTCCCTCGGAAATCGGTCGGAATATTCCAAGGGATTAATAGCCGTCGGAAATTCCTCGGAATATTCCGACCGATTTCCGAGGGAATATGGACTCGTCGAGATTCGTCGGAATATTCCGAGGGATTTCCGACGGCTAGTAATCCGTCGGAATATTCCGAACGATTTCTGAGGAAAATAAATCACTTGGAATGCCCTTGTTATGCCCTCGGTATTCCGTTGGTATTTTCCGACGGGTTTGAAACCAGACGTTTTCTTGTAGTGTGTATAAATTTTAAATATTTATTAGGCTGTTTTTTTTTTTGGTTGACAACAAATTTTTTTTAATTGTTTTGCTCCGTAAACTTTTAACTATCCAACATATTTGTATCATATAGAAGCGGATCACAGAATAATAGATGATATAAAGTGGATCACATATTAATATATATGATATTTTTTTCTATATATGGTATATGTTTAGGGGATTTTTTGTCTTCTCGATGACAAGTCTCCTACAAAATAAGTAGAAGCGTCTAAATCTGGAAAAAACGATGGTGGTGTGTTTTCTGAATGCTATTTGATAAAGAAAGACCACATAATGGATAGTCGAAGAACGTAAAAAGTGTTCGGAAAATGGAGAGAGAAAATATGTCGATTGGATCCAAAAGAAAGGATGGATCCATAATAGACTTTGAGTAGTGGACTTTTTGTTGTAAAAGAGAGGTAAACAAGAGTTTGGTAGTGTAAAATCCCGGCCAAGGAATGATCGAAAAGTTGACCGGAGAACGTTTGGAAATGATGAGACTTAGAATATCGGAAGTGAACTGAAAGCTAAGTGTTTAGAAGTATCAAACACGAAATATCTCTATGTTGTGAAAATATCCAAAATTCATGAACCCCTTTCCCGTTGGGGAAAGGGAAGTATTTATGGAGTCTTACCTGATATGGGTTAGTATATCGGGTCGGATCCTTAGTCGTCAGGTTGTTGGAACGGATTTCAAATCCGTTGAATGGGTCATGTATCCAGCGCTCGTCTGATTTTTCACCTATTTTATTTGGCCGCATCTGCCAGATGCTCGACAGAGTCCTCCTACATCCCTATATCTCTCAGTGTATGGCTCGGAAGCAACGAATTAGACGTGGTATGGTCGTCTTCCATATCGTTGTTCTTCCCTATGCTCCGTGTGTTGTCACTTTCACTTATCAGAGGTAAAGCAGAAGGCATTAAATGCATGATTCGTAGGTTTCCAGAAGCATGGACGTAGATTTGAATATATATTCATATTGTCTATTGGAGGGAAAATCACATTAATTGAACCGTTTATTCCCGTCGTAGTAATTCACGTACATGACCCGAGTCTCTTGATACTATGGATCGGGGTGTCGGGATTTTCCAATCGTTGAGTGTCTCGCTTCCAGTAACATGTGTGGATCATTCTTCCTAGGTCTCACGAACTCCAAATTACTGACACATCTACGAGGTTAGAAAGGATGACCTCTTCTCCTCATGACCACTCAATCCTTAACTTCCTTGTACCTGGCAACGTGGCATGCACTGTCGGATACGGAGAACCCATGGACAGATGACCTCCATGTCAGGTCTTTTGGTTATGTAGGTTGCAAAGCCTTGTGCAAAGCCTGAATTGTTTGGGCATTAGGTCAAAGCCTAATTTGACCCAAAGAATCATTCCCGCCAAAAAAATGAACGACACGTGGTAACACGTAATTTATCCAAGTAAGAATGTCCATATTTATCCCAAACACTATACACATGCTTTGGTTTATTTCTTAAAGAGAGTTTTTATTAAAATACAAGACGGATTGTTCCGTTTAAATACACCAGCAAACATGTTCAGTCATTTAAATACAACAAATTGTTCAAATTAAACAATTTAGCTATAGTACTAGATTTAACTAACTTAGACTTAACTAAATTTAAAGATATTTACGAAAAGATGAAAAATGCATCATAAATCAAGTATACGAAATATATATCATGAATCCATAATTTTCCATATTTTTTACACTGAAAAAAGTGACAAACATCATATCAAAAGCAGCAATAATAATAATAGTTCCTAATGACGATGGACATAACCTGATAATTTTCACGGTATCCAATACTATATAACAAACATACATTTTTTGTATCTATTATATAATATTGTCACGAGACCATGCCCTTCGCCGAGTATGTGCTTAAACTGTTGGTCCATAAAATGTCATAATTTTAGGGTGAAAAATTATATGATAAGAAACAATTGTTGGAAGAAAACTATAATCATTACCTTTAAAATAAAGTCAGTGTTCATGTTGAAAAGGCCTTTGGAAAAGTTAAAATCATTTACATCTTGACAAGCATGGCTCATTTAAAAACAAAGTCAGTTAGTTGCTTTGGCTTTAATTAGTGTGCAAAAATTTGTCTAATAAACTATAGTTACGCGAAATTAAAAGAAATTTACATCGTAAAATTGCTGAAAAAATCATGAAGTGAAATTAATGAACTCTTCAACTAGAAAACAATGTATAATAGGTAATCAATATTATTTTAAACTCAGATATGCATGCTTTACTTTTATCTGTATAATTCTCTGAAAAATTCACATTATGATCTGTTTTTTAAAGTTGTTTTGCTCTGGCTTTTATTTCAATTTTTGAGATTTGTAGCTTAAAGCAATTCACTCTTTGTGCAGTTTTATTTTGTTGAACAATAAATTTAACTTTTTCAAAAAAAAAAAAAAATCACATTAGTGAAAATACAGCGATATATTTAGTAACTAATGTGTGATCCGCGCTACGCGCGGACGTGAACACAATTTTTTTAAATAAAATTGGTATAATACTATTTTAGTTTTATTAGTATGATTGTTAATGGATTTGTCACTATTAGCTTAAGAAATGTGGATTTTTTATTCTTAAGTTTTTTTTTCCTTTCTTAATTTTATGTTTATTTATGTATTTGTTTAGTGGATGATCCACAATTTGATTTTTTTTCTTTGGTTGACTATTTATTCAATTAGTTGGTTTTTAAAAATTAAGCTTTTGTCATTTTAAAGTTTAGAAAATTGTATATTTTTTAACCCAACTGAATACTAATAAAATAAATACTTCGAAATTGGGTTAATTTTGTATACTCTGAAAGTTACTTCGAATACTAATAAAATGAAAGTTAGTTTTGTGAATTTAGAATTCTCCGAACTTATTAAAAAAAAAATATTCGGTCCCTGTATTTTTATCTATTTTTACCTAAAATTGAATACTAATAAAATGTTCAGAATTTACTATTATTCAACTTCGATGATCTAGTGTTGGTGACCATAAAATGAATATAATTTTATTTGAAAAACGATTTAATTTCTATCACTAATTTACTATCAAAGTCATCGTTGATGTGGGCTAATGAGAACATTTGAATAATATGGGCCGATTTGGAAAAATATAAGAAATATGGGGTCGAGCGTCGATCTAAACAATTCAAGAGAGAGAGACTTCTTGTGAATAGGATTATCCTGTAAAAAAACGTTACCCACTCCTCTAAAACCCTCGTCTTCTCCGATATCTTCCCTCATCACCGGTGATATTTCACTTTTATGATCAATTTTATGCAATTAGTTGGTTTTTTTTTAAAAGGAAGATATTTACATTTTAAAGTTGCATAATAATTTTTTTATATTTTGTTTCATGTGAAGTTATTATTTTTGGAGTGTTTCATGTATGATTTTAACCATATTTATGTGTGAAATATGTTTGTGATTCCTAAGTCTATTTTTTTTTTTTTTTTAAACAATTTCCATATATAACTAGAGAGAAAGATGAAAATTTAGCCAACACATAAGGCTATTGATAAGGGGTAAGCCCATTAATTACAACAATAATAGAATTAACAATTGATCAACTTTTGTTGATTTTAAATATATACATGGATTGCATGTCACACAAATTCAGATTTAAGCGTTTTAGAATTTGCTTATTCAAGACAATGTGTTAGATTATGTATTTTGATAAAATAATGAATTTAATTACCGCAATAATGTAAATTTAGCCAACACATAAGGCTATTGATAAGGGGTAAGCCCGGTGAGATTCAACTTTATATAAGAAAAAAGTGTGTGACCCGCGAGTTTTTGTTTTTTAAGTTTTATAATAGTTTAATTTATTTATAAGAACTTTTTATCCATTTTTTTGTAAGCCAAACCATTGCTCGTAGATTGTAAGCCTAATATTTTATTTGAAACTTAACTAATTGTTTCTCTTATTTCCACCTCCATTAAAATAAAAATGTAAGTGATAGTCAATCACTTCAATATCTACGGTCAATCAATTCTATATTATTTACAAATAATCATGTTTGTTTGGAACTTTCATATCTTATCTATATTTAAACACCAAATAAATCATGTTATAAATATCTCAATTACTGAACGTTTCATTTTTATTATTTTAAATTATGTACTTTTTTTTTAAATCAATTTTTTATATATAATTTATTTAACAAAGTTACTATAATATGCATTATTAAACGATAATGAGTTTACTTTTTATTTATTAGATATTCTGTTTTTTTTTAAAAAAAAATCTCTATATGTTTGTGATATGTTAAATTAATATTGTATACTATTAGTTTGGATCAAATAATATCTATTCACTGAACATCTTTTCGATATAAAACTTTAACCTTGTAACTATAATAAAGTGTGTAATATATTAGTAAAACTAAAATTTTAAATTTATTATTTCTTCAATAAATTTTGTTGATTTTTTTAAGTTTTCATGATATCAATATGAAAATGACCTTTCAAATTCCTTGCATAATTTAATAAAATGTATAGTTAATATGTATATCAAAGTTTTAACTAATTAAATTATGAAAATTAAATATCAAAATGATGTGTCATATACGTGGATGATATATGTTACATTAATATTGTATATATTGTCTACTATTAGTTTGTATCAAATAATATCCATTCACTAAACATATTTTCGTTATAAAACTTTAACTTTGTAATTATAATAAAGTGTGTAATATATTAGTAAAACTCAAATTTTTAAATCTATTACTCTTTTAATAAATTTTGTTGATTTTTTAAAGTTTTCATGATAGAAATATGAAATGACTTTTCAAATTTCTTGCATAATTTAATAAAATGTATAGTTAATATGTATATCAAAATTTTAACTAATTAAATTATGAAAATTAAATATCAAAATGATGTGGCATACATGTGGATGATGATTTATCTTCATATCTTCATGAGAAGTGAGAAAACCTTACTTTATATATATAGATTTCACACAATCATTTTTTTATCCTACGATTATGCCAGCCGTTATCAAATAAAAGCTCTGGTATAATTTTTATAAAATTCAAATATATTGGATAGTTCTTTCAGAATTGTCATTTTTCATATTACTTGCAACTTGCAGTAACCAATGAAAATTAAAATTGCGTTTGTGCTAACATTTTGAGTCTCATAAATCGGCTGAACAATTTCATATGTTAAAAACTCTTTAAAATTCATTAGTATTAGTTTTTATCAAAACAAATCCATAAGTATTAGTCTTGTTGTCGACCCGTTTGCATGGAAACCAAAACCTCTACACATATTTATACAAAAATTCTATTTTCTGCCACTTAAGAATTTTGGGTCGACCATTTGACCTTAATCTGGCTAAAATATGCGGTGCACCATATTATTGTAGTGACCAATGAAACTCGAATACGGAATATGTATTAATGACGCTTTACACTTTTAGTAACCGGTGCGGTTGTGTTACTCGAATACGGAATACGGAATATTGCAGAGTTCTAAAGAAAAGGTGAATCTCCATGTTTTCAAACCTCTTCCTTGTTCTTGATTTTTTGTTTGTTTGAGGGCAAGCAAAAGATTAAATCTGGGAGAGTTGATAAACTGTGTTTTTACCGGTTTCTAACATTTGTTTTTATGCCTTTTATTGAGTCAAAGTGTCTTTTTAAGAGTCTTTTAGTCCTTTACCGAGTCTTTTCAGGTTTTAGGTGACTTTGTGAGAAAATGAGCCGTTTTGGGTGAAAATAAGCATATGGAGATGCATGATCATGCAAGATCACGCAGAGACGTCAGAAGTTTGGCATTCGTTGAAGAACTTACCACCGATAGATTGAGTTCAAATTTTGATACAAGATATAGAAATGGATCAGCTTTCATTTGCAAGTGGTTTGAGGCCATTCCAACGGTGCGATCAAAAGTTGTGCCAGTTTTTGTGAAGACAGTTTAACATAAACCGATCGGTTTAGTGATGCGAAAAATAAAAGAAAATTTCGGTTTTCACTTATTTTGAACCGGTTTCACCCAAGATTTAGGAAAAACGTGTTTTAGGGCTGTTTATTCTATTTTTTAGCTACTTTGGAGGCTACGCTTTATTCTATTCATCAGAGAACATCTGTTTTTGCTCTGTAAGATTTTGAGGGAGACGAATCTCTACTTCATACCGGAGAAGATTTCTGAACCCTGTTTTATTTTCTATTCAATTGTATTATGCAATTTCTTCAACCTATCTGTGTTTTGATTGCTTCAATGTCTGAGTAATCCTCATGTTAGGTTTTTAGGGTTTCAAGGGATTCTCCATGACTCACTGAAACGGATCTGCTAGATTAGGGAATTACATAGAGTTCTTCATCTACTGTTGAGTTTAAGGCTTAGACTAGATTGATCACCTAGTTTATGATCTTAGGATTAATCTTTTCATCAAAAGTGCTTTAGATTTCCTGAAATAACTTAGATGAGAAAATTGTTCTTAACCAACGAAAGCTGATGCTAAGGCAATTTGTGAACTTATCAAACCTGAACATTAATGCTTGCCTAGAACACTAAGGTCAAACGACAGTTTAGATTCTTAGGTTATTAGGCATAGTAGGTAGTACCACGACAGTGGGCTAGCTAGACATTCATGTTTGAGTTCAAGAACAGGTCTTAATTACCTCCTTAATTGACAGTCTGTTTAGTGAATCTGGATTTCCTGCGAATTACCTAAAGGCCTAGCGTTTTCTCTTATTGAATTTACATCCTTTCTTTCGTTATTCTTAGCTCTAGAAGTTACAAACCACAAACAAACATCATTCGTTTTAGATTTACTTTCATCTTGCATTCTCATAGTGTTGCATTTGGTCTATGTGGATTCGATCCCTACATTACTATTTCGTCAGCTGTGCTCTTGCGGTAGTTACTTTAGGGTTAAACTCTGAGTGTATCAAGTTTTGGTGCTGTTGCCGAGGACCAAAAACGTTGCCTACGAGTCTTGGACGAAAGTTCAAACTAAGAATTTATTTTTGTAGTTACTAACTAGTTTTATCTTTGCATGTGTTTCCAGGTGTATGACCAGAAGCGAAGGTTCTTGAAATCTACTTCAGGTGAACAACGAGGAACTAGCGAGAATAGAACGCGAGAACAATAGGAGAAGGAAAGAGATGGCTAACTTACCAGGAAACCGTGTTCTCCTGAACCCACTCGTCGGTGATGATAATCAGATTGAGTATGACGCAGAAGGGAATCCCATAAACCCTCTTCTCCATGCTCATGATGATGTCATCGAACCTGACGATGATGATGCTGCTGCTGCCCAAAGGCAAGCTGAGGAACTGCAGAGGCAAGTTGCTGCAGCACAGCATAGACTGTTGCAAGCTCGGAATGCTGCAAACCAGTGGAATGCTCGACAACCTCCTCCACACCAAGCAATTGGTGCTATCGACACTCCTCATGCTTTCTACCAAGAGAAGGCTACTATTCGCCCACCGCCTATTCAGAGACAAACCTTTGAGATCAAGTCTCAGATCATCTCTCTTGTCCAGCAACATCTATTCTATGGGAAAGCTTCAGAAAATCCCATGGATCATATAGAAACATTCGAGGAGATTTGCAGCACGACAAGCTCAAATGGAGTCCCTGCAGATTTCTTGAAGTGCAAGCTTTTCTCTTGGTCTCTGAGCGACAAAGCACTGATGTGGCTCAAATCCTTAGCTCCTGGTTCGGTTACCTCTTGGGAAGCAATGAGATCAGCCTTCAATGATCAATTCTACATCAAGTCCAAGACAGCTTCTCTCAGGGTTAAGATTACTCAGTTTCAACAGAATGTGGGTGAGCCATTCAATGAAAATTGGGAAAAATTCAGAGAATGCCTTAGAGAGTGTCCTCATCATGGCTACTCAGATGAGATGGAGTCGACTGAGACTTTAAGAATTCTCTGAATGCAGCTAGCAATGGTGACTTCATGACAAGTACCAAGGAGGAAGCCTACACTTTGATTGAGAACCTTGTTGCGAGTTCTAGCCATCACAATTCTGAGTATGATAGGACGAGGCACGTCAACAGCATTAAATCCAAGAAGATAAATGAGTTCTCAGCTAAGTTGAACAACTTGACTGCCCTTCTGCAAGGTAACCCCAAAAGCGTCAACTACTGTGAAGGCAATTGGGATGGCCAGTTCTATCAAGAAGCTGCTGATGGCGAACCAGAAAATCAAGAAGAGGTACATTACATGCAAAATCAGGGATTTGTAAACGGAGGTTTCAACCAGAACTACAGGAATCCTCAAGATATGGTTTATTCACAGCAGAATGGCGTGCAAAATCAGTGTCTGCACAATTTTCAGCCGAATTCGTCCGTGCAAAATCAGGGCGTCAACATATTTTCTAAGGGATTTCAGCAAACAGGCGTGCAAAATCAGGGACATAAGCCATTTGTGTAGAATTTTCAGGGACAACCATTCGTGCAAAATCAGGGTCTGTACAGATTTCAGAATCATAATGGTTTTATTCCAGCTACCCAGGAGTCTAAACTCGAGGTGATGATGCAGCAAGTCATGATTAATCAGCAGACGACTGCAAAGGAGATCCATGTCAAGGTGGATGGGATGTATCGTGATCTCAACAAAAAAATTAAGAGCATCGATAGCAAGTATGAGTCCATCGCCACTCACGTGAAGAAGCTCAACACACATGTAACATATATTGCATATGCTATCAAGAGACACCCAAGAAATCTTCCTTGTAAACCAGAGACAAATCCCAGAGAGCATTGCAATACGGTACTTGTTGATGATGAGATGGAGACTGCACCTAAGTTGATGGATGAGTAGGAAGCACATGATGTTATAGCAGAGGAGAAGCACGCTCTCGTCATCCCACAACTATATGTCAAATCCCGTATCCCATGCCCCCTAGACACCTCAAGAATCCCATTAGTGCAGAGAAGTTGAGCGGTTTTGACATGATGGTGAGAAAGATCCCCCATGAGATCTCATTTGAAGAGGCCTTAGAAAACCGACCTTTGCTTGATCCCTTCAAGTATTGCAGAGAAACTCTAGAAGAGATTAAGGCACTCTTCATCAAGGCAATGAGCACACCAGCACCAATGAAGCAGTTGTCTAAGATCGAAGACTCTGGAAAGTTTTTTGTTCCATGATCTATCTCTGGAGTTGAATTTAGAGAGGCTCTTGTTGATTCTGGATCTAGCATGAATCTCATGTCAAAGGCTGTTGCAAAGAGGTTGGAAATTGATGATATACCACCTCCTAATGCGACTCTCGCATTTGCAAACTCTTCCACCACGATTCCATATGGTACCATCCCTGATTTGCTTGTTAAAGTAGGAGATTGTCTGGTTTCTACTGATTTTCAGGTTGTGGATATGAGTGAAAGTTCGAATATGAGTTTGATCCTTGGAAGACCATTCATGGCCACAGTGGATGCAGTTCTGGACATGTCCAATAAGAGAATTTCAATCTCTAACATAGACAAAAAGGTCTTCTACAAAGTCATCCCCACCAGAGGAGCTCCAAAACACGTCTCTTGCATCATTGTTGTCGCATGAGAGACGCTGGTGGTTGATCCTTGGACATAGCCTTATGAGGAGAATGAAGTCAAGGAAGTCTTAGATGATCCTCTTTTCATCAGCAAGATAGACATCAAAATGGCTAAGGCTAAGGCAAAGGGGAAGGTGAAGAGCAAAAGAGTCAATGGCGATTCTCATATGACTTTGATCCCTCAGAGGTGTGATGGAGACTCGATTGAGTATGAGGTGAAGTGAAAAGGGGCCTCGAAGCCATTCTCTAAGGTTATAGCAATTCTCACTTCGGAGCTGAAGGAGAAAAGAAAAGATGCTGTAAAGGGGATGATGAGCAGAATTCTGAAGCTGGAGATGTTTGATTGCAGAACTTGTTTCAGGGCAAGTTCCCATGCTCATCCTGACTGATACCTGAGCCAAAGTCAAGCTAGCGACTTTAAACAAGCGCTTGGTGGGTGATAAGCTCAAATTAATACCCTAAAAGTATTAAAGCTTTGTCGATTGTAATACTTAGGGATCGAATCCACAGAGACTCAGGGAAACACACAATAGATTGTATAGATGAAAATTAAGCTAAGTGATCAATGAAATTGAAAGCAAATACGTAAATTAAACAGTTGTAAATTCGATGGGAGAAAGATAGGTTCATGGTATTTCTCAGAAAATCAATGAATGCAGATAAACTAATTAATCAGGGGTCAGGTTATGCACGGTTCTTGAACTCAAATCACTAAGGTATAATTAACCAACTCTCGCTGTGATAATTATCTAAGTCTAAATTCTAGAATTCCAAATCTCTTTGCGAATCCTAAAGTCTAAACCAGCTTTTAGTTCAAGTTTGATTTGTTCACAAAATAAATAAACCAAATCTCTTTGTGAATAGTTATTTTGCTCACTTTAGGTTCTATCAGGTTTCTCAATTGCACTCTCGTGCCTAATCGATTAACCTAAGATCTAAGTTCTAGGTGATCAATCTAGAATTAGCTTGAAAACAACCTAGAGTGAAGAACTAATTCAGATAATGAACCTTAAACAACTAATCAACCTAGCATTCAAAGAAATCCCTTATGAGAACCCTAAACCTAACATGAGATCTACTCAGACATGAAGATTGCAACAATAAACATGACTGAATAAATACTCAAATAAATAGTAAATAAGAGAGTAGAACAAGGGTTCAAAATCTTCTCTCGGACGAACAGAGTTTCAGACTTGTCTCCCTTCCAAAGCTCTCTCACAAAACCAAAGTAAAATAAAGTATAGCCACCAAAGTGGCTGTAAAATCCTAATAAATAACCTAAGTCACGTTTTGGGGCTTCTTGTAAATAATAAAGTCTTCTGGGGCAATTTGCAGTTATTTAATTCTTCAAATAAGTCGCGATCCTTCTGTCTCTTCGACGGGTATCGATCGATACTATAAGTGTATCGATCGATACTCATGCATCAAATCGGTGTCTCAGCTACAGGATATCTGCTTGGCTCCAAAATGCTCCAAAATGCTTCAATATCTCCAATAATGCTCCAAACGTACCTAAACCCTGAAAAGACTCTAAAAACTACATAATACTAGAAATACTCTATAAAAAGGACTTATATCATTGCTTAAAACGGGTAAAAACAATGATATATCAGTGGGAGGCAACCCACTGGTTTTTTTTTCAAAAACAAAAATTAAAAAAAAAATTCCTACTCGTTTTTGCCTTCTCTCTGGTTTATTTTCACACCGAGACGGTGTGAAGTAAGTCTGGGGGAGGGTCTCTGTCGTTACTAACGTTGTTTTCTTTCTTTTGTCTTTCTCTGAGTCATTTTTGATGTCTTTCTTGAGTCAGTCTAACGTTTTATCGAGTCAAAATTTGTTGGAGATTATGATAACTTTCTTGGATTTGCTGTTCTTATCTACATTTAAGTGAACATTGTTGCAGAATTAGCTTCAGATCAGACTAATGAAAAATCCAAGGGCTGACCAGTTTACCAGATGCATCTATGTCTCTACAGAAATTCAATAGCCTGAGCTAGTTTATGAGCTCTTCCTTTTACCTCATCGTTGTGATTTGTGTCTTCAGGGCTTGACTCCTCTTTCGTATCTGACAAAGACAACATGTTTGAAAGTATGGTAATCCTCTCCCTCGTTTAACGTAATTGCAGAAAAGATGAAATGATTTTTTTTTGAGTAAAGGGTTAGGAAAATTTCCTTTGATCCCAATATTTTAATTTGAAAGAGATGATCACACTAAGGTTGAAAGCGAGGTTTAGGAAAATTTCCAGTGATACCACTATTCGCCTACACCTTAGAATAAAATGGTGGCACTAAAATGAACCGGGGATTCAGTGGCAAAAACCATCAATACTCGCGTTCCATCAGCCATTAACCCTGCGAAAAGAAAATGGGAAAAGAATAAGTCTAGGGGAGAGAAATAGTACCAAAGTTGTGTAGTTGCTTTGTCATGATATGGGAAGGGAAAGAGTCTAGAAGGTCCTTGGCACTATGATCTTTCGGTGAGACAGCAATTATGGCTTTTGAATCATTCTGTGAGATAATGTGGTGAATCTGGGAAAGCTGCAATGCCCGCGGAGAAGTACATGGTGGTTTGATTTGAAGTTGGTTAAGAAATATGTGGATCGCTAAGATGATGGTCATTGCAGAGCTCTAAAGAAAAGGTGAATCTCCGTGTTTTCAAACCTCTTCCTTGTTCTTGGTTTTCTGTTTGCTTGAGGGCAAGCAAAAGATTAAATCTGGGGGAGTTGATAAACTGTGTTTTTACCGGTTTCTAACATTTGTTTTTGTATCTTTTATTGAGTCAAAGTGTCTTTTTAAGAGTCTGTTAGTCTTTTATCGAGTCTTTTCAGGTTTTAGGTGATTTTGTGAGAAAATGAGCCGTTTTGGGTGAAAATAAGCATATGGAGATGCAAGATCATGCAGAGACGTCAGAAATTTGGCATTCGTTGAAGGACTTATCACCGATAGATCGAGCTCAAATTTTGATACAAGATAGAGCAATGGATCAGCTTTCATTTGCAAGTGGTTTGAGGTCATTCCAACGGTGCGATCAAACGTTACGCCAGTTTTTGTGAAGACAGTTTAACATAAACCGATCGGTTTAGTGATGCGAAAAATAAAATAAAATTTCGGTTTTCACTTATTTTGAACCGGTTTCACCCATGATTTAGGAAAAACGTGTTTTAGGGCTGTTTATTCTATTTTTTAGCCACTTTGGAGGCTACGCTTTATTCTATTCATCAGAGAACTTCTGTTTTTGCTCTGTAAGATTTTGAGGGAGACGAATCTATACTTTATATCGGAGACGATTTCTGAACCCTGTTTTATTTTCTTTTCAATTTTATTATGCAATTTCTTCAACATATCTGTGTTTTGATTGCTTCAATGTCTGAGTAATACTCATGTTAGGTTTTTAGGGTTTCAAGGGATTCTCCATGACTCACTGAAACGGATCTGCTAGATTAGGGAATTACATAGAGTTCTTCATCTACTGTTGAGTTTAAGGCTTAGACTAGATTGATCACCTAGTTTATGATCTTAGGATTAATCTATTCATCAAAAGTGCTTTAGATTTCCTGAAAGAATTTAGATGAGAAAATTGTCCTTAGCCAACGAAAGCTGATGCTAAGGCAATTTGTGAACTTATCAAACCTGAACATTAATGCTTGCCTAGAACACTAAGGTCAAACGACAGTTTAGATTCTTAGGTTATTAGGCATAGTAGGTAGTACCACGACAGTGGGCTAGCTAGACATTCACGTTTGATTTCAATAACAGATCTTAATTACCTCCCTAATTGACAGTCTGTTTAGTGAATCTGGATTTCCTGCGAATTACCTAAAGGTCTAGCATTTTCTCTTATTGAATTTACATCCTTTCATTCGTTATTCTTAGCTCTAGAAGTTACAAACCACAAACAAACATCATTCGTCTTAGATTTACTTTTATCTTGCATTCTCGTAGTGTTGCATTTGGTCTATGTGGATTCGATCCCTACATTACTATTTCGTCAGCTGTGCTCTTGCGGTAATTACTTTAAAGTTAAACTCTGAGTATATCATATATGTATATATAATTCAGAAGTTGTCCGTTTACTCGTGAATGTGACTAAACACAATATACGTATTTGTTCAAGGGTCTTCACGACCACACCATTACATGTAAATTTCATACATATATATTTATGTGCAAGGGTCTTTAAGCGTGCAGTGTGCGTTAGACCATGATTTCATTAAAAGTGTCCTTCGATTTTTAGGTGTTTCATGTAATATTTTGTTGTTTTGTCCACTGGCTCATATTTGTATCCCAAGATTGGAATTTGGAATTAAGGTTGAACTCCTGTACCATAGGAAGCCACAAGAGCAGCCTAACACTCTCACTTAGAGGTATTTTATAGTTTTATGTAATTTAAGCAGAGCACAAACGGTATAAGAGAAAACTAATTGTCCACTAATTTTATGTTGAAATTTTTTAATGAAAATATTTAGAGGGAGTTCAAACTGATTTTCGGGACATATATAGTAGTGACAAACAAAAAAAATCAATCTCTGATTTCGATCATTCATCAAAGTTTTTTCTCCATCAAATTTATTATAAATATAACCCTGAATATTTTATTGGCGTATCAAAACTAATCTCAATAATGTGGTATATAACATCATGAACTGTGAATGTATAATGTGAAGATGAGAACTTGATGTTGGAGTTTACAAGTCAAACAAAGGTCAAACAAGCTCAAACTATAGTTAGCATAAGTTACTATGGTTGGGTTATGTTTTTGGGACCACAAAAGCAAGAGATAAAGTTCTTTGTCTTTTTGTGAATTAAAAAGCATTAGGTTTGAGGTGTCTCCTCATATATATCTTAGAGGCAGACGTGAGAGAGAAGCTTTGGTTATGGTGTGTAACTGAGTGTGGAATTGAGATGTGATATTGCTGGTACTACAAGTAGTGATTCAGAACATAAGTTTGAATCGGTTGAGGAGATTTCAAGGTTATGAAATCAGGTTTCCTCTAAGTTCTCCAAAGGTACAGGATCTGCAACACAGTGAGAAGGCTTTCAGATTACTCACAAGTGGAAGTGTTGCAAGCACAAGGGAAATTCAGAGATAGAAGCAAGAAGCATATGATCGAAGATGGATGCTCTTGATCATTGCTGAAGAAGCCGATTAAAGGTTGGTGTAAGCTGGATTTTGATTGTGTAACACATGAGTTCGAGTTGTGTAACTCAAAGTGTGTACATCAGAATTGAAACATCAACTTCAAGACTCAAGTAATGGGACTAATTAAGTCTGATTTCGTTGCGATCACAAGGTATTTGTGATGCTCTGTATTGAAGTTTCAGTTTCCTTTAGTTCTGCATATTATTGGCATTAAAAGCTTGGTTGAACACAAAAGGTTTTGTACTGGTTTTGCTATGGTTTGGCTAAGATTCAGTGATGGGTTTCATGCTGGTTTTTGGGAGTTGATTCAGTGTGGCAAAGACAGCTTCAGGCTGTGTTCAATCTTTGGTGTATATGGTTGTTTGAGTATAAGTAAAGGTATTCTGGATTCAGTCTAAAGGGTATTGCAGGATGGTTATGAAGCAAGTCAAGTTTTCTGTTTGGTAAAAGACAGGAATGGTTCTGAAGACTTCAGTGGCTTTTGGGTTTTCTGATGCAGGTTCTGTCTCAGGTTTTGTCTCAGTGGGTAGCTATCAGTTCAGTGAATATGAGAGTCTACGGTTGGTGGATTTTTTCAGAGAATGTGAAGCTACAAAGTTGTTGTTTCAGAAGGAATGCAGTGAGGTTGTATGATTTTGTTGTAGTTTTGTTCTCATCTTAGGTGGAGATTTGTGAAGATGAGAACTTGATGTTGGAGTTTACAAGTCAAACAAAGGTCAAACAAGCTCAAACTATAGTTAGCATAAGTTACTATGGTTGGGTTATGTTTTTGGGACCACAAAAGCAAGAGATAAGATTCTTTGTCTTCTTGTGAATTAAAAAGCATTAGGTTTGAGGTGTCTCCTCATATATATCTTAGAGGCAGATGTGAGAGAGAATGATGGTGAGCAATGTAGCCACACAAAGTAAATAGAAGGATGAGAGAAACCTTGTAAAAACATAAGCTTTGGATGGGTTTTCTCATGTGTTACAGCAAGTGACACAGGAAGTGACACAAAGTGAGTTCTTGAGTGTGAATCACTTGTAATGTGTTCCCCTTCTAGTGGATTCCGAGCAACAGTCTCGGAGAGATGTAGCGATCCTTCTTAATGGGCGTGAACTCCTTAAATTGTGTGTAATCCCTTCTCCCTTCTCTTTCTCTCTATACTCTGTTTTGTGCATCTTTCTGTACTAGTCTCTATAGTATGTCAGCAACTGTTTCAGGTCTTGGTTTGTTAGGGTCTAAACTTTGTAAAAATGACGCCTTTGAACCTCTGAATTCTCAAATTATAATATGCCGCCAACCCCACTATGCCGGGGTTTTATAATTGTATGAATATTTAATACGAGACATTCACTAGCTGACATCCATTATATATCATGTTTAACATCAAACAAAACCAACAGCTCAATCACTTTAGAACACGTTATGTGAGAAGAAGCTTGCCAGATTTTGTATTCGAGTACCATAGAATAACACATATTTCGTATGCTCTACTTATAAAATTAAACTAGCTAGCTAGATACTTACATAATTTTAAAAATATAAAAAATTACTCAGAATAACACATTTTTTCATCCTAATATACTTCAGTGTATAATTTCAAGAAGGCTATTAGAAACTAACCTCTCTTTTTTTTGCCGTTTAACCTTTTTCATACAACATGTCATATTGCCAATGATGATTCCGCTAGGTTAGCTCAAAAAAAAATTTCTCTAAATATTCACTTTTATTTTTTCAATTTGGTTCGGAGTTATCAGATTCTCCCTAACCATCAATTCGAAGAGTCAATTCTAGATTAAATTTATTAACGAGTGAGATTTTTTTTTAAAAGTAAATCGATCGACGCATGTGGTTATTAGGATATGAGAATTGTGACGTTCTATGAAGTTTAAAACACCGGCTAATGTTTAGATTCGATGATTTATGAGTTATATATGAAATAATTTGATAATTAAAGTCAGTAATATGAATAGTTTCTCCAGGAAAAACACATTAAAGTTTATAGAAACTTCTCAAAGTTTCCAAAAACCTATGACTTTTTTCTGAAATTTTTATAAAATTCCAGAATATATTGGTAGGAAACTATTGTAATATTTACTGGAAACATATTCACTTATGCTTAAAAAAATATCGAAAACAATACAGGTTATAAACAATAATTTTTTTTCTTCTCCAAGACATATTTTTACACTTATATTTGTAATGAGGCATTTTCTACAACTTGTTTGTGATTTTGTCCTTTATGTATTTTCCACTATACATGAATCGGTTTGGGTGAACATATCAAAATTAAAAAACTTGTAAAAGTTCAAAAAATCTTGGGGAAGTTTTATAATAATTACAATAATTAAGATTTGGGTTTAGGGTGTTGAGATTATGTTTCAAAATTCACGATTTAAGGGTTGCATATGAAATTATTAGAGTTTCAGACTTAATATTTAGAATTTATGGTTTAAAATCTAGAGTTTAAGAAACATCTTACAAATTTTTGTTTGAAAAATATATCTGTAGATTTAATCAAGTTTCCAATAATTTTAATTTTTTAATGTAAATGTCCAATAATCTCAACAAGTGTATGTTTATGGTGATGTATTACTCGGTTATGATTATCTCAACAAGTGTAGTGTTATCTCATTTCAGATATTATCATCTTGTTATCTAGTTAGAGCAGTATTATGTTTGCGTTCGCCCATATTACAATTTAAGGTTTAGTTTTATGGATGATCTATTGTATCTTAATCAGTTTGGATTCATCAATATTTTTGACTAAAGTTTACCGTTTTCTCATTTAAGTTATAATTATGTTGGTAGGTATTATGGCATTATGTTTAGGTTCGCCCATTATAGTATAGGGTTTAGATTTTACCTATTATATTTCTCTTATGAACGGCCTATTGTACATTGTTTGTTTTCACCAATCCTTGACTAGGGTTTGTTGTAAATATTTATATTTGTAAAGTTTTTGAATTTATTTTAGCAGTTTCTAAAAACTTGAATATGTTTATCATGTGTAATTATTGTTCATTTTCCTTGTTTGAATGGTAACGTTTTTTCATATCTATATTCTAAATCGTGCAATTAAATGTAATCCCAACACCATATATATAAACCTTAACCGTCGTTACCCATTATAAACCTAATCGTGTAATCAAACATATTTGAACAATAACAATGATTTTTCATTGAAGGCTAGTCCAAAATAAAATTATTTGTAAGCGTTAATTTTCGATAAGTTATCTTTTATATAAATGAGTTTTGTTTTGTCATGCTAGACGATGGCTAAGAGTTTGAAAAGGATAGAAATGTCACAAAAAGTTACTTACTAAACGGTTTATGAGGATGAGCTATGGACACAGCCGTGCTTATAGTGTAACAAAAAAAGCATTTGTCTTAAGCCCCTTCCAAAGATTTATAATTTAGGAGCCCCTATTTTTCAAAAATCATTCTTAGTATAGTGGTTTAAGTCTATTTCTAATTAAACCCTATCTAGTGATTAGTTTCTAATTAAATCTCTATCTATTATTCCTTTTTCTTGTTTTTTCGATAGTTGCCAACGTCTTGACCCACGTTTCCAATATTCGTTATTCTTATACCACGATTCATATTTTCTCAAGTTTATTCATATTTCTTTCTCTAAATTTGTTTGTATTTTGAATTTTATATTTAGTTTTTTTTTATTGATTTTGTGTTTAATGGTAATAATTTAACATAGACTAGGGATGGGCATTCAGATCCTCGGATCGGATTTGGGTCGGGTATTTCGGGTTTAGGGATTTAGGTACCGATCAGGTATTTTAAAAATTCGGATCTGTTCGAGTATTTTTTCTTTAAATCTGATTTTTTCGGATAAGGTTCGGATCTGGATCCAAAAGTATCCAAAATATCCAAAAGTATCCACAATACCTGAAAAAACTCGAAAACTTCGAAATCCGAAAAAACAAAAAAACATGAATGTTCATTTTAATAACTTGAAAAGAGAAATTATATCCATATTCCTTTCTAATATCTTGACATTTAAGATTTTTTTCTATCAAAACTTGTTTGAACGTTTTAAACTTTTATCTATCACTGTTTTTTTTCTAATATTTAATAATAATTATGAAAAAAAACCATTTTTTAAACTCGCCTTAAGCCCATAAAAGTATTCGCACGGCACTGGCTATGGATGCATATTATGTTGGTCAGACGAGTTATTATTGCAAATCACCCAAAAATATATACATTTAAATATAAATTATCATATAATTGAAGATTTTTATGGAAAATATTAAATAAAAAAACATATATTACTTTTACCTATTTTAAATCATTTAAATTTGGTAGAATGCATGTTGTTGAACAAAAAAAACTATAAGAATGGAAAGAATACAACTCTTAAATTCACACTTATGAAACGGGCATTATATTTTTTATTGTTTAATGTTTTCACAGTTTTTCTTTTATGTCTTCTCTACTAAAGCAATAACATATATAACATGAGATTCACTCATTTCATGTGCTCGCGTTTATTCAGTGGATATTATTTTTGTAAACTTGATACTTCCGATTTAAATTTTTAAACAGTTCTAGATATTTAGACTGTTGACAAAAAAAAAACATGAAATTGTTTGACCGTGCTCTACATGATGGCGGAATTCATAATTGTATCAATAATATATAATATGTGATTATGATTTATGTACGAGTAACTTCACATTCACTAACTAACATTCATTATAATATACTATGTCATGTTGGAATAAATAAAGACGATATTAATTAATCGGTAATTAAGTCGACCATAACAATGAATTATTAGAAGTTTACCATTTAAAGGATGATCATTCATCATTCGTAAGAATATAACACATATACTTGTTTTGTTCTATGATCCGAAGAAATGTAGACACTGAGAAAACAAATGCGCAAGTTTTCGGAAAAGTTGTTTTCCAAGTTGTATAGGTAGGTTTTTAACAAAAAAAAAAAAAAAAAAAGTTGTATAGGTAACAAAGATGCAATATTTGCAAATATGAAACGGTGACGTGGGATGAGGTACATCTTATGGAAGCAAATATAAAGTATATAATGTAAATCAGTTTGCTTGTTGCACATGTGTGTGTGTATATATATATATATGTATTTATATATAAGCATAAGGAATAAGTAAGCATCAGTTTGTGGTCACACGCATGGGTTGTCTCTGGTCCCTTTGCGTTTCACTTTATCACATTTGTGGCCATTTGTAGTCTTCTTATGTCACCCCTTTACATGTATATTATATACACACATATATGAGTGTGTTTGCACTTTCTTAATATTTTAAGGTTTTTTTTAAAGTGAATATAATATATTCTTTAATAGAAAAAAAGTTTGGTTACGATTTGTGAACATTATCCCGGGCGGTGGTTCTCTTTTAGGGCTTTGATCATCATGACGCCATGCTTACTCATATAAATTTTATTATGTTTAAATTTACATATCATTAAGTCTTAACATTTTGCGAATAATAGTATATTGCTCACTAAGAAAACACTTTTTTCAAATAGACAAGGTAATTAGCTCGTACTGCATAGATTACTACATATAATCTAATCTATAACACATTCAGAGCTTTCGATGTATTCATAGTTTATAGTTGTATGATCAAAACCAAATACTAATATTCCCAAGACGATTTTGTATTTTGGCCGGTATCTTGTCGTCTATTGCCTTGCTAAAGAAAATGGTTTTACATAAAATCATTTTGGAAATCATGTATTTATTTTAAATAAGTTGGTTTTAGTCCGTATTTCAGTTTAGTTTAGTTTATATATATTTTTTTTTAATTTGGTAAAAATAGCTACCAAACTAAAACATCTATAGTATGGATTGGTTTGATATGACTTTGATTTCGGATGGGGTGTGGTTTCTCAAAATATTAAGTTTTAGTTTTTTGTTGTTGTTTTAGTTATGTTTGAATTCGATTTCGTTTTCAATTTCTTGGATATAAAACACGTATTACTATTATATCCGTGTTAAAAGTTAAACTTAATTCCGTTTTCAGATAAGATTTTCTATGTTCGGGTTGGATCGATTTTTTTCGATTTACCTGAAATAAAAGTTTCTAGTTGGGAAGTTTTTTTTTTAAAAAAGAATCCACCTGTTTATAAGGCTTTAGGATGGACTCAGTGTCCCCTTGTGGATTTGTAATAGATAAAAATTAAAAAGGATCAAGGCAGTTTAGGCCAAAAGTAATTTTGGGCCGTTTAGTAATATTTGGGCCGATATGTTGTTGTGGACGTCGCGTTGATCGATTATCGATTTGTGTACGCAGTCTTCTTTTTCCCCAGTTACTTAATAGTAGATTTTCAAGTATTAAACTATTAATTGTCGGTGGCTTTAAACAAAACAAAGGTAATAGACTAATAATTTTTAATAACTAGATTCGTTAACAAGAAGATTCGGATTGTTAATAATAATTTTTTTTTAAAACAATACAAAGAGTATCTTAATCTTTGGTGCAAAAAGTTGTACAATTACAAAAATAAAAGTAGGTTGAATCAAATATTTTTCCAAAATTTCAAAATTCAATTGTGAAAAATAGTCCTATTCATTTTATTGAAAAAGCTGAAAAAATCCATCTATTATTTTGGAGAAAATAATTGAATTTTTTCTCTTTTTCATATATATATATATTTACTCAAGTATTTTCTATGTGTAATTATCCATTGATTTTTCTAATTGTGACCATTTGAATTTAGAACAATTATTTCTCTTTTTTATATATATATTTACTCAACTATTTTCTATGCGTATTTATCCATTGATTTTTCTGATCGTGACCATTTGAATTTTGAACTCTTTGTTTTAAAAAATGCATTATTTTATTAAATATCTAATTTCACAACAAAATATACGGAGTCTGGACACTTTATTTCTAAAAATTTGGAAACTTAAGTTTTAAAATAAGAAAAAAAAGTCTGAACGTTTGTGGTCAATCGGTAGGGAACGGGTTTTGGACGCTACCACATTTTGGGTTCGATTTTTTTGCTATGCAAAACTAATACATATTTGTTTCGGATACCCACATGAATATGGGTCCATGCATTATAATCTATTTGAAAACTCGAGAGGTGGTCTATCCGTAGATTGCATTTTCCCATAGATTAGTTTGGGCCATTCCATAATTATAGAATTACCCTAAGTCACGGAAAAAAAATTAAAAAAAATAAGAATTAAATTATGAGAAATAAGTAACTTTTAAATAAGAATTAAATTATGAGAAATAAGTAACTTTTGGAAAATCGGAATTTTATGTTACAGCTTTTTTTCTTTCTTAATTTGTTAATTTTGGCCAAAAACAGTGAGTACGTCAAAGAAAAAGAGTGAGACATAATAATTACCTTTTTTGGCATTTACAGGATGTAAATTACTACTTTTTCCAAATAATTTTGTTTGTTTGATTTTTCAAATAGGTTAAATCAAAGCCGTTGTAACAAGTCTCGGTTTTTTTTTCTTCTTTTCTTTTCAACAGTAACAAGTGTCCTTTAGACTTGGGTATGTGTTTCACAAAAAAATATAGTTTTCTATTTTTAATACAATATTTCAAATTAATTTAAAACTTGTCTATAATAATTTAGATCATTAATTAGAGAGATAATTTATCATAAAGTACTTCATTTATTTGTCTTTATAAATTAATTTAGTAATTTATTTATTTACTATGTTGTACTTTCAAATATTCATAATCCAAATTTATTTCTATAATTTCCTCATTTCTAACATCTATTATAAAAGCAGGAGTAATTCAATTTTTTTTAAATAACATTTAATTTGAAACGTAATTTTACACAGTTTATATTTATTGTATTATACAAACGTAATTTTACACAATTTATATACAGTAAAACCTCTATAAATTAATACTCGATAAATTAATAATCACTATAAATTAATAAATTTAACACAATTCGATAAGATAATAAGATAATAAAATTTTTTGAAATCCCTATGTAAATATATGGTCCCAATAATATGATAAACTAATAATTATAAATCTTATACATACATACCTAAGACAATTTAGTAAAATATGAAACTATTTTTGAATAGTAAAAAGTCGTGTTGTTTTCATTTCAGCCTTCGTGGTTCTATTTTTATCAGAGTGGTCGATAAAAGTACTAAACTAACAATTTCTTCTTCCTTAGCTAGATAGTTTGCAAAATTTTGGCTATTTGTAAAGTTTTCAGTAACTATTGCAAAGATAATGCTATTCAACTTCATAAAAAAAACTCCTCTATTTTCCATAATACAATATCCAATTGCGATGTATGTATAATCTATTCAAATAAAATAAAATTTAAAAGATTATGCACTAAATATTTTTATTTTTATAAATTAATAATTTTGTATCTGTATAAGATTATGCACTAAATATCTATCGATTATGCACTAAATATCTATCTATTAATTAATATCTGTATAAGATAATAAAATTTTGAAGTCCCAACATTATTAATTTATAGAGGTTTTACTGTATATATATGAGATATTTTGACACTGATACTTTTAATATTGTATTTCCAATCCGAAATTATACAAACTCCAAAAAGATTATATTATTCCTATTTTCGGTAAGAGTGAACGGTCCCCCATTTTCGTACTTCTAAGAGGTAAAAAAAAGAAGTGAAAACGATAAAAAAGAATCTTTGAGCAAGTCGAAAAGGAATATTCCGGTAAGCATCATCACGGCAAGGCGCAACCGCGACGAGAGAAACCAAGCCGTGATCTGTCCCTATCGAATTCAAACAAGAACCCTTGCTGCATCAAATTCCCGATCACCGAAAATCCTACTTTCGGATTCACCGATTGAATCGCCAGACATTGGATCTGTTCCTCCGTCTCGATAAAGTAATTCCTCGGCGGCGGAACGAACACTGCGCCGCCGGCGAATACGAATTTCAACCTCGGCATGATCTTTTCCGGCTTCGACACGCCGGAGACGTTAACGCATAGATCGAATCCCGGAGTCAGCTCTGCCGCAATCGGGAGCGGGATCCGTCGTCTCACTGTCGCGATTACCAATCGATACGCCGGATCAGCTAAAAACGCGAGGGTCGTGCCGGAGTCCACGACGGTTCCGCCGTTACCTGAACCGTCGATTTCCCAAACGGAAGGATCGATTCGTAGTTTCGCGCCGTTAACAAAAATCGATTTCAGACGAACGTAGTAAAAAGTCGGCGAAAACGGATTCGTGAGCAACGGAGTGAATAAAAGCTTCGAAACGGCGTCGGATCGAACTCCGCCGCCGTCGCCGATGATTAGGTAACTCGTCGGCGGCGGAGAGAGAGTGTAATCCATCAAGCAATACGAAAACTTGTTACCGAAACGACGACCCAACTGAGAAGCAAACGAAATGGGCCCACGACCCAAGCCCATAACTCCATGGGCTCCATTAAAACTCGTACCTGATACACTTTGACCCGAGATTCGAAACCCGCATCCGAAAGCGACGCTCTTTAGATTCGCTTCTCTACCGGAGCTTGTCTTTAACGTCGTCGTTTCTCTAGCGAATAAACCGGAAGTTAATGAACCATCCGCGTAAGCGTATTCGTAAGGACACGTGGAATGGATCCGGGTATGGTTACATTTCGGAGCCCGACCCGGTTTGGGTACGAGTCGGCATATCGGGTCATAGCAATGAGCGGGAGAGAATGTGGAGGAGTGTCGAGGGAAGAAGACAGTGGCCGGAGAATGGAGAGAGCAGTTCCGGCAAGCGGAGCATTTGACCCAAACGAGATCGCTCCCGGTATCGGCGGTTAGCAGTAAGGATTGAGGCGGTTGTCCTATTCGGAGATCCACGAAGTATTGACCCGACCCGGAAGAAGCGCCGGAGACCACCGGCGATTTGACGAAGGGGATGGTTTTCCGGCGGAGAGAGAGAAAATGGAGACGGCGAGTGTCTAAAGCCAGAGATTGCGTCGGAGAAGGAAGCGGAGATTTGCGTAGTAAAGGAAGCTTTAGGTACTCGTCATCACTCACGGCGGCGAGATTCGCCGGCGGTAGGAGGAAGAGAGAGAGGAAAGAGCAGAGGACGATAAGAGGCAACATTGAGAGAGAGAGTGAGGAGGAAAAAGAAGAGGTTTTCGTTTATTTGTCTGTGTTTTTAAGAGATGAAGAAGAAGAAAGCATTGGCTTTTGCAAGAAAACTCTTAGCTGTCTAAATGTGTTTTTGTTTTGTTTCTTTGTTCTTTTCTTTCACTTTAAACATCTAAAGCAAATTCTATTAATATTTTTTTTACTATTTTAATACTTGAGGAGTGTGATAATAATATACTAAACATTGAGTTGATTTTGTGTTTTTTTTTTTTTTTTTTTTTTTTTTTATGTCTTTCGGCTTTCGGGAGTAATCCCAAGTCTAAAACCTCAGACTAATTTTTCTGGTGGGAGTGACACAGCCCACTTATAATGTCCCACTTGGCCAAGTGCTTGTCCTGATAATTCCGCTCCAGCGGGGAATTGATCTCTGGCCTAAACCAATAGAACCGACACTCACCGCAGGAAGGAAACCACCCGACCACTAACAACTCGGTTGTGTTTTTTTTGTTGTAGTAACCCAAAATGTTATTATCAATATCAATGGTTGTTTTCTTCTGGTGATTGTGTAATCTTAGTCTTAGAGATCCGTGAATTTATTTTAGAGGGTCGGATGATATAAATTGTTATAATGATATTAATTAATAAGTAGACAATACAACAATAATAATAATTGTAGATCTTGTTTGGACGTGAAAAGTACTATACCCTAGAAATGGACCCTGTTTGTTAGGTGGTGGCAGAAGAACTTAATTTCCAAAAATAAAAAACATAATTTTTTTTTCTTTATATGATTGCATAAAATAACAAAAAAATTGTTACTATTACTTGTTGTTATATGCTAAAAATCTAGTGAATCATTTATTTTTTGTTGGGTACGTTAGGAAAACATGGAAACAAGCTTTAACCAATTTATATATTGTGATGAATTTAAATGATAAATAATGTAAAAACATTAAAGAGTGATGAAGATTCGGTCGATACTTTGCATGGCTGCACATGATATGCAACATGTGACTTTTAAGACAAACCACAATTATTTTATCTTTTTTTTTTGCAGTAGTTTGGGAGATTACAAATTTATTGCGAATTTATTATCTAGAATATAAGTAAAATAAATAACGAAAAACAAAAAAACACTTGCAAAAACTAAAATTTACAATATAATCTACAAATATCACTGTACTATATAAATCATTTCAATTTGACAAGTATGTGATACAAATGATACAGAGAGATATAGAAGAAAAATGTAAATAATAAACTTAGTTTACAGATTCTTCATTGTTATTATTACTATTGTCTCCTCCAGTTTCAGTTTTGGCTCTGCTTCTTAGCTCTTCAAATGCTTTCATGCTTTCTGCATCAAACCCTCCAGCAAACTGCAAATTTCATCCATACATAACAAAACAAACAATTTAGAAATCTGGTCATACTGTTTCTTAATTCTTGTTTGAATGATTTTTCTTTTTACCTGATGGACCCTAAAAGCGAATCGAACACCTTGGAGAAGCAAGAACTCTCTGTTAGGATCTTTATCAGATCCACTCACTGAATCAAGCTCATAAGCTACTCGTTTCATGTACTTCTTCGCGAGCTGGACTGAGGAAAGCTTGATCTGTGATGATGAAAAAGATTTTAAAAAAACAGAGCATTTCAAAGATTGTTTTTACAGAAAAAACAGAGTTTTCATCATAGAAAGAAAGAACAAAGTTTTTACCTTTCCTACGACGCCAGAATCAGATAACCAATCAACTGGAATTCCGAATTCTTTGTATCGTGAAATCGCCATGTCTCTTGTGCGTAAAAGAGCGTATACACTTTGTTCAACTCTGTGAAAAGCAGAAATCAAACATTAGTAAAGAAAGATTTGGTGTGATACTGCTCTGTTTTCGGGTTGATAACTTACTTCTCTAGCAACTTGTACATCTTCTTCAAAGCTGGCTCACAAGGGAGATTAGGATCATCGACAAAGGAAGTCACTTGCTTCTCCAATTTCATGAGATCTTGATATTCAAAAGCTGCTTCCCGTAGCGCATCAGCTTTACCTTCTGGCCAATCAAAGTGTTTAAGAACCGCCCTTTCATCAACCTACTCAAAAAACAGTGATTGATTCGTCAGTTAAATGAACCGAAATAGCTGTTAGAGAGTAATGTTGAAAGGAGGAGTTAATGACCAAGAAGGAGAGCTCTTCATCTAGCCAGCTCACGAACGCCAAGAGATCTTCTATGTCGGTGAAAGAAGCAGCTCGAACTTCAGTTGCTAACGACTGAACAAAGTCACCTTGTGTCTCTACATCCGCTTTTACCTGTAATCAAGTTTAACACATTGATTTTTCTTTTGAATTTCAATTTCAATTGCATCATCAACGTTATATTGAATCTATTGAGTAAAAGTGTGAGCTTACTGCTAATAGGAATGTTGATCGATTTTCGATTTCCCCAATCATATTGCTCCTAGCTTCAGATGAATTACCAGTTCCTGAAGATATCAAAGAAGGTGCACCATCTTTCTTCGCTTCACGTTTCATCAATGATTGATAAAACTCAACGAGCTCAGGAGCTCGGTGAACTTTGTTCCCGCTTCCAGCTCCTCTTCCAAGTGCACCAGGAGGCGGTGGAGGTGGCGGCGGCCCACCACCAGGTGGGGGAGGAGGTGGTGGTGGACCACCACCAGGTAAAGGAGGTCTTGGGGAGGGCACATTGGTAGTTTTACCACCAGATGATCTTGGAGGAGGGCGGGGAACTCTAGGAGGTCGTTTCTCAATGTCTACAAGCTTCATTTTGGTTACGGCTTGAGCGTTTTCGCTGGCTTTACTGTCGCTACCATTACCATCGTTAGACCGATCACTTGCAGTCACAGTCGCGGAGGGAACCAAAACCGATTTCTCCTTCAGTTGAGCAAGTTTGGGAGGCAAAGCCACATTACCGCCAAATCTCTCTGCTCTGGCTTGATCGGCTTTATGCTTAATGTGCTTCTCTCTCTCAACCGCCAACTTATGCCTGTCTTTGTACGCGGGATACTTCTCATCCAAAACATTATCAACCGATTTAGACATCACGTGAAACGATGCTGCAACGGAATTCAAAGGCTCACCCCGAGAAGAAGCTTGTTGTTGTGTTCTGATTCTTGCAAGATTCGGAGTTTCAGGGGTACCAGGAGTTTCTTGATCCACTTTACCAAATGTTGTTATGGCTACGGATTCGCCTGCATTTCTAATCATCAAAGATTCTAAAGGACCTCTCTGTTTATTCATGCTCACGCTAAGTCTTCCCGGTGATCCACCATAGAATGATCTTGAAGGTGATGATTGAACGCTCGAATCGTCTTTGCTTTTGCCCCATCTCTTAAGCTTCTGAATCAATCCTGGTTTTTTGCTAAAACTACTAAATCTACTTGTGGAACTATCCATCGAAGCGTTATCGAAATCATCGCTTCCAGGAGATGAAGGTTGAGAGAAGTTGCTCTCTACATCGGTATCCCCTTGGCCACGTTCCGAACCAGCATACTCTAGCATCAACCGTTTAGCTTTCGCTTGGGATTTGGGGCTTAGATTCTTGCTTAAGTCACGAGCCGAGATTTTACCAGCTGGTGTCTGGTAGTTTCTTAACTCATACCGTAAACACGCATTGACCCAACGGAGATAAACCAATTCCTCAACTTCACTAAACCTATTCATCTGAAGCCCTTCCACTTGCTTTAACAAATCCTCATTGTTATGCTTCAAATTGTTAACCTCTTCTCTTACTTTCGCCACTTTATCACTCTACAAAACAAAACAAAAAACAGAAACTTTTAATCCAAAGAAAGAAACTTTGATGCAAGACTGATATGGATGGAGGAATCATTACACTTACCTCAGTCATGTTTGAAAGAGCTGAAATTCTTGCTTCTGCGGAATCGAGTTTAATAGTTAACTCTCTCTTTTCGTGTTGAAGCTCTCTGTTTTTTCTCTTGAGTTCCATAACTTCAACTTCCAATTCCTGTACAGCTTTTAGCTTCCTCTCAACTTCAGTGTCTTTATTCATCGCTTCTTCTTCTTTCATTTGAAGACTCGAGACATGTTGCTTAAGCAAAAGTAACTGTCCTTTCGTCTGGTTAGCATCGAGCTGGATTTGCCTCTGCAACTCCTTGATCTTGTTTCTCGCCACTTCAAGCTCCTTTCTCACAACACCGTTTTGCGAGATCTCTTCTTGAAGCTTTTTCCTCTCGGCTTGCAGAGAACTAATAGTGATGTTCAGCATATCAATCTCAACAGTCTTGATCTTGAGCTGTCTTTGTAACTCAACGATATCCGATTCTTGCTCTTTGAGTCCATAATACTCGAGCAATTCTCCTTCGAGTTTCACTTCTCTTTCTTCTAGCTCCTTAACTAATTTTCTCAACCGCTCAAGCTCACTATCGTTATACGCCATCTCGCTCTCATATTTCCTCTCTTTCTCTGCTTTCTCCAAGCTATTATCATCACTAGGCAATGGATACTCAATCTCACCAGATAAAAGATCTTCAAACTCGGGTAGAATATCATCATCTAAATAGTCCGAGAAACTTCCACGAGTCTGATTGATTACGCTGTTGATCAGTTTCACCTCTTCTTCTTCTTCTTCTCCTTCTTCTTCTTCTTCTTCCTCCTCTTCTTCCACCTGAAAATATTATTCGATTTGTCAACAAACATATCAATCAAGCACATGAAAAACAAAAAAAAACTTTTGCAGAGTACACTTGCATTCTTATCATTGAGATTGTTGTTGGGATACTCGGCATGTGCTTTCTCGCCTCCTTTGCCATTTTCTTAGAGCAAAATGCAGAAAACAAAAACAAAGTCAGATAGATTCTATAAATGCAATCAAATGGAGAATCTCATTTGCTTGTATAAGAAAGAAAAAATCTACCTGATGGTTTGCTCGGTTTGGAGGGCTTAACGTTGAGCTGCTTAACAGCAAATGCTGCAACGGAAGCAGCAACAACAAACCCTATCCGCACAATCATATATTAAAATCTTGAAATGGGAATAAATTTCCCTTTCCCCGTCTCATCTACAGAAGCGAAAAAAAACCTCCTCCAAAGTTTCAATACCGGATAATTAACTCAATCCATCGTTCCTCCAAGAAAAAAAACTTTAGTCCAAATCCAGTTCATGAACCTTATAACATATGGATAATACACACACTTGTTCCATCCAGTAAGAGAAACTCCCAGATACTGACAAAACTTTAAACAACTATGTCCACCCAAGAAAATAAGGAAAAATAAGACACTTATCATCAAGAAATTCGATCTTATCAGCTTTATGGACCTCTCAAGTCTCTCATGCATCAAAAGCCAAAATTTTCAGCATTAAATTAAAATTTTAACAACTAATAATAGTGGCTGTATTTAGCTCAAGACAGATGAGGAAATAGACATGTATGGTCTTAAAAAGCCATGACCAAGAAGCAACATACATTTGTGAAATCTAAGCAGCCGTAAAAAAACTCAATAATTTATCCTTTTATGTTCAAAGCAAAAGATTATAACAATTTTGTCTCTTGTGTCAAAGCATTTTACCAAACTAGACGGTGAACTAAACACAAAAGGTGATTAAAGATAAGACAATCATTATCCATCAAGACCAATCAACTCAATATAAAGATTAGTGATCTCAAATTGCTCCGCTCCACAAAATCTTATTAGCAGGAAAAAAATGTGAGACTTAGATTATGTTGTGATATTTTGGGGACCAGCATCAAGTAGAGGTGTGTTGCCACGCAGTAACCAATTACAAAAAAAAACAGAAAGGCTGAAATTTAGTTATAAATGTCAATATTTATAGTTAAAATGGTAGAAAAATCAGCCAAACAAGAAAAACAAGAATGGCCTTTTCATTATCTTCTCAGCCATAGATTTTTCACATGTTTTAGCCTTTTTAGCCTTAATCTTAGAAACAAAACTTGTGTCTGTGTGAATGAGAAGAGATAACAGAAAGCAAGTTCTTATAAAGAATGTAAAGAAGAATCTTACATGATATGGTGTGGAAACTCATATTAGACCTTCACTAGATTCTGATTCCTTTTTTTACCAATCTGCACAAAACAGTTAAAGATTAGAATGAAGATAAAATTTGATTCAGACATTTGCCAGTGAGGATCAGGACAAGTTGAGAGAACATATTCTATCTATTCAGCATTACCAAATATCTGTTTTATTGTATGGCAGAGGAATTTTCTGGTGTCAACAGCTCACAAAGGATCTCTCTCTATAAAAAAAAGACAAGAACAGCTTTAATTGTTTCTTGTCTGCTGAAAAATTTGGAATTCATCTAAATATGACCCAGTACTGGTATGACTGTAACTATGAAAGCGAAACCCTATACAAAACTGAATGTCTGAAGGAAGAAGAAGTGGAACCAATTACAAAAAGATTCGATTTTTAAGCAAACCCAGTTCGTGAAATGGAAGATGGAAGTCTTACTAGATTTTGAAATCAGCGAAGAAGAAAAGAACCGTCCCACTTTTCAGTTTCTTGATTTTTCTTCTTGCGTTGCTGATAATGTCGATTGCTGTTTGCTTTGATACTTGACAATGTCGTGAAGATTCCATTCCACTAACGCAAATCGCTCTTCAAAATTTGAATTTTCACAGACTTTGGTTCTTTTGCTAAAGTGTGAGAATAGTTTCAAAATGATTAGATTCTAGTAACTATTCTCACTCTCTCTTTTGCCCTTTTGAAACCAAGATTGCTTTGTTTCCAATTTTGAATTACAGAGAATCAATTAAATTGTCTTTCCCCAAATAAACCAACAAAACCAAAGTATTTGGATTTGCTTGATTTCAGATTTCAACACTCATTTGACAAACAATCAACCAAACATTTTTGTACAATCTCAAGATTCAAACAGAAGGATCACAAGTTTCTTAAGAATGGTCGTTCCATTTCCATCTTCGTCCCGCCTCCTCAAGAACCTTAGCTCTAGCTTGGCTTGCCTTGGCTTCATCCTCTACCCAAGATCTGCATTTTCATTCACTCATAATATAAACCACTCTTGTAAATGGATCATAACTAGTTAAAGCTTTTCCAAAGATCAAAACCTTACAACAGGGTCTTTTTGAGTTATTACTACTATAACCATTACCTGAGAATCCGAAGAGCTTCGACTTCAGCTTCGAGGATAGATCTTTTGTCGAGCAGCGATTCAAGTTTGGATTGTAAATCACTCAGCATCTCTTGTAACTTGCTGTGCTCAACCAGGTAAAGAGATTTATCGGTTGTTAGCCTCTGAGACATCTCGTCGATATCTTCTCTCAAGCTATGAAGCAACTGTTTCTGACAACCTATGGCTGCTTTTTCTTTCAAACGCTCGGCAAACCACTTCTGCTGAGCAACTTTTTCTTCTTCTAATTCATTAACTCTGGAGAGATACAGCTCTTCCATCTCAACTCCTCGGGTTCTCTCTACCTGAAGCTTCTCATCCCATAATTGCCTTATTTCGCCTTTTTCTACCAACTTGGATCTGATTTCTTCCATCTCAGCTTTCTGCGAGAGGAACTCTATTTCTAACCTTGATAGCTCAGCTGAAATAGCTTTCGCCATTTTACCGCTTGTTAATGCTACAGCCGCTTGTGCTTTTGTCACAGGTCTATTCGGCTGAAACCGCTTGATCCTACCTGTAAAATTGAAATGGAAAGAAAACTCATTACTATAACACTTTGAATAATGCCATTCAACTTTCGCTGTAACGCATACCTCCATCAACAATCCAATGAAAAAAAAATTAAACTGAGAATGTCAGAATCAAAGAGAGGTAATACCAAAAACGTTTCTGATTGTACTCTTGTCGCCCGTCAAGAAGTCCAAGAAGAATCCGAGGGCCATATCGGGATTGATATTCTTCGTATCTATATAGTCTACCTTTGTCCTTGATATCTGGACTGTAAACAAGTCAGGTTTTTAAAATATCTGACAAAGCATCACCATTATGCCCAAATGTTATAAACTTTATCACACCTCTTCCATAATTTCTGGATGGAAATCGCACTCCAATTGAGCTTTCCAGTTTACCAAATCGAGCCGGGAAACAAAACTGCAGCCACCATATATGTTAAAACAGTTAGAAATCAACGAACAAAGAAACAAACACACAAAACAGATGGAGAAAGATAAAGCCCTTTATACCTTTCAGGATAAAAATTAATGTTTCCAGAGTCATGTCGGGAATCTTCCCCGGATAGCTTGCTGAAAGTAATGCCTGCCTCTGCCAAGGCTGAATGGCAAATAAATCAAAAATAAAAAATCAAATACAGAAACGTAAGTTCAATAGAAACAAAGTAGAAATGTCTGTATCGATTATACCTTGTATGTACTCGAAGTCAGGGTCTGTAGTATTCACATCTTCAAATGCAGGAATTGAAGAGCCAGCTAAAGCTACTGCTGGCACAATCCAGTGCTTTGGATTTCTAAAGGCAAGAAGAAACATAAATTTATCAGTTGTTTGCCACAAACACAAAGAGTTTTATCATATCCGGAAAATTGTTTACTCCAAGAGGTATCATTACCTCTCTAGTAACAAATTTGAACGAACTAGCCATCTAGAATACTCTCGTCTGGTACACAACTCGTCTGCCATTACATCGTCTTCAATTATCTGAACAACTTAATTACAAGTGACATGTTAATGATCAGAGCTGGACATAAGGTTATGATTTGAATTGAGGCTCATGCTTAAAGTCAAGTTGTTGTATGAGAGAAAGTTTCTCGAAATAAACCTTTAGTTTCTTTAAAACTGCTATTGCTTCTTGTTGAGTAGCATCCACGGAAACTGGAGCGGTGACATGGTGAGCTTTTACGGTTGATGCTAAAGTAAACCGCGGAAGACACGAATTAAGACTTGTTAAAACAATTGTAGCAACAAGCTATGAATTCTTCAAAACAAAATTGACCAAAACAAGAACGTACGAGTGCCAACAGTATCTGAAACATTGTCAACGCTTTCGGAGTTTCCCTCAGAAGCAGAATTCTTCTCATCAGTCAAGAGCGAAGTCGTTCTTTCACTCTCTTCATTCTCATTCTGATCCAAAACCACATTATCATAACGCAGTGGATTACTAAAGCATAACCTAAACCCTGTCAAAGAAACACAAAACCCTGAATCTCAGATTAAACCATCTAATAAAAATCATCACCCAGGAAAAAAAAAAAAGTTGAGAAAATGTTTTGACCTTTTTTGGAGATTGAGAAGTAAGCAATAGTAGCTAACAGAACGGCAAGTGACGATCCGACACCGGTGATTACAACATTCCGCCACTCTAAACCCAGAAGAATAAAAAAAAATCAAAATTTCAAATCAAATTGCAACACGAAGGTAAGAAATTCTTCAAATCCCCCCGCTAAAATTAGAAGAACCCATTAAGAGGAAAACGAGAAAGACACTAACTTTTTTGACTTTTCCAATGAGGAAGAGGAGCGTCATCTTCAATAAGAGCCCAACCACCATATTTGTCTTTGGAAGCTTGAGAGACCCATGAGGTACCGGAGAGAGAAGCGACGACGCGGAATCTCGGCGGTTTGAGAGTGGGAACCAGTAATGGGAGGGTGAAACGATGCCGTACAAGTGAAGGAGCGAATTTTGGGAAGATGAACGATGAATTTGGTGACTTTCTAATCGAAAAAGAGCACATTTGGTGAATTAGGGCTTTTTTGTTTGTTTTCTTTTCTGGGTGGATGCTTCAATCGAAGAAGCAGCGAGTGAAGATGGGGAAAGAGATGCCGGTGTGATAGTGTGGCTACAGTTAACCTTCTGAATCACTCTGAGGGTTCTGGTTTGCGATTATTTTCCGGTATAACTTTAACCGCCTCGGTTAAATCATTTCCCTCCTACGGACGTGAGCTTGGCTGTTTGGCTTCTTTGCCGTGTCATTGCCAAGGAACTATTATTGGGTTCATCCTCACTTTTTATAAGCAATCAAAATATATTATCTAATTAATTTTAACAAAATAAAAATTAATATTGATGAAACCGTATATTTTTTTTACTTTCTTACCAAATATAAAACTTTAAATAATTAAAAAAATAACAGATTATTCAAAAACATAAACCCTAAATCCTAAACCCTAAACTCTAAATCCGAAACCCTAACCTCTAAACCATATACCCTAAACCCTAAATTCTAACCCCTAAACCCTAAACACCACTAAACCCTAAATACCATTAAACCCTAAAACTTAAACTTTTAAACCTCAAAGCTTAAATCCTAAACCCTAAACTCTAAACCCTAAATTCTAAACTCAAAATATAAATAGCAGACATAATTATTACTATAATTTATATCAGGAAAAATTCCATAAAAATACCCTAACTTTATTTCGATAAATTTTTTAATACCCGAACGATTTTTATAACCAATAAAAATACCCAAATTATGTTTTTTGTCCATTTTAAATTTCCAACTGTAAACCGTATGTTCATTTTACAACATCTCCGTTAACAGATATATACAGATCTATACACGGTTTAAAATATAATTATATTTAATAATAATTTTTTTTTTAAATTACATTAAATTTACAAAAAAAATCACATTAAATTTTGAAATAATCGAAACAAATTCTAATAAACAGTATTAAGATACGTTGTATAGGTCTTTAAATTATAAAACTTTAAATTATTAAAAAAATAACAGATTATTCAAAAAAACATAAACCCTAAACCCTAAATTCTAAACACTAAAAACTCTAAACCCTAAATTCTAAACCCTAACCTCTAAACCTTAAACCCTAAATTCTAAGCCCTAAACCCAAAACCCTAAATCCTAAACCATAAACCATAACCCCTAAACCCTAAACAATAAATCCTAAACCCTAAATACCACTAAACCCTAAAATTTAAACCCTAAACCTTTAAACCCTAAAACCTCAAAGCTTAAATCCTAAACCCTAAATTCTAAACTCAAAATATAAATAGTAGACATAATTATTACTATAATTTATATCAGGGAAAATTCCATAAAAAATACCACAACTTTATTTCGATAAACTTTTTAATACCCGAACTATTTTTGTACCCAATAAAAATACCCAAATTATGTTTTTTGTCCATTTTAAATTTCCAACTGTAAACTGTATGTTCATTTTACAACATCTTCGTTAACAGATATATACAGACTTATACACGGTTTGAAATATAATTATATTTAATAATAAAATATTTAAATTAAAAAATTACATTAAATTTTCAAAAAAACATTACATTAAATTTTCAAAAAAAATCACATTAAATTTTTAAAAAGTCAAAAAAAATTGAAACAAATTCTAAAAAAATATAAAGTTAAGAAACAATAATTTTGAATTTTAAATAAAAATATATGATCTTTTAGCTTTTGAATTTTGAACTGAAAATTTCTATAAACTCCAAAAATACAAAAATCCAAACAAATTCTCAAAAAATTATAAAAATTCAAAAATCAATTAATAACACGGTAAAAAAAAAAAATTCACACAACACCAAAGTGGAGAGTTTAACCTTTTCTTCTATATATATATACTAGGTGTTTAGTCCGCACAAGAGATTTCATCAAATAATCATATTAGTTAGATTATTAAATTTGTTATCGATAATAATCCGAACACAAATATAACAACAATGTAAAAAAACAATAATATTTATTTGTAAAAACTAACAAAGACCAATAATATTTATTAAGGTTTTTTTTAACTGTGATGTGTTATTCATGGATTTTTAAAAGTTTATAGATTTTTGAGAATTTGTTTGGATTTTTGGATTTTTGAGTTTTTAGAAATTTTTAGTTTAAAAATTCAAAAGCTAAAATATAATATATTTTTATTTAGGGTTTTATTAATTATGATTTAAATACCTCTCTCTAATCAATAAGCTATAACAGTTTTAAAAGATTTATAAGCTTATAAGCTAATCGTGATTCCAATATCAAGACAGAGTGCTTTTTCAAAATTTACTATGAGAATTATTTTCGTGGTTCAATATATTGAAAACAACAACAAAAACTTTCGGTTTCTTCCTCCTTTTCTTATAACACACCCTTTGTTCGTCTATTAATCTGTTTCCTTATTCTCTTCCTTAATCTTCGTTTACTTTTCCTCCTTTCCTTTGTGGCTTTGCCGATCTCTAATTAATCCAAACAGATTTAGTCGCATGTAACCCTAGCGATCTTTTAACAATCTCACACCAACTTTAGCCCAACCTCTCATGAAGGCCAAAATTTTAATACCACAACACATGAAGTCCAAATTTTAAGTCTATTTACACGACAAACAACTAACAAATGATAAATAATCCAAATTAAGTTTGAATTACTTGAACTGATCCGCCTTAAAAACTGGAAATTAGTTCACAAGAGAGAGACTAAATAAGGAAAAAAATGGAACAAGGGCACTCGCACGCGGACAAGGTGAAAATTAAAAAAAAGATGTGATATGTAGAGTTTAGGTGTTGATACATGAGGAGATTATGGTTTATTTTTGAGAGCATCACCTTGTTACCATTCTTGGAAATTGCCTCAATATTGAAAAGCGAAGAATAGTGACGAGGATTATCAAACTAAGTGGAAGTAATCTTGTTCAAAACTTCAAGTCAATGGAGAACATCTTGTCCATTTTCAATAGTGTCCTTCATGTGTTGTGATAGTCCGCCTCCAAATGTGTTGTATGCCATCTCCATTTGTCTCTGAAATCCATATAGATCGTCTACACTGTCCAAAATTTGACCAAATATTTTTTAGTTCTAAGAATATCAAAATTCACAATCTTATCAAACGTTACTGTTTTTAGTTCTAAGTAACACCATTTTTAGTTCTAAGTAGTTACTTCCTAGAATCTGATTCCTTTTTGAGAATGGAAAAAGCAGAGAAATAATTCTCGCAAAATGGTGTTGCGAGAAACAAAAGGAGTTGCAGAGGCAAATCCAGATCGATGCTAACCAGACAAAAGGACAGTTACTGTTGCTTAAGCAGCATGTCTTGAGTCTTCAAATGAAAGAAGAAGAAGCGATGAAAAAGACACCGAAGTGGATATGAAGCTAAGAACTGTACATGAACTGGAAGTTGAAGTTATTAAACTCAAGAGATAAACAGAGAGCTTCAACACGAATAGAGAGAGTTAACCATTTTGAAACTATTCACACTTCATCAAAAGAAAAAGTCTTCTGACATTTCAAATTTGAAGAGCGATTTACAAAAATAGTTAATGGAATGGAATTTTCACGACATTGTCAAGTATCAAAGCATGTCAAAGTGTTTAGCGGAAGAGTTGATTTATTCATCGAAGAGTTAACCTCTTTATACTTACAATAGAAACCCTAATTATATAGGCAAAGCCCAATACTAAATACATAATATTAGTCCTTTAAGGTGGAGCATAAAAATCCCGAATGCCCAGCTTGCGAAGAAGATGAAGAAGTTGTACTTCACCGAGAGCTTTGGTGAATGCATCAGCTAGTTGTTCGGAGGTGTGAATCTTGACCGTGGAGATAATACCTTCTTGAATGGCTTCTCGAGTAACATGACAATCTACTTCAACATGCTTCGTACGCTTATGAAAAATTGGGTTGACGGCAATATGAAGTGCAGCTTGATTGTCACAATGGAGCAGCGTTGGTTTCTCTTGAAAAATACCAAACGAAGTAAGCAGTTGATGAAGCCATTTGACCTCACGAACAGTATCGGCAAGAGCCCGATATTCGGCTTCAGCTGACGAGCAAGAAACAATCTTGTGCTTGATCATCTTCCACGAAACCGGTGCACCGCCAACGGTAAGCACGAAACCAGTAAGCGAACGACGTGTAAGAGGGCACGACGTATAATCAGAGTCAGAGTATGCCATGAGTGAGACATCAAAATTCACAGGATAGAACAAACCTTGGCCATGTGACCCATTAAGAAACCGAACAGCACACATAGCCGCAGTCCAATGAGATTGACGAGGACTCTGCATGAACTGGGACAGAATGTGGACAGCATACGACAACTCTGGACGCGTAATGGTAAGGTAAATAAGACGACCAATGACCCGACGATATCGACTAGGATCCGGAAGAGGTTCGTCATCAGCAAGAGCAAGTTTGTGATTTTGCTCAATCGGAACAACGGACGGTCGCGAACCCAGCAAACCACATTCAGTTATAATATCCAAACAATACTTTCGTTGAAAAAGAAATAGACCATCAGCATTACGCGCAATTTTCAAGCCCAAGAAATACATAGTTGGACCGAGATCCTTCATATGAAAACAACCACTCATATATTCCTTAAAATGAGCAATCGACACCGAATTATTACCACCGATAATTAGATCATCAACATATACGAGAACATATAGTTCAACATCACCGTGAGATTTATAGAACATAGACGAGTCAGAGGCAGATTGGCGGAGACCAAGGCGAAGTAAAACCGCTCTAAGCGTAGCGAACCAGCAACGAGGGGGCCTGATTGAGACCATAGAGAGACTTGCGAAGTTTGCACACCTTCGTAGAACCGGGAGGAGCAAACCCAGGAGGAAGCTTCATGTAAACTTCTTCGTCGAGAGTGCCATGTAAAAATGCGTTATGAACATCCATTTGATGGAGTTTCCAATTTCGGGCAGAGGCAATACGCAAGAGAACACGCATGGTAGTAAGCTTAGAAACTGGTGCGAACGTCTCTTTAAAATCTAAACCCTCTCTCTGACGATTACCAAGAGCAAGTAAACGAGCTTTATACCTCTCAATGCTTCCATCTGAATGAAATTTTATCTTATATACCCATCGACAACCTATAGCACGCTTAGAGGCAGGAAGATCAACAATATCCCAAGTATGATTATCCTCCAACGCAGAAATTTCAGCTCCCATGGCATTGATCCAAACAACTAGCTGCATAGCCTCATTGAAAGAGTTTGGTTCGTGGACAATAGTAATGGCTGCTAAGAACTCAAAATATGGCGGAGACAGGCGATGAGTTGATAATTGGTCAGCAATCGGATATAGCATACCTGGAGGATGCCGAGGAGGACCGTGCGATAAGACAAGTTGAGTTGAAGAAGAGGGGTAGTGAGTAGTGGAGTGTGATGCAGGCGCATTGGTGACATATTCCTTAAGTAACACGGACGGATACTTAGTTCGCTTGCCACGACCAAGGATTGCTGCATCTGAAGTATACAAGACCGGAGCAATACCCAACTCCGGAGAAGCAGGTTCGCGTGACGAGGTCGAAGGAACACAAGCAGGTTCGACATTGACGGAAACGTGGGAATTGGCTTCGCCGGACACCTGCTCGGAGGCGACACTCCCCCTTTCATCATTAGGTGAGCTCCCCTTGGCCACTAGAGGCTGCTCATTGACGACAACAACATCAGGAGGAGGTTCGGAAGACACCGTCGGAGATGGAGTAGAGTTAGAAGAAAATTCAAACGGAAATTTGTCTTCATCAAACATGACATTCCGCGAAACAAAGTAGTCGCCACGTTCTAAATCATAGACCTTCCATCCTTTTTGACCATATGGATATCCAACAAAAACACACTTAGTAGCGCGCTCATCAAATTTACCACAACGACGAGTGCCTTTGTGAGCTTAGCACAATCAACCAAAAATGTGAACATGGTCATAGGAGGGCTTGGTACCAAAAAGTAGTTCATACGGTGTGAGTCCATGATGAACACTAGATGGGGTCCTATTGATCAAATACGCAGCTGCCAGAACACAGTCACCCCAAAATTCAATAGGAAGAAACGCCTGGAATCGCAAAAAACGCGCAACATTCAGAACATGTTGGTGTTTTCGTTCCACACGACCATTTTGTTGAGGAGTACCAACGCAAGATGTCTGGTGAAGAATACCTCGTTCAGCAAAGTAAGACCGCAATGCCATAAACTCCGTACCATTATCACTACGTACTCGTTTAACCCATGCATCGAATTGGTTCTCGGTCATGCTCATAAAATTTTGAATATGAGTCGCAACTTCACTCATCAAAAATACCCAAACTGCTCTGGAAAAATCATCCACGATAGTAAGAAAATACGAGGAGCCACACGATGAAGGAGTTTGATAAGGACCCCAAACATCACAATGTATTAAACCAAAAATAGCATATGCTTTATTATTACTATCGGGAAATGAAAAACTGGGTAGTTTGGCTCGAACACAAATTTCACACAAGTCGTTCGAGTTTGATTTATGACTACTAAAACCAAGAGCACCAGACAATTGAGAAAGTAAAGGATGCGACGGATACCCCAAACGACGATGCCAAAGAGCTTGAGTATCTGACGCAGCAACATTGACTTGAAAACCAAAGACCCCTTTGAAGAAGTACATGCCATCACACTCACTATCCGCTCTAATCAACGTCATCGTAGCACGGTCCTGCAAATAGCAAAATTTATCAGTGAATATAGCCAAACACGGCTTCTCTTTCAATAAACGTGCCACATAAAGCAAAGTATGACGAAGATTGGGAATATAAAGAACGTGTGATAGAATGACGTTATCTCCAAGTTTCAATTTTCCAGCCTTAGTGGCATTAGCCACATCGCCATTAGGAAAACCAATCAGACAAGGAACAATGGGAGAGTGATCAAACAAGAGTTCAGGATTGCCGGTGAGATGAACCGATGCACCGGAATCAATAATAATACCCGAGAGACGATCACGTGGAACCAAGTGAGTCCCTAAGAGGAGACTTTGAAGCGCCGACCATTGATCATCAGTGAGACCCAAACCTTGTATATCATTGGAAGTGAGTGTATGAGGCTGGGATTGGTGCGACCCAAAGTTAGCGTGTGCGGCATTGGCGCGACCAAAACCAGAGCCACGACCACGACCAAATTGCGGAGAATATGAAGCACCGCATCCTCGTGATCGTACTCGGCCAGAATTAGATGACAACCCACGACCAGAATCAGGAAAGCCATGAAGTTGATATCATGTCTTCCCCTCATGTCCAAGTCGTCCACAATATGAACAAGTAGGACAAGGACGAGGCTGTGAGGGAACAAGAGCAGAACCACCGGTGGTAGAGAACCCAACGCCATCGCTCCGATGATCTGATGCACGTGCGACAAGTTGATGTCGTTCTTCTTGTATAATCATGTTGAATGTGCTCTTCAGATTCAGTGTTGGCTGCATACAAAGAACATTGGACCGAGTCATACCAAAACGTGCTCCATCCAAACCCATGAGAAACTGATATTTTCGTTCGCGATCACTCAATTTCGTGAGAGTTTTAGTGGTAGCACAATAACTTAGACCGCAATAGCAAGTCGGAATGGGTTCGTAATCAATCAAATCATCACAAAGCAGCTTCATACGACCAAAATACTCCTGCACAGTTTGCAATTCTTGCTTTGATGTCGCAAGACTCGCCTTCAACTCATAAACTCGAGGTTCATTACCAACCGAAAATTGATCTTTCAGCCTTTGCCATAGCTCAAACGCCATATCCGCACACGAAATATACAGACGTAGTTTGGGATCAATTGTATTGAGAATCCACGCAACAAGCATGGAATGAATGATACCCCATAGCTTGATCTCATCAGCACCAGAACTCGGTTTCGTAAGCGTACCATCAATATAGCCGAGCTTATTTTTGGCTCGAAGAGAATTCCTCAACAGCTTAGCCCATCGTTCGTAATTAGGACCGTCGAGGAACACCGTAGAGATAACTTGACCAGGATCAGCACCATGAGGTAAGTAATAATCATACAGAATCGTAACTTCCTTCCCAGCCTGTGCTCCAGAGGAATTAACGATAACGCCACCGTCATTAGACATGACGAAGAAGAACCAGAAGCTTTCCGTCGAGAGACCTGATCTCGCGGAGAAGACGATGAATAGTGAAGAGAAAGAAAAAAAATCGACACGTAAGAAAGGCTTTTAGAATCGAGAAACCCTAGTGCTCTGATACCATGTCAAAGTGTTTAGCGGAAGATTTGATTTATTCATTGAAGAGTTAACCTCTTTATACTTACAATAGAAACCCTAATCATATAGGCAAAACTCAATACTAATTACATAATATTAGCCCAACAACAAACTTTCAATATGTTTATTTCTCTCTCACATCTTCCTAGAAGCTTGTTTCTTGTTCCATTGTTTTATTTTCTCGATGTCAGATACACTTGAGGACGCATTCACCTAAAAAATCAAAATGAGAAATAATACATCATCGGTTTGATGGTCACAAGCAAAGAGAGTTAACCATTTTGAAACTATTCACACTTCAGCAAAAGAAAAAGTCTTGTGAAATTTCAAATTTAAAGAGCAATTTACAAAAACAGTTAATGGAGTGGAATCCTCACGACATTGTCAAGTATCAAAGCACAACAACAACAACCTGTCAATATGTGTTTATTTCTCTCTCACATCTTGGTAGAAGCTTATTTCTGGTTCCATTGTTTTATTTTCTCGATATCAGATACACTTGAGGATGCATTCACCTAAAAAACAAAATGAGAAATAATACATCATCAGTTTGCTGGTCACAAGCAAGCAAAGCCTTAAGCAATTATTTAGATACCTTTCCACATGCTATCTTAAAATCTCGGAGACTAACAACCCTCGAATCAGAACAATCCTCTTTTTGCTCCTTTCCTGATGCAGTCACTTCACACAACACTTTTAAGTCACTATACGAGTATCCGCAAGTTACTTTTGCCCATATCTAGAGATCGACCTCTTATGTTATTTTTATCTCCAATTCATCTAATATCATTCTCAGAATCTCAGCTCTTGTTTGTGCATCTGGGAGATTGAACATTAATCTGCCAAAGAAAGAAAATGTTAAGGAAAAAGAAAAATAAAAAACAACCACACCCATGGAAACAAATACAGTATAACCACATGTGAGGGAAAAGCCTTAGAACACCCTTACAACATCCATCGGTTTGGATGTACAAGTCATAAGTACGACATGTTTAAGGGATGCCGAGTAACTTATGATTTCTTCCCTAAGTTCACTCAAACAGATCTCATCGACCATAAAGATGTTATTGGCTGATGCTACTTTATTAGCTAGAGAGAAGACATGTTGAATATGCTTGTCCTTCAAACTACTGCAAGACATATCAATCATGTGCTTTTGGATTTCTAAAGGCAAGAAGAAACATAATATCAAAATTTAACCAAACGGTCTACGCTGCCCAAAATTTGACCAAATATTTTTTTAGTTCTCATAATATCGAAATTAAAAATCTTATCAAACGCTTCGAAATTTGAAATTTCACAATTTTTTGGTTTTTCTGCTTAAATGTGAGAATATAGTTTTAAAGTGATTAGGTTCGTCGTAAGTAATAACTATCAAGAAACCCAACAATAACATTCTGCTTTAGACGAGAGTTTCTTCCCACAACCCTTGGGGTCCAAATAGCAAAATCTCATCATTTGCACGCATCAGTTCTTTCAAAGTTTCTTTCTCGCATTCCAAACGATCACATCATCCAAATAGACACTAACAGGCTTCGCATCACAACGCTTTTTATCATTCTCCTAAAAACACCTAGCATTATTAAGTCATTTCCGTCTAAAACCATAGTACGATCTAAAGGTTTTTTGTTTTCATAGGTTTTTCTTTCTTGAACTTACATGTTGGTTCTTGGCAGGTATATCTAAGAGTCTGAACAGAGGCATGTGCTTTCCATCTTACATCTCACGGAAATGATGTTATATCGTGCCCACTGGAAGACATAATTGAACCGACGCTTCTGCAGGGCAACTAAAGAGAATATGCTCTCTTTTCATGAGTTTGCGTTCTTCTTCTTTGGTCCAAGGCTATGACAATTGTACACAAGGCAAACTAATTAAGGAGAAAGAGAGTAAAGAGAAAAATGTGAAAGTTCTTGGCAAGTTACCTTCATGTTTTCAAACATGCATATGCATTGCGAGGGAGAGTATAGCGGCCACCCAAAGCATAAAAAAAATAGGTGGTTTCAAAGCTTTTGTCCAAGTTAATGGATTTCAGTAGATTCTAGATATGTCTCTTCGCCCACCAAATAACCATTATCTTGTTCTTTTTATGTTCTTGCTGAAATTATCAGTTGTAATTGTTGTTGAAATGATCAATATTTATATAGGGTTGGGCTTAAAAAAAAAAAAAAAAAAGGGTTTAAAAGATGGTTTCTTATTAAAAAAAATTAATGAAAAACAAAATATGACAAACCTGAGTGAAGCAACTAGTCGAACATCTGGTGAATACGATTGAAAAAGTTCTGATGTATACAATAGAGTGTTGATTCTTTCATACACTCGAAAACATCCATCTCTTTCATCTCAACTCCTCGAAATTTTTTCTGAGCGATTTTTTCTTGTTCTAATTCACTTACTCCGGAGAAATACATCCATCTCTTTCATCTCAACTCCTCGAAATTTTGAAAATCTATAAGATCGATGAAGATATTTTGAATATGTTTTAGGAACTTGTATATATGTCAACTTGATTATGTTAGTCGGGTAGTTTGTAATAACGAGAGTAAATTATTATTTCCATCTTAAATCACTCATAAACTAAATACAATCCATATAGTATTGTGTGTGTGATTTTATCAACTGCAATATATAATTTATTCTCTTTCATTTTGGACGTCGTTTATTTACCCTTTTTTGTTTATTTATAAAGGGGATCCCAAAAAATATTCTATTTGCCCAAAAAAAAAAAGATCCCAATATTTAATTACAAATAAATAAATGTCAAAGGCATATAGCTGTAAGAGAAAATAAAAAATCTTTGTCAATAAATCAATATAGGCATTAAACTCAACGGCTGCCTTGATCTATGTGCTTCTGCATCCTATTTTCCACATTAGCCCGCCCTCTTTTTTTTTCATAATAATCAATAGGAGTAACTAGTAAGTATATTTTTCAAAAAAAATGAAGAAGTTAATACGTGTATATTGACATGTACTGGGTTATGGGAACAAAGGCCACATTTACTTTTTTATGTGACAGAGACAACATCATATAACCAAATGTCTTTCTCGTTACAGTCCCTCGATTTCTTTTTTCTTTCTATTTAATTTTTTTTGTTTCTTTCTCTCTTGTAACGCTTGAGAGCTATAATGAGAAACCCATTGACTCCCAACGACCTCTCGCTCTCTCTTCAATAAATAATAATCCCCATAAGATAAAGAAACCCAGAGATAACCCCCCCCCCCAAAAGACTTTACACAGCAAAATCACAAACTCTTGTCTTGTGTTTCCTCTGTTTTTTCCCCTCACAATGTCGTGGATCCACTCTATTTGTTTCCTATTTCTGATTTTCCGGTGCGAATCATCAACGCCTGAGGTAACTGACGATGGAGCTCCCATGGAGAAATCAGAAAGGGAAGCTCTTTACTCAGCGATCCAAGGATTTTCTGGTGATTCTTGGAATGGCTCTGATCTTTATCCTGACCCTTGTGGTTGGACTCCTATTCAGGTTTTGTTTGCTTTCCTGTCTTTATTTTTATTTTTATGACAAATCTCTCTTTTTTAACCTTTGACTTCTGCTTTAAAAACCATGTACTATACTTTTGTTACAGAAAAAAAAACATCATTTTTCTGGAGATTTCTTGTATTTTGATGAAGATTCTTGGAAAGAATTTGTTCTGTAGTTGTCTGAATAATTCTGTTCAAAATGTCTGTTCACTTTGAAAATTCCATAACCAGTAAGTGGATACTTTAAAGCTTCAACGCATCAAAGTGCATATCCATTTACATATAAGATCTAATTTTTCTTTCTTTAAATGTCTTTCAATATGGTTGGCTTCAATTATATATATTATGCACATTTGGCCGGTTGGCCCTACCAACAAATTCCTTCTTTATTCCTTCAATAATTTGGAACTTTTTTTTTCATTTTTTTGGATTTTCAGGGTGTTTCTTGTGATCTCTATGATGACTTGTGGTATGTCACGGATCTAACCTTAGGTCTTGTTCACGAAAACTCGATTTCTTGCACCGCAAGTTTGAAGATAAAGCCGCAGTTATTCGAGCTCAAGCACTTGAAATCTCTCTCGTTCTTCAACTGCTTCACGTCGCCGATAACAATATCTAAAGAGGATTGGATAAACTTGGGAAGTAACTTAGAATCTCTCGAGTTCAGATCCAATCACGGTTTGATTGGGGAGCTTCCTGAAACAATCGGAAGTCTCACAAAGCTGAAATCTTTGGTGGTTCTTGAAAATGGGTTCAATGGGAAATTATCGGCGAGTCTCTGCAATTTATTGAGCTTAAAACGGTTGGTTCTGGCGGGAAACTTGTTCACCGGAACGATTCCGGATTGTTTCAATGGGTTTAAAGATCTTTTGATCTTGGATTTGAGTCAAAACTCTTTCTCAGGGACATTGCCTTCGTCTATCGGAGAGGTAGTTTCATTGCTTAAGCTTGACCTAAGCAATAACCAATTAGAAGGGAAGTTACCGCAAGAAATCGGGTTTTTGAAGAATCTGACACTTTTGGATCTGAGGAACAACAGAATCTCTGGTGGGTTGTCTCAAAACGTCGAAAAGATTCGATCTTTAGCGGTTCTGGTTTTATCAGGAAACCCAATGGATAGTGATGACATGATGGGGATAAAGTGGGAGAGTATGGGCAATTTGGTCATTTTGGATCTATCAAAGATGGGTTTAAGAGGTGAGATTCCTTGTGGTTTAACCAAGTTGAAAAGGTTGAGGTTTCTTGGTCTGAACGACAACGAGTTAACCGGCACAGTCCCATCAAAAGAGCTTGAGACTTTACCTTGTCTTGGTGCTCTCTACATCAATGGAAACAATCTAACAGGAGAGCTTAGATTCTCAAGAACGTTCTATGAGAAGATGGGAACAAGATTTAAGGCTTCAAAGAATCCGAATCTTTGTCAGTATGATGATATCGTGTCAGAATCTCGGAACTATGTACCTCCACTTGGATTGAAGCCTTGCAAGATGAAGAAAACAGAGGGTAATTTGGTAATTCTACAAACGTTGAGTAACCTTAAGAAGGATGAGTCAAGTTCATCAATGGCTTTGATGGTTACAAGACATGTGCTGTCAAATGGGTTCATGTGGGATTTGCTTTTGGAGCTTTCTCTTATTATATTATTGAAATAATTTTTTTGTTTGTTTATTATAATGGTTAATAGTATGATGTGTTGGTTTGATAGATTTTGATGTCGGTTTTACTTTAAGAGAAGAACAATCAAATCATTTTGGATGTAACAAGTCTGGTTTCTTCTGTCTGTGTCTTCTTAATTTAAAACAATTTGTATATGTTTGTAAGGTAATTCCGTTTTATAACTAAAACAATTTCAGATGTTTTAAATTTGACAAGTAACCACTAGGCTCTTCAATGATTGAGGTTTTTTTTAATATATATAAGTTTCGGATTAAACGATTGGTTGTGACCATAAATGTTAAATGCTTTTAATTAAACATGCAAAGCATTTAAGCATATATCCAAAGATAGCTAACTTTGGTGTTTCAGGACTCTGTCACTGGCTTCAAACAGACAATACAAACCAAACCAAACAAAGCCTTGTATTGCCTGGAATTTTCTGACTTTGTAAAGAGGATTTAATGACTATTTGTAAAAAATATATATATATATATATATATATATATATTATTTTAAGAAATTAAAAAGTAGATACTGAATGTCAATTAAAGATGAGACAGTTAGGGGTTTTTAGTATAGACTGAAAATCTTCTTTTACTTTTTTACTTTTTTTAAAAAAGTGTGCAGTAAGCTTTTTACGATCATTTATAGCTCGCTTTTTCTTTCGTAGTCTCTGTGTAATAAGTATAAAAGTTATTATTTGATCATAGGTGGCGGCTAATGTACTTTTCTCAGTATTTACTAGTATAACCAAAAAGAAAAATAATTATTTCGTTGTTTTATACTCCATTGGAACTAGTTGATAAAAAAATTAAACTTTTAATTAGTAATCTACGAAGTTTTTAAGCTAAACACGCTTGCAAAGTTGGTTAGGCTTTGTTAAACAGTTGGTTAAATGATTGTATATATATAACAGTTTCACACGTTGTACACATTTTTCTTTAGTTAATGAGAAAATCAATTTCTCAAAACTCTCTCTTTCTCTCTACGTTTGGTAGGGATAACAGAATAATTATAAGAATTTTGCAATAACTTTATTAATTATTTAATTTTAAAACATGGTAATGTATGTTCAATGATTCTTTATTTAAACAAAACAAACTCTTTATTTCCTCTCCATGTAATTGTTATTGATTTGGAATGGATCATGTTATAAGAGAAAACCAATAGATAACACAAATAGAGAAGGCAAAAACTTGAAAAACCTATTACACACACTAGATGACATTCGGCATTTCTGAAACTCAAGCTCATCAAACCAAAACTCTTTCTTGCACCGATATTTCAATAAGAACACTGTTTTTATGACACATTTGGTAATAACAGAAAAAAATCTGCTTAATACTTTTTTCATTTATATTATGTATATTTCTTTATTACTATTTAATATTTACCTTCTTAGACTACTTACAATAGGGTTGTTGAAAAAAAAAATTCAACTGTTAAATTGCTTCAATACATATGTTTAAAAAAGTGTTGAATCTGATGTGGATTAAACTGAGTTGAATAGAGAGAGAGTGTGTGTCACTTGGCGTGTTGTCATTGAACATTAAGATTGATTGTTGAATAAGAAAGGGATTGAGACACGTGTTGTGCTGTCATTGGCTGCTGAAATTTTTGTTTTTTTTTTCATCCTAATTAATCATTTTATAGTATTTTTTTTATATCAAAATTCATTATTTTCATATTCTATAAATATAGATTTATTTCATTTGATTTGAACATAGAAAAAACGTTTTTTACTATAATTTTTTTATTAACCTCCAATAAACTCTTGTTTATAGTTATAAACATTTTTTAGTGAAATAGATTACAACAATAATTCTTTTAATGCCCAAAATTCTATTAATTACCTTTTTAACTATCCAAATTATGATAATTGTTATTAATATGTAATCATAAAAACAAAAATATAAAAGAAAATATGAATATAAAATAAAAATAAAAATGGTGGGATTAGATGTTGAATTTTATTAAATAAAACTATTGTAAAGTGTAAAAGTTGAGTAAATGTTAAATTATTAGATGGAAAAAAAAAAGATGATGTGAAGTGTTAAAAACTAAAAATTAGAATGTTGAATTGAAAAACCATAGTAGATAGTCTCACAAGCTATGAATCTGAATCAAAATAAATTTATATTTTTCATTCAAATCCAAACATGTGCTTTTTTCTTCTTACATCTACACATTAATTCGATATGTGTTCTTTGAAAATGGAATTAAAATCAATGATGATATTTTACTTAATGATTCTTACAAGTTACAATAAGCCGTACGGATAAATAGTAAAGTTATAAATGAGTTTGGTTTCTTTTTCTTTAAATTTTTTAAACTCGTCCTCTGGCTCTCCACGAGTTAAATGTTTCTGTCCTTATTTTCCTTTTTTTTTTAAATAATGTAGTTATACACGCATATATACTTAAGGGATTTACTTATTGAAGTCCATACTACAAGTTATGGAACAACTTTTTTTGTTGTTGGTTAAATAATTAGTATGGAACAACAATTTATCGTCTTGATTTGATTGATTTTGTTGGGTGGAGATTGGAGTTGGAGATACTATTTTGTGCAAATAATAATATGCACTGCAGCTCTTTTGTTTAGTGTCATAAACATGTCTAATAACTCATGTCACAAAAGGAAAGGTCCGAAAGGACTATTAACTATTAATATGAAATTTTCTAATTAATTAATTAGTTGGGCAGAATTAAAAATTATATCCTAATATTTACTGTATATCCCATGTTTTAAAAAGCGGTTTCCAAGTCGCCTGATGGCGGAAAACTTTGGTGATTTTGGCTGGACGGTAGAGCTGTCAAATGGGTGCGATGTCCATAGACAAGTCCAGTCCATATTGTTACGGACGGACCATGGTTATGCCCAAATACGAAACGGTCCAATTGGACGAAAACCGCACGGACAACAGACAAAAATAGATTAGACCGTATGGACAACAGACAAACCAAAAGATCTACCATCTAAAAATTCTTCATGGGTATTGATGGATTTGAGTTACATATGGGTTGTAAACATACAAATATATCCATACAAGCTCGTTTATACATGCTCTAAAATAACAAAGTTAATCTTGAAAAAATGTATAAATATTAAAAAAAAAATAGTTAAAAATTAATCGTCGACTAATTCTCGATTTTTGTATGAGGCGTTAGGCCCAACCCAACCGTCCGACTAGCGCCTAACGCAATTTTGAACATCGGATATACGTTATTAGATACAGAAGATAAAATTGGGGAATCCATGACAGTTATAAGAGTAATGTAATACATGTACTAGTTTAGGTTAAATAAATAAATATACTGACTTGACTAGATCATTCACTGGGCTTTAAAAAAATATAGCCTGTTTAATTTCGGCCCATTTATAATAAATTTTTCTCTCCTTCAATTTTTGAACAGTCTTTTTATCCTCTCCTTGCTCCATCTCTCTCTCTCTCCCCAAAACCCAAACAGCCGCCGCAAGGTTTCGCCGCCGATTCATCTTCTCCGGCGTTACACCAGAGAATATCTTCTGGGTTTAGCTACTAACTCTAATATCCAATTTCAACTGACTCATTTCTACTAATTTGATGATTTAGTGATTCAACTCAAACTCGATTTGAATACACTACGAGCGATGTTGTCGACATTGCAACCGCCGCGTTCTCTCTCTCTCCTCCCTCTCCGCCGATTCCACAGCTCCAGACCGATTGTATCTGCAGCTTCCTCTTCCCCTGCGACGACCTTCGACGCTGCTTCCGTCTCTCCTCCACAATCCCAGATTCTCAGCACTCGTCGCTCTCTCCTCTCCGGCAAAATCACAGCTTCCGAGATCGCGAAATCGTACCTCTCCCGTATCCGTCTCACTGAACCGCAGCTCAAATGTTTCCTTCACGTATCGGAGAATGTTCTGAAAGATGCTCAAGAGATCGATCAGCGAATCGCTAGAGGTGAGGAATTAGGTCCTCTCGCCGGAGTTTTTATCGGCGTCAAGGATAACATCTGCACGGAAGGTATGCCTTCTACCGCCGCTTCTCGCATCTTAGAGCATTATCGTCCGCCGTTCGATGCGACGGCGGTGAAGAAGATCAAGGAATTGGGAGGGATTGTAGTTGGGAAGACCAATATGGATGAATTCGGAATGGGAAGCACAACTGAAGCTTCTGCATTTCAGGTTCGTCTTATAAAGAAGAGAGAAACTTTAGTCTTCTTGATGGAAAACACTTGTGATGATTTAGGGCATAATCTTCGGTTTATCAATTCAATAAAGAGTTTTTGTTTAATGATTCAGCAATGTTACCAATTGGAAGGCATTTATGTTTATATAGATGATTTGTATCCTTTTGAAGTGGAAGGAATATGGTCTTATTGGGGAAACTTGTGATGGTTTAGGGATTTGATCTTCGGTTTGATTTTGGTGAAAGGTAACTGCGAATCCATGGGACTTGACCCGTGTACCGGGTGGTTCGTCAGGAGGTTCAGCAGCAGCTGTTGCAGCAAGACAATGTATGGTGTCTCTTGGTAGTGATACTGGTGGAAGTGTGAGACAGCCAGCTTCATTCTGTGGTGTTGTTGGTCTTAAACCAACTTACGGGCGTGTCTCTAGGTTTGGACTTATGGCCTATGCATCTTCGTTGGATGTGATCGGTTGCTTTGGCTCTACGGTTGCTGATGCTGGGATGCTTCTTCATGCTATATCCGGGTATGACAGGTTTGACTCCACCAGTAGCAAACAAGTAAGGCCTCTTGTGGTTGGTTTCCTGCATCGTAATGAGACAGCAAGAAAGATGTTTTCTTTTGACAAATAGCGTCTTTGCTTTGTTCAGGATGTGCCTGAGTTCCAATCCCAGTTTCTTTCTATGGATTCTTTTGAATCTAAACCATTGAAGGGAGTGAAAGTTGGTCTAATTCGTGAGACACTTGAAGAAGGTGTTGATTCTGGAGTGAGATCTGCAACTCAGGAAGCTGCGTCTCACTTAGAAGCATTGGGTTGTGTTTTGACAGAGGTTTTTCTTCCAATTTCCTTTGTCTCTGTTTTTTTTTCCTTCGTTTTGTATGTTCTTTTTGTAAAATACATCAGTAAAATTTCTGAGAACGATTTCTGTTGCCATTTTTACAGGTCTCTCTTCCTTCATTCTCTCTGGGACTACCAGCCTACTATGTGATTGCCTCATCTGAATCATCTTCGAATTTATCACGTTATGATGGTGTCAGGTAAACTTAATCTCTGGGACTTGATTTAAAATTTAATTGCATCAGGAATATATATGTTCTATACATAAAAAGATTGAATCTTGTGTTGGAAATGAAGATATGGGAATCAAGTTATGGCTGACGAGCTCAATAAGCTGTATGAATGTTCCCGTGGAGAAGGATTTGGCGGGGAGGTACGATTTCATAAACCAAAATTTCAATTTTACTCCATCATTTTGCTATAATCAAAGACAAATATTGTTTTCTAGGTGAAAATGAGAATCTTAATGGGAACATATGCACTCTCTGCTGGTTACTACGATGCATACTACAAGCGAGCTCAACAGGTAACCCGCTTCTTCTGACGCAGTCGATAGAAATATGACTGGTTTTGAGCGACAAATATGTGTTGTTTATTTTTGTTATATAGGTGAGAACATTAATTCGAAAAGACTTCAAAGCTGCGTTAGATCAGAACGATATCCTTATCTCTCCAGCAGCTCCATCTGCTGCATACAAGATTGGTGAAAAGAAAGATGATCCATTGGCAATGTATGCTGGAGACATTATGACGGTATAAGTGCTTCTAAGTTTTTCTCTCTTTAATTGGTTTTTCATTACACAAAACATAATGAGATTGTTGCAGGTCAATGTGAATCTCGCGGGGCTTCCTGCGATTGTATTACCATGTGGATTAGTCGAAGGAGGTCCCTCGGGTCTACCCGTTGGTCTTCAAATGATCGGTGCAGCCTTTGATGAGGTTTGTTGTATAAACTCTTTGCTTAATCTTGAGATTATATTAAGAACAAGTTTTTAGTGATTTTGGGCTTGCTTAGATTTTGCTTCAAATGATGATTATTGAGTTTTTGTTATTGGTTTTAGGAGAAATTGCTGAAAGTGGGTCACATATTTGAGCAGACTCTCAAAGGTTCAAGCTTTGTTCCTCCATTGTTACCAAATGTAGCCTAAACATGAAAAGCATGAAGGCTTTTTTTTGTGCGTTTACTTTCATACTTTATTTAGGTAAAGCGAATTAATTTGTAATTTAACTTCTATATGTATTTTTAATACAAATGTAGATGCACAGTATACTAAATCATTTTATATTTTATGCTCTTGCAATTGCATTCATGCACTTAATTATTTTCAAGTCTTTTTTGAATAACACGGTTGTATACTTGTATGATTAAATCATTAACGCAATTTTTCGTCAACTGTTACTTAAACTGATTGATTTAAAATACACACCATCTGTTTCATTTATATGATGTTTTGATTTTATGTACAATTATTATGTATCAAAAGCAATCATGCGCCTAACCTATAATATACACCAACACGTATCTTAATAAAGAGCCAAAAAGCATTAGTACGTAAAAAGATTAACTAAGTAGTTAGATATCTATAAATTTTCTAATATCCAAATTTAAAATGATAATATGGAATATAGGAATTTAAAATTTTGAATCTTATATATGTCTTTTGTAAACCATTTGAATAACGGTGATATAATAAACTTTGTTTAAATTTGATGGGGTTTGTGTGTTAATGTTGTTGTGTAATTAATGAATGAAATGGTTATGTAATATAGTGTTATATAGTGCTCAAATTAAGAGTTTCCTACTTATTAAAAAGATATAAATAGGAATTCAAAATCAAATATTTCTTCAATCATATAACGTAATTTTATATTTAGTTTTTAATTATCAATACCGAAAATAAAACATTACCACGAAAATCACTCTTGCCACGAAAATATCTATATCTATGAAAATCTTGCTTATTGCAATTTTATTTGTAAATCACAATTTATTAGGATTAGATTTGAATATGCAATTTAATTTGATTTGAATTTGAATATGCAATTTTATATGATTATATTTGAATATGAAATTGAATATACAAAATAAATGTTAGTCTCAAAAAAAATTAATCCATTTTGAATTTGAATTTCAAATTCGTCACGTGACTATCCATTAGTATGTGTGTTTGATGAGACCATTAACATCAAACTATATTAGCATCAAACTATATCAAATTAAAATATAGTTTGATGAGACCATTAATATCAAATTATATTATATGATTTATATCTCAATAATCATTAGTATGTGTGTGTGAACTATAGTATACGCTTTATATCTCAATAATCATAACCATAATATGAAACCTAGATTTCTTATTATAATTTGAATTTGAATATGCAACAAAAATTATGAAATGAAATATAACTAAGAGATTTTACACACAAAAAAAATATATATTGAGCAAGTAAACATGCAACTTGTAAAAATAATATTTGTCACAAAAAAAAAATATCGAAAATAAAATTTATAACCCTATGAAACGAAGCAATATAATTCGAATATAAAAAAAATCAAAGATAAAATAACTTAGAAACTAATATTGATTTAATAGTGTATATAATAAAATCTCATAATAAAATATATATGAAAACTCTCCATAACTAGCCACATCACCAATTTTGATTATTGTGGAAGTGTCACATGTCCTTCAAAAAATAATTAACAATAAATAATAAATATGTTTATTAGTTTTCTCAACTATTGCTCCGACTTCAACCTCTAGATCTTTTCATATTCCTCACACTTCAGTTCTCATTTATATGTTTTTGGTTTGTCATGCATGCAATTATCTCCCTTCATCGCAGCATAATTTCTTTTCTTTATGTGATGTTTAAAGCTTTCCATTAGTTTTTTATTTGGACTGGTTCAAACAATTTACTAAAAAAAGTCAAATTCATTTATCTTTGCTCAAAATGTTCTCATGCATTCCTTATTTTTATGTTCTCTTTTTAGTTATCATTTCGATTCAAAATTTGATTCAATAACGGAATAACCTGTACGGATCCGTACATTAATTGTAAGCATGAAATTAAGTAGATTCAATTTTTTATACATTATTAATTGAATCAAATGTCATATACATACATCTACTATATAAAAGAAGAAGGAACTCTCTCCGAAGGAACTATATAAAAAAACCTCATTTTTGAAGAGCCACCGTCTCCTCATCTTCCCAGCTACATTTCAATAAATTGACATTATCTACTCATTGCCTCTTCCTTCGTGGTAATTAAACCTAATCTCAAGCGTTTGATAAACAAATTCAACTCAGGGATCCAACAGAGAATCTGAAACATTTTGTCGTTCAAACCCTATAAATTTAATCGTCGTTCTTGTTTCATTCGGTCGAGACGGGTTCTATCAGATGATGTGTGAGGAGATTCTTCCTTTGTTTGTGTATGGGTCAAATGGAAGACCAATACAAATCTCCCGGAATGTAAAATCACGAGTCTCCTCCCATATGTTTTTACGAACGTATTTTAGAAATTCGTAGTTTTGAAAATGTGTGAGGTCCATAAAAATCTTATTTAGATTAAGTCTACTTTTGATTTGAGTGGAATGTGAAGATCTAATATTGTTTGATTCAATACTGTTCTTAAATTAAAGGTTTATACATTATAGGTTATTTATGGATTATTTGGTTTGACCTTATTTGAAAAGTTTGTTTCTCTTTATGCTCATCGTTTTTTCTAAACAGATTAATTTAATTATGAAAAATGTTATGATTTTCATTTTTACGAATTCCTATTTGATATGTCACTTGCAAACTTTTTTAAATGGATTATAAGATTCTAGAAATCGATTACGACGCAGCCGAGGACCTAAAGCTATAATCAAGGCTCTTGTTTCGTTCCATCATGCGGTTTTTGTCTGATGATATGTGAGGAGATTCATCATGTAAGTTTCTGGGTTAGAGGTATAAGTCTGCTCGAAGGTAAAATCGAATCCATAGTTTGATTATTTTTCCTGGAAAAATGTGTGAGGTCTATACAAATATGGGATAGATAACGTATGGTTTTGATTTCAGGGGAATGTGAAGATCTTATATTTTTTCCGAGTATTGTTCTTAGATTCAAGTATTGTAGGATATTTATGGATTCTTATGTGTGTTCTTATTTATAAAAGTTTGTTTGTTTTCACGTTTTTCAATGGAAGCGTCCATTTTTTGCTAAGTAAGAATTACTTTAACATTCTGGAAATGAATGGATCAATTTAGTAGCATTGACTCAATTTAAAAAAAAATAATTCCACCTTTGCAGGAGATGCAAAGACAACTAAGAGAGCTTGAAGCAAATCCTAAGAACGAGCTATGTATGATACAAATTTACACAAGTATCTAAGTAAATCATTTATTCAGGTATCTAACATATCAAAAAAAATTGGCGAACAAAAAACAATCGTAGCTGTGAAAATCGTAGAAATTTCTGGTCATAAGAAAAAGCCATGAATACCCAAAAGAAGGAAGCAAGTAGTTGGTGCTGACCTCGTATAGGATACATTGTATATTTGTATTACTAGACGACCATGAGAAAAATATGCATATAAAGTCAAAGAATACTGAGAAACATGTGTATGTGTAGGTGATAGACCACATTTAGAGAAGAAGTATAATGCAATACTTTCAGTACAAGGCCAAGAGACCACAGAGGACCAAGAAACGAGTGAACTTGATAGAGGGTAAGAAAACAGAGACAGTTACGTCCGCCATTTCATCTGATGAGATAAGAATATGATATGTTTATCAATTTTCTCATGTGTTAGCTCTTTATTTGTGTGATGTTAATGTTGTGGTTATCATTTATTAAGACATGTTAACACTACAAAAACTTCATATGTTATAACCCGAGTTTGAGTTGTCTGCATTCTTTAATATTTGAACCTTTGAATCAACATGTAAGATGTTCAAACATAATAATTTGATGAATGTACTGAACTTTGCAGCTCATACATCGAAGATGAGAGTGATGGAAGAGAAGAATTTGTAGAGGTCAAATTTAAAGAGGTCGTTCCATATGAGTTACCAAAATGAAGCTAGAATACTAAACACTTGGGTCCACATAGACTACTATCTTAATACTCAATTCAACCCTCTTATTAGTTTCATCTTTGCCGATCTATATACACATAAAACATATGAATGCCAAAATGAGAAGGGAATACATACCAAAAATGAAAGCATAGGCGATGATCATATTGTTTGTGTTTGTTAATGTATGGTGATTAGTCAATATTAAGATTTAAGTATCTACTTCAACATTGATATTAAAATATATATGTAGGAAAACATAAACCCACGCGTATGTGTGGGTATTGGCCTAGTTATATATAATACAATGTCATAAAAACATTAGAAATCAAATGTTCGAATTTAATACTATTAAATAATACAAAGCTTAAACATAGTTTACGTTTTCATTAATCTCCATTTTCATAATATTTTCTTATATTTATAGTTACAATGAGTTTCACTTATGTAAACTCGATACCCCAATTTGGTTCACCGAATCGGAATAGGTATTAAGATTATTGACAAAAAAAAAAGTTACAATGAGTTTTGTAAATAAAATGATTTTGTAACTAATTTTTAGTATATATTTATACTCCATTTTAGTTATAAATAAGCCTCTCAACATTTTTTCGATTAAACAAATTTTTCCTACATTTTTAAAAGAAAAATTTGTGCATACGCGCGTACGCATAGGTATAAGCCTAGGTTATATGATTATGCATAAGTTTAATATGTATAATATGAATGTAATTATTTTAGTAAATTAAATATTTTTTCATAAATATTTTGAGAAGCTCTATGGTGATAAGTTAACACGTCAACATACACAATTATAAATCACATATCGAACCAATATTTTTTTTAACGATCTTTCAAAATTTAATATATAAAAGATTAAAATAAAACTACCTTGAGCTGGAGTATAAGTATAGATCACTTTATTTTTCTAGAATATTTCAGAAGAAATCATGTGCTAACCCTATAATTATGCAAACATATTAAAATCCTGTAATCTAGTGGTCCATGCGAATATCTGTCTCCGGTGGCTCAAAATCCAACGGCTCAAAATCACGCGTGTGCAATGTTTGACATTTCGTCTACTGCATGAAAGTCGCCACCTGGCACATGCAAATAATATATATTTTTTGGTCACTAATGAATTATTCAGATGATTTTCCTTGGCCGATATGATTAGTTGTTATAACAGAACAATGCTAATAAATAATTTAAATATTAGTTGCCATAAATAATTTTTAGAAGAATATTTAACTATTTATAAACATATTATTATTTAAAGAGTCATTTAAAAAAATAAACTTTATTTTATAAATTATTACGTATTATGCATTACAAATAAAAAAAGATAATTGAAATAGAAAATGATATAGTTTTTTTTCAAACTTATTGAAAATAGTATAGAAAATATTTGTTTTTCATTAGAGAAAATATTTATTATTTAGTTTTTTAATTATTACGATATTAAAAATATTATATATTTTAAAATAATAATCAAACTATATATATTCAAAAAAATAATCTATTATATTTGAGATCTTGCAATATTTTATATTATTGTTTTTAATATATATCAAAATAAAAGTTAAAAAATATTTTACTATTTTTATAAAAAGAGAGTTTGTGGATTAACCACAAAACTTAGAGTTATTAAGCGGTGCATATTAGAGTTGGTGTTTTCAAAATTATAGTTCTTTGCGGTTTATCCCGGATAATATTTTAATCCAACGCAAAAATAGGTTAAGTAAGCTGGTTTTCCCGCTTTGGGAAGAGTCATGATTTTAATTTTCAAATGTCACAAAAGCGGGTTCCACAAATCAAAATATTAGTTTTTAGTTTTAAAAATACATGATATAATCAATTTACTAAATAATATGATTTTGTCTTTGAAAGTTAACTATGGTTTGTTATATTTTTATTTGACTATGTGTAAATTTATATTTATATTTTAGTTCACTGCAAAATGGGTTAAGTAAACAAGTTAGTCCGGTTTGATAGTTCAATATATAATTATTAATTAGGTATATTATCAAATTTAGAAAAAATCAAAACAATTTTTTTTAAAAATTTCAAAACAATTTAGTCTGCGCTATATCGCGGATTAAATCCTAATTATGAACTATGATAGATTAATTGTTTGGTGACCCCAAATAACGGAACTTTTTTTTTGTAACCATTTGTGAGTTTGTAACCTAGTCAGTAGTCACCCTATGGTGATAAATTAACTTAAATTATTTACGTTTTTTCAAAAGATAGGATTACTATTCTTTCACAATCGAAGACGCAACGGATCATTTGAATAGTTTTTTGCACCTAACCTTTTGAATTTTGATTAACCCTTTAACAAAAAAAAAACTTTTGATTAACCATTAACATCATTACACAGTCACGTACTGTTTTATGTTGGTTCTCCCATATTGTTATAGATACAAGGGTTATTTTGTTCAAAATCAATGGTTGACTGCAAAATTAAGTTTACCCTATATACAAAGCCTACATAACGATGTGATTTTTTTGTAGAACAACGTGATTATACATATAAATATATAAATCGCATTTTATTAGAAACAAATTAAGTTTCATATACTACCAATGTTTAATAATTTAAGTTTACAGACAAATTGAGGTAATCACGTACACCATCCTCCCACGTAAAGTCCAACTCGGCAATTCAAGCTTAGTAAATATTATAATTTATTTGTTGTTTGGTTTCTTATTTCCTTTCGTTGACCTTCAAAATTCTCAAAATATCCAAAAACTCCATTGCTTGCGCGTCACTTCTCCATTTTATTTGTTTTTCTTGTTTGACCGATTTACACATCACAATTGTGCATACCTACATATATGATACTATAATTTATACTGCACATAAATATATGTATATAGGTATATATGCATATATATCCGCTCAAATCGTATACCTTCTAAAAATCCAAAATCTATAAAACCCTAGCTAGTGAATAAATCATTGTCTCCTCGTCTTCCTCCTCCTTCTTCTTCAATTTCTCGGAAACATTATATGAATCTTTCTCATAAAACCATGTTTATGAATGTTTTTTTCGTCATGATCCTCTTAGTTTTTAGTTCCTGCAACGCCGCAGCGAGGATGGGACCAATTAAGGTTTCTGAAATTGAAATAGTTCAAACAAAGTCAAGATCATCAAGACATGAGTTCATGGAGGGTTTTAGATTCAAAGGTCGTGTGTTCCACTTTTTTTCTAAACGGGTACTTGTACCCCCTTCGGGACCTTCCAAGAGGCACAATTCTGTGGTGAATAATCTCAAACACTAATTGGTTTCCTTTTTGTTGTTTTTTATTGATTTTTTGACAATCATAATATATATTTAGAAGATTCTTGAAATTGTATTTGATGCGGTTTTGATCCTTTAAATTTATGCTTTTTGTTCTTATTATATATCTTTTGATTTCATTAATACATTTGAAATATCTCGGAAAGTGATACGAATATTGTATATATTTCTTTTTCCCACCATTGTATATATCTCTTTTATATTATAACTCTTTGAAAATAATAGGAGTATCAAAATGGATGGACTAATCTAACTTCTCGATTAGAGTTTTTAGTGGATAGATATTTTGTGATTATATACTTAGTAATTTAACCCTTAGCCATCAAGCTCACAGTTTGATCTTATATAATAAAATTTTTAAAAATAAATACATTAGTTTTCAAGGAATAACTCCAAAAAAAAAGAGTCTAATGTATATAATGTTTTAAACTCATTTAGCCTAGCCTTAAGTTTTAACTCAATGGTAGTTTTAATTCTTTAAAACTCTACTGGATAAGCTCAAGAAAAGCATGAAAACTAATTCACGAAACCTGTATAATACTGAAAATGGTTATACGTACCATGCTAATAAACAGCCTACGCTAACGCAATCATTCTAGCGATTTATTACACCTCGATCTGAATAAGTTATCTTCTTTTTTTTAACACTAAAAATACTTTATTCCAAATATTCAATCCAAGTGAAATAGTTTCACGCACAACAATAAGGGCTATGGTAATGAATCAATAAGCAAAGGATTGTAAAAAAAAAAGGGCACATATTAAATCTTAATTAAAACACAACACCATCCAATAGGATGCGGAAAAAAAAACAGCCCCAAATGTGCCTCATCGGCTTCATCGCTCAAATAGCAGCTTGAATATTGAATAGCATCTTGAATCTTCAAGCCAGCAAATCCTTGTAAGGATCCTCGCCTTTATTCTATTCCTGTCTCAGATTTGCATGACGAATCCAATCAGAACAACCTCTTTTTAATTAGTAACAATGATTTCTCAGATCCAAAAAAATATATTCTTTACCGTTGTTCCAAACAGTCGAATAAGTTAGAAGTCTACACTTCTGACTACAAGTATTTCAAGTCGTCTTCCAGAATAACCGTGATTTACGATGCGAAACGCACTAGAACGAATGAATAACAATTGACAATTGAAGTCGGGAATAACCGTTGCCGTCTTAACAAAAGAAACCAACCAGGCCGCCGACACCGAAGCTATGCGATCCACACACAAAAAAATACCTCTTTTTTTCTCTCTAGCTTGAAGGCTGAATAAGTAAGTTATCTAAGGGCGTTAAAGAAAAAGTATTTCAACTCAAGTTTCTGGCCCATGGAAACTTTTCGGCTTGGAGGCCCGTATCTCATCTTTTGGACTTTACATATTTTCTTTGACCGTTTGAAGTTGTGTGTTTATGTGATGCTTAATCCTTAATCCGAACCAAAGAATGATTGTAAACACTTGGAACTTCGAAATTGACCGGTTGAGCTGAAAAGTAAACAACACCACGAATTACGAGCTCGGGATTGAAACTCTCGAGTCCTTATGTTTCACCGGAAAGAAAAATCCCACCGAACAAACTTTTTATAATTCACTCAATTACACATTATCAGCAGCAAGAAAACGAAACATAGCTTCATAAAACCCGATTTTATCTCCAAGTTTATTGCAAACTGAATAACAAACCTGAAGCAAGAGCATGATTTGAAGCACCTTGTAATATCTACTCAAAAAATTTCCAGCCATTCAAGCAATTTTCGTAAAGGTTTTTTTGTTAGGTAATAAATTAACATTAAAAACAAAAAAAAACAAACGTTTGCATTAAGATAATCCAGTATTGACATAAGTGAAAAAGAAACAGGGATTTCATAAAACATTGTTTCAAAATAACAATTTTCCATATTTGATGTTCCATCATTTAAACAAAACCCGAAAATCAAAATACATTCTTGGTCCAAATACTACTACTTTCTTTAATCATATTCATACCATTACTAATATGTTTTTTTTTGTTTTCCCTTAAGACCTTAGAAAATACACACTAAGCTCAGGCCCACCACTTGACCCATCAGGATTCATCATGTAAAAGGCCTCCGAATCTCTCGACCCGATAACCCGCTCGAACCGGGATCTCATATACATGAGCTCACCTTTCTCGGACCCCACCGCTTCATTCCCTTCTTCCGCCGCCGGCAAAACTCCGGCACCCATCGTAATGGGTCCCACAGCCTTCAAAACTCTCCACTCCGCCTCTCCACACTCTTTCCTCGCCGCGTAACCGCATTTCTTGCCGTTACAATACGTTCTCCACGTGGACTCTTCAAGAAGCTTCTTCGAATCCGTCTTAAACGCCGCCGTTTCGAGCGCGATCCTCACGAGCCCCGAAGCCATTTCCTTGACGAGAACGCTCGTCGGAGTCGGTAACTGGATCAAAACCGCGGGTATACGGGTCGGATCATCCTGTACGGCGAAATACACGTGTCCACGGCGATTTCCGAATAACGTACCCACGACCCGGAAACCCAGACCCGAATTAGAGAACCCAAGCGCATAACGGATCCTCTCGATAGTCTTTTTCTTCTTCTTCTTCTTTATCATCTGTTGAGTATCAAATTGGTCCGGTCGGGTCGGGTCGGAGGAAAAGTTGAAACGGGTCAAGATCTTTTCTTCGTTGTCTTCTTCTTCTTCTTCCTCGTCGTCTTCTTCTTGAACCTTCTTCTTCTTCCAGTTGAAGTAACGTTTAGAGAGTGAGAATGAAGAGTCGAGAGAAGTGTTGGATAAGATTGATTTCATCTCTTTGCAGAAAACTACAAAAACTCTTTTTAATGAAACTGAGACTTAAAATTGAAGTTTTGGAGTCGACGTCTAGTGCTCTCTTATATTGGTCTTTAATGGATTTTTTTTAATGTTTGTGGGGTTGATTTGATCTAAATAATTTAATTTTAAATTACATTTTTTTTTAAAAAAGATGATATTTAACCTTTTGTCTGATTTTATTAGTCTCTGTCATTTCTACTGTTTCCTCACTTTTAAAATATCTCGACTAATTTCACGTATGATTATTTTAATATATTTGTATATCGTAATTTTAGTATAATTTCACGTATTATGATTCCTTATTCCAATGTTTTATTTTTGCCAAAGCCTTATTCCAATGTCAAGACTTCAAATTTACATTATAGCGATAAATGTGAGAAATTCATATTCATTATTAAATGTGTGTATAAATTGTGTGACATGGTAAAAAATATACGGCACTTGACTAATTTATGAACCGTCCAAACCAAAGTTAAGAGGTCCGGTCTTCTTGGACTTGACTAATTTATAGATAATCTATAAAATGGAATTAGAAGTATAGGTATGTAGTATGTATGTCTCAATCCACCAATAAAAAAAAAAAAAAAAAGAAAGATAGGGAGAAGGGTGTTTCATTTGAGACACTCGACAACAAAATTTGAGACATTTTTCTTATATGTGTTATTTTTTCATTTGTTTAATTTTATTTTTTAATTTAAAATTTAATTATTAAATTAAATTATATTAATTTATTCTTAAAATATCCTATATGTGTTTTAACTATTGGAGATGCTCAAAACAAAATAATCAATCGATCAAAATTATATATAAAAAAGAGATGTAAAGAGATTGTCTTAACTAACACTTAAAAGAGAGAAAGATGGATGTGAAAGAAGATAGAAAAGGAAAAAAAGGAAAAAAAGGAAGAGGTGAGACAAGAGAGGAAGGTGAGCAGCCACCACCTAACCCTAGATTAAGGGACTGTCTACATTGGGACTCATGAATAAGACATATCACACACCAAATCGGCATTTACATTTTGTCTTTTTTACACACACATATATATTTTCCTATTGACATCTACTCCGGCTGTTACACACATATTATTTATTATTGTTATTCAAAATGACTTAAAATTTAATCATTAACTGCAATTATATATTTTCTCCGTTTTATATTAGTTATCATTTTACATTTTAAATTTTGTTTTATATTAGTTATTCTTTTAGAATTTCAATACAAATTTTTAATAATATTTTCACTTTTATCTTTACTCATTTAGTTTATTAATTAGTGTGATCATAATATATAATACATTAATGGAGGATAAAACAGAAAATTAAATTGTTTTCTTAATATACATAAAACAACCTACAACGACAACTAATATGAAACGGAGGGAGTACACGTTAGAGTTATAAATATTTTCATGTTTCTTATTCCAATTGTATCGATTTTATATATGAGCTGTTAGGACATCTCCAACTCTACTCTATTTTCTATTCTAAACTCTATTTTAGAGCAAAATCTTCTCTAATCTCACTCTTTTTTCAACTCTAAAATAGAGTAACTCTATTTCTTACTCTATATTTGGAGTAACTTTATTTCTTACTCTATTTTAGAGTCGAACTTTTTTATTTATCAAATGGTCCTTTTAATTTTAAATCATTATATTTATGACTAAGTTTTTTATTTTGATTTAATTTTTTTAGCAATTTTGATATAACAAATACTAAAATTAAAGATAAGCAACATAGCAAATACTGAAATTAAAAATAAGCAACATAAAATAAATTTAAACAACAAAAACTAGTGATTTAGAGAAATCAAAGACAAAAAGCTCATTTCTCACTTCGAAACGCGTTAATCTATCATTTATGGGAAAATACACTAATGGTGATATTTAACCAAAATCTACTATGTTTTGTTATTTTTATATGATGTCATATAATTTTCTTAATATAATAAATTTTTAATTTAAATAATATCATAATTTATGGAAATTTTGTAAAGAATAAAATAAATGGGGTTAAATTGTAAATGTTTATAAATAAAAAATATTAGTAATAATATAGAAATAGAATATATTTAGAATATTCTTTTTTTAGAGTCAAAAATAGAGGAATATATTGGAGAGAAACTCAGCTCTATTTTAGAGTTACTCTATTTTAGAATAAAAAATAGAGAAATACATTGGAGATGATCTTAGAACATCTTTAATGGAGATATCTACCATTAAAAAAAATAATATTAATAAAAAAAAAAGAGAGAGAGTGAGATGAGTGTTTCATTTGAGACACTCCATATAGGTGTCTCACCAATGTTGAGACAATCCCTATGAATGGGTCTCGTTATTATTAATTCATATCTTTTTAAAAATTAAAATTTAATTATAAAACTAAATTCTATTAAATTATTTAGTTTATTTTGTTGAGACACTCCTTATAGATGTCTCACCAATGCAGATGTGAAGATCGTGATAGCCGTGTTGATAGCTATGGGATCTGATAGGTTCCAGGTAAAGGGAGCATAAACGGCACTACCTGGCCTCGGGCTCAACCACTGTTAGGAATCCTATCGCCCCCCACAACCACCGTATTGGCCGTCACGACCGTCGTATTGACAGTCATCACGGTTAAACGATTCGCTCATCGAACGCACGAGATAAACAGAATCAATAGAGAGTGATCACCCAACCCATGAGATGAGAGAAAGCTACAGAGCTTATGACATCTCGTAGAGAAGTCTGAAAACTAACTCTCAAAAATGTCAGAGCCTAACAACCTATGTTTGAGGGAAAGAAGCTTTGTTTATGACGGATTGTTTTGAATGTTCTGAAAACTAACTCTCAAAAATGTCAATTTCAAATCCTTTAGCTATAGATTCTCAGTTTGCAATTTCTACTTTACAAAAACCAAAAAACCAAAAAAATAGTTCCGATATAAATTCTCTTTACGAAATAGAATATGTTCCAGGCGATCGTCAGCCTGAAACAACACTTCCACTGGTGAATCCATACGAGTTCTTTGCCAGAAAACCCAGTGTTTTCTCGATAAAGAACGTCCGTGAGCTCATACAACCTTCGGCAAGCCGAAGAGTCCGGGAATACGTTCAATCCAGCAAGTTCTCATCTTGCCAAGTCCCAGCCACGGAAGAGGAGCAATTCATTTCTCTCAACATCCCAGAAGTGCTTCCACGATTATGGCGTCAACAAGGATACACCCATCTCCACTTTGGAGTGGTGCGTATCGGGCTAACCCTACACGCCCGTAAAGGTCTGCCGGTTATCGCAAGAATCGCTCTAGTCGACTCTCGGCTAAAGTCATATCAACAGGCCTGCATCGGTACGGTTCAGACAACATTAAACGCCGGAACAGTATTCATAACGCTGTTTCCCAACTTCAACGTCTCTTTGCAAGATCCGAACCTACTCAAGACGCTCAAGGTCCAGCTTCAGCTGATCGGACTGCCTATGCAAGAGAAGAGTGTTATCGCAACACTACATCACCAAATTGTATATCGTGTTCAAGACCATGCTCTTGACCTCGTCCTACCCTCCTCTGACGAAGCGCTATATCTAGAAGTCACATCGGCTTCGCAAGCGCCAAGCACAACGCAAATTCCTCGACAGATCTCTCGAGAGGAATTGATAAAGAAGATACCAGAGTCATGGGTAACAAGCTATGAGAAGCTACATCAAGCGACTCAAGCACCGGTCCAAACATCCGAAGCCAGATTCCATTCGCGAAGTGATGGAACAACGGAAATCATATTCGATAAACCGAGATCTTCATCATCTCGGAAACAACTGTTCACACAATTTGCAATCCAAATTGATGAACACGAATTCCACGGACCATACCGAGACCAAAATCCAAAGCCGGTCTCCTTCGGACAATACGGACAAGTCGTATATCCTTTCAAGGATGAAAACGGCCATCAATATTTTGATGTCTGTTCTTGCTCGGCTTGCACAGAAAATTATTATGAGTCCGATGACGAAATCCGCCAACGGCGCAGAAAGAAGAAGGATCCCCTGTACAAAAGATATCTAGACGGAGATCCTACAGTAGGTCCTCTCGGAGAAGGCAACGGAAGATACGACTTCATAGTCGAATACTCTAATCAAAAAGAGTCATCCGTGCCGGAAATCATGATGATGGAAGACGACAACTTTCCTCCACCAAAGGACTTCATCACAGACAACATATCCCACTCTCCAAAAGTACTTTCAAGTGCAATCAGTCCTTCAGGACCGAGTCAATTAAGTCAAGGAGAAAAGGTGCTCAATTGGCAAACGGAAAATGCCATGGCACAAAACCGACTGCTTACTACGATCAATCACAAAATCGATCAGTTTGCAGAATATTCAAAGAGATTGAGTGGTCTTCAAAACTCGATCTCAGAAATCGAGAGTCGGTTAAATACCCTCCACAAAGAGATGATGTCTATGGCCAAACATATGATGGTCAACACCACTCAATTTCAAGGCAAAGAAGCTGAGATGATCAATCTCAGGTTTCAACTAAAAGACCTTCAAAAGTGCCTCGAAAGTATGGTCCAGAACCAGCAAAGACCATACCATCCACATCTCGGGAGCATGTCATCAACGATGCCCATATACCCAGGATCGTACTCTCAAGGGTTTCTCTCAGGCGAACAATATGGGACGACAAGAAATCCAGTTCCTGGTTTCCTATCGTCTGATGAAGCGTTCACATCAAGATATGCTGTAACTCCTCCTGTCGGCGAGTTCAGACCACGACCCGTACGAGAAAGGGCAAGAAGGCAAAAGGAATCCGAATTCCGTGTCAATCCAACAACGACTCATAGATCTGCCTCCTCACACTCTAGTCAAGAGTCTCCTGATCGCGATAGAAGAAAAGGAAAGGAGATAGGCATAATCGAGTCTACGGAGTTTACGATGTCTAGTCTGCTAAATCAACTAGCGGAACAAGACGAAAGAGCAAGAGAGCCAGAGTCCGCTCAATCGCAAATACCACCGGCAAAAACGTCTCATCCAACACCGGTGATTATTAACCTCTCAGATTCAAGCTCAAGCTCATCTTACAAGACTAACTCTGAAGATGAATCACTACCAAAGCAGTTTGCTATTGGAGAACCATCAAAGACAGAGCCAGACATAGACGAAGTGTTCTCTGACGACGAGATGAATGGAACACCCATTCAAGAACAAGAAAGGCCAACGAAGCAGTTCGCCTCAAAAGTCGTGACGTTTACGTTTGACGATATTCCCTTCGAAAGATGGAATGATCGTTTAGACGAATTCCACGCATGGATGAATTCTGAGGTTATCACCTCAACCTCACACCTCGTCATACAACAATTCACTGCACGGTTCTCAGGTGCACTCAAAGAATGGTGGAATTCGCTTGGCGAATACAGACAGCAGCAAGTCTATCAGACCACCATACCATTACTACTCGGAGAAATTCATCGGGAATTCATAGGCACCCCGAAACACCTCAAAGATCAATTACAAGAGGATTTCTTCGCAGCAAAATGTTGTTCGCTTAAGAAGAGAGATCTTGCGAAACATTTCGAGCAACAAACATGGAGATATTATGCGCTAAACGGTCTCAATAACCCGAGCCTGAAGCAAGTCTACTTATCATCTATTGATGATTATCTGAGCCAACAAACAAAACTCAATATCAAAGAGCAAGGCCAGACGGTAGAAGAAATCTCCATCGGACAAATCCAACAATACGTCTTCAGGACGTTGGACAAACTATGCAAGCAAAAGGAATTCTGGACTGAGTTCATGGATAACTCAAAGCATTTATCCAAAGTCTGTGCAAGACCAGATTTGTCGATTAAATGTTCAAAGTCCAAGAAAGGCTGCATGTGTAAAGGAAAAGGCGAGGCTCGCCGTTCCAAAAAAGCAAATAAGTTCCGATTCAAGAAGTTCGGACGCAGACGGTTCTTCAGAAGGAAACAATCCTTCAAAAAGGAGACAAAGTGCTTTCTATGCAACAAAGAAGGGCACTTCGCCAAAAACTGTCCTAACAGTTCAAAGAAGAAACGACAATATCTCATCAGCTCAATATCAAAGCTGGCAAAAGATATTGATCTTGACAATCATGATCTCGAATCAGTATTGTCTTATGACAGCGAAGAACAAGATGCCATTTGTGGCTACTCAGATTCTGACACCTCAGAATCCGACGATGAGGAAGAATGCTGTTTCAAGATTGCTCAAACACCTCAACAAGAAGAGATACAATCTCCTCACCTACCGGTGACAATCTTTGATCCTGCAAAGAAAGAGGAACCAGTCCATGCTATCGCTTTCATAGACACGGGAGCTCATACAACGATTATGAATCCCAAGGTACTTTCCTCTACCATGTGGCACCCGTACCAGCAAGAGTTCAGGGTAGCAAATTCAGGATCGTTATCAATCAAGCTCAAATCGAAGCCGATCACTATAGAGCTATTTCCGGGTTGTCAAATAACTACGGAAGTCCTAGGGTCCTCCGCTCCTGGAAAGGACATTATTCTAGGATGGGACTCGTATTACGAGCTGAAGAAGAGCTTCGACATCTCAATCGAACCAAGAGGTATAAGATGGAAATCTTATTTCAAAGCGTTCACAACGATACCTAGAATGTTCGCGATCGAAGAGCTTCAGTCCCATGATTTCAACAAAATAAAAGAAGAAATCACTGCGAGTTCATGCGCAAACTCTCATACGGAGTTCCTACGTATATGCAAAAACCCACTGTGGTTAAACGAGGAATTCTTCGTGTCACTGCCATTCAAGGAGAATATCCACACGACACCTACAAAGGCAAGTCACGCAGGAATGCCCCCAGTGTTGCTCAAACAAGCAAACGAAGAATGTGACCAGCTAGTCAGCCACGGAGAATTTGTTGGTGAGACCACCTTTTGGCTGACTAGCTGGTCACATTCTTCGTTTGCTTGTTTGAGCAACACTGGGGGCATTCCTGCGTGACTTGCCTTTGTAGGTGTCGTGTGGATATTCTCCTTGAATGGCAGTGACACGAAGAATTCCTCGTTTAACCACAGTGGGTTTTTGCATATACGTAGGAACTCCGTATGAGAGTTTGCGCATGAACTCGCAGTGATTTCTTCTTTTATTTTGTTGAAATCATGGGACTGAAGCTCTTCGATCGCGAACATTCTAGGTATCGTTGTGAACGCTTTGAAATAAGATTTCCATCTTATACCTCTTGGTTCGATTGAGATGTCGAAGCTCTTCTTCAGCTCGTAATACGAGTCCCATCCTAGAATAATGTCCTTTCCAGGAGCGGAGGACCCTAGGACTTCCGTAGTTATTTGACAACCCGGAAATAGCTCTATAGTGATCGGCTTCGATTTGAGCTTGATTGATAACGATCCTGAATTTGCTACCCTGAACTCTTGCTGGTACGGGTGCCACATGGTAGAGGAAAGTACCTTGGGATTCATAATCGTTGTATGAGCTCCCGTGTCTATGAAAGCGATAGCATGGACTGGTTCCTCTTTCTTTGCAGGATCAAAGATTGTCACCGGTAGGTGAGGAGATTGTATCTCTTCTTGTTGAGGTGTTTGAGCAATCTTGAAACAGCATTCTTCCTCATCGTCGGATTCTGAGGTGTCAGAATCTGAGTAGCCACAAATGGCATCTTGTTCTTCGCTGTCATAAGACAATACTGATTCGAGATCATGATTGTCAAGATCAATATCTTTTGCCAGCTTTGATATTGAGCTGATGAGATATTGTCGTTTCTTCTTTGAACTGTTAGGACAGTTTTTGGCGAAGTGCCCTTCTTTGTTGCATAGAAAGCACTTTGTCTCCTTTTTGAAGGATTGTTTCCTTCTGAAGAACCGTCTGCGTCCGAACTTCTTGAATCGGAACTTATTTGCTTTTTTGGAACGGCGAGCCTCGCCTTTTCCTTTACACATGCAGCCTTTCTTGGACTTTGAACATTTAATCGACAAATCTGGTCTTGCACAGACTTTGGATAAATGCTTTGAGTTATCCATGAACTCAGTCCAGAATTCCTTTTGCTTGCATAGTTTGTCCAACGTCCTGAAGACGTATTGTTGGATTTGTCCGATGGAGATTTCTTCTACCGTCTGGCCTTGCTCTTTGATATTGAGTTTTGTTTGTTGGCTCAGATAATCATCAATAGATGATAAGTAGACTTGCTTCAGGCTCGGGTTATTGAGACCGTTTAGCGCATAATATCTCCATGTTTGTTGCTCGAAATGTTTCGCAAGATCTCTCTTCTTAAGCGAACAACATTTTGCTGCGAAGAAATCCTCTTGTAATTGATCTTTGAGGTGTTTCGGGGTGCCTATGAATTCCCGATGAATTTCTCCGAGTAGTAATGGTATGGTGGTCTGATAGACTTGCTGCTGTCTGTATTCGCCAAGCGAATTCCACCATTCTTTGAGTGCACCTGAGAACCGTGCAGTGAATTGTTGTATGACGAGGTGTGAGGTTGAGGTGATAACCTCAGAATTCATCCATGCGTGGAATTCGTCTAAACGATCATTCCATCTTTCGAAGGGAATATCGTCAAACGTAAACGTCACGACTTTTGAGGCGAACTGCTTCGTTGGCCTTTCTTGTTCTTGAATGGGTGTTCCATTCATCTCGTCGTCAGAGAACACTTCGTCTATGTCTGGCTCTGTCTTTGATGGTTCTCCAATAGCAAACTGCTTTGGTAGTGCTTCATCTTCAGAGTTAGTCTTGTAAGATGAGCTTGAGCTTGAATCTGAGAGGTTAATAATCACCGGTGTTGGATGAGACGTTTTTGCCGGTGGTATTTGCGATTGAGCGGACTCTGGCTCTCTTGCTCTTTCGTCTTGTTCCGCTAGTTGATTTAGCAGACTAGACATCGTAAACTCCGTAGACTCGATTATGCCTATCTCCTTTCCTTTTCTTCTATCGCGATCAGGAGACTCTTGACTAGAGTGTGAGGAGGCAGATCTATGAGTCGTTGTTGGATTGACACGGAATTCGGATTCCTTTTGCCTTCTTGCCCTTTCTCGTACGGGTCGTGGTCTGAACTCGCCGATGATATGCTCAATTTAATACCCTAAAAAGTACTAAAGCAGTAGCTGCAGTAAATCAGGGGTCGAACACAAGAACTCAAGAATCACTCAATAGATTCTATAGATCAGAAACAAGCTAAACCAGATGATGTAATTGAAAGACAGGGTTGCAAGTAAAACGTTTGTAAATTCAATTGGAGGAATGTAGGCTTAGGGTATTTCTCAGGAAATCAATGAATGCAGCTAAGTTAGCTAACAGGATCCAGATTAAGCACTGTTCTAGAACTCAAATCACTAAAATATAATTAACCAACTCTCGTTGCGAAAACTAACTAAATCTAAATCCTAGAAATTCCAAATCTCTTTGCGAATCCTAAAATCTAAATCAGCTTTAAAATCAGGTTTGATATGTTCACAAATCAATTAAACCAAATCTCTTTGCGAATAATCAATTTGCTCACCTAAGGTTCTATCAGGTAATTAATCGCACTCTCGTGCCTAATTAATTATCCTAAGATCTAAGTTCCAGATTCGTCAACCTAGAATTAGCTTTGAGAACAACCTAAGGCGAAGAACTAATTTAGATAGTGAATCCTAACAGATAATCAACCTAGCATTCAAAGAAATCCCTATGAGAAAACCCTAAACCTAACAGGTGATCTACTCAGACATGGATATTAAATTAATAAACATGTTGAATAAATACTCTTATATTAAATCAGAAAGAGAAACAAGGTTTTGAGATCTGATCTCGGACGAAGGGAAACCAGACTTGTCTCTCACCAAAATCTCTCTTAAACCTAAACAAAAATAAAGCATAGCCTAAACAATGGCTGTAAAATCCTATTTATAACCTAAATCACGATTTGGGGCCTTCTTGTAATTATCAAAGTCTTCTGGGTGCTTTTGCAATTCTCCAAGGCTTCATAATTAGTCGCGGCCCATGAAATCTCGATGAGTGTCGATCGATACCAGGGGGTATCGATCGATGCTCGGTGCTCAGATCGGGCTCTTAGTCATCAGACTTCAGTCTCGCTCCAGAATGCTCCAGAAAAGCTCCAATAATTCCAATTAAGCTCCAAATGTGCTATAACCTGTAAAAGACTCTAAAAGACTCCAAAACACAAGAAAAGACTCTATAAAAGGACTTATATCATGGCCTAAACAGGGTAAAAACCATGATATATCAACTCCCCCAGACTTAGCCTTTTGCTTGCCCTCAAGCAAATAGAAGACTAAATCAGAAAAAGAGGTTTGAAAACGTAGAGACTCACCTGTTCCTGAACCATCGAAATGACCTTCTTTCCAAGCACCCAAATGTTACCTGATCAGCTTTTGATCTGACCACCATGTACTTCTCCGTAGACATTTGCAGCTTTTCCAGACTCCACACAAAATCCCACAGCATTGTTCAAGTAAAACCTTCATCGCCAGTTTCATCGCTGCAGTTAATGTTCAAGAACCTTCTAGATTCTTTACCAGACAATATCATGACAAAGGAACCACCCTTTTTAACACATTTTGTATCAATTTCTCTCCCCCAGACTTATTTCTTATTATGTTCTATTTATATATATTTTTTTTTTTTTTTCAGCTTAGCATATACACATCAAGGTATGAGACGCGAGTATTGATGGTGTTTGCCACCGAATCCCCGGTTCTTCCCTCTCTATGTATCAAAGGATGTAGGCGAATAATGGCATCATAGGAAAATCCTAGCCTCGCTTCCAATCCTTTGTGTGATCATCCCCTCTCAAGTAGAATAATGGGATCGCTGGAAATTTTCCTAACCCTCTACTCAGAAGAAAATCATTTCAATCTTTTATGCTCTTATCTATCAACTTATTTCAGGGGAGAGAGATACCATAATTCTAAACACACGGGTTCCTTTATCAGATATGAATGATGAATCAAGCTCTATGAACACTAACCATATTGATGAAGTGCAAAAATTTGGCTCAGGTTTCAGAAGAACTCTGCTGGAGACATGGATGTTTTCTAGTCAACTGGTCAGCCTTTGGATTTTTCATTAGTCGATCTAGAACTGATCCTGTAACACTGTGCACTCAAAAACAAAATCAAATCAATAGGTTCAAGCATAGGATCATCATCTCCAACAAATTTTGACTCAATAAAACAGTTTTGACTCGATAAAACGACTGACTCTAAGAAAAACGAAAACAATGTCAGCAGACACCTCCCCCAGACTTGAACAACACTGTCCTCAGTGTTATCTAGCCTAGAGTCAGTGAAAGAAGCAAAAGAAAAGGGTAGAATGAAGAGAAACAAGAAATTACCTTCCTGGAACAGCGAGTGTCGATCGACACACAGCATGGTATCGATCGATACCACGCTTAGATCGACTTGTTGAACTTTCATCCGCGATTGGTGTCGATCGATACCATAGGGGTATCGATCGATGCTTAGGCGATTTCGAGTTGCTCCTTGTTCATCCTGACACAGACTCAAAACAAATGAAAAAAATCAAAAGGAAAAACGACTCAAGGACAGACTCACCAGTGGGTTGCCTCCCACCAAGCGCTCGTTTAACGTCAATAGCTTGACTGTAACGCCTTTCAGGCTGTTGGTGCATCATCCAGAGGCATTATCTGCCCTGTTGGAATCTCGGCTTGCGCCCAATAGTGTTTCACTCTTTGTCCATTGACAGTGAATTCCTCGCCTGTGCGATTTATCAGCACCACAGCACCATGTGGTCTGACCTCTTTGATTGTGAAGGGACCTGACCAACGTGAACGCAGTTTACCAGGAAACAATTGCAAACGAGAGTTATACAGAAGTACCTGGTCGTTCGGTTCGAAGTGTCTGGAGATGATTTTCTTATCATGATAAGCTTTAGTTCTCTCCTTGTACAGCCTCGAGTTCTCATAAGCATGGTGCCTGATCTCATCCAGCTCGTTCAGCTGAATCAACCTCCTCTCAGCAGCAGGCTTGATGTCGAAGTTCAGCATCTTTGTTGCCCATGCAGCCTTGTGCTCAATCTCTACTGGAAGGTGGCATGCTTTCCCATACAGCATTTGGAAAGGTGTAGTACCCAGCGGTGTCTTGAAGGCAGTCCTGTATGCCCAAAGTGCATCATCCAGCTTTGTAGACCAATTATTCCTAGAAGCATTCACTGTCTTCTCCAAGATCTCCTTGATCTGCCTGTTGGAGACTTCAACTTGCCCACTTGTCTGAGGGTGATATGGAGTAGCCACACGATGGTTTACACCATATTGCTTCAACAACCTCTCGAACACCTTGTTGATAAAGTGAGAGCCACCATCACTTATCACAATTCGAGGTACTCCAAAGCGAGGGAAAATGATGGTCTTAAACAGCTTAAGAACCACCGCAGAGTCATTCTTCTCACTGGCTATCGCTTCCACCCATTTAGACACATAGTCCACAGCAACCAGGATGTAGGTCTTCTTGTGTGAAGATGGGAAAGGACCCATAAAGTCAATGCCCCAGCAATCAAAAACTTCAACCTCAAGGATGAAATTTTGTGGCATCTCATGTCTCTTACTGATCTTCCCTCTCCTCTGACAAGCGTCGCACTGTGAGACGAAAGTGTGAGCATCCTTGAACATGGTAGGCCACCAGAAGCCTGCTTGAAGAGCCTTGGATACTGTCTTGAAGGTGGCAAAGTGTCCAGCATAGTCTGATCCATGGCAATGAAACAAAACATCGGAAACTTCTGACTCAGCAATGCATCTCCTGTATATTCCGTCAGAACAATGCTTGTACAAGTAAGGTTCATCCCAAAAGAATCTCCTTATGTCGCGCATGAACTTCTTCTTGTCATACTTCTTGAGGTGGTTTGGCTTTGCATCTGCAGCGAGATAATTTGCAATATCAGCGTACCATGGAGTATCAGAATCTGCTGCAGCGACGAGATGGTGGTTAGAAACGACTGAATGATCGATGATGAAAACAGCGTCTGAATCGTCAGGGTATCGACCGATACCGTCAGGGTATCGACCGATACCATCATGGTATCGATCGATACCGGAACCTGCAACTCGTGGAAATTGCTGATTCTCGGCCAGATTCATCTGAAACCCAGTTTCAATGAAGTAGATGGCTTCCTCAGGTAGTTGATCATCAATGGGGACGTCCTCATCGATCCGCATCCGCGAGAGATGGTCAGCAACTCCATTCTCTATGCCTTTCTTGTCCTTAACCTCAATGTCAAACCCTTGTAGCAAAAGAACCCAACGACAGAGACGAGGCTTGAGATCCTTGTTGTTCATCAGATACTTGAGAGCAGCATGATCAGTATGAACAACCACCTTGCTCCCAACCAAGTAAGATCGGAATTTCTCAAAGGAGAAAACAACAGCAAGTAGCTCCTTCTCTGTGGTGCTGTAATTCCTCTGAGCGTCATCTAAAGTCCTGCTGGCATAGTAGATGACGTGCAGCTGTCTGTCTTTCCTCTGACCCAGAACGGACCCCACAGCAAAGTCACTGGCATCACACATGATCTCGAAAGGTAGAGTCCAATCAGGAGGTTGCACAACAGGAGCACTCACTAAAGCCTTTTTGATCTCCTCAAAGGCTGCAAGACAATCGGCTGTGAAATCAAATTTGATCTCTTTGCACAGCAGAGCAGTGAGTGGACGTGCTATCTTGGAGAAATCCTTGATGAACCTCCTGTAAAAACCAGCATGACCAAGGAAACTCCGAATATCCTTCACAGAAGTAGGTGGTGGGAGACTTGTCATGACCTGAATCTTGGCTTTGTCAACTTCGATTCCAGCTTCAGAGACTTTGTGCCCAAGTACAATGCCATCCTGAACCATAAAATGACACTTTTCCCAGTTAAGGACCAAGTGTTTCTCTTCACACCTCTGGAGCACCTTGCACAGATTAGTCAAACAGATCTTGAATGATGACCCATATACTGAAAAATCATCCATGAACACCTCCATGAAGTCCTCGATCATGTCTGTGAAGATAGACATCATGCACCTCTGAAAAGTGGCTGGAGCGTTGCACAATCCAAATGGCATTCTCCTGTATGCGAACGTGCCATAGGGACACGTGAAAGTGGTATACCCTTGGTCATCTGGATGGATAGGAATCTGGAAGAAACCTGAATATCCATCAAGGAAGCAGTAGTAGGGATGACTGGCCAATCTCTCCAACATCTGGTCAATGAATGGCAATGGGAAGTGATCTTTCCGTGTGGCCGCGTTCAACTTCCTGTAATCAATGCACATTCGATGTCCTGTGATAGTCCTTGTGGGAATCATCTCATCCATGTTGTTCTTCACCACAGTTATCCCTCCTTTCTTAGGAACAACGTGCACTGGACTGACCCAAGAGCTATCTGAGATAGCATAGATAACTCCTGCATCTAAGAGTTTCATGATCTCTTTCTTAACCACTTCCTTCAGGTTTGGATTCAGCCTCCTTTGATGCTCAACTGAAGCCTTTGACTCGTCCTCAAGATGAATCCTATGCATGCACAGGTTCGGGGAAATACCTGAAATGTCATCAAGAGAATAGCCAAGAGCTTTGCGATACTTGCGCAGCTTGCTTAGCAGTAAAGTGACCTCTGCGTTGTTCAAAGAAGAATTAAGGATTACAGGGTACGTGGAATTAGGACCAAGAAAACCATACCTTAGATTCGCAGGAAGTGGTTTGAGTTCCACTTTAGGAGCGTTCTCCTCGCTCCAATCTCCAAGCCCAGCAGCTTGCATAGTTCTTTCGGCCAAACTGGTTTCTGGCCGTAGGGTATCGATCGATACCATCAGAGTATCGATCGATACTGGTCGTGCTGAATCGAGTATCCTTCCGTATTCAGCAGCAGCATCGTGTGGCTTAACCTCTGACTCAGCAGAACAGGCCAATGCTCTCTCCAATGGGTCCTCAGGATGCATCTCTAAGAAGTACTCCTCAGCAATATCACAGAAGGTATCAACGAAGAAAGTCCGCCCATCGATGGTTGGTCTCTTCATCATCTTCTCCATGTTAAAATTCATGACCAACTCACCAATGTTAAGAGATATCTTCCCATTCCTGCAATCAATCAGAGCACCAGCTGTTGCTAGGAATGGTCTTCCCAAGATGAGAGGATCTCTGGGTTCCGAATCATACTCCAAGACAATGAAATCAGTTGGGATTAAGCAGTTCCCAATCACAATCGGAACATCCTCGAGCAATCCTTCTGGAAGTCTAATTGAACGATCAGCGAGAATCAGCGAGATTCTAGTAGCAGTGAAGTCTGTCATTCCCATTCTCTTAGCAACCGAGTATGGCATGAGGTTGACACTTGAGCCAAGGTCACAGAGAGAACGCTCAAACCTGTCAGTAGCTATTGTGCAATCCAAGACAAAGCTCCCTGGATCTGGAAGTTTCGTTGGGATCCTGTTGCTTAGGATTGCACTGCACTCATGAGTGATCATCAGACAGCCTTCTTCAAGGTTCACATTGCTGGACACCATCTTCTTGACATACCTCTTGAAAGCTACAGAGGTCTTGATAGCATCGATGAAGGGAAGTTCAACAACCAGCTTGTCCAAAATTTCCTTGCATTTAGCATCCTCTACTTCCTTCTTAGTCTTCCCAAGAGCTCTGGGATAGGGTACCCTCGGGATGTAGACCCTCTCTGGTGCTGCTTTAGGCTTCTCCTTCACAATCTCAACTTCTGCATCGTCCTCAGGTTCGGTATCGATCGATACTGGGGGGGTATCGATCGATACACGGGAATTTGAGTTTTCCCGTCTGAGAATCGCGATCGGTGTCGATCGATGCTGAGTAGTGTCGATCGATGCCTTAGCGATTTCAGTGTCTTCATCGTCAGACAACTCGAAATTTGCATTAGGCTGATCTACTTTTGCCCCTGATTTGACCTCCTTACCACTTCTCAAGGTAATGGCATTGATGTGTGCCCTTGGGTTCTCTCCTTTTCCTGGTAGAAAACCTTCTTGTCTTCTCGAATTCTCTGAAGTCTGAGCTACCTGAGTTTCCAGCTTCTTCTGACCAATACCCAGAGAATCGATCCTTCCACTCAGATCTTTGTACATGGCGTCCATCTTACCATTGAAGGTTACTGTAATCTGCTGCTGTCCCTGAACGAGCGTTTCAAGCATGGCTTCAATCTTGTTCTCTGATGTCTTAGCAGTCACAGGCTCGTAAGAAGGATTTCCGTAGTTCCTGGTGTAACCACTGATCTGGGCAGGTTTCTGGTTGAATCCTCCTTGCTGGAAGTTGTTGAAACCTCGATTGTTGTTGTACTGGTTCCTCTGTCCCTGAAAGCCAGAACCACCAATGTAGTTCACGTCTTCTGCTTCATTCTCATTGAAAACCTCAACATCCTCAGCAAAATGGACAGCTTTTGTTGTCTTTCCCAGCAGAAGACTGTGCATAGAATCTAGTTGAGCCTTAAACTCAGCGATCTGCGATCCATCTTGATTACCAGCCAGCTTCTTGCGCTCGAAATCTGCACTCTTTGTGCTGCTGCTAGATGCAAAATTCTCAATTAACACATAGGCGTCCTCAGGATAGTTGGTGTTGAAGTTCCCATTGCTTGAAGAGTCCAGAGCCATCTGATACCTCCAATCTACTCCTCTGAAGAAGATACCTAGCAGCTGCACATCAGAGTATCCATGGTGTGGACAGTCTCTTTGGTACGATCTGAATCTTGTCCAAGCAGCCTTGAACGCCTCAGTAGGTCCTTGAGAAAAAGTGGAGATCTTATTCCTCAGATCTTCAGATCGTCCATCATCATAGAAGTTAATTAGGAAGGCTCTCTTGGTGTCTTCCCAATTAGTCAGTGATCCAGGAGGTAGCTGCCTCAGCCAGTAAGTAGCCTCTCCACCTAGAGAGTAGGGGAAAAGCTTGCAGAAGAGATAATCGTAGGACACTCCATTGCTCTTGATGCTAGTGACCAAGTCCTCGAATTTCTCTACATGATCCATTGGATGCTCATGAGGCAAACCATGGAAGAGATGCTGTCCTACTAGAGTGTAGTAAGCAGGCTTCAGCTCAAAGTCATTCCGCTCATACGCAGGGGGACGAATCGCAGAGCGATTGGCGAAAAATTGCTCTGGCCTGTTGTGTTCACCAATCGTTCTACCACGATTAACCACAGCATCCCTTGCGTTCCTAGCGGCATTCTCAGCGACAACCGGAGCAGGTTGAATGACAATCCCCTCTCCATCCAGACGTTGTCCTTGCTCATTGCACAACCGACCCTGTTGGTCCCTGTAAGCTCCAGCAGCATCACGAACCAACCCAACTTGATTGTTGTTCATCTTAGCTGACTTCTTTGCTTTCCTGTTTGTGCGTTCCACTTGTGCAAGCTGTTCCAGTGATAGATCAACTAGCGGAGTACTCTTTTTGCTTCTGGTTTCAAGATTATGCATGCACCTGAAATCACAAGTAAAGAGCGTAAGTAACTGAAATTTACGACGGGTATCGACCGATACTCAAGGGTATCGATCGATACTCGGGCGATTTAGACGAATTTCTTAGCTAAAATCTAACGGCGAATTGAGTCCCCGGCAACGGCGCCAAAATTGATATGCTCAATTTAATACCCTAAGATACTAAAGCAGTTGTTGTAGTAAGGTTTTGAGATCTGATCTCGGACGAAGGGAAACCAGACTTGTCTCTCACCAAAATCTCTCTTAAACCTAAACAAAAATAAAGCATAGCCTAAACAATGGCTGTAAAATCCTATTTATAACCTAAATCACGATTTGGGGCCTTCTTGTAATTATCAAAGTCTTCTGGGTGCTTTTGCAATTCTCCAAGGCTTCATAATTAGTCGCGGCCCATGAAATCTCGATGAGTGTCGATCGATACCAGGGGGTATCGATCGATGCTCGGTGCTCAGATCGGGCTCTTAGTCATCAGACTTCAGTCTCGCTCCAGAATGCTCCAGAAAAGCTCCAATAATTCCAATTAAGCTCCAAATGTGCTATAACCTGTAAAAGACTCTAAAAGACTCCAAAACACAAGAAAAGACTCTATAAAAGGACTTATATCATGGCCTAAACAGGGTAAAAACCATGATATATCAGCCGACAGGAGGAGTTACAGCATATCTTGATGTGAACGCTTCATCAGACGATAGGAAACCAGGAACTGGATTTCTTGTCGTCCCATATTGTTCGCCTGAGAGAAACCCTTGAGAGTACGATCCTGGGTATATGGGCATCGTTGATGACATGCTCCCGAGATGTGGATGGTATGGTCTTTGCTGGTTCTGGACCATACTTTCGAGGCACTTTTGAAGGTCTTTTAGTTGAAACCTGAGATTGATCATCTCAGCTTCTTTGCCTTGAAATTGAGTGGTGTTGACCATCATATGTTTGGCCATAGACATCATCTCTTTGTGGAGGGTATTTAACCGACTCTCGATTTCTGAGATCGAGTTTTGAAGACCACTCAATCTCTTTGAATATTCTGCAAACTGATCGATTTTGTGATTGATCGTAGTAAGCAGTCGGTTTTGTGCCATGGCATTTTCCGTTTGCCAATTGAGCACCTTTTCTCCTTGACTTAATTGACTCGGTCCTGAAGGACTGATTGCACTTGAAAGTACTTTTGGAGAGTGGGATATGTTGTCTGTGATGAAGTCCTTTGGTGGAGGAAAGTTGTCGTCTTCCATCATCATGATTTCCGGCACGGATGACTCTTTTTGATTAGAGTATTCGACTATGAAGTCGTATCTTCCGTTGCCTTCTCCGAGAGGACCTACTGTAGGATCTCCGTCTAGATATCTTTTGTACAGGGGATCCTTCTTCTTTCTGCGCCGTTGGCGGATTTCGTCATCGGACTCATAATAATTTTCTGTGCAAGCCGAGCAAGAACAGACATCAAAATATTGATGGCCGTTTTCATCCTTGAAAGGATATACGACTTGTCCGTATTGTCCGAAGGAGACCGGCTTTGGATTTTGGTCTCGGTATGGTCCGTGGAATTCGTGTTCATCAATTTGGATTGCAAATTGTGTGAACAGTTGTTTCCGAGATGATGAAGATCTCGGTTTATCGAATATGATTTCCGTTGTTCCATCACTTCGCGAATGGAATCTGGCTTCGGATGTTTGGACCGGTGCTTGAGTCGCTTGATGTAGCTTCTCATAGCTTGTTACCCATGACTCTGGTATCTTCTTTATCAATTCCTCTCGAGAGATCTGTCGAGGAATTTGCGTTGTGCTTGGCGCTTGCGAAGCCGATGTGACTTCTAGATATAGCGCTTCGTCAGAGGAGGGTAGGACGAGGTCAAGAGCATGGTCTTGAACACGATATACAATTTGGTGATGTAGTGTTGCGATAACACTCTTCTCTTGCATAGGCAGTCCGATCAGCTGAAGCTGGACCTTGAGCGTCTTGAGTAGGTTCGGATCTTGCAAAGAGACGTTGAAGTTGGGAAACAGCGTTATGAATACTGTTCCGGCGTTTAATGTTGTCTGAACCGTACCGATGCAGGCCTGTTGATATGACTTTAGCCGAGAGTCGACTAGAGCGATTCTTGCGATAACCGGCAGACCTTTACGGGCGTGTAGGGTTAGCCCGATACGCACCACTCCAAAGTGGAGATGGGTGTATCCTTGTTGACGCCATAATCGTGGAAGCACTTCTGGGATGTTGAGAGAAATGAATTGCTCCTCTTCCGTGGCTGGGACTTGGCAAGATGAGAACTTGCTGGATTGAACGTATTCCCGGACTCTTCGGCTTGCCGAAGGTTGTATGAGCTCACGGACGTTCTTTATAATCACTCCTTACACATTAATGGAAGTAAATCCTAGACAAAATCATATTCCTTTTGGTTTTCTTTTTTCTAGTTTTTGCTTTAAAGATTTTTCAAAGTTTTTACTTTTTTTTTTAATACTGTACAAATTATGATAACAATTACAAGGATCATGACCGGCTTTGAACCTAAGTAAATCAAGCATGAGCTGGCGGTCCTTATTTTTCTATAAAAAAATTTGGTCTCCAAATTCTTAATTTTTTTCTTAGACTAGTGGTAAAATATATGTGTTTAACACTACATGTCATAAGTTCGATTATCTTGAAATGGTTTTGTTTTTTTAATAAACCAATTAAAATCAAAAACCAATATAAACCAATATAATTATCAAACAAGATAATACAACTAAACAATTAATATAACAAAAATAATTCTTAATTAAAACCTAAATGGATTAAATGGTTTGTCGACTATATCACAAGAAACACTGAATGGATTATCGATGTTGTCGATTAAAATGAGTATGGCTTAAAAACTTGATTACACATGATGAATGAGTTTGCAAATAGAAATGCAGGGAGAATCATATTTCAAAAATAATGTATTGGTTTTTTGTGTTTTAAAATATTTTATAACTTTTGTTTAACACATTCATAAATTATGATTTTTTTTTCAATTTAAAAAAAATTATTATAAAATGGTCTATTTTTTCTCTAGTTTACGGTCCCTTATAACTCAGAGTCGACAGTCAAGGATAATACTACAATGAACAACATTACATGATTGTAAAAGATCCACGACCATGATGAACAATCTTAAACTTGTACCGCACTGAAGATTTCTTCATAAAATTGCATCCGCTAATCTGAATAAATGTTTTGTCAACTATTGAACTAAACATAAACACATAAGATATTAGTTTGGATTTTTATTCATAAGAGAATTTTCACTATAATATTAATTTTAAATGTTATATATATATATATATATATATATCCATTCGTTGTTAGTTTCGAATCATAACCAACATAAACACATAAGATATTAGTTTGGATTTTTATTCAGATTTTCATAAAAAAATTTGTCTAAATAACTATAATTAAACCTAAAAACTTTCTGACCAAAAAAAAAAAAAAAAAAAAAACCTAAAAACTTTACAACATTCTAAAAATTTGGCACTTAATTTAATGTTGTTTAAATCAAATCCACACAAAAAATGGCATCATAGATAACTTGATTAATTTATTTCCTAAAACTACATCATCAAACTCCCCCAAAAAATATCAAACAGAAATCGAGATTCCTCACTATCCTTTTTTGTTGTAAATATCGATATTTCTCAGTATCAAAAGTCTATTACATCAAATAGGTATTTAATAGTATATGTTAACATATAGATTTAAGGAGACAAGAAGGTGTGCGATGGAACTCAATCAATGTCTCGTCTATAGTGGGGGCTACAGAGTTGACAATTTACTTAGTCTACCTACCTACTTTCATTCGAACACGTATTAATTTGTTATACAATCTTACCGAAAACGCAATGTTTCTTGTTATAGTATATTTGAGATTTCCAAGAGTAGAAACCATGTCTTTTATAGAACAAGTGTTTTAATGATATATCATACTATGGTTTTCTAATTCATTATGTTGAATGTGAACTCAATATCCATAGGAAGTTTTTAACATTTTGTGGTTCTTTAGCAATGAATTTCTTTATGTGCTTAGACGTCTGATTCTTTTTGTATAGGTTAAATGTTGATCACCAAATTTGTATTATTTTTCCAATTTTAAATCAAAACCAGAGATTTTGAAATTTATACAAACACATCATTGTCACATCACGGGAAAAATAAGATGGGACAAATTACGGCAACATCGAACCAATCAAACGTTGTCTGTGTTGGTTTTTCCACACACCTACACTGCACCAACAAGCCTGCTTTTCTTTTTCTCTTAATTTCTTTACATATTAAACCTTTTAACAAAAAAACAAAATTCTGTACATATTATTGATAATTTTTTCAAAACGTTCAAAAATCCTTGACTTTGTGAGGATAATACGGTGGGATTTGGTGTACCATTTTTCTTTATGGTGTTAAAAATGACTAGTAGAAAGCATGCGCGCTTATCTTATCAGCCTATGATACAAAGCTATTATGCAACTAGATTTTGTGATCACTTCAAATATGGGAACAAGTCAGAATTATAATAACAAGTTCACACTGATTTTTCCCGGACTTAGCTATGAGTCTATGAGACTATGACTACCTTAAGGATTAACTATTGTTTTTTTATTGGCACCAAAAAGTAACTATGTATTTTATTATTGTTATATCCACTGTATTTCAATAAAAAGAGATATCATGTATTTTGATTTATTTTACACTATATTGAATTTTTCAGATTTTAAATTTATAAAACAGTATAACATTATGTGGATCAGAAATATGGTCTACTTCATATGAAACCCTAACATACATATATATAATGGTTTTAATTGGTAACTTCGTTTGAAATTGTTAAAGGTTCAATCGCTTATTTGGTTACCAATCGTAAGGATGGATGAAACAGATTGTTTAAATAGATGGTTAAAAGAAACAATTTGAAACTCAAACAAAGCAGTTGTGAACCATTCAAATATAAGTGCGTTTACAACCGCCTTGTTTACCAAATGGGCGGTTAGATTTATTTTAATTTTTTTGATAAAAAATATATTCAATGATATTACTTTCTTAATAAAATAAAAATAAAAATTTTAAAACATTATTTATATTTTAAACTATATTTTGTTATTTTTGTAATATTTTTTATTCATAACCATTATATAACTGCTCATTTTAATTCAATTATCATTTCTCTTTTACCATCTCTAATCGCCTTTTCCTTAATTGTCTTCTCTACAACCACTGAAAAAACTCTTAACGCCTTGTTCAAACGAGATTACCAATCAAACCTAATAATTAACATTAACATAATGTGAGAACCCACATAACATAAAGTTTTATAACCTAAGTCTAACCAAAGAAGATAAAGCTAAAATAAATAGTTGTACATGAATAATAATAATAATAATATAGGAGGTGTATTTTCCATTTTGGACTTCACTTGTAATTGGATATTGACAATCCACAGTAGTTTGTCCGTAAGACATACATCTTACTTTCAATAAAACATAGTTTTTATTTTGTTTTCTACAATTGTTATTACTTAATCTTTTACATTAAATACACTGTTTTAATCTTTTAATGCCAATTGAAGACAACAATAGCTGGCCGGCCCGCTCTGCCGTCAACAATTCCACAGCATCATACTCCATAAGTGTCATTTCAATAAAATTAACAATCTAAAGTTAATACTCTTCTTCTTTTTCTTACTTTAACTAGTATTTGTTATTGATTTTTTCTTGTTACAGCTAATTCTGAACTGTGACCGACCAAACATTATAAAGCAACCAACTATTGTACTAGTGCAAGCAAAACTAACCAAATACGACTTTTATGAAAACACATCTAATTATATTTAATGTAAATCACTATAACCAAAGTAATTTTACCAGTTGGTTTACTTACCGGTTCTCTAGACAACCAAACCAAAGTAAAAGACATACAACTAGGAAAAGTAAAATTTAATATTAAAAAAAAAACATGATCGGGGATCCTCTGATGTTCGTTAGATTTGTTTGGATATAACAGACTAAAGTTTAGCTTAACGAATAACGATATACCAAACAGACGACAATATCGAATGTCGTTTCATCGGCTAAACACAAATTATGTGTAAGAACATAAATAAGGGTTTCTTAATCTAAAAAGTGGGTTTCTTAACCAAAATAACAAATAAAAAAAATTGTGAACAGTGCAAGAACCGGTTCTTAAATAAGAACTTTAAGAACCGGTTCTTAATGGTGTTCTTATACTGTTCTTAGTCACGTATCAACCCCTAATTCGTCGGATTTTTTTTTTTGCCAAATTTTTTTTAAAACTTTTTCTTAACTTAACAAAAAAAATTAATTTTTTTTTTCAACTTTTTCTTAACTTCAACTTTAAAATTCTAAACTTTTTTACATATTAATGATTTGGAATCGTTCGGTGGGTGAACATGAAGCGATTCATAGACAATATCAGAAGGAAACCCAAATTGAGCGTTATTTTGTATTTTTTTTTTCAAAATCTATGTTTAAAATGTTATGTTTTTATGTTAACTATGTTTAATTAAAAAAATAAACTCTATTTAAAATAAAACAAAATTATTAATTTTTTTTTGTAAGAACCCATAATAAGGTTTCTACCAATAAAGCAGCAAAAACAAAAATTTCTTAACAGAATTTCTTAACTTCAAATTTATAATTAAATATTATTTAAGAAATCCAAATGGTTTTTTAACTAGTCAACAAACCTTTGCCAACGTGGAATGCGACACACTAACAAATCAGATACTAACTGCACTAAAACACACTTTTTTTTATGCTGCACGAATCAAGAGCTTAATATCAAATTATTTATAATTTAGTATTTTCTCAGTTTCATAAAGAATGACATTTTAAAGTTAATTTTTTGTTTTAAAAAATTGTTGTTTTACTATTTCAATGGAACTTGTCGAATTAAATTTTCAAAATTATCTTTTACTCAAAGCTAATAAATGTTGCATTTAAATAATCTTGAATTAATTATGAATATATTAAATAAAAGTATATTAATATACTTTTTTATTAAATGTGTGAAATATGTCAAAATAACATTTTTTGTTAAACATAAAGAGTAATAACGTCAAATTAATAGCAATTCTAGACCGAAACAAATTGAGTTAAATTAATGAATTGGAATAATGTTATACATTGTACACGCCAATAACTTTAATATAACTTTTTTTTTTGGTCGACTACTTTAATATAACTTATAAATGCCAAATGCATGAATATTAATTCTTACCTAACTTAGTACTGCATTGCTTAATGCTTATCTTATGAGGCACTTTCACCGTTTCACGTGGTTCACGTGAGAGAAAGAAATAATTCACCAGATTTTTTCTTTGTGTTGTGTTGGCCCAATCCAGTACCAAGCCCAGTCTCGATTCAAAGTTTTGGGTTTATAATGTATACCATATGATTCAGTAATATTCGAATTTAGTTCTGGTTCGAGTTTTGTTGGGTCGATTTATGTTTTCATTATGTGAGTTTTCATAGTTGAGTGGAGCTTTTGTAATTTGCAAAAGTGTGTTTTTAAGAAATTTGTATAAAGCAGAAAGACATGAATTGAGAGATAATGACAGTTTGTTACCTTATACTTTTTCACATATCAAAAATCTCAATGCCATTAATATAACTACAGTAAAAAAAGAAAAAAAATACATATAAGCAAATGTTATCTCAGTACACATGCAACTTGAAGATAATTTCATTTTGAATTCAAAATTTACTGTACTCATATGTAGTACATGTGAGTATATTCGTAAGTACTCATACATGTACCCAAACGTACGGGTACTCGAAAATATCCGTCTGAGGCCTTAATACTTATGGACTAACAACACGGTGTAACACTCCACTAAGGTTTTACTTCAGTATTGTTCCACATTATTACAAATTGTTGGAAGTAAGTTTAACAGCGATTTTTAACATGGTGTAGGCAGTGGCAGAGCCATAAAAAATGTTTACCGAGATCATAATATTTTTTGAACTAAAAATAATTACATAAATTTCACTGAAAAATAAAAATATCACCACTAATAAAAAATTTAAAGATGTACTCTACGCTCACTCATATCTTAGAATCACTTTATCACTGTTTCGTTTGTCACTAATTCACTATGTCAAATACCTGTTTTTCAATAAAACAAACTAGATAGTCGCTTAAAAAGTCATCACCAATACTATTACGCGAGGTTGTCTTCACAATATTCATTGCAGAGAGAAACATTTTTCAACGGTCGCGGTCGCAACAGAAAAAACCAAACATAGCTTTAAAAGACGATAAACCAAATGATGAGAAATATGTTTTTTTTGTCTCCACCAATACACGAGCAAGATAACCAAGACTTTCTAGATTAGCAAACCTTTCATCATTTTACACATTATCAAGATAGATGTCAAGTTGATGATCAGGAGATCTCCGCTCCATAAAACTAAAGTCATCTGGATAAATTTAATAGGAGTCAAAAATTATTGGGCTATAGTTAAAATAAATTTAATAGGGATCAAAAATTATTTTGGACTAGAATCAATTTAAAATATTTAACAAAAGTTAAATTAGTTTTAAAATTTTCACATGGGTCACTTGACCCCTCTCCCTGTGAAATGCCTCCACCACTGGGTGTAGATGAAGCTGTTCGCTGTGATTCTGTATATTAAAGATATATTTGTTCATTTTAAGCGTGATGCAGTTAGGATCGTGAATCTTTGTAATATGTAAATTAAATTAGTATTTTCTATATAATAAATATTTCAGACCACAATAAACCTTTATTTTTAATAAACAATATGTAAAAATCTTTGATTAATACTCGGTTTATTCTCACTAGATCTTTATTAAATGTCGCAGGTAAGAAAATTTCGAACATTGATTTTCTAATATTATGTGATTCGTTGTTAATATTCTTTAGATATTCTATCGCATTCTTTTTGCTACTACTTTAATGTATATATAGGAGTATTTTATATATATATATATAAGCTACGATGGCCGTCTAGTCCAGTGGTTAGTTATTACTGTTGACCGTCTGTGTATGCGACTCCCATATGCTGTGGTTTATGAGATTCACATATTACGTCCGTTGAACATTTCACTAATTTATAAATCTTGTAATATATGTACATTAATCTCACCGTGAAGGCGTGACGTATACTTATTCTTCTTTTTTTTTTTGTTCTGAAATTTCATTCTTTATTTCTCAACCCTTTTCGGGATCCTCCTCTTAAAGAGGCAATATTTGTTGTTCTTCATACGTACTGTTATGAGGATTAGAGCTAATTTTACACACTGATAGCTAGTAAAACTAAATGAATTAATTGTTTAATTATGCTCACCTCAACATATTATTTATCTCATAACCTAAAGTATATACATTAAGACCAAAGTGGTACCCTATGATGCCTGCGACAACGAAAAAAAGAAAGATAATAAAACTATAATAATTGGTTCATGTTTGCTGTGTTGTCGAATGGAATAACACATGAATATGTCTTTAAAGTTGCATTTGCATGCGACAATAATTGGTTCCTGTTTTGTTTCTGCTTTTCTTGTATGAAATGTGATTCTTTTCATTCGCTTAGGTGATAGTGATTAGAGTATAGAAATGCATTTAGAAAATTACATTATTACATTTTTTGGGAGCCAGGGGGCCCTGGCCCAGGGCTATACCTTTTGTGTGAATGATATATATATCTAACATGTAAGCTAAAAATAATAGTGGAGTTTCTTCTTGTGGCAAGTCGGCACATGAATAGTGGAATATTGGTAACCATTAAATTACATAGGTGAATGTTTTATTTAATTTAGCATCATCTAGCTAGGAACATATATACTAGCTGTTGACCAAGGAGAAAAAACATTAATCTAGCTAAAAGGTCGATAAATTCTCTTATCTGTATGGAATATTTGTACTGTACGAGGATTTGATTTTTATTCGACTTCATAAAATTATTCGACTTCATAAAATCACATTTCATACAAGAAAAGCAAAAACAAAACAGGAACCAATTATTGTCGCATGCAAATGCAACTTTAAAGACATATTCATGTGTTAAAATTTCCCGCATCTGTGCGTTCTTACCTAATTTATATATCACAATCAGAAAATTTGTTTTCTAGTAGTTAATCACCTAAACAAGCGAATGAGTCCAAAATATTAGTTAGAAAATCCGTCTTAGATCCGGTTCATAGTGGTCTAGTAGTTAAAAATTTGTTTTGTGGATTTTAGGTAGGATTTGAGTTTATCCAATGAAAATTTAATTATGTTGGTTACTAGAGATACTTTAAATGATAAAAATGTTCCATTCTAACACATGTTTTAAGGATTAACTAGATTTTAACGTGTGCGGGCGCCCAGAGTAAATTTTTGTATAGATTTAATTTTGTGGGGTAATTTTTTTTATAGATTTAATTTTGTGTACCTAGTTTTTTTTTTGTTTAAAAAGGTTGTTTGAAAACATGTTTCCTTATTAAAAAAAGGTTGTTTGGAAACAAATTCCTAAAGTGTTTATGTTTTAATAGTATAGATGTGGATTCAGATTTTTTTCTTCTCATGCTATAAAATAAATTTATAATTAAAGATCACACTGTACTCTATTTCGTTTAAACAATTATAATGATGGTTTTGATTGGTAGTCATAGCTAGTTTCAATAACAAGTTTGTTGCTTTTTAGAGAGATAAATGTTAACAACTGTAAGAGAAAATGGTAAGAAAAAAATACAGTTTTGTTGAAACAAAAGATCGAACAGTAATTAATTACGATTGATGGCAAATTGTTTGTTCTTACACAAATTTAACCATCTCGTTTTTCATCTTCCAACCATACAATTTAACCGTTTGTTTTATCTGCATCCAACTAAACCATCCATCAAACCCAACATGTGATATGATTAGATGTTTTGTTCTAATATATAAATAATTTTCCTATGAAATCAAAGTTAGACAATGATAACTTTTAGATATAGAATTTATTCTTTCTATGATGCTATAGTTGGATGCAGTGGGCCTGGAAATATAATATTTTCCTATGAAATGAACACCATTAATATATGTACAAGAACACCATTAATAAACCGGTTCTTAAAGTTCTTATTCTCGTAATTGGTCTATGTATAGTGTATAATCCTCTTCGCATATATATATATATAGACTCCGGATAGGTAATGAACCCTAGCTAAAATGTTATAGTAATTGAAGAATCTAATTGATCCATTAATGTTTAAAGTTTTGATATATTCATTGTACATATATTATATTGACATCAAATATGTTTAGCTATAGTTCACCTATTACATATGAAAAAAGCATAACACATTCACTTTTAGTTGATAACTACTAGAACGACGGGAAAACATACTGATAATCAAGATTTTTGCAAATATTTTCACTAACAGAAAATATGTGTTCCCGTCGTTCTAGTAATCTAATGTATACCCTCTATGTTTAGCATGCAGGCTAATATATCTATTTTACTGGTCACTCGTAATATAGCTTCTGAAATTAACATACGTTATATATCAATGACGTCTAAACGTGCAACATGTTTACGATAAACAAATCTAAATAGGCAAATATCTGTTGTTGTCAAATGCTTGTTGCTAAAGTGAGTCATGAGATGCTCATAAAAATAACGTGAATCAAATTAGTTGAAAAACTCCGGTGTTTAACATCTACATGGTTCATTACTAAATTAAATAGCGTAACACGTGACTAAGAACAGTATAAAAACACCATTAAGAACCGGTTCTTAAACTTTTTGCCCAGATAAACAGCTTTGTTGCAGTTTTCATACTCATTGGACAACTGACTCTAACGGTATGGTCATATGCGAAACAAAAATTCTTACATTGATTCACCATAACTGGTAATTTTCTTTTAATGGTTCATAAATATCAGCTCGTATCTTAAATTACAGGGCCGGATCTTGACTTTAGCGGGTGTCACGGTTGCGATATCTGCATCTCCATTTGTTGCACTTGGGAATTTGGTTGCTATTGCCATATGGCCAACTTGGGTTACAGTTGCTGTGTCTGAAACCCTGAGAAAGGTTTGTGGTTTATATCCAATCTCTTTCGTGTTGCCTTACTGTTCGATTAATTACACTTGCACTACTCTGTAGGTGACAACTTATGTTGTAACTAGACCTGGGAGGGAACTTTTGTTCACTGTTGTTTCACCTCTCGGCCTCCAACAAGCAGCACAGAGTTCACATTTGGCAAAGTCGAAACAAATGGCTGTGCCACGTTATATATCTGCGTTGATAGCTCTCTCGTTGGCGATATTATCACCCCCATAACCTGTAATTTAATCACAGGAACACGCATCAAACCTGGAACGTAAAATTAAACTCCACCAACGAGCTCACGATCACAAAACCAAGGATTGAAATTGTAACAAAGCATTTTCAGAAGATTCACTGAAACCAAAAAGTCTTAAAAGAGGCATAAACTACTGCTCTAAAGAGATTTAAATGCCCAAAAATTCCTAATTTCCAGATTAGTCGGCAATTTCTGCCAATTCTTTTACCTGGTGAGGCTTCGGAGGGTAGGAGGTGGATCGACGGATAATCTCTACGAGGGGGAGGAGGAAAGCTAGGGTTTTCCCAGAACCGGTGGCAGCGTCGACTGTAACATCCTTGTGGCTGCAGAGTAAAGGGATCGTCTCGGCCTGAACCGGAGTGCAGAACTCGAAACCGGACCTTTCAAGCCCCTCGATGATATCGTCGGAGAGCGGAGGTTCGAGGTCGGAGAAACGCGTCCCCGTTAACGCTTTGTTAGTGTTCGGCGATGAATCCATGACGGCCGCCGCTGCTTCTCGTCGCTCACTTCTGCTTTTATGTTAGAAGTGACGTTTTTATAGGCGACATAAAAAACGGTGCAAATCGGTTTGGTATTGTGTTTAAAATTTGTGGCCCAAACTAATTGCCCTAGAAGATTCAGATTTCAAATTCTTTGCCCTTTATAATATGGTATTGGTAACACTAGTCAACATTGAAAAGGCCAATGAAATGTCAGTTTCACAGAGTTTTGGTAAAGCAGGAAAGAATAATAAGATTGAACTGTTGGTTCAAGAGGCCAATCCTTGTTCTTGTAAGCTTGATCTCAAGACAGATGTTGATTGTGGAAAGGGAGTTTTGGTTAAGAGATATGATGCTGCATGTGTAGCACGGAAGAGAAGCGGATTCGACCTGGATCAGGATGATGTTTTTAGTTGCTTGAATGATGATTTATTCAGAGTTCCAATTGAGGAAAAAGATCCAATTAAGCTATGGAAAGCAATGAAACAGAACAGTTTTTTTTTCTAATCCACACGGTGGGATTTCAGAAACATCAAGCAGCTGTCTTCTCATGCCTCCAAGGAAACATAGAGATTTCGAGAAAGATAGAGATTGCGAGGAAGGAAGAAGTTGACAGGTTTGCTAGGCTAGCTTCTCCTAGTGGACTCCTCAATGAATTGAACCCTGGAATTATAAACCATGTGAGAAACAAAAAGCAAATACTTTCCATTATTGAAAGCATTGTCAAGTCTGATAAAGATTCTGGAAACTTCTATCACCCATCGATGAGGCATAGTAAAACAATTAGAACATAATAAAGTATTAAAAACCAACAAGAACTTCACTGTACTAAAGAAATTCAAAATACAAAACAAACAAGAAAAAAAAGGCCAAGTTTACTCCATTCTCAAAAGAAGAGCGTATTTCCCTCTGTACAATATTTTACCTATGTATATAGCAGAATCCAAAATCTGAGTTAAGCTTATTCCGATTTGCAAGAAAACCCATCACCACAGAAAAAAGCTATACACGACATCATCCATAATTGAAAGTCCATCATCTCAAAATAATAACTCTCATCATCTCAAATTAATTAAACGAGCATCTTTCCGAGGCACATTCTCAAACCGCCGGAAGGAGATGGCTACAGCTTCTCCGAGAATTGGCGTGATTTCCGGAAAGCGAAACGGACTAAATTGCAACTGGTGATAAGGAAGTCCGAGCGGTAATCGGAGAAGTCACTTCCGACCACCATTCCCGTAAAAATCAAAGCCTCTATAGGAACCAACCTCCACAGTTATAACCTAAACGGACTAACAAATATATGATTTTTGAATACGTGATTTTTGTCGAATGCATAATCCTTTCATGAATGATGATGATACACAAAAATCAAATTAAACGAATATACTAGTAGTTCACTTGATACAAAAAAAAGCAATGAATATTCACAAAAAGGGAGAAAAATAATAATAATCAAGCAGCCATCATTTCTGACGAGTCTTAAAGTTATAAATTCTTAAAGTTATAATCAAGCAGCCATCATTTCTTATACTGTTCTTAATGGTGTTCTTATACTGTTCTTAGTCACGTGTCAATCTCTAATTCGTCGGATTTTTTTTTTTGCCAAATTTTTTTAAAACTTTTTCTTAACTTAACAAAAAAAATTATTTTTTTTTTTCAACTTTTTCTTAACTTCAACTTTAAAATTCTAAACTTTTTTACATATTAATGATTTGGAATCGTTCGGTGGGTGAACATGAAGCGATTCATAGACAATATCAGAAGGAAACCCAAATTGAGCGTTATTTTGTATTTTTTTTTTCAAAATCTATATTTAAAATGTTATGTTTTTATGTTAACTATGTTTAATTAAAAAAATAAACTCTATTTAAAATAAAACAAAATTATTAATTTTTTTTTGTAAGAACCCATAATAAGGTTTCTAACAATAAAGCAGCAAAAACAAAAATTTCTTAACAGAATTTCTTAACTTCAAATTTATAATTAAATATTATTTAAGAAATCCAAATGGTTTTTTAACTAGTCAACAAACCTTTGCCAACGTGGAATGCGACACACTAACAAATCAGATACTAACTGCACTAAAACACACTTTTTTTTATGCTGCACGAATCAAGAGCTTAATATCAAATTATTTATAATTTAGTATTTTCTCAGTTTCATAAAGAATGACATTTTAAAGTTAATTTTTTGTTTTAAAAAATTGTTGTTTTACTATTTCAATGGAACTTGTCGAATTAAATTTTCAAAATTATCTTTTACTCAAAGCTAATAAATGTTGCATTTAAATAATCTTGAATTAATTATGAATATATTAAATAAAAGTATATTAATATACTTTTTTATTAAATGTGTGAAATATGTCAAAATAACATTTTTTGTTAAACATAAAGAGTAATAACGTCAAATTAATAGCAATTCTAGACCGAAACAAATTGAGTTAAATTAATGAATTGGAATAATGTTATACATTGTACACGCCAATAACTTTAATATAACTTTTTTTTTTGGTCGACTACTTTAATATAACTTATAAATGCCAAATGCATGAATATTAATTCTTACCTAACTTAGTACTGCATTGCTTAATGCTTATCTTATGAGGCACTTTCACCGTTTCACGTGGTTCACGTGAGAGAAAGAAATAATTCACCAGATTTTTTCTTTGTGTTGTGTTGGCCCAATCCAGTACCAAGCCCAGTCTCGATTCAAAGTTTTGGGTTTATAATGTATACCATATGATTCAGTAATATTCGAATTTAGTTCTGGTTCGAGTTTTGTTGGGTCGATTTATGTTTTCATTATGTGAGTTTTCATAGTTGAGTGGAGCTTTTGTAATTTGCAAAAGTGTGTTTTTAAGAAATTTGTATAAAGCAGAAAGACATGAATTGAGAGATAATGACAGTTTGTTACCTTATACTTTTTCACATATCAAAAATCTCAATGCCATTAATATAACTACAGTAAAAAAAGAAAAAAAATACATATAAGCAAATGTTATCTCAGTACACATGCAACTTGAAGATAATTTCATTTTGAATTCAAAATTTACTGTACTCATATGTAGTACATGTGAGTATATTCGTAAGTACTCATACATGTACCCAAACGTACGGGTACTCGAAAATATCCGTCTGAGGCCTTAATACTTATGGACTAACAACACGGTGTAACGCTCCACTAAGGTTTTACTTCAGTATTGTTCCACATTATTACAAATTGTTGGAAGTAAGTTTAACAGCGATTTTTAACATGGTGTAGGCAGTGGCAGAGCCATAAAAAATGTTTACCGAGATCATAATATTTTTTGAACTAAAAATAATTACATAAATTTCACTGAAAAATAAAAATATCACCACTAATAAAAAATTTAAAGATGTACTCTACGCTCACTCATATCTTAGAATCGCTTTATCACTGTTTCGTTTGTCACTAATTCACTATGTCAAATACCCGTTTTTCAATAAAACAAACTAGATAGTCGCTTAAAAAGTCATCACCAATACTATTACGCGAGGTTGTCTTCACAATATTCATTGCAGAGAGAAACATTTTTCAACGGTCGCGGTCGCAACAGAAAAAACCAAACATAGCTTTAAAAGACGATAAACCAAATGATGAGAAATATGTTTTTTTTGTCTCCACCAATACACGAGCAAGATAACCAAGACTTTCTAGATTAGCAAACCTTTCATCATTTTACACATTATCAAGATAGATGTCAAGTTGATGATCAGGAGATCTCCGCTCCATAAAACTAAAGTCATCTGGATAAATTTAATAGGAGTCAAAAATTATTGGGCTATAGTTAAAATAAATTTAATAGGGATCAAAAATTATTTTGGACTAGAATCAATTTAAAATATTTAACAAAAGTTAAATTAGTTTTAAAATTTTCACATGGGTCACTTGACCCCTCTCCCTGTGAAATGCCTCCACCACTGGGTGTAGATGAAGCTGTTCGCTGTGATTCTGTATATTAAAGATATATTTGTTCATTTTAAGCGTGATGCAGTTAGGATCGTGAATCTTTGTAATATGTAAATTAAATTAGTATTTTCTATATAATAAATATTTCAGACCACAATAAACCTTTATTTTTAATAAACAATATGTAAAAATCTTTGATTAATACTCGGTTTATTCTCACTAGATCTTTATTAAATGTCGCAGGTAAGAAAATTTCGAACATTGATTTTCTAATATTATGTGATTCGTTGTTAATATTCTTTAGATATTCTATCGCATTCTTTTTGCTACTACTTTAATGTATATATAGGAGTATTTTATATATATATATATAAGCTACGATGGCCGTCTAGTCCAGTGGTTAGTTATTACTGTTGACCGTCTGTGTATGCGACTCCCATATGCTGTGGTTTATGAGATTCACATATTACGTCCGTTGAACATTTCACTAATTTATAAATCTTGTAATATATGTACATTAATCTCACCGTGAAGGCGTGACGTATACTTATTCTTCTTTTTTTTTTTGTTCTGAAATTTCATTCTTTATTTCTCAACCCTTTTCGGGATCCTCCTCTTAAAGAGGCAATATTTGTTGTTCTTCATACGTACTGTTATGAGGATTAGAGCTAATTTTACACACTGATAGCTAGTAAAACTAAATGAATTAATTGTTTAATTATGCTCACCTCAACATATTATTTATCTCATAACCTAAAGTATATACATTAAGACCAAAGTGGTACCCTATGATGCCTGCGACAACGAAAAAAAGAAAGATAATAAAACTATAATAATTGGTTCATGTTTGCTGTGTTGTCGAATGGAATAACACATGAATATGTCTTTAAAGTTGCATTTGCATGCGACAATAATTGGTTCCTGTTTTGTTTCTGCTTTTCTTGTATGAAATGTGATTCTTTTCATTCGCTTAGGTGATAGTGATTAGAGTATAGAAATGCATTTAGAAAATTACATTATTACATTTTTTGGGAGCCAGGGGGCCCTGGCCCAGGGCTATACCTTTTGTGTGAATGATATATATATCTAACATGTAAGCTAAAAATAATAGTGGAGTTTCTTCTTGTGGCAAGTCGGCACATGAATAGTGGAATATTGGTAACCATTAAATTACATAGGTGAATGTTTTATTTAATTTAGCATCATCTAGCTAGGAACATATATACTAGCTGTTGACCAAGGAGAAAAAACATTAATCTAGCTAAAAGGTCGATAAATTCTCTTATCTGTATGGAATATTTGTACTGTACGAGGATTTGATTTTTATTCGACTTCATAAAATTATTCGACTTCATAAAATCACATTTCATACAAGAAAAGCAAAAACAAAACAGGAACCAATTATTGTCGCATGCAAATGCAACTTTAAAGACATATTCATGTGTTAAAATTTCCCGCATCTATGCGTTCTTACCTAATTTATATATCACAATCAGAAAATTTGTTTTCTAGTAGTTAATCACATAAACAAGCGAATGAGTCCAAAATATTAGTTAGAAAATCCGTCTTAGATCCGGTTCATAGTGGTCTAGTAGTTAAAAATTTGTTTTGTGGATTTTAGGTAGGATTTGAGTTTATCCAATGAAAATTTAATTATGTTGGTTACTAGAGATACTTTAAATGATAAAAATGTTCCATTCTAACACATGTTTTAAGGATTAACTAGATTTTAACGTGTGCGGGCGCCCAGAGTAAATTTTTGTATAGATTTAATTTTGTGGGGTAATTTTTTTTATAGATTTAATTTTGTGTACCTAGTTTTTTTTTTGTTTAAAAAGGTTGTTTGAAAACATGTTTCCTTATTAAAAAAAGGTTGTTTGGAAACAAATTCCTAAAGTGTTTATGTTTTAATAGTATAGATGTGGATTCAGATTTTTTTCTTCTCATGCTATAAAATAAATTTATAATTAAAGATCACACTGTACTCTATTTCGTTTAAACAATTATAATGATGGTTTTGATTGGTAGTCATAGCTAGTTTCAATAACAAGTTTGTTGCTTTTTAGAGAGATAAATGTTAACAACTGTAAGAGAAAATGGTAAGAAAAAAATACAGTTTTGTTGAAACAAAAGATCGAACAGTAATTAATTACGATTGATGGCAAATTGTTTGTTCTTACACAAATTTAACCATCTCGTTTTTCATCTTCCAACCATACAATTTAACCGTTTGTTTTATCTGCATCCAACTAAACCATCCATCAAACCCAACATGTGATATGATTAGATGTTTTGTTTGTTTAAAATTCAGAGTTGTAACTTGTAACATATTGCTTATAAGTAATTCTAATAATAGATGATGATCTGAACAAGATTTTAAGTCTCACATTAAAACTATTTAACGTAGGTGTAACCATTTTCACGTTGAAATTATATATTCATGACTTAGTGTTACTTAAATTGAGTGTTTATCAGAGATACAAATATGCCATGTCATACTCTCATATACTTATATACTTGTACAGATAGTTAGAGAGAGAATACAGAAACTATACTTGTATATATACGATACTTTGTATAGTCTTTCATAATTAATAAAGAAATATCTTCCATATTCAATTTCTTCTGTTATGGTATCAGAGCGATGAGCACAGCTCATCAATTTCTTCGATTCTTCATCGTTTCTCAATTTTTTTGACCTTGATTCTTCGGTTTCGTCCGATTAATCTCTTCTTATCTTCGATTTTCGGAAATCCTTCTGATCAATCGTTTCGTTCCTCTCAGATTTTCGGATTTTTTTTTTCTCTGATTTGAGATCGTGATTTCTTCTGTTCTTCATCTTCTTCGTTTTCTTCAATTTTGGATCGGTACTACACAGATTCACCTCTGGATTGTGATTTCCTTGCTGATTCCATGGGAAAACGAAAGACTAACTCGAAGTACAGAACCGCGACTTCTGATTCCACAGAGAATGGTTCACCGAAGGATCGGGATGACATCCGCACCTCGCTTTCTCCGATTCGTGAAGTTTCTAGATCTTCAAATCGAGCTGCTGCAACTCCTCCGATTCGCACCGCAGCTTCTCGCTACTTTGAGGTATCTGATTCTCCTGATAATATACACAGTCCCTATCATCTCCATAGTTCAGATCACCCTGGTCTAGTCTTAGCTTCTGAGCTGTTAGATGGAACGAATTATGGTGTATGGATTGTGGCTATGACGACAAGTCTAGAAGCAAAGAATAAGATTGGATTTATTGATGGTTCGATAGTTAAACCTGATGAGAATGATCCATATTATAAGATATGGTGTCGCTGCAACAGCATGGTGAAGTCTTGGCTTCTTAACAGTGTCTCTAAGAAAATCTATACTAGTGTGTTGTACTTCAAAGCTGCTTCTGATATATGGAAGGATCTCCACACAAGATTTCACAAATCCAACTTACCAAGACTTTACAAGCTGAGACATCAGATTCACTCTCTTCGTCAAGGAAGTATGGACTTATCTTCATACCATACTCAAACCCAATCCCTTTGGGAAGAGCTTTCTAGTCTTCAAGTAACTGCTGGTACAGTTGCAGATCTTTTGGCACAGAATAAAACCAACAGAGTCATAGACTTTCTCATGGGACTTAATGACAGTTATGACAATATACGCAGTCAAATCCTTATGAAGAAGAGTCTTCCTAATCTTTCAGAGGTCTACAACATTCTGGATCAAGAAGATAGTCAACGATCTGCCAGAATTACTTCTCATCATGGAGTTGATCCATCAGCTTTCCAAGTTTTAGCTAAACAAAAGCGATTATCTTTTCCTTTTAATAATAATCTCAGTGATGAACCTTTTGATCTACTTCACATTGATATTTGGGGTCCATTTTCTGTCACAACTTATGAAGGATATCGCTATTTTTTAACTATTGTTGATGATCATAGTCGTGCTACTTGGGTTTACTTGCTTAAGTCTAAGTCTGATGTTTTGACTGTCTTTCCTGATTTTATCACATTAGTTGAAACTCAATTTAATAAGAAAGTCAAAGCAGTTAGGTCTGACAATGCTCCTGAGTTATCTTTTGTCAATCTTTATAAAAACAAATGTATTCTTTCTTACCATTCCTGCCCAGAAACTCCAGAACAAAACTCAGTAGTCGAAAGAAAACATCAGCACATTCTCAATGTTGCTAGAGCTTTGATGTTTCAGTCTCACATTCCCCTTATCTATTGGGGTGACTGTATACTCACTGCTGTTTTTCTTATTAATCGACTACCATCTCCTATTCTCAACAATAAATCTCCCTATCAGTTACTCACTGCCAACACCCCTGAATATCACGAGTTGAAAACTTTTGGTTGTCTCTGTTACAAGAGTACTTCCACCAAATCTAGGACCAAATTTGATCCTAGAGCAAAAGCTTGCGTTTTCATTGGATATCCAGCAGGATACAAAGGCTACAAACTGCTGGATCTTGAAACCAATAGTATTTTCATTTCCAGGCATGTCATTTTTCATGAACATATATTTCCTTTTGTTGGTTCCTCTCTTTCTGATACAACAAAAGCTTTCTTTCATGTTCCTGCAAATCCTGATGTTTGTATGCCCTCTGCAACAACATCTTCTGGTGATACATTGCCCGTGGCGAATTCACCTTCTGATGATAGTTTGCCTTTAGCAACTACATCACATAGAACACGCAATAAACCTTCCTACTTGCAGGACTATCTCTGTCAATCCATTCATTCATTATATCCTCTCTCCGCTTATCTGTCCTATGATAAGCTTTCATCTATTCATTTCTCTTTTGTAAACTCAATTCTTCTTTGTTCTGAACCCCATAATTTTACTGAGGCAAAGAAGTCCAAGGAGTGGTGTAAGGCTGTGGATGAGGAGTTTGATTCTTTAGAAGGTCTTGACACTTGGGATGTTTGTTCTCTACCTGAGGGAAAGAAGACAGTTGGTTGCAAATGGGTTTTTAAACTCAAGCTACACGCAGATGGTAGTCTTGAAAGACACAAGGCACGGCTGGTTGCCAAAGGTTACACTCAACAAGAGGGAATAGACTTTGTTGATACTTTTTCACCAGTGGCTAAAATGGTTACTGTAAAACTGATTTTTGCTGTGGCTGCCAAGAAAAAGTGGTTTTTGCACCAACTGGACATATCGAATGCTTTTCTGAATGGTGGATTGTCAGAGGAGATTTATATGGACTTGCCTCCTGGATATGCTGCAAGAAAGGGGGACTCTCTTCCTTCTAATGCTGTGCTTCGTTTGAAGAAGTCCATTTATGGTTTAAAACAGGCCTCAAGACAGTGGTTTCTTAAGTTCTCCACCACCTTAGTGAGTTTGGGTTTTGAGAAGATCAATGGAGATCATACCCTGTTTCTTTGTGTCTCCGATAACAAGTTCATCATGGTTCTGGTTTATGTTGACGATATAATCATAGCCAGCAACAATGAGGATGATGTTTCATTCTTTGTGACACAACTTCAGACCTGTTTCAAGCTCAGAGATTTGGGTCAGCCAAAATATTTCTTAGGCCTTGAGATAGCTCGATCTGCTGCTGGAATCTCTATTTGCCAGCATAAATATGTTCTGGAAATGTTAACTGATGCAGGATTATTGGGTTGTAAACCGTCATCTATTCCAATGGATCCGAGCAATAAGCTTTCTGCTGAGTCTGGTGATCTACTTCCTGATGCTGAACCTTATCGAAGGCTGATTGGGAAACTCATGTACCTCACTATCACACGTCCTGACATATGTTTTGCTGTCAACAAACTCTGTCAATACTCTTCTGCTCCTAGACAATCACATCTTCAGGCTGCTCACAAGGTTCTTCATTATCTCAAAGGGACTATTGGTCAAGGACTTTTCTATCCTGCTGATGATGATTTCCAGGTCAAAGCATTTTGTGATTCAGATTGGGCACAGTGTCCTGATACAAGAAGATCTGTCTCAGGCTTTTGCATATTCATTGGTGACTCTCTTGTTTCATGGAAATCAAAGAAACAACAAGTTGTTTCCAAATCTTCTGCAGAGGCAGAATATAGAGCAATGTCATTCACTGCTTCAGAAGTTGTTTGGCTTTCTCGGATGCTCTCTGATCTTCATGTTTCTTCCCCTTCTACACCTGTTCTCTATTGTGATAGTACTGCAGCTCTTCATATCGCTAAAAATCCGGTATTTCATGAAAGAACTAAACACATAGAAAAAGATTGTCATTCTATCAGGGAGAAGATTGAGGCTGGTGAATTGAAGACTCTTCATGTCAGATCAGAGAATCAGTTGGCTGATACTTTTACTAAGCCACTCTATCCTACTATGTTTCACCGTTTTATGTCCAAGATGGGTCTCATTAACATATTGACGCCATCTTGAGGGGGACTATCAGAGATACAAATATGCCATGTCATACTCTCATATACTTATATACTTGTACAGATAGTTAGAGAGAGAATACAGAAACTATACTTGTATATATACGATACTTTGTATAGTCTTTCATAATTAATAAAGAAATATCTTCCATATTCAATTTCTTCTGTTAGTGTTGTTTTTTGTTATTGTATTCGTTATACTATTTATAACTTAAGTCATTATTTGTTGCATGAACCTAAAATAAAGTGACAAAGGCCAAACACTCTTTAACATGGTCGCTACATTCTTAATCATCTCACATCATAATATATATATTGGTTTTTTGGATATCACAATATAATTTTATAAATTTGTTAAACCAAAGTATCATATTTAATTTTAGTATGTGCATTTGTGTCAGCGACTCAGCATCAACTAAAAAACATGGATGGTATGTCACTGTCTCCTGCCTCCTCTCGATATTTGTTTCTTACTCATCTTCGTACGGAAACTAATATTTAACCATAGATGGTGGAAACTATTTCGACAAAAAAAATTAGTGGAAACTGAAACAAAAAGTTGTCAATGCATTTATAATTCGCGAAGGAGCGAGGTCGTTATAAATTTGATCAAACGTTGGAAAGGAAATATAAGGACGATTCGTCCTGGACGAAGGTACTTTATATATATCATAATTTTCTTAGAACGTATTTGTTAAAAAAACCTGTAGCCGATTTAGGAAAGCTTACTATAAACTTAAGAAAACTTTCTGAATATGTTGTGGCATCACAAAAAATGATGTACTTTTCAAAATACCCTTGAGTGGTACTCTTCTTCTGCATCGCCCGCGTCTTTTGGTTACAAAATATGTAAGGAAATATAATTAACAAGTGATGTGTAGTCATTGTTTCTTGGACCCTAATTAATACGAGCGAAGAACAAAGAATGAAATAATTGCAAATTCGGGTAACAAATTAAACTTATGATGGGGCATTCGTACCGACCGAAGATGCTCTACAATCTATCTACACATTTTTTTTGTCAGCAACATAATAGTACATTTTTATGTGTGTGTAAATATAATGCATTTGCAGTTTAATCGGAGCATTGATGGCCATAGCATTGTAAGTGGATGCTTCACTTTACTACTACATTTGCATTATGAGCATTCAATTGATATTTTTGTAGTTATATCATATATATATATATATATATATTTAAGTATGAACGAAAACAGACTATTTAATTTTTGTTTTTATTCCTTGCGGACTCAGGAGTAATTCCAGGTCCTAATTAGTTCAGACTAATTTTTCGAGAGGCGTGAATCCGCTCAGTTGTATCCCACATGGCCAAACAATTGTATTGGTAATTCCGCTCCCGCGGAAAGGGAACCACCCCACTACCACCTTTTGGTTCGACTATTTAAATCTGTAAACAATTTGTTTTCTACAATAGTACATCGTGAAAATTTTAAGCATAGACATATACTTTTTTTTTTGTCTTATGCACCTTAACACATATACAAACAAACAAGAATTGAAATTGATTTTTGCTCATATAGGGGATTTGTTTGATATCAGCAACGACACAATAGCGATAACATGTTTTTTCGTCACCTACATGATAACCAGAGCCGACCCTGAATTTTAAGGGATCGTAATCTAGAGATAAAAATGAGCTGTTTTATAATGAACTCATGATATGTAGTATTAAACACTTACATTTTACCACTAGTTTAATTTTTTTTATAAGAATTTAAAAGCCAAAAATTGTATATAAAAACGAGAGCCGCAACTCTATTGTTGATCCAGAGGATCACCAAGGATGATTAGAGATATATTAAGAGGTTGAAAGGCGAGATTTCCGTTAATGGAACGAGTTTGACTTAATCGCGGGGTAGATCGGGTATTACGACGAACAGGTCGAGGACCGTATTCCTTGTATTAATAATCGGAAAGGGTGAACAGTTTAGATTTACGAACTAGTTCCGACGGAAATCCAGTTCGGTGTTCTAAACGGCGTTGTCTTGTTACAATACAGAGAGATCGGGTATATGGTCTAGTGAGAGAGTAAAAAGATGCGTCTTTTTCTCATAAATGCATACTAAGGGGTATATATAGCGGGGGTTGACTTCCTGTTCCCCGAAATTCTGGAGTGACGTGGCGCTTTTGGCGCCTTTTGGGGGCAAGGCCTCTCGAAGAGGCGTGTTCCAGATCTTCTGACAGATACGTTATGATGAGCCCGGTGTCATATTCCTACGAAAATAGCACACTGTTCACCGAACTACCATCCACGTGTCGTCTTTCCCTTTGGTTTCTCTATGCAGAGTTGGTGAAGCGTTGAGCTCGGCGCCATACTCCTATGTGGGTAGCATACTGTTCACCGAACTGCTCTCCACGTGTCGTCTTTTCCTTTGGTTTCTCTGTGCAGAGTTGGTGAAGCGTTGGATCGAGCCCGGGACACGTTTTCGCGAGCTCGGACGAATCTGAAATAAGAGACCGGGGTGCCAGGTCGGTGTTCTCTCAAATCGAACGTTGAATTTTGTTGACCTGATCGAGGAGGGTCTTTTTGCTGAGATGGACCTAGTTAATTGGGGGTGCTAAGCCCACCTTCAATATCTATATATATATGATTGATTTGTTTGGGCTCAGAGCTGGCCTGATAATAACAATTTGGCAATAAAATCATGTTCGATTAGTTATGACCATTTCAACGTCACAATTTAGCAACGAAAATTAGAGAAGTGATATTCTCACACGAATAGAACATACGAAAATAATGTATTTTTTTCTATCATGTCCTGAATTTACGAAGAGCTTGCAGATGTATCATGCATATATACAAATACAATAATAATATCTCCTTGTTCAGGACCCGATCCTCAGCTTGTGAATCCTGATCTCGACTATATGTATGTATACGAACATTTTTAATTTTTCTTTGGAGTCCTTGCTTTGAGGAACATGCTAAAGTTTAACAAAAAAAGTTTCTAAACTTAATAATGCACGGTCTTTCATAAAACATGCAAAAAGGAAACTAGTTTTGACATCATTATAAGTTAAAAGTTAATAGATTTAATTTAGCGAAACAAACTCAAAAACTTCGGAGCCAAAATATATTTCAAGCTTAATACTCCTTAAATTTTTAATGTTTACACATTTGCCCATACAGTTTTTTTAGTTCATAGAAATCGAATTCGACTAAACAGAACAATGGACACTGATTTCACTTACTCACTAGCTAGGAGGAGATATACGCTATTTTCTTATTTTTGACAATAGTTGTTATCATGTTACACCAGTCGAAGAAAAATAATAATATTGGCTCTATAAGGATCTATCAACTTGAGAGTCATTTGAGCACGTTTTAGATTGGTTCATTAAACTTGATCTATATATAATTAAATTGCATATCGACCCAAAAAAACAACCTCGGTCTATTTTTTCTAGGGGTGGGCATTTCGGTTTAATTTCGGGTTCGGTTCGTGTTCGGTTCGGTTTATTCGGGTTGAATAAAACTCTAGCCGAACTCAACCGAAATAAGTTTGGTTCGGTTTATGTTTAGTTCGGTTTGGTTTAGTTCGGTTCGGTTGTACTTTGGTTTGGTTTTAGTTCGGTTTTTAAAAAATTAACTTATAAAAACAAGAATTCTAACGAAACGTAAACAAAACGAAGTCATAAAAAAATCATTCCCTAAAAGTCTAAAACCACTTAGTTCGGTTTATAACCTTTATGGTGAAGAACCGAAGATTCCACCATGTGTATTATTATTTTAATATTATTAATTAACTAATTAACAAAAATACATTTGTTTATCGGTTCGGTTTGGTTTAAAACCGAACCAAACCGAACCGTTCGGATTGAGAAAAACTTCGACCAAATGGTTAGGTATTAACTCTGATTTGATTTGGGTCGGTTTGAGTTCGGTTTGGTTCGGTTGGTTCGGTTCAATTGCGTACCCCTAATTTTTTCACATGGTAGCTTTTCCGACTGGCCAGTATTTGTTTTAAAAAAATATATATAATTCAGTAATTTAATAGTTTTTTCACTTAATATTTGATTTAAGAAAAGCAGATCATTTTCCTTCATAAATAAATAGTTTGAATACAAATTTCCGATTGATGTGTTTTTTTTGGAAATGAAAAAAGTTTGTGTATTAAAATGTTAATAAAAATTAAGTTAGTGTATTTTTATGAAATTTTCAATAGACTAAAAGAATTTATTCTGAATCACTCTCAAATATAGCCAAACAAGAGGAAACATAGTGAAAAAATAAAAATAAAAATCACTCTTACGGTGGACATGACAAAAACAATTGTCTCCGCTTCTCTCTCCTCGGAGTAAACGAGAGTAATAAAATAAATATTAAATTATTCTAAATTACTTAGATTTACTTAAGAGTGTCAAAATGGATCAATCAATGACATTAAGCTAATGAGTTAGGTCGACCCAATCCACTAAGCTAATGAGTTAGGTCGACCCGTGATCTAATAAATTAAATGGGTTAATATTAAATAATTAAATGGGTTGACCTAATAACTCATTATGTATATACTTAGTCATTTTTGCAAGAAAACACATAATCATGTTTGAGTGGAAAAATATGATTATGGCGAGAAAATACATTTTGGTGGAAAAACGTGAAATCACATTTTTGGTGTAAAAACGCGGGATTACATTTTTGATGATAAAATATGAAATTATGTTTTTGACAGAAAACAGAATCACATTTTTAGCATAAAACACGGGATACACTTTTGACAAGAAACCACAAAAGCTAATTTTTGGCGGAAAACACGAAATTTCGTTTTTGGCGGGAAAATACAGAATCTTATTTATGGCGAGAATATGCGAAATCATGAATTGACGGGAAATAACAAAATTAAGTTTTTGGTGGAAAATATGGAATCAGGTTTTGGCAAAAAAAATGTAGAATTACGTTTTTGTCGGGAAAATTGATTTTGGTTCGCACATTTAATTTTTGTTTGGTTTACATTTTTATTAAAAAGTTATTGAGTTAATATATAACCATGGATAACCATTAACTTGTTAGATCAAGTGCATTGGGGTGTCTCAATGAGACACCCCAATAAAATAAAGAAAAGAAAAGAAAAGAGAAGAAGAAGAGAAGAAGAAGAGTGTCTCAAATGAGACACTTTACAAAAAAGTTGAGACACCCTCAAATATATGTGTCATAATTTGATTGGTCTAATTTTTTTTTTAATTTAATTAGATAACTAAAAAAAATAATTAGTATTTTTATTTTGACACATGACATCCTTGTGGATGTATCATGGATGCAGATCTTACAGTTCAACGCATGTCAACCTAGTCTAATTGATCCAACAACCCAATTGGCCCATGAATCTATATGACTTATTATCTTTTATCCATTAAAATTCACATATTAGGTTGGATTGGGTCGATCCATTAGTGTTAATCCATTATGACACCACTAGATTTACTCTAATTGAGAGTAAATATTTTCATCCATATTTTTCTTTTATTTCATCTAAATTACTCTGAATTAATTTATAGAATTTATAGAGTTCCAATGCTATTAATTTATAGAGTTTTTACTATACATGTATACATACATGTCAGTGTGGTGTAGAGACTAGAGGAGTTTTCTTAATTCGAATCTGTTTTTTTCTTTAATATTTCTCACTCAAAAGGAGTTTTATTGTTCTCCTTTTTTACAGTCAAGGAAAAAATAAAAAGATAATTCTTTCATTTAGGTTGTCTATGTATATAAATTTAGTATAAATTAATAAATATACACTATATTCACAGATTATAATCATTATATGAATCTTGATCCTTGAATAGAATTTTCAATAGCTTTTATATATGTGTTCGTGTCGTAATAATCTTTTGCCTCCCATCATTATCGAACATTATTTGGTCCATTCCACATGATATCTAATATGTCCGTAGGTATATATATTGTCGCATGATTTTAGTTTACTTTGCAAATTTAATTTCCTTAGCCAATTCTCTTACCAACTGTTGTATTGAAGATCGATTTTAGACTTAAAATGTTTTAAGGTTTTCAAACTCTCTTTTTTTTTTTTTTGGTTTAATAAAAATGTCAAAAATCTTTCTTTCTTGTTCACTCGTGTGGAAATCGAAAGGTCATAACAAAAAAATGTAAGGTACGCAAGCAAAGCGAAAAGTTACTCGAGTTCTACATTTTGCCAGAAAACATCTCAAAAATCTACTAAAATTTTATTCAAACTAGAGTCAATAACATGTAATTTATGTAAGAACGAGTTATCGTAGTAAACTATTTTTGTAATTTAAAAAAAAAATTAGCTTCATGGGTATTTAAATATAGTTTTTTTTGAATAATTTTTTATTTAAATATAGTTTCAAAAGAAACAAATTTGTGATATATATATATATATATATATATACAGCTGTATTGGTTAGGCTGATCTTTGAATAGAATCTCTAGAATAAATGTGTCGCAATGAGGCATAACTTTGTTCTGTAATGTTCTTAGCTTTCTGTTTTGGTGTCAAATCCAACTACTTTTTTTTTAACAATAATGTTAATTTCTTCTTTTTTTCCGAGCTACGTTTCCTCATTTAATTCAGCGAATCACACAATGCATTTGAGCCCTTGTTCAATTTAGCTATTATCATGATCTATATAATATAGGAGTTTTTGTACATAATATTATTTATTTCAATTTTTATTAGTATTAGTATTTTTTAAAACTTTAATAAAATATAACATTTATTTTACTGTTTAACACAATTTTATCCATATACAGTACGACGTGTACGATACACGTTGTATATGTACAGTACACAATACACACAAAAATAACAACTATTTATAAATTTTTGAAAAAGTGTTAATCTGTTAATGAAAATTGAAATGACTAATATACTGTACAAATATCTCTATAATATAATATGGACCAGAAACAAAGAAAAATGCTTTGCTTTTGTTACTTTCATAAAAGACTATTTTTTTCTCCATGCTATGACCTCATATGTTAAAAGTCTACCATCTAAATTAAATTAGTTAATAATTTATTACTTTTATTATAATTTTTTTTGTCAAAACCAAACAAAAATATAATTTACTCTCGAATGGAACTTATTTTTTAGAATCAACAAAATTTGAAATTTGAAAAAATCTAAACTAAACTAAACCAAACCAAACCAAACCGAACTATAATTTTTGATTCCTAATATAATTTATTTTCTAGAATCAGAAAATCCAAAACTCAAAAACTGAACCGAACTAAACCAAATTAGCAAATGCCCACCTTTATCTACACATGTATTGAAGAATATTTATCAGTTTATGAGTGTGTGAAGTTGTATAAACAATTAAGTTGACATTATTTTTCCTTTTTAAGTGGAAACTTAGTGTGTGATTGGTTGGGCTGTAGGAGCTATCTACAGCCTCATTTTTTTCTACAGCTTCAAAAATCACCAACCATGTTTTATAATGATTTTTAAAGCTACAGCCAAAAAACAAAATTGTTGTAGGAGCCTTTTTTGCTACAGCCTTATTTTTGAAGCTGTAGAAAAAAATAATTGGATGTACGAATATCTTTTTCTTTTTTCCCTCTCTTTGGTTATCTTATATACATACACATATTCTGACCAAAAATAAATATATATATACACATATATGTACGTAATTATTATTATTATTATATTATATAAAATACATAACACATTTTGCTTATGTTATTACTGAATATATATATATATATATATATATATATATATATATATATGTACACATTAGTTTATACAAATAGTATTATATATGTACTATTTGTATGAAATAATGCTGTATAGATATTTTATCTACCTATTTAGTTTTTCGTATAGATTATGCTATAATAACATTTATTTTGTTTAATACTTATAAAAAATTAAAAATTTATATGATAAAATAATTGTTCTGCAGCATATATCTTCTAATACTTACCAACCATATTTTAATTTTAAAATAGTTACAGCCAAAATCCCAGAGCTACACCAAATACGTCTACTACATCAAATTATTTACAGCTACAGCCTACATCTCATCCACTTAATTTTTTTGGGGTTAAAAATGTCCTTTATATACACATCACATTACATGTGAATTTCTCAATTTGTCAACTCTACACACCAAATCTCTCTCTCTCTCTAGATGATGCCTCCTAACGAGCAAGAATCTAGCTTTCCGATAACACCGGGTGCAAACCGAAACGAAACAAGTCCGGTTCAAGAAAACCGGTTCAGCTCTCCAAGTTATGTAATCCCATGCCTTGGGGGCGACGACGACGACGGTCCGTGTCACCAATCAAGACAAGCTTCGGTTCTACGCCAATCCTTACGTCCCATAATCCTCAAGGTCGTTAAGTTTATATATAATCCATAAATTTTCTTTTAATTACGTACCAACAAAAAATCTCTCATTTTTTCTTTGATTTGTGTTTGTAATGCAGTTTGAGGAGTTAACGTACAGTATTAAATCACAAACCGGGAAAGGAAGCTATTGGCTCGGTTCACAAGAACCAAAACCGAACCGGTTGGTACTCAACGGTGTAAGCGGTATAGTCAAACCAGGTGAGCTACTCGCAATGCTTGGTCCATCAGGGAGTGGCAAAACAACGCTAGTAACGGCGTTAGCCGGACGTTTACAAGGGAAGCTAACAGGAACCGTTAGTTATAACGGAGATCCGTTTACAAGCTCCGTGAAACGGAAAACGGGATTCGTTACACAAGACGACGTTCTCTACCCACATTTAACGGTAACGGAGACGCTAACGTACACGGCTTTGCTCCGTTTACCCAAAGAACTGACCCGGAAAGAGAAAATCGAGCAGGCGGAGACGGTGGTTTCGGATCTCGGGTTGACCCGGTGTTGTAACAGCGTGATCGGAGGCGGGTTGATCCGAGGAATTTCGGGTGGGGAGAGAAAACGGGTCAGTATCGGACAAGAAATGCTCGTGAATCCGAGTTTGTTGCTTCTCGATGAGCCGACGTCGGGGCTCGATTCGACCACGGCGGCGCGTATAATCTCCACCTTGAGATCGTTGGCTCGTGGTGGCCGGACGGTGGTGACGACGATTCATCAGCCGTCGAGTCAGCTTTATCGGATGTTCGATAAAGTGTTGGTTTTATCGGAAGGAAATCCGATTTATAATGGGGATTCGGGTCGGGTCATGGAGTATTTCGGTTCGATTGGGTTTCAACCCGGATCCAGTTTCGTTAACCCGGCTGATTTCGTTCTTGATCTTGCTAATGGTACAATCTATTCGAATTTTATTTTATTTTACTTTTCGATTTTTTTACTTCTTTTTTTTTTTTTGAAAAAACAGCTAAATTCGGGTGTAAAGTTACACTTTTTGTTTTTGCTCATGCATCATGAGATATGTGACAACGACAATTTTAATCCCTTTCTTTGTATATTTATTACAAGCTTTGTCCTTTTTAATTTATGTGTTTTTTTTTACCAAATTTTAAATCTAAGTTAAAAGAGAGAAATAAAAAGTTTGTTACTAGTGGGACAAATCATGTGTTTTATTTGTTGTTTTTGACTATATATTTTAATAGATAGTTGTGTGTATATTTTTGCAGGAATTACTTCGGATACAAAGCAATATGATCAAGTCGAAGTAAATAGGAAATTAGATCGGCTCGAAGAACAAAACTCAGTGAAACAGTCGTTAATATCGTCTTACAAGAAGAACTTGTATCCACCTTTGAAAGAAGAAGTTTCTAGAACATTTCCACAAGATCAAAAAATCAATGGGTCGAGAGTAAAGTCATCATTATTAACAAGTAATGACACTTAACATTCAAATTTTTGTGTTGATTTCGATTATTGTAACGGTGTCGTTTGGGATTTATATGAAGATCGATGGCCAACGAGTTGGTGGATGCAATTCTCAGTTTTATTAAAACGAGGTTTAAAGGAGAGAAGTCACGAATCCTTTTCAGGGCTAAGAATATTTATGGTCATGTCGGTTTCTTTACTTTCTGGCCTCTTATGGTGGCATTCTCGCGTTTATCATATCCAAGATCAGGTAAAAATACCAAACCGTGATTTTATTACTTAGACATAGATATTTGGCATAATATGTTAAAAAAACCCATAAATCTCTTTTCAAATTATAAATATAAACGATATCGTGTTAATTAATGTAAAATAAATACAATATTTTAACATAAAATCTAGAAATCATTGTCATAACTCTCGTTTATAATTCTTGTTCATTATAACAGGTGGGTCTATTGTTCTTCTTCTCGATATTTTGGGGATTCTTCCCTCTCTCCAACGCCATTTTTACATTCCCTCAAGAACGACCAATGCTCATAAAAGAGCGATCCTCAGGAATCTACAGACTATCTTCTTACTACATAGCAAGAACAGTTGGTGATTTACCAATGGAACTCATTCTTCCAACTATCTTTGTCACGATCACATATTGGATGGGAGGTCTCAAGCCATCTTTAACCACATTCCTCATGACCCTTATGATCGTCCTCTACAATGTTCTAGTGGCTCAAGGCGTAGGGTTAGCTTTAGGAGCAATCTTGATGGATGCGAAAAAAGCAGCGACATTATCTTCGGTGTTAATGCTAGTGTTTTTACTAGCCGGAGGATACTATATCCAACATATACCGGGTTTCATCGCGTGGTTGAAGTATATATCTTTTAGCCATTATTGCTATAAGCTTCTTGTTGGGGTTCAATACACATGGGATGAGGTTTACGAATGTGGATTGGGGTTGCACTGCAGTGTTATGGATTATGAAGGGATTAAGAATTTGAGGATAGGGAATATGATGTGGGATGTTTTGGCTCTTGCAATCATGTTACTTCTTTATAGGGTTCTTGCTTACTTAGCTCTAAGGAACTTGTGACACCTTTTTAATTTGTGTTTTTTTTTTACTATGTATAAGGCAAATAAGTGTAATATATAAAAAGCTTATTAATGTGATTCATTTTGTCTTATTTTTATGTAAAAATCAAGAGAGATAATTTAGTAATTTCTTGTTTCTACAATAGTTGCAAATTCTTAAAATCCAGAAAAGAAACCCAACTATACGAAAGTCAAAGTAGAAACTAACCAATAAATTTACGGTTTACCCAATACATCATATACCACCCGAGAACACCAGAGCTTCAAATTACTCATCTCATGTTCGCAAACAATATTGTAATGAATTTCTTTGATGGAGAGGAATCAATTCTTTGCACGGAATTACAGAAACCTTGGACGACTTTGCAAGCTGGCCAGGCCTGAGAATGAACCAAGGCAAAACTGAGCTTTTTCACGCAGGATTGAGCCCTATGGAAGCCACTTCTATCGATAAATTTGGTTTCCGCACTGGCTCTCTCCCGATCAGGGACCGTAAATTTTTGGATATCAACTTTCATGCTTCCTATAAGCTGCATCATAAATATTGAATCATTGTGCTCTAGATTTTTATGGTCTGGGGATATCGAGACTTCAAGAGGTGCAAAGGTAGCTTGGAAAACAGATTGCCTACCAAAAAAATGAGGTCTGGGTTTAAAGAGCTTTTCTAAATGGAATATCACTCTCTGTCTAAGGCAAATTTGGCTGTTATTTTCAAAGAGTGGTTCTTTTTGGGTGGCATGGCATAAACATCATCACATAAAACGAAAAAGTTTCTGGGATTTAGAAGAAATAAATAAAGGTGATTCTTGGAACTGGAATGCACTCCTTCGGCTGAGACCACTAGCAGAAGTCTATTTGAAATGTTGTGCTTGGGAATGGGAACGAGGCAAGTTTCTGGTTCGATAATTGGTCTTCTCTAGAATTTCTAATCAAGATTATGGGAGAATCAGGTCCTAGTATCTTTCGGATACCAAGACAAGCTTCAGTAGCAACAACTTGCAATGAGAATGGGTGGATGCCATCATTGAGATCAGATCAATCGTTCATCATTTATATTCATCTCACATCCATGGAACTTCCAACCAACTATGTACTACAAGATTCTTATAGATTGTGGTCGATGGAAAAATTTGCAACGGTTACTCAGCCTCGCTTACTTGGAAATCTCTTAGACCTCGAATGCCAACCAAGGATTGGCATAGCTCAATTTGGTTCAAAAGAGCCATCCAAAAACATGCTTTTTGATGTGGATTGCGCAGCTTGATAGGCTACCCTAAGTATAGCACTGAGACTGGTACGGGGTCGGGAAACGGATACGGAAAACGGCAAATTTAAAATTTATAGAGACAGGTACGGTATGGGTACAACAATAATAATATAAGAAAAATACCCATAGTTTAAAATATAAAAAATATCACACATAAGTCTTAACATTTTTTAAAAAACACTTAGTTTAATACCCTTAAAAAACAACAAAAACAACCTATAATCAACAACTAAGTCATCCTCCAAATATGAGAAAGAGGTGAGGAGTATGTGAAAGAACAGAGAAAGCAAAGAGTCGTGACTCGTGAGATATGGAGATTGATCATAAACCCCTAAACGTGTTTTTCCTTTTTATTTTAGTAATTTCTTTTTCAAAAAATAAGTTCAGTTAGTGATTAAGTTAAATTATATGTTTGGGGTACACGTATATTCACACCGAAACGAACCGGGGACGTCCCCATCTCCCGACGTTGCCGTCTCCGTTTGGTGGTTGGCGTACCCGGTACGGGGACGTTTCGTGGCCGTACCAGAGACGTACCGGTACCCATGCCACCGGGTACGGGGACTTGGACTAAAACCACGTAAGCTTGGCTACTAACACGAGCTCGTCTAACTTCTTGGGGAATGAAAATCCCTTCTCTTTGCTATCTGTGTTCTGCGAATAACGAAACAAGGGATCTACTTCTACTTAGTTGTGACTTCAGCGCTGAATATATGGACCACAATCCAGCAGAGATTACGGCTCAGACCACGCCCGTTTTACACATTGGTGGAACTTCTTTCATGGATGAATTTGAACACGAAGAGCGCTCCGTGATCTTTGAGGAGGTTGGCGGCATACGCGGGAGTCTACTGCATCTGGCGGCAACGGAATAATGTTCTTCACAACCTCCAATCCATTCCAGCAGCAACGATCACATCGAAAAGACAAACGAAAAATTATGGCAACATAATGACACTTTGGCTTCAATGAGAGTTTTTCTTTAATTCTCAAATCTTTTGTCCCTTTTTTTTTTTTTGGTCAAGGTAACAAGTTCATAGATAGTTTTACTAATATGTAATACCCCAAACATTTAATTCCTAATGATATTTACAATTTAGCAAAAAAAACCATGACTTCTAAAATATGAATAGACCATCAAAAATGACCCATGACATCCTAAAAATCGTTAGAAAACTAACCAGTAAAATCCTTAAAGAAATTATATAGAAGATAAAAACTTCAACTGTCTAACACATTAACAAGACTCCCATAAAACTACACCAATTGTAATACAATTTTAAATTCAAGTATACTATTCCAAATCGTTACGTTAGCTATTCTAAAATGCTTACTAAAACTTCAAGTTCTCATACTTCACCAACGAATAAAGAAAAAACTAAGACATAATGGATAGACCCATGCATGTGTTACAGTTTACAGCCCAATCTCTAATTAAATACTTAATATAATAGTTACATGATTTTTTTTTTTTTTTTGAACATTTTCATAATAGTTACATGATGCGTGAGCTAGAAAGAATATACCAAAATTGAGCCATGTAAATATTATGACTTCTGAGAACCTATCATACCTCGTTATTGAATGATGGCTCGGTAAAACGAGTAAGCGTCACTTTACAAGTTTGATTGTTTCGAATGTAAATGTTTATGTTTGATTTATGCGTGAAAGTCTAAGTGCAAGAAAATATATCCAACATAATGAATAGTTAAGTATTATTTTAAATTAGTAGCAATTGTACATAAAGAAAAGCAATAAAGTGAGAGACTGAGAGAGGGTTTAGGGAGATTGATTTGTCCTCTTACAAAACATCTACTACGTACTGTAATCACAAGACCAAAAAAAAGAAAAAAAAAGACACAAACATGATTAGAAAGACGATCATCATCACTCCAATGGCTCCATAACAGCAACTCCACCAGCAGCTTCGAGCTTCAGCTACTGCCCAAAAAACATTGTCTCAACTCTGAAATAAAATAAGAAAAGTTAAATTAGAATAGCTATATAGCAGTCAAAGCAAGATGAAATTATATTTGATAACAGAACGAACAATTGATGGCATTAGATATTTACTAATTATTATTCTCCAAGGCAAGGAAAATCTTCTACAAGTTCTTTGGAGATGCCATGCATCACCTTGTGACGTTCCAAGAGGTGACCATGAGACTTTTTGAGAGTCTTAAGGTTGATAATAGCCATTCGATTGTCTTCTAAATCCAAGATCACATGCTCCGTGGCTCCTGCAAATATCTCACACAATTCTTCCAAAGAATACACTCTCCTTCCATTCACGCGATGTACCTATTTCAAACAAAAATAGGAAATCATTTCTTTTCTTTTCCAAATTAAAGTCTTTTCCAAATATGAAAAAATACCTCCAAATCGTCGAATAAAGTATATCCAGTGTTAATATCACCCTCCAACACCTACAGATTAGAAATACTATTAAATCTCAGGCCTAAGAAACACAATAAATTAGTAAAGAAGAAAAATACCTGAGAGATCTTAACAGTCTCATAGTCTGAAACTGTGAAAACAAAACCAGCAAAGATGTAGTAACCTGGAGACGAATAATCAGTTATGAACCATTCTTCAAACTGTGTTAACAGAATTAAAATTAATGAGAACTATAAAACCTATAGCACAAACCAAACTTATCTCGTTTGAATCTACCAGCAACACATTCAAACTGAAGTTTTTGACTTCTCCCTTTCTCAAGACTTTAAGAGAGACTTTTTCATCTTTATTTTTTAAAGCAATGAAACCATTGATTTTTATACCGATGGTTCTAACAAAAACTGCAAGACAGATTATAAACTAATCTAGAAATCAAACTTAAAAATCAATGTCAAATACAAAACCAATTAATTAATGTATACCTTCCCCATCATCTTGAATACGAATACCATCAACTTCCAAAAGGATGTCATTCTTCTTCACATAAATTAAGGTATGATCAGTCCCGGTTCTTACCCAGGGCTAGAGCCTAGGTCCAATGCCCAATTTGTTTTTTTTTGTTTTTATGTTTTAAAATTTTATTTAAAAAGCAATGATCTTTTTTTTTTTTACAACAAGCCCTCGATCTATTATTATTTTATCTATATCTCTATAATATTATTTAAGAAGACATTTTTAAAAATGAACTTTGTTTTGTAAATTATTACATGAAATGCCATTACAAATAACAAAAAATAATTGAAATAGGAAATGATATAATAGTCTTTTAAAATTATTGATTAGAATATGAAAAGTATATATTTTGCATTAAAGAGGTTATTTATTATTTAATTTCTTAATTATTTTAATACTATATATTATAAAATAATAATCAATTCATATATATTTACAGAAAATAAAATATATTCAAAATCTTGCTATATTTTATACTATAATTTATTATATTTTATTTGAATATATATCAAAACAAAAGTTGAAAAATATTTTAATAATTTTATAAAAAGTTAAACACAATAATTTTTTTTTAACAGTTCGTAGACTAACCACAAAAATTAGAGTTATGTTTTCAAGATATTAAGTTTTTACGGGTTAACCCGAATAATATTTTAGTTCACTGCAAAACGGGTTAAATAGACAAATTATTACAAATCGACAATTTTATATATAATTATTAGTTAGCTATATTGTAAAGCAATTTTCTTAAATTTCAAAACAATTTCTTTTAAAAAAATTACTCCGCGCTATAATTAGCGCGGGTTAAATCCTAGTAGATAAATAAGTAAGACCCGTATCTATATCTATCTATGTGATTAACAAAAGGTAAAAACAAAACATTATTACACATTAACTCCTTTCTTACCATGTCATTACTTTCCACACAATATTAAAAAAAAATTCCACACTCTATTAGCGCCAATAATGTATGCACTTCACATTTTTATTTCTCTAAAACTATATTGCCTCATAGAATCCTAACTACCGCTTTTGACTACATAAACTTCATCTTGCAAATTTTAGAAAGATAAATAACACATACTTTCGAATAAGCTTCCAATTTAGTATCTCTTTTGTTACGTTTTGCTTCCCTTATATGGTAGCTTCATTTTGGTTTTGCTCAAGTATTTTTCTTTCATCCTAAATAGATCGTTCTAAAATTGGAAAACTTGGGTATTTGAAAATTTTACAAATGCAAAGTGTTTTGCATAACCAATTATATCTAATTCGTCTCTAATTTCACTATGGAGTCGGTAATTTTAATCAAACGTTTAAGTTTTTATGGATTTTTTTTTAAATAAATGATCACTTCGTCTTTTGCTTTGTTGTAGACTATGTTCTCAAAGTTTTTTAGATTTTTACTTTTTAAGAGAAAGATTGAGATTTTGTAAAAATGAGTTGTGGACAAAATACAATATTATCTTATGTGTAATTGACTATGAATAAAATAACGCATAATCAATCTTTCACTTAAATATGTTGATTGATTCTTTAATTTCAGTTTTGCAGAATATAAAAAACACACAAGTTCTTCTTTAGATGGTTCACAATACCTCATGAGTTGCTTCTCCATAATGAATCTATCAAACATGAGAAAAAACTATCGACCAATGTAAAATTCCAAAACATGTATCAATATTTTGTTTGTAGTATGAACTTGTAGTTAATATTCATGACGAGAAAGTGTTTGTCATTGAGATTTTTTGGTTTGTGTAAGGAGCTATTAAATATGAGAGATTTGGAGTTTCTAACTTGGGTAATAAAATGTAGAAATGTAAATCATATGCTTAAAATTGATTTTGGAATAAAAATATGTCTAAAACGTCATGCTCAAACCTTGCATGAATGAATAGTGTTGCTAAAAATGTATACGAATACGATTCGCGCATAATCATTTAGTACATCTAATGTTTAAAATTTTGTTATATTTTTATTATATAAATAAAATGTCCATATTTTACCTAAAGCCGTCAATATTATTAAGACGGGGTATGATTCGTCTACATGCTCATGTTGTTAGTGGTGCAACATTCATCCAAGCAAAGAAGCACCAAACTAGCATTATGTACAAGGCTAAAGTACAAGCATTTGGACACATATGCAACATGGCTATTCTTACAATTGACAATGACGAGTTTTGGAAAGATGTACAACCCTTGATTTTGCTTGAAAACTTACCCAACAATGTTCACCATTTGAGACAGATTGGGTAAGTTCTATAGCGTCTTAAATGGTGAACATTGTTGGCTATCCTCAACCATTGGTATTGTTTTGCTTTGTAAAAATCTTATTTCTCTCTAATTTACAATTTCTCTTTGTTTCTAGGTGGTGATAGCATTTGTATAACGAGTGGTAGTGTTTCAAGAATCAATACATCAAGATATAGTCATAGCAAATAAAATGTTAAACTGTCTATCCTTCAAGTTGATGCTGCAATTAACCCTATGAATAATGGTGGTCATGTTTTTTTAGGACTTAAGGTGGTAGGTGTAGTATTTTAGATACGGGATGGTGGAGCTAATATAGGATGAGTTTTTATTATTGAAACTATGTTTTTTTAAGTTTTGGAAGTGACTGTTTTTTTGTTGTGAATTTTTTTATTGCAAATATGTTATAACATCACCAATTGTTAATCTATTCTTGAGAAGCATTGAAGCAAAACAAGAACTGGTTGGTTTTTGTTCACTTGGGGCTTGTATCCAAGCCATGGAGAATGATATGATAAGGACCTATTTTAAAATAACTGAAAAGATGATTGGATCCTTGTGACACCAGTCATTTTAAAATAGGTTTTTTGGATATTTGGATGACTTTTTTAGTGTATGTTTTTGGTCGAGACATGTGAAATCACAAAAATATAATTTTTAGAGTGCTATTTATATGTATGACACTTAAATCAACTTAAATGCCTACGTATTTATGTTTTCTAAGGACAAGAGGAGTTGAATTGAGAAAGTATTTGTAGTAATTGCATTGTGCAGTGCTGGTGCACTAACTTGTAACATGTATGTGTTTATGTTCTTTTCTTTTTGTTTCAAGTTATATAATTTCTTATTAAAAAAAGATTAACAATACAATTTTTTATTTATGTAAGTCAATTCATTAAGACAATAAGATAGGTTAAGATATTAAGAGGGTATTTCCGGCTAACAAATTATAATTAACGTTTGTAGTCTTTGTTATTTATTTTGCAAAATACAAAAAAAAAAATGTTAGGGTATCATTGGGTTTTTTCGGATTACACTGTGTAGTAATAAAATCCAACAATGTTTTTTCGATCAAGGCTTGTAGTAGACAAGCTCATTTCGGACTAGGGTAAGATAAGATTATTTTATAACATCCCTAATATACTAAATTCTTGCAGATTGATCAACAAATGTTGTGGGCAGCAATAAACATAAGGCAAAGAATGAGGTTGTTGAAATTGCTCCTTTATTCAAATGTTGTAGACTTACAACTCAAATAAAGACAGACTTTTAGGAAAGCTATAAAACAAGTCAAACTATAGGCAAAGAAGATAAGTTCTATGTTTCAGGAACTGGTTTCAAGGAATGACTCGGTGGCCATTGTTATCTTCCACAACAGAAAGTCGTACAACAAAAACAGCCTCTAGTGAAGGAAAATTTGATGTGATCTTCTCAAAGACAAGGTAAAGCTTTGATCATTAAAACAATGGTGATAACACATAACACAAAGGAAGTGTGCACTTATAAGATAGGTGAAAGAATCGAGATTGAAGTCAAATAAGGACAAAAATAGTAAGAATTTAGAAATATTCGAGTGTTGGTTAGGAACGAGGAGGTTGATAAGTTCAAATTAATACCCTAAAAGTACTAAAGCTTTGTCGATTGTAATACTTAGGGGTCGAATCCACAGAGACTCAAGAAATCACACAATAGATTATATAGATGAGAATTAAGCTAAGTGATCAAGGGAATTGAAAGCAAATACGTAAATTAAACAAGTTGTGATTCGATTGGAAAGAAGATAGGTTCAGTGTATTTCTCAGGAAATCAATGAATGCAGATAAACTAACTAATCATGGTTCAGGTTACGCACGGTTCTTGAACTCAAATCACTAAAGTATAATTAACCAACTGTCGTTGCGAGAATTATCTAAGTCTAAATCCTAGAATTCCAAATCTCTTTGCGAATCCTAAAGTCTAAACCAACTTTTAGTTCAAGTTTGATTTGTTCACAAAACAACTAAACTAAATCTCTTTGCGAATAGTTATTTTGCTCACCCTAAGGTCTATCAGGTAATCAATTGCACTGTGTCGTGCCTAATCGATTATCCTAAGATCTAAGTTCCAGGTGATCAATCTAGAATTAGCTTTGAGAACAACCTAAGGTGAAAAACTAATTCAGATTATGAACCCTAAACAACTAATCAACCTAGCATTCAAATAAATCCATTATGAGAACCCTAAACCTAACATGAAATCTACTCAGACATGGAGATTGAAACAATAAACATGACTGAATAAATCTTTGAATAAATAATAAAGAAGAGAGTAAAACAAGGGTTCGAAATCTTCTCTCGTACGAACAGAGTTTCAGATTTGTCTCCCTCAAAAGCTCTCTCACAAAACCAAAGTAGAATAAAGTGTGTATGAAGCGTAATAGCTAAAGTGGCTAAAAAACCTAATTTATAACCTAAAACACGTTTTGGGGCTTCTTGTAAATAATAAAGTTTTCTGGGGTAATTTGCAGTTTCTTAAATCTTCAGAAAAGTCGCGATCCTTCTGTTTCTTCGACGGGTATCGATCGATACCATAAGTGTATCGATCGATACTCAGGAATCAAATCGGTGTCTCATTTACAGGATCTCTGCTTGGCTCCAAAAAGCTCCAAAATGCTTCAATATCTCTAATAATGCTCCAAACGTACCTAAAACCTGAAAAGACTCTAAAAGACTCCAAAATACTAGAAAGACTATATAAAAAGAACTTATATCATGGTCTAAAATGGGTAAAAACTAAGATATATCAACTCCCCCAGACTTAGCCTTTGCTTGCCCTCAAGCAAAACAGAAAACAAAATCAGAGAAAGAGGTTTGAAAACACGGAGACTCACCTGTTCTTGAAACATTGCATTGACCATTTTTCTTAGTACTCCACATATCATCTAACCAGTTCCAAATCTAACCACCATGTACTTTCTCCATAGACATTCGCAGCTTCCTAGACTCCACACATAATTTCGCAACATTATCCAATAAAGCCCTCATCGCCAGTTTCATCGCTGCGATCAATGCCAAGAACCTGATAGACTCTTTCCCATACAATATCATGACAAAAGAACTACCCAATTTTTACACTTTTTGGTATTGTTTTCTCTCCCCCAGACTTGTTTCTTATCATGTTCTTTCTCTTTTTTTTTTTTTTTTTTAGAATCTACATATACACATTAGGGTCTAAAACGCGAGTATTGATGGTGTTTGCCACCGAATCCCCGGTTCTTCACTCTCTATGTATCAAAGGTGTAGGCGAATAGTGGTATCACGAGAAATTTTCCTAACCTCGCTTCCAACCTTTGTGTGATCATTCCTTCACAAGTAGAATAATGGGATCGATGGAAATTTTTCTAGCCCTCTACTCAGAAGAAAATCATTTCATATTTTTATGCTCTTATTTATTAACTTATAGCAGGGGAGAGAGATACCATTACTTTAAAAACATGGGTTCCTTTGTCAGATATGAATGAGGAATCAAGCTCTATGGATATCAACCACATCGATGAAGTGCAAAGATTTGGCTCATGCTTCAATGGACTCTGCTGGAAACATGGGTGTCTTCTAGTTAACTGGTCAGCCTTTGGATTTTTCATTAGTCCGATCTAGAACTGATTCTGTAACAATGGTCACTTAGAAGTAAAGTCAGAACAATAGATTCAAGAAAAAGATCATCATCTCCAACAAATTTTGACTCAATTAAACAAATTTTGACTCAAAAACGACTGACTCTAAGAAAAACAAACACAATATCAGCAACTACCTCCCCCAGACTTAAACAACACTATCCCCAGTGTTATCTAGCCGAAGGTTGGTAAAAGAAATCAAGAGAAATGAGTGGAATTGTGAAGAAGAAGTTACCGATCTGGGATAGCTGCATCGACCGACACACGGCCTGGTATCGATCGATACCAGGCGTAAGTCGATACAGTGAACTCTTCTCAACGACAAAGTGACAAATGTTGCTCTCAATTTTTGACAAAGGATCCGAAAGTGGTATGGTAAGCACTGTTAGATAACTCAAACACAGATTAAAAGCAACAAGATATCATAATGCATAATCCAACAAAGTTCAAAAGCAAAATAAGTTGACAAAACAGACTCAAATATTCAAAAGAAAAAGAAAAGAAGAGTGAACCAGATAGAGGAGAGGACTAATCCTCATCAACATCATCGTATCCAGTGGTGTGAGACAGTCCAGCAGGTGATGATCATGGACAAGGAGGACGAACGCAGCCACATCGAGAAATATGGTTCCAGATTCTCTGGAGACTCTCCACTACATACTTCTGAAAGGCATCAGTATCCATGGGAATCGCAGGTGGTGGAGGAAAAATACTCGCAGAAGATGGAGGATGGCGTGCTCGTCGAGATCAACCTCTAGCAAGGTCAGGTACTGGCTCATCCTCAGTAGCAGCAGGTGCTCTAGAAAAAGGTAAGGTTCTCTAGTACATGGCTCATCCTCAGCAGCAGCAAGTGCTCTAATTCCAACAAACTAGCAGAAGGGGGGTTCGAAAATCTATTTTAATCACTTATCTAACAAGCATTGCCCACTAAAACGAGTGAAAAGAGACAAAAATCATGGAAAGAGAGGAATTAGTGTGTCATACCTTGTAGATCGGATGAATAGATGATAGAAAGAGATAGAGCACGAAAATACAACAAGGTTAGGCACCGGAATAACTCAAATCCGTGAAGAAACGAAGATTTGGTGAATATAGAATTGGTTTTTTCTAAGTGTCGATCGATGGAGACTGTGGACAAGAGAAAGAAAACCCGAGGGTTTTAAGGAAACTTACCTGCGCGTGGGGTATCGATCGATACCAAGGCGATTCCACAATGGAAGTTCTGTTTCTCCTTGTCGAACCTGATTCACTAAATACACAAGACACAAAAACGAAAAAGAAAAAGAAAAAGACTTATATACAGACTCACCAGTGGGTTGCCTCCCACCAAGCGCTCGTTTAACGTCATTAGCTTGACTGTACCACCGTTCAGGCAGTGGGTGCATCATCCAGAGGCATTATGTGTCCTTCTGGAATCTCGGCTCTCGCCCAATAGTGTTTCACACTTTGTCCATTGACAGTGAACTCTTCGCCTGAAGGATTCTTCAGGACAATTGCACCATGTGGTCTAAATTCCTTGATTGTGAAAGGACCTGACCAACGAGAACGCAATTTACCCGGAAACAAATGCAAACGAGAGTTATACAGAAGTACTTGGTCATTGGGTTCAAAGTGTCTGGAGAGGATCTTTTTGTCGTGATACGCCTTGGTCTTCTCCTTGTACAGCTTTGAGTTTTCATAGGCATGATGCCTAATCTCATCCAGCTCATTCAGCTGAATCAATCGCCTCTCAGCAGCATATTTGATGTCGAAATTTATCATCTTTGTAGCCCAGGCTGCTTATGCTCGATTTCCACTGGAAGGTGACACGCTTTCCCATATAGCAAGTGAAACGGTGTAGTCCCAAGTGGTGTCTTGAAAGCGGTCATGTAAGCCCACAGTGCATCATCCAGCCTTGCAGACCAATCCTTCCTAGTAGTACCCACAGTCTTTTCCAGAATCTCCTTGATCTGCCTATAGGAAACCTCAACTTGCCCACTAGTTTGAGGATGATAAGGAGTACCTACATGATGATTCACACAATGCTTCTTCAACATCTTTTCGAAGACCTTGTTAATAAAGTGAGAGCCACCATCACTTATAACAATCCGAGGTACTCTAAATCGAGGGAAAATGATACTCTTGAATAGTTTAAGGACCACTGAAGAATCGTTGGTGGGACTAGCAATTGCTTCCACCCACTTAGATACATAGTCCACAACAACCAAGATGTACTTATTTTTATATAACGATGGAAAAGGACCCATAAAATTGATGCCCCAACAATCAAAAATCTCAACCTCAAGGATGAAGTTCTGTGGCATCTCGTGTTTCGTACTGATCTTCCCTCTCCTCTGACACGCATCGCACTGCGAAACGAAGGCATGAGCATCCTTAAACATAGTAGGCCACCAGAAGCCTGCTTGAAGAACCTTGCACACTGTCTTGAAAGTAGCAAAGTGTCCAGTATACTCAGATGCATGACAATAAAACAAAACATTAGGTACCTCTGATTCAGCAATGCATCTCCTGTAGATACCATCAGAACAGTGCTTGTACAGGTAAGGTTCATCCCAAAAAAATCGCCTTATGTCACGCATAACTTCTTCATGTCATATTTCTTGAGGTGCTTTGGCTCTTCATCTGCAGCGAGGTAATTGGCAATATCGGCGTACCATGGTTGATCAGAATCAACTGCACCAACTAGATACTCTTCAGAAGCACCAAGGTGTTCAACAGTCAAAACAGGTCTGAAAATCGCAAGGCATCGACCGACACCAGGGGAGTGTCGATCGATACCAAAACCTGTAATTCGTGGGAATTACAGAGTTTCGGAAAAACCCATTTGAAACTCAGTTTCAATGAAGTAAATAGACTCTTATGGTAGTTGATCATCAATAGGCACGTCTGCATCGATCCGAATCCTCGAAAGATGGTCAGCAACCTTAACCTCGATATCAAAACCTTGGAGCAAAAGGACCCAACGACAAAGGCGAGGCTTGAGATCCTTATTCTGCATCAGATATTTGAGAGCAGCATGATCAGTATGAACAATCACTTTGCTGCCAATCAGGTAGGATCGGAATTTCTCAAACGAGAAAACAACTGCAAGTAGTTCCTTCTCCATGGTGCAGTAATTCCTCTGAGCATCATCCAATGTCCTGTTGGCATAGTAGATAATGTGCAGCTTCCTATCCTTCCTCTGACCCATAACTGATCCAACAGCAAAATCACTAGCGTCGCACATGATCTCAAAAGGCAAAGTCCAATCAGGAGGTTGCTCAATAGGAGCACTCACCAAAGCCTTTTTATTCTCCTCAAAGGCTGCAAGACACTCATGTGTGAAGTCGAATTTGATCTCCTTGCATAATAGGGCGGTGTGTGGGCGGCTAGTTTGGAGAAGTCCTTGATGAACCTTCTGTAAAACCCAGCATGACCAAGGAAACTTCGAATATCCTTCACAGAATTCGGTGGTTGGAGGCTTGTCATGACCTGAATTTTGGCTTTGTCAACTTCGATCCCAGCTTCAAAAACCTTGTACCCAAGCACGATGCCATCCTGAACCATAAAGTGACACTTTTCCCAATTAAGGACCAAGTGTTTCTCTTCACACCTCTGTTGCACCTTGCACAAATTAGCCAAACAATCCTTGAATGATGATCCGTACAAAAAAAAATCATCCATGAACACCTCCATAAAATCCCCAATCATGTCTGTGAAGATAGACATCATGCATCTCTGAAAGGTGGATGGGGCATTACACAATCCAAATGACATTCTCATGTATGCGAATGTGCCATAAGGACATGTAAAAGTCGTATTCCCTTGGTCATCTGGATGTATCAGAATCTGGAATAAACCTGAATACCCATCGAGAAAACAGTAGTAGGGGTGACTAGCCAACCTCTCCAACATCTGGTCAATGAATGACAATGAGAAGTGATCTTTCCTTGTGGCTGCATTCAACTTCCTGTAGTCAATGCACATTCGATGCCCAGTGATAGTCCTAGTAGGAATCATCTCATCCTTCTCATTCTTCACCACAGTTATCCCTCCTTTCTTAGGAACAACGTGCACTGGACTGACCCAAGAACTGTCCTAGATGGCATAGATAAGCCCTGCATCCAAGAGCTTCATGACCTCTTTCTTAACCACTTATTTCAGGTTTGGATTCAGCCTCTTCTGATGCTCAATTGAAGCCTTTGACTCGTCCTCAAGATGAATCCTATGCATGCACATGTCCGGTGCTATACCTGAAATGTCACCAAGAGAATAGCCAAGAGCTTTGCGATACTTGCGCAGCTTGCTCAGCAGTAAGGCAATCTCTGCGTTGTTCAAAAAAGCATTAATAATCACTGGGTATGTGGAATTAGGACCAAGAAAACCATACCTCAGATTTGCTGGAAGTGGCTTGAGTTCCACCTTAGGAGCTCTCTCCTCATTCCAATCTCCAAGCCCAGCAGCTTGCTTAGAATTTTCGGCCAACTCCCTTTCTGGTCGCAGGGTATCGACCGATACTAGGGGAGTATTGATCGATACTGGTGGTGCTGTATCAAGCATCTTCGAGTATCCAGCAGCAAGATCGTCCGAATAAACCTCTGACTCAGCTGAACAGACCAATGCTCTCTCCAATGGATCTTCAGGATGCATCTCCAGGAAGTACTCTTCAGCAATGTCACTAAAGGTATCTACAAAGAAAGTCTGCTCATCGATGGTTGGTCTCTTCATCATCTTCTTCATGTTAAAAGTCATGACTAAATCACTGATGTTAAGAGCGATCTTCCCATTCCTGCAATCAATCAAAGCACCAACTGTTGTTAGGAATGGCCTTCCCAAGATAAGAGGATCTCTGGGCTCTGCATCATACTCCAGGACAATTCTCAATCTTAATCGGGACGTCTTCAAGTAATCCCTCTGGAAGTCGAACTGAGCGATCAGCAAGTATCAGAGAGATCCTTGTGGCTGTGAAGTCTGTCATCCCCATCCTTTTATCAACTGGGTATGGCATGAGGTTCACACTTAAACCAAGGTCTCAAAGAGAACGTTCGAAGCTTTATGTGAATATTGTACAATCTAACACAAAACTCTCTGGATCTGGTAGCTTCTTTGGGATAATGTTTGTCAAGATTGCGCTGCACTCATGAGAGATCATCAGAACACCATCCTCGAGGTTCACATTGCTCGATACCATCCTCTTAACATATCTCATGAAAGCTGGAGAAGTCTTGATAGCATCGACAAAAGGAAGTTCAACAATCAACTTATCCATAATTGCCTTGCATCTATAGTCTTCTACCACCTTCTTAGTCTTCCTAATAGCCCTGGGATAAGGTATCCTCGGTATGTAAACTCTCTCTGCAACCACATCAGGTACTTTCTTCAAAACCTCAGATGTTGTATCGACTGCAGGATCAGTGTCAATCGATACAGGAGTGGTATCGATCCATACACGAGACTTTGAGTTGTCCCGTGAAAGTATCTTGACCGGTGTCGATCGATGCTGGCTAGTGTCGATCGATACCTTGGGGATTTCAGAATCCTCATCGTCAAGATCGACGAAAGTTTCTGCAGTTTGGCCAATTTTCACTCTTGGATTAACCTATTTTCCATTCCTTAAGGTGATTGCATTGATGTGTGCCCTTGAGTTTTCTCCTTTCCCTGGAAGAAAACCTTCTTGCATATTCACAGCCTCTGAAGTCTGAGCTACCTGAGTTTCCAGCTTCTTCTGATGAATACGGAGAGCTTCGATCTTTCCACTCAGATCGGTGTACATAACATCCATCTTCCCATTGAAATCCACTGTTAGCTTCTGCTGTCCTTGAACAAGCTGTTCAAACATAGACTCAATCTTGCTATCTGGGGTCTTAGCAGGTATAGGTTGATAAGATGAGCTCCCATAGTTCTTGGTATACCCAATGCTCTGGATGGTTTCTGGACAAACTGATTCGATCCTCCTTGCTGAGCGCTGTTGTTGAAGTTTCTATTGTTATTCTGGTATTGATTTCTCTGACCTTGAAAACCATAGCCACCAATGTAGTTAACATCTTCCACTTCATCCTCATTGAATACCTTAACATTATCTGCGAAGTGAACAACCTTCATCGTATTGCACATAAAAAGACAGTGCATAGAATCTAACTTGGCTTGAACCTCAACAATCTGCGAACCTTCTATGCCACTAGCTTACTTCTTGCGCTCCATGTCTGCATTCTTGGTACTATTGCTAGATGCCAAGTTCTCGATCGGCACATAAGCATCCTCAGGATACTTGGTGTTGAAATTTCCATTGCTCGAAGCATCCAAAGCCATCTGGTACCTCCAATCAATCCCTCTGAAGAAACGACCCAGCAGCTGAACATTAGTGAACCCATGATATGGACAATCCCTCTGATATAACCTGAATATGAGCCAAGCAGCCTTAAATGCCTCAGTCGGTCCCTGAAAAAACAGGGAAATCTTATTCCTGAGCTCCTCGGATCGTGCATCATCATAGAAGTTGTTTAGGAAGGCATTTTTAGTCTCCTCCCAAGTAGTCAGTGATTCAGCTGGCAATTGCTTCAGCCAATATTTTCGACTCCATCAGCAAACTGTACAGATTTCTTCGACTTCCCGATCAAAAAATATAGCTTGGCCTGAACTTCAGCAATCTGCGCTCCATCAACTCCTCCAGGTTGCTGCTTCCGCTCGAAATCAGCATTCTTGGTGCTATTACTAGACGCAAAGTTCTCAATTAACACAACCGCATCATATGGATACCTGGTGTTGAAGTTCTCATTACTCGCAGCATCCAAACCCATCTGGTACCTCCAATCGATCCCTCTCTAGAAAGTACTCAACAGCTGAACCTGAGTGAACCCATGGTGCGGACAATCTCTCTGATACGACTTGAAACGAATCCAAGCAGCCTTGAGTGCCTCTGTCGGACCTTGAGAAAATTGAGAGATCTTTTTCCTTAGCTCCTCAGATCTCGCATCATCATAGAAATTGTTGAGGAATGTATTCTTTATCTCTTCCCATATAGTTAGTGAACCAGGAGCCAACTGCTTCATCCAATAAGCAGCATCCCCACTAAGAGAGTATGGGAAACGTTTGCAGAAAAGGTACTCATTGGGCAATCCATTGTACTTCATACCAGTGACCAAATCCTCGAACATCTCGATATGATCCATGGGGTGTTCATAATATAGGCCATGGAAAGGATTCTGACTCACAAGAGCGTAATAGGCAGGTTTCAGCTCAAAATCATGCATCTGGAAAGTTGGGATGCGAATCGCAGCTCGATAGGCGTAGAATTAATCAGGTCTATTATGCTCACCAAGCATTCTACCTCGATCAACCTCAGTATTCCCAATGTTGGCACGCCCAGCTGGCGCGACAATCTCACTAACAACGACAGGAGGGACAATGACATTTCCAGTCTCATCAAGTTGCTGCCCTCTCTCATTGCACACTTGACCCTCTTGGTCTCTCAAGACTCCAGCTTCATCAGATCTTAATACCACTGGGTTGTTCATCTCTGATGTTTGCTTTGCCTTTCTGTTTGTGCGTTCCAAACGTGATAGCTGCTCCAATGACAGTTCAACTAGCTGAGTGCTTTTGCTCCTTCTGGTTTCACGATTAGGCATACACCTGAAAATAAGAGTCAAGCACGTAAGTAACCAAAAATACGATGAGTATCGATCGACACTGGGTGGTGTCGATCGATATCAACAAAAGAATACTACCTAGTATCGGTCGATACCGACGAACTTAGTCGAAATTCGATAGCTAAAATCTAATGGCGAAATTAAGTCCCCGGCAACGGCGCCAAATTTGATATGCTCAAATTAATACCCTAAAAAGTACTAAAGCAGTTGCTGCTGTAAAGTAGGGGTCGAACACAAGGACTCAGAGAAATCACACAATAGATTGTATAATATCAAATCAAGCTAAGCAGTTCAGATAAAATAAAAAGCAATAAGCAGTAAACGAGTTGTAAATCGATGGGAGAGAGATAGGTTCATGGATATTTCTCAGGAAATCAATGAATGCAAAATAAACTAAATAATCAGGGTTCAGGTTACGCACGGTTCTAGAACTCAAATCACTAAAGTATAATTAACCAACTGTCGTTGCGAGAATTATCTAAATCTAAACTTCATAATCCCAAATTTCTTTGCAAATTCCTAAGAGTAAATCAGCCTTAATATCGAGTTTGATATGTTCACAAATCAACTAAACCAAATCTCTTTGGGAATAGTTAATTTGCTCACCCTAAGTTCTATCAGGTAATTAATCGCATTGTCGTGCCTAATCAATTACCCTAAGATCTAAGTTCCAGATTCGTCAACCTAGAATTAGCTTTGAACACAACCTAAGGCGAATAACTAATTCAGATGGTGAATCCTAACAACTAATCAACCTAGCATTCAAAGAAATCCCTTATGAGAATCCCTAAACCTAACAAGAGATCTACTGAGACATGGAGAATGAAAACAACATGATTGAATAGATCATCAAAGAAATCAATAAAAACAGGAGTTCAGAGTTGTCTTTCCAAAAACCAAAGTAAAATCAAGAGTAATCAAAGCATAGCCCTTAAAGTGGCTGTAAAACCTAATTAAATAGTCTAAACACGAATTGGGGTCTTATTGTAAATATTAAAGTCTTCTGGGCAAGTTCTGCAATTCTTCAAACTTCATTCAAAGTCGCAAGTTGTGTCTGCTGCGATGGGTGTCGATCGATACCAAGGAGGTATCGATCGATGATTGACGCTTTGATCGGACACTTAGTCACCAGACTTCAGTTTTACTCCATAACGCTCCATAAAACTCCAATATCTCCAATAATGCTCCAAAAGTGCTAAAACCTGTAAAAGATTCTAAAATGTTCTATAATAGAATAAAGACTCGATAAAACGGACTTATATCATGGCTTAAACGGGGTAAAAACCATGATATATCAATCCCCACCAAGAGAGTATGGGAAGAGCTTACAGAAGAGGTAATCATAGGATACTCCATGGCACTTGATGCTTGTAACCAAATCCTCAAACCTCTCGATGTGATCCATGGAGTGTTCATTGAAAAGACCATGAAAAGGGTGCTCCCCCACAAGAGTGTAGTATGCAGGTTTCAGCTCAAAGTCATTCCTTTAAAATGGTGGAGGGCGAATCGATGATCGATTGGCATAAAACTGATCAGGCATGTTGTACTCACCAATCGTCCTACCGCGATCAGCCACAACATTCCCTGTATTCGCAGCATTCCCATCGACAATCTCCTCGACAACAGCAGGAGGTGGAATGATGTTCCCCTCTCCATCCAATCGTTGCCCTCTCTCATTGCACAATTGACACTCTTGGTCTCTGTAAGCACCAGCTCTATCTTGAACCAAAACCACTTGATTGTTGTTCATCTCTGTTGGCTTCTTTGCTTTTCAGTTTGCGCGCTCCAAAAGTGCTAGCTGCTCGTTTGACAAATTAACTAGCGGAGTGTTCTTGTTCCTCTTGGTTTCAAGAATAGGCATGCACCTGAAACACAAAAGTCAAGAACGTAAGTAACACAAAAATTCACAACAGGTATCGACCGATACCACTAGGGTATCGATCGATACTGGTCGAACTTAGTCGAATTTCTCAAACTAAAATCTAATGGCGAACTGAAGTCCCTGGCAACGGCGCCAAAAAAAAAAATTGGTTCTATTGCTAGATGCCAAGTTCTCAATAAGCATATAAGCATCGTCAGAATACCTGGTGTTGAAGTTCCCATTACTCGCAGCATCTAAGACCATCTGGTACCTCCAATCAATCCCTCTGAAGAAGATACCCAACAGCTAAACGTTAGTGAACCTGTGGTGTGGACAGTCCCTCTGATATGATCTGAACCTGATCCAAGCAGCCTTGAATGCCTCAGTTGCTCCCTGAGAAAACTGAGAGATCTTATTCCTAAGCTCCTCAGACCTTGCATTATCATAGAAATTATTCAGGAAGACATTATTAGTCTCCTCCCAAGCAGTCAGTGATCCAGGGGGCAAATGCTTAAGCCAATAAGCTGCATCTCCACCAAGAGAGTATGTGAAGAGCTTATAGAAGAGGAAATCATTGGACACTCCATTGTATTTGATGCTAGTGACCAAATCCTCAAACTTCTCAATGTGATCCATGGGGTGTTCATGAGAAAGACCGTGAAAAAGGTGCTGACCCATAAGAGTGAAGTATGCATGTTTCATCTCAAAGTCATTCCTCTGAAAAGAAGGAGGGCGAATCGCTGATCGATTGGCATAGAACTGATCAGTCCTGTTGTATTCACCAATCGTTTTACCACGATCAACCGCAACATTCCCAACATTCACAACAGCTGCAGGGACAATGATGTTTCCAGCTTCATCAAGTTGTTGCCCTCTCTCATTGCACAATTGACCCTCTTGGTCTCTCAAAGCTCCAGCATCATCACGAATCAATACCACTGGATTGTTCATCTTTGCTGGCTTATTCGCTTTCCTGTTTGCACGTTCCAAATTTGCTAGCTCCTTGTTGGAAAGATCAACCAGCTGAGTGCTCTTGTTCCTCCTGGTTTCGCGAGTGGGCATACATCTGAAACACACTAGGCAAAGCACGTAAGTAACAAAAAAAATACGATGAGTATCAACCGACACTGGGTGGTGTCGATCGATATCAACAAAAGAAAACGACGAGTATCGACCGACACTGACTAGTATCGATTGATACACGGGCTTAGTCGAAATTCTAGACTAAAATCTAATGGCGAATTTTAAAGCCCCCGGCAACGGCGCCAAAATTTGATAAGCTCAAATTAATACCCTAAAAGTACTAAAACTTTGTCGATTGTAATATTTAGGGGTCGAATCAACAGAGACTCAAGAAATCACACAATAGATTGTATAGATGAGAATTAAGCTAAGTGATCAATGGAATTGAAAGCAAATACGTAAATTAAACAAGTTGTGATTCGATTGGAAAGAAAATAGGTTCAGGGTATTTCTCAGGAAATCAATGAATGCAGATAAATTAACTAATCAGGGTTCAGGTTACGCACGGTTCTTGATAAGCTCAAATTAATACCCTAAAAGTACTAAAGCTTTGTCGATTGTAATACTTAGGGATCAAATCCACATAGACTCAAGGAGACACACAATAGATTATATAGATAAAAATTAAGCTAAGTGATCAATGTAATTGAAAGCAAATATGTAAATTAAACTGTTGTAAATTCAATTGGAGGAAGATAGGTCTAGGAAATTTCTCAGGAAATCAATGAATGCAGATAAACTAACTAATCAGGGTTCAGGTTATGCACGGTTCTTATACTCAAATCACTGAAGTATAATTAACCAACTCTCGTTGCGAGAATTATCTAAGTCTAAATCCTAGAATTCCAAATCTCTTTGCGATTCCTAAAGTCTAAACCAGCTTTTAGTTCAAGTTTGATTTGTTCACAAAACAACTAAACCAAATCTCTTTGCGAATAGTTATTTTGCTCACCCTAAGTTCTATCAGGTAATTAATCGCACTCTCGTGCCTAATCAATTATCCTAAGATATAAGTTCTAGGTGATCAATCCAGAATTAGCTATGAGAACAACCTATGGTGAAGAACTAATTCAGATGGTGAACCCTAAACAATAAATCAACCTAGCATTCAAAGAAATTCCTAATGAGAATCCTTAAACCTAACAAGAGATCTACTCAGACATGGAGATTGCAACAATAAACATAACTGAATAAATACTCAAATAAATAGTAAATAAGAGAGTAGAACAAGGGTTCGAAATCTTCTCTCAGACGAACAGAGTTTTAGACTTGTCTCCCTTCCAAAGGTCTCTCACAAAACCAAAGTAAAATAAAGCATAGCCATCAAAGTGGCTGTAAAATCCTATTAAATAACCTAAATCACGTTTTAGGGCTTCTTGTAAATAATAAAGTCTTCTGGGCAATTTTGCAATTCTTCAACTCTTCTAAAGTTGCGACTCGTGCCTTCCTGTAATGAGTATGGACAGATACTAGTCAGTATCGATCGACACTGAGGCTTCAAATCGGGTGCTCAGCTACACGAACTTCAGCTTTGATCCAAAATGTTCCAGGAAGCTCCAATATTTCCAATTATGCTCCAAACGTGCTAAAACCTGTAAAAGACTCTAAACCACTACAAAATAGTAGAAATACTCTATAAAACGGACTTATATCATGACTTAAAATGGGTAAAAACCATGATATATCAGTTCTTGAACTCAAATCACTAAAGTATAATTAACCAACTATCGTTGCGAGAACTATCTAAGTCTAAATCCTAGAATTCCAAATCTCTTTAAGAATCCTAAAGTCTAAACCAGCTTTTAGTTCAAGTTTGATTTGTTCACAAAACAACTAAACCAAATCTCTTTGCGAATAGTTATTTTGCTCACCCTAAGATCTATCAGGTAATCAATTGCACTGTCGTGCCTAATCGATTATCCTAAGATCTAAGTTCCAGGTGATCAATCTAGAATTAGCTTTGAGAACAACCTACGGTGAAGAACTATTTCAGATTATGAACCCTAAACAACTAATCAACCTAGCATTCAAAGAAATCTCTTATGAGAACCCTAAACCTAACAGGAGATCTACTCAGACATGGAGATTGAAACAATAAACATGACTGAATAAATCCTTGAATAAATAATAAAGAAGAGAGTAAAACAAGGGTTTGAAATTTTCTCTCGGACAAACAGAGTTTCAGACTTGTCTTCCTCAAAAGCTCTCTCACAAAACCAAAGTAGAATAAAGCGTGTATGAAGCGTAATAGCTAAAGTGGCTAAAAAACCTAATTTATAACCTAAAACACGTTTTGGGGCTTCTTGTAAATAATAAAGTTTTCTGGGGCAATTTGTAGTTTCTTAAATCTTCAGAAAAGTCGCGATCCTTCTGTTTCTTCGACGGGTATCGATCGATACCATAAGTGTATCGATCGATACTCAGGCATCAAATCGGTGTCTCAGCTACAGGATCTCTGCTTGGCTCCAAAAAGCTCCAAAATGCTTCAATATCTTCAATAATGCTCCAAACATACCTAAAACCTGAAAAGACTCTAAAAGACACCAAAATATTAGAAAGACTCTATAAAAAAGACTTATATCATGGCTTAAAACGGGTAAAAACCATAATATATCAGAGGTACCAAGAAAGGAAGGAATCTAAGCGAGAGGTGAAGGCTAGAAAGTGTAAGGTTGAGGGAGTGACATTGGACCTTTCCTCTCGTCTCCATCATCCAACAATCTTTGGACTCTCTTGTTCCGGCAATATTCCCTATCGAAATGTTTCACCTTCATTTTTTTAGTCTTTCCATAAAGATCAACTCCAAAAAGGAAAATCAAATACAGAAATGCAAGATGCAAGCTAACTGAGACTTAGGGAGGGAAACATGATACCCAAGAGGAGCGGCAGTTTTTGACGAACTCAGTTCTACACTTATGCGTGAAATTCTAAATGCAAGAAAATATATCCAACATAATGAATAGTTAAGTATTATTTTTCTAACACGAATGGCACAAGAGGAAACAGCAGTTGTGTTGAGATTGGAGCAAAGGAGAGAGTTAGAGTCGCAGGAGTTTGGCGTCCGGACGACGGATCTCATCACTTTGTCGAATGGAACGTTAGCATCAGTCTTCTCTCTAGCTCACTGCCTCTCCTCTTATCACCGTGACGATAACTCCGCTATAGTCGCCACCAATGCCATGAAAAAAACACTGTAAGTTATCAAACACTAATCATCTGCTTACTCTTTTTCCAACTCCGTCCAAAGATTCCACATTCTATCTCATAATTAGTCTAATTTTAGTCAAATCAAATGAAATGTTGTCTAAATCTGTCTTTGGTGTTGTATTACATCATCGTATTGTTTCTTCTCGATCTTCCTTATTGCCCATTTCAGCCTTTCCTTTTTCCAGTTGGAGGTTTCAGGTTTGAACTTGGAATTGTTACGGCCTGAGTTTCCAATGAAGACTGAGACATGGAACTGCCATACCTAGCCACTGGATTAGTCCTCTTCATCATATTCTCAATGCCCCCTAAAGCTTCTAACTCTCTGGGAATCTTCTTGTGATCACCTTAGCTTTGGTGATATTGTTGTTGCCTTGTAATGACTCTTTGCTCGGTCTTGCTCTTAAATCATGCAGATATTTACTGGGCACCTTGATACCAGGTTTATTATGGTTCCGGGATGAACAACTTGTGCTAAAACTTGAAGCAAAGGATACATCACTCAACTCTGAATCTGATTGATCGTTGAAGGACTCATATAGTAGAGAGCATGCATGAGTGTCTCCTTAACGATGCTCTATACAATGCACATTCGTCCACTGAAAATCTGCCAGGAAGTATGACATTATCACCCTCATCATCATCGATCCATGGTGAAGGAGGGATACGATTTTCTTTGGTGTCAACTTGCTGGCCGAGATGAACTTTTTGCTTGTTGATGTTGTTGTGATCATCTCTCCTGGTAGATGAATTAGAAGGGGAGTTTCTGCGGTTAGGAGAAGAAGATGCAGAGGGAGAAAGAAAACGTGAACTAACCTCGCGAGACTTTCCTCTTCTTGTTTTGAGTTGTTCATGCTCACGGCTACTCATTTTGTTACTGATCAGCTTCGTGGGAGAAAGAGAGAGAGAAGGAAGCTTGTAAATCTTATTAGAGGAAACAGAGAATCTTTTTAACTTTCCAAAAAAGAAACAAACTTTTTGAATAGATGATAATTTGATTTACTAAGTCGAACGTATCAGATTCGATACTGAAACTATACCTCTTCTTGTTAACAATGGCGAAAAGAAAAGTGTGATTATAATAAGCTTCATGGCTATAAATAATATTACTCTGTTACTACCAACACAAACATGAACGAAGATCAATCATTTCATGTAACCAAAGCAAATATTCTTGTGTCACATGAGTACCACAGGGAATTTTGTGACTCTAAGATCATTGTAACCAAAGAGAATATTTGCAAGTCTCAAGAACTTCACATGATGATAGCAATAGTACATAAAGAAAAGCAATAAAGTGAGAGACTGAGAGAGGGTTTAGGGAGATTGATTTGTTCTCTTACAAAACATCTACTACGTACTGTAATCACAAGACTAAAAAAAAAAAAAAAAGACACAAACATGATTAGAAAGACACAAACATCTACTACGTACTGTAATCATCACTCCGATGGCTCCATAACAGCAACTCCACCAGCAGCTTTGATCTTGGCAATGATTTCGTTAGCTTCTTCCTTGGAGACACCTTGTTTAAAAACGGCCGGCATGTTTTCTATAGTCTCTAGCAATGGTCCCATACCCAAGTCGTACATTGATTTCACCACATCTGTCGTTTTGACCCATGCAAGTTCTCTAAGCACTTGCATTTGTTTATCTGGGTCAAACTGGACCAAATTGACGTCAAACTTCTCTCCGGAATCTTTGATTTTAATCTTGCGAGGTTTTGGAAGCCCCAGCAGTTCACTGAATACATAACCAAATTTTTTGCTTTCATTGCAGTCTTTTTATACACTCAATCGTGTCAAGGACTATGGGTCGAGGCCTTGGCCTACAAAAGGGATCTTGCGGCACGAGTCGAGGCCAATCTTTAGGTTGACAATGGCGACAATGGGGATGTTTCCGAGAAGTAATACTTCTGACGAGCGATGTAAGCAAACGACGCCCTTGCATGACTATATATAATGAAAAAACAATTTGTTATAACAAAATCTCAACAAGAATTAATCATTTTCACCATATATATCAGTAGATTTAAATAACGAAGAATTACAAAGACTAATTTAGGAAGCACAAAGATGATAACCCCCAATTAATCTGATTTGATTTACCAAGTCTAGCGTAAAATTGATTGATTTACAATCTATAATGAAAAAACAAACCCTAGCTAAGTTATCACAGCGCCCAAAATCAATCAATAGGATCCATGAATCACAGATATGGATGTGATGTCAAAAGAGAGATCTAAAACCGAAGAATAATATGAGAAGAGAATAAGTGTATGGCTAACCTCCGGTGGCTCGAAAGAGGCTAGATTCGCCGTCTCTTAAGTTGAAGATGAAATCAGGGGTCGCGAGAGGGTCTAGGGTTAATTGGCGACGATACATGGTTTTAAAAGGGTTACAAACAGTGCAATTATATGTTTAATATATCATATTTTTATTATATTTAAGAAACATTGAATTGTTTTCAAACTTTTTTTTTTTATCAACTTATTATATATTAATCATCAAACCTAGTACAAGTGATACAAATAACACATAATACATAAAATAAATTACAAACAATAAAACAAAGAAAGTAAAATTTGGTCGATCTTTTTATCTGAGAAGTTTTACTCGCTGAAAGAATGTCCACACCTCATTTCCTTATATTCGCATTTGATCTGATGCGATATTTGGCTGTTATCCAATCTTTCTCATGTTGTATTACACTGACACCTTCCCAAGTAAGAACTAAAAATATTCTACGAAAAAGAATCTAATTTATTGATTCTTTCGATAGAAATAATACATGAAATTGCCAATCTTCAACGACTGTACGAATATCGCCATACAACAAAGAAATTACGTCTTCCGCTCCAAACCCTTGTACCCTCCATGGCGGTTTCCATGGTGGTAGATTCCATAGAAATCCCATATATAGCAGAGTAAAAAATCCGATAAAAATCAACCTAGAATCATCCGATCCAAAGGATTCTTCCGTTAACAGAATACTCTCATTATTTCTCTCAATTCCGATGATGCCAGGGTCGAATACCCAAATGACATCTCCAAACCAAATGATGGAGACGACTAGAATTTGGGAAATTCTCATAATCAACATACCAAAAACCATCAACATCATTACCTGAATATTTGATGAAGATGGAACATCATCGTGCACTGGGTAAAAACCCACGCCGGAGATATATGCGTAGTGGATGGTAATAGGAAGCCGCTCCACATCGCCAACAGAAACTTTTGTCGAAAAAGATTGAAGAAATTGGATTACAAACCGATAGAGAATCATGAATACAATGAATATCATGATTCCAATCATCTGCAACGAATCTAAAGTTGCTTCACGATCGGAATTAAACCCCTCGCCGTCATAGTCACGCATCGATTGGCCGACGATTCTCCAATCGACGGTTAAAAAAACCCTCCGCCTCGGTCAAAGCCCCATCGGCTTCAATTGCACGGATCTCTGCAGCGAAGGATGGTCGCGTTTGAACTCGGAGACCGGATCTGGATCAACGATGCCGGAGCTCGGAACAATCCGACAAAAAAACCGTCTCTCTATTCGATCGTCTTTTCGATTGCCTCAGAGAGAAGAAATCTCTAGGACAGAGATCATCATATAGAAGGAGAACAAGGACAGAGATCTCGATGCCGACCGACGAAAATTACAGAAATACGTACGAAAACCAATGCCGGCCGGCGAAGATTTCAAAAACACGAGATCGTAAAACGGTTGAGAAAAATCGCCGTTGCGTTGTTTTCAAACTTTTTTCTATCTAATATATTCAGAGAGTTGGAAATAAAAGGTTGGAAATAAAAGAAAATTGGAAATTACCAGTGAGTTTTATCTATCTATCAAACTTTTTTACTTTTTTCTATCTATCAAACTTTTTTGGGTAGACAATCTATTTCCCCACGAACTATACCCATATCACACCAGATCCCCACGAAACTATGACCTCTGCATATATCCCTATAAAATGAAAGTTAAAGACTTATTCCCCCTGAAAAAAAGTTCGAAGCTTAAATCCCCACAAAAAAAAAATCTAAATTAAAATCCCCATAAAACTCGGTTTAAACTGGTTTACTGTTTTATAAACGTGGTAAACCATCTAAAACCCGATTCTTAACCGGATTACGATCCGATTAGATTTTTAAACCACATATTATGACCCATATCCGATTTCTAAATCAAAATCATCTTTTTATTTTAATTAATAATAAAAAATACAAAAAAAAATAGAAATCTTCTTCGAGGCTGGATTCATGCCGTTTCCTTCGTCACTTTTATCGATTTGAGCAACAACATTCACCGACCAAATCCCGATGGATTTCGCCACTGCTCCTGTTCTTCAGTATTTTTCTAGCAATTCCTTCCACAGCCGATTGCCGGAGATTTCGACGCTTCCGTCGATGGGAGATTTCGACTCTTCCGTCGATAGCCGACATAGATCTTTCTCATAATCTCCTGACGGGAACAATCCCGTCGGATTTCGGAAGCTCCAAGACTATCACGTCGACAATCCCGTCGGATTTCTCATAATCTTCTGAGTTGTTGATGCCTCAGAAGATACAGAGCGCGAAGCTCGGATTCCTTGACCCGACTCACAGTGGATCGAGCTTGAAACTAGAGAGATTCGCCGAGAATAGCTGAGACCGATTGAGATAGTTAGTGAGACGACGGCGAGGACGTAGCGTTTGTTGAGCGAGATCTTCCTCCGCGAGAGAATGTCCTCGATCTGGAACGCCGATCTCGGACTCCCGCCGGTTGTGGTGATGGAGAAAAGCGGATCTTCGCGGTGGCGACTGCGAGTGTCGTTCTGTGGGATCAAATGCTGGTGGTCTTCTTCGTCGTCTGATGAGTTTCGCTCCATCGGCAAGCGGATCTTTGAGGTGGTGATTGGGGTCGGATTCTTTGTCCTCGTCGTTTGGATAATGACCAGAACGAGAGGATCCGCGGCGGCGATGTGGAGGAGGAAAACGCTGGAATAGCCTCTCGTTATCAAAGCTTTGTTTGTTGTGGATTGTTTCATCAAATGATGGAGGAGGGAGGCCAGACCGACAAAGAAACGAGGAAGGAGACGGTTTTTTTTTCCTATATTTTTTTAGTAATTATTAGGCGGATACATATATGGGTCTGGTTTTAAGTCGGGTCAAGGTTTTTAGTTTGGATCGGGTTTTTAGTTTGGTTTAATTTCTGGTTTTGATGGTTTGCTCTCGGTTTAGATCATAAACCGTCAAAACCAACATCCATGGGTATATAGATCTCGAACTTTTTTTTCAGGGGAAAATAAGTCTTTAACTTTCATTTTATAGGGATATATGCAGAGGTCATAGTTTCGTGGGGATCTGGTGTGATATGGGTATAGTTCGTGGGGAAATAGATCGTCTACCCAACTTTTTTCTATCATATTCAGAGAGTTGGAAAAAAAGAAAATTACCAGTGAGTTTTGATAATTATTTATCTATATCTATTTATTTTCATCACCTACTACTAGGTGATTGTCCGCGCAAAGCGCATACATGAGATTTTAAAATCCGATTATAACGTTTGTGATAAGATCTCTAAATTTTTCAAGTAAAAAAAATATATTCAAAATTTGTAAGTAATTGATTATTGTATAAATGAATATATACGAATGTTAGCACGTAAATATTATATGATTATGAATATATACAAATATACCTTAGTTTTAATGTAAAGAAAAATTCTATGATTTTTTATTTTTAATTTTTAATTTTTTTTAAAAAACATTATTTCAATATTTAAATATATACGAATATATCCAAATTTTGAGCATAGGAAATAAATATATCCGAGTTTTCAAAGTATTAAATTTTTCATTTGTGAATATGTTAATATATATCCAGTTTTTCATTTTTAATTTTTTATTATTATAAATATTTAAAGGATTTCTATCACAGTTTTCAATTATTATTATTTGTTTTCACTTTTTTTAGTATCATATATTTTTTATTCATCAAAAAAAAATATGCGGGGAGAGAACATGATATATCCGAATTTTTTTAATATATAAAATATATATATATAGATCCGAATTTTTTTTAATGTAGATTTAATGATTTATATAGGAAGAATATAACTTAGGTGATGTAACTTGTGATATAAAGAGAAAGAGATGTATATTATTGATTTCGGACAAGTTTTTTTTTTCTCCTCTTTAACCCGCGCTTATTATAGCACGAAGTAATTTTTTTTAAAGAAATTGTTTTGAAATTTAAAAAAATTATTTTTATCTGAATTTTACAATATAATTAACTAATGATTATAGATAAATGTGTCAATTTGTAATATGCAAAAAAAAATTGTCAATTTGTAATAATTTGTCTATTTAACCCGTTTTGTAGTGAACTAAAATATTATTCGGGTTAAACCGAAAAAACTTATAATCTTGAAAACATAACTTTAATATGCACCGTTAAATGACTCTAGTTTTTGTGTTATTCTACGAACTCTTAAAAAAAATAGTTTTCTTTTGTCTAACTTTTTATAAAATTAGTAAAATATTTTTTAATTTTTGTTTTGATATATATTCAAATAAAATATAATAAATTATAGTAAAAATATAGCAAGATTATGAATATATTTTTGTCATTTGAATATATCTGAATTAATTATTATTTTAAAATATATAATATTAAAAATAATTATGAAATTACATAATAAATAACTTTTTTAATGCAAAATATATATTTTTTATATTGTAATCAATATTTTTAAAAGACCATTATATCCTTTCTTATTTCAATTATTTTTTGTTATTTGTAATGATATTTCATGTAATAATTTACAAAACAAAATTCATTTTTAAAAATATCTTCTTAAATAATATTATAGAGATATTATGAAGAGATAGTTGATTAAAAGCATTAAGGTCACTTAAATGCTATAAGAATCACACCCTCACCCTTTTATTTTTGTTATAATAATAAAAAAAAAACATTAATGGAGGTCACAGAAAATAAGGGGCAGAGAAAGTAAATTGAAGGTGATTGCGTACAAAAGTACGTATTTCAGTTTTTGGACAGAGGAAGCTCATGACATTCTCACCAAAGCAGCACGAATGAAGTTCCAAGTTTTTGATTAATTAGGCTTCGCTTCTTGTGATTCTTTTTTTTTTTTTTTTTTTTTTTTTATATACGCCCAATCAGCCCCAGGTAGGAACACACCGAAGTGTTACAGAGTGGACTGCAGTGACCCTGTAAAGGGTATGTACCACCCGCCTGACCCCAAATTTAATACCAACCAGACTAAATGCCAGCGGATGACCCAGCCGCTTGCATTATGGGCCACCATATAAACCAATTGGGCTGACAGACTTCCCACAAATCAATGTTTGGATTTTAGCTGAGAAAGAAGATCGAACCCTGGGCAAGGAAATTACTCACACTGCCTGGACCCGCCCTACCACCAGCCCAGTGACTTGCGGGCTTCTTCTTCTTGTGATTCTTCTCTTGTCCAAAAATTATAGTATCATCATATCATACGTTGGTTCTTGTTTTCATGTGACTCGATCTCCTCTTCTCTATACCGTGAGTCTCTTCAATTTATCCTGATCAAAGCTATGTTAATGATCGATCCACATATCATATATATATATATACTACCTTCTTCCTCGCCGTACGTATCAATCACTCTACTACTTGATCCCAAATTTCTAATTTTACTTTACTCACAAGTCGCAATATATTGATCGATCATGAAGTCTCTTCTTCTCCTTGCCTTTTTCCTCTATTTATTCCGCGGCTCTCTGTTCGCTACTAGGCATTTCCCAACACCTCACTATCCAAGTACGTATGCTCATTTCTCTTCTTCCTTTTCGCTATCTTGAAGCTCTCTCTAATTAACTTGTTCATGTGTGCATGCGCAGATGGTCATCATCATGTGGGAGTGAGTCAGAGGAGGCCGGACACGGTGCAGGTGGCTGGGTCAAGGTTGCCAGACTGCTCACACGCGTGTGGCTCATGCTCCCCATGCCGTCTAGTGATGGTTAGCTTTGTGTGTGCATCGTTAGAAGAAGCTGAGACTTGTCCCATGGCTTATAAGTGCATGTGCAACAACAAATCTTACCCTGTCCCATAATCACCCACATATTTGCATTCAAACCCTTTTGTGTTTCCTTTTTGCTTCTCTGTGTACACGTATAGACTGCTTCTTTCTTTCTTTTCTTTTCTCAATATTTGGTGCTCTAATTTCTCCATTTAAACACGGTTTATGAGACGAGATTAGTTAATCAAAAGTGTGGTCTGAGGGAATTGCAACTTAATAATTTGGGCTTATTTCACTGTGTTATGGGCCATGCGACCACCGCATTTGAGACTGCAACGACAAAACAGAGAATGTAAATATTGTCGTTGCACCAAACTTTGGAGGCTCTCTAATAAGTAATAACCACACTCCACACTTGACTGTCTACCAATTTGTTACACACAAATCTATTTTCAACCATAATCACCTCACCTTCTTTAATAGTTCCCACCGTTAGCTCAATATTTCACTATATACGTACCCGCCTTACCTCCACAAGAACACACTACTACTACGACTTTCACTTCTCTCTGCAATATATGGCTTCTTCCCTGCTCGCAGCCGCAGTCACTATGGTGCTGCTTAGCCTACTGCTTGGATCTGCAGAGCACATGAGCGGACTGCGTCACGTTCCCAAGTCTCCCAAGACAACTGATGTCAAACATCCTGACTTTCTTGTCACCATTGAGCCCAAACCAACTATTCTCATCCCTGGTGTTGGAAGGTTCTTGCTTCCTCCCAAATGTAAGAAGCCCTTCTACCCTTACAACCCTGTCACCGGAGCTCCCCTCACTGGTGGGTCAATTCCATCATATGGTGGTGGACAAGGGACCGGAACTCACACCCAACTCCCTGGTGGCGATGATACGCTTGTTCCAAACCCCGGATATGAAACTCCAACCCCTGGAACCAATGGCCAAGCTCCACCACTGACCGTTGGAGCTGGCTCTAGAACTAACGGCCAAGTTCCACCAGTGCCACTACCCTGAGTTTCGTCAAACCTGTCAACAAATAAGCATTTGTTTTGTCTTCTCTCTTTCCCTCTGTCTGTATCTCTCTATAATCTGCTTATATAGAGAGAATTTTGTGTCATGTTCTTCAGCTTACGTCTTCAAATGAAATCTAGAGCATTTGTTTAGATACCATTATTTTAAATAATCGAAATCTTTTGCTCTAACATGTGAAGACTCCTCCCTCCAATTACTAGTAGATACTACTAATGACAAAAGATTGTGTCATGAGATACTGCTAAGAACATGTGAAGGGAGGAGTCTTTTGCAGTAACGTGTGAAGACTCCTCCCTCCAATCATAACTATGTATGAAACAGTGATGCAAAAGGGATAATTGAATCAACAACTTACCACATAGTCACACTAGAAAGACATCGATAGACCAAACCAACAACTGTATCATAACATATGAACAAAAGGTTGATGCTTTACTTTATAGAATATTATAAACAAACAAAAAGAAAGATACGCATCGATTTTGAATAAAGTGGATCATGCTCCTAATCGAGCAGATTCATAAATATCACAGGACGTTGATGCTGATGCCGGTTTAGTATAACATTTTCTCATCATAGTTCATAAGACATTGGGATAAGTGTGGTGCATGGCATACCCGCAGAACCAATAGGGTGAAAGAATTCACATACAATAGGGTATCTTGATTGAGTGAGTATCTATGGGGAGGAAGAAGAAGGAGCAACTCGATCAGCCTCTATCATTGACTTTATGTAGTACTCTCCCGCTTTGTACGATGACCTCACCATTGGTCCTGATGCTACGTACCTGAATCCCTGTTCACCACATCCACACATGACATTTAGTCTTCTTCCCCATTCTATTTCTCAGCAATAATGTAGAAACAAGGAAGGAAGGGAACATTACCATTTCCATGCCAATAAGCCGATACCTCTCAAAGGCCTCTGGTGTCACGTACTCAGCTACTGGCATGTGGCGCTTAGATGGACGCATGTATTGCCCAAATGTTATCACGTCAACCCCTGCTGCTCTCACTTTCTCCATTGTCTTCACCACTTGATCAGGGGTCTCTCCACATCCCAGCATTACTGAGGTCTTCGTTAGGGTTCCTGCAGGTGCATACTCCTTAGCCATTCTAAGCACATCCAGTGACTGCTTGAAGTTAGCACGATGGTCCCGCACAAAACTCTGAAGCTCTTCAACTGTCTCAATGTTGTGGGCTAAGACGTTAAGCCCTGACTTGGACACCTTCTCAACACATCCACCATCTCCACGGAAATCAGGAACTACATACATCATCAAAAGAATTCATGATCAAATCCAGAAAACCCCCCTCAATCCCATATTGTAAAACCCGCGATTTACCTAGTGCTTCAATCATCATCTTCGGCTTCAAGACTTTCAATCTCTCTACTGTTTCTGCAAAATGCCCACTCCCTTGATCAGGTAGATCATCGCGATCTACACTGGTGATGACCACATAATCTACCCCCCAGGATGCGATTGCTTCAGCCACGTTGTTAGGTTCATTTGGGTCAGGTGGTGGAGGTGTACGCGATGTCTTCACATTGCAAAACCTAAAAAAGAAGACCCTTTCAGAGAAAAGAGAGAGATGGGCTATTCGGATCATCACCAGATAGATACCTGCAGCCGCGTGTACAGGTGTCCCCGAGGATCATAATGGTGGCAGTGGCGGTTCCAGTTTCGCCACCAGACCAGCACTCGCCGAGATTGGGACATTTGGCCTCCTCGCAGACGGTGTGAAGCTTAAGGTCTCTCAACTTCTTCTTGATCTGGACATACCGCTCGCCGCCGGGAATAGACTCCTTCATCCATTTAGGCTTGGGGAGGGGCTTCTTCTTGGTGCCAACCTCCACGGAATAAGTGTCGCCGTTGATGAAATCGGTAAGAGAAGGCGACTCATCCACCAGACGCGCTCGAAGAGCCTCGAGGCTCTTGGGAGATTGCGTAACGGTGACTGGGGTTACGGCTGAAGAAGAGGAGAAGAATCTCGACGCCGGACGGAGGAATCGGGAGACAAGGGCGGAGCGGGAATGCATCTCCTCAGTCGTCCTTGTCAGAAAAGTCCCAATTTAGGATCGCACCGCGAGTTTAAGGTGATGATGAACCCTCCAGATCTGCCAGAAGGTCTTGTTTGGGCCTTTTTCTCAGTAGCATAGGCCCATTACTTTCTGAGGTTTTTTTCCTGCGTCTCTCTTCAAAATTTGGAGTTTATGGGCAGTGGACAGTGACGGAACTGAGAATAAGTGTCTTAAACTAAAAACCATAAGGCCAATATGTTTGAAAATACATGAGAGAGGAGAGCATGTGAAATTGAAAAATATTACCAAAAGGATACCTGTAAATCACAGGAGTTGTTGGAAAACATAAGATAAGAGACACAAAATTTTGTTTTAAGTTGAAAACACATGATAGAGGAGCATATATGATCTGATTTACCTTTGCACCTTCCCGTAGGGGAAGCCTGGAAAGAATAGAATTCAGGGATTGTGTGGTCATGGACAGAGATTCAAAGTGTTGTTTTTCTATGTCCTCCCAATCTTCAAGATGTTTTTCATCTCCAGGTTGCACAACCAAATGTTTTTACTTGGTAAGAGTATCCCAAGCAGGCGAGTAGTTGTTTCTGAGAGGTTTCATTAAGCATTCATAATCGCGATACTTTTCTTCCTGAAAAGCTACACCAAACTGTAATACAATTTTAAATTCAATTATACTATTCCAAATCGTTACGTTAACTATTCTAAAATGCTTACTAAAACTTCAAGTTCTCGTACTTCACCAACAAATAAAGAAAAAACTAAGACATAATGGATAGACCCATGCATGTGTTACAGTTTACAGCCCAGTCTCTAATTAAATACTTAATTTAATTATAGTTACATGTTTTTTTTTTTGAACCCTTTCATAATAGTTACATGATGCGTGAGCTAGAAAGAATATACCAGAATGAGCCATGTAAATATTATGAATTCTGAGAACCTATCATACCTCGTTATTGAATGATGGCTCGGTAAAACGAGTAAGCGTCACTTTACAAGTTTGATTGTTTCGAATGTAAATGTTTATGTTTGAATTAACTTGTTTATGTTCGAATCCAACATAATGAATAGTTAAGGATTATTTTAAATTAATAGCAATTGTACATAAAGAAAAGCAATAAAGTGAGAGACTGAGAGAGGGTTAGGGTGATTGATTTGTTCTCTTACAAAACATCTACTACGTACTGTAATCACAAGACCAAACAAAACAAAAAAAAGACACAAACATGATTAGAAAGACGATCATCATCACTCCAATGGCTCCATAACAGCAACTCCACCAGCAGCTTCGAGCTTCAACTACTGCCAAAAAAACATTGTCTCAACTCTGAAATAAAATAAGAAAAGTTAAATTAGAATAGCTATATAGCAGTCAAAGCAAGATGAAATTATATTTGATAACAGAACGAACAACTTGATGGCATTAGATATTTACTAATTATTCTCCAAGGCAAGGAAAATCTTCTACAAGTTCTTTGGAGATGCCATGCATCACCTTGTGATGTTCCAAGAGGTGACCATGAGACTTTTTGAGAGTCTTAAGGTTGATAATAGCCACTCGATTGTCTTCTAAATCCAAGATCACATGCTCCGTGGCTCCTGCAATTATCTCACACAATTCTTCCAAAGAATACACTCTCTTTCCATTCACGCGATGTACCTATTTCAAACAAAAATAGGAAATCATTTCTTTTCTTTTCCAAATATGAAAAATACCTCCAAATCGTCGAATAAAGTATATCCAGTGTTAATATCACCCTCCAACACATACAGATTAGAACTACTATTTACTCTCGTGCCTAAGAAACACAATAAATTAGTAAAGAAGAAAAATACCTAAGAGATTTTAACAGTCTCATAGTCTGAAACTGTGAAAACAAAACAACCAAAGATGTAGTAACCTGGAGACGGATAATCAGTTATGTACCATTCATCAATTTGTGTTAATAGAATTAAAATTAATGAGAACTATAAAACATATAGCACAAACCAAACTTATCTCGTTAAACCTACCGGCAACACATTCAAACTGAAGTTTTTGACTTCTCCCTTTCTCAAGACTTTAAGAGAGACTTTTTCATCTTTATTTTTCAAAGCAATGAAACCATTGATTTGTATACCGATGGTTCCAACAAAAACTGCAAGACAGATTATAAACTAATCTGAGAAACACTAATCTAGAAATCAAACTTAAAAATCAATATGTCAAATACAAAACCAATTAATTAAGGTACACCTTCCCCATCATCTTGAATACGAATACCATCAACTTCCAAAAAGATGTCACTCTTCTTCATAACTCATCTTGGGTATGATCAGTCCGGCTCTTACCCATGGCGAGAGCCCTAGGTCCAATGCCCAATTTGTTTTGTTTTTTTATGTTTTAAAATTTTATTAAAAAAGCCTCGGTCTATTTTGTTTTTACAACAAACCCTTGATCTATTATTATCTATAGGGGTGGCCAATCTAAGCAACTCGATCCAATCCAACCTAATCCAATCCAAAAAACTTCAATTAGTTTGGATATGAGTTTCTATAAAAACATATTTATATCTAATAATTTTTACTAATTTGAGTTTATGTTATTTGGATTTGACTTTAGATAACTAAAAACCCCAAATAAAATCCAATCTTATTTTTACATATATTATTTATATAGTATATACATTAATAAACATATATTATTTATATAGTATTTCTAGATTTTATAAATTAATTTATTTATTACAATTGTCGTTAAGAATTTATTTGAGATGTTATTGTAATTTTTTATTTTTTATAAACATTCAATAACCAAACCTAATACAAGATCTAAACAACCCAAATAAAATTAGATATAATTTTATTTTGGTCAAATTATTTACGATCCAAACAACTTAAACATATGATCTAAAACCTAAAAAACTTGATCCAAATTTTATGTAAATCGAATTTGGTCAAATAATTCTCAAACCTAACCCAAAACCTAAGAAACCCAACCCAAAAATTGGATTGGTCATCCCTAATTATCTATATAGATAAATAAGTAAGACCCGTATCTATATCTATCTATGTGATTAACAAAAAGGCTCAAAACCTAAACTTATTTTGCATATTAAAATATCACATATTTACGGTTTATTAGACTTTTGTGTTTTTAAAAGATAACACATCATAAAAAATATTAAATGAAAACCAGTAAAAACAAAACATTAATACACATTAACTTATTTCTTAACATGTCATTACTTTCCACACAATATTTTGACAAGCTAATATTTCTCAGTCCACAAAAACTTTTTATGTATTTCATCCGTATTAAAAAAAAATTTCACACTCTATTAGCGCCAATAATGTATGCACTTCACATTTTTCTTTCTCTAAAACTATATTGCCTCCTAGAATCTCAACTACCATTTTTGACTACATAAACTTCATCTTGCAAATTTTAGAAAGATAAATAACACATACTTTCGAATACGCTTCCAATTTAGTATATATTTTGTTACGTTTTGTTTCCCTTATCTGGTAGCTTCATTTTTTTTTGCTCAATTATTTTTCTTTCATCCTAAATAGATCGTTATAAAATTGGAAAACTTAGGGATTTGAAAATGTTACAAATGCAAAGTGTTTTGCATAACCAATTATATCAAATTCGTCTCTAATTTCACTATGGAGTCGGTGGTTTAATCAAACGTTTAATGTTTTATGGAATTTTTTTTTAAAATGATCATTTCATCTTTAGCTTTGTCGTAGACTATGTTCTCAAAGTTTTTTAGATTTTTACTTTTTAAGAGAAAGATTGAGATTTTGTAAAAATGAGTTGTAGTGGACAATATACAATATTATCTTATGTGTAATTGACTATGAATAAAATAACGCATAATCAATCTTTCACTTATATATGTTGATTGATTCTTTAATTGCAGCATTGCAGAAAAGAAAAGACACACAAGTTCTTCTCTAGATGGTTCATAATGCCTCATGAGTTGCTTCTCCATAATGAATCTATCAAACATGAGAAAAAACTATCGACCAATGTAAAATTCCAAAGCATGTATCAATATTTTGTTTGTAATATGAACTTGTAGTTAATATTCATGACGAGAAAATGTTTGTCATTGAGATTTTTTGGTTTGTGTAAGGAGCTATTAAATATGAGAGATTTGGAGTTTCTAACTTGGGTAATAAAATGTGGAAATGTAAATCACATGCTTGAAATTGATCTTGGAATAAAAAAATGTATAAAACGTCATGCTCAAACATTGCACGAATGAATAGTGATGCTAAAAACATATACGAATACGATTCGCGCATAATCATTTAGACGGTTCATATTTTATATTTTTATTATATAAATAAAATGTCCATATTTTGTCTAAAGTCGTCAATATTATTAAGACGAGGGTATGATTCGTCTACATGCTCATGATGTTAGTGGTGCAACATTCATCCAAGCAAAGAAGCATCAAGCTAGCATTATGTACAAGGCTAAAGTACAAGCATTTGGACACATATGAGACATGGCTATTCTTACAATTGACAATGACGAGTTTTGGAAAGATGTACAGCCCTTGGTTTTGCTTGAAAACTTACCAGACAGTGTTCACCATTTGAGACAGATTGGGCAAGTTCTATAACGTCTCAAATGGTGAACATTGTTAGTTATCCTCAACCATTCGTATTATTTTGCTTTGTAAAAAACTTATTTCTCTTTGTTTCTAGGTGGTGATAGCATTTTTATAACGAGTGATATTGTTTCAAGAATCAATACATCAAGATATAATCATAGCAAATGAAATGTTAAACTGCCAACCCTTCAAGTTGATGCTGCAATTAACCCTGGGAATAGTGGTGGTCCTGTTTTTTTAGGACTTAAGGTGGTAGGTGTAGTATTTCAGAGACTGGATGGTGGAGCTAATATAGGATGAGTTTTTATTATTGAAACTATGTTTTTAAGTTTTGGAAGTGACTGTTTTTTTTGTTGTGAATTTTTTTATTGCAAGTATGTTATACGATCACCAATTGTTAATCTATTCTTGAGAAGTATCGAAGTAAAACAAGAACTGGTTGGTTTTTGTTCACTTGAGGCTTGTATCCAAGCCATGGAGAATGATATGATGATGACCTATTTTAAAATGACTGAAAAAGATGATTGGGGTCCTTGTGACGCCAGTCATTTTAAAATAGTTTTTTGGATATTTGGATGACTTTTTGGTGTATGTTTTTGGTCGAGACTTGTGAAATCACAAAAAAAAATATGATTTTTAGAGAGCTATTTATATCTATGACACTTAAATCAACTTAAATGCCTATGTATTTATATTTTCTAAGGACGAGAGGAGTTAAATTGAGAAAGTATTTGTAGTAATTGCATTGTGCAGTGCTTGTGCACTAACTTGTAACATGTATCTGTTTATTTTCTTTTCTTTTTGTTTCAAGTTATATAATTTCTTATGAAAAAAGATTAACAATACAATTTAATTTATGTAAGTCAATTCATTAAGACAATAAGATAGGCTAAGATATTAAGGCGGTATTTCCGGCTAACAAATTATAATTAACGTTTGTAGTCTTTGTAATTTATTTTGCAAAATACAAAAAAAAAAAAATGTTACGGTATCCGTTGGATTTTTTTCGGGTTATACTGTGTAGTTATAAAATCCGACAGTGTATTTTTGATCATGACTTGTAATTGATGGGCTCATTTCAAACTAGGGTAGGATAAGGTTATTTTACCCTACATAACATCCCTAGTATACTAAATGCTTGCAGATTGATCAACAAACGTTGTGGGCATCAATAAACATAAGGTAAAGAATGAGGTTGTTGAAATGGCCCCTTTATTCCAATGTTGTAGACTTACAACTCAAATAAAGACAGACTTTTAGGAAAGCTATAAAACAAGTCAGACTATATGCAAAGAAGATAAGTTATATGATTCAGGAACAATAACTGGTTTCAAGGAATGACTCGGTGAGTGCAATAGCCATTGTTATCTTCCACAACAGAAAGTCCTACAGACCTGACATAGCCAAACAAAAATAGCCTGAGTGAGGGAATATTTGATGTGATCTACTCAAAGACAAGGTAAAACTTTGATCATTAAAACAATGGTGAGAACACAGAACACAAAGGAAATGTGCACTTATAAGATAGGTGAAAGAATCGAGATTGAAGTTAAATAAGGACAAAAAGAGTAAGAATTTAGAAATATTCGAGTGTTGGTTAGGAACGAGGAGGTACCACGAAAGGAAGGAATTTAAGCGAGAGGGGAAGGCTTGAAAGTGTAAGGCTGAGGGAGTGACATTGGACCTTTTCTCTCGTCTCCATCATCCAACATTCTTTAGACTCTCTTGTTCCGGCAATACTCCCTATCGAAATGCTTCACCTTCATTTTTTTAATCGTTCCATAAAGATCAACTCCAAAAAGGAAAATCAAATACAGAAATGCAAGATGCAAGCTAACTGAGACTGAGGGAGGGAAACGGGATACCCAAGAGGAGTGGTAGTTTTTGACGAACTCGGTTCTAGAACAGATAGCTCGGTTCTACGTATAGAATAATGTAGAAGTGATGATCTTCTTATTACACCATTGTAAGTATTTATACAAGAGGAGATATGAGGTAGGGTATTCTACAAGAGTTAATGACTACATATTTTGTACATAATTAGGTCCTTGATATGAGTAATCAGAGATATGATTGGAGATATGATTGGATCCTAATATGCCCCCTCAAGATGGAGGTGCTTTCGTAACTCCAATCTTGCCAGAGAAATCATGAAATGCTGCTCGTGAGTGTGGTTTCGTTAAGGCATCCGCAAGTTGGTCTCGCGTGGAAACATGTACTACACGAAATACAGAAATCAGGTTTTTGTGTATATCTGGAACATATAAAACTTTGTGTAGTTGTAAGAGACGAGAGTTTGTGGGGAACGATGTAGAACCAGTGTGAGTGATCGGAATGGTGGAGCCATCGGCAATAGTCACATCATCAGTGCCATGGTAAGGCTGGTGTAAGGAGAGATTGGTGAGATCCGACGTGATGTGGTGCGTGGCACCACTGTCGAGGAGCCAATTGTTGGCCGAGTAAGGAGAACCAACCGCGAGGTTTGCCTTAGGCTGCCACGGCGTGAATGGACTTGGGTTCTGGTTCACCGAGGACTGGAAATTCTGAAGTTGAGAACAACGTTTAGCGCTGTGCCCATGAATGCCACAGATCTGACAACGACCAAGATATGGCCGTGGACCACGGGAGTCAGATCTGGTTTGTTGCTGCGAGTTGTTCCAAGTTGCTGGTGACGATTGTTGCCAATTACTGATGTTGTTGTTGTTGTTGTTGCGGGATCGATGCTGATTGCGGAAGGCGTTGTTGTTGTGGCGAAGTTGAACGGCATTAGCAGTCACCGGAATTTGGGGCAGCGTTGCATCAACGGCAGAGAGAAGCTTGGCTTCATGATTGAGGAGACGCTCGTGGATTTCAGTGAGTGTTGGTGGGGTGTCGCGGCCTTCATTCTGATCGGCGACGGTTTTGTATTCGTCAGGAAGGCCCTCCAAGATCAGATCGATTTGATCTTCATGTTCAAACGGTTTACCCAGAATCGCAAGTTGATCAAGTCGAGTGGTGACACCTTGGAAGTAAAGATCAATGGTTTTGTTCTCTTTGCGCCAGTTTTTGAGTTGAGTCTTCAATTGCTTGATATGACCTCGACTCGGCTTAGCATATGTGAGTGCTAACGTGTTCCAAACTTCGGAGGACGTCGTTGCACGAGAGACCAGCGGTTGGATCGGGGAGGAGATGGCACCGATTAGAGAGCTGAAGATTAATTTGTCTTGGCGTTTCCAAAGTGTGTACGCAGGATTCACAGCGAGCACATCACCATTGGTGAGAGTCGTAGCATGGACGACGGTGGAGCCGTCAAGATGACCGGCAAGGTCATACCCGTCAAGCAAAGCGTGGACTTGGATCTTCCACATGAGGTAGTTGGTGGAGACCAACTTCGAGACACTTGACATGTTGATGGTGGGAAGCGTTTGATTGTTGAGGGATAGTGTTTCAGTGACGGATGTTGGAGACGTATTGTCGGAAGACGACATCGTGTTGTTGGTTTCGTGAAAAGAAGAAGAAAAATTTAGATTTTAAGATCGTGAGGCTCTTGATACCATATAGATCAATGTAGAAGTGATGATCTTCTTATTACACCATTGTAAGTATTTATACAAGAGGAGATATGAGCTAGGGTATTCTACAAGAGTTAATGACTACATATTCTGTACATAATTAAGTCCTTGATATGAGTAATCAGAGATATGATTGGAGATATGATTGGATCCTAATACTACGCTTCCTTCTTGAGCTGCTCCAACCCAAAGTTCTCTTTTGGCTGCTTCTTCCACAGGTAATGAGACGCGTCTATCCGTCCTCTATGCACCACAAACTTCTTCTCTCTTATAGCCCAACGCACTTTCTCTGTTCCCACATCCATAGCCACGACGTGTGTTACGGTTGCATCCACTTCCGTTGCACAGGTGGCTCCCAATCCCTCAGTTATCCTCCACAGCGGGTGATCTTCTGGCTGAGACTTGGTCGGGAACACCCAACTAAACACTACCTTACATCCTTTAAGGACTTCTTTACGCACTTGCTTCAATAATGACCTCACGTCTCTGCCAGATGTGTCTTCTCCACCATCATGAAAAACAGTTATAATAAAAAAACCAGCCAAACACACAAAAAAAGTTTTCTTTATATATTGAGCATACCTCAAAGAATAGACTATGTGTTTGTTTAAGGACTTTAAGAACAGTGGCAAGTACCCCATCCGGTTCACTCTCATCACTCTTCAGCTGCGAGAGAGACTGGAATTTGTGCTCAAACTGTTTGCAGCTTGAAGCAAAAAAGTGATACCTCTCTATCACGATCAAATTGTCCTTATGACTTGGCCATGCCTGCGCATCAAACCAAGTATCAGCACATCTAAACTAACACGATATCATGATTAAAAATAACATGAAACATTGACATACTTACATTCTCTATATCGTCAAGAATCAGAACAGAGCTTTCTTTGTCCCAGGACCACATCTAAACTCTTTTGATGTCTCACGGTGCCATCATCGCCTCTGAAATCGTACCCTTAGCAAAACGTTCCGTTTTTTTTATGTAGTGTTGTTGAATCTTAGTATGTGATGATAAATACGTATTTTTCTTTCAACCAGAACCCATCTTCTTATCCTCGTGTATTCCCTGCTTTTGGTCCCTAAAATCTTTTTATTATTACATTAATGTCTTAGCTACAACAACATAAATCTCCTATGTATTCATTAAATCATTTTGCTCATGTATTCCCTATTTTTGGTCCCTAAAATCATTTTGCTTTAATTTACAGATGTGTATGTGACCATTGAATTTTGTTTCATTAATGGCTGTCAGGTGATCCGAACTCTCTCTTTTTTTTTTAAGATATCTAGAAGCTTTTATTCCAATCTTTTTTTTATTCCGAAAAATAAAGATGATCATGACATTAATGACAATTACAGATCCATGACGTCATTGATGATTATAAAGTCACGTGTTAAGAAAGTCAAGAATGCTTCCAAAGTCAACTATATTCACCTTAATAAATTGCTTAAGAGTTTCATTTATAAATTTTAATGACGAAACACAGAGTATAAGGAAGTTGATATGATTGACGGGAAAACAAAAAAAAATGGTAGAAACGTGGTCTGGTTTTATTGAATTTATGTCAATTGAGATTATTAAACCCGAGTTGATAGATAGGGTGGGCAAATAAACAATAACCAAAAAATCAAACCGAAATAGTTAGTCCAAATTCAAATCGAATAATTTAGTTTCATTAGAATAATTTAGAATTCAAATCCAAATTCAAATCGAATAATCTTTTTTACTTTTCGGTTTCATACCACGAATCCCTTCACTATATCACCATTGTGTAGAAGTTGCTTTTGGAATCGGTCAATGGGTTAGTGAGATTTTCATTATCCAAGAAACCTAATAAAATAAAGTTAATATTAATCAACAAATTTTCAGAAAGATATAACCACCGTTATAATGCCGCACATTTTATAGTCAAAGCAATAATGTGTTTATATTATATTATACTCATTTATACATATATATATATAGATACATACATGCATGCATAGAACTAGAAGATGATGTTGGAATGGTCGCGCAGCCAGACATTATGATCATAATACAAGTAGGCGTGGCATTCATGTATGTATTAAAAAAATATCACATGAACAACGTTTAATTTACCTTACACTTATTGGTATTGGATCAAAATTCTAATCACGGGTTTTAAAAATTGGTCCAACGAAATATAATATCTTACCAAAACTTTTTTTATAAAAGAATTAGTTATTAAATTAAAATGAAATGACTATGATATGCTTAGTAATTTCTGGTAGTGTCCTTATGGTGTTAAGTTACTATCCGATTTCAAATCTACATAATGCATATTGTTACAAAAATCACACTGTAGAATATTAGCTTAACTTTAAATTAATCATTAAATTTGTACTAATTGCCTTTTTTTTTTTTTTGGCTAAATCGCTAAAAAGTATATGTAATTTCTGAATACATAATTATTTATCCAGTTCCATTGTTTTAAATATATTGCGATGTGTGTTAAAATCTATGTTTATTAATACTAATCATGCATAGATTGAAGTACTAATCAAATTTTGCTTGCTTTCTTAAACTATGACTCTATAGGAATTATTTGATCTTAACAATGAGATAGATGGTCACTAGAAGCCATAATTAAAAGCATATTTCGTAAATCATAGACTCAGTATTAAATTAATTTCCAAGAAGCTTCCATATCAAGAGAAAGAAAAATACAAAATAAACAAATGAATAAACTTAGCAAAACAATAAATTGCTACCATCCACGCCCCTTCCAGCTCTTCGTTTTCATTTTGTCCATTTTTTATTTTTCATAAATGTCTCAAACCAGAACAAAAAGAAAAACTAATTCTCCTTATCTTTTAAACAAGTTGCTTAGATCAATTTAACTAAACACTAACCTAAATACTAGTTGCTTAGATCAATCTAACTAGTACTAAAAGGTAGCTCACCCTCGTTTAATTTATACTGTTTATATTTGGATGTCACCATTAGTTTTCCAATATTTCTAATTCTAGCCAATTATCAAACAAAAATAAAGGTAATGACAGAAATGAAATTTTTGGTTGTTTAATTTTTGGAAAGTTTTATAAAGTTTTAGTACTTTTTTAATTTAATTGAGAAACTAACACTTTTTGTATTATACATGCATTAATTTTTTAGTCGTGATTATATATAATACTGTGCGAATTAAATGTGAACAGTACACAAACCAATAAGACGCAAAAGTATATTCGTTATTTGATACAGAAAAGGATAAAAACAAAAAAAAAACTAAAAGTACCAAAAACATTAAAAAAAAAATTGAAAAAGTAATTATAGGTGCAATTATCTCAAAAGAAATTACCCATAGATAAAATTACCTCATAAATTACCTCGATCTAGAAGCACTCTCTTTCTAGAAGTAATTTGGAAAGATCAATCGGTTAAAATACCCGGCAAATAAGTATATACCCGCGTACATTTTTTTTTGATATTTTTCGAAGCAAACAACATTCATGAAAAATAATTTAAATAAATAAATAATTCGATCAAAAAGTCAAGAAACGAGCCAAAAGTGTTATGTTCAAAGTCATCGTTCAAAGTTGGGTCTCTGTATAGAAAAAAACTCTTAGTTTCACACATTTTTTTAAAGCTACATAACTCATTTTTTATATTCCCATATTCATATCTAAAGATTCAACATTTCTACATTCTTTTAATTCTTTTCTTTCCTCAAATAAAAAATACCCAAATCTGTAGGAAACCAAGTGTGTTCTCCAAGTATTTCACTTGTTTTTCTTGTGAGATTGTAAACTCTATAAAAAAAAAACCCAAATTTTTTTTCTTGGGTTTTCATTTTCAGACAAAGAAAAATATCTGTGGCTATGGCAGGAGGTGGTCGGAGAAGAAGAAGATTACATCTAAGCAAGATCTATTCTTACACTTGTGGTAAATCAAGTTTCAAAGAAGACCATTCGAATATAGGAGGGCCCGGTTTCTCCCGGGTCGTCTATTGTAACGAACCGGGTTCTCCGGCAGCCGAACGCCGGAATTACACCGGAAATTACGTCCGTTCTACAAAATACACCGTCGCTTCATTCATCCCCAAATCTCTCTTCGAGCAGTTCCGTCGCGTTGCTAATTTCTACTTCCTTGTCACCGGAATCTTATCGTTGACTGATCTCTCTCCTTATGGAGCCGTTAGTGCTCTCTTACCTCTTGCTCTCGTCATCGCAGCTACAATGGTTAAAGAAGGTATCGAAGATTGGCGCCGGAAACAACAGGTCTGATCTTTAAGCCTCAATCGATAAAGTCTCGATTTTTATTGATCTTTAATCACAAAACTTTAGTAAAGGATGGATCTTTAATATTTGTTAATATATAGAGAGAATTAATAAAATCCTTGAATCGAAATTTTAATAAAGTTTGGATTTTTTGGTTTTTTTTAATATATTTTCAGGATATTGAGGTGAATAACAGAAAGGTGAAAGTACACGACGGAAATGGAATATTCCGGCAAGAGGAATGGAGGGATCTGAGAGTAGGTAACATAGTGAGAGTTGAGAAAAACGAGTTTTTTCCGGCGGATCTTTTGCTTCTGTCATCGAGCTACGAGGATTCGATTTGCTATGTAGAGACGATGAATCTCGACGGAGAGACGAATCTGAAAGTGAAACAAGGGCTTGAAGCGACTTCTTCGTTGTTACACGAAGATTCTGATTTCAAAGATTTCAGAGGCGTTGTTAGATGTGAAGATCCAAATGTGAATCTTTACATGTTCGTTGGGAGTTTGGAGCTTGAAGAAGAGAGATTTCCGTTGTCGATTCAGCAGATTCTTCTCCGAGATTCGAAGCTCAGAAACACGGAGTATGTGTACGGAGCTGTCGTTTTCACCGGACATGACACAAAGGTACACACAGTTTCATCAGATCTCTCACTGCTCTGTCTTCACTAAAACAAAGGTTTTTTTAAAAAGATTTTATTATAATAATCTTTCCACCATTCTATTTGAGCATATTCTTTTTCCATTTTCCACTATTCAACAATGTCAGTCAAAATCACTATAATAGATAAAAATCTAAACTTTTTCGTATTCTGAGAAAAACCTAAATGTTTTGATGAATTGAAAAACAGGTGATACAGAATTCAACTGATCCTCCATCAAAGAGAAGCAGGATCGAGAGGAAAATGGACAAGATCATCTACTTAATGTTCGGTCTCGTCTTCCTAATGTCATTCGTTGGATCAATCATCTTCGGAGTCGAAACAAGAGAAGATAAACTCACGAACGGAAGAACAGAGAGATGGTACTTGAAACCAGACGATGCAGTGATCTTTTTTGATCCAGAAAGAGCTCCAATGGCTGCAATTTACCATTTTCTTACCGCCGTAATGCTCCACAGTTACTTCATCCCAATATCGCTCTATGTTTCGATTGAGATCGTTAAAGTTCTTCAAAGCATTTTCATTAACAGAGACATTCATATGTACTACGAAGAAACGGATAAACCAGCGCAGGCACAGACTTCGAATTTGAATGAAGAGCTCGGTATGGTTGATACGATTTTATCCGATAAAACGGGGACTTTAACGTGCAATTCAATGGAGTTTATCAAGTGTTCTATCGCGGGTACGGCTTATGGACGAGGTATTACTGAGGTTGAGAGAGCTATGGCTGTGAGAAGCGGCGGTTCGCCTTTGGTTAATGAAGATTTGGATGTTGTTGTGGACAAGTTTGCTCCTAAGGTGAAAGGGTTTAACTTTGAGGACGAAAGAGTTATGAATGGGAATTGGGTGAGGCAGCCTCAAGCTGCCGTGTTGCAGAAGTTTTTCAGATTGCTTGCCGTGTGTCACACGGCAATACCCGAAACTGATGAAGAGACCGGGAATGTCTCTTATGAAGCCGAGTCTCCGGATGAAGCTGCATTTGTTGTTGCAGCACGAGAGCTTGGGTTCGAGTTCTTTAACCGGACGCAGAACGGGATCTCCTTTCGCGAATTGGATCTTGTAACAGGGGAAAAAGTCGAAAGGTTCGTTTTTAGTCTTGGTCATTTTTGATCAGAGGTCATTTCAATGATTCATTGTGCTCAAATCTTCCTATGTTCTTGCAGGGTTTATAGGTTACTAAACGTTCTTGAGTTCAATAGCTCGAGGAAGAGAATGTCAGTGATTGTAAGAGGTGATGAAGGGAAGCTCTTGCTGTTGTCTAAAGGAGCTGACAAGTAAGCGATTTAAGACATTAAACACACACTTTTGTGAGACCTTTGTGTTTAAAGATGTTAACTTTGCTTTTTTTTTTGTGGTCTTTTTAGTGTAATGTTTGAAAGATTAGCGAAGAACGGTCGTCAATTCGAGGCGAAAACCCAAGAACATGTAAACCAATATGCAGATGCAGGTCTAAGGACTCTAATACTTGCATACCGCGAAGTTGATGAGAACGAGTACATAGAGTTCAACAAGAGTTTCAATGAAGCTAAGATTTCGGTAAGCGAGGATCGTGAAGCTTTAATAGACGACATCACGGATAAGATGGAACGCGATCTCATCCTCCTTGGTGCTACTGCTGTTGAGGACAAACTTCAGAATGGGGTATAACTTTAACTAAAGACTGTATAAAGCTACAAGATTTTCTTGATAGTTCAGGGTTTTGGAAATAAATGGTTTTTTAATTTATTGATGGATGCTTAGGTTCCAGAATGTATCGACAAGCTTGCTCAGGCTGGAATTAAGATTTGGGTTCTGACTGGAGACAAAATGGAAACAGCAATCAATATTGGGTATTGAATCTTGAATCTTCTTCTTATGTCTGAATCTTGAATGTTCTTCTTTTCTGTGTTTTCTTGGTTTACTGACTTCAGAAATCTTCTCTTGCAGATTTGCTTCTAGTTTACTAAGACAAGAGATGAAACAGATCATCATCAATCTTGAGACACCACATATCAAATCCCTGGAGAAATCTGGAATCAAAGACGAAATTGAATTGGCATCGAGGGAAAGCGTCGTGAAGCAAATAGAAGAAGGAAGGGCCTTACTTGCGGCATCAGGCCCAAGCTCTGAAGCATTTGCCTTGATCATAGACGGGAAGTCGCTAACGTACGCCCTCGAGGATGAAATCAAGAAGACGTTTCTTGATCTTGCCACTGGTTGTGCCTCTGTGATTTGCTGCAGATCATCACCTAAACAAAAAGCATTGGTACAATCTTCAAATCTCTTGATGACATCTCTCATGTTTTTTCCCTCTTTCTAGTGTTTCTATTCTAACCAAAGATATTTATTTTCGGGTTTTCTAGGTTACGCGATTGGTTAAATCCGGAACTGGTAAAACAACCTTAGCGATTGGCGATGGAGCGAATGATGTAGGAATGCTTCAAGAAGCTGACATTGGTGTAGGAATAAGCGGTGTCGAAGGAATGCAAGCAGTGATGTCTAGCGATATCGCCATTGCTCAATTCCGATATCTAGAGCGTTTATTGCTAGTTCATGGTCATTGGTGTTACAGCAGAATCTCATCCATGGTAAAAAAGATTGACACTTTCCCCTCAAAAACCTCTCTTATTTCATCAATCCTTTAAATCTTATTCTTACCGGAGTTTTTTTCGCTATTTGCAGATATGTTACTTCTTCTATAAGAATGTCACTTTTGGTGTAACGGTGTTCTTATATGAAGCTTACACTTCCTTCTCTGCACAACCCGCATACAACGACTGGTTCCTCTCTCTTTTCAACGTCTTTTTCTCTTCTCTCCCTGTCATTGCCCTCGGAGTCTTTGATCAAGACGTCTCAGCTCGCTTCTGTTACAAGGTAGGTTTTGGGTTTAGGGCTCAAGTTCTTTCAATGTCTAAAATCTGTAAAAAGAATTTGATCTGCAAGAGATACTTACCATATTTTTTCTATGGCAGTTTCCGTTGCTATACCAAGAAGGTGTGCAAAACATTCTCTTCAGTTGGAAAAGGATCATAGGATGGATGTTCAACGGATTCATAAGCGCACTCGCCATTTTCTTCGTCTGCAAGGAATCTCTAGAACACCAGCTATTCGACCCAAACGGCAAAACTGCAGGCCGGGAAATCCTCGGTGGATTAATGTATACTTGCGTCGTGTGGGTCGTCAATCTCCAAATGGCTTTATCTATAAGTTACTTCACTTTGGTCCAACACATAGTGATTTGGGGATCAATTGCCTTTTGGTACATCTTCCTAATGATCTATGGAGCTATAGCCCCAAGTTTCTCTACCGATGCTTACATGGTCTTCCTCGAAGCCCTAGCTCCTGCTCCTTCGTACTGGCTAACAACTTTATTCGTGATGATCTTCGCTTTGATCCCTTACTTTGTCTACAAGTCAGTGCAAATGAGGTTTTTCCCTAAATACCATCAAATGATTCAATGGATTCGGTACGAGGGTCACTCTAATGATCCTGAGTTCGTTGAGATGGTGAGGCAGAGGTCGATTAGACCCACCACCGTCGGATACACCGCGAGAAGAGCCGCTAGTGTACGGCGCTCCGATAGGTTTCATGAGCAGATCCATAAGGATCTCGATGCTTTCTGAAGAGTATAGGAAGTTGTTTCTCTGTAAATATTTATATACGTATAGATTAGGGTTTATTCATTGAGATTCCTTGACAGAGAAGGCACCTGTAATTGACTTCACACCCACGGGAATATTTTGTACATAATTTTTTTCGCGTAAATTTCAATTTGTTTAGTTTTTATTTTTCAATTTCATCTGAAACTTTTCAATCATATAATACAAAAGCGAAGTACAAAATAGGATACGATTATAATACATAAAGCCGAGGAAAAAGATAACATCTCCGAAAATAAATCCGGCGAAAAACAGAATTTTTCTGGAGACAAACTCCTAATAAATGGAGGCAAAACTACAACTACAAAACAAAAAAACCAAAGGCCCACATTAAATAAAGGAGAGAAACCAAATGAAGACCAAGTAAGAATCAAAAAAAATGAGATCCATAAAGTCATATCAGCCAGAACCCAAGACAAATTTCAGAAGAAAACTCGAACAAACGCAGTCTGTTTCAATTTATTTAGTTAGATCCATGTTTTTTTCTTTCTGATTTTGTTTATAATTGATCGATTATTCGTAAAATAAACTTCATGCCATGATGTTGAAATCTAAAAAGAATGGAAACAATTCTTAGAAATTGTTTTTACTTATTTATTTTAGTTTATTCACCACAATATTATTAAATCAATATATATATTTTAAAGTTACCCAACGTTCAACCGATTTTTGGAACACTGATATTTTACCTTGAAATTTAAAAGATGGAAATAAATTCCCATGTCCACTGTCCTGTACAATGTATTTAGACCACACAACAAGAAAAGACAGCAAATTTTGGATTTTTCAACTTCAGACAAAGACATTAAAAGAAGGATCCTGTGAGGTTCGATGAGATAATTGTTTATGATATGTTGCACCCAAAACAAAAACAAAAAATTGTCAATGATATTTTCCCATTTATCTTTACGTTTGATAAAACCTATTTAATTTTTGTGTTGTCAACGATTTTGTTTAGAATAAATACGGTCTTTTTTATGTGGACGAATTATGTGTTACCAAGTATTGTCTATAACTTTTTGCAAGTATAATTCCTTGGTTCTAAAGTCTGTTCTTCTGGATCCATCATTTCTTAAGGATTCAATAGGCATCTTCATTCACCCCGTTTTTCGACCACTTTTTTCTTTCTCAGATTTACTAATCCGAGGTTTTTCTTTACACGTTCTCTGACTTAGACGTCGGAGAGCCATCAAAAAACACCCTTCCGTCGTATTTTTCAGATCTTCACGTCTCTACATGTTTTATAGAAGACTTGCTAAAAAAAAAATCTACTAAACAGGTTTCAATTAATTAACTGTTTAGACCATTATAATAAGTCATCTCATAGTGCAACACTACACCATTGCAACAGGCTCAATTAGTCCAAATGCACTTAATGCTTTTTTTTTTACCTTTAAATCCAATTGCTTAAACACATCTACCACTCGAAGTTCACAAGATTGAAATCTAAATTTTATATGTAATTAAAAAGCTTTGTCTAATGACTACGTTAGCTCTGGATTTAGAGCTTTGTAATATCATATTGATCAAGATTTTTTCTGTTTAATGTGACTTCAAATCTGCATGTACTGTTAAAAAAATCATATTCGAAGTCCAGAATGTTAATAGAAGATTATCCATTCACATAATTAATAAAAATAAAATTTTAGACAAAAGAATATTCACCTCAAATTCACTCGAATTCACAATATTTTCATATAAAAGTCAATCTTGATATGAACATATTTTATATTTTATATTTTATATTACGGTATCATAGATTAGTTAGAAGAAAAGAAGGAAGATAATTAGCGCTTTGTTAAATTACACAAGTTGCATTTGCATAATACACAAATAAATTAAATAAATCAGAAACAAACAAAGAGAGGATTAAGCAGCGGTTAATCCAAGAAAATCAGCGGCGGATTTAGCCATGATATGTGCAAACTCATTGAAACTAATAACGCCGTCACCGTTAGAATCAGCTTCCGTCATCATTTCCGTCAACTCACGGTAAGTCAACGGATGTCCCATCTTAGCCATTGACCCAGCAAGTTCCGCCGCCGTGATCTGACCGTTACCGTCACGATCGAACGAACGGAAAACCTCCATGAGCTGCTCCTGGTTGATGAGAACCTCCTCGTTGAGATCCGGCAGAATCGCGACGACGAGCTCGTCGAATTCGACGGATCCGTTATTGTTACGGTCGATTTGGTTGAGGAGGAGAGAGATCTGATCGCCACGAGGTTTGATCCCGAGGGAACGGAGGAGAGCGGCGAGCTCGAGCTGTGTGAGGCTTCCGTCTCCGTCCATGTCGAAGCGAGCGAAGATGTCTTTGAGCTGTTTAAGCTGATCGGTGGGTTTTGCAGACGCCATTGAAGGAGGAAGGAGGAAGGAGGAAGGAGGAAGGAGGAAGGAGGAAGGAGGAAGGAGGAAGGAGGAAGGAGGAGTTTTTGGGAAATTTTTCAATTTTTGTTGAAATTGGATTTAGGGATGAATAGTTCTTTAAGTGGAAGAAGCGCGTTTTTGGAGACGAAGTTGAAACTAATAAATAAATATTTATTGTATTCCTGGGTAGTAAATTAAAATTAAAATTTAATTACATTATCTTTAAATTTTCTATATGGTTTTTTTTCTTCTTTCAATTATTGATAACGTATTAAATATGTGGAGACAACTTAAAGCGGATTGACGGTAAAATCATTAAATCAGAAATTGGGTAGGAATCACAATCACACAACTACATTCTTGTTTTATAATTATGTTTTTAATTCTTAATATATATATATTAAATTACGACTCACATATATGAGAGTTTATAATTAAATATTTTATAGCCTGTAAAAAAAAAAAATTAAATGACTCATGAAAAAAAAAATATACAAATTTGGAAACGAAATTTTTGATGAAATAAATATATATACTTTGGCTTGGATGAAGAGTTTTGTGGAACAAATGAACTAAATAGTTTTGAAAACGATTATTGGACTTCTGGTTTTTTTTTGTAATTGACATACTACCAAATTGTTTATCTAAATGCGAGAATTTGATTTTTAAGGATTAAAAATCTATTGTTTAATTTTTTTAATCTAAATGGAAAAATTTTTAAATTTTTTTTATTAAATTTGTTTTTTAGGGTAAATTTAAAATTTGTATTTTGTTTTAGTAACTCTACCTTGTTGGATTATAAATCATAATTTTCTGAATTTTTAAGTTTTTTTTTTTTTTATGAATCGGTTATTAATCAATTTTAATTTTTCCTTTTTTATTAATCTGATAAATTAAAAAATTTTAATTTTCCTATTTGTTTAATAAATTTATCTTTAATGATTAAGAATCGATTATAAATTTAGTAAAAAAAGATTGTTTTATTTATATATATATATATAATCATATATAATAAATTTGTAATATATATATATATGTATATATATATATTTTTGTTTTGGTCCACTTTTTATTTATATATATATATATATATATATATATAATCATTTCATTGTTTTCATAGTATTATGCTTTATTTTACACAGGCTGTTATTTATCTAAATTCGAAATATACTATTGTCAATATCTTATATTTAAGTTCCTTTTTTTTACCGTTTGATTCGCCATTTGAAAAAAAAAATCACTTATTATTATATGTATGGACCGCACTAATTTCACCAACTACATTTGTTCTATATGTTTAGTACAAAATTTGTCGTTTCTTATTACGCGATGTAAATATTTGTAACCTAAACTTTTAACGCTTATTAAAATATAGAACAAACTTTTATATGTTTTAACCTAACCTAAACATATTATATTTTTAACTTTTAACCTAACCTAAACATATAGAACAAACTTTTAACCATATTAAAATATTTATCATGATATTTCTCGCTTACAACTAAAGAGAGTAAAGGACTAAATGCCATTGAATTTTGTATGAGGCCGATATTAATAGAGCAAGAGCTTGTCAATTATATGAATTTTTCTTAAAGCATATCATTTTATTAGATGTTTTTGGTCGGTATAATATGAATTTCTTAAATTTGGAACAAGCATAAAAAAACAGCCTACTGGATATTTTTATTTCGATTGATTTCAATATAATTTATGTGAAGTTGTGAATATATAATCCAAGGAGTAGAAATTTTCTTCGATTATCTCATAACGACTTACAAATCTTAGGTCAAAGTTGTCATTAACACAACTTGGTGACATTGACGATGAATTTTGAACCCTCTCTTTCCCCCAGAAGCTTCCAAACGAAAACTCACCATTCTTTGAAAACTCCTCTAAAGCTTCTTCAACTTCTTCAATACACCCAAAACCTTCCATCTCTATACTCATAGACTCTTTTCTCCATTCCGAATCAACCGCGATATTTCCTCGGCATTCACAAACGAGACCCATTCTTTTTATTCGTCGGTTTATCCCCCATTTTGCGTAACACTTTCTCGTGTTCTTGACCAGCTTTTGAGGAAGTCCAAGGAAGATGAAGATCACGATCTGGAGAGCAAGACAGTTGCAACAACACGATACAACGACGCAATCAGCTGCAAATGTGTTAAGATCTTCCATGGAATCTTGAAGGAGAGAGTCGAATAAGATATAGAAAGACAACAGAAGAAATTAAAGAACAAAGTAAATCCTAACATATTGTAGTATTTTGGGATATTTGGTTTGAAGGAACTCCTTTGTTCTTTGCTTCTATAAGGAAGACATTGGGAAAAGGCTAATCAAGGAAGCAAATATAATAAATGAACATATATGGATCATTATTTTAGATAATATAATGTGTGAACAGAATTAATGAGATTAAGATAATCGTGGCTAATTTTCCTTGAATAACACTCTACATTAATGTAGCCATTCGATTAAGATATGCTTTTTGGTAGGGTATGGACGAAGAAAATGGGTTTCGATCAAATTATATATATAAAAAAAAACGTTTCTTATTTTTCTAGCTAAAAAATGTTATTTTAATAAGTATCCGGTTTACACATTAAATCCAAACAGTCCTCGAATCTGAAATGGTCATGTGATTACAAATCTTTCTGGAAATTAGCAATTGAAGTATATTGGAAAAAATATAAAACAATACATATGAATTGATAGAATATATGTTAACAAAAAGATATGACGTAATTCAAAGGTCTTTGTGAAAAAGCTGTCCATTATGTACACGCTAAGTATTTTTTCATAAACATCAAAGCATAGGTTATGTGAATCGGAACATCAAGATTGGATGACACATTTATACGTTTGGGAAAAAATATGCATTAATTGACCTTTTTTATTGGACCATGCCTAAGTCACTACCAGATAAAACTATATAGTGTGGCCAAGATTAAAAATTGGTAATAACAAAAAAATAAAAAAAATTAGCATGATTAAAGTAGAAACATAATTGGTAAGAATATTTATATGATCATACAGCAATAAATTAGTTAGAGAAATCAAATAACACTTTCACGAATGTTTACATGAATGTGAATAATAACAAACAAACTGAAAATCTAACTCTATTATACATTCGATTCAATATCAAAGAGTTTTTTTTTCATATCTACATTAACATACGTGAAAGTGTTAAAACCATGTTTGGTCACGTATGTTTCAATATGAAAGAAAAATATGAAACATATCGGATATGAAACATACGTGACCAAACTTCTCTAACTTCAACCATGTTTTCCATCTTAAAAATGTTTCTTTCGGCGATATTAGCAAGTCATGCTTCCACACCTGATTTCTATCTGTTACGTCAACAACAAGCTCCTCAAAATCAATCAAGTAGTGTAGTATATATGATCAGAAATGATATATCAATGTTCTTTGCAATTTGAGATTTTATTTTAGTCATTAGTCTTGCATTAAATTGGACATATATAAAAATTGTTCATTTGACATGCATCAAGCCGATTTCATTTTTTTAATGTATTTATTATATACATGTTCAAGCTTCAAACAAATCAATCAATATTCAAAACAAATAAAACGGCATACTAATTAATCTTCAAGCATGATTAAAAATTGGTAATAACAAAAAAAAAAAAAATTAGCATGATTAAAGTAGAAACATAATTGGTAAGAATATTTATAGGATCATACAGAAATATATAGTAAGAGAAATCAAATAACACTTTCACGAATGTCATGAATGTTAATAACAAACAGACTAAAAATTTAACTCTATTATACATTCGATTCAATATCAGAGAGTTTTTTTTTTCATATCTACATTAACCCATTATAAAAATAAAAATGAAAACATTTTTCTTTCAAATCGGATATGAAACATACGTGGCCAAACTCCTCTAACTTCAACCATGTTTTCCATCTTAAAAAGGTGTTGTCTTAGTCTCCCGCTGATGTGTTTTGCTTGTCTTCTCGGTTTAGAGTAAGTGTTCTGTTTTGTGTGACTTGCTGGAGATTGCATCTAGTTTAGTTTGTGTCTTGCTTATGTTGCTTTTGGAGGAGATAATAAGGCTAATTGAGCTTGTTGTCGCGTGGTTTTGCTCGCTGACATCGGGAGGATCTTGGCTTGAGCGAGTAGCGCTTCTAGGCTTTGCTAATTAGTGTAGTCCCATTTAAGTTCTGGATCTAGGTTTAACAGTTAAGCGTCGAAGCTTGACGTTGAGGACTCTCATTTATTCGGGCCTCCTCTGACTCTTATAATGAATAGTTCTCTTTTCGGGCTGCCGGATGAATCAGCTTCCGATCTGCATAGTGGACGTTTCTTCAGTCCTTCTTCTTGTTATTCTCTTATCGATCATAGCTCAGTTTCATTTTACTTCGAGCTTTCAAGCTTTTTATCGCTACTGATCTGACACCAATTGTTTCATAGCTACGGTGTTGACGTAAGTACTGATTGAATTTGTTTCCATGTTTTTATTCTTTTTTTGCATAGGACCAATTTTTTAAGCCGAACAATTTGTTAACACATCTTGTAACACCAAATCGTTTTCATTTTCAATGAAATATTTACATTCATAGCAAAAAAAAAAATGAAGTTTTTGACTTTTCCCTTTCTCAAAACTTTAAGAGAGACTTTTTCATCTTTATTTTTCAAAGCAATGAAGCCATTGATTTGTATACCAAAAACTGCAAGACAGATTATAAACTAATATTAGAAACACTAATCTAGAAATCAAACTTAAAAAAATCAGTGTTAAATACAAAACCAATTAATAAAGGTATACCTTCCCCATCATCTTGAATACGAATACCATCAACTTCCAAAAGGAAGTCATTCTTCTTCAGAACTATTCTGGGGTATGATTCGTTTACATGCGTCACAAGGACCCCCGTCATCTTTTCAATCATTTTAAAATAGGTCATCATCATATCATTCTCCATGGCTTGGATACAACCCCCAAGTGAACAAAAACCAACCAATTTTTATTCTGCCTCAATGCTTCTCAAGAATAGATTAACAATTGGTGATGGTATAACATACCTGCAATAAAACAATTCACAACAAAAAAAACAAGTCACTTCCAAAACTTTAAAAACATAGTTTCAATAATAAAAACTCACCCTATAATAGCTCCACCATCCAGTCTCTGAAATGTTACACCTACCATCTTAAGTCCTAAAAAAACAGGACCAACACTATTCTCAGGGTTAATTGCAACATCAACTTGAAGGGTAGGCAGTTCAACATTTCATTTGCTATGACTATATCTTGATGTATTGATTCTTGAAACAATACCGCTCGTTATACAAATGATATCACCACCTAGAAACAGAGAGAAATTGTAAATTAGAGAGAAATAAATTTTTACAAAGCAAAACAATACCCATGGTAAAAATACAAATACCTTGAGGATAACCAACAATGTTCACCATTTGAGACAGATTGGGCAAGTTTTCAAGCAAAACCAAGGGTTGTACATCTTTCCAAAATTCGTCATTGTCAATTGTAAGAATAGCCAGGTCGCATATGTGTCCAAACGCTTGTACTTTAACCTTGTACATAATGCCAAATTGGTGCTTCTTTGTTTGGATGAATGTTGCACCACTAACAACATGAATATTTGTTATAATTCTCCTGCCTGAGATGATAAAACCTAACAATTGAAGAGATCAAATCAGAAATCAGCAAACACAAAACGTTGTTAAAGAAAATATGGTTAAAGATCCACTCATTACCAGAATCAGTGGAGTCTTCTTCAGGCCCGTTTTGATAATATTGAAGACCTTAGGCAAAATATGAAATATGGACCTTTTATTTATATTATAAAAATATAATAAAATTTTAAAAATTAAATGTGCTAAATGATTATATACGGGTCGTATTCGTATACGTTTTTAATATCACTATTTATTCGTGCAAGTTTTGAGCATGACGTTTTGGACATATTTTTATTACAAGATCAATTTCAAGCATGTGATTTACATTTCTACTTTTTTTTATCCAAGTTAGAAACTCCAAAGCTCTCATATTTAATAGCTCCTTATATAAACCAAAAAACCTCAATGACAAACACTTTTCGTCATGAATATTAACTACAAGTTCAAACTACAAACAAAATATTGATACATGTTTTTGACTTTTACACTGGGCAATAGTTTTTTAATATTTGATAGATTCATTATGGACAAGCAACTCCAGAGGCATTGGGAACCATCTAGAAGTTGTGTGTCTTTTCTTTTATGCAAAACTACAATTAAATAATCAATCAACATATTTAAGCTTAGAAGAGAAACATTGATTATGCGTTATTTTGTTCATAGTCAATTACACATAAGATTATATTGTATTTTTCCAATAACTCATTTTTACAAAAATCTCAATCTTTCTCTTTAAAAGTAAAAATCTAAAAAAATTTGAGAACATAGTCTACAACAAAGCTAAAGATGAAGTGATCATTTTTTTTCTTCCATAAAAACTCAAACGTTTGATCAAAACCACCGACTACATGGTGAAATTAGAGACGAATTGGAGATAATTGGTCATGCAAAACACTTTGCATTTGTATAAATTTCAAATTCCCATGCTTTCCAATTTTAGAACGATCTATTTGGGATGAGAGAAAAATACTTAAGCAAAAACAAATTGAAGTTACCAGATAAGGAAAGCAAAACGTAACAAAAGAGATGCTAAATTAGAAGCCTCTTCGAAATTATGTGTTATGTCTCTTTCTAAAATTTGCAAGATGAAGTTTATGTAGTCAAAAGCGGTAGTCGGGACTCTAGGAGGCAATATAGTTTTAGAGAAAGAAAAATGTGAAATGCATACATTATTGGTGCTAATAGAGTGGGAAAAAAAATTAAGATGGAAAGCCGGATCGGATTACTACCTAGTGATATCTTATTATATAAAGTTGGATCTCTAAACGTGAGCGTGACACGTATGATAATTCTCACTCACGAGATCGTGACATTTGTCACAGTTAATTTAGATCGCGACATGTGTCAAAATAATAATAATTTTCTAATTGTTAGTTATTTATTATTTTTTAAAAATAATAAAAAGGAAAAAAATTTTGTTTTATAAAATAGAAACTAATAACATTAAAAAAGTAAAGTAAGAGAATTAAAAAATACCAAAAAATAATAAAAATGGAAAAATAAATATGTTTTATATAATGAAATGGAAATTAAACAATAGCTTACAATCCTAAAAAGCTAAAGTTATAAAAAAATGAAAAAAAACAATTCGTATTTTTATTTAGATTATGGGAATTCAATCCTAAAAAAAGGAATTCTCATTTCACACTTCTATACAACCAAATTGATAGCTTCTCAATTTCACAACCAAAAACAATTTTCATAATATTTTTCGTCCATAAGTTGTAGGTAATATTTTGTCTAATAGAAGACATGGTTACGTAAAGAAAAAGTTGATGTTACGTAAAGAGAAAAACATGATCGCACCACATGTCAAGTCAATCGATCAGATTTTGACATGTGTAAAAAACAATTCCAAAAAAAAAATCCAATTAGTTTTTGACACATAATATTAACAATAGAAAGATAATTTTATAATCGATTCATAATCTTAAAAAGTAAAATTACCACAAAACAAAAAATAAATTAATTTTTTCCTAAAAGCCAAAGTTGATTAAAAATTAATAATGGAAAATTTTTAAATCAATTAATAAAAAAACTTAAAAACTCAGAAAATTTAATAACCGATTCATAATCATAGAAAGTAAATAAATTTTAAAAAAAATATTTATCCTAAAAATAAAAATTAATATAAAAGAAAGGAAAAAACTAATTTATCCTAATAGGCAAAAATATTGTTTTCCCATTTTATATATTTTCACCGGTTATAAAATATTAAATTACAAATCCGCATATATACGGATACTTATCTAGTATTTAATATTACCAAATATTCCCTCTATTTCTAAGTGATAGAATTTTTAGATCATATTATGAAGAAAAAATAATACTTGACTATAAATGTATTAATTTTTTTACTAAACAATTTATAATAATTCGAAATCAATATTAATTTGATAAATTCAGTTATTTTCAATTAATATTTCTAAGAGTTTACATTTTATCATTATTAATTAATAAAAATGTATTGAAAATAGAAAATCTATATTAATGAAATACTTATATAAAAAAAACTAGAAATTTCACATCAATTGATATTTACGTTATACCAACGAAATCAGAAAAGAGGGAAGATTAGCATTTTAAATAAAAAATTTATAAATCATAAATCTAACCTTAAATGTAAAAACATGGTTTCCAACCTATATTGTCAAACCCTAAGCGTTATATCGAAGTCATAATTCAGAGACATATGCACAATCATATACATAACTCAAAATTTAACTTTCCATTATAGTTAACTATACCATATAAACTGGACCCTAAACTATAATCCCTACAAATTTTGTTTATCCTAAACCCTAAGCACTAAACCGTAAACACTAAACCCTAAACATTAATCCATTAGAATCATAAACTCGTGAAACCTATAAATATAAAACAATAACTACCAACACATGACCACATGAATATCTAAACCTATAGTGATGCACAAGATTACTTGGTATGTATTATGTATTCATTTCATTAGTAGTGTGCATGAAACTATAACCTAATTTATTTTTGTTGGTTTAATTTGATTACATTGTATGAATTTTAATTTATATACATCACAATTGTTTATATTCAGTTCATGCATATAAATTTTTAATCAAAATAATTTCTATTTTTTGTAAATTTAAATATAAGATATAATTACATAGCAGATTTTTTTATGAATTATATATAGTAGACTTCTCTACTTCTTTATTAGACTTCACAATGTTATAACCGTAATTGAGACTTCTGTTTTTTGTTTGGTCATCAGGGATGTAATTGTAATTTCCCTACTCCTTTCACTACAAGAAAACAGGTGGAAATCCGACGGAAATTCCGACGGCAATAATTCCGTCGGAAATTTCCGACGGATTTCCGACGGATTTCCGACTAACTTCTCATCCGTCGGACATCCGTCGGAATTCCGTCGGAAATCCGTCGGAAATTCCGACGGATTTCCGACGACAATAATCCGTCGGACACTTTCCGACAGATTTCCGACGCCTTTTTGACGCTGCCGACATACTGCCGACGGATTTCCGACGACGTTCATCCGTCGCGGATTTCCGACGGATTTCCGACGGATTGCCGACGGATTTCCGACGGATTTCCGACGGATATCCGACAGCTGCCGACATGGCTGCCGACATGGTTGCCGACATCGATAATATCTACTTTATATCCGTCGGAAATCCGTCGGAAATCCGTCGGAAAAGGACAAAATTTTCCTTATAAAAACGTTTCCACGCTTCATTTATAAGCACAACCAAAAAAAATCTCTGTTATCTAATTCCTTACGAAAATGTCTTCTTCAAATCCTTATAATTATTTTCGATCATGGATGGACAAGCCTCATCAAATTCCGAACACGGGCCTAGTTACGGAGGAATTCAAAAAAGGTCTACAGGAATTCATGGCATTTGCGGGTATGCAGAAGAAAGCAAAAAAAACCGGTAAAATCTATTGCCCTTGTACCAATTGTGGGAATCGTAGATTTATCGTGATAGATGAAGTATGGTCACACTTGTATTGTCATGGGTTTATGTCGGGTTACAAGATTTGGTATTATCATGGAGAAAATGATACAATGGTGGATAATTATGCTAGTACTAGTGAACATTATATTGGGGATAACACTAGCTTAGAAGAACCCGCAATGGAAGAACAAAGTACGGTAGGTCATGTTCAGATGGTGAACGATGCATATCGTGAAAATATACCATCGGTTGCTGAGTATGGAGATAGGGGAGAAGAACCTAATTTAGAAGCTCGGAGATTTTTTGATATGTTAGACGCTGCTAAACATCCGTTATATGATGGGTGTAGAGGTGAACATTCCCCTTTATCAACTGCAACAAGGATGATGGGTATAAAGACGGATTTCAATTTGAGTGAGGAGTGCGTGGATGCAATCGCTGATTTTGTGAAAGAAATTTTGCCAGAAGATAATCTTGCACCGGCATCATACTATGAGATACAGAAACTTGTTCAAGGTCTAGGATTGCCGTATCAAATGATAGATGTATGCATAGACAACTGTATGCTCTACTGGAGAGAGGACGCAGATCGTACGACATGTCGTTTTTGTCGCAAACCTCGGTATAAGGAAACAGGTGGAAGAGTGCCAGTGCCATATAAACGGATGTGGTATTTACCGTTAATAGAGAGATTGAAAAGGTTATATCAGTCAGAGCGCACAGCAGGAGCAATGAGATGGCATGCAGAGCATACAACAGATGGACAAATCGCCCATCCGTCAGATGCAGGAGCATGGAAACATTTTCAATCCATTTATCCCAGCTTTGCGTTTGAGGCAAGGAACGTATACCTTGGATTATGTACCGATGGTTTCAGCCCTTTTGGGAAGCACGGCAGAAAATATTCTTTGTGGCCAGTAATTGTAACACCTTACAATTTGCCGCCATCTTTGTGCATGCGAAGGGAGTTCTTGTTCCTTAGCATTCTCGTTCCTGGACCAGAGCATCCGAAGAGATCACTTGATGTGTTTTTGCAACCATTGATTTATGAGCTGCGAATGTTATGGGACCAAGGTATTGAAGCGTTTGATGTTTCTTGTCACCAAAATTTCATCATGCGGTCGGTACTTTTGTGGACTATTAGCGATTTTCCAGCATATGGCATGTTATCAGGATGGACAACGCACGGAAGGTTATCGTGCCCATACTGTCAAGATAACACTGATGCGTTCCAATTGAAGCACGGACGGAAAACGTCTTGGTTTGATTGTCATAGGCGATACCTACCTAGCGATCATCCTTATCGTCGGAGCACCACATTGTTTAGGAAGAACCGGAAAGTATTTGACGGTCCTCCTCCTGAGTTAGATGGTGAGTATTTGTTGACTCAGTTCAGAGATTTTGGTGCAGAGAGGACCGTTGATTGTGGTGGTAACGGACATCATCCTGTTGATGGTTGTGGCAACGTTCATAATTGGCACAAGAGGAGCATTTTCTGGGATTTGCCTTATTGGAAGAACCATCTTTTGAGGCATAATCTGGATGTCATGCACATTGAGAAGAATTTTTTCGACAACATTATGAACACCGTTCTCAATGTCAAAGGGAAGACGAAGGACAATCTGAAGTCTAGATTGGACTTGCCAGACATTTGTTCTCGTAGAGCACTACATGTGACAGGGAACGGGAAGCCTCCGGTCCCGGCTTTTCGTTTCGATGAACCTTCAAAGGCCGAGTTTTTTTACTGGATTACCGAAAGTGTTAGATTCCCGGACGGATACGCATCTAACCTTCGGAATTGCGTTGATCATGGAGAAGGGAAGTTTACTGGGATGAAGAGTCATGATTGTCATGTGGTGATGCAGCGCCTCCTTCCATTTGCCTTTGCATGTCTTCTACCACGTAATGTCCACGAAGCAATTGCAGGTACAATCATGAAATTATTTATTTACTACTTTATACAATATATACTTCATTATTTAATTATTCATTTGTTATATATTGCAGGGATTGGTGCCTTTTTCCGAGATATATGTTCTCGCTCTCTTACATCAGACGGTATCCGCAATCTTGGGGCTAATATACCTGTAATCCTTTGCAATTTGGAGAAGATATTTCCTCCTTCATTCTTTGATGTTATGGAACATTTAACAATTCATCTCCCTCGAGAAGCAGAGCTTGGGGGTCCGGTTCAGTACCGTTGGATGTATCCTTTCGAACGGTATATGTTACATCTAAAGAAGAAGGTGAAAAATTTGAGTAGAGTGGAGGGTTCTATCGTCGCACAGACCATCAATGAAGAAACCTCACATTTTGCCGAGTCCTACTTTCCATCACAAGTCAAAACAAAGAGTCGTAGAGCAGCTCGACATGATGACGGAGGCGTCCTACCTTTCTATCCGGTCGATGTACCTCATATATTTTTACAGATTGGACGACTTAGTGGAAAAGGCAAGAAGAGGAGACTTTCACCACAAGAGCGAGAGCATTTGCATATGTATATTCTCACAAACTGCGACGGAGTTGATGAATATGAGAGGTATTATATATTGAACATAATTATTAATTACGTATTGGGTTTTTGATTATATATATATGTACTAACGTGATAATTGTTTCAATCTCACAGGATGTATATGGCTTATCAACGTTTTTCATTTCCTGACAAAACAGAGGACGAGCTAATCGAGCTCAAACAGGAAGAGTTCGGACGTTGGTTAAGAGATTATGTAAGTCTTTTAATTGCCTTGTTTTTAGCATTCATCATATGTAATGAAAGATTTAATTATTTGAAGTATTTTTATTTTAATTGTGCAGGTGACGACAGAGAAGGCTAACGGACAAACATTTCCCACGTGGTTAGAAGAAATTGTGAGATTTCCACTAGCAACCGTGCAGTCACATGTGATGTATAGCACACGGGGGTACGCTTTTAAGATTCTTCGGGATGATAGGAGTGCGACAACATCAGATTACGGTGTATCAACTCAGTCAGGTGATCTTGTATACTATGGTGTCGTACGTGAGATTTTCGATGTTCAGTACCCGGGAATGCTCGGTCTAAGATGTGTTGCATTTTTATGCGACTGGAACGACCCATTAGTAGGAAGCGGTGTGCGACACGACCAATTTGGTGTTACATCATTACATAGCAGAAGAAAACTCCAGAGATACGAGCCATTTGTACTTGCATCACAAGCAGACCAGGTTTGTATTTCTTTTATGTTAATTTTTAATTAAGTTTTGTTGCATTCCCGTGGTTAAATTTGTACATGGTGTAGGTATGCTACATTCCCTATCCGCGGGTGACAAACAAGCAAGACCCGTGGGTTACAGTCACATCGATAAACCCGAGAGGTAGAGTTCATGGGATGTCTGATCATGAACCCCTCCAACAAAGCTCCGTAGGTTTGGGTTCAATCGAGCATTCCCTTGAGGTCGACATTGTCGTTGATTTCACCATACAGTCAGACGATCGAGTATTTGAGGATTCAGAAGAAGAATTTGACGAATTTGGGGAACCTTCCGATTCAGGAGAATCAGATTACTCATCATCGGATTGACAGTAGTTTTAATTATAAAATTTGCACCGTAAAATATGTACATATATTTGAACTAGAAGTGTAATGTGTAATATATCAGTTATGTCGAAGTTTTATAAAGTTAGACATTTGCTTAAGTGTAACAAAATTGGAATTTTGCAACAAAAAAAATATTATAACTTCTATATAAATTCTATATAACACATTTTCTTGATGTATATACAAGGTTACCTTTTTATATACATCATACAAGTGTTTGTAAACTTTTGCCAAAAAAAAAACCTATACCCTATACCCTAAACAAGATTTTTAAATATCCGTCGGAAACCCGTCGGAAATTTCCGACGGATTTCCGACGGATTGAGTTGAATCTGGGTTATATCCGAGGGATCGATTTTTTAGCCGATGCAACTGAATCCGTCGGAAATCCGTCGGAAATTTCCGACGGATTTCCGACGGTTTGAGGTGAATCCGTCGGAAATCCGTCGGAAATTTCCGACGGATTTCCGACGGATTTAGTTGCATCGGCTAAAAAATCGATCCCTCGGCTAAAAATCCGTCGGAAATCCGTCGGAAATTTCCGACGGATTTCCGACGGATATTTAAAAATCTTGTTTAGGGTATAGGGTATAGGTTTTTTTTTTTGGCAAAAGTTTACAAACACTTGTATGATGTATATAAAATAGGTTAACCTTGTATATACATCAAGAAAATGTGTTATATAGATTTTAAAAAATTTGATGGAAGTGTTTGTATAAGTTATAGTATAAGATATAGTTGATTTATGTGAAACGATATGTTTTGATGTTGTATAATTTTTAAACTAATGCAAACCCTTTAATATTGATGAACTTAATATATTTATTGAATGAAACATGTAAATAACATGTCCCTAAATCATATAAAGAAACCCTAAACCCCAAATATACCCTAAATCCGTCGGAAATCCGTCGGAAATTTCCGACGGATTTCCGACGGATATGAAAAATAGACACGTGTTTGTTGACTGACCAATCGAAAAACATGCAAGGAATATACCTTATCCGTCGGAAATCCGTCGGAAATTTCCGACGGATTTCCGACGGATACGAAAAATTAGACACGTGCATGTTGACTGAGTCCTTATCTTCTCCAATCCGTCGGAAAGCCGTCGGAAATTTCCGACGGATTTCCGACGGATTTAGATATTTTCGAGACCGCGGGAATATCAACCGCGTAAATGAACTTATTTCTTCGAAATCCGACGGATTTCCGACGGATTTCCGACGGCCATCGAATTATATCGAAGAAACGTAAGTTTTTTTCCTTATTTCTCTCTTCTTCCTCTCTCTCTTCCATCGCTTCTTCTTCCTCTTCTTCCTCTTCTCTCAACACTTCAAAAATCTCTTCTTCTCCCTTTTATCTTCAATTAATCAACTCATCTTCTTCAATTCCTCAATTTTTCTCCAACAAAACCAATGTAAGTTTAATCAATTCCTTTAATTTTGTTTTATATCATTTTAGTTTTAGGGAATATATTAGTTAGGTTGTTAGAATTTTATCGAAAATGTGAATTGTTAAGTGGTTATAATAGAATTTGTTATTTAGAATAATATTAGTGTTATGGTTTATGTGTTTAGATTGTTGATTTAGAATTGTTAGATCTAGATATTGTTTAAAAATATATGTATATATTAAAATCGTTTTTAAAATATTCTTTAAGTAATAAAAACGTTTAGACAATATTTTTATATATTAAAAACGTTTTTAATATATTTGTTAAGTAATAAAAACGTTTTCAAATATTTCTATATATTTAAAAAATTGTTAAAATATTTTTTTAATTTGAAAAACGTTTTTATAATATGTGTATATATTAAAATCCTTTATAATATTTTATAACTAATAAAAACGTTTTTCAAATATTTCTATATATTTAAAAAATTGTTAAAATATTTTTTTAATTTGAAAAACGTTTTTATAATATGTGTATATATTAAAATCCTTTATAATATTTTATAACTAATAAAAACGTTTTTCAAATATTTCTATATATTTAAAAAATTGTTAAAATATTTTTTTAATTTGAAAAACGTTTTTATAATATGTGTATATATTAAAATCCTTTATAATATTTTATAACTAATAAAAACGTTTTTCAAATATTTCTATATATTTAAGTTGATGTTAAAATATTTTTTTAATAATACAAACCTTTTTCAAATATTATTTTAAAAATAAAATCGTTTTAAATATTTTTTATAGTAATAAAACGTTTTCTAAATATTTTTATATATTAAAACTGATTTAAAAATATTTTAGCAAATTTTGAAATTTTTTGAAATATTTGAATTTTTAGTAAACTTTGAATTTTTCGGAAACATTGAATTTCCGGAAAATTTGAATTTTTCCTAAATTTTTTTCCGGAACTTTTGAATATATTGTTAATTTACTAACAAATTTACCGTTTTCCGCAGGGAGCACGACGATGTTCTTCAGTTGGGAGGCGGCAACCAAGGACGCCGTTCTCGGAGTTCTCGGTGTACGCCTCCTCCGGGACCAACGAGCTCGGGAACTCACATCCCAGATTCCCAGCAATCCGCTGCTCGGAGCCACATTGAGATCGAGGAGCTAGTCCGGCAGCCTAACCGGGGCCATTGCATTCGACTCGACCCGAAGTTTGAGGATGGCACTTGGTAAGAAATTTTTGGTACATTATTTCAATTTATTTAGATTTTTAAACTTAACATATTTATATCTTTTCATAATGTTTTCAGGTTTAAGCTGTCGACTCAGATCAACAAGGCGATATTACGGATGCTCCACAACATGTTGGACAAACCGTACGAGAGGTATTCGGAAATGCCTACCGAGGAGAAAGACGTGTGGCACCGGACTTTCGCGGTACGTGATTTATTGATATATTATTTAATTTGAATTTCATTTTGTCAATTTTTCTTTTTGATATGTAACAAATTTTTTTTTAAAATTGTAGCAAGAGTTCACGTGGGACTCTCATCATACGCGCAAAGTCATTGAAACCTTCGACAAGTATGCCGCAAACTCGTACTCGAAGCACATGTACGAGTGGAAACAGAAGTGGAAGCAGAACAAAGACAAGCCGAAGGACCTTGACGACGACGTCTGGAGAGGCTTCTGTGAGTACTGGAGTAGGCCTGCGACGAAAAAGACCTCCGAGCAACAGTCGAAGAACCGCACTAGCCAACGAGGCGGGAAAGGGGTCTACATCCACAACGCGGGCGCAAAGACCATCGAACGGGAAGCGATGGAAATGGTAAGTTTAATTTAAATTTTTTATTGTTAATTCTGTTTTTTTATTTATTTAACTTAACAAATTTTCACAGGCGAGAGCATCTGGTTCCGAACCCGATTATCTTCAACTCATCGAGAATAGACACACCAACAAGAAAACCGGTCAGATACAGGACTTGGGGATGCGGGATGTGGTCGAGAAGAGCAAGAAGGCGAAGCTGGATCGTGAACTATCAGCATCGCAGCTCAGTCTCGAAGGATCGACGTCCTCGACCGCTTTGTCCCGGGAAGAGATAAACCAGATTGTACTTGAGGTAAGTTTTAATTTCATTTCATTTTTTTTTAATTTTCGTTATTTATTAATTATCGGTTTTAATTATTCGCAGCAAACCCGGCAAGTGAAAGGTCGATTCGCTGGGTTAGGCACCCTTCCGACCCAGGAATCTTCTTCCTCGCTTCCTCGTTATCCTTCGGAGTACCGGGTAGAAATCGAGAGGCTCACCCAAACGGTGCAAGAGCGTGACCGGCAGGTTGAAGAGCTACGGACGGAGCAAAAGACTACCACCAAGAAGCTCTCCTGCTTGGAGAAGATGATGGAAAAATGCTTCCCGCATTTGTTTCGGGATAATAATCCCGACGACGGAGATTCTCCAACCGTTTAAATATTTGCTTTTAATGCTTTTTTTTGAACACTTTATTTTAATGTGTAATGACTTTTTTTATTTTGTTTAATGAATTTATATATTTATTATTTCTATTTTTAATTTATATTTCAAATTTCTATAATTTTAATATATAAATTTCCAAAAAATAAATAATTACATAAAATTCAAAATACCAATTCTGTCGGAAAACCGTCGGAATAAGTTACTGTAACATCTCGATTTCTTGTATATGCGGAGAGGCTTATAAGAATTGATTTGGCGTTATAGACACCAAAGTGCACTTAGCTTTTCCGATCACTTGCTCGAAAGAACTCCAGAGTTAAGCGTGCTTGAGCTGGAGTAGTCTAAGGATGGGTGACATTCCGGGAAGTTATTCGCGGTATCGTGTGAGTGAGGACAAAACACGGGGAAAGATCACGTGGTGATTGCAGGGTCAGTAAACAAGTATTACAAGCCTCCCGGATTAACGCACCGGCCGTCGGACAAGGGTGGGGCCCACGGGCCGAGATAAGGCATGGGGCCCACGGGCCGAGAGCAGGCATGGGGCCCACATGTATGGGTGGTCGGGGCGTTATAGTTACTGTCGTAAATCCTTCGGAACCTATTTCCGACGAAGAACCGACGGACTTCCGAGACAACTTCCGATCAAATTATCCGTCGAAAATAGTTACCGTCGGATGTCCGACGGCATTTATCCGTCGGAGTATCCGTCGGAAATCCGTCGGAAATTTATCCGTCGGAAATCCGTCGGAAATTTCCGACGGATTTCCGACGGCATTTACGACTTAATATCCGTCGGAGTATCCGTCGGAAATCCGTCGGTAATATATCCGTCGGAAATCCGTCGGAAATTTCCGACTGATTTCCGACGGATTTACGACTGAATATCCGTCGGAGTATCCGTCGGATATCCGTCGGTAATATATCCGTCGGAAATCCGTCGGAAATTTCCGACGGATTTCCGACGGCATTTACGACTGAATATCCGTCGGAGTATCCGTCGGAAGTCCGTCGAATATCCGTCGGAACGTACGCGGTCGGAAATCCGTCGGAAATGTCTGACGGCGTTCCGACGGCATAAATCCGTCGGAAATTTCCGACGGATTCCGACGGAAACCACATTTCCGACGAACTGTAACCGACAGCTTAAATCCGTCGGAAATCCGTCGGAAAAGACCCTTTCCGACGGATTTCCGACGGATTTGACCGTCGGAAATAGCCCTGTTTTCTTGTAGTGTTTGAGTTGATTTAAATTGAATAAAATATCTATTTTTGCATTTATAATCAAATTGTGAGTCATTTTTGGCAATTCCCCCAAAAATCTAACTCTATTATACATTCGATTCAATATCAGAGAGTTTTTTTTTTCATATCTACATTAACCCATTATAAAAATAAAAATGAAAACGTTTTTCTTTCATATATATCGGATATGAAACATACGTGGCCAAACTTCTCTAACTTCAACCATGTTTTCCATCTTAAAAATGTTTTTTTCGGCAATATTAGCAAGTCATGCTTCCACACCTGATTTCTATATGTTACGTCAACAACAAGCTCTTTAAAATCAATCAAGTAGTATAGTATATATGATCAGAAACGATATATCAATGTTCTTTGCTATTTGAGATTTTATTTTAGTCATTAGTCTTGCATTAAATTGGACATATATATAAAAATTGTTCATTGGACATGCATCACGCCGATTTCATTTTTTGATGTACTTATTATATACATGTTCAAGCTTCAAACAAATCAATCAATATTCAAAACAAATAAAACGGCATACTAATTAATGTTCAAGTTTCAACAATGACTATCGATCTCTTAGACGTCGTCGACAAAAAAACATTAACAACAATAGATAAGTTATGCTGATGACTAATGATGTTATAGTGGTCCGAAAATCTAAGGGTCGACCATGTCCAAAAATCTACAGACCGAACGTGTATGAACTAATATTCATGGACTGGTGTTTTAGTAATTTAGAAATAAAGCAAGTTTATGCCAGAATCGATTCATATAGCGCAAATTTTCCAGCATAGGCCCATGCTAAGCCTAAACCAATCTGCACAGCCCTAGTGATGACGATGGATCGAACGACCGATTGGACAGAAATAGAGAAAGCAAAGTCAACAATTCTACCTACGTCACAAAGATCTACAAACTACAATATGGGTTCTCTCTGCACCACAAAGAAAACTCTATCATATGTATATCTTGGAGTGTTTTTTAGTAGCCAACATTCTGAAATTTCAAGGGCCAAAATTCATGAAGATTAGATGGGCCTCAAGGCCCGCAAAAGCTTATCATCACACGACAACAACCCACCATTACTCCCATAAAGATATAGCGGTTCACTTAAACAATGATTAGAAAAATGAATGAACGACTTTGAATGCCTATTATGTGATTTGTTTTGTTAACTTTAACTTTCCTACACATGAGTTTTGGAAGTCTCCACATGGAATCTTAATTTTGAGGTTAAAAAACTCTGTAAAACTCTTATAATCTCCCTCTCTACATTTTAATTTTTCATAATACTAACCAGAAAATATATGACCCCTAATCGTTTTTTTTAATATAGTAATTATCTGGTTTTAGTAATTTAGTGATGTTTTATTTTGAACACATCCAAAATATATAAAAATAAAACCTAAAATTTGACGAAAGTTTTGAATAGTAAAAAATAGTTTAATCGCGTTTTCAAAACGTAAAAAAAAAAAGAAGAAAATTGTCAGCAAGTGAACCAACAGACCGATAATAAATACATAAAATCTCTAGGGTTACAAAATGAGATTTGGTTAAAACCGGTTAATAGTTGAGTTGTGTTGGTACGCTCTCATAATCCCATCTCTATCCTCTAAAATCACAAAAATAGATGCGTCGATATATTCAACAAAACAAAATGACAAATCATTTTTAAAAAAATTAAAGCTTTTTGGACTAAAATTGACATCAGATCACACAAACAGCTCAATTGTTCCTTGTTGGATCCCATAAAAATCATATCTTTCCTCCATTCTTCAATCTCCATCATCATCATTATCATGAATCTCTTTGATGATGATGAAGAAGATGATGATGTCCGAATATCCATTTCCATCCTTTGAAACTCCTTCGACTCTTACTCACCTCTCGATCTTTCGTTGTTAACCGGCAAGACCCTCCTCCTCCGTGCTCCAAAACGCCGTCGTTCGCCACTACTTCTCCTCCTCCTCCTCCAGAGGAATCGAACTTGAGATCTATGAAACCAGGCTCTTCTCCTCCGGTAAAGTAACTCTCTTTCATCGATAAAACCCTTCTCGTGAAATTCATCGCCGCCGAATCACTTTTCCGATGCTGCTCCGTCGTCGTCGTCTCGTTGAAATTGCTCTTCCTTGCTGCTTCGTAATTGCTCCTCCGTGGATGATTATTCTCCGTCGCCGTCGCTGGATTTACCCTCCGGCTATACTCTGTTTCGCTGAAGTTACTCCTCCGTGGATACTCTGTTTCACTGAAATTACTCTTCCTCGCCTCGAAACAGCTTCTTCGCGGCGGCTCCGATTCACTGAAATTGCTTTTCCGAGTCTCCGTCGTCTCGCTGAAATTGCTCTTCCTCCCTTCGAAATTGCTCTTCCGAAGCTCCGTCGTCTCGAAAATCCCTAACCCGCCATTGACGCTAGAGCTCCTCGCGGCGGAGAAAGAGCTCCTCGCGCCGGAATAAGACGACCCGTCTTCTTCCGACCCGATAAAATACCCGTTTCCTCCTCGGAAACTACAAAGCGATCTCGATCTCGAAACCCCCAACTTCTTACCATCGTTGTTATAATCCAAAACCCACGAATCATTGTTGTTCTTCTCATCGATTCCGTAAACGCTTTTAACCCCGAAATCTCTTTCCTTTTTCAGATTAATCTTCCTGAAAAACCTCCCGATTTTGGAGAACCTATGATTCTTCCTCTTAATCTCAACACAACTGCTACTACTCCTCTTGAACACCACCACTTCCTCTGTTTTCCGGCCCTTCTCCGTCGCCGCCGACTTCCTCTGTTTCGTCGTCTCTTCGTCGATGAGAGAAGAGATCCGGACGACGTTTCCGGCGTCTTCGGAGGTTCGATTAGGAGAGAAATCGGAGCAAGAGCAAGAAGAGAGTCTCTGCTCGCCGCATTCGGAGCAGACGAGGCTAACTAAACGGTCGTTGAGACAGTACGGACAAATCCCGACGGCGGAAACCGATGGATGTTTCCGGCAAGAGAATTCCGACGGAGTGCTGTAGTTGAACGAAACGTCGTCGTTTCTTCTATCCATTGCTGTTCTCTTTCCTCTGTCTTTCATCGGGCAAACAAAACAGAACAGAGAGAAAAATAAAAAAAAGTTGCCAAATTTGGGATTTTATTTGTTTTCTGTTTGGTTTTGAAGATCCAGAGAATTGAAGAAGATGACGACGATCGGATCTTAAATTAGGGTTTCTTTAAACTTTTTCTTTTCTCGGATTTTGATGGGAGAGTGAGAGGATTTGAAAGAGTGAGAAAGTGCAGTGACGCTTAGCTATAGGCTTCGAGAGGGTTTGCTTTAGCTTTACGTTTTCTTTATTTTTATTTTTTTCTTCCCCTTTTCAATTGCCCCACCATTTTATTTTTCAAATTTAATTCCTTTTCATTTTTATATTATTGTTTATGTCAATTATTTCAATGATTATTGACATCATATCCTCAAATTTTGGCAAATTTTACGGGTTATTTTCTTCTTTAGTGTAAAAATATATACATCGACCTGAATCTATATGGGAATTGCTCTACAGAATCAAGCATTTGATTGTGGGAATCGAGAGATATTATGTTTGGTTATTAGCATGGGGATTATAAATTGTAAGTAATTTAATCGGTAAAAAAAGTTAGGGAAAGAAAAGGAAAAAGAGAAAGGGAATGATCAAGAAAGCACCTTAGGCTTGTTTTTCCTTTTTTGGTTTGAATTTGATAAAGCCGAGGAAAATTTGAAGTATCAAACCCAATTTGATAAATTTTTAAATATAAAATGATGATTAACATACAGTTGAAGTTAAAGTCTCTTGTGTAGGAAACTAGGAATCAATAATAACCATAATTTAATGCGGTAATATTAATTTACGTGACTAAGTTTTCATGTATGTACAAAGCGATTAATTTAAACTGTGTTTTTTTTTCTTTTTGCTGTATCATTATCTATTTCTCTTATTGAATTCATTGTGACAGCGAGATACTTACGATATCAATAAATAAGACAAATCATAAGTCACAAAATTATTCTATCAAAGAGTCACAAAACTAATACTACTAAACTACACCCATATTTTGTTGATCTTAAATTAAAGTTAGAGCTATTTGATTTACACAATATGACATTTTCCATAAATAAGTAACACTAGGATTTAATCTGCGCTACAACGGGCAAAGTTTTTTTATTTTAAATTAAGTGATATTTTTTTTAAAAAATTCTCAATTTGTTATAAACGTTACATGATTATAGTATATTGCGTTTTTTGCAGAATAAAAATATGATTTGGGAAATTATAGATTTTATTGGTTTTATATTAATTGAAATAAAAATTTTATTAATTTATTATGTAAATTTGATTATTTTAAGTTAAAAGTTGTGAAAGTGAGATGTTGTTAAAATATCTCTACATTAATTTGTTATTTGTTTTAAATTAGAAGTTATGAAAATAAAATGTTGTTCCGATTTTATTAACATCTCTAAATATGGTAATGAGAATTTATAGATCATGTGTTCATTTTTTCCGTAAAAGTTCATCAAATGTCTCTAATGGACTTTATATTAGCTTTGCACATATCTTCTTTTTTATAATATAGATATTAATTTTACCGCGCAAAATAAGAGATAAAGGGGGAAAAATATTAATTAAAAAAATAGTACCCATAAAATTTGAGATGACAGAAGTGTTGCGTTATAAAGGAGATGTAATGCTCTGTTTTCTTTTTTATGTTTGTTGAGCTCTAGTCTTTCGATTTGTGTTTTCGCCCGTTTATTAGGCCTATGTGGATGTTTCGGCCTTATGACATATCTTTCCTTTGCTCTTTTGAGCTCTTAGTAGTAATATATTTAGTGAAAGATTTTTTTATTTTTAGAAAGCGAAAGTGCTCGCTCTAACCTAGGTTTTTGAATCTATAAAATTTTGATTACATATTTCTTTGATTCTCAATATTATTTTGCTTATTTAAAAGGAAATGAATATATTTTTTTTCTTTCAAAATTGGATCCTATCAATTAGGGACTCATATTCGATGAAATAGTCTATACAATGAACATTTATAAACATCGACTTAATAATATTATATTTAAAACAAAGTTCATTTAACATGCGCTAGATAGTCTATACAGTAAACAAAGTTCATTTAACATATATTCATTTTCTTATTTAAAAGGAAATGAATATATTTTTTTTTTTCAAAATTGGATCCTATCAATTAGGGGCTCATATTCGATGAAATAGTCTATACAGTGAACATTTTTAAACATCGACTTAATAATATTATATTTAAAACAAAGTTCATTTAACATGCGCTAGATATATAGCGCAGTATTTTTTTTTCTTAAAAATTGTTTTAAAATTTAAGAAAAAATAAATTTATCTGAATTTTATAATATGTCTAACTAATTATTATATATAAAATTGTCAGCCCGGACTAACACATATTTAACCCGTTTTGCAATAAACTAAAATATTATTCGGATTAACCCGAAAAAACCTATAATCTTAAAAACATAACTATAATATACACCGCTTAATGACTATGAGTTTTGTGGTCAGTCCACAAACTCTTAAAAAAACAATTTTCTGGTGTCTAACTATTTATAAAATATGTTTTTAATTTTTATTTTGATATATATTCAAATAAAATATAAATCAGAGTGAAAAAAATTACAAGATCTCGAATATATTTTATTTGAATATGTATGGATTGATTATTATTTAATAATATTATAATTATTAAAAAACTAAATAGTAAATAACATTTTTAATGAAAAATATTAATTTACGTTACTAGGTTTTCATGTATGTACAAAGCGATTAATTTAAATTGTGTGTTTTTTTTTTGCTGTATCATTATCTATTTCTCTTATTGAATTCATTGTGACAGCGAGATACTTACGATATCAATAAATAAGTCAAATCATAAGTCACAAAATTATTCTATCAAAGAGTCACAAAACTTAATACTAAACTACAACCATATTTTGTTGATCTTAAATTAAAGTTAGAGCTTTTAATTTGATTTAGACAAGATGACATTTTCCATAAATAAGTAACATGCACGTCAATGTCTAAATTGTCCAAACATATTAATGTAAAATTAAACAAAAACGTTATTGCACAAATAAACAAAAAAAATTATAAGAGCAAGAAAAAATAGAAAAAGCAACCAAACAAAAAAAGGAGCGAGGATAAATACAAGAGAATTAACAAAAACATTGAGTGCAAGAGAAATATATGTGGAGATAAACGACGGATGTTTTCTGTTTTATAAAAAATATTATTTTAACAAATTTTACATATATTAAGAAAATTAATAAAAAGTGTTATTTTAATATTTATTAATACACTAAATAAAAATTTTCTTTCTAATTAATACATTAAAACACTAGAATTAGTACTGGATTTTTAATAAAAGTTTTGCATTAAAAATACAAAATAACACTTTTTGTAAAACAAAAAAAAAATGTTAAAATTACACTTTTTATAAAACAGATGAATTATTAATTATTTAATTATCTTATCAATTTCTTAATTAAGTCTATTCCTTGTAAACATACACATACATAAGTATATTACTAATATACTTGCGGGTGGTGTACGTGATTTTTTTTTTTAATTTAATGTAGCATTGGATATATCGGTATCGCCGAAGCATTTATATTCAACTAATCCCGATGATGTATTTTTCTACATATGATATAAGAAACATTTGATCAAAACCAATGTGTTGAATAACGTTAAATTCGGTTGCGTTGTTTATTATAAGAAGCTACAAAAAAATTGCTCAAATGGATATTTGGATTCAAGATTCTTATTCAAAATCCACACAACTCCAAAAACATACAATTTCGATATAAACACTGATACAAAACGAGTGGCAGAAAATGCAAACGGGTAAAAGTAGATAATCGGTGTCGATCAATCTAACGAAACAAACAATTGTGTAACAATCAAGATGAAAGTAGACAACATCTATTCTTTGATTGCGCTTTCAGTAAAGAGGTATGGATTTTTTTCACCTCTTGAGCTTCTCTTAGTTTCCCTGGCATATTTGAAGATATTCTCAGATGGATGAGATCTCCTTCTCATAACAAAAATGTCAAAACCATTATGAAGCTCATTTTCCAAACATCGGTGTACCTCATATAAAAGGAGAGAAACTCTCGACTTCATTCCTCTATTGCTCGCCCTGCAACGAGTATTATTGCTGAAATTCAGCAAATTATTCGTTGTAGATTAGATATAATGTCAAGGGCTCAGCGTAATACTCCCACAATGGTGTATTATCGCACCACTTGGTTCTCTTTATTTCAACCATCTTCAACTTCATCTACATATATATCGAGCAGCGTCGTTTCTTAAGAAGTTTGGTCTTGTTGATTCGTAATCCTTGATTTGAGTTTGGCTTTATTTTGTTTATTTTTGTAATTTAAGATCATGTGATTTGAAGCGTCTGTGATGTAATCATTTGGCATCTTGCATATAATTGCTAGTTTTAATTAATGGAAGAAAATTTCGGAAACAAAAAAAAATGTAACGAAAGATTTAGATTACAATTAGTTAACCAAGATTACGTTAAAATAGAAAAGAAAGATATTAGAAAGATGTCATGTAACCAAAATAAGATTTATCAAGAGCTTTGAGTAATAGACAGGAAATGACTAGTTTCGTCGAATCTAGCTAATTTGATATATATATATATATATATAGATATATATATATATATATATATATATATATATATCATAGTCTGTTTAATGATTAAAATTGTGCATGCTTTGTCCTTTTCAGTTTGACATTGTAAATGTCTTCATTATCTAACATTTTTTTTGCTAACACTATCTACACATTTTCATGCTATTATCCAACGTGAATAAATCATTTCTTTCTAACTTGGTTATTTATTTTTATGATATAGTGAATAAACAACACTACCACGTCACCCAATAAGTTTTGACTTTGGTAAAAAAAAAAATTAATTACTAATCATCTATTGAAAGCATGACATATAACCCGAGGCATGGTATATGATCCAAGAAAAGAACATCGTGTTTTTTTAAAAAGTTATTCTAAAACTCACGAAACGTATACTTAAATAGAAACGCCAAAATTTCGAGAATGCTGTGGTCTCTATTGAGTTATGAGTGTTATAGACTTTAATGTTTAACGTGACGTGGTGGACTATGCAAAAACATTTTACTCATTTTTTATTTGTCAAACAATATCTACTCCTTTGTCTCTAAATGTTTTTTTTAAAGGCTTTTTGTCTCTAATTGTTTTGGTACTAACTCGTCGAATACACAAAAAGGTTAAAGTTTACAAGCTAAAATCCAACATTTTGTCCTAACAAGCAATATTGCAACAAGAAAAATCACATAAAATAAAAATTAGTGTATATAGAATAATTAGAAAATATCTATGAATTCTAAAATGTATTTTTTGTTGTCGTATTTGTTAGTATTAAATTAGCGGAACATTAAATTATTATGTAAGTTTGTTGTTATTTTATAGAAAACCGCTATTTATATTTATTATACCATTTTACGAATATCAAACATAATATACTTTAAAGTATAATGTCGGTTTACCATTAGATAAAGTAGACTAGTGGTTAAGTGTATCATATGGTTTGATTTTGTTGTGCTCTTATCTTAGCTCGATTCTCCGTAGGAGAGATGTTTTACACCATGTCATAAAATATTAGTAAATACTGGTTCCAGGCTATAGGAGATTATGGTCTAGATCTGAACCCCTCTTAGTTAACAAAAAAAATATATATATATATACGGTCGGGTAAGAAAAAAAAAACTTAAACTATTACAATTTTCAAATTTGGCCAAATTAAAGTGAAAATAAATGTAAAAGAAATTTGATAAAATTTTAAATATAGAAGAGAAATGGGTGGGTAAAAAAGTGAGATAATGCAAAAGTCGGCACGCCCTAGGCAGCATGCTTGAACAATACACATCATTTGAGACATGTCAATGTTCTAAGGTATGTTTTGTCTCTTTTAAAATTATTCTTCATTTTTTTTGTTTACAAAAATAAAGAAATTTAATTTGATTTTGGCTGCGTATCTCCACGTTAAAATATAAAATGTGTTCATAATCATTGTGTTGTATTGTTCCGTTGTTCATTAATTATATTGTTTGTGTTTCATGATTGGCTTATTCATTCCTAAAGAGACAAGAGACAAGATCCTGCATTTCTCTTTTACTTATTGATCTTTTCTACACACTTTACCTTCTGCATTCCCATGTCGGTCCAGTTTGGTTACTTCTAAACCGGTAGCCAAAACCATCTGTACCGCCTGTATTTCTAATATGATTTCTTGCCATTTTTTTAATTAATTATTATTGTTCCGACAAAGTTAGAGATCCATATCTCTCTCTAATACCAACCCGACCATGTGTTAACAAAAGATGATATTTTGTTATGCAAACCATATATATCACGGAATTAAAAGCAAATCGCAATAAGATGGCAAAAAAATGTAAGCACAATAACGAAATTCATCAATAAATATCACGAAAAATCCGATATTTTTTACTTATAAATGTTACAAAAAAAAAAAGAGTTCTACATAAATTACCTATTTCGACAAAACAAGAAAAACAAACAAAATAAAAACATTAATGGGTATACATCCAAAAACATATCGATCAATCGTGTAACTTCAGTATCAAAATATTCAGATTCGTGTTGGGATTTGCATTGTCCTCCCTGAAAAAAAAAGATAAAAGTTTTAGAGAAGATAGACATGTATTAACCAACACACAAGTTTTTAAGATATGGAAGAAGAAAGCTAAAACCTAAAAAAGCATACCTTAAGAATTTTTTTTTCTCCCTTTGAATCACATTTTTTTCTCTTCAAGCTTCTTTACGCGTAATCCTGATGAAAAATAAACAGTTTAAACTAATTGAATTTTCGTAAACTATAACAACAAAAATGGTTTAAAAAACAAAGATATATTATTCAAACCTGAAGCAGTATATTCCAAGTGCAGTTGTGATCTCATGAATGACTGAAGTTGCAAAATGCAAATATAGTGACATTGTGAATATACAATAACCAAGAAGAACCCAAAACTCATCCACAAGAGGAACCCTACAGAGAGATCAACAGAATCTGATATATTAAAGACTAAAAAACTGGTGAAAACGACAAAGCAAATACCGAAATAAGAAAGCAAAAAAAAACATACCCGTCGTTGAGTCTAGCGGTTAGAGCATTCGCTAGTGCAAAGGGAAGGTAAAGCAGTGACTGTACAAGAGAAAGGTAGATGAATACTACGAATAACAAGGAAGAAAAAAATGGACCAAGAGAGAAGTTTATAGGATTTTTACCATACACATGTTTGTTTTTAATCCTTTTGGTTCATCACATAAGTGAGCTAGAATCATTCTTCCCTGGAATCGTAAACCCATGACTAATGCTCAGCTTTTAATTCGTTATTAAACAATGAATATTGATTTCCAAACCAATTGCTTACCACAATGAATCCAAATGCAAGACCAGTTCCCAATACAACCAAGTGAGGGTAGTTTCTTATGAGATCAATTGGAGACAAGTAATCCCTGATTAAGACAAGAATATACCGATAAGTCTAAATTAGTAATGAAACTAAGTTCAAGGGAGAGAAGAATTTTTTTTTTTTTTTTTTATGAAAAAGACATACCAAATCAAAACTCCTGCAAGTAGCCCAACGAAGGGAAACAGCTGAGTGCACAAAAAATGTTGACGTTACACTCGCAACTTCAAAAAAGCAGAAAGTATCAATTTAGTTTAAGAGACTATACCATAGCTAATGCTAGAAACATACTTCCTTTTCTTGACTGTACAACTTTGTACACACTGGACATGCTGTAGAATGAAACGGCGTGCGTGTGAGCAGAGCAAAATGCATAGTAAGAACTAGCCATACAAGATCATTTATTTTTTAACAAGACTCACTTCAATGCAAGTGTTGGTATAACAGCAAACGCAAACATCGTGAATAGTACTACTCTGGATGTTGGAATCTCTGGAAAAATAAAACCGAGAAAAGTTATAATGGCGTAAATAAACTTGCTAAGGAGACAACTTTGGGAAAAAATAAAAGCAAAAGGTTGGGGATTCTTACCGCTCAAAAACGGTACCCAACTGAGCAAAGGGATTGACTCGCCAAGCTGCAGAGCCCACCATTCGCCACCTTAAGATGAAAAACATATCAAAGATTAAAATAATAGTTGTTGGTGACAGAGATTTTAAAGATTGTTGAAGCTTACCAACAATGGCTGTGAAGAAGTGGCCACAGTATATAAGAGCAAGACCTTCTGTAGGACCATTGACTACCGGAAGAGTAAGTGTATTGGTAAAATAGCTAAAGACAAAAGGGTAAGAGCAAAGTATTAGAATTTTGCAACGACAAAAACAGAGTTAAGCTGAAATATAACACTTACGTTTCCCATGTTGCTCCAAGAAATGGAACAGCTGAAATAATCCAGAACCAGAAAGTATCTCTTCCACACATAGCAGTACTCCCATATGCCATCGTCTCAAACTGTTTTTGTAGTATGAAATATCAGCGCCGGTTGCGGGAATTTAATCCATAATTAAAATAGAGGAATATAAGAAAAAAGGATTGCAATGCCAACCGCACAAGCAAGTGCATCGCAACCTGCAAAAATGAAATGGGTGTCAGAAATATCTAGAAACAAAACTGACAAAAACATATTACAAAGAAAAGAAGATTAACGTTGAGAAACATAAGATTACCATGATCAAAAAGCTCTCCGAGTGGGCTACCGGAATTTGTTCTTCGTGCTTGCTTTCCATCAACCGCATCAAATGTCTAAAATATCAATTATATATCAATCATAAGTGCTCCAAATATGTCAGCACAAAAGTCTACATGTCCCTTAACAAGCAGATGAAATTGGAGCCTTAAGAGATAAGTGCAGACCTGATACAAAAACAGAAGTAGTCCATGTGCGAAGTGGACCCATCGAGGAGGAGGAGAATCCAACTGAGGTGAGTATACCTAAACCAGTTTGAAGATATCCATATGAGCAAAAACAGAAAGATACTACCAACTAAAGCAAACAAAACCTTCAAGAGAATAAAGATTATGAAGTCAACCAACAACTCACATAGCCTAATAGCGCAGATGTGACGAGAAACATGAACCCCATAAGTGTTATCTACAAAACAAAACCAGAAGTATTATCACCTAAGCAACAACATTACATTAGAGTTTAAACGCCAGATAGGATTGACATTATACCATGTTAGGCCTGGATATGGACCCAAAGGTAGTAAGCAACAAAAGGGAACACATGAAAAAAGAGAAGCAAAGACGTTAGTTCGATCTCTCATTCAACCGCAAAGAAGCTCAATCCAGAGGAATCAACCAAGAGACTACGAGATCTTTTCAATAACTAAAATCAACATTACAGAATGTGAGAGCTGCCTTAAAGGAACAACAAACGTAAAGGACACTTACGGCATCCATAGTGGGAAGATTTTGACAAAACGGGTCCAAAAAGGTTGGAGAACGTATTTGGCAAGATAAGAGTGATCCACACCACTGTATTTGTATCTATGAAGAGCAGCTACACCATGTGCTCCTATGTAACCCATTTCAAAATCCAATTCCTTCTATTCCAAATCCAAAATTGAGTCTGAAATCAACCTGTCAAAGATTAAAACAACAAACAAAGAAATTGTCATTAAAGCATGGATCTTTTGTGTCAAGACGAGAACTTTTCAAATGCCCTAAAATGCCTAAAGCAGATAACCACGAAATGCGCATGACCCATCAGAAAAAGAGAAGCTTTTTATTTGTCTGCAAGATGAAATTGCCTCAAATTTCACAATAGAGAAGAAATTAGGCGGTTAACAAAACTATAGTAGCAGGATCTTTAAAAGATTGTAGATTCCAGTAAACGAATAGCAAATTCGATATAAGATTCGATTCAAAAAACAAGAGAGGTTAAAGAGAAGAAGAGTACTTACGACGCTTCAGCGATGGAGAAATGCTACAAAGCCGAAGACGACGTCGAAGAGGCAAAATCAGAATCGGAGATATATAGACAAGGAGAGAGAGAAACAGAGAGAGCTAAAGCCTATGAGTCTCTCTCTTCTCTCTCTCTTCTGCGTCCTAAAAGAGGCGAAGCGGGACGAGAGTGGAAAGGAGGGCTTTGCGTATCTGTAACGATCTTTATTTAATAATTTGCATAACAAGTCCCTTGTTTTTTTTATTCTTATCAAAATTGGTAGTATTTTATAAAATGTTTTTTTTTAACTTCAATTTTTTTAAGTGGGAATTGTCCAAAATAGTACAAAATGACAAATAAATTACCAGAATAGTATATCGTTTGGAAAAATTGTCAAAATAGTTTTTTTCAAAAAAAATTGAATTGTTTTGGGTTTAGGATTGAGTTCTTTTGGGTTTATGTTCGCCTTAAACCCTTCACCCTAAAAACTTTTCTGAAAAATATTATTCTTACAATTTTTCCAAATGATGTATTATTCTGACAAATAATTTGTCATTTTGTATTGTGTTTGTTTGATTACACTAAAAACGGGTTCGCCCTAAACCCTTCAGTTTTTTTGCCCACTCCTTTAAATTAGTAATTCAAATGTATAAGGATACAATGAGTCAATTTTGTGTCTACTAAATGATTTTTTTTTTGTGTAACCGATATTTTAGATGAATTAAATACGTTAAGAATTATTTTAGGTGTAAAAAGGGTTTGTATATGTTGTAAAAAAAAGGTTTGTATAAATAGCTTGAGATTATAAGGAGAAAATTTTCGTGACTGAAGAAGATTAGCATGACTACATGAGGGCATAATAGTTTGACTTGCTATTTGTCTTATTTACGTTTCCAACAATAAGTATATGTGTATTTTTGGAGTCTTGGAGATGCTAATAACAGTATTTTTGGAGTTAATTAATATCGACATTTGGGTCCATTCGAGTTACGTGTCCTACGCGATGGAGATTGAAAGAAACCATTAACGAAAATGCGTGCAAGGTTAAACAAAATGCCATAAATATACAAACTTTGATGTAGTTAAGAGGTTGATAATTTAAATAAAAACGTAATATTGCCTATTCAATCGTTTTTTATACACCAAATATAGAGACAGGCTGTCGCTGTTCTATAGTTTTCTTCTACATTTGAAAAGTTTAAAGAATCATATTCTTCTTTCTTCTATTTATCTTTGTTTTGGCCTCAAATCTTTTCCCAGGAATAGAGGATGACATCTGCATTTTATATGTGTAAACAAATTAAAATCAGTGTTTTTTATGAAGAAAAATAGACAAAATCAAAGTTGCTTTCTTTTATGATGTCCACAAATTTTTACTTTTAAAGTATTGTATACGTTAAGTTGTTAACAATTGATCACGATACATTCCATAATTTATATTTATAGATCTTATATAATTAGTAGAAAAGGTATGCGAAATTCTTATATATATATATATGCGATATTATTGTAATTTGACAATGATTATTTATTCTAAACCGGGATATTGGTTGTACATTTTTCAATATCGATGAAACCAAGAAGTTTCGCCATCATTAATTTGGATTTTTGTCGAATAATTTAGTAGTAGTATGGTATCTTGCATCGAGAAGAATATAATAATTTTGTTGTTGGAGTTTCAGTTTAGTATTGTATTTTGTTTATGCATGTTGAACAGTTATCACGTGTCCAGTATAATTCTTTTGCCAAGTTTAGGAGATCTAATTAATGCAAGCATTATTTACTCTTAGTCAATTAGTATGATTGTATGAAATACGTATCGATGAAACTTGGATTAAATTTAGAGCAATGTTTTTAAAACCGGATTGGTGACCGAATAGATCAAGCTTTTGTGTCGCGGATTAATATGGTCTGATCGGATTTGATGACATTTAAAAAAAAAAATTATAGTTCTGTTTATCAGCAATTGTTTTTATATTTATAATTATGATATCCAAGTACATTAGTCTAAAAATATCCAACAATAAATTTTGAAAAAGAGCATTTCAATAATCATATTATTAAGAACGCAAGTGTAATAGTCATAAAAATCATATTTCAAATAGAGAAAGTGCGATTTATGGAATACTTGAAATGATGATAAAAAAAATTATTATTATAAAACTAAAATACAAAATAAGGTGGAAAGAAGAAGTAAACCAATACATTGGTTTTAAATTTGACTCGTGACGTTAACTTGCAAAAGCCTCAAAAGAAAAACAAATGATATACTAGAAACTGTAAAAGCCAAAAAAAATTACAAACATTAGAAACATTAGTGTTGAGAATCCAGAGGCTCAAAGGCGTCACCTTTCCCGAGCTTAGACCCCAACAAACCAAGACATGAAGCAGTTGCTGACATACTACAGAGGCTGTAACAGAAAGTAGTACAAAACAGAGTATAGAGAGAAAGAGAAGGGAGAAGGGAGCACACACACAATTTAAGGAGTTCACGCCCATTAACAAGGGTCGCTACATCTCCTCGAGACTGTTGCTCGGAATCCACTAGAAGGAAAACACATTACAAGTGATTCACACTCAAGAACTCACTCTGTAGTACTTCCTGTGTCACTTGCTGTAACACATGAGAAAACCCACCTAAAGCTTATACTTTCACTAGGTTTCTCTCATCCTTCTAACTACTTTGTGTGGCTACATTGCTCACCAACCTTCTACTCTCTCATGTCTACCTCTAATTTATATATAAGGAGACAACTCCAAAACCCTAGTGCCTTTTAATTCACAAGAAGACAAAGAACCTTATCTCTTGCTTTGTGGTCCCAAAAACATAACTCAACCATAGTAACTTATGCTAACTATAGTTTGTTCTTGTTTGACCTTTGTTTGACTTGTAAACTCCAACATCAAGTTATCATCTTCACAAATCTCCACCTGAGAACATGATGATCAAGCCAAACAACTTGCACTTCCATCGGAGAGAGAGATCCTTCTTCTAGTTTCTTGGATTCCAGTCACGGTTCCTGAGTATGCTTACTCAGCCTTGATCCTTAGCCGTTTAAACACCATAAACCAGCTTGATCCTTGTTGCATTTAACATCCCGTTCAATGCACTTCAGCTGTGACTACTCACAATGCTGAACCTGAGCCATCAGCACATCTTCAGCTCACTTAGAGTTGTGAAAACCAGCTTCAATACAATCTTGTATTTAGCTCAACTCTTATGTGACACTTCCTGAAGCATTCGACACTTGAATACCTGATACAGCCGCTCAACAAACTCCATTAACAAGTTCAGAAACCCCTCCAACCTGTTAACTCAACAGAAAACCCCACAAGCTTCACCACTTGTGACTCCTTCAATCACACAGTATCCTCTACAGCTTCTGTAAAAAAACCATAGACCTGTTGCAGTGACTGAACAAACAATTATCCATCTGCAGAACCTTGATTCCCTTGCTAGCTTCTAGGATTTCCTCATGCGCATTGAGACCAAAACCCTTTGAATTTACTTGAATCAAATGCAGAAAACTGAACCACCTTTGTTTCAGAACCTGAAACCCTTTTGATTCATCCTTGTAGACAATCTCTGCAGCTTCTTAAGAACCACTGCATAACCTGAGATTACCCTTAAACATGTCTCATAGCAAAAAAGCCTTGTGCTATACCTGAGACAATCCTGTACAGCCTTTACACATCAATTCTAGAATACCTGATGCACTTCCTGCTGTACCAGCAGCCTGCTACACATGCAGACTCCACCAGACGACTTGAACCTTGCTTCATTCAGTTTCCAGACTTAAACCAAAGCCTTCTTCATCCCTATCATCGCCAGATACTTGAAGAAACTTCACTGAATGACATGCAAGCACCTGTCCCTGAGAAGATACTTACATAAACTCCTCATGGTGCGACAAACAACTAGAAACTCCTTAGTTGTTGTCTTCCAAATGCAGCTTGCTTCTCTGCACTTGCGTCCCTTTAGGACTCCTTTAAGTTGCATACTTCAGTCTTGAGATGACCCTTCTTGTCATGCTTTGAGCATAGCAATTTGTGACTGTCTTGAAGTGAATAACCCTGATACAGATTTTTCTGTACCAGCACTTGTCTTATTCAACAACTTCTTATGAAGACCCACTGAACCACTTCAATAACCTCATCTCAACTCACACTGTAGTATCTTCTCTGAATTTTCAGAAACCTGCAACTCCTTCAATCCAGAAAACCTGCAACTCTGTTATAAAACCTGCAGTCATTTCTGAGATCCCTTACCAACAATCAGCTTCAAAACCAAAACCTGTAAACTGCCTTGAACCTTCAGATTACACCCTGTATCAGCTGAATACCCGTCGATAAGAACTTGTTCTTGGCTTCCTTGTCTTCTTTGCACACTGAACTTCCATGAATCATGTTAAACAACGAGTTGTGCATCCTGTTAACTCTTCTGTTTTGAGCTAACCATACTCAGATCAGTTTGAGCTAGACACCCGAGATAACCTCCAAGAATAAACTGTTCCACCAGGAACCATAATCATTTGGACGTTACTCTGTCTTTGAAAGCTCATCTTCACCAATCCGATTCAAAGCACTCTTCACTGTCTCTTTGATCCACTCACACGTTCTGATGTATCAGATGAATTACCATGGCATCTTGCTTCAGAATGTGTGTCAGAACTTATGACACAACCTCTTTCTTCTTGAAGCCACTCCAACTGATCCAATTGTACCCGAAGAACCACCAAATAACCCTACTGAGCTTCAGCAACACTGTCTCTCCTTTACTTAGAGCATTCACCATGATATGACAATGCAACAACTTATGCCGATACACCATCAAACCACGCTTCCATCATAGAAACCACAAACCATAATCTTGCATTCTCTTGCAGCCAAAACACAACACATACTGATCTTGTACCGCTGAAATAAACAGAACACGCCGCCTAACTCCCTTAGCTAGGAAGACTTTCGATACACGATTGTAGTATATCCTGTTGCACAACAAACATTGAGAGAAACTCCTCATGACACATGACGTCTCCAATGTCTTAGGCTTTAAGACCATCAGATTCTTCTTTAATGCTTGAAGATCTGAACCAAATGCAAAATATTCTTTGAGAATTTCCTGTAAAATGACGCTCCACCTGAGACAAGAACACCTTGTTCTCACAGATTCACTTCAGCAGAATTTCCATGTGTTAGACACAACACAAATCTGCACAAACATGAATCTGTGCTACTGACTCCATGTTAAGAGCATACACTCCTGAAACAACAGCTTATACACCTTTCGGCCAACACTCAAACTCACACTAGCTGAGTGATTTACCTTCTGTATCAGACAGAACATTTCAGACTGCAACAGCTTCACAAAACCTCATTGCATTCCCTCTGAAATAACAACTTTGTAGCTTCACGTTCCATGATGATCCACCTACTGTAGGACCACATCTTCACTGAACTGATAGCCACCCACAGAGACAAAACCTGAGACGAAACCTGCAGCAGAAAAACCCTTTCAAACTTAACCCAAAAGCCACTGAAGTCTTCAGAACCGTTTCTGTCTTTAACAAAAAACAGAACACTTCAATTGCTTCATAACCATCCTGCAACACCCTTTAGACTGAATCCAGAATACCTTTACCGATACTCAAACAGCCATAGACACCAAAGCTTGAACACAATCTCACAGCCTGGACCTGTCTTTGCCTCACTGAATTAACCCCCCAAAAACAGAATGAAACCCATCACTGAATCTTGTCCAATCCATAGCAAAACCAGTACAAACCCCTTTGTGTTGCAACAAGCTTTTGATTCCAAAGAAATGCAGAACTAAAGCAACCTGAAACTTCAATACAGAGCATCACAAAATACCTTGTGATCGCAGCGGAATCAGACTTAATTAGTCCCAAACTTGAGTCTTGAAGTTGATGTTTTGATCCTGATGTACACACTTTGAGTCACACAACTTGAACTCATGTGTTACACAATCAAATTCCAGCTGATTCTTGTAAAAGACCTTCAGCTTACACCAACCTTTAACCGGCTTCTTCAGCAATGATCAAGAACATCCATCTTCGATCATATGCAACCTGCTTCTATCTCATGAATTTCCCTTGTGCTTGCAACACTTAAACTTGTGAGTAATCTGAAATTCTTCTCACTGTGTTGCATAACTTGTACCTTGAAGAGCTTAGAGGCAACCTGATTTTATAACCTTGAAATCACCTCATCCGATTCAAACTTATGTTCTGAATCACTCCTTGTAGTACCTGCAATACCACATCTCAATTCCACACTCAGTTACACACCATAACCAAAGCTTCTCTTTTGCTTCTTCTGTTGCTCCTTGTTACTAACTCTGTAATTGGAACAGAAAACCTGTAGCTGAACCAGTAAACCTGCAACTGCATCAGATGACCCTGTAGCTACAACAGTAACCCTGCAACTATGACAAAAAACATGTAGCTGAACCAGAACACCTGTAGCTGCACCAGAAAACCCAGCAACTGAACCAGAAGAACCTGCAATCAAACCCGAAACCCTGCAGCTGTAACTGTAACTCTGCAACTGCATCAGAAGACTGCACCAGCAACTGCATCAGAAACCCTGCAGTTTCAACAGAAAACCTGCAATTGCTCAAACCTTCTTGATGCATGACATGCTTCGAATGAGATGTTTCTTGCTTCACCAGAATGAGTCTTACAACTCCTTCCCCTCAGATTCGTGCTGTTCACCAAGAGACACAGCTTGGTCTTGAATCTGACCAGAGACACTCATGCCTCCACAACCTTCCTCAAAACCTGAGAAAGCACAATGATGCTCACCAATGAAGAACCTTACAGCAACTTCATCTCCTCTGCACCATTTACCAAGAGCTCCTGATTTTGTTGCTTCACATGAGACGTGTCTTGTCTCCCACAACCAAGCTCTACCAAAGAAAAGAACGTGGATGCTTAAGGCAAATGAGCCTTACTGCCCCAGCCTTCCAAAGATCCAACATTTCCTCCTTTTCTTCACTTTCCTTCTTTCTCTAGATCCTTTTCTCTACAGATCTGGATCTTCTTTCTCTCTTTCTGGTTTTGCTTCTTCTAGATCTGAGACTTTCCTTACTGAAATCTCAGTCATCCTCAAAGCTTCACTCATGCCTAGAATCTCCACCTAAGCCACGAGTTCCTGCTTTCACAAAACACAGCCTCTATGACGAACACACTCTTCCGCTTCACTTCTTGTCAAAGCATGATTCTTGGCTTGAGAGAACCACGAAACACAGAACCTTGGCTCTGATACCACTCTGTTGAGAATCCAGAGGCTCAAAGGCGTCACCTTTCCCGAGCTTAGACCCCAACAAACCAAGACCTGAAGCAGTTGCTGACATACTACAGAGGCTGTAACAGAAAGTAGTACAAAACAGAGTATAGAGAGAAAGAGAAGGGAGAAGGGAGCACACACACAATTTAAGGAGTTCACGCCCATTAACAAGGGTCGCTACATCTCCCCGAGACTGTTGCTCGAAATCCACTAGAAGGAAAACACATTACAAGTGATTCACACTCAAGAACTCACTTTGTAGTACTTCCTGTGTCACTTGCTGTAACACATGAGAAAACCCACCTAAAGCTTATACTTTCACTAGGTTTCTCTCATCCTTCTAACTACTTTGTGTGGCTACATTGCTCACCAACCTTCTACTCTCTCATGTCTACCTCTAATTTATATATAAGGAGACAACTCCAAAACCCTAGTGCCTTTTAATTCACAAGAAGACAAAGAACCTTATCTCTTGCTTTGTGGTCCCAAAAACATAACTCAACCATAGTAACTTATGCTAACTATAGTTTGTTCTTGTTTGACCTTTGTTTGACTTGTAAACTCCAACATCAAGTTATCATCTTCACAATTAGAAATCATAAAATTAATGGAAGAAAAGAAGTAAACTAAGCCTTTAATAGTAAGTAGTATCAGAAGATTTGATGAACATTAAAACTTAGTTCAGCCGATTTTTGTTGGTTCGCTGATTTTTGATTTTTTTGCCGGTTTGTTACGGTTTTACTGTCGGTCCAGCTACCCTTTGAATTTACTACTACGACTATGCGCATCCGGTTCATGATCCTCGGGATAAATAAACACTGGTTTAGAGTGTTGATTTTATCTTTATTGTTAATCGAAATGTGAAAAATGATTCATGATCTTGAGCTAAACCGAAACTGGTTAAGCTGGTGTCAGAAGTTGAATCAATTGGAGGCTGGTTTGAGTATCTCTGTATATAAGATAACTTACATGTTGAAGGTTGTTAGGGTTGTTGAAACAGAGTTGTGTGAGTACAAGTCTCGAATCATCATCTTGATAATTGAGCTCCCGAAGATTGTAATATGTAACGTCCCAACATATGTGTAACTCCGAGATCTAGTAGATTGCTAGTTTAGCTTGCTGAGACGTTGGATTCTCAATCGAGACCTTAATTCGATTAGTAATATTTAGTACATTTGATTAGCAACTAGGGGTGGGACGGATCGGATATCTGGGAAATTTCGGGATATCTGGATCCGTATCCGGGATTTTCGGATATTCGCCTAACTATTAAGATATATGCGGATATCCACGTATATCTGGATCCGGTTCTGTAACAAAAATATATATTAAAATAGGATATTAAAAATAATGATAAGATTAAACTTTTATATAATATTTTGTAGAAAATTATGTTATTATAACAAAATATTTAAATTTAATTTAAATAATTTATATATAAATATAAATCTCAATAAAATATAAATTTTTAATATACGTAAAGGATTCAAATATTATAATTTAACTATCTGGATCCGAATCCGACCCCACATATATCCAGATTTTCGGAGCGAATCGGAACGAATCAGAACGGATTTCGAATAATAGTTCCACCCGTAATAGCAGCATATTCAACAACAACGAGAAAACGTTTTTTGGTCGTTTTTGTGTGTAAGCAAATCTGTATGGTTTTGTACTTAAATTATCTATATAATCATTCAAAAGTGCAAAAATTACAAGTAATATGCCTAGTAATTAATATCGCAGTTACTTGGGAGACAGCTTCTCCTTTTCCCATCCGGAGCACACGACTCAATGTACATTGACCTCCGTGTTAGCCTCACGATTTGAGGAACTGTTCAATATTTAAATTCTACTAGGATTTAAATAAGTTCAATTAGTATTATTAAATAGGTATGTCTGAATTTTTCATGTGTAACATACGTCTATTTTGACTGATGATACAAAAACGCAGGAAAATTTCCCAAAACCACTTAAAAAATCCCTTACGCCGAATAAGAATAAGTCTACAACAGAACAAGCACTTTGGAGATTTGTCGCCGGTAAATTTTTAGTAGTTAGTAACATCCATTTTCTCATGATCAGTTAATATATATTGATAATAATATACTAACGAGGGATCATTTTAGTTTTCAGAATGGGCTTGTAACCTTTTAGAAAATATGCAGGATATGTGGCTCTAAGGCCCGGTCCACACAAGCATCTCTGCCAATTCGTCTACTCGATTAAAATGAGGTAAGAAATATTATTGGATGCGTTATTGCGTAAATCAAAACGTATTTTATGTCGGAAAATGCATACTTAACATTGGGTTGTTAATGTTGATAAAAAAAAAAAAAAACTGGGTTATTAATCAGTAGAAAAGTATGATGTATTCCGATTTTAGCGTTTCATTTCATTTGTTTTCATTCTCTTTGATGTGTTTTCATGATCGATGGTTTAAGAGTCTTTTCTTGTTTCATTCTCTTTGATGTGTGTTTCATGATCTTTTAAATGTCTGTTCTTTTGTTTATGTTGTCCAAGTGAGTCTTTGTGAAGAGATTTAGAGGTGGATAAGATTTATTGAGAGAAAGGTTAATTTACAACAAAACATTACCACCGTTATTTATACAAAAGCATGGATAACATTTGGTGAGGAATTTCAGGATGAGGACCATGACGTTTGGTGAGAGATTTCTTTCTTAATCAGATCGATAATGGTGGAGAGATTCAGGGAATGAGTTGGTGACTCTAAACAATCATCACACGACAGCTGGATACCTTGTTTAGCTTCAACAACGATTTCCTGCAATTTTCCCTTTTGACCATTTGAAGATAAATTGCTGGACAGATTTTGGGTTTGATGTTTTCTGCATCAGTGGGCTTCTGGGCTTGTGGACAATAACCTGAGCCCAATATTTCTTTGTCGTTCACCTCTGATTTCTGAGACAAAGTTGTGTTTTCCGTATGATCACTTTTACCCCCCTTCAAACTTGAGATGGGTGGCAAACCAACTCCAAGTTTGTCTCTTAGTCTTGCAAAAGGTAGCCTTGGAATAGATTTTGTAAAGATATCTGCTGTTTGAAGAGCTGTTGGAACGTGTCTTGTTTCAATAAAACCAAGCGCCACTCTTTCTCTGATGTAGTGACAATCCGTATCAAAATGCTTTGACCTTGCATGAAAAGCTGGATTTGTGGTGAGATGAACAGCAGACAGATTGTCACAATGTAGTATAGTGGGACCAGTCTGAGGTATGTGAAGATCTTTGAGTAGAGATGCTAGCCAAGTCAATTCTGCTGTTGTTTCCGCAAGAGCTCTGTATTCAGCTTCTGTTGAGGACCTGGATACAGTTTGCTGCCTTTTTGCACTCCACGAAACCATATTAGGTCCTAGGAAGGTGCAGAAACCAGTTGTAGACCTCCTTGTTTCCTTGCAGCCAGCCCAATCACTGTCGCTGAAAGCCAAGACAGGTAAGGTAGTTGCTTTGCTGAGATGCAGTCCCAGTGTTGTGGTGCCTCTGAGATAGCGTAAGATCCTTTTTAGTAGGGCGAAATCAGCTTGTGTTGGTGCATGCATTCGCTGACAGACAAAGTTGACAGCGAATTGTATATCTGGTCTTGTCAATGTGAGATATTGTAACTTGCCAGCCAGACTTCGAAAATATGATTGTTCAGGAAACAACTCAGAGCCATTGGGGGTGGTACCAAGCTGTAATGGCAATGGAGTAGGCATAGGCTTGCAGGACGACATACCAGCTAGATAGAGAATGTCTTCTGTGTACTTTCGTTGGCAAAGAAACATTCCCTCTGTGTGTGTTTCGACCTGAATACCAAGAAAATAGTGTAGAGAGCCAAGATCTTTCATAGAAAATTGTGTACTGAGAGCTTCAATCAAGTGTTTGAAAAGACCAGAGTCACTTCCCGTAAGGATAATGTCATCAACATAGAGAAGAAGAACCAGTGTGTTACCGTTGTGATGATATACAAACAAAGATGGGTCTGCTTTGCTGCAGATGAAACCATACTCCAGAAGAAAGGTACTGAATTTGTCAAACCAAGCCCTTGGTGCTTGTTTGAGACCATAGATAGCCTTGTTCAGCTTGCACACATAGTCTGGATGTTTAGCGTCTTCAAATCCCGGAGGTTGCACCATATATATGTCTTCATGTAAGTCTCCATGAAGGAAAGCACTCTTGACATCTAATTGTGTGACCGGCCAGCTCTTTGCTGTAGCAACTCCAAGAACGACTCTGATTGTTGCAGTTCGAACCACAGGGCTAAAAGTCTCTAGATAGTCAATTCCTTCCTCTTGGTGATAGCCCTTTGCTACTAACCGTGCTTTGTATTTATCAAGAGAACCATCTGCATTTAATTTTATTCTGAAAACCCACTTGCAACCTAGGATGTTCATTTCAGATGTTGGTGAAATTAGATCCCATGTGTGATTCTCAAGTTGATCTCCCATTTCAACTCTCATTGCTTTGGTCCATCGAGGGTCTTTTAGCGCAGCAGTCACTGTTGTAGGTGTAGTTGGTGCATGAGTATTAATCATCAGAAGATACCTTGGATTTGGTTTTCGTACTCCAGCTTTCCCTCTTGTGGCCATTGGATGAACATTTGCATTTTGTTCATGTTGCTGAGATTCGTTATCCCTTGGTGGTGACACTTCTGGACTTGTGACACCTGCTGGTTCTGATTCTGCAGGTTCTGCTGTTGCAGGGAAGTGAACTGCTGGTGCAGCCGGATAAGCTGGTGGTGGTAACGTGACTGGAAATTGAGATTTCTCGGGAGGGATTACCGTTGGCCTATAGGCTTCCTGCCATGATTTAAGGAGAGATGTGGGATAATCTGGAACCAGATGCTTGAACTTGTCCTCAAAGGGGAAAAGACTTTCGTCAAAGATCGCATGACGGGTTATGAAAACCCGACCAGTTGGAGGATACAAGCAACGATAGCCTTTGTAAGCTGCATTATAACCCAGGAATACGCATTGTAATGACCTTGGTTCAAACTTGTGAGACGTGTAAGGCCGGAGACATGGATAACAAGCACTGCCAAAGACCCTGAGAGAAGTGTAATCTGGTGTTTGTTGAAATAAAACTTTAAAAGGGGTCTGAAACTCATGAGCTGCAACAGGTAATAAGTTGATGATATAATTTGCTGTATAGAAACCTTCAACCCAGTATTGGAGTGGAACTTTACCGTGAAACATCATTGAAAGACTGAGTTCAATGAGATGTCTGTGTTTGCGTTCAGCCAGCCCATTTTGCTCAGGTGTGTGTGGACAAGAAAGTTGATGCTTAATTCCACACTTTTCCAGATGAGTTTTGAATTTATTGCTGATGAATTCACCACCTCCATCACTTTGAAATACTTTGATCTTTGTATTAAACTGGTTTTCGACTTGATTTTGAAACATAGTAAAGATGTTGAAGAAGTCTGACTTGAAACGCAATGGAAAGAACCAACTGAATCGAGAAAAATCATCCACAAATACCACATAATATTTGAATCCTTGAAAAGAAGCAATAGGCGAGGGCCCCCAAAGATCACAATGGATTTTAGCTAGTGGCTCAACTGTAAAAGACTCTGAAACTGAAAAAGGTAATCTTAAACTCTTTCCCATCTGGAAAGATTCACAAATGAGATTCTTGCTGCTCTTATTGATTGAAATAGCCTTGCTATTGTGGAGATGCTGAAGAACCTTTGAACTGGCATGACCAAGACGATGGTGCCAATTACAATCATTAGTGGCCTGTTGTCGAGAGGAGTAGAAGGTCTTGTAGTTTTGATTCTCCAGCACATAGAGCCCATCACGTCTTGGCCCCTTGGTTATCACTTTCTGCGTTTGTAGATCCAGAATGTAAACCTTATTTGCATCAAAGAACACACCACAAGGGTAATCCTCACATAGCTTAGAGACATATAATAAAGGTTTTTTGACAGAAGGACAAACCAACACATCATTTAAAGGCAAACTACCTGTTGAGACAGAGAGATTGGTAGAGCCTACATGTGTGATAGGAAGATAGTTACCATCAGCTACCATGATGGAATCCAAGCCATGGTATGGAGTGGTGTTAATTTACTAAAAGTGATCATACGGAAAACACAACTTTGTCTCAGAAATCAGAGGTGAACGACAAAGAAATATTGGGCTCAGGTTATTGTCCACAAGCCCAGAAGCCCACTGATGCAGAAAACATCAAACCCAAAATCTGTCCAGCAATTTATCTTCAAATGGTCAAAAGGGAAAATTGCAGGAAATCGTTGTTGAAGCTAAACAAGGTATCCAGCTGTCGTGTGATGATTGTTTAGAGTCACCAACTCATTCCGTGAATCTCTCCACCATTATCGATCTGATTAAGAAAGAAATCTCTCACCAAACGTCATGGTCCTCATCCTGAAATTCCTCACCAAATGTTATCCATGCTTTTGTATAAATAACGGAGGTAATGTTTTGTTGTAAATTAACCTTTCTCTCAATAAATCTTATCCACCTCTAAATCTATCATGGTATCAGAGCCACGCCGATAGTTGGGCCACCCGTCCCAAAATAAACTCCACGCATCAGATGGACACCATACTGAGCGTGAGAGGGGATGTGAGTGAAAAGAATCCCACATCGGAAGTAGGACCAAAGGTTAAGTGATATATAAGGGTATTGGGTCACTCCTCTCATCAGCCAATTGGTTTTTGAGTTGGAAGCCCAATAACCCAAAGTCTATCACTTTGTGAGTCTTTGTGTTCTTTAGGAGTCTTAGAGTGTTCTTGTAGTGTTTTTTGTGTGGTTATTTTATATATTTTTAGGTTTTGAAGAATATGGATGGATCAAGGCGCGACATCATGGACCAAGAAATAATGCGGAAATGGAGAAGAAGGCACAAGCAGCACCCATCGATCGCTCACGGACATGACTAATAGTTGTTGATCGTTCGGTTTTATCACAAAATCCCAAATCCCACACAAGGATGGATCGGTCACCAACATGCAAGCAAAATGATTAGCCGATCACTTTAAACTGGGGAATACTCATTTTCAAAATCTGACCCAGATTGATCCGGTCTAAGAAAATTTAGTATTTAAGCCATTCTAAAACCTTTTTAACAGGAGTTTTTTTTATATCAAATTTCAATTTATCTAAGTGTTCTTGTGGATTAAAAACTCTTAACTGATATTCCACCCTCGTCAAAGCTAATAACTTTTTTTTGTTGTGCAACCTCTTAATTTCATTAATTTAAAATTTTGAAATACATCCAATGAAAGGAGTTATCATAACTCTTAGTTTAATACAATATAATTTGAAAGCAATAGAAATTAAAACAGAGTAATCTTCGGGATAAAATAATAGCGAATCCAAAATCAGATGCATCAATAGCAAATGCAAATCCATGATGCATCGATAGCAAATTCACGACAGAGCCGGAATGCCAAAAATTAATCACTTTATTTTGTGATTTTGAAAAACAACCAATGCCTTTAGATCTAAGTCGAAATGAGCTATGTTGTATATTCTCTTCTGGTTTCGTAGAAACCGCTACAAAATATAACAATTTAGTTAAAGAGTTATAATGTTTTTTCGGTTTTAAAGCCGAAAAAACACCTCTCATATAGAATAAAATTGGTGGAATGGTTATCTCCTCGAAAGAGAAGGAATGTCAAAGCGAGTATCTGATCCCTCAGAATTTTTTCCTGTTACTTCCTTTCATTTTGTTCCTCACCAAGCTAATAATATTTAGCTGACAATATTGCTAAATTATCCTTAGTTATGTAATACTCCTTCAACCGGGTCCGGTTTTATGGGTAGCTAGTCGGTGTACTCTGATAAAGTTCATAGCACAAGTCTTTATATTCCATTGGAATTGTTAGGTATTTTTATATTATTATTTAAGGAGTTATCTATGAAAATGAATTTTATTTTGTAAGTTATTATGAATAACAAAAATAATTGAAATAGAAAATAATATAATTATCTTAAAATTATGGAAGATAATTTAGAAAATATTTGTTTTTCGTTAAAGAGATTATTTATTATTTAGTTTCTTAATTATTAATATATATTAAAAATATTATATATTTTTTAAATAATAGCAATCCATATATATTCAAAGAAAAAAATATATTCGAGATCTTGTAATATTTTTTACTATAATTTATTATATTTTATTTGAATATATATCAAAACAAAAGTTGAAAAATATTTTATTAATTTAATAAAAAATTAGACACGAAAAAATTAATTTTTTAAAAAGTTCATAAACTGACCACAAAAACTAGAATCATTAAATGTTGCATATTAAAGTTATGTTTTCAAAATTATAGGTTTTTGCGGGGTAGCGAAAATAATATTTTAGTTCACTGCAAAACGGGTTAAATAAACAAGTTATTCCAGTTTGATATCTCGATCTATAATCATTAGTTAAACATATTATAAAATTAAGGTAAAAACAATTTTTTTTAAATTTCAAAATAATTTTTAAGAAAAAATTACCCTGAGCACGGATTAAGTCATAGTATATATATACTTCCTACGTCAAAAGAAACATCACACACACACAAAAACAATAAGTATGAATATTAGATAGAGAATATAGAACAAAGGAGCTAAAACATTATCGAGGAATAAGAATCTCATCCACCAAGTGAACCAAATTCTCTTGCACACCCCAAATCTTCTCCCGCCTTATTTTTCTTTTAATCTTTTTGTCTATTCGCTAACGTCTAAGCTAAGATTCTCTCCATTTAAAGTCTTATACCTATCGTATATTAAGATGTAATGTTGCAATATTCGATAAATAATTCTTGAAAGGTCTTCACTATAAAACTAATTAAGGCGGCTATTGTCTGGGATCTTGCGATCGAGTGGTAAGGAGACGGCCTTTGGCGCAACCACGCTCCGAGTTCGATCTATCTACTGCGCGAAACAAAAACACATTGTTTCTGAACACCCACACGGATATGGACCCATTGTTTACGGCCCGTTTGAATACCCGGAAAGGGGCCTATCCATGAGTGACATTTCCCCCAAAAATTAGTCTGGCCTCTTCCATAGATATGGGATTTAACCTAAATTAAAAAAAAAAAAACTAATTAAGGCTACTGATAGTTGAACTTTTTACGGTTCGCACAATTACCCACTGTGCACAATGCCTCAATCTAATGGCATGTCATTGTAGCACTTTGGGATCGAATCCACAGGGAAATAAGAACGACGCACTAAGAATACAGGACGCTATCTAATCTAAGCAAATATCGGGTTTTGGTTTTTATCGGACAATTTGAAACGTGCAAAATAGAGAAATAAACGAGTAGCAAAGCAAACAAGAAAACGATTAATATCAAATTTAAACAAACGAATTCTCGGGTAAAGCAATCGACTCGGGTGATTCTTTAATCTACTCAAGATGCTCAAACATTCGACTAAATATCTCCCTAGGCCTTAGAACACTACTAAAGATTAATCCACTTCCATGGTATTAACCCATTTCTTAGTCATCAATCGTCATAAACTTCCGTTCGCGATTCTATGACTAACAAGCATTAATAACAAGTCTAAATAGCCATTAAACACCCTAGACATCTATTTCCATAGGCTAGGAATGTAAAACACTCATTGAATTGGTTGGGGAATTTCATCGAACACCTTCCGGGCGAGAAATTCCCTATGATCTAAATCAACTTTGTCAAGGCCAATCCAGCATTAATAACACTCAATGAGAAAGGATATCAACTAATCTAGTTCTTAAACATCAAGAACAAACCTAGAATCACCCTAATCTACTTCACCCAAGAATCCTAAAGAACTACTCACACATAGCTAAATCACAAATATAAACCGTACAAATGAAAGCCATAAGCAAAATAAGAAGAATGATAAAAAGAGTTTAAGAAAATCTTCACTAAAATGGTTTGGATCTTGAATCCTTCATACAAAACAAAAACAAGAAAAGAAGAAGAAATAAGTGGCTTAGAACCCTAAAAAGAAGCAGCCAAAAAACTCCAAAAAAGAACTCTAAAAAAGAACTCTCAAAAAAGAACTCTGTCTAATTAGGCTTAATTTGCTTAAGTAGATACAGATCGGGTCGGGTCAACCCGGGACAAACCGGGTTTGACCCGACAACTTTTTTGTCCGAGAGGGTTCACAGCGGTCAGCTCAGACCGCTGCATGACCGCTGTGAACTGCCTGCTGTTTGCTTCGGATGGATCCGCAGCGGTCTGCTCGTACCGCTGCACCTGACCGCTGCGGACTTGAAAGTGCAGCGGTCTGGTTTGACCGCTGTATGACCGCTGCAAGACTTCTGGTTTTTGCTCCGGCTGGATCCGCAGCGGTCTGCTCGTACCGCTGCACCTGACCGCTGCGGACTTGAAAGTGCAGCGGTCTCCCTAGACCGCTGCATGCTGGCCGCTGCGCTTCCTGATTTCCTCCTCCATCACTCGATCATCTCCGTTCGCTGCGGGTACGTTCCTCCTGGTCCATGATCTTCCCCAAGACTCCAATAAGTACCTGAAAGACTCCATAGCACACAAACATATGCAAAAACTAACCTAAGACTCACTAACTCTAAAATGGATGCAAACTATACCAAAAACAAAGAAATGAATGCAATAAGTCACAAAATGCTAACTAAAATGTATGCTAAAATGGGCTAAATTATGCAACTATCAACTCCCCCGAACTTGCCTTTTGCTTGTCCTCAAGCAAACAAACATAAACAAGTTGGAGAAAATGATTGAAAGCGGGAGCTCAAATCAAAAGAAGCTAGCAAAGCATTCACCATGATGTCCTTAGGAAATTATAACATGTTGCAAGAACAAACTTCTTAATCCACTCTAGCTTCTCTAGGCTTATCGCAACTCCAAATATTTTTCTCTACACTCAAAGTCAAGCATCCGACTACCGTCATATCGACCAACTCTCACATTCAATTAATCGTTTCAAGGTGCGGTCTCACAAATGGGCAGGTGATCTATATACCAATCGGTTGAACAAGAGAAAGATTTATCAATATAAACAAGAGATCAATTTAGTGGTTAACTCTATGAAAAACGGAGTACAAACACTTCGCAAAAGCAAGGAAGATCGGAACAATTTACGCATACAAAGTATTCACTTCCATTGTTCTACCCTTCCCTAAGCTTTGAGTATCCAATTCACTATTTCTACCCAAGTGTTTTTCTTTTTGCTCTTTGCCAAACTAAATCTCTACCCTTTTGGTCATTTCTCTTTTCAAATCGTTCCTTGAAAATTTCCATTCGCTCTTTCGATTCCTTTTCTTATCTTTCATCACTACTCCTTTCCCTTTCTTTTTCACACGTCTTTTCTTTTCTTTCATCTCTAGGGGGAGTCTCTCTTTTTTTTTTTTTTTTTTTTTTTTTTTTTTTTTTTTTTTTTTTTTTTTTTTTTTTTTTTTTTTTACTATTCCCCAAACATTGGCAACTCTTAACACCATTCTCAATCTCCTTTCTAATCACTAGCCAATTTCCCAAGAACAACAAACCTAGCTAATGGAAGCTATCCCTTGTCGTCCTCGATACTTACAAGATTTTACAAGTGTAGTACTATCAAGAAACGAGGCCTCACTCACAAAATCATCAAGGGTGGAAGGAAATGGTTGGGTTTAAAGGTGGGGAAACCATTTATAAATGGAAATGGCCACCCAAGTCAACAAGAGTGGTAAAAATTAATGCAAAGATGACTTGGATGTTTTTAGGTGACCATGGTTAAGCATACACAAGCCCATAAGTGAGAAAATTAAATTCAATTAAGTCCAATAGTTAAGGAGTTGGTTTCAATTCAAGCAAACATCAACAAGACGACAAGTTTCAAGTGGAGAGATCAAAGCACGAAGTTTGCGAGTTTTTTCAAGAGATGTTCAAGCAACATGGTATGATTAACAAGGGCATCACATTGAATGAAATGCTAAGCTTTAGTTACTATCATTGCTCCCTATGCATATGCAATGCACTCCTAAATGCTTCTAGACTCAATCCTAAAAAGAAAAGAATGCAATGCAAAACTATATGATCAATTTTTTTTATGGTTTTTATATGCACTTATATGAATGAATGAGACTCAAAGATGGAAAAATAAAAATAAGATCACAAAACACAAGATCAAAAGACACAAATCCTTCCCCCGAACTTGAATTGCAACGTCTCGGTGCAACACAAATCAAAGAGAAGGTAAAAATATGCAAAAATATGTACAATGAAATGGAGTTTGGATCATACCTTTGGATTGGAGAGGAGTGTGACGTGCTGTAGCTCTACCCATTCATGCATTAAGCACCACGACCTTGGACCCAAGAAAACTATAAACATCAAACAAAAACATTAAAAAGAACAAGAAAGAACGAAAATATATACAAAGATAGTCATGGGAATGCCTCCCAAGAGCGCTTGTTTTACGTCGCTAAGCTTGACGTTTCAACTGTTAATCATGAGAATCAAAAGGTTGAGCCAATGCACCTTTGGTCCTTCTCTTGTCAAGACAAGAAACAAAATATGCAACATGGCACACGACTATCCATGGCAAAGAGGCATAACTCACATCAAGAAAGGTTACTAAAAATATAGCATACATCTTGGAATTTTCCTTGATGATGAGATGTTCACGAGGACCAAATGCATTTGATGGAAAAATGAAGTCGATTTCATGTTTAAACGAGTTAATCACAAAATAGTCAACTTCATCTCCATCAATCATGTAAAACACATCCTCTTTCCTAGATTTCATCTCAACCTTAGGGTCATCTATCTCATTCAAGATCTTATCTACATCAAGCACATCCCCTAGGTAAGATTTTTCAAGAAGAGAACTAGATTCCTCAGGCATTGAAAGCTTAAACTCGATATCATGATCATTCAAAGCACATAGATAATTAATATCAAAACATACTTCATGATAATCACTAGCAAGCTTTTCTACTCTTAAGGTTTCTAGTATTTGAGACTCACATATTAAATCACAGCATTCATTAATGAGCTTGAGAGCATGTGAACTAGAAGCTACATCTTCAATGCAAGGCAAGTGACTATCCTCATAATCAACGATTTCAAAGGTTGTGTCAAAAATACCTTCTAGTTGGCATGGTGGAACCCAATAAATTACCTCTTCGAGTGCATGGGCTATCTTTATCTCAATAGATGTGGGCTCCCTTCCCTCAAGCGCTGCCCGACGTGACATGAGGTTCAAACGGATCATAATCGCGAGATCACTCCTTGTCAATGTCGGGTTTTCTTTGCAAAGCTCATCCAACTCTACTTTTTGTTCTGATGTGAGTACACTTTCATCAAATGGTGGCTCCACATATGGCTCATCATCAATGCTTTCATCAAATGTGGCATCCTCTTCTCGTGGCCAATCATTGTAATCCATGGCCATCGACTCTAAGAAGCAAAAAAGAAGAAAATAAAATGTTAGTAGAAGTCAAGAACTTAGTCTCAAATAGTATCCAAATCCTAATGGCTATTGCTAATTTCCCCGGCAACGGCGCCAAATTGATAGTTGAACTTTTTACGGTTCGCACAATTACCCACTGTGCACAATGCCTCAATCTAATGGCATGTCATTGTAGCACTTTGGGATCGAATCCACAGGGAAATAAGAACGACGCACTAAGAATACAGGACGCTATCTAATCTAAGCAAATATCGGGTTTTGGTTTTTATCGGACAATTTGAAACGTGCAAAATAGAGAAATAAACGAGTAGCAAAGCAAACAAGAAAACGATTAATATCAAATTTAAACAAACGAATTCTCGGGTAAAGCAATCGACTCGGGTGATTCTTTAATCTACTCAAGATGCTCAAACATTCGACTAAATATCTCCCTAGGCCTTAGAACACTACTAAAGATTAATCCACTTCCATGGTATTAACCCATTTCTTAGTCATCAATCGTCATAAACTTCCGTTCGCGATTCTATGACTAACAAGCATTAATAACAAGTCTAAATAGCCATTAAACACCCTAGACATCTATTTCCATAGGCTAGGAATGTAAAACACTCATTGAATTGGTTGGGGAATTTCATCGAACACCTTCCGGGCGAGAAATTCCCTATGATCTAAATCAACTTTGTCAAGGCCAATCCAGCATTAATAACACTCAATGAGAAAGGATATCAACTAATCTAGTTCTTAAACATCAAGAACAAACCTAGAATCACCCTAATCTACTTCACCCAAGAATCCTAAAGAACTACTCACACATAGCTAAATCACAAATATAAACCGTACAAATGAAAGCCATAAGCAAAATAAGAAGAATGATAAAAAGAGTTTAAGAAAATCTTCACTAAAATGGTTTGGATCTTGAATCCTTCATACAAAACAAAAACAAGAAAAGAAGAAGAAATAAGTGGCTTAGAACCCTAAAAAGAAGCAGCCAAAAAACTCCAAAAAAGAACTCTAAAAAAGAACTCTCAAAAAAGAACTCTGTCTAATTAGGCTTAATTTGCTTAAGTAGATACAGATCGGGTCGGGTCAACCCGGGACAAACCGGGTTTGACCCGACAACTTTTTTGTCCGAGAGGGTTCACAGCGGTCAGCTCAGACCGCTGCATGACCGCTGTGAACTGCCTGCTGTTTGCTTCGGATGGATCCGCAGCGGTCTGCTCGTACCGCTGCACCTGACCGCTGCGGACTTGAAAGTGCAGCGGTCTGGTTTGACCGCTGTATGACCGCTGCAAGACTTCTGGTTTTTGCTCCGGCTGGATCCGCAGCGGTCTGCTCGTACCGCTGCACCTGACCGCTGCGGACTTGAAAGTGCAGCGGTCTCCCTAGACCGCTGCATGCTGGCCGCTGCGCTTCCTGATTTCCTCCTCCATCACTCGATCATCTCCGTTCGCTGCGGGTACGTTCCTCCTGGTCCATGATCTTCCCCAAGACTCCAATAAGTACCTGAAAGACTCCATAGCACACAAACATATGCAAAAACTAACCTAAGACTCACTAACTCTAAAATGGATGCAAACTATACCAAAAACAAAGAAATGAATGCAATAAGTCACAAAATGCTAACTAAAATGTATGCTAAAATGGGCTAAATTATGCAACTATCAGCTACGGATTCTATACCGAAATATGTATGTATATATAGTAGTACTTTATCTATAATCATACGTGGAGACTAGTCATGCCAGTTATACGATTAGACGTATCGAATATATTATACTGTTCTTTTTCTTATAAGAAAATTCAAGCACAAGAAAGGTGTACATTACTCTCAATAAGGCTTGTGCTGTTTTATTAGGGTTCACAAGGAAACAACAAAACCCATTTGACATACTCATATACATGTTTGTAGCCTATTACTAAGTTTGTTTTTAGAAAAAGAAAAAAAAACTCAAAGAAGACGATAACTATTCCATCATCTGTTTACTCTACATAGTTATTTGTATACAAAAAAACTTGTAGATTTTAGGTCAAACATTTCGACTAGTAAAAATTTGAATCAAGCGTACCAACCAGTAGGGTAGCGGATCGGTATTAGTGACCCATGGGTAAAGGGTATCATAATTCTATTTTTTGTGAGTAAAAATTAGGTATTGAGTATATATTTTTTTTCATACCTGTTTTATTACCCGACCCGTTACCCAACCCATAAATATCTGCTTTAATTATATTTTATAACATTATCAATAACATTATATATATAATTGATAATACTATAAACCTAATTATTATGTTCAATTAACAATAAAATATCTAATTATGTTTTTTAGTGAACGTTAAAACCCAAAACCAACATAGTTCAATACGAAATCATTATGCGGATAAGGGCAACGATCTATAAATATACGGGTAAAGATAAAAGATTGGGTATTTAGCAGGCATCTATTTTTTTCTAAGGCATCTGTTACTCACGGATTGAGTAAGGATAAATGATTTTTTTACACGTAAGGATCAGATCGGGTAATGAATACTCCGAAATTCAAAAGAACCAACTCGTGTCCAACCCTACATATCACAACCTTTGATTGTCCTAAAAACATGGTTACTTTTCTTATTGGTGATTTACTCAACTAAATCACCAAATATTTTTTTTCGACAAATCAAATATATTAATACTATAAAAACTTTACAAGATAAAAAAACATATTCAATATAACCGTTAACGTAAATAAAACTGTAAACGTAAAAACACCAAATTTATTTTATTCATATAAAATTATATGAAAATCTTATATGATTTCTGATTGAACTGAAACGATTCCTTATGTTTTCTAATATATTGTTATTTCCAATAAAAATTGCAATAACAATATAAAATTTATTTTAGAAAAATCAAAGGGGACAAATAGATTAGATGCATTGAGTTGATTTTCAACTTGAGTCTTGGTCAAAATTTCCAGCTTTACGCCACTAGCCGTCTAAATAATATTATCGTTGCGAGTATAACCTTTTTTATAAAAAAAAATCACAATTATTCTATTTTTTTTTTGGGGTCAAGAATCACAATTAATCTATCCTTTTCATATAAGGATGAAATTAAAAAGGACTAACTTTAGAGGATTTAATTGCTTTAATGATTTTCCTTAGCCTTGACCATGTAACGTTTGTGCCGAAATTACTTTAAATCAAACTTTTCCAATGGTGAAATAATTGAAATATTTTTCTTAAACGTAAGGGGCAAATATGTAAGTTTCAATAAGTTCAAGATGTCCACTATAAAATCAAAACCTCTTGGGCTATTCGTGTCTCGTAAAAAACTCAGTTTTCTCTTCACTTCAGAAAACAAAAATAACATCACAGCGAGCGCGAGAGATCAATTCGGAGTTCTTCATTTTTCCACAATCGAATCAATCTTTTCGTCCCGTTTCCTATCAAATAAGTGTAAGTTTCAATTATAATTTCTTTAAATTTCTGGTTCTAAGTATTGAATTCGATATTTATGCGTTTTCTTGTTGGTATCGCTGTTTCCAGGGTTTTGGCTCTCAAGGGTTTTAATCAGATTGGTTGATTCGTTAACTTAAAAACAAAACCCTTTTGTCTTGTAAGCATTCTCCTAAACCTCTTTACTATCTTGCTTCCACGAGTTTAGAGATTGTTCAAGTAATTTTAAAGGTTCCACCTTTATGCTTCGATGACAATTGATCAGCGTTATTGTATTGACCTATAAAAATTGTTTCTTTATCAGCTTTTATCCTCTGTATTGGAGTTACTTCACTCTTTATGATGATTTAGATCCATAATCCCAGACTTTTCAGTAGTCTTAGATTTCGTTTAATCTTCCTTATCAAAAGGATATCATTAGCTCTTTCTTTGAGGCCTTTGAGATAGTTTCTATGCATAGCTTCTTCTTTTTTTTTTGTCTCTGATTGCCTTACTTTGGAAACAGAGTTCTGGTTTTTAATTGCTCTTTGCTTCTTCTTATGTGATAATCTTTTAGGTGAATGATAAATGGAGACTAAAGGTGGTAAAAAGAAGTCTAGTAGTAGTAACAGTCTATTCTACGAAGCTCCTCTTGGATACAGCATTGAAGACGTTCGACCAAACGGTGGAATCAAGAAATTCAGATCTGCTGCTTACTCAAACGTAAGTATAGTTGCTGTTTCAAAGTCTAGATTTTGAAGAAGAAACCTTAAAGCAAAAGTTGTTGACTCTCTTCTTATACATGTTTGCTTTGTTTGTTTATTTTTCTTATGCAGATCACTCGCAAACCATCCTGATATTCCTCAATACGTTTTCCTCCTAACCACTTAACAACCGTGGTTGATCAAACGTTTAACCATTAATCTTCTTTCGTGTTTTTGTTCTTCTTCTGGTTTCAAAACTCTTCTTAGAAAGTCTCTTCTTCCTCTTTATTTGCACTCATCTTTTAAAAAATGACGGCCTCTGCTATTGGTTTCGAAGGATTTGAGAAAAGACTCGAAATCTCATTCTTCGAGCCTAGTGTCTTTCTTGATCCCGAGGGAAAGGGTCTACGTGCTCTAACTAAATCCCAGTTAGATGAGATCTTGACTCCAGCAGCGTGCACGATTGTTTCCTCGCTTTCAAACTCTTTTGTCGACTCTTACGTGCTCTCTGAGTCTAGCCTCTTTGTCTATCCTTACAAGATCATCATCAAAACATGCGGGACTACAAAGCTGCTGTTTTCGATCCCACATATCCTTAATCTGGCTGATACCCTTTCCCTCACAGTCAAATCCGTCCACTACTCTCGTGGTAGTTTTATTTTCCCGGGAGCTCAATCATACCCTCACCGTAGCTTCTCAGAGGAAGTTGCTCTACTCGATGGCTATTTCGGTAAGCTCAGATCAGGAAGCAAGGCTTTTGTGATGGGAGGATCAGCTAATAACCCTCAGAGATGGCATGTCTACTCTGCTTCTTCCTGTGATGGAGCTGCAGCTTGCGACAAACCCGTGCATACATTGGAGATGTGCATGACTGGTCTAGACAAGAAAAAGGCTTCGGTGTTCTTCAAAACCCATTCGGTTTCGGCTTCTGAGATGACTATTAGCTCTGGTATCAGAAACATCCTTCCAAGCTCTGAAATCTGCGATTTTGACTTTGACCTGTGCGGTTACTCGATGAATTCAATTGAAGAAGATGCGGTTTCGACCATCCACGTGACACCAGAAGACGGTTTTAGCTATGCAAGCTTTGAAACAGTTGGGTATGATCTAAAAGCTTTGAACTTTAAGGAGTTGGTGAATAGGGTTCTAGTTTGTTTTGGACCGGGAGAATTCTCTGTAGCGGTGTACGCTGATCTTGGGACCGGACAATTGGCGCGTGACTGTGTGGTTGATGTGAAGGGATACTTGAGCAAAGAGAGAGGGCTAGAGGAGCTTGAGCTTGGTGGTTCGGTTCTTTACCAGAAATTTGTCAAGACTGTTGAATGTGGCTCACCGAAATCGACTCTTAGGTTCTGTTGGAAAGAGGAAGAAGTGGTTAAAGAAGAAGAATGATCTATTTTCCCTTCTTTTTTTTTTATATATTTCTGATTTACGGGTCTTTGTGTTTCATTTTCGAATAAAATAGAACTGTAGATCTCTAAAGAACATTGTTATGTTCTGATGAAAGTAGTTCTTGTTTGTGTTTTTAAAGTCTGCGATTGTTATGTTCTCTGGTTTCTGCACCAGAAAGATTTTATGTTATGTGCTTTGTTGAGTTTGAGCTTTGAAAGATCTTGTAATGTTGGTATGGTCACAACCCAAATTTTTATTGAAGAAACAAAACCTTAGAACGATTACACATTTTCACGGGTTACTAAATCAGAACCTAATTATTTACATTAGTGATTTTTAATAGATATTTTTATTTATACCAACATGTTACGTATATACTAATTTAGTTGACATATAAACATGTAGTAGACAATGATGTATACACAAACTCAAATAAAATGACTTTTTATGAGTTATACAATCAGACTAAAGTAATGTCGTTTTGGTTTTAGCCAGACAACTTTTGTCAATGATACAACCCCGAAATTTTTTATTAACCTGAAAAATATGTATTTTGGTTTGGTCTGTTTGTTTTCTCTCAATACTTGTTTAATTTGTAATCGGAACGAAATTTTTGTCTTTTTTTTTGAGCAAAATATTTGCCTTTTGTTTCTCCATTTATTTTAAAAGTGAACACCAATGTTTCATTATAATTTAAGTTTGCAAAGCCTTTTTAATTGACCCAATATTATTGGAGGAAAAAAATATCGTATGAAAGCTTAACTAGTTTATACGCAGTGGATGGATCAAAATTCATAAGGTTAGTGGATCGCTTCATCCCACGAAAACCCATCAACCCAACAACACGCAGAATCATAACCTCCAAATCAACAACATTGATAAGAAGATTAATGTTGCTTGCGTTAACATCAAAAGCAAAAAAAAATCAAAACGGACAAAACATAGATTCCGTTTTCCCCTAAAAACGAAAATTTTGTTTCCCGCCAAAAACGTAATATCTCATTTTCCGTTAGTAAAACAAAAAAAATCATTTTCTCTTATTTTTTCTATCAAAAATGTTATTTCGTGTTTTCACTCCAAAAAAAAGTAAATTTTTTTTTATTAGTGTATTTTTTAATTTTTATAAAAAATAATTTATGAAATTTAAATATTTCATAGAAATCTATAAATTATAAATTTATATGATGATATTTCTTATATAAATTTTTTCATGAAAATGAAAATTTACAAATGTCAAAAATAATAATTTAAAAATTATTTGGTTGTAAATATTGTTTAGATCATGAATTAAAAATAATATGGTTAAGATTAAAATTAAAAATATGATTAGTTTAAAACATGGGTATTGTAGTCATTTTCCTATTAAAAACATCTAGATGGAGATGTAAAATTATCAAACATACAAAAGTTCATCCAGATGAACAACAAAAAATGGAAACGAACATCATCCAGATGAATCATTTAAATGGATCATCTAGATGCAAATGCCAGATGATCAAACGAACATGGCCTAAATCTAAGGAATAAATGTCGATATCAAATATCCAGAAATATCTCTATAATATTATTTAAGAAGATATTTTTAAAATAAACTTTGTTTTGTAAGTTATTACATGAAATGTCATTTCAAATAACAAAGAATAATTGATATAAGAAATGATATAATAGTCTTTTAAAATTATTGATTAGAATATGGAAAGTATATATTTTGCATTAAAGAAGTTATTTATTATTTAATTTTTAATTATTTTAATATTATATATTTTAAAATAATAATCAATTCATATATATTCAAAATCTTGCTATATTTTTCACTATAATTTATTATATTTTATTTGAATATATATCAAAACAAAAGTTGAAAAATATTTTACTAATTTTATAAAAAGTTAGACGCAAGAAAACTTTTTTTTTTTAATAGTTCGTAGACTAACCACAAAAACTAGAATCATTTAACGGTGCATATTAGAGTTATGTTTCTAAGATTATATTTTTTTGCGGGTTAGCCCGAATAATATTTTAGTTCACTGCAAAACGATTTAAATAGATAAATTATTACAAATTAACAACTTTATATATAATTATTAGTTAGCTATATTGTAAAAATCAGATAAAATCAAGTTTCTTAAATTTTAAAACAATTTCTTTACAAAAAAATTATTCCGTGCTATAATTAGCACGGATTTCCACGTGTTTACAACACAACGGCAGACAAGTTAGCAAGAAGTGATCGCGTCTATCCAGTGAATATTACTTATGTAAACTCAGTACCCCGGTTTGGATTTCTGAACTGTTCTAGGTACTTAAGCTGTTGACAAAAAAAAATTTTTTTAGCACGGATTAAATCTTAATATGAAAGTAAAGGATAAGGACGAGGAGAGAGAGAAGGAGGGAAGGAGGAACTTCTTACACAAAAAAAAACAGATAACTTTGTAATTTTCATATTGCTCAAATATTCATAGAACAAAATACATATTTTACACATTTGACTATCGTTACATTTCTTTCAGTCTAATATTCTAATGTTCTAAAGCTATAATCAAAGAAAACTTTGCCCGATTTATTCATCAATCAGAACATCCTTTTTGGAACCAATTCTTGCATCCCCAAGGACCACATGTCCACAACCATCATAAAGATAATTATTAATTAGATATTATGGTAAGTTTTTTGGGTTTTCAACTCAAAATCAATTGGCTATGAGTGGATTGGAACAAATCCCTTATATATTATTCAAAGTTTTTCCCAAGTTCTGATGTGAGATATTCTCATACGCTCTCTCGAGATAATGGCCTATCTAGCCATTAATCTCGACAATGTCACATCATATGATTAATTTCGGATTAGATCGGCCGGACATATTCGAGTCAGATCAATTTCGGTTAAGATCGATCATGCCAGATCGATTTCAGTTTGGATTGGACAGCGTGTGTTTGGACTATGATACTATGTTAAGTTTTATGGACTTCCAACTCAAAACATTGACTATGAGTGAATTGATCCAAATCCCTTATATACTATTTAAGGTTCCTTATAACTTACGAGGTGGGATATTCTCACACACTATATAAAGAAAATCAAGAAAAATTAATATCAAGGTGTGAGTTGTAGTTTCCACAAAACAAAGGGTGCGAGTTGTCATCCAACTTTTAGAGGAGCAATTTGGAAACATTGTTGTTAATGTTTAAATGCCAATAGTTTTTTAGAAGAATTTTGAATGCGATTCATTTGTTCCAGCGCAATTCAACCCAAACACTCCCGTACCAAGAGATGACATGTATTGTGGTTGCAATCGATTTCGAGTCTTACTAGGCTTTATATCTTTTTCGCTTATAATGTATTTATAACAATAGCTTTTTTTAGTAGGTTGTATTTATAACAATAGTTTTTCGCCTCGAAATATTGTTCAAATGGACATTTTCTCAAGTTTTCACATAACTTTCGGTCTCAACATCATTTTGCACAAGTCTGTTTTATCTCTTAACAGTAACAAAACTTCTTTATCAAGCAATTTGACTGTTCGGTTTGGTCTTTCTCAAGATTCACTACCGGTAAAATATCTTGGAGTTTTTTTTACTTCTCATTATCAATCTAATAGTTGTTGGATATACGATTAAAAATATTCATCTCCTGAACGGTTCGACATGTTTCTTTTGTCGAACGATTTCAACTTATTTAAGCAGTGGTGCCTACTATCTTCATGTTACCAAGTAACTGCTTATCGCATGTGACACAAATTGTAACATTTTTTTATGTTGTGTATATAATATATACGTTTACTACATTCTTAAATTTAAAAATTAATATTTTTAGTAAATTCTTTACTAGTCCGGTTGGTAATTAATGTAAAATACAAAACAAAAATATTGATGGAATAAGTTAATTAGTTTTTGAGATAATTTTCAGATAAATTATTAATTTGGGTAAAATTTTATATATTTCCAAAAGAGCTCAACGAGAATAATTTAATTTTACTAGCAATTTGTTACTCATATTAATATTGATTTTGAAAATTATTTTTAATAATATGTTTTATTAACCCGTTAACTAAGCAAACTGCAAACAGTCAAATAATTTTTTTATTTTATTCTTTCAGATATTTTGTTTTTAATTATTCTGTTAATATTCCTAGTTATTCAACTAGACAAGATTTCAGTTTTTCTAATTACTCAGCTTGTTTGCCATATTTCTCTGTATCATTTTAGTTCCTTAGCTAATCTACCAAATTTCATCAGATATCACCATTAATTAATTTCCATCGGACTTCGTCGTATTTCACTAACATCATTTTTTAGCCAATTCTGCCGTCACCATTAATATCTTATATTGTTCAATAAAAGGAGGCAGGAGAGGAAATAAAAATGAATATCAAGTGAAGAACAATATTTGATTGAAGAGACAGACGTGGGGTTTCACTTTTTACATCACTTTCAATAACGTACGAAAATTCAATCGTTTATTTTGGAAGGCAATTTTTTTAAAAAAAAAAAGATTTTGTAAGGCAATTGAATTTTATGTTGTTATTTTTTTTTTGTTCTATTGATTTTTATGTTTGTACAATTATATAATTAACAGCCAGACATATCCAAGAACTAAACTACAATTGCAACAACATCTCAACGTCTTTTACAATGTCATGAATCAAATCGTGAGAGAAATATTATGATCTATATTCCCACTCATTTGAGGATATTTCCTAAACTTCAATTAGTGGGATATACATATATGCTGATTATCCCACTTTTACCCTTTTGATTATGCTAGATGAAACAATAAAGTAAAAGGCTTCATCAATTTGGAGAGAAAAATAGGCCATCATGAGGTGACATGTAGACACACCAAATAACAACAGTTTATATAATATTAATCATTTCATTTAAAATAAGTCCTTATTTATTTTTATATTATTTTTGTTAAAGGAAATTTTTATTTATTGATAATATTTTTTTTAGTGGCTTTGTTCCTTATTGCAAGATGTTTTTTTCTTTCTTTTCTTATAACTAAAGCAATCAAAAGTAAACTGAATGTTCGTCACTTGCTATAATATTAACAAATTATTACGATTTGGATTCAGTTATTTAATAAAAATATATTTGATTTACAAAAGATTTTTAATGCCACAGAAGTTTTTTTTTCTTTTCATATTTGACTTTTGTTCCAGTTTATTTGGATATGAAAAATAAAAAATGTATGGATTTATTTTTTCTTATATACATGGTTTCGCTTCGATACATATCAGTTTAATTAGTCAGAGTGATATGACCTAACCGTAATGGTTTGTGGTCCTATAAATCTCAGAGTCGACTCACTGTCTCGTTGCTATGCACACAACTCGCGAGTACTGTATATGAGTGGTCAAACATATTGATTACGAAGAAGAAGAAATAAGCTTTTTGTATCACACGTGCATCCATGTACACAACATACAAATCATAATAACATATTCATCTTTTCAGGGGTTTAAAAAAATTAAAATTAAAATTTTGCGAAGATTGTCTCGCAAAATAACAAAAACAAATAGTTAGAATTATGTTTATGCTAACCTTTTTCTCTATACATATCATCTCAGTACAGTTTTCGTAAATTTTTCGTAACTTTTTTCTGAGGACAATAATTAATTTCACTATACCTCAGTTCAGTTTGGCAAATTCATGTACTATAAATGGTAATGAGTACATTATTCATTTTTCAATTGTATATGAAATCAGTGACATGCACTAAGAAATTGAAGGAATGATGAAAGATAGAAGAGGACAGCTTTTGCTTTTATAAAGCAGTAGCAGTTTGCTTTTGTGGTTTCAAAAGTGACTTGTCTGTTGACTATCACTGTCTAGACAAAGATTTGATTTTAGTGTTTCTAAATAATTTAAGCTCATAGTTTTTATTTATCTATTTAATTAGTCGTTGTTGGATTAGTTTGCGCATCAATAATTTCGTAATCAATCGTTGATTAACAAATTAATACTGTAGTGCAGTAGAGTAACTAGTAAGGTACTAAGTACTAGACTGTCTAAAATAATCATATACATATATAATTATAATTGTTATAGGAATTCTTGCACAAATAATCACCTTTTGAAAACTTTCATAGCTAGTATTTTGTCATTTTCTAAATCTTCTTTAACAATGTAACATTTTGTGTACTGCACATGGATTGATTTTCCAGTATTACCCTTATACAATATTGCACGAAAACAAAGAATGTAGTATACACGCTTGTATCAATAGAGGAGTAAAATCGTTTTTTTACAACAGAAAGTGTTAGATCATATTCTGGGTTTTTAAAAGTGACAAAAAACTAAATGGATTTTCAAAAAATGACTAACCATGCTAACCATGCAAATACTCCATTGTTAATATTATCTGAAAGAAAGCTATAGTAACAAAATGTTAAATAGCACATTTTTAGTTTCATAATAAATATAAAATATTATATCTAAATTGACATTTCTAAATATTATCGTTTATTTTATAGACTAAATTGGAAAATTATTTCAAACTTTTATGTATTTTAAAAACTAACTTATTTTACATTCAAGATTACCAATACACCTTAAACAAATCAAACATATAAAGTAGCTTTAAGTTAAATTGTATTATTATTTGTGTAGCAGATAAATGGCAAAAAGATTGGATCAAAGTTAAAATTAAGATTATTATGACCTGTATATCCATAAGTTTGTTTCAGGCTTATGTATTAAAGGATTTCATTTTTATGTTCAAGTATCTAGAATGTTGTATTATTTATGAGCAAAGATATAAAAAGTGGAAAATCAATCGAGGAATAGTCAATTGGTGTTTTGCCAATTGTTTTTTTTTAAAGCTGTCAATCGTTGATTCATCTTTTGGCATTTCGAGTTTTGTAGTTTTCACTTTTTAACTTCATTTCGAAAATATGTGTTTTCCGTCTTATTAATTTTTTAATTACACCTTCTAATTTTGTTTTGTTAAAAAGTACCTTCTAATAGTCCACCGCTTAACTATCCATTTGACATGACGAAAGAAAAAAAAAATCATCCATTTGACAATAGCACATGATATGTTATGTAAAAAATAGCACATTAAGATTTTTGTATTTGTCGACAAAGGAAAAAAGGATGTTTGTATTTGAAGAAGTTTAAAAGATATAATGCGTCTAAGATATTTGCACATTATGTTATTTATTTTAATTTTTATTATTAAATTATTAATTTTTTAAAGTACTAAAAATAGTTGTTATTTTTTATGTGAAAAATGATTTTATTCCTGTTATTACTGTATCGTATACCGGTTTATATCATGTACAGTACATATCATATTGCACAGGAGTAAAAATGGGTTCAACAATAAAATAAATACTATATTTAAAGTGTTAATTTGTAATAAAAATTGAAATAAATAACATCAAAAAGTTCAATGAAGTTTTTCTCATAACAATTAAATACTAATGGGGATGAGTGGGGAATAAAAGTAGAGTTAAAGCGAGCCATTAAAGAAAGAAAAAGATTTTTTCCCTCGTCACATTGTCTCTCTGCGGCACAAGTGTCCCACTATAAATATATAATAAATTCACGGTTTATTTACTTTATTTAACTTTCGTTACATACAAATAATTTCACACTTTATTTGTTCGAGGCCACCTGATTATTCTTTCCCGGAAAATGTATGTTTTATTGGTGCTTACATTTAGACTAAATAATAATGGTGCTTACCATAATGATTCACTTTTTACCTGCTCGAATTTGATTATTGTACGATTATAATTTGTTTGTTCTATCCCAAAATTTCATAACCTTTCGTCTATTGCCGTCCTAGATTCGAGAACATGAGTCTATTATACAAAACGTAATAATTCATTTTCGACATAATTTTTGTTTTTTCCTGTCTGATTTTATTTTTAAAAAACAAAAACTTGAGTTCTACACTACAATTCCGAAACAGAGTACGAATTAAAACATTAAAACAAGGTTGAAGAACATCAAGGATTTTTTAGTCGTCGAAGCTTTCCCTTCCCGCTGTTTGCTCCTTGATCTGCTTTTCCCTTTAGTTCCTTTTCAGATTGCTTGTTAAATTGCTTTTTCTTGTTTTGGTTGTTGTTTTCGTTTGTTGTAGTTTTCGGTATTTTATTTTTCTTGTTTCCATTGTAATCATGTCAACAACCTAAAAATTGGTAATATAATCTTTATATTTTATCAAAAAAAAAAAAGAACGAAGAACATCACGCGATGTAAATTTTATCTCTAAAGAAAAATACAGTACATAATTGTATGTGGTCGATGAGATGATTAAAAAAATTAATATATTAAATTAAAAAATCGTATCTACGTAATATTTCATCATTATACATTCATGTATATATATCTTATGAAGTTATGATTGTAAAGTAAAACAGGTTTGTAGTAGGATAAGTTAATCAAATACTCTAAAAAAAGTAACATTCGTTGTAAGACGGTTTTTTTTTGTTTAAATAAATTTGGCATTCAATTCAAAAAAAAAAATTAACAGATTTCTATTTTTGTATTTTTCTTTTTATATTTTCATGCATTTCTTAAATGTTTTTTTTGTTTTTTTATCGATATTAAGAAAGTTAACATTTGTATATGATCTAGTATAGTTTAACATTTTTTTTTGCAATTTTTGTATATGTATATAACTAAAAACTTTGAATAAGCAAATTTATTGGCTAATCAATAAAATACAGAAAACAATATAGTTTTTTTTTTCTGACATGATTGAAAACTATACAAATCAAAGAAGAAAGCATTACCAGATTTTCTTCCTGCTCTTTTCCAGTATAAAGACCATAAGATAATAATTGGCAGACAAATCTTTCACTCTCTCCCCTCTCTTTCACTCTCAGTCACACAGACACTTCAATATCAAAATCCCCTGTTTCTTGTTTTTCTCAGTAACCTCCGGACAAAGAATTGAAAACGAATATTTCTATAAAGAATAAACAAACCTCAAATTGTGCACCTTAGAGGTTAATACCATCAAGTCTGAATGCAATTTTTGATTCATACAAAGATGGTGCAGAGAAGAAGAGAAGTAAAACAGAGTTATGCTTCGTCCTCTCCAACCTTCTTCTTCATCATCATCTCTTTGCTCTGTTCATCTTCTGCAGAGCTCACAGACAAAGGTGTTAACTTTGAAGGTAAAATCTACAAATATTCTTCCTTTGTCAATTTCTTCTTCTTCTTCTTTCCTAAAACATGTTTTTTCTTATTTATTTTTCTGTTTCGTCTTTAGTTCTTGCTCTAATAGGAATCAAGAGCTCACTGATTGATCCTCATGGAGTTCTAATGAATTGGGATGACACAGCAGTTGATCCTTGTAGCTGGAACATGATCACTTGCTCTCCTGATGGTTTTGTCCTAAGCCTGTAAGTACATACATACACACACACACATATATATATATATATATATATGTAATCATCTGTTTACAGTCTTCACTTACATGTGTATGTATGTAGAGGAGCTCCAAGCCAGAACTTGTCAGGAACTCTTGCATCCAGTATTGGCAATTTAACATATCTTCAGACTGTGTAAGTGTTTTTAATTATTAAAACATTGTTGCTTCATCTCTTAATTTCTTGATTGAATTTTCTAATTATGCTTTTGGATACACAAAAAAAAAAAAAAAAGGCTATTGCAGAACAATTACATAACAGGACATATTCCTCCTGAGATTGGGAAATTGATGAAACTCAAAACACTTGATCTCTCTACCAATAACTTTACTGGCCAAATCCCATTCACTCTTTCTCATTCCACAAATCTTCAGTACTTGTAAGAACCCATTTTTTTCCAAATGTTTTCTATCAATATAATTTGTTATGATTATTTATGGAGGTGTTTTTTTGTGTTGAAAATTGTGGAGCAGGAGGGTGAATAATAACAGCCTGACAGGAACAATTCCTAGCTCATTGGCAAACATGACCCAACTCACTTTTTTGTACATTCTCTTTCTTTTATCTTCTTTTACATATTTCTTCGTCTATAATATATATATTTTATAATTATATTTTCAGGGATTTGTCGTACAATAACTTGAGTGGACCAGTTCCAAGATCACTTTCCAAAACATTCAAGTAAGTCTATTTCTGAAAAAGAATATTTGTCGTTTTACTCTGTTCTGAGAAAAAAACAGGGTAATTGTAAATTCTATTGTCTTTTCTCTGCAATTTATCCACATCTATACGTTACCCTAAGTAAAATATACAAAAAAAAAAAAAAAATTTGTATAACATTATTCTACTTGTGATGCAGTGTTATGGGCAATCCTCAGATTTGTCCAACTGGAACTGAGAAAGACTGCAATGGGACTCAACCCAAGCCAATGTCAATCAGCTTGAACAGTTCCCAAAGTAAGTGAAACCTAAAAATTCAATCTTGAAGCCAGAAAAGAAGAAATCTTGTAATTCTAGATACTATAAGCTAAAATGGGTTTTTATTTTTTTTGTTCTTTTGTTGTTGTTGTTAGATGAAGCATCTGATGGAGGAAGAAAAAACCGGAAAATCGCTATAGCCTTCGGTTTAAGCCTTACTTGTGTTTGCTTGTTGATCATTGGCTTTGTTTTTTTTCTTTGGTGGAAAAGAAGACATAACCAACAAGTATTCTTTGACATTAATGGTAACTTAACAATGAAAATCAAATCCTTTTTTTCTCCGGTTTTCTGCAAACAGCTGAACCAATGTGTGTGAATTTTGAAAATTTACAGACAAAAATAAGGGAGAACTATGTCTAGGTAATCTAAGGAGGTTTAGTTTCAAAGAACTTCAATCGGCAACGAGTAACTTCAGCAGCAAGAATCTGGTAGGAAAAGGAGGGTTTGGGAATGTGTATAAAGGTTGTCTACATGATGGAACCGTTGTGGCGGTGAAGAGATTAAAGGATATAAACAATGGCGGTGGAGAGATTCAGTTTCAGACTGAGGTTGAGATGATAAGCCTCGCCGTCCACCGTAATCTCCTCCGCCTTTACGGCTTCTGCACTACTTCCATGGAACGCCTTCTCGTTTATCCTTACATGTCCAATGGCAGTGTCGCTTCTCGTCTCAAAGGTAATAGTAATAACTACTCCTTCCCTTTCATATCAACTGTCAATTTAGAACTTAATTAAACTTTGTTTCATTTGAATGTGTCTGTTTTATATTTTAAATGCAGATTTTTGATAACATCACATTATATGTTGCATTAATAAAGGGGTAAAAAAATGAATTGTTTTCTTAATATTCGTAAAAAATTCTTAACAACACTGTTTGTTTTATTAGAAAATAATAAGTATCTCCAATTCATTTTTTGGGCTTTCTTTGGTTCGGTTTGGATTGACCGATTTGGTTAACCGGATTAAAAATCTCCAATTTTAGTTTCCTTGCAGAGTTGAACCGTTTTGATTCGTGTGTATGTGTGTTTTGCAGCGAAACCGGTATTGGATTGGGGCACAAGAAAGCGAATCGCATTAGGAGCAGGAAGAGGGTTACTGTATTTGCACGAGCAATGCGATCCGAAAATTATTCACCGTGACGTCAAAGCTGCAAACATACTTCTCGATGAATATTTCGAAGCGGTGGTCGGAGATTTCGGTTTGGCTAAGCTCTTGGATCACGAGGAGTCTCACGTGACAACCGCCGTGAGAGGAACGGTGGGTCACATCGCACCTGAGTATCTCTCAACCGGACAGTCTTCTGAGAAGACAGATGTGTTCGGCTTCGGGATTCTCTTACTCGAATTGATCACTGGATTGAGAGCTCTTGAATTTGGAAAAGCAGCAAACCAAAGAGGAGCGATTCTTGATTGGGTAAGGAGTAATTAAAGACCAGATTATAAAAGAATGTAAAACAGACTTTTGTTTAGGTTATAGGAATTAATTTATAAGTTTAGGGTTAGGATTTATGGTTTAGAATTTAGTTTTAGACTATTTTAGATATATCAGACGATTTTTAACGTAAGCGAACATATGGTTATTTAGGCTATATTACTAATTCTCCTTTTTGGAGGGTTACTTGTAGGTGAAGAAACTACAACAAGAGAAGAAGCTAGAACAGATAGTAGACAAGGATTTGAAGAGAAATTACGATAGAATCGAAGTGGAAGAAATGGTTCAAGTGGCTTTGCTTTGTACACAGTATCTTCCGATTCATCGTCCTAAGATGTCTGAAGTTGTGAGAATGCTTGAAGGCGATGGTCTCGTTGAGAAATGGGAAGCATCTTCACAGAGAACAGAAACAAACAGAAGTTACAGTAAACCTAACGAGTTCTCTTCTTCTGAACGTTATTCGGATCTTACAGATGATTCATCGGTGTTGGTCCAAGCCATGGAGTTGTCTGGTCCAAGATGACAAGAAGAATTATCGGATCTTGGTTCTGTCAGAAACCAACATAAACTTGGTATTTGTTTGTATGCTACGATCTTGTATATAGGTTTTGGTGTCACAAGGACTCATATATTTTAGTGTGGAAACAGAAGAAATCTTGAAAATATATATGTATTTATTGTAAAGCTGTGATATAATAAGATATGAGTAGTTATATCTTGCTGAAAATTGGTTAAAAATAACCTAAAATAACTATCTTATGAATCTAAAATAACCTAAAATAACTAAAATGAGTTTTTGTTAATAACTATCTTAACCTAAAATAACTATCTGATAACTATAATTAGCGCGGGTTAAATCATAGTTATGGTTAAAATTAGAAAATGGTTTAGATTTAAATTTCACTAAAATAGTTTTAAGTTTTAACTAATAACTAATGTCTAGAGATAAAAACTAGGGTTGACGTACGATCTATTTCCCCACGAGAACTTTCATATAATAATAACACATTTACACAAAGTTTAATACTAGTGTTATTTCTCCATCATTTGAAAGTTCGAAACCTATTTCCCCACGAAATCAAAGTTCGAAACTTATTTGCACATGAAATCAAAATTCAAAATCCAATTACACAAACCACGATTTGTTACGGTTAGTGTTTAAAACCCAAACAAAAACCAACCAAACCCGAATTTAACAAAATTAAAATCAATTTTAACGAGACCCGACCCGACCCGTTTTTGTTCTTCTTCTTCACCCGTAATTTATCTTCTTAGCTCTGTTTATTTCTAGAGTTGGGTTAGACCCAGATTCAGATTTTTGTTATAGTTGACACTTAACAATTGTAAGATTATGATAAACAATTACTGAAACTTCATTTTTTCAAAACGAAAAGAAACAAACTAGAAAGTGAAACAAAACTGTTTGCAATGAGAACAACACACTCATCTAAGGTCTCTGTTTTGTCCAAGAAAAGCTAAAGCATTACATAAGAAACACGAAACATTTTTGAGAAGCTGCCATGGCCGCCTCTGAATCATGTATATAGATCAGAGTCAAGCCAAGCATCCTTTTTAAGACCAGTTCTTGAAGAGTACTTCTCCAGATATTTGTTCACACTCCCGATATCCAAACTTGGGACAATGTTCTTCAGAAGAGCTCCGACAAATCTTACCACAGAAGGACCAAACTCAGGCCATGAGATCACCAATGTTCCTCTTATGTTCTTCAGCTGACACCGGCTTAAAAGTGAAGCACTCAGACCGTCAATGACACTCCCTGATGGGAAGTAATCCAGATTCAGACGGGATGTTGCTTTCTTCTCAGATGATGTCTCGAGTTTAGCAGCCAATGTTTCGTCTGGTGAGAGTTTACCTCTGAAGTTACGGCTCTGAATGGAATCCAAGATGATAACCCGCTCGGGGATAATGTCTTGGCCAATGAGTAATCTCGAGACTAGGTTAGACCGTTCAGAAGATACCGGAAGCTGAACAGATACAAAGAGGATCGAGTTTATATCATCGGTGCTACTCAAGGAATATATGTTGCAGGATTTGTCTTCTAAAGACGGTTCCATGGTGTTTCCAGAAAACGGGACTTCAGGCATGATGAGACTTCCAAGGAGAGTCTTTGAAGGTAAATTGTGGAAGACGTAGAGGGAAGGTGAAGATACGGCTATGATGAGTAGAGATGGTCGGAGAGGCAGTTCAGGTTTCGGGTTTGAGAAGATGATGAAAGGAGATGCAAGGGATTCGGGTGGCGGAACAAAGTTGTTAAGATCTTCTTGGAAGAATCTTGAAGGTGGAGGATTCTCGGTTAGTACATCTTCCATATCTTAGCTTTGATTGAAGTCTCACAAACCTGTATCAAGACAAATCAAAGATGCAGTTAGCTAGCAAGAGCCACTCGAAAATATGAAGAAAGATGTAAGGCCTTAGATAACAAAGACAACTAAACCGAATTAGGTGATGGAAACACAAACCTCTTTCTGGATTCAAATTGACAGTAAATACTTGAATTGTATCCAACAGGAAGGCAACAAAATACACATATCTTATGTTCCAAATAAGAGCTTGCAAACACCTACGAGTGAGATTACAGAGACACTAAAATAGAACTTATCCCTGCACAAACTAAATCAGATGCAGACTTCAGTTCGTTCGTGCGCATATAAGAACGCCGATTCATCTTGTATCCACAAGCAATACACCGAAAGATAGCAATCATCTAATCATATATCCTACCTTTCGACACGTTAAACTAACTTAAGAGCTCGTAAAGAAATCGACTTTCATCAGAGATAGTTTTGTTCCTCCAGTTTCATTTTCTTTTAACCCCATCTAAAGAAAACCAAATTCTAACAAAAAGCTCTACGTTTCTCTAAACAGCTGAAGCCGTGTAGCAACAATTAAAATCTAGTTTTCTTAGTATTTTTCTAGATCATACATAAACTCGAACTCAAATTCCCTGAACTAGGTTTGGATGCAAAGTGAACTGTTTGACTACACTGTCTTGTTTGTCTCCATTACATACAAAAAGATAACAATCATCGAACCACAGATCTTATGCTAAATAATCTATTATCAACCAAAATTGTGGAACCCCCAAAATCTAACAAAAGAAATTCAAACTCAAATCCGTGAGAACATGACACAAACCCAGGATTTTCCTGAGAAATTCGAACTTTGACTATAAAATGTAACCTGAATCTCCAGAAATTAGGACGCAAAAAAGAGAAAAGTCTCAGAATTTCTAAAATTTAAGAGTGTGGACGCAAACTAGAGAGTATCAATCAAATCGAGCCAGATGTATAAGAATCGGATCCAGGAAAATTAGGGCTTAGTGTAGAGAAGGAAGTGAAAAAGGAGGTACCTTTTTTGCAGTAGAATCGATGAAGAACGAAGAAGAGACTTTTATTCTTCTTCTTCCGATGCTAAACGGTTTAGCCCACAGATATTGGGTTATTCAAATTAAATAACTTATGACTTTGTGAAAGAAGTTAATAAATAAATTGGAAAAAGAATAATTAACACTAAACCAAAAAAACTTCAAAAATCATCAAGTTTGATAAATAATACTCCATCCGTTTCATATTAGTTGTTGTTTTAGAACTTAAATTTTGTTTGATATTAGTTATCGTTATAGAATTTCAATGCAGATGTTTGATCTACAACTAACATAACTATTAGTGGTATCGAAAATGATATTATCTCTAGAAAGACCTAGAAATTCCACAAGAAATTAAGTAGAAAATCTACGGTCGTAGATAATTGATACATAACACAAATCGCATACAACACTAAGTTGTAGATAATTTTGTGCATATCAGCCATAATTTTGTCCACTCCGTTACTTAATAAATTCCAATTCATCTATAAGACAAATAAAACTTCATTTATCCTGAGAATTATTCTGTTCCATAAAAACTGAAGGGAGCCAAAATGCGATGATACAAGAAATTGTGTTATTGCAATGATCCAAAACAAGAAATGAAGTCCATCAATAAAAAAAGAAAAACAAGTGAAGCAGTTTAAGGCTTTACGCAATGTCTAAACAAAATCTTGAATTGGCTCAAACTAAAGAAATCAATCAACTCAAAATTCCTATCGAGAAACCCGATCCAAGAATTCAATCTCCAAAGTTATCCGATGAGCGGTTTGATTCGGTTATGATCCTCTGACTGTTAAAATTTTAGCAAACACCTTCACTGAATCCTGCTTGATGTTGAAGTCTGAAAGTCTCTGTTCTCAAATTCTGTTTGGTTCAGAAACAGAGTTCCAACATGCGATCAATCTTCGTGTTCATCTTCGCTTTCGGAATCTGCAAAAGACATGAACTTTAATCTCTACTATTTTTTTTTTGACATAATCTCTATTCAAATGATCCAAAATATGGATTTCAATGCAATAGATTTTCACTGCATACCGGATCTGACATCTTCGCTAAGCTTTCCTCGATCCTGTACTTGTTTCACAAGCATCCGGTAAATCAAAACCCACCAGAAAATATGAAGAACAAGTAAGCAAAACAGAAGAGTATTGAACATGTAGTAATAGATCGGTCCTTCGATCGGATGCTTTTCTTTGTCCACAGTCGTAATAATTTGATAGCTGCAAAATCACAAATCAAAAACAATACAAACCTCAAAAAGTCTAAAGGCATTCAAGAAAAAAGTACGGATACGTAGATAAACAAACCTTGTGCTCCAAAGGATCCAGAAAGGATAGTAAATGAGACGTAGAATGACCCAAGACAAAGCGAAAAGAACAAACGAAAAGCTTGCTATACTCTCAGCTCCGCTGTATTTCGACATTTTCCCAACTTCAAGGAACACATCGCTCGCGTCATGGAGTGCAAGAATAACAGAACCAGCACGAGAGAATCTATCAACATCAAATACAAAAGTAAAATAAGGATTCTTTCCTCCACAAATGGTAAATGTATGTACCACACATATACGTAGATGTACCTGCAGATGTAGGAGAGGACGATGAGAATAAGAGTTGTGATATGATGACCCATCGAAACTCCAAAATCAGACCGTCTTGTTTCCCAGAAAACCAAAGCGAATATAGAGTATGTGTAGAACCCAGCTGTAAACATATATAAAAATTTCAGCTTTATCCTGCACATAAGAAAACGATTAGACAAGAGAACATATCTAGCAAATTCCCATCACAAACAAAGCAAACGAAACTCGTACTTCATCTGTTGATTAGGCCAAATCTGATCTCCAGGACCAATCCAGAAGTATAGAGTATTTGTAAACCAAGGCTCGTTATATGTCACAGACAAAGCAAGTAGCTCAGCTGAGAGATAGTAAATACACTTCCAAGCTGATTCTTTGAATTTTCGGATTTTTCGCGTTTTCGTCTTCCTATCTTTTATGTTGTCATTCATATCCGGACTCTTCCTTCCATAAATCAAAAGCTTTCCCAATTTCTACAAAAAAAACACCAATACGTATCTTCTATTCATCAAATATGGAACCAAACTAAAAGAAAAACAAAAAAATTAACACTTTCTCCTACATACAATCTTCATCAACATTGCATTTTCATCACAAGATCTGAATGAGACGCACGAGTCAAGAGTAATGATTACTCTGAAGAGTCGTTTACTAAAAGTAGAAATTTAGCATTAAAGTTACAAATAAGAGAGTCATATACATATACATACATATATATATACGATTTTTTTGTTGGTATGTAAATAAATGCGATTCAGAGAAACAACAAATCAAAAGATAAGGCAATGATTACCTCGAAGACGAATCTGTCGAGTAGGAATCGTATTGAAGGGAAGAACACTGCAAAGAGAGGCAAAAACCCAAAATCCTGGTAAGTCGGGAACGATTCGTGTTCCCAGTTGATCGATTTCACCGATTCGAAGAGACCCATCTCGGAAGATTCTCAATCAGAAGAAGAACCACATCGGAATCTCGTCGGGATTGTTGAACAAAAGCAAGCAGATTCAGAGAAAGCCCAATGCTAATTTTGAAATTTACTGAAACGATCTCTATCAGATTTAAGAACAAATGAGTCTCTTGATCGGATCAAAATTACTCGGTTGGTTGCTCTGAGGAATCTAAGAGGGTAAGGCCTTAGGGTTTACTAATCCTTTCAATGGGCTTCGCCTTCAATTGTTTTTTTCCTCTCAAACGGAAGGATATTAGCATCCATGTCTAAACAGATAATCTATTTATTTAATTCGTTCATAACTATTTTGATATGTGATTTTTTTTAACAAACAATAAATATTTTTAATATGGAAATATTAGATTTATGGAGACTTTTTTTTAACTTCTAATTATATTACATGGTAAAAAGATAATATAAAAAAATAAAATAAAATAGTTTACCAACCAACATGGTGGTGAATCGAAAATTAAGAAAACAACATCATAGTCATATATTTTTTACTAAAATATCAGTAGTTTGGTTACGTTTACGATTCATCTGGCTCAATAAACAAAAGAGTAACTTCGTAATCGATTGACAATGAAGATTTTATATGTAAATAATTTTTTTAACTTTGAGTATCTATCGGTCATCACTCGTATATAAACCTAAAACATTACATATCCAAATAACAGAGTCTACGCTATATGGTGTTGGAACAATTTTTTTATCAAAGTTTATAGGTTTGATAAAATTGTGTTTGTGTGAAAAGAAATGAGTTAAGCCTATTCAAATGAAATGTTTTCATTGGCTATAACTATTTGTGGGAAGAGCAAAAGTCCCACACTGCTAGTTGAGAAATGTTTTCTCTTCTATATATATGGAGTGGCTGTGTGCTCTTATAGGTGTCGATCGATACCCCTTAGTATCGATCGATGCTTGACGGACATTGGGCTTTAGTTCGAGCAATTGAATTTGTTGGGCCGATTTTAAGTCGCAATATTCTGTACTTGTTAATCAAGTCTGCGAAAACCATAGCCTCTCTCCTATATATACTGGCCGATTTTTACTAGAAAAATCATCCTCTGAAACACTAAAAAACACATCCTAAAAGTTCTAGCAAAAGTTCATTCAATTCCCTACTGCTTAGAGTAAGTCTTTATTCGAGAATATCGTAGTTATAATGTTCGACATATCTGTTATCGAGTGTCTGCGATAACAGATTCCTTTAGTTGTATCCTGTGACTCATGGATCTATTATAAACTGTCGCACTACGGAAGATTCTTTGAGTTAAGGAAAGAGATTCATCTCGCCTCCATTGATTTATTTATGTGTCATCGTTTTATTAATCTCCTGTTTCCTTAACGTTTATTTATGTAATCGTGATTAAATCCAATTCTGTCTATTGTGCGAATTTTTGGTCCTACAATCTTAACTGATCAAAGAAGATCCGATTTTCGTTTTATTACTTCAATCGGATCTTTAATCGCGAGTAAATAAAAGTGTTTTCAAACGATTTATAAAACGATTCTTCTACTGCTGATGATACTCAAACGTTATCAAATGCTAATTTAGCAATCTGAAACGTGTAGTAGAAGCAATTTTTTTTGTTTATTGAATTATTTTATAAAAGACGTTCTACTGCTAGTGATACTTAAACGTTCTCAAAATGCCTCTTTAGCAACTTGAAACGTGTAGTAGAAGCAGTATTGCTTTAAACGTCTTTCACAACCGTTATTAATTGCGATTAATAAACGGTATAAACAACGAACGCACGATGTGGTTCTTGCTTGGTTCGATTGCGATCGACACCATGTGAGTATCGATCGACACCTACTGTGGCATCGATCGATACTATGCAAAATTTCACTGACATCGATTGACACCGAGCGTGGATCGATCGATTTAAGTCTCTGAAAATTTTGTATCGGTCGACACTGCGTGTGCATCGACCGATTTGGGTCTATATCGATCGATACTGTGTAAAATTCACAAGTATCGATCGACACTGTGGTGCATCGATCGATCATGTGCATAATTCACTTGCATCGATCGACACCTAGGGTGTATCGATCGACACCTAGGGTGTATCGATCGACACTGTGTATGTATCGATCGACACTTGTTATGTATCGATCGACATTTGTTGTGTATCGATCGACACTTGTTGTGCATCGATCGACACCTACAGTCGCATCGATCGATACTGTGCAAAATTCACTTGCATCGATCGACACCGTGTGTGCAACGATCGACACCTACAGTCGCATCGATCGAGTCTGTGCAAAATTCTCTTGTATCGATCGACACCGTGTGTGCATCGATCGATTTCAGATTCTCTGAAATCTTGTATCAACCGGGTTAGAGTTTGCGAACGCCTAACATCAAACACATTGGAGAACAGTTTGAAGAACGCTCTGCGGAGGTTACTGTTAAACGCTTTATCGCGTCTTTCATAAACGCCTTCAAAAGGTTTAAAATTGCGTCTAAAACTCTAATCAAACGCGTTTCGAGAAACCGTTTGACGAACGCTCTGAGGAGGTTCGAACTTGAACGCGCGTTTGCGGTTCAAACTTTAGAATGCGCACATGCGGTTCTAGTCGGTTCGATTAGCGGATTTTTAAATTGGAATCTAATTCCGTATCGATATTTAAGATATTCACCGACTGTATCGGTTTTGACTTCCGATTATTTTGTCAATCGGTTATTTGCAAAGACGATCACTTTTGTTTGTCAAAAGCTGTTGGATTGTTTTTTTGGTTTAAAGATGTCGGTCTGGTTACTGAATCTTGATCAAGTGGTTTAATTAATTGGTAGACACTATGTTAGTGGGTCAACTAAGATTTGGTAATTTTTTATGCAATACAACACCGATGTGATAATTGTTAGATTCGGTGGTGTAAAAGACAATGGAATGGCTCAAGCCAATTTAGTCGAGATAGACATGTGTAATGTCATCCTCGGAGTCAATGTGGTTGAGTATAACCCACATAAGTGGTGGTATGATACCGGTGTGACGGTTCATATATGTGAGAATGACAAGAAGTTATTCAGAGACAACAATGCACTTTCAAAGGTTGCAAGTTGTGGATAAGTGGTGCTGAAGTTGACTTCTCGAAAGAAGCTCACTCTCACCAATGTAAAACATGTGGCAGAGATGCAGAAAAATCTGATTTATGGCACAATGCTAACTAGGCACGGATTCACCGTCAATTTCGAGGCTGATTAGCTTGTATTAAAAAAGAATGGTGTCTATGTAGGCAAAGGTTTTGTTAAGGACGGACTGGTCCAAATTAACTTTGAGACAGTCTTACCTAAAATTAATGTAACCAATGTTATTGAGATTAATGAGAAAGAACCAGTTGCTTATGTTGCTGAATCTCTTACTATTTGACCCAAACGTTTCGCTCATGTTATATTCGAATCTATGAGTAGATTGAATGAGATCTAGAAATACAAAATAAGCAAAGATAAATGTGAGGCTTGCGTTCAAACCAAACTCACTAAAACGCCATCATCGAGCGAACTTCTTGGTTTGATTCATACAAGAGGTGGTGAGAAATATTTCGTGACTTTCATTGAGGATTGTACAAAATATAGTTATGTCTAGTTGCTAAGAAGCAAATACGAGACCTTGGAAAACTCAAGGAGTATAAACTCGAGGTTGAAAACCAAATCGAGAGAACTATCAACATAGTTTGAAGTGATAGAGGACATGAACATGGTATTATCCATCAAACGATTGATTCCTATTCACTTGAATCTAATTGAGTTTCATAACGAAATACCGAATTCTTTGATGAACTCATTATTGCAGGAATCTGAGTTAGTCCAGAAATTTGGGGGGAAGCATTGCTTACCGCAAGTTATATCCTGAACTAAATACCGCACAAAGTCACTGGAAATGCTTCATGTGAACTTTGGAAAGGTAAAGTGTTTTGATACAAATACATGAAAGTGTGGGGGTGCCTAGAAACCACCTAAGAAGGTGACAATCAGACCAAAAATGGTGGATTGTATCCTCATTGAATATGCACACAATGTAGTGCTGATAGTCTTCTGGTGTATAAATTAGATATACCAGACATCCAAGTGAACATGATAACCAATGAATGTGTCTTTCTTTGAACATGTGTTTCCGTGTAAAGGATAAGCTCTAGTACCTCATGAATTGAGGCGAGCATTTTTGGTACTTCTGTAAAAGAAGCAGAAGAGGCTGAAGTTGAAATTAGTCATAGCCAAAGAGATTATACAGAGAAATCTTTTGGTTTTGATTTCATGATAGTTTTTCTTTTAGAGAATAACTTCGTTTCGTATGCTAATTGGAATCACAACGATACGAGTTCTTGTAATCAATCAAATGGATGTGAAATCTGCCTTTCTAAACGACCATTTAGAAGAGGAGATTTACATGAAACAACCCGAGGGTTATATCACTCCTGGACAAGGAAAGAAAATAAGTAGAATTGTAAAGTCTTAATACGAGCTTAAGCTAGCAATAGCTTGAAAAGTTTGACAATACAGTGATGTCAAATGGCTTCTGAATCACAGAAAGTGATAAATGCATATACATGAAAAGTATTCCGCATGGATACATGAGTATGTTGATGACATGCTCATCATGGGAAGCAACAAAGACATAATCCAGCACACTGAGAATATGCTTAGTTTGAAAGACATGGGATTAGCAGATGTAATTCTAGGGATTAAGATTATTCGAAATTCAAAAGGAATAATTTTGTCTCAAGACCATTACGTTACAAAAATCCTAGAGAGGTTTAAGACCTACTCAAATGAGACTGCAAAAAAACTCCACTTGATCCTCAACTTCATTTGACAAAGAATTCAGGTGAAGCCGTGTCACAAGTGGAGTATGCAAGAGTCATCGGAAGTCTTATGTACTTGAAAAATTGTACTAGACCAGATTTAGCGCACTCAGTAAATGTACTAAGTTGCTATACGAGTAATCCAGGTCATACTCATTGGAAGGCCATAACTAGAGTATTGAATTATCTACGATACACTAAAAGTTATGGGTTGCATTTTGGTAAAGAACCAGCCCTATTGGAAGGGTATAGTGATGCCAACTGGATTTCAGATTCCAGAAACTCCAAATCCACGAGTGGATATGTCTTTACTCTTGCTGGTGCAGCAATATCCTGGAGATCTTCCAAGCAAACACTCTTGGCCTGATCAACCATGGAGTGGCTTCAGAATTTTTTGGAAGATATCCCGATGTGGATAAAAACAAGTGCTAAAAATGTGTACACTGCGATAGTTAGTGAGCTATCTCTCGGGCACTGAGTAAGTTATAAAATGGCAAATCTCGAGAATGACATAAGACCATTAGACAACTGATCTCAAAATGGCTGATAACTTAGCGGATCCGTTTCCCAAAAGTTAGCCTCGAGATCGAGTTTGTTAAATCATCAAAAGGAATGGGTTTAAAGCCTATAGACAAAGATGACGTTTGACAGATACCCCACCTATGTGACTGGAGATCCCAAGATCTAGGTTCAAAGGGAAAACAAAGTTAAACTGATTCTAAATTGAGCACTGTGAGACTTTGTCTCTGCCCAGCTCGTAGGATGATAAAACAGTGCTACATGTGAATATTGAGGATAAGCGTTGGCTTTTAATGATTGCATAGCTTTGTAATAGTGGAGTGTGACAAGATACTTCTGAAAACAAGCTGATAACAGATCACCTAGTGAGTGTGAAATGAGGGCCGTTTCTAGGAGAATGAAAGAGAAGGCTATATTCTCCAAGTTCACTCATGAAAAAACAGTAATGTTCAAGGCCAAAATGAACACAATAGAGAACAAAGTTCTACGAGAAAATGTCGCTGCGCGATATCTGTTGTCTCGGTTTACATCAAAGTCCGGGTGGTTCAATACATCATGTTCACCTCCTGGTCGAGTAAACCCGACATGTATTAAAAATGATTGGTTCAAAGCTGAAAAACGCTACCTCTCAGATACAGTTACATTTTCGTATACTCTCGAAAGTCTGTCTACGTCTAGTCGAGTCTAGTCAAGTATGTCTAGTAAAGTCTAGTATGTTCAATTTTCATATGTTTAGAGTCATTTCTATTCATGTGGGGGATTGTTGGAACAAATTTTTTATCAAAGCTTGTGGGCTTGATAAAATTGTGTTTGTGTGAAAAGAAATGAGTTAAGCCCATTCAAATGAAATGTTTTCATTGGCTATAACTATTTGTGGGAAGAGCAAAAGTCTCACACTACTAGTTGAGAAATGTTTTCTCTTGTATATATATGGAGTGGCTGTGTGGTGTCGAACGATACCCCTTAGTATCGATTGATGCTTGACGGACATTGGGCTTTAGTTCGAGCAATTGAATTTGTTGGGCCGATTTTAAGTCGCAGCCGTCTAGAATATTCTGCGGAATATTCTGTACTTGTTAATCAAGTCTGCGAAAACCCTAACCTCTCTCCTATATATACCGGCCGATTTTTATCAGAAAAATCATCCTCTAAAACACTAAAAAACATATCCTAAAAGTTCTAGCAAAAGTTCCTTCAATTACCTACTGCTTAGAGTAAGTCTTTATTCGAGAGTATCGTAGTTATAATGTTCGACATATCTGTTATCGAGTGTCTGCGATAACAGATTCTTTTGGTTGTATCCTGGGACTCATGGATCTATTATAAACCGTCGCATTACGGAAAATTTTTTGAGTTAAGGAAATAAATTCATCTTACCTCCATTGATTTATTTATGTGTTATCGTTTTATTAATCTCTTGTTTCCTTAACGTTTATTTATCTATTCCTGATTAAATCCAATCCTGTTTATTATACGAATTTTTGGTCTTATATATGGAGTGACTCTTCATAATCTATGGAGAGAGAGGAATACTCGAAGACATGGATTCACGCAATACTCATCGCAAATTGTGCATGTATATAATTTAATATTCTTGGGAATACATTAATATTCATTCTTCGTTGCTAAAGTTTTTTAATAAATGAGCTAGGTTCTATGTTCTGGCGGTGAATCATACGTAGGTTTCATACAAAACCATGAACTATGAGATCTAATGAAAGTTATAAAGTAATATAAATGGATTAGTCGAAAATAAATAAATTCAAATTGTCTGCAAAAAAACAAAATAAAAAATATTCAATTTATTTTGAATCAGTCTGTAATAATACGCATATTTTAATTTTATGGCATGGGTCAAGAATGATTTGAGAAACCCAAAAGCCAGCTCTTGTGTAGTTTAAATAGAAAAAAAATCAATTTTGTTAGGTAAGCAAAATTTAATTAAACGCATACGTAATTATGGTGTGTTTTTTTTACAAACGTTAGTAGTTGTGAAGATTATGCTGATGTAGTCATTAGCAACACTTTTTGTCGATTATAATGATATGTGCATCATATATTATATGTTACATATATGTCAAGTATCGAATATTATAACTAAAATGGTCTATTTCAAAAAGGGCCAATGCATTAAATATGAATAAATGTTACAATTGTGGTCGTTCAGAGAGTAAAATCTGCCAAACAGCATGCATTCTTTGAACATTCATAATTGAGAACCAAATCTATTAATGTATGGTTATATTATCCACTCTTTGTTCAAAACAATCATGCCATATAAATAGATAAATATAGCAAAATAACCAAGTGTTGATTTTGATTTTATTAAATACTAAACAAAGTACTGTGGTATTAACGTGTTTCTATGAGAATACGGTTCGTAACTTCGTATTATGCAAGAAATGTAACAAACTGACGCATGCTTTCGGATGCAGCCAAGCAAGTCAAACATGGATTTGCAACCCTCGTTTTTATATAAATAAATCATGTCTTAAATTTTTTTAAAAAAATCTTAAACTAGTGGTAAAGTGTAGGTGTTTAACACTACATGTCATGAGTTTAATACTCAATTCATTGACAAGCAAGTTCGAAATCAACTTACTTCCATACGAGCTTTGGGAGATAGCAAATATGAGAAAGGGATGCAACATTGGTTTGCTACAAGAACTTAACTTTTTCGGTCTAATCTTCTAATTTCTCTTTCAAATTATGTATTCTAAGTTTCAACTAAAAAATGCATTTGTTGTACAAAAACGATTTTTTTTGTTTTGACTAAATTTTATCTTCAATTAAAAAAAAAAAACAAATAACAGAATCAAATCGGATATTTGAAGATATCTCTCTTCGTGATTACAAATAATAAATTAAACTTGGATAATTTAAAATAATTATTTATCCGTCCATTTATTTTTTATAAAAATTTATCCGTCCATGTTAAATAAACATGATAATTTCTTTGCTGAATTAATTTTTCCAAAGGAAGTAAATCAATATCTCTATAATATTATTTAAGAAGACATTTTTAAAAAATAAACTTTGTTTTGTAAGTTATTAAATGAAATGTCATTACAAATAACAAAAAATAATTGAAATAGGAAAGGATATAATAGTCTTTTAAAATTATTGATTAGAATATAGAAAATATATATTTTACATTAAACAGTTAAATATTATTTAATTTTTAATTATTTTTAATTTTAATTATTTTTAATACTATATATTTTAAAATAATAATCAATTCATATCTATTCAAAGAAAAAATCTATTCAAAATTTTGCTATATTTTTACTATAATTTATTATATTATATTTGAATATATATCAAAACAAAAGTTGAAAAATATTTTAATTTTATAAAAAGTTAGTCTGTCTATTAGAGTTATGTTTTCAAAATTATAAGTTTTTGCGGGTTAACCCGAATAATATTTTAGTTCACTGTGAAACGGGTTAAATAGACAAATTATTACAAATTGACAACTTTATCTATAATCATTAGTTAGTTATATTGTAAAATTCAGATAAAAGCAATTTTCTTAAATTTTAAACTAATTTCTTTAAAAAAAATTACTCTGCGGTATAATTAGCGCGGGTTAAATCCTAGTTATTGTTAACAATATTCTAATAGTGGTAATCAAGTTGGGATAAAACGTAAACTCGTTCCTTTTGAGATTTGACTCTCTTTGAAAACAATTTTGCTTTTGGTTGGACTTATGAACTTCGGCCCGAATACTGTGGTGAATTTGTTAAAGACGGGCTAACCCATAATATTATAGGATACGATAACCCAATAATGTATTATTTTAGTTTAAATTAAAGCCATGGGATCTTGTATGTAATCATGACTTTCTTTTTTTGTTTTGTTAGTTTGTAAATATAATATGCTTGCTAGTCTCTTCATGTAATCTTTCCAATATTCAATGCAATTTCTCTTAGATAAAAAGTGATGTCCATTTCACATTGATCACATTAAAAATATGAGTTTTGATTCGGATCTGCTAAGAGGACGGCAATCCTGGATTTCGGTGAGTTTTTGCGATGGCTCGTTCTTGGTCTACCGAGCTTCGTCGCCTATCTAAAAGACTATGTAGTGTTAATGGTTCGGTGGATCATCGCCAGGTGCGGATCCACTTTGCTCAGTGAAGTGGCAACTGCCACCACTCAAAAAATAATTTATTTATATTTGTTTAAGAAAAATAAATTATGCCACCACTAAAAAATAAAAAATTGTCCTTACAGAACTTGTTTATTTTTTTTGTAAATTATTTTATTTTTTTGTCCACAGTAATTATATTTTTCAGATCTGCCATTGATTCGTCGCAGTGGTTGCGAAGAAGGGGTAGTGTTCGTGCATTTGGTCTCCTTCTCTCCCTTCTAGGCCGGTGGCTCGATTGTTTCCCTTTGCCGGTGTGCGTGCGCCTTTGTCTAGGTTAGATCGGACAATTGTTTTTTGCCGACAATGCGTGCTCCAAAAGCGATTTTTGTTTTCTCGTTTTAAACTGGTTTTTGTAAAACATGTTTTCAACGGTTTACTCCCCATGACCTTTTGGGGATTTAGTATAGATTTGTTTGTATTTGCTTATTTTAATTTTATTTATATAAAACGCACGACCTTTTAACAACAAAAAAAGATGAGTTTTGATTGGTTAACGGTTGTGAGAGACATTTAATGATGTAAAACGAAACAGCAAAGTATTTAACTTTATAAAAAAAAGTTGATTTGCTAGATAATCTTACGGTAAAATGTCAAATAATGTAATAGTATAACCATCATCATTTTTTTTTTTAATACCAACCGTTTTATGTCTCCAACCCTTTTAATGGGACATCATTTAACCATCATCATTAACAGCCGAGCGAAGATAATTTATAATTTGCATAGTTATACGATTGATGAACCATCATCATTATATCATTTGGTCATTCCACAAATTATAAGAAAGCCCTCGCAACGTACGTAACGCATTATAATTAACTTTTAGTTTTTCTTTAGTAGTCTCGAAAACGTTATACGCGTTGAAATTGTTGGCAGGCACTATCACCAGTGCGTCCACAATTCTTGTCTTCTTGTGTTCCCTTTTATAAAATTTGTCTTCTTTCATTACAAACTTAACTCATCAACCATATTCTTTTATAAAGTCATGGATAATTATATTCAGCAATTACCAATATCTCATTGAATAATTCTTACATGACTTGATCAATTTCTTTATCGTAACCAATGAAAAAGTCACTGGAAGTATAGACACATACAATATTGTTCTAAATTTCAATTTTTTTTTTTTGCATAGCAAAAATACTTCTTTGGAATCTTTCAATATTGACCAACGTTTTGAATAGAAAGGATCATGGTGTCTACTGTGTCTAGGTCCAAAACCGATTCGTAAATACTATTCTTATATTTTTATATAATAATTTTCTGTAGATAATTCGACCAAATCCTAAGCTGTGATTCCGAGGATGATATGGTTCTATGTGGTTAATATTGGTCGGTAATAGCATTAATGTTAGAGAATAAATATGTGAATTAATCTTGTGGTTGAAAACAGATGCGGTTTATAAACTAAGACTATTATTACCCATGTATGTGTTTAAGTAGGTGAAAAGTTTTTTTTGGTAAACAACTTTATATATCTATTTAGTGCTCAATTTTTACATAATAGTAATGCGCCAGGTGAAATTTAAGAAAGCATTCCTTGGTGGGTTTGTCACACTCGGAGTGATGCTTTAAATGGATGAAAAAAAGTTTAAGAAAGAAAAGTTGATAAAAGCTATAAGAAAAAAAAAAAAATCTAATGATTAATTATTTGATTAAATTGCGAAAAGAGGGCCACCATTTTTAGCAATCCTTTGTTTCCTTTCTTGTTTGCCATGGATGTTTTTAATGATGCAACTATGCAAGTGTATTTATGCGGCGAACAAACTCTCAAAATTTGTTAATAGAGGTCGTCATAATTAATGTACATTTGATTTTTATATGCAACTCATATATTCATACTGACATACTTATGAATTTGAATCTATATTAAGACAGCGTAAACAATTAGATTATAAGTTTTTTTTAATAACAATTATGTTATAAGTTCCGATCACTATTTTGTTTTTCATTATTGATTTTTAGTAATCCCGTACGCAGTGGAAGAGGTAGCTTTGTAGGAGGGGGTCAAATTGACGACACCCATGAAATTTTAATAAATAGTGTTATTTTTTTTATTAAATGTTTTATGTTGACCCCAACCCAAAACAAAAACCAATGCCTATAAATTTTAATTCAAATATAATCTAATAAATATTTAAAAATACTAGAAAACATCAATTAGTCCAATTAAACTCATCAAAAATAAATATAAAGTAAGAAAGCTAAAAGTATGCTCATTAAAATGAGTTAAATTTAATTATATATATTCTTGTTAGATATAATTAAAATCCATTTTCCCCATCACATTGTCTGTTAGAATTAAGTTAATGCACAACAATGAAATGTTTGCTAATTTAAGAAGATTCTTGGTGATCTTAATATATAGTATAATGATGAAAACAAAATAAACATCTATCTCATCTTTTGGTTTATCAACTTTTGAAACTCTCTATGATTTGTTCTACTGTGATTACAACTGTTAAAAAGGTGTTTATTTTCAATAAATATCATGAAAACTTAATTGTATGGGTGATATATTTTTAAGTGATTAACTAGTTTGTTTTATTGAAGAAAGATATTTAATACTGTGAAAAATAAAACATAATAAAAGTTGTTTTAAACATAAATAAACAAGGAATGCATCTTAAAAAAATATTTTTGATGATGTTTCTATTTTTTAAAGTAAATTTTAATGCATTTATGAAAAACAAATTGACCCCTATGAGTAATTTTCTGCCTCCGCCACTGACCGTACGTGTTCGCGAGGTATAATGTCAGAAGTTATACTTCAAACATTATTTTATGGGGACTATTGATGAGTTTAACTGTTTAAATAGGTTTTCTAAGTAAGATTAACATACATAGATTCTGATTTGGTTACATGGCGACATAATATAATATTGGGAGAATGTCTATATTGACTATTGAGTAAGGTGAAATCAATTAACCGAAAAGTCACATAACGACGTAAATTTTTTGATTTTTGTTATTAAAAATTTAAGTAATGGAATTGCGGAATAATTAACCCGGATCTGCAGAATTGTGTAAAGTAATTATGCATGTTACCAATCAGATATGTACTGACTGTATTAATATATTACCGGTATGTCTATGAACATAATATACATGTATCATAATATTATGATTATTTATATAAAAATTATATATATACAAAAAAAGAGAGCTTAGAGAACATGAATATGCTCAAGAACTAACGTTAGATTATTTAACTTCAATACAAAAAAAAAAACTTCAATACATATACTATGATCATACAATATAATATATGATCGTTACCAAATTTATATTCGAGAAACAACCAAAACCTAAAATCCCTCGATCTTTTCTCTGTATTTCGTTTTTTTTGTTAATATCATCGAACTCTCGTAGAAAACTGTTGTTGTTAATTGTTCTTCTTGTTAGATTTTAGTTCACATACAAGCTGTCGAAGATCAAGAGCTTCTTCTTTTAGTTTAGAGTTCTCCTTCAATACGCTATCTTGAGTCTCCGATACGCGGTTCAGCTTATCGATAAGACAGTTGTTCTCGTTACGAAGCCTTATCACTTGAGACCATAGCTCGTCGAGGTGTCTCTGTTTCCTCATCCTCGATCGCCTCGCGGATTCTCTGTTTGAAAGCATCCTCCTCTGTTTCCTCTCGTCGAGTATGATGATGCTTTCATGATGATGTTGTTGGTCTTCGTCGGAAGTTGAGTTGTTGCTCATCATGAGATCTTGACCAGTGGTGGATGATGATGCATAGTTGCTCATCATGAGATCGTTTAGGTAGTTTAGGGAAGAGGAAGAGGTTGGAGATGAGGGCATGTTTATTATGTTGAACTCCGCCGGGATTGTTGCTAAGTTTTCCGGCGATAGGTATTGGAAGTATCCGGTGATTTCCGCCGGAATCATGGTTTATAAGAGTGAGATATGGAATATGGAAGAGTTTGTATAATTGTATTTGTGTGAAGAATTGAGAGGTTCGTTTGATTGAAGTAAGATGATGAAGTGGGTGAAGGGTTTTATAATGTTGTAGAGTTGGAAAAAGAAGGAATCATGTAGAAGTGGGTCCTATCGATTATTATAATGTGTATGTAGAGCATATTATAAAAAAATAAAATTTTTTTTTCATAAAAAATGTCATTTTAATATTTTGTTTTTGTTTTACAAAGAGTGTCACTTTGTATTTTCAATGTAAAACTTTTATTAAAAATGTAATTTTAATCCTAGTGCTTTAATGTATTAATTCGAAAGAAAAATTTTGTTTAGTGTATTAATAAAGGGTAAAATAATTTTTTTATTAGTTTTTAATATATGTGAAATGTGTCAAAATGACACTTATAAATAAAATGAGTTATTAATTATGCAGGTGAGTGAAAAACATCATACTCGTATATAGATCATTACAATTATCGACAGTTTTGACGTAATTTCACAATTTATTGACGGAACTTTATTTTGATAATTTGGTTGACTTATTTTTTTGGGGGAAGAAAGTCAATCGGCAGAAAAGCAGTTGTATGTGTTTTTTTAGTTTACTTCTTGAAAGATAAGTTAACTAGTTTAAAGTCAAAATTCTCATTGATTAGGTTTTAGAAACGGTGAAAAAATGCAGAATTTTGCATGTTGACCAAAAAATCGAAAGAAAGCAGAAATATGCATATTTTTACAGAATTAAAAATTATATTCAATACCAAATGTTTAAGGGTAATAATCTAACTGATCTTACTATATCCAAAAAAATGGCAGAATGACTCTGATTTTTTTATTTGCAACATACTTTTAAAAGTGTGTAAATTTGCACGATTTTTTTCCAAATTTCATACTATTATTTTCGATAACACACTATTTTTTTAATCCGTTATTTCTCATTACAAATTATTTCTTAGCATGATATACAAATTATACATGTTTCACGTTATTCATTAAAAACACCTACAAAAAAAATCTCCTTTAATTATGATTTTGTCACTTGTATTTTTGCCAAAATCTGGCTATCTAGCATATAAATCCATAAATAAATACAAGTTTTCATCAGAAAAAATATTGTGAAAATCACTTAACAAAACTATATATTAAAATTAGGATTTGTTAACATCCATTTTTTAAAAAAAGTTGTAACAAGGAGATATAAATTAAAGATAATTTAGTCATAGCAACAGATTGTTAGGTTGATATAATTTGTTTATAGGAAGTGGGAACAGAAATTGCAATAAGCTTTTCTAAAACTTATGTTCTTTTCCTAGTTGAATTCCAAAACAATATCGAAGCTTTCACATCATGTTACTGTAAAAAGGAATATAACTTTTTTTTTTTGATATATTTTATCGGCTGATTCCGTTAGCCTCGGTAGGAACGCAGCACCTCGTTGGGAGTAGTCCATTTCGTAGCACCTCGGTAAGAATGCACCGAGGTGCTACGAAGTGGACTACTCCCACAATGGTTCAACGGACACCATGAGTTTCACAGCTATTGAAACACCCCGTCCCGGCCTTCCTAGGCCGTGGACGACGCGTTTCCAGTTCGGGCCGTTGTCGAGCCGAACCTCCTGGTTTTTACCCATTTTTAAACCAAATATCTCCTTAGACGGTTTTCTTACAAATCTATCTTACAACTATCCTTAGCCATTTTAAGCCTAGATCTGTTTTAACCTCTTATTAATACGCAGCGGAATTCGTTATATCTAAACCTTTCTTTTCTTTCCCTTGATTTAATTCCAATCAAGTACTTGTCCGGTCCGATCATCTTTTGCCTTTGGACAGTTCCCATAAACCTCCATTCGGCTTATAGATTAATCTTTGACTCGGTCCAAGTATTTCATCCTAAAGCAATACCTTCCCTAGACTTAACCATCTAGTAATACGCTAGTCACTATCCATTTGTTCCAAGGTAGTGAACTTACCCGTATCCAATTCGTTTGCCCCCTGAACCGCATTCTGGTTGTAATCCGATAAGTCCGCTTGTCCACCTTGACTGCGCCCCTTGCCGGATCCCATTCGATCCACTTAACCGAATCAATAATGAACTCTTCCCTTCGGTACTTAGTCATTCAACCAACCATCCCCACATGGCTAAGTAACCGTTAGAGAACCCTTTAATCTGGCTCGACAATACGCGCATATCCATTCCTGGCTTATGCACCCTTTGCCGTGACCAGTCTCTTCCCTCGGCTGGGCCGCCAAGTTCCCCTTATTTCCCCGAAGCGGCCGCCGGATTTCCAATCTCGGTCAGTCCGTCGTTCTGTGCCCCTTTTTCCCATGGATCGTATCCGGATCCGTAATCCGTTGATCGCACCTTTTCACTTCGCACCTTTTCGCTTCACACCTTTTCGCTTCGCACCTTTTCACCCAATTACTCACAAACTTTGATTCATCTTGGCCATGTGATCCTTCTCCGGAAACCCTACACTTCCCCGCGATCCTCCCTCAGATCGTGGTAAGGTTAGTTTCCCCAATTCTACCGCGAATCCCTCATTTTTTCGGTGATTTATGCCTTGGGCGAGATTCTCCCCGTTTGGACTGAGTTTCTCCCTTTGGCGAAGCGACTTTAGCCGAGCCCGAATTCCCCCGTTTCAAGTTTAGCCGAGCCTTGGTGGATTCTCCCCGATCCCCAAGTCGCTCGTCTACAACTCAAGGAAAATCCCCTCGGCTTAGCCACGCGTTTGGATTGAGGCGTTTTGCCCGCCGCGATTCTTCTACCCGCGTGCTGATTCTCCCTCGCTTGATCTTCCCGATAAACCTAGGACCTCTTCTACTTCGGCTAACTTTTCCCTATTTCCTTGCCGATCGCTTGAATCCCTCGGCTAACTTTCCTCATTTCTCTTCTGATCGCCTTAACACGCTCTCGGCTAACTATCTTTGTTTCTCTCTGGAATCCTTAGTCTCTCGGTTAAATTCCCCTTTTTGGTGTGTGTGGATTCGTGGTGTCCTTCCCTCTATCACCCATCTTCCTTATATAGGATTTGGATGGGTGTCTTTTACCAAGGGTCACCCCTTCTGGTCGAACGGATGCGTTGTTTGGCCAAACAGGTGCGTTGTTTGGCCAAACAGGTACACAACCCTTTGGCTAAATAACCGCCCTCGCACACGCGATGCATGTGGTCACATCCCCAACCGATCGACTAAACAACTGCCCACGGCTAGCTAGCTTCCCACTCGATCACCTGAGTTACCACTCGAACAGTTGACCCAACACTACCTCACTCCCACCTAGCTCTTTACCTAGATGTCAGTTCGCCAGCTGGGTCAGTACTTGACCAGCTTACCGAGCTAGGTTGAGCTGTCGGTCAGCTTGTCCAGCTGGTTCAGCTAGTAGCTCAGCTACTTTATCTCGTCCAACTAGTTTAGCTCGATTACTCCCTCCCATTTTGCCCGGCTAAGTCCTTTGGTCCGTTTCTCGGCCTTGACTAAGCCTTCCCCGATCCTTCCGGGCATTCCTTAACCCAAAACAAATCGGTCCGGTGTAACTTCGTGGGACGGGGATGTTACAAGTCTCCCTCACTTAAATGGAATTCGTCCTCGAATTCGGTGGTGGGTAGAGTTCACGGAACGCGGACGTTACAAGTCTCTCCCACTTAAATGGAATTCGTCCTGGAATTCGGTGGTGGGTAGAATCTTGTTTCCCTTGACCTTGGTCCATCAAGACTTAATCGCATTCCTGGATTTTAGTATATCCTTGGACTCGATCTATCTTCCCGATCTTTGTCACTCTTGAATAGATCTTACTCGATCTTCGTCCTTCCCGGACTTGATTATGTTCTCCCTGATCTTAACCAATTCCCGGCTAGATCCTTACCCGATCTTTGTCCTTCCTGGACTTGATCATAATTTCCTCAATTTTAGTCTCCTACAAGTTAAGTTGGTTCCTTATCCATCGCAACACTGCCCGTAAATGATCTTGATGTGATTCCTAGTCTTTTGAGTATATGAGTATATCATCTATGAAGATGATAACATATTCATCCAAACAATCACGGAATATCTCGTTCATCATTTTCATAAAATCCGCAGGTGCAATCGTTAAGCCAAATGGCATGATCACGAATTCATAATGGCCATATCTGGTTCAGAATGCCATTTTCCGCACATCCGAAGGCTCTATGGGAATCTGGTGATATCCCGAAGCCAAGTCCACTTTCGAGAACCAGGTTGCTCCTTTTAGCTGGTCTAGCAATTCGTCTATCCGGGGTAAAGGGTACTTGTTCTCAACAGTCACCCGGTTCAATCCCCGATAAGCGATGCAAAGCCTAAAAGCTTCCGTCCATCTTTTTGGAAAACAGAACTAGTGCACCCCAAGGTGAACTACTCGGCCTGATAAATCCTTATTCCAACAGTTCTTTCAACTGTTTCTTTAGCTCGGCCATTTCTGCGGAGTCATCCGATATGGTGTCTTCGAGAGTGGCGCCGTTTTAGGTTTGAGTTCTATTGTTAATGGATCCAACCTTTCAGGTGGCGAACCTGCTAAGGCTTGGAACACATCCGCAAATTCTCTCCCCATCAGAATGTCCTTTATCTCGGCACCTTCCCCCACTTCTGCCGTGGTGATGGTGGCTAGATAAGTCTCGCAGCCCTTCTCAAGCATCTTCCCAGCTTGGATCGCCGAGACCACCAAGTTTCCCGAGGTCGGTCAAATTCCTTGGAATTCCAACATCCCCTCTTCCCACTCAAACTGCACCAGCCCCTGGTGACAGTTTAGCGTTGCTTTGTATTTTTCCTAGCCAATCCCTTCCGAAAATCACTTCATGATTCTTGAGTTGGACTATGACTAATTCGACTGGTAGGCTTATTCCTCCAATCGTAGTCCACTTCTGACTAGATTGCCCGATTTTTGGTTAACTCCGATTAGATCTTATTCCTATTATGCTTTTGATCTTATGACTTTTGTGAGCAATGTATTGGTTCACGGGCACACTTTGGCGAACACTTTTCATTCCCAAACATGTTTTCCCGGTTTCACCTCAATTCCCCTCTAATCGGGATACTTAGCATAATTTGATCTTTATTCCTTTGATCCATCTCTGAATCCTTAATTATGTTTCTACCTTTCGACTCTTGTGAGCAATCTTTTGGTTCACAGAAAAACTTTGGCGAACACTTTCCCGTTCTCAATATGTTTGCTGGTCTCGCCTCAATCCTCATCTAGTCTGGGTACTTTGCATAGTTAATCCCAATCGTAGTCCAATTCTGACTAGATTGCCCGATCATAGCCAATCCCGACTTGATCATAATACGACTTTGGTCCATTTTGGACTCGATCGAATTCCTCCAATCTTAGTCTTCCCGCTAAGTTGGATTCCGAATCATAGTCTATTCTCGACTAGATTGCCATTACCATGATCTTGGTCAAACTCTGAATAGATCATATTCCCCCAATCTTAGTCTTCCCGCTAAGTTGGATTCCTAATCATAGTCTATTCTCGACTAGATTGCCCGATCTTGGTCTAACTCCGAATAGATCGCCTTTTCCCTGATCTTGGTCCATTTCCAGACTTGATCGTATTTTTATTATGCTTTAATCTTCTAAATTTTATGAGCAATCTCTCGGTTCACGGTCACACTTTGGCGAACGCTTTCTCGTTCCCAAACATGTATGCCAGTCTTACCTCCCCATCTAGTCAGGATACTTAGCATAATTCCTTTGGTCCATCTCCGGATCCTTGTTTTATTGAACTCGATCCTTGTACTAGTCATGCATACCCATCTTTGTTACCGGTAAGAATATCTTGGCCCATAGATTTGCCTTAGCGAACCTTTTTCTTAGTTCCTAACCGCTTATCTTTCTTGCCTCAATCTTCCGTTCAGTCAGTTATTTCTACTGTGATCTAGTTAAATAGATCTTTGGTTCATTATCGACCATTCGTGGTCCCTTTTAACGGTTACTACCGTTTCTAAGTTCTGATCATAGTCTTCCCGACTCGACCAAACTTTCCCCCGGTCCATCTAACCGGTGCATAATCTGTTTCCAATGCTTACCGATCCCGTTTGTCACTCTTGACTAGGATCCGGTCTCGCTTGAACAGATTATTCGATAACCATATCTCGGGACAGTAACGTTACAAGTTCTCCCCCACTTAAATGGAATTCGTTCTTGAATTTGGTGGTAGGTAGAATCTTGTTTTGATTCCCTCCGTTCTCATTTCCCACTCGGAATAGACTACATCGCTTACCCCTTGATGTTTTTTTGGTTATTGCCGTTTGGAAAGTAATCTTGGCTCAGCCGATACACCTTGGTAAACTCTTCCAGTTTCCAAGCACATATCCCATCTTGCCTCAACTCCCATTTGGCTAACCAACGATCACGTTTTTTGTTCACCGACTTAGTCTTTAGAGTGATTTTTATCTTGGACTTATACTTGTCCCTTGCTTTTCAAAATCCCAGATCGCATTTACAACTTGAACCCGATCCTGCTCATGACTTTAACCCTTCATTCATAGCAGCTAACACGTCCGAGAAGTGTCTTGATCATTGAGCGAGGCTTGGCGAGAACACTAGACTCCCAAGTACCCGTCTCAATCAATCTCAACTTTCGAACCGTATTTTTCGCCAATGTTATGATCGAGTTTTTAGTCATTATTGCTTTCCCAACTATTCTTGTAGTCAGTTGTGAAGCACGTGTCCGCTTTACTGAGCATATATCCTTCCCATGGATCAAGCATGTTCTTATACCAACTTGAAACACCCCGTCCCGGCCTTCCTAGGCCGCGGACGACGCGTTCCCAGTTCGGGCCGTTGCCGGGCCGAACCTCCTGGTTTTTACCCATTTTTAAACCAAATATCTCATTAGGCGGTTTTCTTACAAATCTATCTTACGACTATCCTTAGCCATTTTAAGCCTAGATCTGTTTTAACCTCTTATTAATACGCAGCGGAATTCGTTATATCTAAACCTTTCTTTTCTTTCCCTTGATTTAATTCCAATCAAGTACTTGTCCGGTCCGATCATCTTTTGTTTTTGGACAGTTCCAATAAACCTCCGTTCGGCTTATAGATTAATCTTTGGCTTGATCCAAGTATTGCATCCTAAGGCAATACCTTCCCTAGATTTAATCTTCTAGTAATACGCTAGTCAATATCCATTTGTTTCAAGGTAGTGAACTTACCCGTATCCAATTCGTTTGCTCCCTGAACCGCATTCTGGTTGTAGTCCGATAAGTCCGCTTGTCCACCTTGACTGCGCCCCTTGCCGGATCCCATTCGATCCACTTAACCGAATCAATAATGAACTATTCCCTTCGGTACTTAGTCATTCAACCAACCATCCCCACATGGCTAAGTAACCGTTAAAGAACCCTTTAATCTGGCTCGACAATACGCGCATATCCATTCCTGGCTTATGCACCCTTTGCCGTGACCAGTCTCTTCCCTCGGCTGGGCCGCCAAGTTCCCCTTATTTCCCCGAAGCGGCCGCCGGATTTCCAATCTCGGTCAGTCCGTCGTTCTGTGCCCCTTTTTCCCATGGATCGTATCCGGATCCGTAATCCGTTGATCGCACCTTTTCACTTCGCACCTTTTCGCTTCACACCTTTTCGCTTCGCACCTTTTCACCCAATTACTCACAAACTTTGGTTCATCTTGGCCATGTGATCCTTCTCCGGAAACCCTACACTTCCCCGCGATCCTCCCTCAGATCGTGGTAAGGTTAGTTTCCCCAATTCTACCACGAATCCCTCATTTTTTCGGTGATTTATGCCTTAGGCGAGATTCTCCCCGTTTGGACTGAGTTACTCCCTTTGGCGAAGCGACTTTAGCCGAGCCCGAATTCCCCCGTTTCAAGTTTACCCGAGCCTTGGTGGATTCTCCCCGATCCCCAAGTCGCTCGTCTACAATTCAAGGAAAATCCCCTCGGCTTAGCCACACGTTTGGATTGAGGCGTTTTGCCCGCCGCGATTCTTCTACCTGCGTGCTGATTTTCCCTCGCTTGATCTTCCCGATCAACCTAGGACCTCTTATACTTCGGCTAACTTTTTCCTCTTTCCTTGCCGATCGCTTGAATCCCTCGGCTAACTTTCCTCCTTTATCTTCTTATCGCCTTAACACGCTCTCGGCTAACTATCTTTGTTTCTCTCGGGAATCCTTAGTCTCTTGGCTAAAATCCCCTTTTTGGTGTGTGTGAATTCGTGGTGTCCTTCCCTTTATCACCCATCATCCTTATATAGGATTTGGATGGGTGTCTTTTACCAAGGGTCACCCCTTCTGGTCGAACGGATGCGTTGTTTGGCCAAACGGGTGCTTTGTTTGGCCAAACAGGTACACGACCCTTCGGCTAAATAACCGCCCTCGCACACGCGATGAATGTGGTCACCTCCCCAACCGATCGATTAAACAACTGCCCACGGCTAGCTAGCTTCCCAGTCGATCACCTGAGTTACCACTCGAACAGTTGACCCAACACTACCTCACTCCCACCTAGCTTTTTACCTAGATGTCAGTTCGCCAGCTGGGTCAGTTCTTGACCAGCTTACCGAGCTAGGTTAAGCTGTCGGTCAGCTTGTCCAGCTGGTTCAGCTAGTAGCTCAGCTACTTTAGTTCGTCCAGCTAGTTTAGCTCGATTACTCCCTCCCATTTTGCCCGGCTAAGTCCTTTGGTCCGTTTCTCGACCTTGACTAAGCCTTCCCCGATCCTTCCGGGCATTCCTTAACCCAAAACAAATCGGCCCGGTGTAACTTCGTGGGACGGGGATGTTACAACTATGCTGGGTTGTCAACGGGACATGAGATCCATGAGATCCGTGGGCTACCACACCGCTTGTCCCGAGTTTGGATGCTTTCCGACTAATGCCAGGGGTAGCCCGGTCGCCTGCATTTCGGACTACCAGGTAAACCAATTGGGCCAAGACCCAACTGACAGACTTCTCAACAAATAGTGTTTAATGGCTTGGGAGGAGGATCGAACCCAGGTTTGGGAGTTACACCCTTTGCTGGACCCGCCCTACTACTAGCCCACTACCTCTTGGGAATAGAACGACTAAAATCATTTTTTACTTCCGTCCCATGCTACGAAAAAGGAAAAATGGAATTAACAAAAATGACCCGTTTTGGCCTCACCTCACGTTACGGCGAAAGGAAGAAAGGTTACTAGATTTAAAAATCATGACTTCATACTAAGGCAAAAGGAAAATAGAAACCGTGTCCGATCACGTTAGCAGATAAAGAGAGAAACATTTTTACATCAGTTCAAGGATCCAACATCGGATTTGCTGGATAAAGTTTTAAGAATCAAAGGCAATTTCAAAAATAATAATAATAATAATAAGATCCTTTATCTGTGATCCTTTTCTTTCAGAAGCGTCCTCCAGTGCAAAAATCCTCATGGCAACTGCGGAGAGTCTTTCCTCGAATTCCACTGAATGATCATTCTCCTCACACAAAAGATCATTTGCCGTCGAGGAAGACTATGGAAACACAAGGAAACCGTTTAGAAATATGGAAGAAACACATGTGGCATGGCCTTGCCCCTTTTCAATTGAAGAAGGTAAAATCCCGCCAACGAAGTCGTACCAACCTTTGGGTTTGGAGCACAATTTTTTGAGGAGAACTTGGAATTGCGGAGAATCAGAAGGACGACGATTCAACATTAAAGAATTCACGTGGTAAATGTCAAAGCAAATAGAGACAACAAAAAAAAAGACGAGAAAATAAAGTAAAAACAAAACCTGAGTCATTTTTCCAGTGTGTAAAGAGAAGAAGATCGCCTGACTCAACAGAAAAGTCGCTAATTCGGAAGTAGAAGTATTATTATCACCAAATGCCGTCTTCTCTAGGGAGGTCAAAGATGACCTCACGATTCTCATAAGGCTCAAAGGACAGAGCCCCATCACGAACATCATCAGATTTGGTAAAACCAAGACAGAAGATATCCTCTACGCTGAGAGAAGCATTAGAGTCACAAGAAACAATAAATGAAGCTGAGTATATGGCGAACAAAACTCGGCGTGAGTTGAGAAAGGCAAATGCCAGTTTCATGGAGATATTGAACAAGAAGCTTCGAAAAAGGAAAACGAAGGCCACTCTCACGAAAGAATGACTCGTACACATAGCAAAATCCATCTCGAACCTTCTCAGGATTCTCATTCAAAGAAGAGATGATGACCATGACACTTCTCAACAAATCGCAATCACGGAATATGAATGACAAAGACTCTTGGGTACATCGAGTCGGCTACCAGAAATCAATGATAGAAGGAGCCATCACATAAAAGATCTGGGCTGAAGCGTAAGGAGAAGATAAATAGTTCGAAAGAAGAAGATCGGAGTGAAAAATGGAAGCGAATCGTCAGACCAAAATTTACGCTTAATGGAGGAAGTTGCAAAGTGAAATTCGTTAAACGTGGAAGTTGAAACCCACCGTTTAAGAAATTGGGGGGGGGGGGGGGGGGCTAACTGTGGGGGTTAAAATCTTGGCCCGGTAAATTGGGCTTAGTAAACCTATGGTAAAAATGCCCAGTGAAGTCAAAAAAGTTAAGCGAGATCAAATGAGTAACGAGGGCCGAGCTGAAACGTCCATCAGAGTGAACATTTAGGATCAAATGAGATTAAATACATAATCGTTAGTCAACCCCGCCGAGCTTTAAGACTCATTCAAACCGGTGAGTTAAGTCGTCTAAACGTAACAGCCATAATTTAGGATTTAAAGACCATTCATGGAGAATTAGGCGGAGTAAACGTTAAACACGATCTCAGAATATAAAACAAGAACAAAGGCAAGGAGCCGGGGACTAGATTCCAACTCTCTACACCACTCTCAACTACAATTTAGCTCTAGACTGAAACACTTCTCTTTTCTATGTTCTTGTTCTTGTAAATCTCTCATGAGAATCGAAATATTAATCCAGTTTACTTTCCAAAAATCTTGTCCAAAACGTTCTCAAATCCTGTATGTTCTCATCCAGCAACAAACTCTCTGTTTATTGTTCGATAGTCCCTCAATTCTTCTTTTCTTTATTTTCTTAAAGATAAACCAAATATCCTTCTATTTTTATGATTTACAAATTTTAATCGCCGTATTTCCAACTACAATAAAGACTAATCTGTAAAAATAAAATAAAATAGAGGTGATACGTATGACAATTCGACGAATCTTTCAGTTTTCTTTTTAGATATCAAATTGACCGTCGGATGAAAGACAGATCTATAGATTACGATAATTAAAAATGTTGAGATCTATAGAAAGAAGCGTTGGCTTGTTGCAAGAATTTTAGAAAAGCTGTATTTGGCCATCAATAACACTTAGGCCTTGAATGTTTGCTGCGTTTTTTCTAAATATTATGTATTTTATAAAATATGTCACCATTCACCGTTCAAATGCAGGTGCGGTTAGGTATGGTTGTGGTTCTGAAAAACAGCTGGGTGCGTTTCAGAAACAGAAAGAAAACATGAAACGCACGTGCTGTTGCAAAAGAATCAAAATAGGTGCGGTTCGGTGTTGTTTTTTTTTTTTTTTTTTTTCTGTCAACGGTTAGGTGTGGTTTACAGTTGACTTATGTATATATGTATCATATAATATTTCATTTTATATAGTTATTTTAATTCAAAAACAATTAAAAATATTTGGATTATACCTTTGAGAATTATTATTGTCTTTGTCTAACTGATGTTATTAGCTTTAAGACACACGCTAATAGTTTTTTAGTTTTATAATTTTACATATATATATATATATATATATATATATATATATGTTTTAAAGCTCAGAAAATTTTGAAATAAATCATATATGTTAACTTTATCAAATAACAAAATTCTATTTGAAAAAAATAAAAAATGTCATTACCAACGTGAGGTTGGACTAGTGTTTGAACCCATATAAGTAAAAAATGTAGATACCTAAAAGAACATGGGAAAATCAACGTACTCGATAATATTATATGATTTTACTTGGTTTTTGTGGATGTATTTTTTTTTGAGGAATAAATATATTATTGTAAAATGTCAAACAAATTTATTAAATTTAAATAATTATTTAGTTATGGTTCGTAATTAATTTATGAAAAAGACTTGATCATTAACAAATTAATAATTTTAATTTATAATTATATTAATATCATTAATCTATTTTATTTATATATTATTTTAAAAAAATATATATCTCGCACCGCTTTTTACATTTTCGCCATTCACACATTTGAACCGCACCGCATATTGTTTTTTTCACCATTCATATATTGTCCCGCACCGTTTGTTCCGCAGTAACCGCACTTATTCCGCATGATGCGTTTCTTCCAACCGCACCGCATTAAAATTGCACCGCACCTCCTAAATCATTTGTTCTGCACCGCTCAAACCGCTGTCACCATTCGAAACCTTAGATTCTGTTTTTTTTTTTAGATTCTTATTGAATGTGTGTTACAACATATGTCAAATCTTAGGAAAAAAATATTATTTAGATGCTTTTGTTTGAAAATTTGGATATTTTTTTCCTTCTTCACTTTCAAATACATACATTCACTTTATCAAAAGAAAATAATACATACGATCATAGATATATACAGAAAATATACGTATCTACTACGAAGCTTATGAATCAGAGTTTTTAACCAGAACTTTAAAAAAAAAAAAAATTCTCCAACGAATCATAGATTTAACCTCTTATGTTTTTTGTATATCTTCTTATGTTGATTTATTGTCCAATGAAAATTGAAAATATTTAGACAGAAACACGATATAGTTTGATAATTGAGTCTTGAAATTTGTATTGAGTGGGTCCAAACATTCTCTAGTGACCACTCCTGGCCAATTCACCAAGACACAACTTAACCATTTCTTTACATGCTTTATTTCTATTCTCGTTAATCACTCCACAGGTAATATATATAATGCCGTCAAAAACAGAAAAGGTAATATATATAATCATCTAAATGAAGAAAAGAAAGTACAAATTGTCAAATCAGGATGATCAATGCCATCTCTTGATTACGTAGTAATTAGTATATGTATCACTCTTTTATTAAATGGTAAAAAGAATAACATGTTTTTTTAAAACAAATCTATTTTTCTTCTTGCGCTTTCTTTCTTTTTCGCATATTTTTTCCTATACATTTTATGTGGCTTTCACTTACATTCGGAAAAACCAAGCTCCACAACTCAGCACAACTAATAAATAGTAGAAGTACATAGAAGTTTCTATCCACTGAAAGATATAATTATCGGAAAATTTGAAAAAAATATTTCTTAAAGATATGAATATATGATGAGTGGAAATGTTATTTCAGCCGATTTATTTTTAAGTTGGAAGCTACTAAACAATTAGCGCGCGAGCTTGCATTGACTTTAGAGAACTTTAAGGGAAATTAAAATTTAAAACGCTCGTTAAACCAATTTTCAATGTATTTATCTATTTTTGATTCTAAAATAGAATAACTCTAAAATAAAAGTGTGTTTTTTCCAATGTATTCCTCTATTTTTGATTCTATAAAATAAATATTTTAAATATATTCTATTTCTATTTTATTATCAATACCTTTTATTTATAAACATTTACAATTCAACCCCACTTATTTTTGATCTAGAAGCAATTTACTGGAGTATTAAGTCACTAGTTTTTGTTGTGTCAAAATGAATAAATATATAATTTTCTTTCAAAATTTGGTATTTTTATATTATTTTTGAACCTAATTCGGTATTTGTTTTTGATATCTAACATATGTTAAATTATGTTTGTTAACTTTTATTGTTAATTATTATCGTAAAAACTAGTCATATGAATATAGGTCATATCCAATTAACGTTATTTTATTAACATGATCAAACGTGCACAACTAATTTTATTTATATAAATTATTGTTTGTTTCAGTCATAAAAAAAAAAATTAAAGGATAATTTTATAAATAAAAAAGTCCAACTCTATTATAGAGTAAGAAATAAAATTCCTCTAAATATAGAGCAAAAATAACATTCATCTATTTTAGAGTAAGAAATGAGGTAGGTTGGAGCACATTTTACTCTAAAATAGAGTTTAAAATCAAAAATAGAGGTGAGTTGAAAATGCTCTAAGTGACTAGATTTCGGTCATTAAAAACGTTTGATGTGTTTTACTTTCTTTCTTGTTTATGACTTCAATAATTATATAGCATCACGACATCTAATTTGTTGTTTTTTATTTTGAAAAGTGATCACGACATATAGTTACGAGCAACTAATTAAGTGGTGGTGGTTTATTGGTTGAAGGGTACATTCTGAATGTATTTCTTTAGTAGAGTTCGAGCATTTTCATTCTGATTTCAATCATTATTGGCCCTTGTAGACGTTTTCAGTGGCTAGAAAACACATATTTCTATAAACATTAAGGGATTAGCAAGGGTGGGTTTCGGCCTGAGATATATATATATAAGTACCCATATATATACGAGTTTGTAATTTAATATTTTTTAACCCGTGAAAAAAATGAAAGACAATAAAATGGAAAACAAAATTAGATCACCCGTGAAAAAACTAAAATTATGAAATTTAATTTAAATTTAAATGAAAAAACTAAGTAATATTTTTTCTTTTCTATATTAATTTTGCCTTTTAAGATAAATTTAATTCGTTAAATTTTTAATTTTATTTTTAGTAACTTTCTCTTTTAAGATTATGAATAAGAATTTTTAAGTTTTTTATTAATCGATTTTAAATATTTTCAACTTTGACTTGACATATGTCGCGATCAGGTGAATTAGCATTTTTGAAACATTTAGTTTTATATGATACAATTTTTACTAATTCTTAACTGAAATAAGTTTTTTTAATTTGTTTTTGGCTTTTATTCCTTTTAAAAATTTTTAGAAATATGTAGATTATTATATAGAGTTTGGTCGTTGTTGTATATTAATAATTTTTTCTTTTTAAGTTTCCTTTTGTCATAATGGAAAGGATTATAAATTTTTAAGTTTGGTCATATATTAATAATTTTTCTTTTAAGTTTAAAGTATATTTATAATTTTCATTTTTTAATTTTGGTTGTGGTTGTAAATTATAAAATTTACCTTTTAGAATTATGAATGTGAAATTGATATGGTATCAATTTGGTTATTTAGAGTCGAGGAATGATAATTTTTTTCTTTTTAGGATTGTATTCCTTTTTAAGTGTGATTTTTTTTTAAGAATTGCTAATAGTTCTTTCATTTTTTTAAAACTTTAGCTTTTTAGAATTGTAATCTATTGTTTAATTTCCTAATTCTAAATTGAAATATGTTTTTTTTAATAAAATTTTGATTTTATTCCTTTTCTTTTTATGATTGTAATCTATTGTTTAATTAATTTATTTAAACTAAAATATGGGTTTTTTAACTTTTATTTATTTTTATAATTTTTTTTATAATTTTTCTTAATCTAAACATAACTACTTTTTCCATTTACTTTTTAGGATTATGAATCGATTTTAAATCATATATTAATAATTTTTCTTTTAAGTTTAGAGTATATTTATAATTTTTCTTTTTTAAGTTTGATTGTGGTTGTAGATTATAAACTTTTAAGTTTCTTTTTGTCACTTTCCTTTATTATAAGTTTTCCACTTATACTTATATTTTTTTTTTTTAAGATTGCCTTTTTACTTTACACCTTTTAATATTTAGTTTAATTCATTTTTACTAAGATTGCCTTTTTTTAGTTTAACCCTTTTTAATATTTATTTTTATTTTTTTTAATTAAATTGACATATGTCAATATCTAAATTAACAATCGTGACAAATGTCACAATCTCGTGAGTTATAATTTTGCCTACGTGTTGATATGCTCAAATTAATACCCTAAAAAGTACTAAAGCAGTTGCTGCAGTAAAGTAGGGGTCGAACACAAGGACTCAGAGAAATCACACAATAGATTGTATAGTATTAAATCAAGCTAAGCAGTTCAGATGAAAGTAAAAACAATAAGCAGTAAACGAGTTGTAAATTCGATAGGAGAAATATAGGTTCATGATTTTTCTCAGGAAATCAATGAATGCAGGTAAACTAACTAACATGATTCATATTTAGCGCGGTTCTTGAACTCAAATCACTAAGTTATAATTAACCAACTGTCGTTGTGAGAATTATCTAAATCTAAATCCTAGGAACTCCAAATCTCTTTGCGAATCCTAAAGTCTAGATCAGCTTTTAGATCAGGTTTGATTTGTTCACAAAACAACTAAACCAAATCTCTTTGCGATTAGTTATTTTGCTCACCTAAGGTTCTATCAGATAATTAATCGTACTGTCGTGCCTAATCAATTATCCTAAGATCTAAGTTCCAGATTCGTCAACCTAGAATTAGCTTTGAACACAACCTATAGTGAAGAACTAATTTAGATGGTGAATCCTAACAACTAATCAACCTAGCATTCAGAGAAAACCCTTATGAGAAAACCCTAAACCTAAAGTGGATCTACTCACACATAGAGATTGAAACAATAAACATGTTTGAATAAATACTCAATAGAAAATAAGACAGAGTAACAAAAGTGTTCGAAATATTCTCTCGGACGAACAGAGTTTCAGAGTTGTCTCCCTTCAAAAGCTCTCTCTTAATTCAAAGCAAAAATAAAGCATAGCCAACAAAGTGGCTGTAAAACCTAATTAAATAGTCTAAACACGAATTGGGGACTTCTTGTAAATATTAAAGTCTTCTGGGCGAGTTCTGCAATTCTTCAAACTTCATTAAAAGTTGCGGGTCGTGTCTGCTGCGATGGGTATCAATCGATACCAAGGGGTATCGATCGATGCTTGATGTAAAATCAGGTACTCAGCAACACGAACTTCAGTTTCGCTCCAGAATGCTCCAGAAAACTCCAATATCTCTAATTATGCTCCAAACGTGCTACAACCTGTAAAGGACTCTAAAACACTACGAAATAATAGAAAGACTCTATAAAACGGACTTATATCATGGTCTAAAAAAGGTAAAAACCATGATATATCACGTGTCACGCCCACATTAAAATATTCAGCTTTATATAATAAGATACACAGTGTCTAAACTTTTAATAATTTGAGGTGAATAGTAAAATATGCGGTTTTTTTGTTTGTAGTGGTCTTTTATTTTATTGCAACATGTGTTGTTTCTATAATTTTTAGTTATCATTAGAATCATTATTCTAGTTTTTTTTTGTAACATAATATGATTTTAAAAGATCATAAGTCTTCATAGTATTTGTGTTTCACAGAATTATAACTCCAAAATTATTAATCTCTATAGTAATTGTGTTTTCGAATTTATAACTTACAAATACAATTATTGATATGATGTAAAACCACAGTTAAATCTGTATGAGAATATATTCTTATAACTTTACAGATGAAAAGAATCGATAAATGAAAATTGTTGTTGATTTCCGAAGATTATAGTGTAACTTCTATGTGCTATAAAATCACATTAAAGGGGTCCTCGTGCAGCATGATATAGCTTCATTAGATAGTTCCTATATCAAGAAGAAAATAAAATTTTAACTGCACTACAAATTAAAGTGTGATGCTGATCACCAATCATAAGCTTCAACTATATGATCATTTTAAAGAGCTTAAAGAAGAAGTGTGTATGGAAAATTTTGATATTTTGATGCATTATGACCCAATGTCTCCACTCTCCCCACTTTAACCTCCCCATATTTATTTATCTTTTTTTTAAAAAATCTTTTTCTTTTTTCATGATCTCTATTTGTAATTTTCAATTCAAGGTTTGTAATCCTATCTCTATTTATTATTAATTGGTAAACAAAAAAGAAAAATAAATTGGGATAATGATATGATGACTATACTAATTAAATGTCGGATCCTCTATCCATCGCTTGATAAACATTTATTTTAACCAAGTGCTTGTATGCTAGCTATTGGTTTCAATCTCTTGATCGAATTCAAAACCATTTTCTCTTTAAAAAAGCATGTTTGCTACTATAGTATCAAGCAATCAAATTAAGGTAGTGATCCACTCGAACTTTCTCTTCCGCCACTAATTAATTAATTACTCGCTAAACCTATCTTATTAGATTACGTAAGCCATTTTCTAATCCCTACTGTATTTATTGTGGACGCGTATCGACCCGACCGAATAAAGTTTAAAATATGAGAATATTTTTCTGAATTTTGGTTAGCATATACATTGATTAGATCATATTATTGCACGATTAAAAGTATAATTAATTAATAATGAAAGTTTCGGATAAGAAGAGTGTTTCCTAATCCCTAGTATCTCGAGTTGCTTTCTCATAAGAGGTGCAATAGTACCGATACGTCTCTATCCGTCCGTATTCATAAAATAAAATTAAAGGCATCGTACTTCCGCTATTCATACACACCAACACATTAATTTAATAGTTTGGTTAAAATTAAATTGACTTAACAAGGGAACCACAATTAGGAGAATGGACTTAGGATGTGGTTTGCTACTTGCGGAAGATTCTCTAACTATCTAAATATTGTTTAAATTCTAAATCATTTCTCAAAAGCACTAACAAAAGGTTCAAAAATAAAAAATCTAACAAAAAAAATAATCATTGTAAAACCGTATATTTCGGTGAATAAATTTTACTTATAAAAAAAAATGCAGTAATACCTGTATAAATTAATACTCGATAAATTAATACCTCGATAAATCAATTTTTTTTTTCAGTCTTAAAATTAGTCTATCAACCAAATAATACATTGATAAATTAATAAATTATCACAATACCGACCTTATTAATTTATAGAGATTTTACTGTAATTTTGTTAAAATAATGTAGTTTTGTGAATGTGAGACTGCGAGTTGTAGAGAAGCTAAAATTAATAGTATCTAGTTAATCTCTGCAAAATTTGATAACTGTTTAAGTTCCAAATATTTGTTAAGTCGTATCAGAAAAAAATTCGACTAGTTAATCTCTGCAAAATTTGATAACTGTTTAAGTTCTAAATATTTGTTAAGTCGTATCAGCGAAAAAATTCGACTGCACAACTCAATAATATTTGAATAAATGGAAACTCTTTTTTTGTTATGTTTGTTCTAGATAGAAAATATGTACAGTACTATGTAAAATCATTTTTATAGTATAATATTGTATTCTAACATTTAATAATAAATAATGTAATAGGGCATGCAAGATGCATATTACATTTCGAACCATTGCGTTTTTTTAACATATATAAATTATAAGAATAATTACAAGGACAATAATATAACGGACAACGTCATCCGTTTTTAAAGAATCTACAACCACGATGAACGACTCTCCACTTATACCATGTTGAGTTTTTTTTTTTAAGCTTACCTTTACTAATATATCAGAAATCACATCATCTGAAAATAGAATTCCATACTTTCTGATATAAGAAACATGAATGAATCATTTATCAATCACTAAGAGGGCCTTCCACCGAACCATTGCGTTAAACCACAGTTTTACGACATTGATTTTTGTTTATCATTAATGATTAAATCAATAAATTAGGAAAGGATTAGCATTAAAATATAATTACTTTTTACGATTAAGGAGAGCCACATGAAAGCATGACAAAATAAAGATAAGGTTAGATGCTATATACTTAATCAAAGAAATATATCATTGGTACTTTTGAACCTAACTGCTGCCAAATGGCGTCAGCAAATGTCAACTTCAAAGTGTAGGAACCTCCATTTTTCGGATTTGAGGCTCTAATTGATGCTAATCAAGTTTATTATAAAAGTCGTTTTAGGTTTTTATACACCTATAAAACATAACACGGAAACATCAAACTTGATCTAATTAATATTATTTTCTTAGAAAAATGTATACCAATTTTTTTTACTTCACACTTTATTTAATGGAATAAAGTTTGGAACTTTATAAATTTTTCACTCAAAATACAAAACAAAATTATAGTTTTTAAATGTTTTTTTTTCAGATTCAACTCAACCAGTCGTTTTTTTTTTTTTTGGAAAATAAATCACCTGTACAGTATGTAATTTTGTATTCGACTTCATCAAACTTTAATGAGCATTTTTTTTTCCTTTTTCACCTATATCTAGAATATATCCATTTATATCACTAGGCTAATCAATTTCCACTCGGTAGATCTTAAAAGATACCATCTAATATTATGCCTTGGGTCAATTATGCCTCCCCATTTTTAGATGAGCACAAACATATTCAGTCATATTATTATGTGTGCACATAAACCTACATATCTTGATATATATAAAATCTCGAATCCATCTATATAAAGAAATAACTTTATAAAGTTATTTTCCAGCGAAAGAAAAACACACTTTATTATGTTCTTCAAACGTGATCTCTAGACAAATCTCTTGTTTAATCAATCAAATACGTGGCTGTTCCTTTGTAATTATGTGGTTATAAATTTCCTTAGGCCGGTAAGAATCCATCTCCGCCACAAAAAGAAAATTGGATATATGCCTATTTTTTTTTTTTATCTTTGCGTTTAAAAGTAAACTTAATCTGATTCGCATTCCCCAAATTCACGTCTCTCTGTTATAGTAACAGTAATGATTCCATTTATATATTTTATAAGTAGCCAATACTATGTATCTCTCTAGTTAAAAGGATGAAAAAATGCGATGTTTTTTCCATATGTTTTTTCCATTGACATGTTTATAACATATAAAAATTAGTTTTTTGAGTCTAAATATAAAAATTAGTTAGTTGTTCACTTAAATTTATCTGACTATATTTAACATGTGTATTCATTTAGAGACATAAAATGAATTTTACTATCATCTTAATATATGCACTAAACTAATTATATGCATAGTCCATCCAATGGATTCATTTATTATTGTTGACTCTACATGGTTAATTGACACTAAAAAGATAGTAATGGATTCTTGCATGTTTAGTTACTTTTTAAGATTTTATTTAGTATTCTAATATTTTATGAAAAGTTGTTCAAAACTAACATTTTATGTACTATACATTCATTGACTTTCCAATCTTACCTATATATAATATTGCGCGTCTCAACAGTGTACAATACACATACCAATAAAAACATGGTCAAAATCGTCATTTTGCACAGAAAAAGACAAAAAAACATAAAGTGTTAGAATTGTAAGAAAAATTCAAATAAGTGACTATGGATGCAAATATCTCAAGAGATAATATGTTATATTTATTTTTGGGTGTTTTACAAAATTTGGCACATTATTTAAGTTTCATTAGTTTTTACCAAAATGCTATTAGAAAGTAACATTTTCTGTATTGTAGATAACAGTTTAGCTCATATACAATACGGCGTGTATGGTTGTGGACAGTTTGAAAGAAAATTTTGTTTTTATTTATTTAATTTTGTTTTTGGTCCCTTCATATTTTTACAAATGAGATCACATTACTCTAAATGCTTGTAATTATTTAGTTTTGTAAAACGAAATGCATTAACTAATTAATTTAACTAGTAAAGAAAATTGCATTAATTAAAATACATGAAATCAAACTTTCAGAAACAAAAAAAAAATCCAGAAAATCAAACTTCTAGAATCAGAGGAGTATCCGTTATCATTAATGATGAACTTAATTCATTAGATCCCTATAAATACTTTTTTTTTGCTAAGAAGATCCCTATATAAATACTACAAATAACAAACCCTAGAAAAAAAAATTAGACTTGGTCTGGATATTTATTTTCATCCAAATTGGTTCTTTCCTATACTTGAAAAATATGGCAAAAAATTCTCGCATGGTTATTTTTTTGGTCGTCGCTCTTGTTATTGCACTTCGTAAGTATAATATATATGTAACAATGTCTGTTTTAACTGCAAATGAGCCTAATTAATTACAATATCGTATGTTTTGTCAATACAGATGTCTCTATATCAGATTCAAGAGAGATGAAGATGCAAGAGAAAAAATATCAGAGTGATAAAAAAAAAGACTCTGCTTTCAAAGCTAACCAGTTTGGAAGGTGCGAGAAAGATTCTGATTGCGACAAAAAATGTTTTGCGTCGTGCGAATTCAGAAAATGTTCAATCAGGCACACATGTGAGTGTACTTTATGTGCACACATGTGAGTTCACTAAATGTAAAGATTAAAAATATCGTGGAAGCTATATGGATCTAAAATAAACGTTAAAGGTTTTGTTTTCTATTACACTATGTTGGTTAACAAAATTCGAATGAGTTTGGCTGGTATAATCTGAAAAAAAATATATGGTTTTCGCCATCTATGCGAGCTAAATAATAGATTTTATTATTATTATTAAGGATAATCATCTATCAAAATTTTTATGATCATTTCTTACAATTATTTTCTATAATTATTTTCTACGATTCTCTCATTTATTATATGATTCTAAAGTTCTATTATATATAACTCTGTAATTCTCATCATATAAAATAATACAATACAATATTTTTATATTCAATATGGTATCAGAGCGGATTTTGATTCCGAGTTTTGATCTAACAATTAAACTCATTTTTATTTCTAAATCCTATGCATTTTTTTTTAAAAAACTGAATCTTTCCACTATATGTCGCCCATCTTAAGATGATATGCGGTCAAGTCGGTTATGACTTCATCAAGCTATGCTTCCACACGATCAATGTCATCCAAGTTGATCATTTGTTTAAATCGATAATAATTTCTCCTAAGCAATATGCCTCCTTAAGCCTCCGCATACATGTTCTTTGAGGTGTTCCAATCACGGTAAATCCGTCCAACTGCATGGTTCAAGCACAATATGATTCTTCTTCCTTCCCATCAAATTTGTCTAAGATTCAATCTCAAGCCATTATTTCCGTCTTCACTTCATCTCCGACTTGAGTTTGAAGAGGTGTATTAAGGATAATCATTTATCAAGATCTTTATGATTACTTCATACAATTATTCCCTATAATTTCTCTCTATAATTTTTTCATTTATTGTATGATTCTGTAGTTTTATTATATAGAGCTATGTAATTATCATTATATAAAATAATACAATACAATATTTTTATATTCAATAATTATTACTGCCATTGCGACAAATTCAATTCCAATTAAATCACATGATGAGTTGGTGAAAAAGGTTAAGAAGATGATAAGTGTTGATTTCTTTTTTTTTTGTCAACAAGTGTTGATTTTTTTTTTAACTTCTATATATATTATCATGTTGAATAAACATAATACGAATGTAATATATTAGATATTGCAGGAAGAAATAAAGAGTAAAAACTATATGAACCATTTCACGGAATCGTCTCTTTAGCCAATTTGTCTACCGTTTTATTAACATTTTTTTGATGTCCATTCAAACTTGATTTCATCAAAAAATTTGCTCCAGTCCTATGTTTCTTGAATCCAATTGTACACACCAAAATTCAGAGTTTCTTTACGAAGCAGATTGATGAGATTTTTGCAATCTCCTTCAAAGATTATCTGTCGATATCCATGAGCCCAACAGCTTTGTTCACTACAAGAAAACAGGTGGAAATCCGACGAAAATTCCGACGACTTTCCGACGGATTTCCGACTAACTTCTCATCCGTCGGAAATATTAACCCGTCGGAAATCCGTCGGAAATTCCGACGGATTTCCGACGACAATAATCCGTCGGACACTTTTCGACAGATTTCCGACGACTTTTTGACGCATTCTGATGTTGCCGACATACTGCCGACGGATTTCCGACGACGTTCATCCGTCGGAAATTTCCGACGGATTTTCGACGGATATCCGACAGATGCCGACAGATGCCGACATCGATAATATCTACTTTATATCCGTCGGAAATCCGTCGGAAATCCGTCGGAAAATGGACAAAATTTTCCTTATAAAAACGTTTCCACCCTTCATTTATAATCACAAAAAAAAAAAATCTCTGTTATCTAATTCCTTACGAAAATATCTTCTTCAAATCCTTATAATTATTTTCGATCATGGATGGACAAGCCTCATCAAATTCCGGACACGGGCCTAGTTACGGAGGAATTCAAAAAAGGTCTACAGGAATTCATGGCATTTGCGGGTATGCAGAAGAAAGCAAAAAAAACCGGTAAAATCTATTGCCCTTGTACCAATTGTGGGAATCGTAGATTTATCGTGATAGATGAAGTATGGTCACATTTGTATTGTCATGGGTTTATGTCGGGTTACAAGATTTGGTATTATCATGGAGAAAATGATACAATGGTGGATAATTATGCTAGTACTACTGAACATTATATTGGGGATAACACTAGCTTAGAAGAACCCGCAATGGAAGAACAAAGTACTGTAGGTCATGTTCAGATGGTGAACGATGCATTTCGTGAAAATATACCATCGGTTGCTGAGTATGGAGATAGGGGAGAAGAACCTAATTTAGAAGCTCGGAGATTCTTTGATATGTTAGACGCTGCTAAACATCCGTTATATGATGGGTGTAGAGGTGAACATTCCCCTTTATCAACTGCAACAAGGATGATGGGTATAAAGATGGATTTCAATTTGAGTGAGGAGTGCGTGGATGCAATCGCTGATTTTGTGAAAGAAATTTTGACAGAAGATAATCTTGCACCGGCATCATACTATGAGATACAGAAACTTGTTCAAGGTCTAGGACTGTCGTATCAGATGATAGATGTATGCATAGACAACTGTATGCTCTACTGGAGAGAGGACGCAGATCGTACGACATGTCGTTTTTGTTGCAAACCTCGGTATAAGGAAACAGGTGGAAGAGTGCCAGTGCCATATAAACGGATGTGGTATTTACCGTTAATAGAGAGATTGAAGAGGTTATATCAGTCAGAGCGCACAGCAGGAGCAATGAGATGGCATGCAGAGCATACAACAGATGGACAAATCGCCCATCCGTCAGATGTAGGAGCATGGAAACATGTCTGATCATGAACCCCTCCAACAAATCTCCGTAGGTTTGGGTTCAATCGAGCATTCCCTTGAGGTCGACCTTGTCGTTGATTTCACCATACAGTCAGACGATCGAGTATTTGAGGATTCAGAAGAAGAATTTGACAAATTTGGGGAACCTTCCGATTCAGGAGAATCAGATTACTCATCATCGGATTGACAGTAGTTTTAATTATAAAATTTGCACCGTAAAATATGTACATATATTTGAACTAGAATTGTAATGTGTAATATATCAGTTATGTCGAAGTTTTATAAAGTTAGACATTTGATTAAGTGTAACAAAATCGGAATTTTGCAACAAAAAAAAATATTATAACTTCTATATAAATTCTATATAACCTATTTTATATACATCATACAAGTGTTTGTAAACTTTTGCCACAAAAAAAACCTATACCCTATACCCTAAACAAGATTTTTAAATATCCGTCGGAAAGCCGTCGGAACTTTCCGACGGATTTCCGACGGATTAAGCTGCCTCGGATAAAACCTGGGTTATATCCGAGGGATTGATTTTTCAGCCGATGCAACTGAATCCGTCGGAAATCCGTCGGAAATTTCCGACGGATTCAGTTGCATCGGCTGAAAAATCAATCCCTCGGATATAACCCAGATTCAACTAAATCCGTCGGAAATCCGTCGGAAATTTCCGACGGATTTCCGACGGATTTTTAAAAATCTTGTTTAGGGTATAGGGTATAGGTTTTTTTTGTTGCAAAAGTTTACAAACACTTGTATGATGTATATAAAATAGGTTAACCTTGTATACACATCAAGAAAATGTGTTATATAGATTTTAAAAATTTTGATGGAAGTGTTTGTATAAGTTATAGTATAAGATATAGTTGATTTATGTGAAACGATATGTTTTGATGTTGTATAATTTTTAAACTAATGCAAACTCTTTAATATTGATGAACTTAATATATTTATTGAATGAAACATGTAAATAACATGTCCCTAAATCATATAAAGAAACCCTAAACCCTAAACCCCAAATATACCCTAAATCCGTCGGAAATCCGTCGGAAATTTCCGACGGATTTCCGACGGATATGAAAAAATAGAAACGTGCTTGTTGACTGACCAATCGACAAACATGCAAGGAATATACCTTATCCGTCGGAAATCCGTCGGAAATTTCCGACGGCTTTCCGACGGACATTGATATTTTCGAGGAGACCGCGGGAATATCAACCGCGTAAATGAAATTATTTTTCAAAATCCGACGGATTTCCGACGGCCATCGAATTATATCGACGAAACGTAAGTTTTTTTCCTTATTTCTCTCATCTTCCTCTCTCTCTTCCGTCGCTTCTTCTTCCTCTTCTCTCAAAATTTCCCTAAACGAAAATCTCTTCTTCTCCCTCTTATCTTCTTCTTCTTCACAATTTCAGTTTTTATCTTCAATTCCTCAATTCTTCTCCAACAAAACCATGTAAGTTTAATTAATTCCTTTAATTTTGTTTTATATCATTTTAGTTTTAGGGAATATATTAGTTAGGTTGTTAGAATTTTATTTATGTGAATTGTTAAGTGGTTATAATAGAATTTGTTATTTAGAATAATATTAGTGTTATGGTTTATGTGTTTAGATTGTTGATTTAGAATTGTTAGATCTAGATATTGTTTGAATTTTTAAAAATATTTGTATATATTAAAATCGTTTTTAAAATATTGTTTAAGTAATAAAAACGTTTAGAATATTTTTTAAGTAATAAAAATCGTTTTTAAAATATTTTTATATATTAAAAACGTTTTTAATATATTTGTTAAGTAATAAAAATGTTTTCATAATATTTGTATATATTAAAATTGTTTATAAATTTTTTTTTAGTAATAAAAACGTTTTTATAATATGTGTATATATTAAAATCATTTATAATATTTAAGTTGATGTTAAATTTTTTTTTAATTTGAAAAACGTTTTTATAATATGTGTATATATTAAAATCTTTTATAATCTTTTATAACTAATAAAAACGTTTTTAAAATATTTCTATATATTTAAGTTGATGTTAAAATATTTTTTTAATAATAAAAACCTTTTTCAAATATTATTTTAGAAATAAAATTGTTTTAAATATTTTTTTTAATAATAAAACGTTTTCTAAATATTTTTATATATTAAAACTGATTTTAAAATATTTTAGCAAATTTTGAAATTTTTTGAAATATTTGAATTTTTATTAACTTTGAATTTTTCGGAAAATTTGAATTTCCAGAAAATTTGAATTTTTCCTAAATTTTTTCCGGAAATTTCAAAAAATTTTGTAACTTTTGAATTTATTGTTAATTTACTAACAATTTTACCGTTTTCCGCAGGGGTCACGACGAAGTTTTTCAGTTGGGAGGCGCCAACCAAGGACGCCGTTCTCGGGGTTCTCGGTGTACGCCTCCTCCAGGACCAACGAGCTCGGGAACTCACATCCCTGATTCCCAGCAATCCGCTGCTCGGAGCCACCTTGAGATCGAGGAGCTAGTCCGGCAGCATAACCGGGGCCATTGCATTCGACTCGACCCGAAGTTTGAGGACGGCACTTGGTAAGAAAATTTGTGTACATTATTTCAATTTATTTAGATTTTTAAACTTAACATATTTATATATTTTCATAATGTTTTCAGATTTAAGCTGTCGACTCAGATCACCAAGTCGATATTACGGATGCTCCACAACATGTTGGACAAACCGTACAAGAAGTATTCGGACATGCCTGCCGAGGAGAAAGACGTGTGGCACCGGACTTTCGCGGTACGTTCTTTATTGATATATTATTTATTTTGAATTTCATTTTGTCAATTTTTCTTTTTGATATGTAACAAATTTTTTAAAAAAATTGTAGCAAGATTTCACGTGGGACTCTCATCATACGCGCGAAGTCATTGACACATTCGACAAGTATGCCGCAAACTCGTACTCGAAGCACATGTACGAGTGGAAACAGAAGTGGAAGCAGAACAAAGACAAGCCGAAGGACCTTGACGACGACGTCTGGAAAGGCTTCTGTGAGTACTGGAGTAGGCCTGCGACAAAAAAGACCTCCGTGCAACAGTCGAAGAACCGAAATAGCCAACGAGGCGGGAAAGGGGTCTACATCCACAACGCGGGCGCAAAGACCATCGAACGGGAAGCGATGGAAATGGTAAGTTTAATTTAAATTTTTTATTGTTAATTCTGTTTTTTATATTTATTTAACTTAACAAATTTTCGCAGACGAGAGCATCTGGTTCCGAACCCGATTATCTTCAACTCATCGAGAATAGACACACCAACAAGAAAACCGGTCAGATACAGGACTTGGGGATGCGGGATGTTGTCGAGAAGAGCAAGAAGACGAAGCTGGACCGTGAACTATCATCGCAGCTCACTATCGAAGGATCGTCGTCCTCGAACTCTTTGTCCCGGGAAGAGATAAACCAGATTGTACTTGAGGTAAGTTTTAATTTCATTTCGTTTTTTTTTTTTTCGTTATTTATTTATTATCGGTTTTAATTATTCGTAGCAAACCCGGCAAGTGAAAGGTCGATTCGCTGGGTTAGGCACCCTTCCGACCCAGGAATCTTCTTCCTCGTTTCCTCGTTATCCTTCGGAGTACCGGGTAGAAATCGAGAGGCTCACCCAAACGGTGAAAGACCGTGACCAGCAGGTTGAAGAGCTACGGACGGAGCAACAGACTACCACCAAGAAGCTCTCCTGCTTGGAGAAGATGATGGAAAAATGCTTCCCGCATATGTTTCGGGATAATAATCCCGACGACGGAGATTCTCCAACCGTCTAAATATTTGCTTTTAATGCTTTTTTTTTTAACAATTTATTTTAATGTGTAATGACTTTTTTTAATTTTGTTTAATGAATTTATATATTTATTATTTCTATTTTTAATTTATATTTCAAATTTCTATAATTTTAATATATAAATTTCCAAAAAATAAATAATTAAATAAAATTCAAAATACCAATTCCGTCGGAAAACCGTCAGAATAAGTTCCTGTAACATCCCGATTTCTTGTATATGCGGAGAGGCTTATAAGAATTGATTTGGCTACCTATGACACCAAAGTGCACTTTGCTTTTCCGATCACTTGCCCGAAAGAACTCCAGAGTTAAGCGTGCTTGAGCTGGAGTAGTTTAAGGATGGGTGACATTCCAGGAAGTTATTCGCGGTATCGTGTGAGTGAGGACAAAACACGGGGAAAGATCACGTGGTGATTGCAGGGTCAGTAAACAAGTATTACAAGCCTCACGGATTAACGCACCGGCCGTCGGACAAGGGTGGGGCCCACGGGCCGAGATAAGGCATGGGGCCCACGGGCCGAGAGAAGGCATGGGGCCCACGGGCCGAGAGAAGGCATGGGGCCCACAGGTATGGGTGGTCGGGGCGTTATAGTTACCGTCGTAAATCCTTCGGAACCTATTTCCGACGAAGAACCGACGGACTTCCGAGACAACTTCCGATCAAATTATCCGTCGTAACTCCGTCGAAAATAGTTACCGTCGGAAATCCGTCGGAAATATCTTCCGACGGATTTACGACGGACTTCCGACAAATTCATTCGATAATCATCCGTCGGAAATTCTGTCGGTAATATATCCGTCGGAAATCCGTCGGAAATTTCCGACGGATTTCCGACGGCATTTACGACTGAATACCCGTCGGAGTATCCGTCGGAAATGCTGTCGGTAATCTATCCGTCGGAAATCCGTCGGAAATTTCCGACGGCATTTACGACTGAATATCCGTCGGAGTATCCGTCGGAAGTCCGTCGAATATCCGTCGGAACGGACGCGGTCGGAAATCCGTCGGAAATGTCTGAGGGCTTTCCGACGGCAACAAGCCGTCGGAAATTTCCGACGGATTCCGACGGATACCATATTTCCGACGAACTGTAACCGACAGCTTAAATCCGTCGGAAATACCCCTGTTTTCTTGTAGTGGTTGCCATTATCAATGCTTGAATTTCACCTTCTAAAGCGTTATTACAAGTGTTGATTTGTTATCAGGCAGTTATAGTCGGCGTTTGATAATAATTACGAAAATCGTTTTCTATTGATTTATGTCGTTTTGTAATGGTTGGAAGTTGGAAACGCTCTAAATAAAAAACTTATTCTTGTAAGCGTTTGTGGTGGGATGTTTTTTTTAAAAAAACATTTTTTAATATGGAGGGTGCGTGCATGCATGTATAGTGAAATCACCAAGGAATGCCACAATGGACTCCATAAACTATTTAATCTTGTTCACAAAAAAAATATTAAACACAAAACTAATCACCAAGGAATGTCACAAAATTATTTAATCTATGTTTATAAACACAAACTCAATTAAAACTCTTTCTAAATACATGTTATTACCAGTGTTCAAGAAATCGGCCTGCTGCCTAGGCGGATACAAGCTGCCCCGATTTTAGAAAAATCGGTTTCATTAGACGGAAGTCGGGTGAAGCGGCGGTTAGGCGGGCTAGGCGGAATTTTTTAATATTTATTTTTAACCTACCAAATATGCGATTATAATCATCATTAATGTCAATTTATATTTAAAAACTCTAATTTTCTCATATTTCTTTTACTTTACTTTGAAATAAGAGCTTTTATTTATATTTTAACATTTGAAATATTTTACATTTTTCTACATATATGATTTATATTATTTTATTATGTTATATATATATATATATATATCTTATAATAAATCGCCTAGACCGCCTAAAATCGCCTAGGCTTCGCCTAGACGTTCTAGATGCTAGGCGGAGGGTTGCCGCCCGCTTAGCGCCTAGCGCTTTCTTGAACACTGGTTATTATTATCATTGAGAAGATCTTCCTAAGACAGTAAAAACAAGAAATACGCATATGTTTATTTTATTTATTTTTTGAAGAAAAATACTTATATGTTTATGAGACTAGGCATTAATGAGTACAAGTACAAAAGCCATTAAAACACATATAAGAACCCGAGACACATGAAGCTTTCATACGAGGATCACAATCACTCGTCAACTTGCACGTCTGAGCATAACTCAGCGTTTTTAAGTTGTCCATTTTCGCTTGGCGAGTCAATGAAACGCTACATTGGCATTGATTCTTTACACATATAGCTGTGCCGCTCGAGCAATGAAGGTATTCGCAATCTTTAGTTGTTTTGCAAGGCAGAAAAACCTGAGCTTCGGCTGTCGGAATACTCACCATCGTTGCACCTAATGAAGCACATCGATCCAATTTTTTGTTTTTATTAAAAAAACGTACATTTCATGTTCAAACTTTTGAATAATTAAGTATGTGCTTAAGTAAAAGACTTTTTTGTTCCCGCACAACAATGCTTAAGTAAACGACTAAAATGCTTGTTAGAGATATTAGAGAGACTTACCAGCGATAACGAGCGCAAGGAGGAAGAAGAATTTGATCTTTGATGCCATTTCTTAATTATGGCATTGGACCTATAAACTTTCAGAATTTATAGTCTCTTTGAACTTTATAGTCTCTTTGAACTTTCAGAATTTAATATCTATCTTTTTGTATCCATTGACTCAAATCTGTAAGGAATTTCTTGCATTAGATAGAAAAGCATTCTACAGAATTTATTTAGGAAAGCCATATAAATTTATCATGACTATATAAAGACATCTATACTATTAAGGATATTAAAGAAAAGCATTCTGCAGAATTTATCTATCATGACTTTTTGTAGCCAAACATATTTTCATTAAAGATATTTCTTATAATTTAGGATTAATTGAGTGTATATGGTAGGTTGACCAAAATATTAGGTAAGTGTTATTAACTTTTTTTTTGTAAATTAAGTAAATAAGAAAGAGAAAAAATGATTAAACCCAAAATATCCTTTGTACTTTTTAATATTTACATAAATGCCATTGGTCTGAAACTCATTTTCTGACAGAAGAATCCGGTGACACTGTTCATCAAACGGCCGGTGGTACTATTCATCAAAACTCGACGACCACTGTTCATTACCAGAAAACACATATTGTTAGCATTGTTAACATTGTCATGTTAAACCAGTTATCATTGTTATCATCGTTAACATATAGTTAGTATCGTTAACATTGTCATATTAAACCAGTTATCATTGTTAGCATCGTTAACATATAGTTAGTATCGTTAACATTGTCATGTTAAACCAGTTATCATGTTCATTTTTATGAAATTGTCATGTTAATCCAGTTATCATATAATAAATTATCGCGTTAATCCAGTTAACATCGTCAGTGTTATCGTCGGCGGCCGGTGTTATCATCGCCCACCAGTGTTATCATAACACCGCTGGTGTTATCGTCGCCCCGCTGGTGTTATCGTAGCCCGCCGGTGTTATCGACGCCCGCCTGTGTTATCGCCCGCCGGTGTTATCGCCGCCCGCCTGTGTTATCGCCCGCCGGTGTTATCTTCTTCTTCTTCTTCTTCCACTACAAGAAAACATGGTGTTTTTCGACGGAATTCAGACGAAATTAACATCCGTCGGAATTCCGTCGGAAAATAGTACCCGACGGAAATCCGTCGGAAATTTCCTACAGATTTCCGACGGATGTTATCACCCTTTCGAAAAACAAAAAAAAAATTGTTAAGTAACATCCGTCGGAAATCCGTCAGAAATTTGTTAAGTAACATCCGTCGGAAATTTTCCACGGATTTTCCACAAATTAGTGTAATTTCGTAAATCCGTGGGGAATTTTCGACGGATGTTATCACCCTTTCGAAAAACTAAAAAAAAAAATTGTAAGTAACATCCGTCGGAAATCCGTGGGAAATTTTCCGACGGATTTCCGACGGATGACCAAAAAAGTGGTTTAGGGTATAGGGTTTAGGTTTTTTTTTGTAGAAATTATAGAGAAACAATTGTATGATGTATATACAATAGCTTCAACTTGTCAAATTTCAAAATAAATGTGTGTTATATATTTAATAAAATTTGATGGAAGTGTTAGTATAAGTTAAAGTATATACAATAGCTTCAACCGCCTAAATAAAATATTTAGGGAATCCGACGGATTTCCGACGGATCCATCCGTCGGAAATCGATATATATCCTAAATCCGAGATGGTTCTTCTCATTTCTCTCTTATATATGATCTCTCTCTCTCTCTCTTCCGATCGATTCTCTCAACTCTCTCTCCATCTACTTCCGATTTCTTCTCAACTCCCCCTCATCTATCTCTAATAATCATAAATCTAAACCAAAGCTTCATTTCTAATGGATCCAAACATGTAAGTCTCTCAAATCCCTTTTGTATATTAAATTTCATTGTTATGTATTGTTGTTTATTGAGTATATGATGATATTTAGTGTAAATTTAGATTTTAGGTGGTTAGAAAATAGGATTGGAATGAGATTGGTTGTTGTTAGGTTTGTTAAATGTGTTTTTGTGAGATAAAAAACAGTATAACAATTTTTTCGATTTAAAAAAAATGTTTTTGTAATTTTTGAACTTCTAAAAACGTTTAACAAAATATTTGAAATTTAAAAACGTTATTTTGGGAATTATCTACCAATCCAAAACATTTTTCTCATTTTTTTAAGATTAGAAACGTTTTTTAAAATTATCTAGCTATTAAAGACATTTTAATATTTTTAAAAATTATGAAAGTTTTAGAATTTTAAAAACTTTTTTGAAAATTTTGAATATTTTAAAATATTTGAAAATTTCAAAAATTTAGAATTTTTTATGAAATGTTTATGATTTTTTTGAATTTTTGAAATTTTTTGAATTTTCGGAAGTTTATAAAAAAATTCTAATTTTGTTTTGAATTTTTTTGAATTTTACTATTCAATATATTAACGTTATTATTTTTTTCTCTTAGGAATAATGAGAGCTCTCTCCGTTTGGGCTCCAATGGACGTAATCGTTCTCAGGGTACGCCTCGTAACGATTTGCTTCGTAGTACAAGGACGAAATCGACAGACCATGACGCGAAGGTCGAGGAGTTAGAGTACACACACAACTCAACCCGGGAAGAGCTCACATATATGAAGAAGATCATGAATAACGCCTTCCCATCTCTTTCCAAACTAAGTTTTTTATGTTTTTTTTTTATCACATTTTATGTTTTATGATTTTTTTTTTGTTTAATGAATTTATTAATTAAGAAATTTTTATATTTATAATTGATTTTTATTGATTAATTAGATTATTATTTAATATATTTAAATTTTTTGAATTAATAATTAATAAAATTAATTTAAAAAACGAAATTATTTAGTTTCGTCGGAAATCGTCCGTCGGAAATCCGTGGAAAATACATCCGTCGGAAATCCGATGGAAATACATCCGTCGGTAATTTCTGACGGATTTGCGACAGAAATCAATTTCCGACGAGTTGGAACCGACGGCTAAAATCCGTCGGAAAAATCATTTTCTAACGGAAACTGCCTGTTTTCTTGTAGTGTTCTTCTCTTTCTTCTTTCTTCTGGTTCTTATTTCTTCTCCGACGAGAGTAGTTAATCATGAGAGATAAATGGTCATATGTAATTAGTTAGAAGGTATAAGGATAAGTTGAACATTTTAATGTGAATAGTAGATGTTGTACTGTGTCAAAAAGGGAGTGTTAATTTTGATATTATTAAATCATATAGGATGCAATTACTCTATAATTTATCTATACTATTAAACTTGTTGGCACACACCAATTATTTTGTAGACAATAAATTAGAAAATAAAAAAACTTGGAAAATATTAAACCATATTAGAGTTTAGAGATTTTAAGTTTGAAATATCAAACGAGATTGTTTAAATTCCGATAGATTTTCTGATTTATGCCTAAAATCATAATAATATCAAATCATACTAGATTTTTGAGATTTTAAGTTGGAAATATCAAATTTTATGCGCTTTGGTTCAATTTTTTCTAAACAAAACACATTCACCAACAAAAATGGCTCATAAATCATTTGTTTTACTATAAACCATTATACTAAATAAACAAAAATATATAAAATTTAATTAAATTTTTGGTTTTACAAAAATTTATGTTATAAAAATTCATCCGCCCTCATAAACTTTTTTATGTTATAAAAAAATTCTTTTATAATACATTAAATCTATGAAAAGAAAATTGCCCCGCGCAGTTGCTTGCGCGGGTTAGAATCTACTTACCATTAAAGCTAGGAATTACAGAAAATAAAATCTACTATGATTTGCCTTATATTAATTTAATTTATAGGTGGAAATGATTTTCTGAAGAAAAAAAAATCTATTATAAAAACGGAACTTATTGATTTGGCGAAGAATACCTTATATATTTTATTTTGGTGACAAAAATATACTTTTAATAAAACTTATAAGAACTCTAAATATACTTTTAATACATCTTATAACAAAAAAAATATACATACTTTGATTATTCTGTGAACTCTAAGTAATGAATAAATCTTACAAATTAATTAATAGAACTTGGTACCTTTTTTTGTATGTGCAACAGTGGTAACTAATACTTACATTTTGAATTTTCAAATACTTTGGGTTCTGATTACATGGGAACGGCATATTCCCATATGAACTAATCAATTCCTGATTAGTTTACACGATTTATTGATCAATACCATAACACATATGAATTATCTAAATATTTGAATTTACTAAATGACCTTTAAAAGCACTAATCTTCTTATATATAAATAGAAATATAATAAATTAGACTAAACGACCTGGTTTTGGTCTAAGTGCCCAAATCAAAACTCCAAAACAATGTCAAAAATTAAAATATCTAGATAGTTCATGTAGTAAATTCAAATACCTAGAATTCTAGATAGTTCATGTGTATTGTGGCATTGGTCAATAGGTCATGTATGAATAATCCTGAATTTATTAATTCATAGGGGAATATGATGTTTTCCCCGATTACATGGGTACATGTTTGTGAGAACAAACTGGAACTGCGATCGAGGAGAATTGAGTTAGATTTTTATACGGTGTTCAATGATTTCATAATAAAAAAAAGTTATGTACAATTATGTACATTGTAAGTAAAATTAGTATAAACATGAGTACATAATACTTAACTAGAGATTTGGTGGTTGGCCACAATTTTATGGACCGATCCGAACCAATTATGTCAAAGTTGGACCCGTTTAGTTTACAAAACCGGACGGGACATAGACTCTTAAATCTTATAATTAAGACGATTAGTGCTTTTAAGGAAGTTTATATAGAGAGCTCAGCACCAAGGCATGTTACAAAGGACTTCCTAAACTGTCGAACCGTTATCTTTCTAGTCATAGATATTTTAAAGAAATCATCATAAGATAGCAAAAACAAGAAGCTTACAATGTTTATAATAAAACTGGAATAGAAAGAAGTGTGCAACGATTAAGTAATTGGCATCAATTGGTGCAAATACAAGAGTTTTCATAACACATATAAGAATGCGAGACACATGTAAATCGCATACGAGGATCACAATCTGTCGTTAACTTGCATGCCTTCGCATAAACTATCGGGTTTTTTAAGCTGTCAATTTTCGCTTGATGAGTCGATGAAATGCTACATTCGCATTGTCTGTTTACACATAGAGGTGTCCCGCTCGAGCAGTGAAGGTATTCACAATCTTTAGTTGTTTTGCAAGGAAGAAAAACCTGAGCTTCCGCGTTCGGAATACTCACCGTCATTGCACCTAATGAAAGTACATAGATCCCCCAAAAAAAACATATATATGTGTATGTTCAAATTTCAAATCCAGTAAGTACGCTAAAATAAAAGTTGGTTGCCATAAGGATATAACCATTATTGGATCATCTTCTTGATTTAAGTTTGGTAAATTAGAGGGACTTACAAGCAATAACGAGAGCGAGATGGAAGAAGAATGTGATTTTTGATGCCATTTCTTAATTATGTTTAAGTGTGTTATCAAAGGTGCGGATAATAGGCTTATCTTTGCTGTTTATTTATAGTCTCTTTAAAATTTTGGAATTTAATTGCAATCTTTTTTATTCAATATGACTTGTTGGCATTACATAGAAATTTTTGTATTTTACAGAATGTATATCAAAATGTAAATATTCTTGGTTGGTTTGGATGATTCTTTTGCGTTTAATGGTTGATTTCATTACCATAATTTTCTTATATTCATATTTGGTGCCATATCAGTTTATCATATACTAGATTAGGTCCCCGTAATACGTGGGTAAAATATAATATATTTAGACTATAAAATTAATAATCCGTATAATTTGATTTTAAATTAAAATTCTCGTTTAGTTTTTCAGATATTACGTTTTGTAATTCGCAATTAAAAAAAAATCAAAAATTGATTCATATCACCCATAAACAATTATTCTAAATAAATGAGATGATTCGAAAACAATTTTCAAATCTTATATAACTAAAACCTAAATCTAACTGATAAAACAAATAGTTTTTATAACAAATTGTTAATTTTATAATTTAATATATTATGAACCTTTTATATATATATATATATATATATATATATATATATATATAAATATTTTACATTTTTTGATTTGTGGCTTCTACTTGATTCTAAATTAAAGACAATACCTATAGTACCTTCTATTAATTCACATCTCATTACTTTTTCTAGTACTTTACCTTTTCGATTTTATTAGTTTCTATTTTTTTTAAGACAAGGTGTTTTTTCTTTTTTTACTATATTATTTTGTCTATTAAAAATAAATAAAAATTGGAAAATTTAACTATTACATTGACACATGCTGCGATCTTAATTAATAACAACACATGTCACAATCTCGTGAGTAAGATTTATCCTAAGTGTTATGTTCACGTTGACGGATTCAGCTTTATATAATAAGATTTGTAAAGATTGTTATAGCGGGAAATACAACGGTCAAAATTTGTAAATAGGAATAATCGGGGGACTTTGGCTTATCTTTAAAAAAAGAAAAGTGGAAGGACTATCGAGCAATAAACAATAAGTTTGTTGTTCGATGAGAACATACATGATATGAGAGCAATTTGGACATGGTTTTTGTGGAGTAAACTAGTTTAGTATTTCGATTCTCAAGAGCGATTTACAAGAACAAGAACAAAGAAAAGACAAATGTTTGAGTCTTGAACTAAGTTGTAGTTGAGAGTGGTGTAGAGAGTTGGATTTTGGGTCATTCGCTCCTTGCTCGTGTACTTGGTTTTACTATGTGATCATGCTTAGCATATTCTTTTAAGTCCAAAGTTTTGGCCGTTACGTTTAGGCGACTTAACTCACCGGTTCGAACGAGTCTTTGTTCACTCCCTTCCTGCTCGGTCCGTCACCTCATTTACTCATTCGACCTTGCTTGTCTTATTTGACTTAACCTAACCTTTTTACCATGAATTTATTAAACCCAATTTATTGAGCCGGTATTTTAACCCCCACAAAAATATTTCTATTTAAGCGAAGAATAATCGGAAAATACAATAATGTAAATTCACTATGATTTCTCTTATTAATTTTATGTTTTAGGTGGAAATGGTTTTCCGAACAAAAAAAAATCAATTAAACAAAAAAAAATCAATTAATAGTTACCTTATAGATTTTATTCTCGTGGGCAAAAATACTGTCAACTCTAAAAATATGAGTAAAGTTTAGAAATGAATTAAGAAATTCAATGATACTTTACATTTTATATATTTAAAATATTGGCTTGTGATTACATGGTTGAAGAAAGATTCGTTTGAGAGAACAAATGCGATGAGAACTGAGTTAGATTTTTGTCTTGTGTTTAATGATTTGAATTTAAAAATATTATTAGGTGATTACCGGCACTTTGTGCGGAGTGAAAATTAACATTAATTTTGTTTATTAGAATATGTGAATGTTTTGTATATAAATATAATTACAAAACATTTTATCAAATTTAAATATTTAGAATATTTATATTTTTTGATATAATTATACAGCTCGATAAAAAACTATATTAAACCAATTTGTTTTTTTTAGTTAAGTGAGATTTATTACTCTTATATTTTGGATATTTTTATAATAGTTTTACGAACCATCATACATCTTTATTTTCGATGTGAGACTTTTTAACCACACATATGTCTCCACCATTTGAGTAATTAATGTTCGTTTTTAAAAAATCGAATTATAATATTTATGAAAAATAGATTTTTTTATTATATGGATGATGTGATGATTTAGTTTTTATTTTTCAAATATTAGATCAAACAAATATGAGACAGAATATAATGTTAAAGAAATAATTAATATGATATACTAAATTTTCGATAAATATTTTGGTACCAAATGGAAGATATAAGATATTTTAATAAATTAAATAATTAATTGATATAAACTACAATATTTTATAACCAAATTAATGTGAATGAAATAAATTGTAAATAATCTAGTTATGTCTATTTTTATATTAGTCTTAAGAACTCTCTTATGATGACACATCAGCATGACAATGTTGTAAATCACATATCAAAGTAATGTTTATTTTTAAGAATTATTCTCAATTAATATATAAATGATTAAGTTATCATACATTTAGATATACACGACGTGAATTGAACAACCATATCATATAAAAGTAGCCAAAGGCCAAATACTGTGAGATGGATTGATTACCTATACAGTCTTATTTATTGGTAAGCTTGATCAGTACGTAGCAGCCCAAAAAAAGAAGAAGATAAAATTGTTAGACAAAGTGTATATAAAAGAATCATTTGGATTTGATTAAGAGGCCTAACCAGGAGCTAAAAGACAAATTAACTATGCAAATTTAGAGTAATCTTACTTCCGGAATAAACTCCCCAAATAAACATCACATTAGCAAAAGGATGAAAAAATTTCCATTGGATAAAGTTTCACAATTTATTATTCCATAAGAATAAACCACAATGAGTACTATATATCATATTTTCCCCACTAATAAATTTCAACGGTTTTCAATTGAAAACTAATTAGTGAATTGACTCATGTCTCTTATATACTATAAATATCATCAATTGTCTTTTATATACTATTTTACATCCCATCAAACTTCCAATGTGAGATTTCACGACTCTCGATAATAGTTTTTTCTAACCTATTTTGAACCAAATCCTACTCTAACATCGGCAACATGTCCTATTTAGATCAATAAATCTTGTTATGATACCATGTTAAGTTTCACTAGATCTCATATGCGCGGGATAGTTTTTTTAATAGATTTAATGTATTGTTTTCAGATCCTAAAAAACTCGGGATCCAGACAACAATCCAGTCCGAATATAGCTATAAAATCCGAGACTATAAAATCAGGTAAAATCCATAACTGTGAATCGTACATAATCGTTGACCCGGATGGATCATGGTTAAGTAAAAAAATATAGTGCAATCAAAGAGCTTCCTTTATTGTTCTTATTGAGTCATTTTGATTTTACAATTTGGTACTTTATGATATTCTTTCGTTTATGAATAATATTTTATCAACTACAATAATAATTATTTTGTCAGTTTAACATATTTTAGAGATGTATTAGTCTTCATAATATATATATATATATATATATATACATATAATTTCATTAATTATTGATTACGATCGGACTGTATAGAGCCGGGTCAACCAACAGATCTGATGACCCGAAGACTCTCTTGTTTGCTTCCCGGATCATATTTCAAAACATTAATTTAATATATTAAAATAAATTTTTATAACATAATTTTTTATGATTTAAGTTAAAATCAAAAAAATTAGCCAAAAACACGCAGACTTTACGTAAGTGATCTACCTAATATATGCAGACATAATGTAAGTATGCCGGCTCAAATTTTGAAGTCTGTCAAAATCACGTAAACTTCACGCAAGTCTGTCGATCATCCGCAAACCGAAAGTAAGTCTGCGGGATTAGTTTTTCAAATCTTTCAAAAACTTGTAGACTTCACGAATGTTTGCCAAGTGTATGCGGACTTGTAATCAATATACATGATCTGATTTTGAAGTCTAGCAAAGACTTGTAAATTTCTCCAAAGTCTATCGAATGTCTGCAGGCTAAACATAAGTCTGCGAGATTGGCTATTAAAGTCTACCAAAAACATGTATACTTCATGAAAGTCTGTTGAATGCATGCATACTAAATATGAGTCTACACTATTGGCTATTGAAGTTTGAAAAAAACTTGTATAGTACGTAAGTCTACCGATTGTTTGCAAGTCTACTGATATGTCTTCACAATGGTTTTTCAAAAACGAAGATGAACTCTACATTTCAGTTTTGAAGATTTAATAGTTGGAATTAAAAATGATTCTTGAAAGGAAGATGAACGTGTCTTCTCAATGGTTTTTCGATGAATTCTACATATGAGTCTCAATAATATTTTTTAAACATTATTTCCTTTTAAAATTAATATGTTTCCTATTTTTTAAACATTATTTCCTTTTAATATTTGTTTTATTACTATTGATTTAATTTCCTTTTTAACAAAATTCGTTTTATTAAGTTAATTAGTTGATTTATTTTAATTATATTTAAAAGTAAAAATAATGTATTAAGGATAATATAGGAAAAATATCTTCCCAAAATTTTGAATAATTTATTTTGGCTATTTCTAATATTTTTAAAGTTATTGTAGCAAATGTTCATTGGTATTATTGTCAACAGTTCAAAAAGTCTGCTAAACATTATTCATGCTTCTCATTCCACGCTTGTTAACGACGAAATAATAAAATAAACTGATATGTTGAAATTTTAATGTCAAAACATACTTCTTTTGCTGCTTTCTAATATACTATATTATCTAAGTCTTAAACCAAAAAAAAAAATTATTTAAGTCAGAAAGAAATATATAATGACAGAAATATAATAAATAAATAAATATTTTGTTTTATGATCATGGATGAAGAAACTAAGAGATTATATGTAGTTTAGTTTAATTTTTCTTTCAAAAATATTTATTTCTTACTACGAAATAAAAATATATTTTTCTTACAAAACCTTTTTTTTTTAACATATTTAATATAACGTTATAAGTTCTTGGACACTATGGAATTCATATGTTGCCTGTAGATTACGGAAAAGACGAATTAAGTTTCGAATAGAATTCATATTTATTTCGCTTTGAATTCAATTTTAAGTCAAATATTTATTTCATATGAAAAAATGAGTTCAGTTTTGGAGTCTTTGGATCAAACTCATTCAAGAAAAAGTAAAACTTTTTTAGTCAAATTAAGGTTTTGTTCTGTTGTGTATAGAAAAAAAAAGACTAAGTTTGCTATATATATATATTTTTTTTTTGAATTTTTTTAATCTTTTAAATACTAAAGCACAAGTCATTTATGCAATCAAATATTGACATGTGGCAAGTTTTCCAAAATTAAAAAAACCAACAATAAAATATAAAAAATGAACGTATCACAATTTCTCAAATAAACAATATTTGGCATTATCCATTTCTACGGAATCAAGATCTTTATAAGTTCCTCAAAATTTCTTTATAAATAAAAATTTAGTCCGTTTATTTGCCTTTCTGTGTGTCGTCTAGAATCTCTCATCCTTGCTGCGAGCCAATATCGATCACGGATCAATATTTTTTCGACTTCATCAGCATAATGTATAAATCATGTTCATGTGTGAGTGTGATGTGTCTAACTTTCAATTTCTCATTATTCTACGATATATTTAGAAAATATCGAAGAATAATCTTCATCTATCACACTATTTTGGTTCAAAAACATTACCTTTGACCAAAACTCTCCGAAATTTGAGTTAAAATTACTAATTTTCGTTTACTTCATAGTTGATATTATCGTTTATAACTTTTTTTTTTTTCAAAATAGTTTTGCAAAGTGTAGTTGGGCAGTTTGACGTGGAATACATTAAAGGCAGCGAGATGCTTCATGGAATACATTAAAGTTGCAAACCACTTGGCAACATATAAAATCTAGTCATATTAATCAATACATGCTGTCGTCATCTTATTGACTTAATCATCAATTCTCATAGGTGCAAATTAGTCTTACCATCTTTTAAAAGAAAACGCAATTGCAATTGAAACTCTATCCTCCTAAGCTTATATTATGTAGAACAAAGGCCATCAAAACACAAAAGACATTAATTAAGGTACATTTCAATCTCATAAGAGAATCACTATATCTATATATTAGTCTTCATCTTGCATGGCTTTAAATAATCTAGTTTGTTACGTTTTGCAAGATGACTTGATGAACTGATACAATGACATTCACTACAAGAAAACAGGCTATTTACGACGACAGGATTCGAATTTCAGCCGTCGGAAATCGATCGAAAAATTCTGACGGATTGTAAGCGTCGGAATACCGTCAGATATTTCCGACGGAATTCCGACGGATATATTTCCGACAGAATTTCCGACGGATAATGGACCAGAAGTTTGTGTCGGAATTCCGTCGGATGTTCGTCGGAAATAGTTTTCGACGGATTTACGACGGATAATTTCCGACGGACAATTTCCGACGGAATTCCGACGGATAAAGAATAAATTATCTTTTGAAATTTTTTATTTAATTAAATTTTTTTTTTTTGAAATTTATAAATCAGAAATATAAATTAGAAAAATTATAAATATTAAAATTCATTAATTAAACAAAAATAAAAAAATCATTACATATTAAAAAAAATTGTTCAAAAAAAAACCATAAAATAAAATATTTAAACGGTTGGAAAGTTTCCGGAGTCGTCGTCGGGATTATTATCCCAAAACATATGCGGGAAACATTGCTGCATCATCTTCTCTAACGAGGAGAGCTTCTTAGTGGTAGACTGTTGCTCCGTCCGTAGCTCTTCGACCTGCTGGTCACGGTCTTTCACCGTTTGGGTGAGCTTCTAGATTTCTACCCGGTACTCCGAAGGATAACGAGGAAGCGAGGAAGAAGATTCATGGGTCGGAAGGGTGCCTAACCCAGCGAATCGACCTTTCACTTGCCGGGTTTGCTGCGAATAATTATAACCATTAATAATGAAATAACGAAAATAAAATGAAAACGAAATGAAATTAAAACTTACCTCAAGTACAATCTGGTTTATCTCTACCCAGGATAACGAGTTCGAGGACGTCGATAGTGAGCTGCGACATTGAAACTTCACGGTCCAGCTTCGTCTTCTTGCTCTTCTCGACAATATCCCGCATCCCAAAGTCCTGCATCTGACCTGTTTTCTTGTTGGTGTGCTTATTCTCGATGACTTTAAGATAATCGGGTTCAGAATCATATTCTTTCGTCTGGGAAAATTTGGTAAGTTAAATAAAAATAAAAACACAAAATTAGTAATAAAAAATTGAAATTAAACTTACCATTTCCATCACTTCGCGTTCGATGGTCTTTGCGCCCCTGTTGTGGATGTAGACCCCATTCCCGCCCCGCTGGCTCTTTCGGTTCTTCGACTGTTGCTCGGAGGTCTTTTTCGTCGCAGGCTTACTCCAGTACTCGCAGAAGCCCTTCCAGACGTCGTCGTCAAGGTCCTTCGGCTTGTCTTTGTTGTACTTCCACTTCTGCTTCCACTCGTACATGTGCTTCGAGTACGAGTTTGCGGCATACTTATCGAATGTGTTGATAACATTGCGCGTATGCTGATAGTCCCACGTGAACTCTTGCTACAATTAAAAATATATATATGTTAAATTTCAAAAAGAAAAATTGACAAAATGAAGTAAAAAAGTAATAATAAATCAATCAATAGCTTACCGCGAAAGTCCGGAGCCACACGTCTTTCTCTTCGGCAGGCATGTCCGAATACTTCTCGTACGGTTTGTCCAACATATTGTGGAGTATCCGCAATATCGCCTTGGTGATCTCAGCCGACAGCTTAAACCTGAAAACATTATAAAAAGATATAAATATGTTAAGTTTAAAAATCTAAATAAATTGAAATAATATACAAAATTTACCTTACCAAGTCCCGTCCTCAAACTTCGGGTCGAGTCTGATGCAATGCCCCGGTTCGGCTGCTGGACTAGCTCCTCAATCTGAATGTTGCTCCGAGCAGCGGATTGCTGGGAATCTGGGATTTGAGTTCCCGAGTTCGTTGGTCCCGTAGGCGTAGACCGAGAACCCGAGAACGGCGTCCTTGGTTGCCGCCTCCCAACTGAAGTACGTCCTCGTAATCCATGTGGAAAACTGTAAAAACGTTAGTAAATTACCAAAAATTTCAAAAGTTACCAAAAAATTAAAAAATTTCCGAAAATTTGAAAATTTCCCGAAAATTTGAAAATTTACAAAAAATTTCCAAAAATTTTGAAAATTTTGAAAATTTACCGAAAAATTCAAAATTTACCGAAAAATTCAAAATTTCCCAAATATTTCAAAATTTCCCAAAAATTTCAAAATTTTACGAAAATTTGGAAATTTGGAAAAATTTGTAAGTTCCAAAAAATTATAAAAACAAATTTATTTGAAAACGTTTTTATTATTTACAAATATTATTACTTAAAAAATATTTTAAAAACGTTTTTAATATATACCAATATTTCAAAAACGTTTTTATTACTTAAAAATATTTTTAAAACGTTTTTATTACAAACAAATATTATAAAAACGTTTTTAATATATACAAATATTTTAAAAACGTTTTTAATATATAAAAATATTTTAAAAACGTTTTAATATATACAAATATTTAAAAACGTTTTTATTACTAAAAACATATTTTAAAAACGTTTTTATTATGTGAAAAATACTTAAAAAATATTTAGAAACTTTTTAAAAAAATCAAAAATTGGTTTTCTAAATCTACCAATTCTAAATCAACAATCTAATCACATTAACCCTAACACTAATATTATTCCACATAACAATTACATAACAAATTCCATTCTAACCACCTAACAATACACATAAATTGGATTCTAACAATCTAACTAATATATTCCCTAAAATCTAACAAGATCTACAAAAAAATAAAAAAGTTGATGAAACCTACATGGTTTTGAGAAGAGAGAGTTGAGGAATTGAAGAAGAAATGAGAAATTGTAAGGAAGAAGAAGAGAGAAGAGAGAATCGCTGAGGAAGAAGAAGAGAGAAGAGGAGAAGAAGAGTCGGAAGAGAGAGAGAGAGAGAGAGAAAAGAGAAATGAGGAAAGAAACTTACGCGTTTGTCGATATATATCGATTTCCGTCGGAAATCCGTCGGATTCCGAAAAATAATTTCATTTACGCGGTTGATATTCCCGCGGTCTCGAAAATACCAAAACCCGTCGGAAATCCGTCGGAAATTTCCGACGGGTTTGAAAAGATAAGGTATATTCCTTGCATTTTTGTCGATTGGCCAGTCAACAGGCACGTGTCATATTTGCCAGATCCGTCGGAAATTTCCGACGGATTTCCGACGGAATTAGGGTATATTTGGGGTTTAGGGTATTTTTTTATATGATTTAGGGACCCGTAATTTACTTGTTTCATTCAAAATATATGATATTCATCAATATTAAAGGCTTTGCATGAGTTTATAACTTATACAACATCAAAATCTATCATTTCACAACTTATACAAACACTTCCATCAAATTTTATAAATTCTATATAACACATTTTTTTGAAATATGACAAGGTCAACCTATTGTATATACATCATACAAGTGTTTGTAAACAATTTCCACAAAAAAAACCTATACCCTATACCCTAAACAACATTTTTGAATATATTTCCGACGGATTTCCGACGGACCAGTTACCCAGGCTAAAACTGAGTAAGTTTGGGTTATAGCCGAGGGATTCAGTTTTAGCCGGGGTAACTGAATCCGTCGGAAATTTCTGACGGACTCAGTTACCCCGGCTAAAACTGAGTAAGTTTGGATTATAGCCGAGGGATTCAGTTTTAGCAGGGGTAACTGAATCCCTCGGCTATAAATATGTATATATTTTTTTTGATTTCAACATTTTTGTTACAATTAGTAAATCAAATGTCTAAGTTTATAAAACTTCCACATAACTGATATATTACACATTACAATTATAGTTCAAATATAAGTACATATTTTACAATGAAAAGTTTTTAATTAAAACTACTCTGAATCCGATGATGAGTAATCTGATTCTCCTGAATCGGAAGTTTCCCCAAATTCGTCAAATTCTTCTTCTGAATCCTCAAATACCAGATCGTCTGCCTGTATGGTGAAATCAACGACAAGGTCGACCTCAAGGGAATGCTCGATTGAACCCAAACCTACGGAGCTTTATTGGAGGGGTTCATGATCAGACATCCCATGAACTCTACCTCTCGGGTTTATAGATGTGACTGTAACCCACGGGTCTTGCTTGTTTGTTAGCCGAGGATAGGGAATGTAGCATACCTACACCATGTAAAAATTTAACAACGGGAATGCAACAATACTAAATTAAAATTAACGTAAAAGAAAAACAAAACTAGTCTGCTTGTGATGCAAGTACAAATGGCTCGTATTTCTGGAGTTTCCTTCTGTTATGTAATGATGTAACACCAAATTGGTCGTGTCGCACACCGCTTCCTACTAATGGGTCGTTCCAGTCGCATAAAAATGCAACGCATCTTAGACCGAGCATTCCCGGGTACTGAACATCGAAAATCTCACGTATGACACCATATTATACAAGATCACATGACTGACTTGATACACCGTAATATGAAGTTGTCGCACTCCTATCATCCCAAAGAATCTTAAAAGCGTACCCCCGTGTGCTATACATCACATGTGACTGCACGGTTGCTAGTGGAAATTGCACAATTTCTTCTAACCACGTGGGAAATGTTTATCCGTTAGCCTTCTCTGTCGTGACCTGCACAAATAAAATAAAAAAACGTCAAATAAATCATTCATTACATATGATGATAGTTAAAAATAAGGAAATTAAAAGACTTACATAATCTCTTAACCAACGTCCGAACTCTTCCTGTTTGAGCTCGATTAGCTCGTCCTCTGTTTTGTCCGGAAATGCAAAACGTTGATAAGCCATATACATCCTGTGAGATTGAAGCAATTATCACGTTAGTACATATATATATAATCAAGAACCCAATAAGTAATTAATAATTTGGTTCCATATAATACCTCTCATATTCATCAACTCCATCGCAATTTGTGAGAATATACATATGCAAATGCTCTCGCTCCTGTGGTGAAAGTCTCCGCTTCTTGCATTTTCCACTAAGTCGTCTAATCTCTAAAAATATATGAGGAACATCGACCGGATAGAAAGGTAGTACGCCTCCGTCATCATGTCGAGCTGCTCTACGACTCTTTGTTTTGACTTGTGATGGAAAGTAGAACTCGGCAAAATGTGAGGTTTCTTCATTGATACTCTGTGCGACGATAGAACCCTCCACTCTGGTCAAATTTTTCACCTTGTTCTTGAGATGAAACATATACCGTTCGAAAGGATACATCCCACGGTACTGAACCGGGCCCCCAAGCTCTGCTTACCGAGGGAGATGAATTGTTAGATGTTCCATAACATCAAAGAAGGAAGGCAGAAATATCTTCTCCAAATTACAAAGGATTACATGTATATTATCCCCAAGATTGCGGATACCGTCTGATGTAAGAGAGCGAGAACATATATCTCGGAAAAAGGCACCAATCCCTGCAAAATATGGATAACAAATGAATAATTAAATAATAAAGTATATATTGTGTAAAGTAGTAACAAAATAATTTCATGATTGTACCTGCAATTGCTTCGTGGACATTACGTGGTAGAAGACATGCAAAGGCAAATGGAAGGAGGCGCTGCATCACCACATGACAATCATGACTCTTCATCCCAGTAAACTTCCCTTCTCCATGATCAACGCAGTTCCGAAGGTTAGATGCGTATCCGTCCGGGAATCTAACACTTTTGGTAACCCAGTAAAAAAACTCGCCTTTGAAGGTTCATCAAAACGAAAAGCTAGCGAAGAATTTTTTAAAAAAAATTAATGCAATATTTTCAGATTTTGGTCAGACCAGCCGGTCCGGTTATAGCAAATAACCGTAAATTGGACATATTAATCGTTGATCCGGACGGATCATGGTTCCGTAATAATTCAATCAGAGGATTTTCTTTATTGTTTTTATTGAGTCATTCAGATTTTACATTATAGTACTTTATGATCTTCTTCCGTTTGTGAATAATATTTTATCCAAAAACAAAATTTACTTTGTCAGTTAGACATATCTTTTTTAAACATATTTTAGTGATTTGTTAGTTTTTATACATATATATATATATATATATATATATATATATATATATATATATATATATATATATATATATATATATGTGTGTGTGTGTGTGTGTGTCGTGTATAAATATAATTTCATTAATTGTAGATTGCGGTCGGACCGCATCGAACCGAATTAACCTATGGACCCGGTGGCTCAAAAGACTATTCGGTTTGCATCATGTGTTGGATTTCAAAACATTTATTTAATGTATTAAAATAAATTTTATAACATAAATTTTCTTTTGATTTAAGTTAGAATTAGAAAATATAGCGGAATTTAAACAATTTTGTCTGATATTTTCAACTTAAAATCTCTAAAATCTAATATGATTTTCATCCGACTTAAAATTTTAATCCACATTGAGGGCGAGTGACAAATTTTTTTTTATCTTTTATGGTTTTTTTTATATTGAATGGAAAGATATATTTATGGTATGACATGTATGATTTAAAATTAATTATCTTAGCTATCCAAATTTTCTGATCCATCTTGTAAACTTTGTTATTATGTGAATTTAGATTACTACACAATCAATCTATATATTTATGAGTGTTAAAGTGATAATCTGTTTTTTAATATGCCTCAAATCAGCGTACTACATTGGATCTTTTGATAAACTAACCGGTAAAAGATGGCGATTATAAAAACATAACCCTAACCCGTCCATTATATTATCGTATAATATAAATATTTACTAATTTCAAATATTTGAATTTTTAAGATGATTGATTATGATAAAAAAATTACAATAACATATTTGTTTATCATATGTGTTATTATGGAAATATTATTTAAATTCGAATATTTATATTAAATCTAAATTAATATATGATTTATTATTTTTGAAGATAATAACTAAATTTTCTGATTTTTGGTAAATAATCTAACCTATATTTAAGAAAATATAAATTAATATAAAGTATTTTTTTAAATTTTCAGAATTAAATTAAAATATAAAATATAACCAAAATTAAAACTTTTGTGATGTCAATGGTTTATAAAATTATGGTTTGTATTTGAAATTTTATCTACAAAAAATAAATTTTTAATTGAACAAAATTATTCTGTGTAGAACAAAGATAGTTATCCACAAAAATCTAAAGTTTAAAATTTATACAAGATATGAATAGATTTACATGCATTTGTTCCTGTTTGGATCTTTTGACAAACCAACCGGTAAAAGATGGCGATTATAAAAACATAACCCTAACCCGCCCATCATATTACCGTATAATATAAATATTTACTAATTTCGAATATTTGAATTTCTAAGATTACTGATTATGATAAAAAAAAATACAATAACATATTTGTTTATCATCTGTGTTATTATGGAAATATTAATTAAATTCGAATATTTATATTAAATCTAAATTAATATCTGATTTATTATTTTTGATGATAATAACTAAATTTTCTGATTTTTGGTAAATAATCTAACTTATATTTAAGAAAATCTAAAATAATATAAAATATTTTAAAAATTTTTGGAATTAAATTAAAATATAAAATATAACCAAAATTAAAATTTTGTGATGTCAATGGTTTAGAAGATTTTTATTTTTATTTGAAATTTTATCTCCAAAAAATAGATTTTTAATTGAACAAAATTATTCTGTTTAGAAATAGAGATAGTTATCCACAAAAATTTAAAATTTAAAAGTTATTCAGGATATGAATAGATTTATATGCATTTGTTCCTGTTTGGATATTTTGACAAACAAACCCGTAAAAGATGGCGATTATAAAAACATAATCCTAACCCGCCCATCATATTAACGTATAATATAAATATTTACTAATTTCAAATATTTGATTTTTTAAGATCATTCATTATGATAAAAAAAATACAATAACATATTTGTTTATCATCTGTGTTATTATTGAAATATTATTGAAATTCGAATATTTAGATTAAATCTAAATTAATATCTGATTTAATATTTTTGAAGATAATAACTAAATTTTCTGATTTTTGGTAAATAATCTAACTTATATTAAAGAAAATCTAAAATAATATAAAATATTTTTTAAAATTTTCGGAATTAAATTTAAATATAAAATATAGCAAAAATTAAAACTTTTGTGATGTCAATGGTTTTGAAGATTGTGGTTTTTATTTGAATTTTTTTTCCAAAAAATGAATTTTTAATTGTACAAAATAATTCTGCATGGAAACAGAGATAGTTATGCACAAAAATATAAAGTTTAAAAGTTATCCAGGATATGAATAGATTTATATGTATTTGTTCCTGTTTGGATCTTTTGACAAACAAACCCGTAAATGATGGCGATTATAAAAACATAACCCCATCCCGTCCATCTTATTATCGTATGATATAAATATTTGCTAATTTCGAATATTTGAATTTTTAAGATGATTAATTATGATAAAAAATACAATAACATATTTGTTTATCATATGTGTTATTATGGAAATATTATTTAAATTCGAATATTTAGATTAAATTTAAATTAATATCTCATTTATCATTGGTAAATAATCTAACGTATATTTAAGAAAATCTAAAATAATATAAAATATTTTTTAAAATTTCGGAATTAAATTAAAATATAAAATATAACCAAAATTAAAATTTTTGTGATGTCAATGGCTTAGAAGATTATGGTTTTTATTTGAAATTTTTATCCAAAAAAAAACATTTTTAATTGAACAAAATTATTCTGTATGGAAACAGAGATAGTTATCCACAAAAATTTTAAGTTTAAAGGTAATCTTGGATATGAATAGATTTATATGCATTTTTTCTCTTTCGATATTTTTACAAACAAACTCGTAAAAGATGGCGATTATAAAAACATAACCCTAACCCGTCCACCATATTACCGTATAATATAAATATTTACGAATTTCGAATAGTTGAATTTTTAAGATGATTGATTATGGTACACAATACAATAACATATTTGTTTATCATCTGTGTTATTATGGAAATATTATTTAAATTCGAATATTTAGATTAAATCTAAATTAATATCTGATTTATTATTTTTGAAGATAATAACTAATTTTTTTTGTTTTTTGGTAAATAATCTAACCTATATTTAAGAAAATCTAAAATAATATAAAATATGTTTTTTAAAATTTTCGGAATTAAATTAAAATATAAAATATAACCAAAATTAAAAATTTTGTGATGTCAATGGTTTAGAAGATTATGGTTTTTATTTGAAATTTTATCTCCAAAAAATGAATTTTTAATTGAAAACAATTATTCTGTTTGGAAACATAGATAGTTATCAACAAAAATCTAAAGTTTAAAATTTATCCAAGATATGAATAGATTTATATGCATTTTTTCCTGTTTGGATCTTTTGACAAACAAACCCGTAAAAGATGGCGATTATAAAAACATAACTCTAACACGCCCATCATGTTACCGTATAATATAAATATTTACTAATTTTGAATATTTGAATTTTTAAGATGATTGATTATGATAAAAAAAATTATTATAACATATTTGTTTATCATTTGTGTTATTATGGTAATATTATTTAAATTCGAATATCATAATGCTATTTTATGTCCAAACAGAAAAAATGAAAATAAATATATTCTTATCAAATTTTAATTTATATTAGTTTGGATTTTCTTACATATATATTAGATTAATTATCAAAAGTCACAAAACCAGTTGTTTCTTTACAAAAATAATAAACTGGATATTAATTTAGATTTAATTTAAATATTCAAATTTAAATAATATTTTCCTAATGACGGACATGATAAACGATATGTTATTGTATATTTTTATCATATTCAGTCAGCCCAAAATTTTAAATATTTGAAATTAGTAAATATTTATATTATACTGTAATATGAACGAGCGGGTTAGAATTATGTTTTTATAATCATGGTCATATTTAATACTAGAAAACCTTAAATCTACAAAAACAAACTATATCTAAACACAAAAATAAATATTTGTCACTTATTAGAAAATTATATCTATAAAACAAATTATACATAAATACAAAAAACCTTATATTACAAAATTTGGTAAACAAAAATAAAAATTCTCGTGTGGACGCACGGAGTAGAATCTAGTCTAATCTATTAAAATAGAGTGTTATTTTGTGTCCAAACAGGAAAAAATGAAAATAAATATATTCTTATCCTGAATAATTTTTAAATTTTAGATTTTTGTAGATAACTATTCCCTGTTTCCAAACAGTTGAATTTTGTTCAATAAAAAAATTATTTAATTAATCTGATTCAATTAAAGATTAATTTATTTACTTAATTAATATCATTATATATATTAATTTAATTCGTAATTACAAAAATTCAGACTATGCCAGAAATTAAATGAAAATTTTAAAATTATAAATAAAATCGATTATTTCAAAAATTTGTAAATTAAATATTTCAAAAATAATTTAAATTTTATTATTATTTTGTTACAAAATAGTATTAATTATTTTGAATTTCGATTATACCAAATAATTTAATAATCAAAAAATTTTGAGTGATACAGATTCAAAATTTACACTTTTCATTGAAAGATAATATTAAATTTTGAATTTAATGTAGATTTTCTGAGATTTCATCAACAATTGCAAACAAAATAGTCATAATTAATAACAAAATATGTTTACTTCTAAATTTAAATCTTTTTAATACAATCAGATTTATAATTGAATATTTTTTAAACTGAAAAATAAATATATTATTAATTAGATTTGCACAACCATAAATTTGATCATTCATATGGACAACATTCGGTTACTAATACAGATTCAATATTTGTTATTTACATATATAAAATGATTAATATTTTAAAAATCGCACAATTTTAGGAATTTTTAATTTAGAATTAAATTCGAAATGCAAATCTAATTAATCTTGTTAAGATTGTCCAGATTATGTTAATATTTTTTTATACTAATAAAGATTTATTAAAAAATTATTATCATAAAATATAAACCAGAAATGGTTATTCTATTCAAATTCAAAATTATGAATTCTACCACAAGTAAAATTAAAAAATATACATTTTTTGTCCAAACATGAAAACCTTCATATTAGGCTATTCTTTAATTGGATAACTACTATTCAAGTTGCCAAACAAGTCAAATTAATACAATATTAATAAAAAAATTATTTTAATTTATATTTAAAAATAATTCCAAAAATTCAAATTTAAATTTAGATTAGTTTGGATTTCCTTATATATATATATATGTTAGATTAATTATCAAAAATCACAAAACCAGTTGTTTTTTATAAAAATAATAAATCGGATATTAATTTTGATTTAATTTAAATATTCGAATTTAAATAACATTCTCATAATGACGGACATGATAAACGATATGCTATTGTATATTTTTATCATAATCAATAGCCTAAAATTTTAAATATTTGAAATTAGTAAATATTTATATTATACGGTAATATTAACGGACGGGTTAGAATTATGTTTTTATAATCGCGGTCATTCTCGGATTAATATGAATGGACTAGTTAGTATTATGTTTTTATAATCACGGTCATATTTAATACTAGAAAAACTTAAATCTACAAAAACAAACTATATCTAAACACAAAAATAAATCTTTGTCACTTATTAGAAAAATTATATCTATAAAACAAATTATATATAAATACAAAAAAAAATATTTCAAAATTTGGTAAAAAAAAAAAAAAAAAATTTGTGCGGACGCATAGGGTAGAATTTAGTTTAGATTAAATCTAAATTAATATCTGATTTATTATTTTTGAAGATAATAACTAATTTTTCTGATTTTTTGTAAATAATCTAATCTAACATATCCAGGATATGAATAGATTTATATTCATTTTTTCCTGTTTGGACACAAAAAGTCACTCTCTTTTAATAGATTAGAAAATTACAAATATGCCAAAATATATATCAAATAAAATATCGATACTTCATCTATTACTTTTCTATTTGAATTAACTTATTATATTATATAAATTTATCCTTTTTAAAGCATAAAAGAACAAAAACAAAAATCACGTTTTATGCTAAAAAAAATATTTTTTTATATAACTTAAAATAACATATGATTTTTTTTTTTTTTTGGTACCATGTGATATTTAGGCGGATTAAAATAATCAGGAGGTCTTCTAATAGCGTCCAGACAAATATATATGTTTTAAATTTAAAATATATACACCTAAAAATTCATCCGCTTAGACCCGCCTAAATGTCCGCATATATATGGCTAGACACATTCATTTAACAAGAGGCTAGCAAGTACGTTTTAGAGTATTTAGACCATCTGAATTGGTGAGACATCATTTTATCAAACAAAAATATTAATTTTTTTTAATTAAATAATTAATTTTAAAAAAAAATTGAACCAATTATAAATCACCACGTGTGATTTGGGTATCTCAACTTTTTTTTTGGTGTCTCACCTCAACCATCTCTCTATTGTTTTTTTTTTTTTGAATAGAAGGTGTCTCGTTAATGCATATACTCTTAGATGGTTATAAAATCCATCTAATATTACATACGACTCCAAATGAAATAATACGTATTGTCGATTTTTGTTTTTTGAAATATAATATTTATTCATCTATAAAAAGTAATTTACAAATTTTTTGGGAAAGCAGTTCTTAATCAAAACTGGAAAACAGAGAAAAGCAGAGAGATGCTTCTGCATGCGAAGCATACATTGTTAAGTTTTATGGGTTTTCAACTTCCGATGTGGGACAATCTTCACACACTCCCTAGAGATTAAGGCTCATGGCCCATTAACCTCTACCTAATCCCAATACCTCCCCTCGAGATAATGGTTCTTCTAGCCATTAATCTCGACAGACCATCAATCCTCGGGTCGAAGCGGTCGGGCCTTCTTCTGGGCCGGATTACGGGTAGTGTATGTTCGGGCTCTGATACCATGTTAAGTTTCTTGGGCTTCCAACTCAAAACCAATTGGCAATGAATGGATTTCCCCAAGTCCCTTATATATTACTCAATGTCCATTCCCACTTCCGATGTGGAATAATCTTCACACACTCCCTAGAGATTAAGGCTCATGGCCCATTAATCTCTATCTAATCTCAATACCTCCCCTCGAGATAATGGCTCGACAGACCATCAATCCTCGGGTCGGGGCAGTCGGGCCTTCTTATGGACCGGATTACGGGCAGTATGTGTTCGTGCTCTGATACCATGTTAAGATTCATGGGCTTCCAACTCAAAACCAATTGGCAATGAGTGGATTGGTCCAAGTCCTTTATATATTACTCAATGTCCCTTCCCACTTCCCACTTCCGATGTGGGACAATTTTCACACACTCCCTAGAGATTAAGGCCCATAGCCCATTAATCTCTACCTAATCCCAATATACACATCATTGATTTAGCCAAACTAAGTATGATTATTTTTCTTTCTTTTTTGGGTTGATTTTTAACCATATTTGTTATATCCATTCATAAATTTTGAAGATACAAATTCGATTTGATATTATACCGTGTATAGCTCATAAAGTTTTATTTTTTGACAAAAAAATGTATTTACTTTATGGATTCTCAAAAAATATTCATTGATGATACTTACAATTTGATTAGTTTTTTCTTTTAAAAAAAATTGGCTTTTCATTGCATTGACAACAAACACAAATTATAAGGTCAGTGCATAAACAAAAGACTGGGTTATTAGAGAAAATTCGTCTTTAAAAAATACATAAGCTTTTCCCACAAAAATGAAAATTTCTCAAAATATAAATTCTTTAAACAATTTGTACTAGCATAGTAGTAACCATGTTGTACCGACTTGGCCATAAACTCAAATGTTCATAAATTTGAACCTCTCTTGCAACAAGATTTTTTGATGTCCTTGTTTTACTACATTGACCAAAGGTCCAGAAAACAGAATTGCCCAAAAACTATCTTATTCCATTAATGCATCAGAAGTTTTCATAAAAACTATGCGATCTCTCTTTAACAAGTGCATAATCCTTCCATACAATAAGGCCCTGGTAATCCTTTGCAATGCACAATCTTCCTACAATCTTCCTCTAAGTCACAAGTCCACATTTCACACTTTCCTACTCTTCCATGACTACACCATATGCCGTCGCATTCTTCTTTCGATCCGCATATTGGCACATTGCGAGGACTCTCAGTCTCTGCTTTTGATATATTGGCTACAAGCAAAATGACTGCGCCTACATGTTAATCAGTGAAATGGTTTCGTAGTTTTAGATATACGTAAATAGAGATATAGAGACAAAAACTCACAAGATAGCGTAAAGGAGAGGAGGATAACGGATGTTGCTCTCGACGCCATTGTTTTTTAGATTAGAAGGAGAAAATGATTTAATTTTGAATTTTGTTTTTGAATTTTCAATAGAATGATTATATAGGTGTTTGATTGTTGGAACATTTCTTTTGGTGTTCAAAAAATGTCCATTGTTTATTAGGTAACCAGCTCTATATATATAAACACATTTCATTTTATGGTGATATTTAAAAATAAAATTCATAAGATGCATGTTTAAGTATGTTTCTAAAATCTTGAAGGTTTTCTAATATTTATGAAAGAGTTTGAATATTATACTCAAAGAGTTATATGACCATTTAGCCATCAAAAACATTCTATGCTTGGAATGGAATTAATATTACATGATTTGGTTCTAGGTTTGGGGGATTACACTGAACCTCCTGATAATCAAAAAAAAAAAGAGTTTTATGACCATTTAGCCATCAAAGAAATTCCTCTAGCACCTACAAAGAGAGCAACATATATAAGCCAATGACTGAAGTAGTTCATGTTTCCTTGCAATTTTGCTCCCAAGAATGAGTTTTCATCTCGTATATCCTTTTTTCTCAAACAGAAATCTGGAAATTCCCTCTTTTAAAATGAATTTTCTTTTGATTTATTTTTAATTTCAAAAACATGTGTTTTACTTTGTTACCCTAGCCAAACTTACAAAATTACAATCTATATCAGGATTTTATCCACCCACCCAAAACCTATCGGATCTAACCCGATTGCTCTTCTTTTTTTGAAATCGATCGACTCTCGACAAACTCAAATCGACAAATCACACTCTTCTCCCGAAATCAAAACCGTTGATAACTGTTTTAAAGTGGTCACAAATGGATGGATTTCAGTTCCCGAAAATTCAAACTCATCAAATCCCTAATTTTACTCCTCATTTCAAATCGGAAATCTCCTCTTAACTAGGGATTTGATCAATGCAGCCGAAGACGAGGGGAGGATATGACAGGTCGAGAATTTTAAAGTGGTCACAAATGGATGGATTTCCGTTGTGAATCGTAGTGAAAAGTAAATGCAAGTATATTATAGAGGATTCGAGAATATTTATAATGTGGGATTCTGGTGCAAGTATATTACTCCCAAATCGTGTTCGATCGATAACCCGTGTGTGCACGAAGATGACTAAGACAAGAAGGGGAAAGAAGAGGACAAAGATTGCTCGAAATGAAGACGTAGAAGAGACTCAAGATGGAGATAGGGGTTCAGATCCGGTTGTGGAAGTTCAAACGAATGAAGAGGTAGAAGAAGGAGAGAAGGAGCGATCTCCGGTTCGGACAGACAATTGGCTGGGGAACGGCGTCCAAGGACTCCAATGGTTGTTATTTGGAAATTGTAGTAGTGTTTGATTTTATCTTCAGCTTTTGTTTTGTAAAACAGGTATATGTAGACGTATAACTGGTCAAACTGGTATTACTGATTAAAGTCAAACTGGTCAAACTGGTATTACTAAGCAACAAAACGTATAAATGGTCAAACTGGTATTAATGATTAAAGTCAAACTAGTCAAAATTGTATTACTAAGCAAAGAACGTATTGTTTTGTAAAATAGGTATCTATAGAACTGGTCAAAGTGGTATTACTGATTAAAGTCAAACTGGTCAAACTGGTAATACTAAGCAAAGAACGTATAACTGGTCAAACTGGTATTCCTGATTAAAGTTGAAAATGAAAAACAAATTATTTTGATTTTACAAAACCTAAACCAAAATTACTCAACAGACTTATTGGCGTCGTAAACGTCATAAATAAATATTACAACATGTATTAAGTGGGAAATTGCGAAATTATATCATATTGGGTTGTTATGAAGTAATCTACACAATATAGTCCTTATACTTTTAATGTCATTTTGTAAATAATAACCAACTTAGGATGAAAAAGTTACAGAAATCTAGGTTTAAAACATATTAATGCATAAAACACTCAGAATTATATTTTTATCGACTTAAATCAACTGTAAAACTAAAAAAACAAATTTTAAGGATAGGTAATACTAATTAAAATTGAAAACACCCAAAGTAAAACTATTGGGAACTTTCGTATAACTACTATATTCTGTATAATTATGTGTAAATTTGGCGCACGTGTGAGTAAAAGACGGCGCACGATTTTCTTTTTTGCGATTTTTTTTTTAATATTTTCTGAAAATGAGTAAGAGCATTTTCGTCTTCTCATATTTCATTAAAGATAAGGGATATAGGAGATTAGTTAGGGATATAGGAGATTTTGAAAATAGAAATATGGAGTTTTGAGAACATGGCTCCCCAAGAATTCATAAGCCAAGGGACCAACAAGTGCCATGTAGTTCGATAAACCGGCAGAACATGCATTCAAAACCCCGGACCACGATTATGATGGAACTCGTTTTTGACGAAGTGGTGTTGACCACTTTCCGGTGAGTTTCCGAGCGAAGACGTTCGTCGGAATGACCAGATTTTAGACACGATAGAATCGTCGCCGTGAGCACTATAGCATAGTGTAATCACATGTCAAAATCGGAGTTATTGTGAATGAAAAATAGAGTCTCAAAGTTTTGACTAAGTGTCAAAAGTGTTAAAATCTCACATTCGATATTTGGGTTTGGATTTGTTAATTGGATATTATGTCTATTAACTTATTATTTTAGCCCAATTAAATATTATGTTTTGACACAAAAAGCAAATCCATTTTGAAGTATATTATTGATTTTGAATTGATCAAAATATAATATCTTCTCCATTCAATTACATATTCATGTCATAAGTTACAAAGTGAGTAATTCTCCTTTATCGTGATTGATTTTTGAATTGAAATTCTCCATTAAGTCACTTGTTTCAGTTTTGGCTAATATAAAAACGTGACAATGACACTCATTATAGAGACATCCAAAAAACACAACAATCTCTCTCACTCTTTTCTCTTCTGTTTTTCTCTTTTGAGTTTGGGAGTATAACGCATATACAAGATTCGTCAGATTTTGTTATTGAGTGATGCATAACAAAAGAACCGTTGTATCCTGTGATTCTGATTGCATCAAATCGTCACACTACGGGCAATTAAAGAATTAAAGAAAGAGTGTGTCACCTCCGCACAAACCATTCTTTATTTATCGTATTTTAGTATCGATTATCGTTTATTAATTATGTTTTATATCAATATATTTTTCAATTATTTAGTTTTGCCATATCGTTGAAATCGTGGTTCTACAGTCTTAATTCTTTAATTTTGTTATTATTCTAACAAAAAGACTGATTAATTGTGAAGCTTTTGATAAGAACATATATTCAATCTAGCCTATCGTTAAAATCGGATTGAAATTGCAGTTAATTTTAAACGATTTCTAAAAACGTTGTATACGGTTTCAAAACCAATAATCAACACGTTTCGGCGAACGTTTTATAGCAATTCTCGCCAAACGTTTTTTGAATCAAACGTTTTAAATTTTTTGAAACGATAACGGATTTGCGATCTGCTGCATAGCGTTTCTGCGAATCGTTTTCGATTCTAAAACGGTTTTGTAAACGCTTATCTTAGCGATACCATGAAACGTTTAACCCTAAAACGATTCATTATCAAACCTTTAACGTTTCCGTGAACGCTTCTAAAAAGCGAATTTGCGAAACGCCTTAAACGCTTCTACCAAACCGTTTCTGCGAACGCTTCTAGTTCTAGGCGAGTTTGCGGAACGATTACTGCTTTTACGCACTACCCAATCTGGTATTGCATTGTTTTTGCAATCGTGTTTCATTAAAAGCGTGTTTTAGTCGAAAGTTGGTTATTGTTTCGATTTGTTCTTACCGAGTTAAAGGCTCCGGTTTAGTTTTAGTCAATTGGTTTTGGTTCTGCACTTTGTTATTTAATTAGCAAAAGAAATCGAAACATTGATATGCCTTTGATTTGGCTTTTTCCAGATTAATTATGGCTGGAATTGTTTGAATAAATAATTTATGTAATTTATTTCAATTGTTTAAATTACATTATGCAATCGAAACATTTTTATGCCTTTGACTTTGTCAATGTATTTAATTAAATTGTTAATTTTTGAATTGATTAATTCTGGAAATTTTAGTATAATTATTTATTGCAATTTCTTCACATTTGTTTAAGTTGCTTAATATTTGTTTAACCTTTAAGATCCGCAAAAGCTTCTTAAAGCTATGTTCGGTTTATTTTAGATAACTCGTAACTTCGAACATATCATTCACAAGCAAAAAAAAATGTGAAGTGTGCGTACATACCAAACTAAAAAAAAAAAAAATTGTCACCCCAGACCAACATGACTGAAACAGACACTCGTAGTGTAGTTGTAGAAGTCAACATGGTTGGGAACAATCGAATGGAATGGTAGCATTACATTGCTACAATATTGATGATATATATTTTAATATTAATTGATGATACTTACAATTTCACTAGTTTATTTTTAAAAATGGCTTTTCATTGTGTTGATAACAAACACAAATTATAAGGTGAGTGCATAACCAAAGAACAGGGTTATCAGAAAAAGATCGTCGTTAGAACATACATAAGCTTTTCCCACAAAAATGAAATGATCTCAAATTATAAAATCTGTAAACAAATTGTACTAGGCTACTAGCATAGTAGTAAGCATGTTGCCATGTTGTACCGACTTGACCATAAACCCAAATTTTGAACCTCTCTTGCAACAAGATTTTTTGATGTTCTTGCTTTTATACATCGACTAAATGTCCAGAAAACAGAGTTACCCAAAAACTATCTTATTTCATTAATGCGTTAGAAGTTACATTAAAGACCATACGTTTCTCTTTAACAACTGCACTCTCCTTCCATACAATAAGGCCCTGGTGAATCTTTGCAACGAACAATCTTAAAACAATCTTCCTGTAAGTCACAAGTCCACATTTCACACTTTCCAGTTCTTCCATGACTACACCATATGCCATCGCATCCTTCTTTCGATCCGCATATTGGCACATTGCGAGGACTCTCTGCATTTGATAAATTCGCTACAAGCAACATGACTGCGCCTACATGTTTATCAGTGAAAAGATTTCATAACCATATGTAGACAGGTTTCGTAGTTTTAGATTTACGTAAATAGAGTTCTAGAGACGGAAAAAAAAAACTCACAAGATAGCGTAAAGGAGAGAAGGAGAACGGATGTTGCTCTTGGCGCCATTGTTTTTTAGATTAGAAGGAGAAAACGACTTAATTTCGAAGTTTCTTTTTGAGCTTTTAATATAATGATTATATAGGTGTTTGATTGCTTGAACATTTATTGTGGTCTTTGAAAATATTCCATTGTTTTCTCATTGAATTTCATAACTGTCATGTTAATGAACTTCTTTTAAGACATTGAATTTATTGTGTGGCGTTACTTATTTTACAATAATAAAAAATTTCTTTCCTTAATCTCTTTCATTCCGAAATTATATTAAAATATTACCAAATATATGGTAGGCTATTGGATGTTGATGGAATTTAAGTATTTAACAGATTTGGAATTGCACTAACTAAGAGAATAACTGAAAAAACAATGAATTAGTTTGAATTAATTAACAAGATCATATCATATTGATAAATTACTAATTATAGGCTGGTCAAAGATCCGTTTCCTTGAATATCATGAATTGTGTGGCGTTACTTATTTTAAAATAATAATAAAATTAATGAAACGTTTGCTATTAATGTTTCTGAAGAAAATTTAGGATCGGCTTTGAACAGTGGGAATACTTCAAATACACAGCAGTCAGTCAATGGTGAACATCGGTTTTTTTGTTTTTTTAATATTTTGAAAAAATATGTGTATATTTTATCCAAACCTTGTTATCCAAATTTTTGTTGGGCATGTTCCTTGGTCATATTTTTTTTTTTTTTTACGTCAAAAGTTTCATATATTATTAAGATGATTTAAATAGGGTGGCCTCAGAGGCCATCCAGATCAAAATCAAAAAGTTTACATGGGAAAAGATAATACATCGGACTTGAGCCCCTTTTACAAAAGTATCGGCACGGACATTGAGAACACGAGGAATAAAAAAAATATCAAAAATAAACAAAAATAGAACGTAAATGATTAAACTCATCAATTTCTGAGGCCAAAGCAGGCCATTCTTCTTCTTCATTGATCACCTTAACTATCTGTAGGCAATCTGATTCAAAATGCATCGCTAGTACTCCTAGCTGCAAGACGGTCTTCATGGACCATAATAAGGTATTGAATTCGGCATGAAGGGGGATAAAGTTCTTTCTTTCGCAAAGGCGCCGAAAGTTCTTCGTCCGTTATCTAGCTCGATTACACAACCACCCCCAAACAGGGCATCATTGGATGCCCATGAGGCATCTATTTGGCATAGAGGTCTTGGGCCACTTCTCTCAACTCCTTGGGGTGAGGTCGGTGGGGTGACGCTTTCTTCCCCTATTTGCGAGGCCACTTGTGCAACTTTCCAATTTTCTGCTTCGTGGATGGCGAGTTGAAGAGTGTCGACGGGGGAGACATCCTTGCCATTAAAGGCTTTTTCATTTCTGGCCTTCCAAATATACCAGATTATCCACGGGAAAGCCTCTAGATATTTTTCCATTACGCCTCCCTCCTTTGCAAGCCAAAGGAGATAATCAAAATTTCTGTATAGAGAATCACTCGGAAAAAAGCCCGGACTGGATGGGATCCCTGAAAGTGCCCAGGACTGGATTGCTGGGGGACACTCGAAGAGGATGTGGTTTATAGATTCCACCTCCGCTCCACATCTCGGGCAAAACCTGTCAGTGCCGCAGTGACGATGTTCCAGGTTGCTACAAACGGGAACACACTCCGAGACTGCCTGCCACAGGAAATGTTGGATCTTCCTTGGTGTTTTCAAAGTCCAGACTTTTCTTTTTAGAGGTGTAATACTGGGCTCGAGGATCTGTTGCGGGCCTTCTTCCTCTTTCAGCTGAATTGCGAGTGCATAACCTGATTTTACCGAATAGATGCCAGACTTTGTATGATTCCAACAGAACACATCTGCCTTATAGCCTCGGCTTGGCTTTATACTCCGTATTAACGGGATGTCTTCAGGGGCGATTAGGTTCTGCAAAGTCTCCAATCTCCATTCCTTGGTATTCTGGTCAATCATGTGTCCAACATAGAGAAGCGGGTCTCTGTATGCAATGCCATTATCTGAGGCTGGTCTAGAAGGAATTACTGGGATCCAATTGTCTTGCCATACTTTAGTATTAAACCATGATCCTATCGATTTTTTTAGACCGGCTTGAAGGAGACTACGAGAAGCCATAATGCTCTGCCACCCATAAGATGGGGAGTTTGCTTTTCCCACTTCCAATGGGGTTGAGTATCGAAAATATCTTCCTTTTAGAACTCGGGCGAGGAGTGAAGACGGGAATTGGATAAGATGCCATAATTGCTTCGCTAGGAGTGCGAGATTAAATTTCTTGAGATCACGAAAACCCAGACCGCCTTTATCAATAGGGAGACATATTTTGTCCCATGCTATCCAATGTAAGCCCCGATTATTTTGCTTGGTACTCCACCAGAATTTTGAGATAGCGCCTTTGAGTTTATTAATAATCTCCTGGGGTAGAAGGAAACATGACATGACATAGGTCGGGAGGGCTTGAGCCACTGATTTAATAAGGACTTCTTTCCCTCCTTTTGATAGAAATTTTGATGACCAAGAGTTAATTCGGCTGTTTAGGCGTTCTTGGATAAAGGCGAAAGCCTGTTTCTTCGAGCCACAAATCCGTTCGGAGAGGCCCATATACATATCCATACCTCCTTCCTTTGAGATACCTAGCGTTCTTTTGAGTTCAGTCTTAACCTCGGGGGCCACTTTACTTCCAAATAGTATGGATGATTTTGAGACATTTAGTTGTTGTCCTGAAGCTCTTCCATAGCAATTTATGATCATTTTCAGCTCTGCACATTGCATGGCATCCGCTTTACAAAAGAAGAGGCTATCATCTGCAAACAAGAGATGGGAAACCGCTGGGCTTGCTTGGCAAACAAGAGATGGGAAACCGCACATTGATCAATTTATGATCCTTTTCAATCCCGTTATACGCCCTTCCGCTTCCGCTCCTCGAAGCTGTGCTATAAGGGCCTCAGTAAGGATAATGAAAAGGAAGGGTGAAAGGGGATCTCCTTAACGAAGGCCCCGAGATGGGCTTATATTTTCCCTCGGCTCTCCATTCAGGAGGACTTGGTATGAAACCGAGGACATACACCATCGGATCCATGAATCCCACTTCGCATCGAAGCCCATTTTTAGCATTAGAGCTTCCAAGAAACTCCATTCCACCCTATCATACGCCTTATTCATGTCCATTTTTATTGCCACGAATTTAGATTTGCAAATCGGATTCGTTCGTAGGGCATGAAAGATTTCTTGAGCTACTAGGATATTATCTGTGATCAGACGTCTAGCCACGAAGGCTGATTGGGTCTCCGATATTAGTTTCGGGAGGAAACGCTTCAGTCGTTTGCACAAGATTTTGGAGATAATCTTATAGCTTACGTTGCAAAGGCTGATTCTAAACTATGTCATCTCTCTCGGCCTCTCTGTTTTCAGGATTAAACAGATATTGGTTTGGTTGAGGCGAGCATCAAAACTTCCCGTGACAAAGAAGTCTTTTACCAGATTGATTATATCTTTCGCTGTCACTTCCCAGAATTTCTGATAGAATAAGCCTGTCATCCCATCTGGGCCAGGCACTTTTTCGGGGTGTATCTCAAAGACTGCCTTTTTTATCTCCTCATTTGTGGGAGGCCGGGTAAGGAAGGCATTAATCTCTGGGGAGACTTGCGCGGTAACTTACCGGAGGGCTTCCTCAAAATCATTTGGATGCGACGTCGTGAAGAGATTCTGGAAATAAGATGTAGCTACCCTCTCTATACCATCTTCATCCTCTGCCCACGATCCCTCGGGGGTTTTAATCTTTGTGATTCTGTTTCGTGCCCGTCGATGTTTGGTCGTCCCGTGGAAAAATTTTGTATTCCGGTCTCCTTCCTTTAACCAAATAACTTGGCTTTTTTGCTTCCAATATAATTCTTCTTCGTGAAACGCAGCGCATAAATCCCATTTTATATTCAAGATCTCTTCACTTGGGAAGGAGTCGTCAGTTTGAGCTTGTTCGAGTATCCGTTTGATATCTTCGATTTTTTTTGCTGCATTAGATGGGTTCAATCTCTTCCATCTAGATATCGCTTTACGGCAAGACCCTATTTTCGAGTGGAACTCTCTCGAATCAGGGCCATCCGAGGATGCCCAACCCTCTACAATAGTTTCATTGAGTCCAACTTTGCCTAACCAACGTTTATCAAATTTAAAACCCTTTTGAACTCTGCCCGGTTTTGATTGGATTCTAGCCAAGACTGGCCAATGATCTGAGCCCCATAACTTAAAATACTCCACATTAGTGTGGGAAAATAAATGGTGTCATTCCTCATTACCAATAGCTCTATCTAGTCGACATTGGACTTTTCCAGATATCCTGAATCCGAGCCAAGAGAGGGAGTTACCCTTAAACGGGAATTCAATCATACCACAATTCGAGAGCATGGTTTTAAAGGGTAAGAACGATGATTCGGGCCGTTTTCGACCACCTTTTTTCTTGATTACTTGTAATCTCATTAAAATCACCAACCATAAACCATGCTCCCGTCCTTAAGAGGCTCATCCTAGTTAAACGCTCCCAAACATTTTCTCGGCACTTAACGACCGGATCACCATACACAAAGGTCATAAACACCTTTTTTCCATCGACCGTAGCCTCAATGTCGATCATACGGTTATTTGAAAACAAAATAGTAACCTCAAAAGAATCCAAATAAAAAAGTGTTAGTCCACCGCTTCTTCCTTCCGGTTCCACGGTGAACAATTCATTATAACCAAAATAAATTTGAAAATCTTGCATAAAAGAAAAAGAATTTTTGGTTTCTGAGAGAAAAAAGAAAATCAGAAACAAAACAGCGATGCAATTCCCACATATGCTGCCTTAAGCTCTCGTCCCTTGACAATTCCATGCGATCGTACTCATATTTTCTTATTAGAATCTGACACAACCTTAAATTTCTTACTTAACGCAGAAAGGTACTCCTCAACAGTATATTCACACAGATTCCTCATGGTGATGAACAGTACTCCGCAAGCATTCATAAAAAAGAAACGTAGCACAAAGCTAGAAAATAATCAAATCTTCGCCCAACAAAAACCGATGCTTTAGAATGACACAAATCAGATCGGAATAAAAATATTTGCGTAGAAGAGAGCTAGATGTGTTACCAATGCAGCTATCGTAGCAAAGAGCTAGAGATTCTGAGCAAATCGACAACCTCACGAACAAGATTATGGATCAAGAAATTGTTCGGATCTTAGCAAAATGCTAGAGAATGGTGAACGCTGGAAATAAAGGAGAACAACAAATACAGAGCCTTTGAGAATTGATCACACAAGCAGATCCTCGCGAAACCACACCATATTTTCCGACAAACCGAAGAAAATATCAACCAGAGAGCCACAAAACTTAGCAACAAGCTAGAGGAACAACACATTTCATGACTTAGAAAAACACTACAGATCGCACAAACACCCACCATTACAACAAATGAAACCAGAGATCACCACTAACCAACTACCCGACATAGAGAGAAAGGAGATGATCCTTGACAGGTTGCGTTAATGGGTCGGTGTTGAATCTTCACGAGCCGCCGTTGTATGGATCAGAGGTCTAGAGATCTAAATCTGTGAAAAGCTTCTCGCCGGAATTCACAGGCGGCGGAGAGAAAGATGTGGCGATGGCTTCACGGGAGAGAAGTATCATTCAGAGCAGAAGAGACAACATGTGTTGCTCGCCGGTGACAGAGGAGCGCCGGCGGAAGGCTGGGAAGGATCTTCGGGGCACGCAGAGATCCCCGAGAGAGAGAGAAGACGAGCTCTTAGGCGGAGACGCGGCGGCTCATCGTGGATGCGGCAGATCGACTTCTCCTTGGGTGGCGGCCAGTGGTCATACTTTTAAATATTAACTAGGTAATCCGCTTAAGTGAAATATTTATAGATTTTTTGTAATATCTAAGTTTAAAATAAAAATATAGATTATTATAATTTAAAATTTTGAATATAATACATATGTTTTTTGTAAATTATTAAAATTATAATGATATAATAGATATTGTTTAAATTTGATGGAATTTGTGTGTTAAAATCAAATAATATGAAAAAATAAGAGAAATTGATCAAAATAGCACTTTTTGAAAACTTTCTGACCAAACTAGCACCTACATCAAAAAATCCTGTTTATAGCATTCATTAAAGACAAAAGACTATTTTATCCATAATATCATTCTCACACAATCTTAAGGAGAATTAATAAAAAAAACAATTACTTAGAAGATGACGGGACGACGATGAAGATAAACATGAACCTGTTTTACAAAAACGGGTGATTCAAAATCTGCAATGATCGGAAGGGATGATTCAGCATCGGAGGGTTTCGTGATTGAGACGATGAAGGAGGAAACGCTTGACGAGTGAGGTTTGGTTATTAGCGAAGGCGAGAGTGACGCTCAGTCCGATTACGTCGCTGGTTTAATCAGATCAGACAGATTTACAGAGGAGACATAGTGAATAACGAGTACCAGGCGGGAGCTGTAGGCGTCATGATCTACACAGACAAGAGAGATTACGGCGGAGACGACTGTTTTCCGGCCAGTAAATGGATGCCGTCGAGTGGGGTTCAGGTGGGTACCGTTTATAATGGGTTGGGAGATCCGACGACTCCTGGGTGGGCAAGCGTCGATGGGTGTGAGAGACTATCAGAGGAGGCCGTCGAATTGAGTGGCGATTCTCCGCTCATACCATCGTTGCCTGTTTCGTCGGCTGATGCGGAAGTGATTTTGAAGACGATCGTAGGAGATGTTGTTGATGGAGATGTTTATCCAGTGGGGCCTGGACCTGGGATCTTGAACCTGAGCTACATTGTGAGTTTGTTGTATGAAAGTGAAGAATCGTTTGTGTTTCTGTACTTGGAAATTTTTTTGAAATTTGTGGGGTCTGGTTTCAGGGGAAAACTGTTATAGCTCGCCTTGAGGTTGCTTCGTTTGTATGAAAGTGAAGAATCGTCGAATTGAGCGTGCTTCGTTTCTCATGCAATTCGAGGTTGTTCGTTTAACCCTGGATCTCGCCTTGGATTATTCGTCTTGGGTAAAATAAAACAATAAAGAGGAGAAAGAAGCTCGATTTTCTGTGTGTAATTCCGAATTCTGTGTGTTGTGGAATATACATCCACTGGATTTTGATGCTTTTCTGTTGTTTTGGTTCTCATGGTTCTTTAATTGGGGAAAGAGCTCGATTTCCGGGTTGGTAGGAGATGGTGTTCAAATCTAGAATAAAATGGATTGCCTCCTTGTGATGATATTATCAGTGGGATCTCTGCTTGTTCATCTTTCCATGACAAAGTCTTCAGGTGTACAGTTTGCGTATTATGCAAGAGATACCCTTTGGCAAGATTTTGATTCTTTGTTAGGGGCACAAGTGAAAAAAAACAAAATTTAATTTGGATTCTGAGTTTGAATTGGTGTTTGAAGAATGTTGTATGCCTTTGTGTTTACTGTTGCAGGATTTTAGAAATAAACCCTTCCGATGCATACCAATTTCTGATTAATAATATAAAATGGGATTTCATGATCTGATAATTCTTGGGACCAGACCACATTATAATGACATTATTCATGAGATTTTGCTGTTGAAACAGAGAAAGTGATTCTTGAATCAACGATTTTAACAACCGTAGTGGTGCTTTCCTGTTTTTTATAGTTTTCTGTTTCTTATGGTCAAGATGGGCTGAAAATCAACGGTTAATAGTCTTTTATAGTTTTCTGTTTCTTGTTCATTTAGGAAAGCTTTCTTAAATACGTTATATATGTTTCTAAATGGTTCCTAAATACGTTTCATTTCCATAAATGATCATTTTTCATCATTTATGAAAGCTTTCCTAAATACGTTATATATGTTCCAAAATACGTTTTATTTTCAGAAAGGAGCATTTTTCATCATTTAGGAAGACTTTCCTAAATATGTTATATATATTCCTAAATGGTTCTTAAATACGTTTCATTTCCAGAAAGTATCATTTTTCATCATTTAGGAAAGCTTTCCTAAATACGTTATATATGTTCCTAAATACGTTTCATTTCCAGAAAGGAGCATTTTTCATCATTTAGGAAGACTTTCCTAAATACGTTATACATGTTCCTAAATAGTTCCTAGATATGTTTCATTTCCAGAAAGGATCATTTTCATCATTTAGGAAAGCTTTCCTAAATACGTTATATATGTTCCTAAATACGTTTCATTTTCAGAAAGGAGCATTTTCATCATTTAGGAAGACTTTCCTAAATATGTTATATATATTCTTAAATGGTTCTTAAATACGTTTCATTTCCAGAAAGTATCATTTTTTATCATTTGTATCTTTATTTCTTTGTGTAGTCAAACAACAACACATGTTCTGATGCTTTATTTACGTATGAAAATCAACTGTTAATAGTCTTTTATAGTTTTATGTTTCTTGTTCATTTAGGAAGGTTTTCTTAAATACGTTATATATGTTCCTAAATACGTTTCATTTCCAGAAATGATCATTTTTCATCATTTAGGAAAGCTTTCCTAAATACGTTATATATGTTCCTAAATACGTTATTTGCAATTGTCAAAGCATTCGCGATGTGGGGTATTTTTCATCATTTAGGAAAGCTTTCCTAAATACGTTATATATGTTCCTAAATACGATCCATTTTCAAGAAAGGATCAGTTTTCATCATTTGTTCATTTAGGAAGTCTTTCCGAAATATGTTATATATGTTCCTAAATACGTTTCATTTTCAAGAAAGGATCAGTTTTCATCATTTTTCATCATTTAGGAAAGCTTTCCTAAATACGTTATATATGTTCCTAAATACGATCCATTTTCAAGAAATGATCAGTTTTCATCATTTGTTCATTTAGGAAGTCTTTCCGAAATATGTTATATATGTTCGTAAATACGTTTCATTTTCAAGAAAGTATCAGTTTTCATCATTTTTCATCATTTAGGAAAGCTTTCCTAAATACGTTATATATGTTCCTAAATACGATTCATTTTCAAGAAATGATCAGTTTTCATCATTTGTTCATTTAGGAAGTCTTTCCGAAATATGTTATATATGTTCCTAAATACGTTTCATTTTCAAGAAAGGATCAGTTTTCATCATTTTTCATCATTTAGGAAAGCTTTCCTAAATACGTTATATATGTTCCTAAATACGATTCATTTTCAAGAAAGGATCAGTTTTCATCATTTGTTCATTTAGGAAGTCTTTCCGAAATATGTTATATATGTTCGTAAATACGTTTCATTTTCAAGAAAGTATCAGTTTTCATCATTTTTCATCATTTAGGAAAGCTTTCCTAAATACGTTATATATGTTCCTAAATACGATCCATTTTCAAGAAAGGATCAGTTTTCATCATTTGTTCATTTAGGAAGTCTTTCCGAAATATGTTATATATGTTCCTAAATACGTTTCATTTTCAAGAAAGGATCAGTTTTCATCATTTAGGAAAGCTTTCCTAAATACGTTATATATGTTCCTAAATACGATCCATTTTCAAGAAATGATCAGTTTTCATCATTTGTTCATTTAGGAAGTCTTTCCGAAATATGTTATATATGTTCGTAAATACGTTTCATTTTCAAGAAAGTATCAGTTTTCATCATTTTTCATCATTTAGGAAAGCTTTCCTAAATACGTTATATATGTTCCTAAATACGATTCATTTTCAAGAAAGGATCAGTTTTCATCATTTGTTCATTTATGAAGTCTTTCCGAAATATGTTATATATGTTCGTAAATACGTTTCATTTTCAAGAAAGTATCAGTTTTCATCATTTTTCATCATTTAGGAAAGCTTTCCTAAATACGTTATATATGTTCCTAAATACGATCCATTTTCAAGAAAGGATCAGTTTTCATCATTTGTTCATTTAGGAAGTCTTTCCGAAATATGTTATATATGTTCCTAAATACGTTTCATTTTCAAGAAAGTATCAGTTTTCATCATTTTTCATCATTTAGGAAAGCTTTCCTAAATACGTTATATATGTTCCTAAATACGATCCATTTTCAAGAAAGGATCAGTTTTCATCATTTGTTCATTTAGGAAGTCTTTCCGAAATATGTTATATATGTTCGTAAATACGTTTCATTTTCAAGAAAGTATCAGTTTTCATCATATTTCATCATTTAGGAAAGCTTTCCTAAATACGTTATATATGTTCCTAAATACGATCCATTTTCAAGAAATGATCAGTTTTCATCATTTGTTCATTTAGGAAGTCTTTCCGAAATATGTTATATATGTTCCTAAATACGTTTCATTTTCAAGAAAGGATCAGTTTTCATCATTTTTCATCATTTAGGAAAGCTTTCCTAAATACGTTATATATGTTCCTAAATACGATTCATTTTCAAGAAAGGATCAGTTTTCATCATTTGTTCATTTAGGAAGTCTTTCCGAAATATGTTATATATGTTCCTAAATACGTTTCATTTTCAAGAAAGTATCAGTTTTCATCATTTTTCATCATTTAGGAAAGCTTTCCTAAATACGTTATATATGTTCCTAAATACGATCCATTTTCAAGAAAGGATCAGTTTTCATCATTTGTTCATTTAGGAAGTCTTTCCGAAATATGTTATATATGTTCGTAAATACGTTTCATTTTCAAGAAAGTATCAGTTTTCATCATTTTTCATCATTTAGGAAAGCTTTCCTAAATACGTTATATATGTTCCTAAATACGATCCATTTTCAAGAAAGGATCAGTTTTCATCATTTGTTCATTTAGGAAGTCTTTCCGAAATATGTTATATATGTTCCTAAATACGTTTCATTTTCAAGAAAGGATCAGTTTTCATCATTTTTCATCATTTAGGAAAGCTTTCCTAAATACGTTATATATGTTCCTAAATACGATCCATTTTCAAGAAAGGATCAGTTTTCATCATTTGTTCATTTAGGAAGTCTTTCCGAAATATGTTATATATGTTCGTAAATACGTTTCATTTTCAAGAAAGTATCAGTTTTCATCATTTTTCATCATTTAGGAAAGCTTTCCTAAATACGTTATATATGTTCCTAAATACGATCCATTTTCAAGAAAGGATCAGTTTTCATCATTTGTTCATTTAGGAAGTCTTTCCGAAATATGTTATATATGTTCGTAAATACGTTTCATTTTCAAGAAAGTATCAGTTTTCATCATTTTTCATCATTTAGGAAAGCTTTCCTAAATACGTTATATATGTTCCTAAATACGATCCATTTTCAAGAAAGGATCAGTTTTCATCATTTGTTCATTTAGGAAGTCTTTCCGAAATATGTTATATATGTTCCTAAATACGTTTCATTTTCAAGAAAGGATCAGTTTTCATCATTTTTCATCATTTAGGAAAGCTTTCCTAAATACGTTATATATGTTCCTAAATACGATCCATTTTCAAGAAAGGATCAGTTTTCATCATTTGTTCATTTAGGAAGTCTTTCCGAAATATGTTATATATGTTCGTAAATACGTTTCATTTTCAAGAAAGTATCAGTTTTCATCATTTTTCATCATTTAGGAAAGCTTTCCTAAATACGTTATATATGTTCCTAAATACGATCCATTTTCAAGAAAGGATCAGTTTTCATCATTTGTTCATTTAGGAAGTCTTTCCGAAATATGTTATATATGTTCCTAAATACGTTTCATTTTCAAGAAAGGATCAGTTTTCATCATTTAGGAAAGCTTTCCTAAATACGTTATATATGTTCCTAAATACGATTCATTTTCAAGAAAGGATCAGTTTTCATCATTTGTTCATTTAGGAAGTCTTTCCGAAATACGTTATATATGATCCAAAATATGATTCATTTTAAGAAAAAACTATAAATGTAGAAGAAACAAGAACACGTTATATATGTTCTTAAATACGTTTCATTTTCAAGAAATGATCAGTTTTCATTATTTGAATCTTTATTTATTTCTTTGTTTAGACAAAACAACAACACATTTGTTCTGATGCTTCATTTACGCATGGAAATCAACAGAAAATATTGTTTTATATTTTTGTTCAATTCGGAAGACTTTCTGAAATACGTTATATATATTCCTAAATACGTTTCATTTTCAAGAAAGGATCAGTTTTCATCATTTGAATCTTTCTTTATTTCTTTGTGTAGACAAAACAACAACACATTTGTTATGATGCTTCATTTACGCATGGAAATCAACAGAAAACGTATTTAGGAAGACTTTCCTAAATACATTATATATGTTCCTAAATGTGTATTATGACTTCTTAAATTTGAGTTTTGTATAGATGGACACAAAAGTTCTCATTTACACATGTTTAGAAAGGTTTTCCTAAATGTGTAGGACAACTTCCTAAATTTGAGAAGTTATATAAATGAACACAAAAATTCTCATTTATACGTTATATAAATTGTCTTTTATATGGAAAATTCAAGACAAAGAGATCGATCATTTGTGCATTACAACAATTATTCTTTGCCTAAACTCTCTTAAACCTTCTCTCGGATTCGCATTGGGTACTTGTAGACATCATCAAAAGTCCTCTTTGCAAGCTGATAAATTATACCAAACATCAGTCACTCGTCTAATCAATACAACAGGTCTTAATAGGCTTAAACAAACACAATCTCTCCAAGAAACTCACAATCTCTCTATAAAACTTGCCATATTCTAGATATCTAATTCATGCTAGTGACTGGCTAAGAGTTCAAATTGGAATCTAAAACCTACTTTTTAGGTGTGCACTAGCTATAAACCCACTAATCATAACGTTGGGGTTTAGAGAAGTATAGTTTCTACTTACATAAATTCAGCGGAAACATTATCCTTGTTCACATTGCTGGGGAGTGGCCATGAAACTTTGAATGGTCCTTGTAGTATTTCTTTGCTTGTGATATCCAAAGATTGAATCTTTGGTGCCTGCATCAACTTTTTGACAGATAGATGTGCGCCTCCCTGTCACAGACAAGCTGCAGCAGCACGGGTAAGTACCTTTGTTACACAATGCGTATTAAGTAAAGTAAACATGTGTCAAGATGCGTAATAATTACTTTGTGTTGTCAACCTCCACTCTTATATCATTGATACTGACCCTTGGTAGCTCTACCGCCACAACATAGTTGTGTTCAAGTTCTGCAACATTCGATCTTGGAGACCAAACAGTCCCTGCAAAAAAAAACAAGCTTCTATAAGTTCTCATGTTTGAAGTACGGTTGCTAGCTCCTGCAAATTCAGGTCGATGACAACTATGTGTTTGCAGTATCAAATTTCAGAAACCATTAAGATTTTATTATAAATAAATAAAAAGGGTATCAGATTATAGGATGTATCAGTATCCTGTATTTGTCTTTTTCCAGTTTTTCCATATAAGGTCGGCCTTATATGGCTTTTTCCAGTTTTCCTCTTGTTGATATAGTGAAGAATCAGAGTTTTCCTTCTCCTTAATCTCCCGTGGAAGTACTCGATCGGCTCTGCGAATCGAAGACAATGGAAAACCCATAAAGTCATTGCCGTCGCGAGTAGCTTTAGCAGCTATTCTGTTCTCATCAATTTCTTCGTCGCCGCGAGGAGCTTTAGCTTTGGACGAACCGGTTAGCGCTACACAAACTGTCGTTGCTGAAGCTCAAGCAGTGAAGCCGTCGACGTCGCCGTCGCCGTTCAGTGAGACCCAGACGATTACGACGCCTAATCCGAAAGCCCAATCATCATCGGATCTTCCGGAGGGATCGCAATGGCGGTACATCGAGTTTCTAAACGCGGTGAAGAAAGGTAAAGTAGAGAGAGTCAGGTTTAGCAAAGACGGTTCCGTTCTTCAGCTTACCGCCGGTGATGAAGAAGAAGACGTGACTTGATGGGGATTCGGATGGGACGAGGGCGTACGTACGATTAAAGCCAAGATAACGAAAAGCGAGAGTGGGACAAGGGGAATGAGGAAGAGAAGGAAGAAAGTAGAAATCGCCGCCATGGATCTCGTCACAAGCTCCGTTTGGGATGATTGATTTTACAGTATAATAGAGGATAGTTTAGTCTTTTTCCTTTTAATGAATGCTAGTTTTAGGATTTTCACCCTTCTGTGCTAAATTATTGAACTTTATGTTTTTTGGTGCTATTTTGTAGAATTGCCCTTAAAATAATCGAAAAACTGTATAAATAAATAAAATCATAAAATACAATGGTAGTGCAAACATTTTGTTATTTCGTCATTGTAGTATTCTCCAAAATTTTACATATTATCTTAATATGCGATTGCTTTTAAAAGTTTCTGAAAGTGTTTTACACACTAAAAAGTAGAATAATAAAAATTTAATTTCAAAAGTTGTGAATCAAGACTTACTGCAAACAAACATATATTGGTGTAAAATATATTGTTATATAGAAATAAAACTATTTTTTATAACAATATAGAGATAGAATTGTAAAATATAATGTTATATATAGTGCATTTCACTATTAAAATAAATTAACTCTACCAGTTATGAAAAGTAAACTATATGTGAATAAGATTTAGCATAAATAATAGGAATGATAAAACTAAATAAAACAAATAATTAACTTTTGAGTCAATTAGAACCATCTCGATCGTTAGTGAAAGGACCGCATTTTTTTTTTTTTTTTTTTGCAAAGAAAATAAACATATAGTTAACATTAACAATATTAAACAAACAGTACAACGCAAGTACTACAGCTTAAACAAGCTAACGGTTTATATAACAACAACTGGTATCGATCGATACTCCCCTAGTGTCGATCGATACCCAAACAACAAAAGCAAGCCCCGGGTCCTAATCATCCCCTCTTCACCGCCTTGATTTCCACGATCACGCCTTATCTTTACCTGCATCGACAAAAGTGATGCATCAACATTTGGCTAACCAAATGCTGAGTGAGATTGATCATCCCAACAACAGGCTACCAATAAGCACAAGCAACAATTATCAATGATTAATTAACAACAAATTAAACATTCAACACCAGACGCAACTGGTATCGATCGATACTCCCATAGTATCGACCGATGCCCAAACAACACACAAGTCCCGACAAGGGACTGGTATCGATCGATGCCCAATACCACACCTGGTATCGATCGATACAACCACAACACGAGACCACCGCCTATGGTCTAGTATCGATCGATACCCACCTGGTATCGGTCGATACTCACGAGACCTAACACAGGAATCGCCACAGACACAAGCCACCAAATCCGTCAACCAAGCTTAAACAATCACCACACAAGCTTAATTGATCACCTTTGGTCACAACTCACCTTAAAACAGCTGAAACGAGCTCTAAAACGACCTCCCTAAGCCCAAGAAGATCTCCCTCGCTTCCTACAAGCTCACGTCGAAACCAAGCTCCTCTAACCTCTTCTTCGAGCTTCTCAAGCTCAAACTCTCACTCGATCTCGCAAGATCCAAGCTTAACAAAGCTTCCTTTCTCTCTTTCTCTCCTTCTCTTTCTCTCTCGCTCTCTCTTTCTTTCTCACGACCAACTATGGTCTTATCCTTCTAAGGATAACCTTTTATACTCGAAGAAGATAAGAGAAGAAGATAATCCCGAGAAAAACCCAGCTGGTATCGATCGATATTGCCCAGTATCGATCGATACTGTCCGGAACAACCAGAATTAATTATTTTCCCTTTAATAACCAATTCTTCCGGAACACGGGCGCTACAATTCTCCCCCACTAACTTAGAATCGTCCTCGAATCTTCGTTACCGTTCATCTCCCATGAACCGTCCATCTCCAATGAACCCTAATCGTCGCAACGATTACACAACCCTTGGCCAACCCGGCCAACGCAATACTCACACGAGGTTCAAAACTAACCTCCGAGGTTTCCCACTCAGTCTCTATGCTTATGACACCGCGGCATCATATGTACTTATTGCTCAAACACACGCCAACCCCATCACTCAAGACACCGCAGCATCTCCGAGTTCCGAGCATCAGCCATATCCCGCAGGATATCAACCATACCACATCACCCAAGACACCGCAGCATCTCCGAGTTCTGGGTATCTGCCGTACCACTCCACTCAAGAATATAACCTACAAGAGTCTCGATACCCCATACCACTCAATTCTAGGGAATATATCATACGTCTACGATATACTCCTTACGAATCCACGGTATCACGTATTACTCTAGGCTATAAACCTCCCGAGTCTGGGTACATCGCCACTCACACTCTCAAGACACACAGTCCTGCGAGCTATCGGCACCAGAGGAACCAGTCCTCTCAACGAGCAATAAGTCACATATCACTAAGCATTTCGACTGAACTACCTCTCGTGATCCGTGTAAATCCTCGCAAGGCAACACCGGCATCACCCATATTCCACACCTGGAATATCTGGCGTGCATAACCAATAACCCGGTCATCGCACCGCCCACAACAGCAATAAGAATATCCATCTTATCACTCTCTTGCATTAACGCTTTTACCCCAAACGCAATGCGACACCGTGACTCCCAAAGTCACCAATAATAAGAAATACTCATCTTATTACACATCATAATGTAACATCGTTCTACACAACGGAAATACAAAATGAAATACACATAGCATACAGCTATAACCGAAACTGGAACCTCTCGATGGAACTCAAGCCGCAGCTTGCTTCTGGAACCACTTCTGGAACCTCGCTTCCATCCTAGCCTCTGGCTCCCAAGTTTCCTCCTGCACCCCGCCACAGTCCCACAGAACTCGCATCATCGGAATCCTCTTCCGACGAAGCTCCTTGACCCTCCGCTCGAGAACTCTCAAAGGTCTCGCCTCAACGGTCATATTGGGCTGGAGATCTGACGGAATCTCAGCCAATACCTCGTCACCCCTATGCAAACACTTCTTCAGCATCGACACATGGAAGACCTTATGAAATGCTTGCATAACCGCGGGTAACTCCAACCGATACGCTACCGGTCCAACACGCTCCACAATCCGAAACGGCCCCATATACCTCGGACTCAACTTAGTCGCAACAATGGACCTGTTCGGACCTCTCAGTAAAGCCATCTTGAGATACACACTATCTCCCACCTCAAACACAAGCTCTTTCCGCCTCCTATCGGCATAACTCTTTTGCCGATCTTGGGCCTCTTTCATGTTCAGCTTCAAAACCCGGATCTTCTCCGTAGTTTCCTGAACAAAACTCGCACCCAAAGTGCTCCTCTCCCCCACTTGTGTCCAACACAAAGGGGTACGACATGGCCTCCCATACATAGCCTCATATGGAGCCATCCCAATACTCGCCTGGTAGCTATTGTTATACGCAAACTCTACCAAGCTCAAGTGATCCACCCAGTGACCACCCCAATCCAGCACGCACATCCTCAACAAATCCTCCAAAGTCTGGATGGTCCTCTCTGACTGCCCATCTGTCTGAGGATGATACGCCGTGCTCAAGTGCACTTTCGTGCCCATCTCTGCCTGAAACGCATTCCAGAACTCCGATGTGAACTTAGGATCCCGGTCTGAAACAATACTCACCGGTACTCCATACAGTCTCACAATCTCCTGCACGTACCTCCTAGCCAAAACTGCCGCCCCATCGGACTTCTTAATGGCCAGAAAACGCGCACACTTGGTCAATCGATCAACGATGACCCAAACAGCATCCTTGGTCCGAGAAACTGGTAACCCCACCACGAAATCCATCGTGATCATATCCCACTTCCACTCTGGAATGGGTAGGCTCCGCAACAAACCACTCGGGACCTGGTGCTCCGCCTTCACTAATTGGCACACGTTGCACGACGCAACCCAATTAGCCACATCCTTCTTCATCCCGACCCAATGATAGTAACGCTTGATATCGCGATACATCTTAGTCGCTCCTGGATGAATCGAAAACATACTGGAATGAGCCTCACTCAGGATCTCTCGCCGCAAATCCTCATCCAAAGGTACGCATACCCTCCCATTAACAAGGATAGTGCCGTTCGCAGATACCTGATACTCAGAACCCTCTGCTCTCGCAGCCTTGACCAGAACCTCATCTTTTCCCTGAGCCAACCGAACTCTGCTCAAAAGATCCGCCTGGTTAGCCGCCTCTAAGCCCAAAGGTTCCTGAGATACAACACATAAACGCAATGTGCTAATCTCGCTCACCAAGGACTCAACCTCGCGTTCCCGAGCCAAAGCCACCCGCTTCCGACTCAACGCATCCGCAACCAGATTAGCCTTATCAGGATGGTAAGCTATCTCCAGATCATAATCGGCCACTAGCTCCATCCAGCGCCTTTGCCTCAAATTCAACTCAGGCTGAGTGAAAATGTACTTCAGGCTCTTATGATCTGTGAACACCTGAACCTTTCCGCCATAAAGATAGGATCTCCAAATCTTCAAAGCGAAAACCACTGCAGCCATCTCCAGATCATGGGTAGGGTAGTTGCCCTCATGCTTCCGCAGCTGCCGCGAAGCATAGGCAATAACCTTCCCCTGCTGCATCAACACACAACCAAGGCCCATCCCCGACGCATCGGTGTAAACCACGTAAGGCTCGCCCGACACTGGCAACGCCAATACTGGAGTACTAGTCAACATGGCCTTCAGTTTCGTCAAACTCTCCTCACACTCCGAGGACCACACGAAAGGAACATCCTTTCCCGTCAGTTTCGTCATAGGCTTGGCCAAACTCGCAAAACCCTTGACGAACCGCCGATAATACCCTGCCAACCCAAGAAAACTCCGAATCTCAGTGGCATTCCTCGGCCTCGGCCACGTACTAATGGCCTGAATCTTCTCTGGATCTACCGATACTCCCTCCGCAGAGATAATGTGACCCAGAAAACCAATCTCCCGCTGCCAGAAGCTACACTTGCTCAACTTAGCAAATAACTTCCGTTCCCGCAGCTTCGAAAGAACCACACGCAGATGCACCTCATGCTCCTCCCGGTTCCTCGAATACACCAAGATATCATCGATAAAGATAATCACGAACTCATCCAGATACTCCTGGAAAACGCTGTTCATCAATCTCATAAATGCAGCCGGTGCATTCGTCAACCCAAATGGCATCACCACAAACTCGTAGTGGCCATAACGAGATCTGAAAGCCGTCTTCCGAATATCTACCTCATCGATGGGAATCTGATGATATCCCGACGCCAAGTCAATCTTGGAGAACCAAGTAGCCCCTCTCAACTGATCCAACAACTCATCAATCCGAGGAAGAGGATACCTGTCCTTCACTGTGACTCGGTTAAGTCCCCGGTAATCTATACACAACCGAAAACTCCCGTCCTTCTTCTTCACGAACAACACCGGTGCTCCCCACGGTGAAGAACTCGGACGAATGAACCCTTTGTTCAACAACTCCGCCAGCTGCCTCTTCAGCTCGGCCATTTCTGCTGGAGCCATCCTATAAGGAGTCCTGGATATCGGTGCCGTCCCTGGTTCCAACTCGATCGTGAAGGGATCCGACCTAGACGGTGGCAACCCCTGCAACGACTGGAACACATCCTGGAACTCACTAACCACCCGAATATCCTGCACCCTGGCCTCTCCGACGGCCTCCGGCAAGGAAATCGTAGCTAAATACGCCTCGCAACCTTTCTCGATCAGACGCTCTGCATGCACAACCGAGATCACGAGACTCCCGGAAGTCGGTCTCACACCCTGATACACCCACTTCCCTTCTCCTCGGTCGAACTCGACCCGCCCTCGGTGACAGTCCAGATGCGCTCTGAACTTCCCGAGCCAATCCATGCCCAAGATGACATCGTACAGCTCCACGGAGCAGATAATCAAATCGGCAGCCATGGACTCTCCTGCTACCTGAACATCCACGTCCCTCACACGACTGTGAATCCTCAGGAGCTTCCCTCCGGCAACCTCCACGAAACCCAAACTCACACCGGGCTCGCTCCGTAAATTAGCCTTCTCGGCCAACTCCGGGGAAACGAAGCAATGCGATGCTCCCGTGTCAAACAACACATGACACTCTACACCTCCAACACACAAGGTCCCTGCACATATACATGTGCCGAGAACCTTAACACCCCGACAAGCACGACGTTCCCCAACACAGAATTAAACTTAGATGCGTCTAAGAAAATACCTGTGATCGGCCTGGAACTCGGCTCTCCGGACTCGGCGATGGAGTACACTCGAGGCGCTGATGCCACCTGCCTGACGGGCTGCACCACCGTGGTCTCACTCTGCCGCAACTGGGGACACTGAGGCCTGAGGTGACCCGGCTCCTTGCAGTGATAGCACACTCGAGAATCCACCCGCTTCCCGCCCTTCTGAGGACAGTTCGCCACTCGGTGATCCATGCTCCCACACCCGAAGCAACCCGGACCACCTCGACTACCTCTCGAAGCGCCTTCTCGCTTCCGCTTCTGTCCTTGCATCGGCTTACTGCTTCTGCTTGGACCGGACTGCTGCTGCACAGATCTTGCCTGAAAGCTCGGTGTAACCGCTACCACCTCGTCCTTCAGACCCTCCTCAAGCAAGGCCGCAGTCTCAACCAACTCATCAACCGTGCAAAAAGCCCTCACCATGCAACGGTTCCTCAAGTCGATCCGAAGACCCATCAGAAACCTCTGAACACGGTCCGACTCACTCTCAGCCGCTCGTCTAACATAAGACCCGAGCCGGTTGAACTCCACCTCATACTCGCGTACCGACCGATCCCCCTGAGTCAAACTCGCAAGCCTCGACTGGATCCGGTGGAACGCCTCCTGAGGGAAATACTTGGAGTTAAACTCCTCCACAAAATCCGCCCAAGACATCGCGGCCTGAACTCTCCGTGATGCCACACCCCTCCACCAGAGATGCGCGTCACCTTCCAGATAATGGACCGCAATGTCCACCTGGTATCCCGCGGGACACCTACTTGAGAGGAAATTCCTCTCCACCCTTCTCAACCACGCATCAGCGTCCTCAGGATTAGCACCTCCAGAGAAGAACCCCGTGCCAATCCTCTGCATCTGCTCCACCATCCTAAGGTAGGACGGGAGCTCCTCAGCAACCGCAGCTGCCACCTGAGGTTGAACCTCCACAACTACCGGAACTACAGGAGCCTGAGCCGGTACCCTCTCTGGTAACCGCTCCAACAACCTCGTCAATAGATCCGCTATGCGATCATCTCGGGCCCGAGCATCACCCGCTGCTACCTCCGCAGCACCCGCTGGAACACCTGCCACACCGGCACTCACGCCAGCCACACCCTCAGACCCAATCTGACTCGCACGCGACTCCTCGACCTGCTCCTCCGGCACATGGCCACGACCTCTACCACGGCCACGACCTCTACCACGTCCTCTAGCCATCTGCACACGTGCAGAAGCACAGGCTCAGAGAACGAAAATCAATCATCACAATAAAGATACTCACCGTGGAATCTCACAAGGCTCAAGAGGATGATTCTACGACCCCACACAACACCCAATCTATTCTAGAACCACCTAGGCTCCTAGAACCGTATGGGCTCTGATACCATAATTGAAAGGACCGCATTTTTTTTTTTTTTTTTGCAAAGAAAATAAACATATAGTTAACATTAACAATATTAAACAAACAGTACAACGCAAGTACTACAGCTTAAACAAGCTAACGGTTTATATAACAACAACTGGTATCGATCGATACTCCCCTAGTGTCGATCGATACCCAAACAACAAAAGCAAGCCCCGGGTCCTAATCATCCCCTCTTCACCGCCTTGATTTCCACGATCACGCCTTATCTTTACCTGCATCGACAAAAGTGATGCATCAACATTTGGCTAACCAAATGCTGAGTGAGATTGATCATCCCAACAACAGGCTACCAATAAGCACAAGCAACAATTATCAATGATTAATTAACAACAAATTAAACATTCAACACCAGACGCAACTGGTATCGATCGATACTCCCATAGTATCGACCGATGCCCAAACAACACACAAGTCCCGACAAGGGACTGGTATCGATCGATGCCCAATACCACACCTGGTATCGATCGATACAACCACAACACGAGACCACCGCCTATGGTCTAGTATCGATCGATACCCACCTGGTATCGGTCGATACTCACGAGACCTAACACAGGAATCGCCACAGACACAAGCCACCAAATCCGTCAACCAAGCTTAAACAATCACCACACAAGCTTAATTGATCACCTTTGGTCACAACTCACCTTAAAACAGCTGAAACGAGCTCTAAAACGACCTCCCTAAGCCCAAGAAGATCTCCCTCGCTTCCTACAAGCTCACGTCGAAACCAAGCTCCTCTAACCTCTTCTTCGAGCTTCTCAAGCTCAAACTCTCACTCGATCTCGCAAGATCCAAGCTTAACAAAGCTTCCTTTCTCTCTTTCTCTCCTTCTCTTTCTCTCTCGCTCTCTCTTTCTTTCTCACGACCAACTATGGTCTTATCCTTCTAAGGATAACCTTTTATACTCGAAGAAGATAAGAGAAGAAGATAATCCCGAGAAAAACCCAGCTGGTATCGATCGATATTGCCCAGTATCGATCGATACTGTCCGGAACAACCAGAATTAATTATTTTCCCTTTAATAACCAATTCTTCCGGAACACGGGCGCTACAGTTAGCATCAACAACAATATGATATTGTTTTGCAAAATCTTATGATATTCACTTTTATTTTTCACATATTTTTCAAAAGTGTCAATTCAAAGATTGAGTTAAAAAAACAAATGTTATAATTAGATCAGAAATGCTACTTTTTAAAAAATAATTTTTTAAAATGATGAGTGAAATATGTATGAAAGACATTTCATCTTATATAGAGTCTAATCGTAGAGTTTCCAAATAATATTATATAGATTTTCAAAATTTTAAAAAATTATTAAATAATCAATAATAAACAGAAATAAATGAAGAGGGAGCAAGTGGGCTAGTGGTTGCCACACCTCTGCTGCCATCTTACCGGTGTTGAGTTCGACTCCACCTGCCCTCCATGTGTAAGAATAATATCTTACTCGACACCGGTAAGATGACAGCAGAGGTGTGACAACCATTGGCTCACTTGCTCTTTCTTTATTTATTTCTATTTATTATTGATTATTTAACAATTTTTCATATTTTGATAACTATATTAGGTAACAACCAAATTCAATATGCATTATATTTAATAGTTTTGGTAAATATAAATTTGTAAGAATAATATTTTCACATTGAAAAAAAAATCGAAAACAAAATTGTATTTTAGAAATGAAATATCTTATAAGATAATATTTATTTAACAGTGTAGATAAAATCTCATAATAAAATTTATATGATTATGCATATTAATCAAGTGAAACATAAGTTTAATGTGAATGACATGAATGTAATTATTCTAGTAAGTGAAACCTTTTTTAAAAATACCATGAGATGCTATATGGTAATGACACATCATCATGGCACAATTGTAAATCACATGTCAAGCCATAGTTTTTTTTACCAGTCCTTCTCAATTAACATATAAGGGATTTGCCTATGCAGCTATGATATATCATGGTTTTTACCCGTTTTATGTCATGATATAAGTCCTTTTTATAGAGTCTTTCTAGTATTTTGGAGTCTGTTAGAGTATTTTCAGGTTTTAGGTACGTTTGGAGCATAATTGGAGATATTGAAGCATTCTGTAGCTTTTTGGAGCCAAGCAGAGATCATGTAGCTGAGACACCGATTTGATGCCTGAGTATCGATCGATACACTTATGGTTTCGATCGATACCCGTCGAAGAAACAGAAGGATCGCGACTTTTCTGAAGATTTGAGAAACTGCAAATTGCCCCAGAAGACTTTATTATTTACAAGAAGCCCCAGAACGTGACTTAGATTATTTATTAGGTTTTTCAGCCACTTTGTGAGCTTTGTTTTATTTTACTTTGATTTTGTGAGAGAGCTTTTGGAGGGAGACAAGTCTGAAACTCTGTTCGTCCGAGAGAAGATTTCGAACCCTTGTTTTACTCTCTTCTTTATTATTTATTCAAGGATTTATTCAGTAATATTTATTATTGTTTCAATCTCTATGTCTGAGTAGATCTCATGTTAGGTTTAGGGTTCTCATAAGGGATTTCTTTGAATGCTAGATTGATTTATTGATTAGGGTTCATAATCTGAATTAGTTCTTCGCATCAGGTTGTTCTCAAAGCTAATTCTAGATTGATCACCTGGAAATTAGATATTCGGATAATTGATTAGGCACGACAGTGCAATTTATTACCTGATAGAACTTAGGGTGAGCAAAATAACTATTCGCAAAGAGATTTGGTTTAGTTGTTTTGTGAACAAATCAAACTTGAACTAAAAGCTGGTTTAGACTTTAGGATTCGCAAAGAGATTTGGAATTCTAGGATTTAGACTTAGATCATTCTCGCAACGACAGTTGGTTAATTATACTTCAGTGATTTGAGTTCAAGAACCGTGCGTAACCTGAACCCTGGTTTGTTAGTTTATCTGCATTCATTGATTTCCTGAGAAATACCCTGAACCTGCCTTCTTTCCAATCGAATCACAACTTGTTTAATTTACGTATTTGCTTTCAATTCCATTGATCACTTAGCTTAATTCTCGTCTATACAATCTATTGTGTGATTTCTTGAGTCTATGTGGATTCGACCCCTAAGTATTACAATCGACAAAGCTTTATTACTTTTAGGGTATTAATTTGAGCTTATCAGGCTATGCCCAATCTTTACATGCTATTATCTTTTAAATAAGGATCGATCGATCTTTTCCTATACCGGCCGGTTTAGCGACGCAGAAGAAATTGAAATTTTGGTTTTCACTTATTTTGGACCGATTTCGTCTGAAACTTCAAGGAAAACGTGTTTTGACCTATTTATTCTAGTTTTTAGCCATTATTGCGCCTATGCTTTCTATTCTATTCAGGCTTTTGGCTTTTGCAATTTGTAAGCTTTGGAAAGATGAATCTCTGACTCTACATCTCTTGAAAATATTTTGAACCCCTTTGGATTTCTATTTTATTTGATCATGAGTTTTTCTTCATCTTTCTGTGTTTTCTCAGCTTCCATGTCTGAGTAGTTTCAAAGTTAGGTTTTAGGGTTTTCAAAGAATTTTCATGAATCACTGAAACATATCTGTTAGAATAGGGAATTACATAGAGTTCTTCATCTATTATTGAGTTTAAGGCTTAGAGTAGATTGATCACCTAGTTTATGATCTTATGATTAATCTATTCATCAAAAGTGTTTTAGATTTCCTGAAGAAAAACTTAGATGTGCAAATCGTCCTTACCCAACGAAAGATGATGCTAAGGCGATTTGTGAACTTATCAAACATGAACTTTAATGCGTGCCTAGAATTCTAAAATCAAACGACAGTTTAGATACTTAGGTTATTAGGCATAGTAGTAAGTGCCACTACAGTGGGTTAGCTATAAATCTATGTTAGAGTTCGAGAATGGTTCTTAATTCATTCCATGTTTGATAATTTGTTTAGTAAGTCTTGGATTACTGCGAATTACCTGAATATTTAACGCTTTTCTCTCTTGAATTGAAATCACAAAACCACAAACATTAATCATTCGTCTTAGATTTACTTTCGTCTTGCATTCTCGTAGTGTTATGATAAAGGATTAGTCAATTACCCAAATGTTATCGTTGTATCACTTAGGGATCAATCCGAGGAGGTATAAAGAACAACACACTAAGAATGCAAGAGTTTGCTTAATCTAAGTTAATCGAATAAAGTTTTATCTAATAATCCTAATGAAATTGAAGACAAGGCAAGTAATCAAACAAAAAATGCTAAACGAGATTAAATCAATGTTAAAAGTGAATCCAAGGATGAGGTTATTGATTTTGGGTGATCCTATAGCTAATTCATGATGCCAATTACTCAAACAATTGCTAATCCTTTTGTTTATCACTTAATTAAGACTAATCTACTTCCATGGTACTAATCACTTTGTTAATTACCTAATCAACAACAAATCTCTATTTGTGATTAAACAATCAACAGGCATTAATCTCAAGATCTAATCAACCAATAAACTCCTTGGACATCTATTTCCATATGCTAAACAAGTAAATCTCTTAAAAAGTTCTTTGGGCAATTTCATCGAACACCTTCCGGACGAGAAATTTCCTAAGTTCTAAATCAATCAAATCATGAAGTATCTAGCATTAATCACACTTAATAAGAAAGAATATGTTGTAAACTAAGCCCTAACATCATGGATCTACTCTAATCATCACCCTAGCTAATCTACCTCATCCCCATGGATTCAAAAGGTCTACTCACTAATCATGGAGAAACCAACAAAACTCATGAGAGAAATGTAAATAATCATGATTAGTGAAAGATGAAAGAAAGATAAATCAAAGATTTTGCATAAAACCTCTATATATCTCTTACAATATATCTTCAAATCAAAGAGAGAACAAGATTACAAAGAGAGAAAAAGACCCAAAAAAAGCTTGCAATTAAAATTAGGTTTTTGACTATTCATAGAAAACTGGATCGAACCGGGTCAACCCGGAACAAACCGGATTTTGACCCGGTTGGTTTGGGTCTGCGCAGGCAGTACTGGTGTGCCTGACACCGATACACACCATCGATACCAGATGGTTTTGAGACTGGGGAGCTTGTATCGTTGTGCTCCTCCTCGATGCACACCACCGATACCAGATCACTACAAGAAAACATACCGATTTCCGACCAAAATTCTGACCAAATTAAAATGGTCGAGAATTCCCGACCACATACCGTCGACATTCCGATGAAAACACACCCGTCGGAAATTGGTCGGGAATTCCCGACCATTTTAAGTTGGCCGGAATTTTGGTCGGAAATACCAACCGATTTCCGACGGATTGGAGACCAATAACACTCGTCGGAAATTGGTCGGTATGCCAGACTGATTTCCGACTGTTTTTCGACGAGATATATACATTAATATACCCGTTGCATTAGCCGTTTATAGCCGTTGGCGAATATTAGGATGGTCGGGAATTGGTCAGAATTTCAATCCACTTTCCGACCAATTTCCAACCAGTAACGAATCCGACCAACTCCCGACGAAATATATACGTTAATATGCCTGTTGCAATAGCCGTTTCATAGCCGTTTGAATTTTTTACAGTGGTCGGAAATTGGTCGGGAATCCGCGGAAATTTTAATTATAAATACAACACCACCCTCATTCACAATTTACACCAAAAAAGCATAGAAAATGTCTTCTTCAAATCCAAACACTAGAGGTTATTTTCGATCGTGGATGAATATACACGGCAAGATCCAGCGACGAATTTACTAACGGATGAGTATGCACAAGGTGTTGAGGAATTCATGATATATGCGACAATCAATAGCATGACGTCGGAATACGGTAAATTGTATTGTCATTGTCCTAAATGTCGGAATCATAGATTAGTCTCTGTTGGGGAAGTATGGAAGCATTTTTATAGGAATGGGTTAATGCCGAGTTATAAGATTTGGTATACGCATGGAGAAACTGATGCAATGGTGCAATATCATTGTAGTGGTTTTAATTATTCGGGTAGAATAGAGGAACCAACACTGTAAGTAGATGCAAACGTTCAGATGGTGAATGATGCGTATCGCGAAAACGTAGCATCGTATGTTCCGGATGGTATTAGAATAGAGGAACCTAATTTAGAAGCTCGAAAGTTTTTTGATATGCTAGATGCAGCTAAGCATCCACTATACGAAGGATGTAGAGAGGGAATATCGCCTTTATCAACTGCAAGCAGGTTGATGACAATAAAGACCGATTTCAACTTGGCGGAGGATTGTGTGGATGCGATAGCTAATTTTGTAAGAGATATTTTACCTGAAGATAATGTCTCACCGGCTTCATACCACGAGGCTCAGAAACTTGTAGCTGGTCTTGGATTGCCGTATCAGATGATAGATGTGTGCATAGACAATTGTATGATTTACTAGAGAAAGGACGAAAACCGTCGCAAGTGTCGTTTTTGTGGGAAACCTCGGTATTAGAAAACGGGTGGCAGAGTACCAGTTCCACATAAACAGATGTGGTATTTGCCGTTAACAGATAGGTTGAAGAGGTTATGAGATGGCATGCAGAACATAACTCAGATGGAGAGATTGCACATCCCTCAGATGGAGAAGCGTGGATACATTTTCAAGAGGTGTATCCTAGTTTTGCGGCTGAGCCAAGGAACGTATACCCCGGGTTATCTACAGATGGATTCAACCCTTTTGGGAAACATGGGAGGCAATTTTATTGTGGCCAGTAATCGTCACACCTTACAATTTACCGCCTAGTTTGTGCATGAAACGAGAGTTTTTGTTCCTCACGATTCTTGTCCCCAGACCGGAGCATCCTAAGAGATCCCTTGATATTTTCTTACAGACATTAATTTATGAGTTAAAAATGTTATGGAAAGATGGTGTTCAAGCGTTCGATGTTTCTCTCCAACAGAATTTCACGATGCGTGCGGTACTTATGTGGACCATAAGTGATTTTCCAGCATTTGGTATGCTAACTGGATGGTCGACTCATGGAAGGTTGGCGTGCCCGTATTGTCAAGATAACACTGATGCGTTCCAATTGAAGCACGGTCGAAAAACTTCTTGGTTCGATTGTCATCGACGATTTCTGCCGCATGATCATCCATATCGTCGGAAATACGATCAATTTATTCTTGCTTCACAAGCAGACCAGGTTTCCTACATTCGATACCCCCGGGTTAGGAACAAGCAAGATCCGTGGATTGCAGTAACATCGATACAACCAAGAGGAATGATATCTTGTGTTTCCGAGCATGACCCTTTACAGGAAATGCCAATTGGTAATTTAGGTGAAATCGAGCATTCTCAAGAGGTTGACCTTGTGGTTGACTTCACCGGCATGGGCGAACTATTTGAGGATTCTGAAGCAGAGAGAAGAATTTGATGAGGATTCCGATTCAGCTACTTCAGATTATTCATCGGACTCAAAATAGGGTTTTGTAAAAAAATATTTTATATGCATTTATTTTTAAGTAACAAATTTATGAAACTTTTTCACATGCTATAATTAGTTGTACGATTATTTTTAATTAATAAGGATTCTGATTCATCTATTTCATTTTATTCATCAGTTTCAGAATAAATTTGTAACAATTTTTTTTTATATGCATCTATTTTAAATCAACAAAATTTTCAAATGCTTTAATATGGTGTACGGATTTTTTAATACATTTAATTCGATATTCCGACTATTTTCCGACCGTATAGCTTGATTGGTCGGAAATTGGTCGGAAAACTTCGAAAATTCCGACCGAATTCCGACCATTTGGGGTTTCGAAACCTCAAACGGGAATAATTTGATTTGGCCGATGTTTGCTATGATTAGATGTGATCTTTTGAAAGAATACAATGTCTATATATCTTAAGTATCACTATTTACGGACATATACTAAAAACCGTACAAGAAACCGAAAAGTATAAGTATAAGTTCCATGTTTCGTTATGATCGGTTAAACTCGATCTCCTTTCAACTTATAAAAATATCATATACTTTATTTTATGTTTACCTTGCCAGATATTTGTATCACATAAGATGTTTACATGTTTCTTAAACCGTAGAAAATTTTAAAAAATGTCGTATTTCATACCCTAAACCCTATCGGGACGGAAATTGGTCGGAAATTAGATTTCCCCTGGCTAAAACTTCCCCCGGATAAAACTTCCCTCGGCTAAAAGTTTTAGCTGGGGCAATTCTTTGTTTGGTCGGATATTGGTCGGAAATTAGATTTCCCCCGGCTAAAACTTCCCCCGGCTAAAACTTCCCTCTGCTAAAAGTTTTAGATGGGGCAATTCTTTGTTTGGTCGGAAATTGGTCGGAAGTTTTAGCCGAGGAAAGTTTTAGCCGAGGGAAGTTTTAGCCGGGGGAGTTTTAGCCGAGGAAATTCTAAGATCCGACCAATTTCCGACTAGATAGACCTTGATCGGTCAGAATATAGTTGGAAATTAAATCCTCAAACTCACAATAAACGTGCTAAAATTATCAAGGCACATGTGGTTTATCAGTTAGTAGGAATATGGTCAGAATTCCGCGACATTTCCGACCAAATTCCGACCATTTGGGGTTTCGAAACCTCAAACGGAATAAATTTGATTTGGACTATGTTTAATATGGTTAGATATGATCTTTTGAAAGAATTCAGTGTCCATATATCTTAAGTAAAATAATTTTGGGGCATATACTATAAAACCTAAAAGAAACCGAAAAGTATAAATATAAGGTCAATGTTTCATTATGAACGGTTTAATTCGATCTACTTTCAATTTATAAAAATATCCTTTATTTTATTATATGTTTACTATGCATATATTTGTTAGACATAAGATGTTTACATGTTTCTTAAACAGTATACGGTTTGAAAATTTAGAATTTTATACTCGAAACCCTAAATGGTCGGAAATTGGTCGGTATTTCCGACTGATTTCCGACCAATATTAATATTTTGAAAATTTCTAAGTGTTATACACTTATGTAGTATAAATACAATATAAGTGCTTAATACTTTTTTGTTGTATGTGTTTTTACAGTTACTGAAAATGTCCTCTAATTGTAAACACTTAGCATTTTTCAGAATTATTCATATTGATCCGAAATAGGTCGGAAATTCCGACTAATTTCTGACTAATGTGAATATTTTTGAAAAAAATTCTAAGTGCTAACAATATATCAACCAAACAGAGGACATGCAATATTATGGGTTGGTCGGAATCTCGTCGGAAATACCGACCAATTTCCGACCATCCCGAAATAAAACCCGCGAAAATTAACCGCTAAATGAAATATTTAGGCGGTTTTGTATTTTCAAACCCGACCGAATTCCGACCAAACCGGTGGTCGGAAATTCGTAGATCTAAATACCACATACACATCTTCTTCTTCATTTGGTCGATCTCTCTTCTCTCCAACCGCCGATTCTCTCTCTCCGCCGACCTTCACCGCCGTCGCTCTCACCGGTAAGTCTCCCTCTTCATCTTCCTTCTCTTCTCTCCCTCTTCTCTTCCTCTTCTCATCCTCTTTTCTTCTACTAATTGTTTTCCTTCTCTTTTTTTGTAGATCGCCGGAGAAGGAGCCGCCGTCCCTCCTCCGCCGCCGACTTCTTCTTACCATGTAAGTATTTTCGATATTTGTGGTTGTTGTTGTTGGGATTTGAAAATTAGGATGTTTAGTTGTTTTAGATTGAGATTTGCGTTAGATTCGAGATTAGGATGTTAGTTGTTGTGATTTGTGGTTAGATTTGTGAGATTTGTGGGTTAGATTTGTTGGATTTGTTGTGGAATTTTTAGGATTTGTTGTTAGATTTTAGTTTTGGTTGTAATTTTTTTTTGGTTTAGGTTTTTGTGGTAGATTTGTTTAATTATAATTTTTGTTATGAATATAAAACTCTAATAGATAATTTTTAGATTAAAAAAACAAAAAAGATAATTTTTAAGATTTTTTGAAAATTTTTAATTTTATCATTTGTATAAAAAGTTTGCGTTTTATTTTTAGTTTGCGTTTAATATATAACAAAGTTTGCGTTTTTTTTTCAGGACGTACGAAGGTTTCGCGAACATGTGCATCGGTGGTTCGTCTCAAGGGATGCCACAACCTGCACGTAGCGGTGGTTCGACTCTAGGCACACAACCACCAAGTCCGGCCGCATCGACTATCCCGGAGTCGCAGAGTCAAGCTCCTCGAATCATGACCATCGAGGAGTTAGTCCAACAACCGGGCCGGGACTCGCACATCCGGCTTGATCTACATCGAGTTGGAAGATCGACATGGTAAAAACTCATAGTTCATATATATATTTTTAATATCAAATTGTTTATAGTTTATCTTTTTTTGTAGGTTTGGTATATCGAACAACGGGATTAGTAAGGCCATTATGAGGATGTTCCATTCGATCATCGACAAGCCGTACAAGAAGTTTTCAGAAGTCCCGTATGATGAGAAGCAAATTTGGTTTAGACAATTTGCGGTAAGTTGTCAATTACTATATTTTTCCCATATTTATAAGTTTTTTTTTAATATTTTGCTAAGTATTTTTATTTATGTTTTCGTAGCAAGAGTTTAGATGGCATCACTCTCACAGTGTCATGGTGGAAAAGTTATTTATGAAGGAAGCGCGTACGCAGTTCAAGAGACACATAAACGAGTGGAAGCAAAAGTGGAGGAAAGGGGCATACAAGCCGAAAGGATTGAATTCGGATGTTTGGAATTGCTACGGACCATATTGGCAAAAGCCGGAGATAGAGAAACTCTCGACGACTAATTCGGGAAACCGAAAGAGTGAGCGCAACGGGAAGGGACAATACATGCACAACTCCGGTTCGAGCAGCTTCCAGACCCGGAAAATTCAAATGGTAATATTTTATTGTTGACATTGTTTTCACTCTTTAATTATTAAATTATTTATTCATATTTAAATTTATTCGTTTTTATAGACTAACGAGGCCGGAGGTCTACGTCCGAATCACTTGGACTTAATGAAGAGGTACCACACGAGCAAGACAACCGGGCTTATTCAGGATCCCCTCATAAGGGAGATCTACGAGAACGTGACGAAGAAGAAGACCGAGATCGAGCTTACCCAACAGTCACAAGGTGACTCCTCATCCTCCTTCGAGATGCTGCGGGAAGAGGTCAACCGTCTCGTTATGACCGTAAGTTTCTTTTTGTTTTCTTATAGTTTTACATTATAATTTTATAATGTTCTAATTTATTTATATTTTATACAGGAATTTCCCCTTGATAAAAAAGGGCGACGTCGCGGGGGTTTGGGTAAAATCCGGTTTATGGACGACGGGTCTTCTTCTGGTTCTTTTTTCTCTGAAGATCTCATCCAGCAGAATGAAGAGATCAAGTCCAAAGTAGAAGCTTTGAAGGCGGCGAAAACGGACACCGAATTCAAGTTAGGTGCCACGCAAGAGGAGCTTTCGGAGGCGATGACAGATATCGCTACCATGTCGTCTTGGATGAGAGCGAAGTTCCCGGATTACCCGGGAACGGGTACGGGATCGGGATCCGATCGGCAAATGTTTAATAATGTTGTTTAATGTTTTAAAAACACTTTCTCTTATTTCAAAACTATTTTATTTTCAAATATTTTAATGTTTAATATTAATTTTCATTTTCATTTTCGAATAAATTTAATTTCAATTAAATTAAATTAATCAATATATGATTTTCAAAATAATATATTTGGTCGGAAAATGGTCGGAACTTAGAAAGGTCGGATATTGGTCGGAAATTAGAAAGGTCGGAATTTAGTCGGAAATTAGAAAGGTCAGAATTTCGTCGGAACTTAGAAAAGTCGGAATTTGGTCGGAAATTATAGAGGTCGGAATTTGGTCGGAAATTATAACGATCGGAATTTAGTCGGGAATGAGGTCATCGGACTTTTGTCAGTAAATCTTCGGGTATTATTATGGTCGGAATTTGGTCGGGAATTAGTCTGGTCGGTATTTGGTCGGGAATGGGCTCATCGGACTTTTGTCGGTAAATCGTCGAGTATTATCCGACGATATTTAGCGTCGGTATTAGGTCGGGAATTTGGTGGTCGGGAATCCGTCGGGAATTCGCGACCATTTCTGATTTCCGACGCGATAGTTCCGACGGGCCAAATTGGTCGAAAATTCGTCCGGAAAGACGTTTTCCGACCGTTTCCCGACCGATATGTCCGTCGGAAATCGCCTGCATTCTTGTAGTGGATGGTCTTGAGACTGGGGAGCTTGTATCGGTGTGCCTGACACCGATACACACCACCGATACCAGATGGGAGAAATGACTTCTTCCTTCAGGGCTATATCGGGTGCTCCTCCCCGATGCACACAACCGATACCAGATTCTCGGCACTTCTCTTCTCATCTTGATCACCTCCTTTGCTCCAAACAAGTCCTATGGATCTATAGCCATCCTCCAAACTCCAATAAGTCTCCAAAGATACCTAAAGACACCAAAATGCACCAAACTATGCAAGAACTATTTTAAAGCTCTCTAACTCTAAAATGGATGCAAAACCAAAAAAAAGCCACACAAATACATGTAAAAGACACAAATACTAACTTAAATGAATGCTAATATGGATGAAATAATGCAACTATCATGTTACACTTGATCTTTCTGAATTCGATCCTTAAATTACTATTTCAATTGCTCTGCTCTTGCAGTAAAATATATATTAGGGTTAATCTTGAAGTGTTTCAAAATGTTACTTTGTTATGCTTCTTTATTAATGAATGATTTCGTATCGGCGTAAACGGTAATAGTGCTTTATTTTTAATTGTTCGTTTTTGGTTTGTTTTTCACAGATTGTAAATTATAAACTGTGCATATACACCGGACTGAGCTATCCAATAATAATAAAAAAGTATTCGCTATAGACTTCGTTTTTATTTTCTGAAATCATCACACAAAGAAACAACATAAAAATTTCATTTTTTTTTTAAATTCTCTAACCAATTAAGCAGTGACATTGTGAATTTTCACAGACAAATTTTCCAAAAACGCAAGTGAGCTTATCTTCACAATCTCTTACAGTCTTGCACCGTAATGGCGTCTCTGCTGGTTTTAGGTTAAGGCTCTTTCTGCTTGAGCGTGGTGAAATAGGACACTGACACCGCGAGTGTACACATCTGGCCGTTCCGAGCACACATTCAATATCTTGGCAATCATGTGCAGTCGAGCAGCTATGACGATAGTACTTTAGCTGCGCTTCGGCTTTAGGTATGCTCACTGATCTCATACCTAATAACAAGGCAATCATTTCGATAAGGATTCAAAACAAAATTTATTTAATGGATTTAGTTTGTGAATCAATGATTCGAGAGATGAGAAAGACTTACATGTAAGAAATAGTGAGATGAATAGGAGAGATATAGCTTTAGACGCCATTTGTTTTTGGTGATAGCTCAAGAGGGTACAAAAATTTTGATTTATAGACGGTAACGAGATCATAGTTAGGTATATTGGTTTACGAATATATTTGTTGACCAACATTAAAAAGAAAATAATTAAATGGTTGGTAAAAGATAGATTTATATTCATAGTCTCCGAATGTTAATTTGTTTCTAAACGGGCGCTTTTCCATATCTCTAGACTTATAGAGTTTCCTTGAATAATTATATATGGTTTGGGTGAAACTGAAAATTATAGTATTTCTTTAAAACCACTGAAGATTTGGATTTGATTTACATTTGGATTTGATTTATAACTAAACTGATATCCGAACCAAAATCGAAATTAAGCAATTTTTGTCCTAAATCATTTTCAGCTGTGGAGATTCAAACCAAATCAAACCGGAAACAGGTACAATTTTAAGACGACTATGTCAATCAGCTCTAATCGATTGAAGACCTCAAAATACACACAGGATACTCTTGTTCGACGCCGGATCGCTACACCAATATGGCAATATTTGACTTGTGGACTAATGAAATGTAAACAAGAATTCATACAACATGTAGCTTATAGACGAAAAACTCATCACTAACTTTCAAGTACTAACCAAATGTGTCCGGATCTAGTGGCGTTTTAGTGTGTAACTCCAAAAGAGATTGATCATAGACCCCTATTTTGATTTTGGTTTGGGAGGGGTTTCACGAAGTGACGAAGCTCCGACAGGAAGATGTACTTAGGCCCATAACTAGTTGATGTTAATCACATTTTAAAATAACAAAAAAAAAAAAAAACTTTTAATTACTGTTGACATGCATGAAAACATCATCTAGTATATAATTTTGATATTTGTTTGCAGAAAAGACATATCCAGAATATCTAAAACATCATATAGGTATTAATTTTTAAAATGTTGGGTTAATTTATATTTATTTCTCTTTTATTAGGGGTTTTGTTAATTTTCCACAAATAAATTAAAAACATCAAAATAAGATAAATAGTTTAGTGGAATTAAAATCTTTTTAGTCCAATGGTTGACTAAAAGTTCATTAATACTTTTACACCATGAGATTTGGATTTCGATTCCTAGAAAATGCAATTTCTACGGATTAATGGAGGCAAACTTACAGGAAATCTACAGCGTGGTGCAAGCAGAGCCGTTCATCGTGGGCGTGGATCTAGTGGAGCGGAGAGAATTGTCTGTTATTGAATTGTCTTGTAATTGTTCTCATAATTTGTTCGTAAATGTTATAAAAAAAAATAGTTTAAAAGAAAAAATAATTCCCTTCCAATCACCAGAATATTAAAAAAAAAAAAATCAAATCAAATTCGAATTTCATTCACCCTAATTCTTTCATTTCCATATATTCTTCTTATGGTTACCTCTCAAAACCATCCCATGGCCAACATAAAAACAATGGTGCAAAACTCAATAATACAAGATTTTCTTCGGTCAATCGAATAACCTAATTGATCGATGGAACTACTTAAGGATGATTCTAACTCAAGAGTTCTATGCCCATTTAGCCATCAAAGACATTCCTCCAAGACCTACAAGGACAGCAACATAAGCCAATGACTGAAGTTTCATGTTTGCTTGCAATTTATCTCCGAAGAATTCATGAGCCAAGAGATCAACAAGGGCCATGTAGTTCAATAAACCGGCAGAACACGCATTCAAAACCCCGACCACGATCAACGCGGTCGGGCTTGTCTCGTCGTATATTTTTTGTATTCCCATCCCTAAAGCAATCCCGAACGGTGTTGTGACCGAGAAAAAGAACGCCATTATCAATCTCGTTTTTCTTCCATATTCCGCCTATTAAAAAGAAAAACAGAATACGTTAGATTGATTGTTTGATTATCAAATATAGCGATGGATTTGACGACTAATTTACTTGTAGAATGGAACCACCGAGTCCCATCCCTTCAAAGAGTTGATGGAAACAAAGCGCCGCGATAAGTGATCGTATGGTACATTGGTTACTCGAAGCCCCCATTGCGAGACCGATCACCACCGAGTGTACTACAATACCTAGTTCCAACATCTACACGAAAATGATCATGAGACTGCATTAAACATTTTTATTGATGATCTGAAAATTCCAAGTCAAAGTCTAATTTTCATATTGTAAAAATCCGTACATTAAATATATGTTGGCTAAGAGAAGGTGTACTTTTAGTTGAAATCGATTTTTGAGTTTCAACTTCAAAAATAAAAATGTGAAAAGTATTAAAAAAAAAATGCATATATATGTACCTGAGCAATGACTTTATTCCTACGAAGTTGACTTGTCTCATCGGTGACCTCATCTTGTTTCTCCACAACAATAGATCCATTTTCTAGGGTTTTGACCTCATATTGGATATCCAAAGAATTGGATCCATTTTCTAGGGGTTTAACTTGTCCTTCACGCTTAATAGTTCTCTTCTTATACGCACTCATTAAAAACGAATCAACCATCAAAGTAAACAAAGCGGAAACCATCGCGATGAAAAAGGTAAACGGAAACTTCCTCCACGGATCTTCGGGCAAACATTTAGATGTGAGATTCTCGACAGCGTCTGGAAAAACGTGCATATAACCGGTAGCCAAAATAACACCTGAAGATAAACCCTTAACGATTGGAAACGTATCTCGATCGGGTTGTAAAGCAGGAACGGAACGAGTAAACAACGGTAAGCAAACACCGATCATGCTCGCCACTAAGATCGATGGGATTGCTATGAGTTTAAGCTTTTGTGCTTCTTTGTTGTCTCGGCATGATGAATCTCCCGATTCAGCTTTGCATTCGCTTACGTCTGCGTTTTCAGCGTTACCGGCAATAGAAGTTAATGTGAAGGAGAGAAGGAGAGTTGCAATGGTGAAGAGAATGTAATATGACTTATAAAAAGCCATTGAGGAAAATGTAAAGAAGCTCTCAGGGTTTTTTTTTCTTGCGATATGGAAGCTTTCGTTTCAATTTATAAGATTGTAACAAAATAAAATAAAAAAATAGTCATTATTTCAGTATGTGAATGACAATAATGGCCTCGTGTTCGGAGTGGAAAGTGAGTTTTTTTGCTGTCGTGTAAGTGCAAATGCATAATATTAAGGGTAATATTGGTACTTTGGGAGTTGTAAGGGACTAGGATGTGGACAGCTTGCGTTTGTCGTATATTGTCTCTGTCCGTACAAACTTTTCTCTACTACGAAGCTTAAATCAGAGTGACTTTTTTGCTGACATGGCGATGACGTGGACACAGTGAAGTGCCTGTGGAAAAATACTATAAAGTGTGAAATGTTAATTTTGGTGAAAAAATTTATATAAGATCTGTTTCAGAAACTTTTTTTCTCCATTATAGAAACATATCTACAAACTCCTTTTAAATTTATTAAAAAAAAGAGATTTATTTACATTTTCTCACATATATTATTAAAAAATTATTATATGAAATTGGATGTGTTTAATACAAATCTACATGTGGTAGAATTATACTACAACTCTATAAGTCACCAGATTCTAATACATGTTTATTTTAAATCATATTATGACATGTGTCTAACAATTTTCAAATTATTTAAAATACTACGTATAATTAAATCATGAAGAAAAATATAACTTTCTTGGAAAGTAATGTAATAATTATAATATTCTTATGTGTTACAGCTTAGAAAATAGATAAATTGAGTCTATGAGAAATTCAATAAGAGAATTAGGAGGGGAAAAAAAAAAGGTCCATTCTTGCTGATGATATATACAAAATAATTGAAAGTATTATTTAATTTTTCTTTTGGTTAATTATTAAAAACTATCAGATTGATTATAAATAAACACAGATTAGATACCCTAAAATTTCAAAATATCCATATCAGAATCCGTCGAATCCGAATAATTAATATATGGATCAAGATTTGCTAATTTCACAGATATCCGAATTTCAATATCTAAAAAATTTTAAAACGAAATATATACATGAACGATTTAAATACTTGACTGTGTTGATTTTATTTCAAAATTTTCTTAACTATACTTTGGTTGTAATTTGGTTTGTAATTACTCTATAAAATAATTTTAGTTAACAAAAAAATAAACTACAAAAATATTGGAATAATTCTCGTTCACACATGATCCAATAATGGGCTTTCATAAGGCCCATGATAGTGTGTACCCCCGAAACACAAAGAAAACAATCCTAATAGAAAGAAAAGTATTTTGAGTCAAAAATTCACTGCAGAGAAAAAAAGAAAAAAGGATCAATCTTGCCAAGGATCACTCTCTGCCCTAACTTCAGATGGTTCAATTACTTCTGCTTCTCCGTCGTTTTTTTCATCTCCTTCATTCACACTGGAGCTTTCTTCTTCTGCAACTCGGCCCCATCTTCCTCCAACCGCCATAGCCATCATCTCATAAATCTTGTTCCCCAGCTCGGCCGGGCTATCGGGCTGTTCAATAAACACATCAAAAGTGAGTAAAAAGGTCGAGAAGACTTATTACTGAGAAACAAGAAAGCTAAGAGTTTTTAGATTTCTTACAGTGAATCCACTTGAGATTATAGCAGTGTCATATAAGAGGTCAACCACTCTTGTTGCTTCACTGCTCTCAGGTGCATTCTTACAAGCAGCCTGCACAAATATGCCCAACCCAACAAAAAAAATATCAAATCGCTATTCTCTGAGATTCTGAGACAAGATTTAGAGACGAAATGGCACACTTACATTCAAGTCTTTGATGATAGGATGATCTGGATTGATCTCTAGTATTCTCCTACCTCTCATGAACTCCAAGCTTGAAGTGTCTCCAAGGGCTTGTGCCTTCATTAACCTTTCACCATAAACAAAAACATTTATGTTTTACGATGACGATTTCGGGTTAATTAAGCTTTTTCTTTTCTAGCTGCTAAAGTACTAACCTTTCCATATTAGCCGACCACCCGAATTTGCCTGAGACAAGCACACAAGGAGAAGAGCTCAAACGATTCGAGACTTGGACTTTGGCAACTTTGTCGCCGAGCTGCTGTTTTATCCAATCACAGAGAAGATTGAACTCTTGTTTAGCTTCCCTTTCCTTTACTTCATCTTCGTCACCTGCAAAATATGGACCCACACTTTGTTAGAAAAGCAGTTTTCACACCGATTGCGCAAGAATTGCTAACGATACTTACCAAGTTCCAAATCTTCTTTGCTGATATCAACGAATTTCTTTTCTTTGTAGGTTTGTAAATTCTGAATCGCAACTTCATCGATTGGTTCAACCAGGTATAGAACCTATAATTAATGAAAACCAATGGCCAAGAAAAGGTAAAAAATCAAACCAAAATCAAGGACCATGACAAATTTAAGTTTGTAAGTTGAATAACTAGTCTTAAATCATATACCTCAATATCTTTTTGAATTAGTTTCTCCAAGAAAGGAGCTGACTTGGCACTTTTCAGACTGTCGGTCGCAAGGTAGTAGATTGCCTTTTGGTTCTCGCCCATGTTCTCGATATATTCATCCAAGCTCGTCAAGTCTTCTTCATTCTTTGAACTGTAGAATCTGAGCAACGGTGTAATACGCTTGTGGTTACCAGTGTCTTCAATACAACCCAATTTAAGGAATCTCCCAAAGTTCTCCCAGAATTTCTTATAATCCTGAAATCATTCGTACCACAAAATGAATATATGGGGCCTTCAAATGAGCTTAAGAGAACAAAAGGGGTTAATGAGAAGACACGGACCTCTTTGTTTTCACTTTCGGAGATTTCTTGTATCATGTCAAAAGTTTTCCTAATGAGCCTCTTTCTCATGATTCTTACCTGAATATTGTTACAAGATATGTATAATCATGGAGGTGTGATTCAAATAGAAATTTGCATCACTAACTGTGGAGCCACTTACGATTCTGCTTTCTTGAAGAATTTCACGTGAAACATTAAGAGGAAGATCGTTTGAGTCCACCACACCCTTCACAAAGCTCAAGTATCTCGGGAACTGCAAACAGATAGTGAAACATGGTAAAACAAAAATGGAACCAGAGCTAATCTAGATCTTCAAAGAGACGACATAGTTCTATGTTTTAGAACGATTTCTACAATATGAACATAAACTCACCAGCTCTCCATCAAAGTCATCAGAGATAAACACACGCTTCACATGGAGACGAATGTTCTTTGTTTTTGGGTTTGTAACGTCCTCACTGTTAAGAGGACCCATCCCAGGGATGTATAGAATGCTCCTGAACTCAACCTCGCCCTTTTGAGAAACAAGAAATTACAAACGATAAGCATCCAGTCAAAGGAATAATAAGGCAATACGTATATATAACGAGAAGTATAAGCACCTCGGTTGTGAAGTGTGTGTGAGCAAGTGGATCCAAGAACTCATTGAAAGCCTTCTTGTAAAACTCATTGTACTCCTCCTTTTCCACTTCCTTTGAATTGCGCATCTACTCAGCGACACAACAATAATCAAGTGAGCATGTCGAACATCATAAAGGACAAAGAGGAAACACACGTTAAAAGTTCAAGGCTCACCCATAGCGGTTTTGTTTCATTGGCTAGTTCCCAATCCCAGTACTTCTCCGTTTTAGTAGTCTTCTTTTTCTTCGGCTCACCCTGAAATCAAACAAGTAACAAGATCATGTCAGTAAACAGGAGAAGTGAAGGACAGTGTTTAGCAGCTTATGCACACAATTAAAAACCATGAAATGTTTACCTCTTTTTCTTCTTCCCCTTCTTTGGCTGGTTCTTCCTCTTCAACCTACCACAAGTTACAAATTTTCATACCATCTTTGCAATGTGAATACATTCTTAAAATTGTAAAAAGAATGACGAAAACGCCATCCTCACCTCTATAGTTCTTGATTTCTCCTGCCATGTATAGATGGGAAACCCAACAAACTGAGAGTAATTCTTCACAAGATTCTTAATTCTCGTAGACTCCGCAAATTCGTATTTATCATCCTCCTGTAGCCAGGAATAAGCAGTCAAATAAACTATAACAGATCTCAAAATATTCGACGCATCTAATGGAAGAACGATTGAATAAAGAAGCGTACCCTAAGATACAAAGTAATTTGCGTTCCACGGCGTAGAAAGTTTTCAGGGTCAGTTTCTTCTCTTATCACATATGAGCTACTATCGGCTACCGATTCCCAAACATATTGCTTGTCAGATTTGGGGCTTTTGGTGGACACAACAACCTAAAAGCCGAGTCAACTATAAGTCACTCCTCATAAGAAATACATGAACCAGAAAACACTAAGAAACAAAAGTTAAAAGTCTTCACCTTTTCAGCAACTAAGAAAGCAGAGTAAAACCCAACACCAAACTGTCCTATTAAACCATTGTCGGCACCAAGATCCTTGTTATCCTGATCAAAGTGAGAGAGGTTAAAACAATTGAGCCTGAAAATTTAACATCAAGACTGATTTGCTAGCAACTCATTTCCAGAGAAATGAAAAAAAAAAACCTTGAGAGCCTTCAAAAATTTCGAAGTGCCACTTTGAGCAATGGTTCCAAGGCAGTCTATAAGTTCTTCCTTTGTCATTCCAATTCCAGTATCGCTGCAAATTCGCATCAATCCCTTTAAGTAATCAGTTTTATCCAATTGTTAATACTCAAGGAAACAAAACAAAAAAATGGAATTATCTCATACGTTATGGTGATTGTTCCGTTATCAGGATCAGGCTTGATCCGAATCTCAAGCTCACCACCATCTCCAAGCAAAGAAGGCTCTGTTACACTCAAGAACCTCAGCTTATCCAAAGCATCACTTGCGTTACTGGATACACACAAACGAAATTCAAAGTCAGATTTTTACAGAAAAACACACACAAATCAATTCTAAAACAACAAATCCATCAGTATCAAAAAATTTGACTCACCTTACAAGTTCCCTGAGAAACACCTCCTTGTGACTGTATAAGCTATGAACAATCAAATCCAACAATCGGCTAACCTGCGAATGAGAGATTTAACGAAACTGAGTATTCACAAAAATCGAGAGATGCCCATAATTAAAAAATCGAAGCTTATGAAGAAATGAAAGAGGGGACCAACCTCAGCTTGGTACTCAAACTTCTCACCGGATCCTTCCTCAGTCGTCTCCTTCTCCGCAACGGCGGCGTCGCACTTAACGGCGAAACGATTGCATCTCTTCTCGAGGTTCCAGCTACACGAAACGCCGGTTCTCAGGCCGCCGCCGCGAGGCAGAAACGCGGTTCTCAGATGAGAGAGACGGGTTTGATTTCTGAGAGAAGAAGCCGGAGTAAACGGAACTGAAGTCAAAGGACTCGTGTATAGGCTTCTACTCAAAGCAGGAGCCATATTAGATTGAAATTCTGAAGGAGAAAGATTGAAATCTCAAACAAATCTCAAATCTCTATCTCTAGAGAGAAGAGTGTAGTTGAACGACGACGAGTAACCTAAAAACCCTTTTCAAAGGTTTAAGGAGTGAGTAGAGGTTTCTAGAAGAAGGTGCAAAGAGAGTTTTTCTTTTTGGGATTGTGAGGTCTACGAATCGCCATTTCATCAATACCGTAGCATTATCCGTTTGATTCACACGCGCCTTTTGTTCAAAACAAAAATATAGTAAACCTTATTTGGCACATACTCGGTTTACTAAAACACAAGAAATTAATTCGATATTTTGTAATTATAAGATATTAAATATTTGGGTTGTATAACTTGTATGTATCAAAAAAACAAAAAACAAAAATTAGGATGTATATCGAAAAAGTTGTATATTTAAAGTATTGTACTATAATAGATATTTTGGCATTCAAATTTTCGTTATTTGAGTTTTGAGTTTTGTCTTTGGAGAATACGTTTAAATTATAATCAAATTTTATTTTGGATCAGTTTAAGGAATTTGATTATTTTCGGATCTGACCTTCGAATTCAATTCCAGATTATTCGTTATAAAAGTTTAGCTTACAATTCAGGTTTTTCTGAAGTTCGGTTTGGTAATTTCTGTTTTGTTCGGTTCGATTGGTTTGTTTTCCACTTCTATGGAATAGTTAGGTGGCAGTGGAACTCACGTGCTCAAGGTGCGAGTGTGATTAACTTTTAAAAAACTCACACGTAAAAGCCTATTGGGCCTTGTACCATTACGGCCTGTACAAAGGTCAAACTAAATGTGTGTCTGAAGATTATGATTGGGTTAATGATCGCATGAAATAGAACCATGTGAAGAAACTGGGCTTGAACCATAGGGATTGATAAATATTATTCCATCAATTTCAAAATAATTAATATTTAAAAAGTTCACATAGATTAAGAAAATATTTTCTTTTTTCTTTTTTAAACAAAAATATATTTTTTTTTTTAAAAAAAATTTGTCTATCTAAATACACTGCAACCAATAATAAAACAAACTTAGGATAGAAATAGTCATAATATATATAAAAAAATTAAGAAATTTTATATTTAAAGTTAAAAACATTATATAAAAATCTGTAAAACATCAATTATATATATTTACAAGTGAAATAATAATAACTTCAAAAAAAAGTGAAATAATAATAACTACACCACAAGACATCAATAAATTTTGCAACGGACTATTTCGAACTGGTGAAGATAGTGTCTACATCGGAGGAATGACATGATTTTTCATTACATCTAGAAGAGTTTGCGAAGAGCAAGGAGCGTTTCTCTTTCTTTTCGATCTTGCTTACTTTACGTGCAAATAACACAAAGGTGGATAAATTAGCACGAAATATTCGTGTCGATTTTAATGATATTAATTGTATATGTTAATTCGGTATCACGAGTTTGGATTTCTAAACCATTTTAAGTATTTACGATGTTATCAACAAAAAAAACTCATGTAAAAGAATGATGCGAAGGTGTGTTCGTGGATGTAGGCTGTAGAGTGTGGACATGTGGAATAAAATACTACAATGTTGATTCTAATGAAGATACACAATTTCCAATTATGGAAATTACCGAAATCATAGGTTATACACTCCATACCCATTAACTAATTTAATAAAAACATTTATAGTTACCGACCTCTCTCCGTTTTCTACCATTTTTGCAATTTGTCCCCCCCCCCCCTTTTTTTTAATGACTACTAAACAAACGAAAAAGAATAGTGTATTGGTTGACAAAAAAAAAAAAAGAATAGTGTATTGATACAAAAAGTTTTTTTTATCTAAATGTGGAATTTTTGATTAATTATCTATTGATTAAAACTATTATATGAGATCAACATATTAGGGTTACTGTTTTTCACAAGTGGTAAACTTTACATTTTCGAATCATTTGTAGTTTTAAAAAGTTTCGGAAGTGTTCTATAATGTATAACTAACTAGGATTCAACCCGCCTTAGCTATATAGCGCGGGATAATTTAAAAAATATATATTTTGCAATTAAAAAAAAAATTATCCAAATTTTATAATATGTCTAATTAATGATTATATATAGAACTGTCAATCCGGACTAACTTGTCTACTTAATCCGTTTTGCAATGAACTAAAATATTATTTGGGCTAACCCGCAAAACCCTATAATCTTGAAAACATAAATTTAATATGCACCGCTTAATGACTATGGTTTTTATGATCAGTCCACAAACTCTTTAAAAAAATTAGTTTTCTCGTGTTTAACTCTTTACAAAAAATAGTAATATATTTTTCAAACTTTTGTTTTGATAGATATTCAAATAAAATATAATAATTATAGTGAATAATATTGCAAGATCTGGAATATATTTTCTTTGAATATATATGGATTGATTATTATTTAATAATACATTAATAATTAAGAACTAAATAGTAAATAATCTCTTTATTGGGAAATAAATATTTTTTATATTCTTATCAATAATTTTAAAAGACAATTATGTCATTTTTATTTTAATTATCTTTTCTTATTTGTAATGACATAATATGTAATAACTTACAAAATAAAATTCATTTTCCTAAATAACTTCTTAAATAATAATATAGAAATGATCAATAAAAAAAATCTAACTACTTTATCAAAAAAAAATATATATGAACGAAATCTATAGAATTCTTATTAATTGGTGATCTAAAACATGGGCTTGTATTGGATTCATACAATATAATATCTATATATAGTAAGTTAGTAACACAAAATATACATATAAACCAAGTCGCTTTGAGCTGGTGGTAAGGGATGTCTATGTGGATTCCTTCCACCCGGCTTCGAGTCGCCTTGGCCACCTAACCGCGCAATTTCTTAAACAATTGCGTGAACCCGAATGTGAAGTCTCCTGGAGATTAGTCTGTACCCAAAAGGCCTAGGATCACTCCATGATTTAACAAAAACAAAAAAAATATATATATATATATACATATAGTATAATATATAAGTCTTGAATGTTTGAAAGACTGTGATTCATCGTAAGCCGGTGTGGAGGCATACAAGCACAAAACACGCAAATTTATGAATTACAATTTACGTAACCTTGTTTTTGTTTACAAATGTCAATCTTTAGCGGACCACATTTCAGTCTCCTTTATTCGATGTTTAGGGGGTTTTCAAAGTAAATTCTTGATTACCAAACAAGTTTCATTATTATTTTTTTATAAACCAAGTTGATATACTATAATTTTATTATATTTCTTATTTTTATTACTCTTGAGTAGTGGGAAATTAACTACACATTTTTTATCGAATTTTTAAAAAACTTGAATGTGGATGTTACGATCTACAGTATGATTTTATGCAAATATTTATGAGACTGATAACGAATGAGAACTTAGACTTTCGTTGATATACTATAATTTTATTATATTTCTTATTTTTATTACTCTTGAGTAGTGGGAAATTAACTACACATTTTTTTATCGAATTTTTAAAAAACTTGAATGTGGATGTTACGATCTACAGTATGATTTTATGCAAATATTTATGAGACTGATAACGAATGAGAACTTAGACTTTCGTTGAACTGAACAATGTTCAGAACGATAAGATGAATTAATAATTAAAAACAAATTATTTAATGAACTTGTCAACTTGAAGAATACAAAATGACAATCTATATAATGAAAGACAATTTTGAATTTTTAAGCAATCTAAGTATTAAATACAAATTTGGCTTTTATAGAAGCTCTCCGCGTATCGTCGTCTCCGAGTCTGAAATCTCCACGTTTCACGTTCTTCTATCCCGAAGCTGACTTGCGAATATCAGTATGTTCGAAAACTTTTTCAGATGAGTTTTCATTTTTGTTAGGCCGAATTTGGACGAATTTATTGGAGTGTATTCGGCACTAAGCCCAACACCAATGAAAAATTTGTAACCATTAAAAACTGTTTTTTTGTTCAACTTTTGATTCCATTAATTTAAACTTCCAAATTACACCAAACAGAGGAAATTATCCATTCTCGTTGATCATTACAACAAAACATAAAAACCATAGTAAATTGATGAAGCCAATACTCGAATGCGTCGATAAAAATATCCCGACAAAGCCGCACTGTTGAAATTTAGTCACTTTGAAAAGTGAAGTTGAAAGCTAATCCTCATATCTGAAAGTCATCGAAACGAATTTGATTGCATTTTTTGGCTCCGTATAGACTGCTACACAAAATAGTAAAACCGTAAAAAAAAATGACAAAATATTATGGCATTAAATTCGAAAAAGAGATCACTTTGAAAGAAAGAGAGCATGGTGGAAAGGTTCTCTCCCCTAAAAAGAAGAAAATGTTGTTTTTTAATAATACGAATGTAATAGTTTTTGGGAATTCAACAGAGAAATATTGTGGCCATTAAACCTTCAAAAAGTTCATATTGTCAGAGTCTCAGAGAGAAAAGGGAACTAATTTCAGTTTAATTCTTCGACACTGTCCGTACAATAATTAGCAAGGACTCTTTCTGAAAAATAAATGATTATGAGATATTTAGTGGTTTTGAATAGCATAGAATAAAATTTATGGCATTGAGATTGACAAATTGTTTTCCGCAAAATAGAGAAACATGTGCCGACTCGAGCATTTATGCAGACTCGTCTTCCTTTGCTTTTATCAATTTGCGAGAATATTTGAATAGTATAAGAGAAATCGTGGGGGAAAAAGATTTGTTGTTGACGTAGTTTTGAGTCTTTTGACCTCCTAGGTCCTAACATTTAAGAAAAACTAACAATATGGTGTGTAGAAGTACGTTTTTTAAGTGAAAAAATCTCTGAAAACTTCATCATCCGTATATACGGATTTATTAGACAAAGCAGTTCATTAAAATATTTTTAAAAAATTGAAATAATCAAATTTTGATAAATATTTATTAGTATGATCACTTTTTAACTTTAGATTTATTTATCTTTTAAAATATCGATCATTTAATTTAACCAAGTAATGGTTGTCTAGTGATAAAAAGCTCTAACACAGTATGAACTCATTCTTCCCATGGATTTGAGTTTCACTTCAAACATTTTCGATCCCAATTAGCTAGTCAAAATTGTGCCACGATATTGACGGCTAAACTCACCCTAAAAATATAAATTAAACATTAGCTCGGAACTTCTTTATTAATAAAAAAATTTTGCTCACTTAAAGTGTTTAAATTTTTAAAATAATAAAAATTTGATAATTTTAGTATAGTTTAGTTTTACTTATTTACCGCGTTTTTTTTTTGCATATATGGTCTACATTCACTACATTTGCACATCTTTTTTATGATTCTCGGGTTCATGAAAGTATAATCCGCAAAATTCAAAACATCTTTGATTATAAAAACGATGTGCCATAGCCATAAAATATATAGATAATACATGTGTGTGTGTGTGTGTATTCAAGTGGTTTAAGAAAGGACGTAATGGCAGAAGTCGTAAATATAATTACAAGTACAACTTTTCATCGTAAGAATCCATATGTACACGTTAACAGAGACACATGGTTATGGACAAATTATGGCTACACGAACTTAAAACATATATATATATATATATATATATATATATATATATGGTCAATGATCTCCTATATATAGACTCTTCTCTTTCTTATAATAATACGTCCGATCCTGCTTAAATTCTTAGGTTATAATTTATGAAAAAGAAGATTAAGGAAGATATAAAGTTTTGAAGAAGGTGAAGGAGAATCAAGAAGAGTCATGACTACTTTATCAAATATTCTATGTGTGTTGATCACTCTTTTCTTATGTTTCTCCTTTCGATATTCACTTCATGGTTTGTCTCTCTCTCCCTCTCTCATTTATGTCCAAAAGAGAAAAATCTTAAAGCTTATATGACTATATTTAGACAGTGAACTAAAACTGGAATTAGTACGTAGGATCCACGTTGACGAAAAAAGACTAGAATTATCATGCTATTTTCCGCTTAAACCAACTATTAAATAAACTACGCAATTTGCCGCTTCAAATAATTGCATATATGATATATATGAGAATGATTTAAGGTCTATGCATTAGTGTTTAAAGTACATGTTATATACTAACTCATCTTAAAGTTAAAGAACAACCATTTTTTTTGTCAAGCAAAACAAAAGAAAAACCAACTACTTCAAGATTTATTTTACTCTTAGTTAGAATTTAATCACTGCACGAGTGTTAACATACAGTATAACCAAATTGTTTGTTCTTTGTTTTGTTCATCACTAGAAGATGGGAATCAAGAATCAGGCCGTGACTTCGTTTCAACCTCTAAGGTATAATCTATATGATCAAAATCTAGAAAATATATATGTTATACTTTATGTTAACACTTGAGCATATATGTCATGTATTCCGTATAATCTTTGTTTTGATGTTGATATATATTATATGGGAAGAATAAATTCAGGATTTTTACTATATAAAAAAGTTATTGACTAAAAAAGAAACTATTAAAGCAGGTGATCGAACGTGGTGATGTGATGATACGAGGAAGAAAACTGATGATGACAAGTGGAGAAGTAGAAGAAGAGACGACGATGAAGAGAGGAAAGAGAGAGACAGAGAGAAAATCAAGCAAAAGTGTTGACGAGGATGGACTCGTTGCTTACACTGCTGATTATTGGAGAGCTAAGCATCATCCTCCCAAGAACAACTAATTCTAATTAATTCCTCTTCTAAAATAATAATATAAAAAATGCTAGCTTTTATGGATTTCTCTATAGATATATATATGACTCAGTAATATAAAGTGACATAGGTTTGTTATATTTGTGTTTAATTTGCTTTTGTAGTTTCTTTTACGTTGTAACGGCTTAATTAATGGTTTACATGTAAACCAAAATTTTGAACTTTTTAAGCTTTTGTATGTATTATGATTTTTATTATAATTTTTTTCACATCATATTAATTAGGTTTTGATATAAATCAAACCAAAACAGTAAGAAAACCTGAAATTTATCAATTTATACAAGAGGAAATTTGATTTAATATCCCAAACATTTTATATATTTTGAAAACTAACCCCTCTTTTAAAATCTTTGAAAACTAACTTTTTTATTAGGTAAAAAAAATTATACCCATCATGAATTTTTGAGAATATACAAATACAATAATTGTTTTTTGTTTTGTTTTTCAGAATGAATATATATTATAAAATAAATATTCAAAATAATATTATTTATATATATATATATATATATTTCGAAAGAAGAAAATAAATTATTTTCATTAAAATTCATATTAGATATAAACAATTTTGTTAGATATACATAAATCTATTATTATATTTATCATTAACATACTCAAACTCTATATATACATTATCATCGTTCAACAAAATCCTACAAAAACACGTTTGTAAAACCGTAAGTTCATACGAACTGCTCTGTTATTGAATATTTTTTAAATTTTTACGCACAAAATCTAGATATGATCGACATTTTTTACATCTATATTTTTATTCATTTTTAAATTAATCAAAAATAAATAATTAGAATTTAAGAAAATTCATATGTTCTGTTTATTTTGAGTATTTTGATAATTTTAGATGTCAAAAAGGTTAGTTTTCAAAAAATTCTAAAGATAGTTTAGTTTTAAAAATATATAATTTTTTTAGAATATTAAACCAAATCTACCTTTATACAAATACCATTGTTCTTAAAATCGCCTAGGTGACAAAGGTATTTACTTATATATCAAAAAGTGGTTTTTGTAAATAAAAAAAAAGTACGGCAATTAATCAATATAGCCAAAGTCGGAGTATTTAGATACTTTCAACGATTTTTATTTAGAACATTAATTAACACGATCACTTCGGAGAAATGAATCAATTTAAAAAGTAATCTCGTTGAACCTAATATTCAAAACGTTAAGATTTGATAGCAAAATGTTTTTAATACATTGATAACGAGAGTAATTAATAAACAACAACTACGTACTAAACTGGTGCTTTAAAAAAAAAGAATGTTGCAGAGTATAGTCAAATCACTTAAAGGTGTGACTAATGGTTTTTTTTTGTTTTCATGTTTTAAAAACGTGAATTTCACTATTTTTTAATATTCAAAATATTTATCAAATTTTCACGTTTTAAAAAAATGATATATATTACGAACATGTTAAAAATAGATAAATAACCTAAAATAGCACAAATATTTTTTTTTGTTCCAAATCTAACACATCAAATTTAAAATTCTGAAAATAGTATAAATAATTATATGAAAATACATGTTTATCCAAAATAAAATTAAAACATTATGTTTTGATTCACTATTTCCTATTTAGAGTTTAGTTTTTCCTCATTAGAAAATGATTTTAATATTAAATTTGTGTTATTATTGTCAATTTTAACTAGTGGTACTAAGTTTAGAAGAAAAAAGTTAAAAGTGTTTTATTTTGGACAATTGCCCTAAAATTATAACTAAAATGAAATGTTATTAATCTATTAAACTGTCAGTATTTTATAATTATTCCGCATAAATTCAGTTTTCTACTGATTGATCATTCGATTATTCAACTAATACACTATTCAAAGTGATATACTAGTCAAGTCGAATCTCTCACCACATGACAAACTTCTCTCTCCTGAAAACACTGAATCGCATACATGAAATTCGCCATTTGAGTTGGATGACGCGGATCGAAGAAGATAAACGCTTCCGGTACCTTACACGCGGTCGAAAATAGCATACAAGTCGTGGTCGAAGCTCCATCATAAACAATAGGACAACATGGGCTTGTCGTGTTCATTAGATTCGAACTAGCTTGATTGCTCGGAGGTCCACGAAGTCTCAACATGAAGTTGAAGTAGTCGGAGTATAAAAAGGAAGTGTCGTTGGAGAGTCTGCGATGCATATAAGACAGGCTTTCTCTTAGCTTGTCATTGAAAATGCTGATCGCAAGGTTTAAATCGTCGTCGCAGCTTCCACGTGGTACCGTTTTAGCAATGATATTTGGGTAACAACCTAAAGGTTTAATGTTGTTGACGAAGAAATTCCGTGCTCCTAACTTATGCAATCTCTGCAACAAAAATTATACTAATCTTTAGTATAAAAAAATCTTGATTAACACTTAAAAATTCTTAGGTTGGAACTTACCCTAATTCTTAGAACTAGAAGTGTTCAATCCAGGATGGTTTTGATTTTGGCTCATATTTCTCCGTTTATGAGATTTCGATTTTAGAAAAGTAGTTACCAATGTAATTAAACTCGATAAATATTGGTTTAATAAAGTTTGCTTTCTTTAAGAAAAAACTAGATTTTAATCTGTATGCCCGCACGATATATATATATATATATATATTTGTATTTAGATATAATTTGTTTTTATAGAGATAATTTTTTTAATAAGTGATAAAGATTTATTTTTGTGTTTAGATATAATTTATTTTTGTAAATTTAATTTTTTCTAATAGTAAATATGACTGATTATAAAAACATAATTCTAACTCGTTTGTTCATATTAATCCGAAAAATAACCGCGATTATAAAAACATAATTCTAACACTCCCATTCATATTATCGTATAATATAAATATTTATTAATTTCAAATATTTAAAATTTTATGCTGATTGATAATAATAAAAATATATATACAATAACATATCGTTTATCATCTCCGTCATTATAAGAATATTATTTAAATTTGAATATTTAAATTAATATCCGGTTTATTATTTTTGTAATAAAGATATAATAACAACTAGTTTTGTGATTTTGATAATTAATCTAACCTATATTTAAGGAAATTCAAACTAATATAAAGTAATATTTGAATTTTTGAAATTATTTTTAAATATAAATTAAAATATAAATTAAAATATAATTTTTATTAATATTGTATTAAATTGACTTGTCTGGCAATTGTAATAGTAGTTATCCACAAAAAATAACCTAATATGAAGTTTTCCTGTTTGGACACAAAATGTATACCATTTTTAATAGTATAGATTAAAATATATTTTTTATTAATATTGTAATAAAATGACTTGTTTGACAAATAGAATAGTAATTATCCACAAAAATAATATTTTAATATGAAAGTTTTCCAGTTAAGACACAAAAAATATCTATGTTTTATAGTATAGATGTATATGTAATTTCTAAACAAATATATGTTTCGGTATGTCTTTTTTTACCTTCTTATTACGGTTTGATTTCAATTTAGTTTCGTTTTTTTTTTTTGAAAATCTGAACGTGGACTCATACATTCCTCTAAGGCGGAACCAAACTATGTAATTTAACCTTCTTTTCGAGAGTAAATCCCTCCCAACACAGTTCGAACTCGTATCCCTACGTTTTTGGATTGGTTTATTTATTTGGTTCAGAGATTTGATTCGATTTATCTGAATTAAACATTCCTACCCGAAACTAAATAATCTAATGGCCAAGGAAAAAAAAAATCCAAACATTTTTTACCTGGAGTTGTATCAAGAACTCATGAAGAAGCCTGTTTGCGAACCCATTGGCATCGGCTGTCGTCTTGTTATAGAAGAAAACGTAATCGTTAACCCCAATCGCGGTCATAAACAACGATTCAGACAAGTGGCTACTAAGCTCTGACTCGGTCTTGAACTGTTTCTTCAGATTCTTCTCGATGGTTTCATTGAAAAGATCGATTTGGACACTCATCGAGAGACATCTTCCCTGTTCAAACAAAGAATCATATAAAAGTACTCATTAATTTTTTTTTGGGAACCGATGTTGCAAATATCTTTTTTGTAGAATATTGAAACTTACCAATCGCTTTCCTGTGTCATTAAAAACCCCACAGCCAGCAGAAGCATAGTTAATACCAGTTGAGATTTTGTTCTTTTGTCTTCTAGATAATCCCATGTAAGCAGGAGCTAGAGGAAGCCCATAATAAATAGCTGAATACAAAAAAAAACATAACAAAGAGGGTTAAAATCTTCAAATACTTTTATTATTTTGTAAGTTTTAGTAGTATAACATATATTAAAAATTGAAAACACAAGTCCTCTTAAAAAAAGTAGGAAATATATATATATAAAACGTTCATTATTCTAATTTTTGTTCTTACCGATATAATCAGCAATTGTTTTGCCATCGCTAAAACGGCCCGTAGCTTTGCCTTCTTCAAAGTTAGAACCATAAGGTGGAAAATTCGCTCTGACTAGCGTCAAAAGATAATTATTGTTTCCTGGATCAACCAGTGAATCTCCAATAACATACAAAGCCGGAAAATTCCCGCCAAAAAGCACGGCCTCTTCTTCTAATGGCGTCGTCGTTGAGTTAGTGGTGAAAACATTAAGCAAACAGACGAGGAGCAAAATAAGGTATGACTTTAGAGAAGAAGGCAAACCCATTCCTTGTTTTTTTTTTTTGCCTGGTTAGGAAAAAAAAGAGAAATTAACCCTGCAAATTGAAAATCACGACTTAGAAAGTTAATTATAATCTATAGAAAGCATCATTCAACTTTCACACATGCTTAAATAATAATAATTAAAAAAAATCCTAGTAACCAACAATGAATCTAATTCAGGACATTGTATTATATTATTATTACCAGACTTTGCGTTGTAAATTCTTTGTTTATCCTCTATTTTTTTTTTTTTTTTTTTTGCAGTAACTATTGAGGAGAGAAATATGCATGGGTTTTTTTATTTATGTGCAGCTATCTCTATGGTAACAATAGCTTATGAATCAAGACATGAAATATAAAAAATGTCGTTCGAAAGGATAGGCACTATTATAAATAAATACTTAACTCTATTTCTGAATTAAGAGCTTGAATTAGCATATGACCCTTGGTGTATGAAAAACACACACACATATACAGATATACTTATATATAAGAAAATATTTGACGTCAAAAAAATAAAAATAAAAATAAAATAAGAAAACCATATTTTAAAGATCGTGGATAAAGTTTAGGACTGGTGATCTTTGCGTGCCTAGCTATACATTCTTCAAATGCGGTAGTTATTTATTGTAGGTTAGCCATTAAACATTTATACCCTAATTGTCTATGAATATTGCACCAAAAGGATATCGTGCGAAACCGAAGAATAGAGAAAAGTCTATACAAGCAAAACGAGACCAAAGCACTTGTCTTTGAATTTAAAGCTGCGTGAAGAAATGAGAACATTAGATGAAAAACAATTAACAGAATATGATGTAAGAACACAAAAAACAAAGAAAATGAAAATAAGAAAGAATACGGAGATACATATGAAACAAATCAGATGAAGGAAAAATAGGAAATGGTGTGAGTTAGAGATTCAAAACGATGACGTTTTGCAATAAATAAAACGGTGAGTTATAGGATCTGTTAATCGTTTAACAATGTTACGTTCCAGGGGTTAATTTGTTGGGTATTAATTATCGCATTTTTACGTGAAACAAAGTTTTTTAGAGTATTTTAAACGTCTACAAGCAAAATGAGACCAAAGCACTGGTCTTTGAATTTAAAGCTCCGTGAAGAAATGAGAACATTAGATGAAAAACAATTAACAGGAATATGATGTAAGAACACTAAAAACAAAGAAAATGAGAAAGAATTAGGAGATATGGATGTAAATCAGATGAAGGAAATGATGAGTTTGAGATTCAAAACGACGATGTTTTGCAATAAATAAAACGGTGAATTTTAGAAAGACATAAAAAATTTGTTCAGCTTGGTCAATTCCAATGCAAGTTGCCTAAAGTGAGCCTGGCCATGCCCTTTGACGTTGTTGCGTGTAGGTTGAAGTACGAAGAACTCGAACAAAAGGTAGTTATTGCTTTGTACATTCCATTTTCTCTCTTTCCTTTTCTTGATCATGTTTATGTTTCTTTCAGAGGTGAGAAGAGAAAGACGACAATAATCTCTGAAAATTACTAGGTCTCATGGATTTATGTGCCAATGAGGTTTCACTAAAATTAGGACGACCAAGACATTGTGTCCAAGAAAGATTTCAAATCTTGAAATCTGCAAAATCCTAAACAAAATGTTATTACTTTATAATCGCACACAAAATGGTAAGAAAGTAAGAAAAAAAACGAGAGAACACATCTTGAGGCGATAGTTTTATTTACAATTGTGTTTTGACTTTTGAGCAACTTTTGTGCAAACTATTAAGGAAATTTGTGGTCTAGTCTGGAAATCACAAGAATTTTTATTTCTGCAAGCTCTTTAATTAAGAGTGGGTTTAGTATAAAAATTTGGATAAGTGCTTATCGATGTAGCATTTTCAGTTAGGGAAGTGGTATTATCATAGCTGCATAATCTTGTTGTTTAAATGATAAGAAACTGTAGGAAAATCATGGCTATACTTTATCCTAGCTACCTTTAAAGATCATAAGAATATGCGATTCTGAAAACTCATTTGCGATTTGTGTCCTACAGAAAAGCTACGTTCTTCTCCCATTGAGAAACCTTGTTCCCCAAAAAAAAGTAAACAATATCAACTTGATAGTGTCCTCGAGCCCTCCATTAATCTTCACGGTCCTACAAAGCTTCTCGAATTGATTGAGGTGATCTAGAGGATCCTCACTAGCCATGCCATTGTACTTTGTGTTTTGCACCATGTTGATCAAACTAGACTTGATCTCAAATTTGTTGTTGGCAATGATAGGAGGTTGAATGCCGGTTCTTGTTCCACAAGTATTAGGCTCGTCAAAAGCTCCTATGGGTTGAAGCTCGGGTTGAACATGAACCGGGTTCCTTTGTGGAACCGGGTTTCCTTGTTGAACTAGGTTCCCTTGTTGAACTCCAACCCCATGGATCTCATTTTGGATATGTTGATCAGCCAATCCATGTTGGTTATATCCTTGGTGATCCATACCCAATCTCCTCAAATGCTCTTGTATTTTTCGAGCTTACTTTGCTCGCCGCTTGTTGGCTCGCTTAAGTTGTCCTAACTCTGATTACAATCGAAAATTTCAACTCGTTAACTTCTTCGTTGCATGCACCTTGAAAGGAAAAGACAAAGAGGTAAAACAGACGAAAAATGATAAGTAACAAAATAAAAAATAAAAAACCTTAATCTTATTGGCTAATGCTTAATTGCACAATTTCTCCGGTAACAACGTGAAAAACTTGATAAGATGATTTTTAAGCCTGAATTGCAAAACCGCAAGTGCACGGTTAAGTCACTTGTAGCACAATATGGGTATCGACTCTACAAGGAGTAAGGAATGAACACACAAAAATACGAGAATCTAACTAAGCTAAAGAAAGCGTTTTGTGAGTTTTTGATTAAACTAAGTTAGCTAATTGCTGACCAAGTAAACCAAAGCAAAAACAAAGCAAGACAGTAAGCAATAAGCCAAAAAACTTAATAAACTAAGCAACAAACGATAAACAAGAAAGATCTAAACTATTATTAATGGGAAGACAATGGGTAATGGGTTTAGCCATTGATTAAAATGGAATGACAAATGTCTAATGATGCAAGAACAATCATGAAACACTATCCTAGAACATGGATCACGATAACTAGACTAATCCACTTTCATAGTACTAATTACTTTATTAATTACTTAATTTGCAAAAAAAAACGATGCAAATGCAAGAAAGTAGCTTAGGACCCTATATAATATTATACTAAAATATGCAAATAAGACTCAAATATGAATATACGACTTCTAAATGACATGAAATAAAGTCGAAACCAATGAAAACAAGTGTTAAAGACATCTAAAATCTACAAATATCACCTATCAATAAGTAGTGATCTTTCTCATTAGATTCAAATTCTACCTGGATGGTTGATCTTTGAAGCAGGTTTTTGTGTGTGTTTTTTTCTTCTACTGATTAGCTCTTGATTCAATTCCTCATGCGATTCAAATTCTACTCGGAATGATTGATCACTGAATATCTTTCTCTGTAATAAGATAGCCCTCTACGAATTTAGGCGTCAAAGTACATATAAGTTTCTATGTGAAGTGGGTTTTTTTTTTTTTGGTCACTTCTTCTATTGATTAGCTCCTTTTTTTTTTTTTTAGATGCTCTTTATGGGAAGCTTGATACATTTGATGATGATTTTCTTTTTGTGTGCAAGTGCTGATGTCAACGCCAAAAACAAACCAAAATTTTGAAATTTTGAAGCTTTGTATGTATATGAGTTATGACTTTGGTAATATATTAAACAGACGTCTAAACAGATTAATTGACTAATAGAATATTAATTTTTACTTTGACCGATGTTTTTAATCGATTTGGTATACTTTGGACTGCTTAGATGACCGATTTATAGAACATTAATACAATCATCATGGAGAATCAAGCAAAAAATTATCAAATATACGAAAAACATTAAGGTTTGGTAGCCAAATGTTTCAAAACATTGATCATGATGATAGCAATCAACACCAACGATAAAAAAAACACTAAACTTGTGTTTCCTTAAGACTGTTGCTGAGTAAAGTTAATTCAATGAGTCACCACATGGCAAACTTTTCTCTCATGGAAACACTCCATGGCGTACATGAAATTCGCCAATTGAGTCGGATGAAATGGATCAAAGAAAATATGTGTATTTGGCACCTTACACGTCCTCGAATCTGGCATGCAAGTCGTGGTTAAACCTCCATCATAAACGCTAGGACAACATGGGCTTGTCGTGTTCATTAGATTCGAACTAGCTTGATTGCTCGAAGGTCCTCGAAGTCCTAACATGAAGTTGAAGTAATCTGAGTATAAGAAGGAAGTGTTGGAGAGTTTCTGCTTCATATGAGACAGGCTTGTTCTTAGGTTGGCGTTGAAAATAGCAATGGCAAGGTTTAAATTATCGTTGCAGCTTCCACGTGGCACAGTATGAGCTATTACGTTTGGGTAACATCCTAATGGTTTAATGTTGTTGATGAAGAACTTCCTTGCTCCTAACCCATGCAATCTCTGCAACAAAATATCATAATCTTTAGTAGAATGTATCTTGATTAACCATGGAACACAAAAATTTAGGCCGAAACTGATCAGACTTAAAAGTATGCAATCAAAAGTTGGTTTTGGTTGTTAGTTTGGAAAGCTTTGGAAATGTCTGTTAGTTTGGAAAGCTTTGCTGGCCCTTAGACCTCTAGCAAGAAGATTCATTCGATACTCGATCGCCGATGGAAAGACAGCTAGCTACTGGTTTGACCATTGGAATCAGTTAGGGACTCTAATTACATATGTTGGCACTGCTGGTCCACAACTAACAGGCATTCTAGAGAATGCAAAAGTGTGTGATGGCTTCAGCGGTTCAGGTTGGTCTCTCCCCTCCTCTCGCACCCGTAACCAGGCTCTATATATCTAACATGCGCCCAGTGCTTCTGGACTCTCCTCAGCTCAGTCTAGAGCCAAGAGAAGACTCTTTTACTTGGTTCATTGATGGCTCCTCCTCAACTCAATTTTCCTCAAAACTTACTTGGGAACAGCTCAGACCAACGTGTAGTACCAAACCATGGGCGAAAGCGATATGGTATAAGGGTTATATTTCCAAACATGCTTTCACCTTTTGGGTTTCTCATTTGGATAGACTACCGGTCAGGGCCAGGATTGCTTCATGGGGAATTGCCACTGTGACTACATGTTGTACTTGCAACAGAGAAATTGAAACCAGAGACCATCTCTTAATGCATTGTGAGTTTAGCCCTCCTTTGTGGCGTCTTACTCTATCTCGGTTAGGACAGCCTTTGCTCACTCTCACCTCATGGGATGATCTTATGACTTGGTTATCTTACTCGGGTCCATCAAGCTTGACGCTAAAATGCTTCACGATCCAAATCTTGATTTTCCACATTTGGAAAGAAAGAAACAACAGACTGCACAACTCAGTTTCAACGCCTCACACTATAATCTTCAAGCAGATTGACAGGAGCATCAGAGACTCCATCCTTGCCAGAATCAACCTAAGGAAATTTCGGAATCTCCTCTCTGATTGGTTCAAGTATGAGTAATTGACTTCGACTTGAGTTTCTATCCTTCACTTGTTCTCATTTAGGCTTTTTTATTTCTTTTTTGGGCATTTTGAAACAGTTTAGCTCCGCCGAGCATTTGTAAAGAAAACATTTCCAGCTTTTGGTAAATAAAATTCACATTTTATCAAAAAAAAAACAAAAAAAAAAGTTGGTTTTGGTTTAGGTTATTCCGTTTATGAAGTTGCCATTGTAAAATCGAATCTACTAAAGATCGGTTCGATACAGTTTAATTAGCATTTTAACGGAATAATGTTACGTTTTGGTTTTATATAGATTATATCGAAAGCTTAAAATTTTAACAATTTAACTAAGACTGATCATCTTGTTATTCGGATTGGATTATATGTTTGATTCAGTTTATTTGAATGAAACATTATTATCTCAAACTAAATAATGTAGTGGCCAAGGAAAAAAAAATGGTGTAAACGCTAAGATTTGTTTTACCTCAATTTGTATCAAGAAGTCATGAAGAAGCTTGTTTGCGAACTCTTTTGCATCGTTTGTCTTATTATTATAGAAGAAAACGTAATCGTTAACTCCTATCGCGGTCATGAACAACGATCCAGCCAAGTGTTTACTAAGCTCTGAAGGCGTCTTAAACTTTTGCTTCAGATTCTTCTTGATGGTCTCATTGAATAGATCGACTTGGACACTCATCGAGAGACATTTTCCCTTGTTCAAATACAAAGAATCAAATAAAACCCGTTAGATTTTATCCAAACCAAAATCACAAAGGTTTTTTGTAGAATATTGAAACTTACCAATGGCTTTCCTGTGTCAGGAAAAACCCCACAGCTAGCCGAAGCATAGTTTATACCGGTTGAGATATTGTTCTTTTGTTTTTCCGATAATCCCAAATAAGCAGGAACCAAAGGAAGCCCATAATAAATAGCTGGAAAAACAAAAAAACATAACAAGACATTAATTATAAAAGGTTCGAAATCTTCAATATTTAAATTTTAGAATTTATTTTATTCTTAATAGAAATATAGGGAAACAAAATCTTATTCCATTTGAAATAATTTATTTTTTTCTTAACTTCCACTACTTTTTTTGCAATTTAGTTTATACGATTTCCATAAAATTACCAACCAGATACAATTTTCCATCCGATTATCAAAAAGAACATAGTTACTAATTAACATTATACGTTATTTGCGTAGTTAATCACACGACCTATAAAACATGAATCTTCCCTAGAAAGAGAGAAATGCAACTTTTTTTGTTTGTTTGTTCTTACCAATGTAATCAGCAATTGTTTTGCCATTGCTAAAACGACCGGTGGGTTTGCCTCCTTCAAAGTCAGAACCATAAGGTCGATAATTCGATTTGACCCTCGTCTCAAGATGATTATTGTTTCCTGAATCAACCAATGAATCTCCAATAACATACAAAGCCGGGAATTTCCCGCCAAAAAGCACAGTTTCTTCTTTTAATGGCTTCGAGTTAATGGTGGAAACATTGACAAAACAGAGGAAGAACAAAAGAAGGCATGGCTTTAGAGAAGAAGGCAAACCCATTTCTATCTTTTTTATCCGGTTGAGAAAAAAAATATATATATACCCTTCTTTTTTTGTGCAAAAAAAAAAGAAAAGAAATCAACTCTTCAATTTGAAAATCTTGACGACGAAAAGTTAATATAAGCGATTTGGAAGCATCCTACAGCTTCACACATCCTAAAAAAAACATGCTAAAAAGTATAATTAACTATTGTTAACTAAACCTATATATGAACTAAAAATTAGACTTTATCGAAAACTACAAAAAAAAAAACAGTTCATGACAGCTGCATATAAATAAAAATCTGTGTTGTAAATTCTTTGTCTAATCCTCTAGATTTTGTTGCCACTTTTAGTAATAATTGAGGAGAGAAGTATGCATGGAGCTTTCATTTATTTGCAGCTGTCGTATCATAAGGATCCCTATTGTAACCATATGAGTATAGTTTATAAATCAAGACATAAAATACAAATTTTTTATTCGTTCGCACGGATAAGCAGTATAAATAAATAATTAACTCTATTACTATATATGTAGAACTGTAGAACCAGAATCAGTATATATATGACGATCTATGAAAAAAAAAATATTACTTTTGTAAACTCGATACCTCCGGTTTGAATGTTCGAACCGTTCTAGGTATTTAGGCTGTTGAAAAAAAAAAAAATATATATGAACATTTAGTATTAATTATTAATAAAATTAATTTTTAGAAAAAATTAATTGAAAATTAGGTAAATAAAAAAAGAAATAAAATTATACCATAAATATTATTTTCTATTTCAAATAATTACATATAATGGCATTGACTTAAAAAATGGTTGAAAACTATGTTAACAACTAAAAAGCTGGCGACACTGTTTATCGACCATTTCGTAGATACTGTTCATCCAAAGTCGACGATACTATTCATCATCGGAATAACAATAATATATGAAATTTGAACATGCTAACATAGTATGTTAACATACTGACAATAATATATGATACATGTAATAAGTATCAGATATTTGTGTTAATACGTTAACAAGTCTCATATATTATCGTTAGCATGCTAACATACGGTGTTAACATATTACATGTTTCATATATTATTGTTAGCACGCTAACAAATATCAGAAATCATGTTAATAAGTATCATATATTATTGTTAACACGTTAACATGAATCATATATTTTTGTTAGCAATATCATATTTTTTTTTTTTTGAAGAATGTAAAATTTATTCACCCAAAAAAACGTTTTTACAATGATTGCTTCCTATTTTTGACCTTTAATTTCAATCTATTACACTTATAAGAATTTGAAATTTTTTCATCTTGTGGCAAACCACCACCTCAATCCATCTTCAAGTTGATTGTGACCTAGTTTTCTGATGGAAGAGACACGATTGCGGATAGTCTTATCAATGAATCGAGTGAGGAGGCTTGCGGGAGATGGTTGTTCACCATGACACCTCATGTTTTGTTCACGCCAAATGGAATGTACGGCAGCTTGAAATGCATATCTGAATAAGAAGAGAGGGGTTGAGCTTTGTTCTGAATCAGCAAGTAGTGCTACAATATCTTCCCAGACCATCGTAAAGCTATCTCCCAGCATCGTTTTAACCAAGTTAGCCCATATTTCCTCTGTGAATCGGCAAGAGAAGAATAGATGGTCCCTTGTTTCCATTGGATCTTTGCATAGAACACATTGATAAACTGTGTTTTTACCGGTTTCTAACATTTGTTCTTGTGTCTTTTATTGAGTCAAAGTGTCTTTTTAAGAGTCTTTTAGTCCTTTATCGAGTCTTTTCAGGTTTTAGGTGACATTGGGAGGAAAGTAGCCGTTTTGGGTGAAAATGAGCATATGAAGATGCAGGATCATGCAGAGACGTCAGAAGTTTTGTATTTGTTGAAAGACTTACCACCGATGGATCGAGCTCAAAATTTGATACAAGATAGAGAAATGGATCAGATTTCATATGGAAGTGGTTTGAGATCATTCCAACGGTGCGATCAAAAGTTACGCCAGTTTTTGTGAAGACGGTCCAACATAAACCGACCGGTTTAGTGATGCGAAAAATAAAAGAAAATTTTGGTTTTCACTTATTCTGAACCGGTTTCGCCCAGTATTTAGGAAAAACGTGTTTTAGGGTTATTTATTCTATTTTTTAGCCACTTTGGAGGCTACGCTTTATTTTATTCATCAGAGAACTTCTGGTTTTGTTCTTGTGAGATTTGAGGGAGACGAATCTCTACTTCATACCGGCGAAGATTTATGAACCCTGTTTTATTTCTATTCAATCTTATTATGCAATTTCTTCAATATCTATGTGTTTTGATTGTTTCCATGTATGAGTAATCTTCCTTTTAGGGTTTTAGGGTTTCAAGGGATTCTCCATGAATCAGTGAAACGCATATGTTAGATTAGGGAATTACGTAGAGTTCTTCATCTATTGTTGAATTTAAGGTTTAGACTAGACTGATTACCTATTTTATGATCTTAGGATTAACCTAAACATCAAAAGTGATTTAGGTTTCCTGATAGAACATATATGAGCAAATCGTCCTTAGCCAACGAAAGCTGATGCTAAGACGATTTATGAACTAATCAAACCTGAACTTTAATGCTTGCCTAGAATTTTAAGGTCAAACGACATTTTAGATTCTTAGGTTGATAGGCATAGTAGTTAGTACCACGACAGTGGGTTAGCTAGACATTCATGTTTGAGTTCGAGAACGGTTCTTAATTCATTCCCTAATTGATAATCTGTTTAGTGAATTTGGATTTCCTGCGAATTACCTAAAGGCCTAGCGCTTTTTTTTATTGAATTTATATCGTTTCATTCATCATTCTTAGTTTTAGAAGTTACAACCAACAAGCAAACATCATTCGTCTTAGATTTATTTTCCTTCTGCATTCTCGTAGCGTTACACTTGGTCTCTGTGGATTCGATCCTAAAGTACTACATCGATATACTGTTATGATTGCAGTAGTGTGCACTTTAGTTATTAATTGATTGTGTGAAAACCACTTCAATCACACACTCGGTATTTATTGTAGAATTCCAACTCACCATACGATCCTTTGTTGAATATCAGATATTATTGTTAGCAAGGTAACATTTTGATATGATAACAGGGTTAACAAAATAAACGTAAACTTATCGATAGTTAACATGTAAATTTATCGCGATATCATGTTAACCAAATAGTTATCCATCAGATGAACAATATCGTGTGACATCAGACGAACATTATTCACGATCAGATAACAGTGTTGGCGGTCCCCTATTGCCATAAAAAAAAATTATTAAGCAATGACATTTTTGTAATTAATCGAAAATAGAATGATATTTATGGTATATTTTTTTTCTCTCATACTTTCCTAGTTTTTAAATTATCTTTTCTATTTACCTAATTAAAAGGTCAACTATATATATACACTTAAATCAACCAAACACACATATATATATATATATATATATATATATATCTTCATCAGTTCAACAAGAGAATATTTAATAAGAATCTCTTTACTGCACAGTCTTCACAAGTTCACATAAAAAGAAAGCATATTTTGACGTCAAAAGAAAAGAAAAGAAAAAAACTAGAAACCATATTTTTAAAATGGTCGATAAAAAGTTTAGGGATGGTGTTTGCGTGTCTAGCTATACATTTTTTTTAATGCGGTACTTGTATATTGCAGGTTAGCCATTAAATCCACCCTATTGGTGTAAAGTCAAAAATAAAAGTATGAGATATTGTTCACGGAGCTACAATAAATGTGATTTATCGTTTATCAACTATACACATTAACTTCCCACGTACTTCCAGCTATATTGTTTAAGCTTAATCCTAAAAAAATATTTGGGAAATTTATGAATGCTGCACCAAAAGGATCTGTAACCTTACCTTATCGCGCGAAACCGAAGATTAAAATAAAAGTCCACAAGCAACAAACGAGATCAAAGCACTTGTTTTTTGAATTTACAGCTGCTGAGTCATTAGAACATTAGATGAATCATTAAAGTATCGGATACAGTAATTAAGATGATGCAAGACTGCTTAAAACAAAACAAAACAAAAAGTCGTAAAATCAAAACCATAAAGATTAAGAAGATACCAATGGAACGAGTAGAAGTTAAAGCGGAAAAAAATGAAAACATTTTGAAGGAGATGCATAAAGAAAGATTGAGAAGATAAATGAAAACGCCTGAAGATGCACAAAGAAGGAGATTCACAAAAAAAAATGAAAACCCCTAGTATCTAAGTTTGCAACTCTTGTGTCTCTTATTAGTTTCTTCTGGTTGTTAATTTAAGCATTAGTAATTGAACTCATGTTCCTTTTTTTGATAATAAATTCACATTTTATCACAAAAACAAAAATTGAGAAGATAAAGCTATTTATATAGCATTAAATGATAAGAATACTTTAATGTGTTTGAGATGACAATGGTATAGGAATGATACCAAACAGGAGAATGTTTAATTTAATACCACATACCTTAGATGGTCTTTCATTATATTAGGAGCCGAATTTACAATCCGAGTATATAACTAAGAAACGAGAATATAACATTAGACAAGAGAGTAAACTTTTTCTTATCTGGTTTTCTAATCTCTTGCCAGTTTTCTAATTTCGGTTCGACTAACATTTTTGTTTTGGTTTTATAATATCTTGCCAGTTTATCCAAATTTAAAAGTTTGTGAAGACGGTCGGGTTGAGACATGTAAGAGCACCATCCTCAATAGTTTTTTAGAAGGGTGCTCTTACATGTCTCAACCCGACCGTCTTCACAAACGTTTAAATTTGTATAAACCGGGAAGATATTATAAAATTATCGAGGAGGGTAGGAAAACAGGTCAAATCATTACAAAAATGAAAAAATAGGAGAGATAGAAAAAAACAGTTCTGGTTTGACATATTCAACAAAAAATCTGGAGATATCTTTGTAGCACTTGTCACTTCATGATTGGTTCAATTTTTCTTTTTTAATTTAAAATTTAATTATCTAATTAATTTTTACTACAACTATTAATATTATATTTGTGAGTTACTCTTTAGACTTTCAAACCATTGAGGATGCTCTAAATTTCAAAACATAAAAGTAAAATTTACAATTAAGGCCATATATATTTGTGTGTGAATTCCTCTATTAGACTTTAAAGTGGTCAATATGTTTTTACATAAGAAAAAAATTATCTGGATGCAGTAGAAACTTTTAAGTCTAACTGAGGATTGTTTTGTTAAAACACTTTAAATGTTACTCTTTAAGCTTACGTTAGATATTATTCATTTACAATTTGTCGCACACAAAATGGTAAGAATGTATTAAAAAAAACAATAAAACGAGAGAAAAAGAATGAGGTAGATCATCGTGAGAGAATAGTTTTTTTAAACAATGTTTGTGAAATTTGAGTACATAAATTTGATCTAACTGGTTTTTTTAAAATACCAATATCAATAGATGCATTTATAGAATATATCGGTCAATGTTATCAATGAGTATAACTAAAAGAAGTTATATGCGCATTCATGTTATCAAATATACACACCTCAATCATCAGGAATAACATCATGTTAGTGAATTTTCCTAACATCCAAGCATACTAACTGAGAAAGACAATTCCAAACAAATTTCCTTATGTGAAGCTTAAGAATGAAAGATAGGATAAATGTTAAATCTTAATATGAGTGCAGTGTTACCGTTGTCTACAATATGGCACATTAATACATTGCGAAATTGACCTGCATTCGAAGTCGAAATAGGCGAAACAATGACACATGGAGGAGAATCGCGAATTCTCAGCCAGAGCCAAAGCTGTTGAATTGGGATCAAGTCGTGCATTGCTTGTCAGATCGTTTTCAACACATTGCGAAATTCAAACAACTGGAAAGAAAGGTCTATGTTTCCTCTCTCTTTTTTTTCTCTTTTTCCCCTGATAGATTTCTCTATTTCTTTCTTCTTCCAGGAATGGACTACATAGGAAGATGATGTCTTGTGGAAGTCGAGGCACCTTTTGCCTCTGTGTACAAGCCAGGCCTTCAAGAGATTAAGGAGACTTCCGCACTGCATTCAAGTCAAACTTGAAGAATTCAAGAATTCGAGGAAGAAGACGAATGTGCTTTACACGACGATCGATGTCCATGTTGATGTTGATGTGAATGCTTTCAAGAAACCAAAGGTACGTAATTTACTCTCTGTTTTATATGTTGGGTTGTTGTAAAGAAATATTCTTATGGCTCAAGAATTTGCACGACGACGAATGCAAACTCTGATATAGAAAACCTCTGAAATGTTAGATTGGTCCCTAATTTCGTTGATATTTACTTACTTCGCTTCTAACTTTTTCATTATTCAGAAATTCCCCTGAAAATTATGCAGATTTAAAAAAAACAAATTTTAAATTTAACCCAAACTTTTTTTTAGTTGACATCATCGATTTCTTGAACCCAAATCTTTATTTTCATTTTTTAAAATAAAAATGGGTATAAGTAGCAAAACAGATCAAAACGCTTAGGAGAATTCTTTTTTCCTAACAAAAGAAAATGGGAAACTAGACTAGCTAGGAGAGATGAAGAAAAACTGTTGAACTGGGATCAAGTCGTGCATTGCTTGTCAGTTCGTTTCAATGCATTGCGAAATTCAAATAACTGGAAAGAAAGGTTTTTGTTTCCTCTCTCTCTTTTTCTCTTTCTTCCTTGACATATTTTCTGTTTCTTTCTTCTTCCAAGAGTGGACTACAGAGGACGATGATGTCTTGTGGAAGTCGAGACACATTTTGCCTCTACGTACAAGCCAGGTCTCCGAGAGATTAAGGAGACATGGGCAATGCATTCAAGACAGACTTGAAGAATTGGAAAATTCGAGAAAGAAGACAAATGTGCTTTACACGACGATCAATGTCCATGTTGATGTTGATGTTGATGTGAATGCTTTCAAGAAACCAAAGGTATGTAATTTACTTTCTGTTTTATCTGTTGGGTTATTTTAATGAAATATTCTTATGGCTCAAGAATTTGCAGGATGAACAGCAAAACTCCATTACTGAAAACGAAAGTCTTATTAAATCATCCAAGAAACGAAAGGTTTGTTGATTGTATAATTCCCCGTTTTATATGTATATACATTAATGATTTTGATGGCTTGATAATTTGCAGTACGATGCTGAAAACGAAAGTCTTCTTCCAGGGAAGAGAGAGACTTAGTTTGATCTGAATTATTTTGGTATAACCGGAGATCCTTCCGATGGTGTTTATTTGTTAGGAGTTATAGGACACTACGATTGTGTTTTTTTTTTTTTTTTCCCTGGTAACTCAGGGTAATCCCAGACCTATAGATGGGACACTAGGATTGTTACATACTATTGCAGAGATATACAGATTGCACTCTTTGTTCGTAGATTTTGTTTCAACAACTTCATAGATTCTAATTCCTAAACCAATTATGCTCAGTATTTAAAATGACTGCTACTGTTATTTATTAGATAATAACTATACACATACTTCACTTTATTTTGCAACTAAATGGGTGACCGTTGATAACTGGACTGTTATTATTGGCTACGTGAGAAATATAATTTTTATTTGTATATATATGGATAATATACAACATAATTTTTAATTTATTGATTAATTTTGATTTGGATCTGAGTGTGGATTATATAGTTAAATATGTTTTAGTTAGTGCACTAAAAAAATACTAATACTATAAAAATGGTGTTGTGTTGTAATTATATAAACTGTAGGCATATGAGAAGACAATTTGAAGACACGAACAAGATATTTCCAGAGAGCAGCCACAGCTTTACAAAGACAAAAAAAAAAGAAGTTTCAGTATACAGATTTTACGTGGAGCAAAAGGAAATTAACTTAGAAAAGGAAAAGGGTTCCTTATTCTTGACTACCTCCAAAAATGAGGATACAGATTTTAGAGAGAGGGAGAGAGAGAGGAAAGGTGTTTCTTGTATTGTGAGAAAGGCTTATAGTGGGTTCTACACTACAAGAATACACTCGATTTCCGACGGGTATATTGGTTGGAAAACGGTCGGAAAACCTCTTTCCCGACGAATTTCCGACCAATTTAGCCCGTCGGAACTATCGCGTCGGAAATCAAATATGGTCGGAAATAGGTCGGTAATTCCCGACCGATTCCCGACCAGAGTATTCCCGACGATTTCCCGACTAAAGTCCGATGCAACCATTCCCGACCAAATACCGACCACATACCGACTAAACTAAGTTCCGACCATATTCCGACCATAATAATACCCGACGATTTACCGACAAAATTCCGATGACTTTGTTTCCGACCAAATGCCGACTAAAGTCCGATGCAACCATTCCCGACCAAATACCGACCATATACCGACCAAACTAAGTTCCGACCATATGCCGACCATAATAATACCCGACGATTTACCGACCAAATGCCGACGTTTCTAATATCCGACCAAATTCCGACTATAATAATACCCGACGATTTACCGACAAAGGTCCGATGACCCTTTTCCGACCAAGTGCCGACGTGTTTTATTTCCGACCGAATTCCGACCTATCTAATTTCCGACCAAATTCCGACAAAATATTTTATTTTGTATTTTAAAAATTAAGAATATTAATAAATTCAATTGAAAATAAATTTATTCAAAAATGAAAATTAATATTAATATTAAACATTAAACATTAATATTAAGCATTAAAATATTTAAAAATAAAATAGTTTAGAAATAAAAAAAGTGTTTTTAAAACATTAAAAATTAACATTATTAACACTTGCAGATCCGGATTCGGATCCGGATCACGTTCCCGGAAAATCCGGAAACTTCGCTCTCATCCACGACGACATGCTAGCGATATCTGACCTCGCCTCCGAAAGCTCATCTTGCGTGGCACCTAACCTGAATTCGGTGTCCGTTTTCGCCGCTTCCAAAGCTTCTACTTTGGACTTGAGCTCTTCATTCTGCTTGATGAGATCTTCAGAGAAAAAAGAACCAGAAGAAGACCCGTCGTCCATAAACGGGATCGTACCCAAACCGCCGCGACGTCGCCTTTTTTTATCAAGGGGAAATTCCTGTATAAAATATAAAAAAATTAAAACATAATAAAATTATAATGTAAAACTATAAGAAAAAAAAAACTTACGTTCAAAACGAGTTGGTTGACCGCTTCCCGCGACATCTCGAAGGAGGAGGAGGAGTCACCTTGTGACTGTTGGGTCAGCTCGATGTCGGTCTTCTGCTTCGTCACGTTCTCGTAGATCTCCCTTATGAGGGGATCCTGAATAAACCCGGTTGTCTTGTTCGTGTGGCACCTCTTCATTAAGTCCAAATGATTCGGACGCACACCTCCGGCCTCATTAGTCTATAAAAACAAATAAATTTAAATATGAATAAATAATTTAATAATTAATTAAGTAGAGAAAACAATGTAAACAATAAAATATTACCATTTGAATTTCTCGGGTCTTGAAGCTGCTCGATCCGGAGTTGTGGATGTATTGGCCCTTCCCGTTGCGATCACTCTTTCGGTTTCCCGAATTAGTCTTCGAGAGTTTCTCTGTCTCCGGTTGTTGCCAATAGGGTCCGTAGTGATTCCAAACCTCCAAATTCAAGCCTTTCGGCTTGTCTGCCCCTTTCCTCCACTTTTTCTTCCACTCGTTCATGTGTCTCTTGAACTGTGTACTCGCTTCCTTCATAAATAATTTTTCCACCGTGACAGTATGAGAAGGATGCCATGTAAACTCTTGCTACGAAAACATAAATAAAAATGCTTAGTAAAATATTAAAAAAATACTTATAAATATAAAAAAAAATATAGTAATTGACAACTTACCGCAAATTGTCTAAACCAAATTTGCTTCTCATCATACGGAACTTCTGAAAACTTCTTGTACGGTTTGTCGAGGATCGAATGGAACATCCTCATAATGGCCTTGCTAATCCCGTTGTTCGATATACCAAACCTACAAAAAAAGATAAACTATAAACAATTTCATATTAAATATATATATATATATATATATATATAAATATATATGAACTAAAGGTTTTTACCATGTCGATCTTCCAACGAGATGTGGATCAAGCCGGATGTGCAAGTCCCGGCCCGGTTGTTGGACTAACTCATCGATGGTCATGATTCGAGGAGCTTGACTCTGCGACTCTGGGATAGTCGATGCGGCCGGACTTGGTGATTCTGCCCCTCGAGTTAAACCACCGCTACGTGGAGGTTGTTGCATCCCTTGAGAGGAACCACCGATGCACAAGTTCGCGAAACCGTCGTACGACCTTAACAAAAAAACAGTATATCCAAAAAAACAAAAAAACACGACATTGATGCTACACAAGATCAGATCCAACTCTATTTACTTAATCAAGAAATTTTACCATAGAAGGTCAATTTGACTCAACAAAGCAGTTTCTTTAGCTAGGAAATAAACCTAATATAAAAATCTTATGTTTTATCGAACAAAATCAGTATCACAATTAACTAAACATTGACGATTAAATTTACAATTTTATATTATCTAATCGTCTCCACCATATACAAACTTGCTTTTGTTATTCAAGTGCTCAAACAGAATAAACAATTCCTTTTGGATTCAAGCATATAATGGTTCAGAACAAGAAGAAATCGTTGCAATCGTTGCAAAAAAGAATAAATCAATGTCCAACATAAAAAAAAGTAATGATTTTTTTGCAAAGAGAAATCCAGATTTCGATGTATGTGATAAATAAACTTCAAATCTTCTTATATGCCAAAAACAGAGATAAGTGATTTGGAAACAACACTTACATGGTGAGAAGATGTCGGCGGCGGTGGAGGAGGACTTCGGCGGACGGCTGCTCCGGCGGCGGCGGTCGGCGGCTTCGGCGAACGGCGGCTCCGGCGGACGGATTAAGCTCCGGCGATCTACAACCCAAAAGAAAGAAAAACAATCGGTCGAAGAAAAGAGGAAGAGAAGATGGATAGAAGAGAAGGAAGAGGAAGAGGGAGAGAAGAGAAGGAAGAGGGACACTTACCGGCGAGAGCTCAGGCGGTGATGGTCGGCGGCGAGAGAGAATCTGAGAGAGAGGAGATCGAAGAAATGAAGAAGACGATGCCGCACAGGTATTTAGATCTAGGTATGGTCGGAATTCGGTCGGAATTCGGTAGAAATTTGAAAAATACAAAACCATCCAAATATTTCATTTACCGGTTTATTTTCGCGGGTTTTATTTCAGCATGGTCGGAAATCGGTCGGTATTTCCGACCAATTTCCGACCATACTGAGTATTTATTCATAATAATGCATGTCGCGGATTGATATATTATTAACATTTGGCATTTTTTTCGAAAAAATTATGGTCGGAAAATGGTCGGCATTTAGAATTAAATGTATTAAACACTTGGCATTTTTTCGAAAATATTCATATTAGTCGGAATTTGGTCGGAATATCTTCGATATTTCCGACCAAATTCCGACCAAATAGGGTTTAGGGTTTAAAATTCTTAATTTTCAAATTGTATACCGTTTAAAAAACATGTAAACATCTTATGTCTAAAAAATATGTGGCAAAGCAAACATATAATAAAATATATGACGTTTTTATAAATTGAAAGTATATCGAATTAAACCGTTCATAACGAAACATTCACTTTGTATTTATACTTTTTGGTTTCTTTTAGATTTTATAGGATATGCCCCAAAATTGGTTTAGTTAAGATATATGGACATTGAATTCTTTCAAAAGATCATATCTAACCATATTAAACATAGTCCAAATCAAGTTAATGCTGTTTGAGGTTTCGAAACCCATATTTAAAATGTATAAAAAAATACGTACACCATATTTAAAATTTTGCAAAATTTTAAAAATTTTGTTGCTTTAAAATAGATGCATATGAAAAAACATTGTTACAAATTTATTCTGAAACTGATGAATAAAATTCTGACCAAACAATTCCGAAGTGTAAAAAATTTAATCAAGAAACAACGTTGTTGTAATTAAAAAAAAGAAAGCATGATCAAAAACTAGATATATATGTGTAAAAGAAAGGATGATCAAAACACCTTTAGCGCACAAAAAAATAAAAAATAAAAAACCTAGCGGTTAATTTGGTCGGGTTTGAAAATATCAAACCGCCAAAATATTGGTTTTATTTTTGGTTGGTCGGAAATCCGTCGGTATTTCCGACGAGATTCCGACTAACCCATAATATTGCAGTGATATATTGTAAACACTTAGCATTTTTTCGAAAATATTCATATTGGTCGGAAATTAGTCGGAAATTTCCGACCAGTTTCCGACCAATATGAATATTTCTGAAAAAATGCTAAGTGTTTATAATTAGCGGACATTTTCTGAGTATTAATATTGGTCGGAAATTAGTCGGAAAATCTGACCAAATTCCGACCATTTAGGGTTTCGAATATAAAATTCTTAATTTTCAAATTGTATACCGTTTAAAAAACATGTAAACATCTTATGTCTAAAAAATATGTGGCAAAGCAAACATATAATAAAATATATGACGTTTTTATAAATTGAAAGTATATCGAATTAAACCGTTCATAACGAAACATTCACTTTGTATTTAAACTTTTCGGTTTCTTTTAGGTTTTATAGGACATGCCCCAAAATTGGTTTAGTTAAGATATATGGACATTGAATTCTTTCATAAGATCATATCTAACCTTATTAAATATAGTCCAAATCAAATTTATGCGGGTTGAGGTTTCGAAACCCCAAATGGTCAGAATTTGGTCGGAAATGTCGAGAAATTCCGACCAGTCTCCGACCATAAAAAGAAAATATTCATAGCGGTCGGAAATTAGTCGGAAATACCGACCAAATTCTGACCAAACAAAAAATGGCCGAGGGAAGTTTTAGCCGGGGGAAGTTTTAGCCGGGTCAAATATAATTCAATCGTTCCCGACCATTTTCCGACCGATTCTCGTGTCCGGTCGGAAAATGGTCGGAATATATAATAAAATGTATTAAAAATGCATTTGAAAATTTTTGAAAATTTTGTTGATTTAAAATAGATGCATATGAAAAAACATTGTTAAAAATTTATTCTGAAACTGATGAATAAAATTAAATAGATGTATAGGAATCCTTATTAATTAAAAATATTCGTACAACTAATTAAAGCATGTGAAAAAAGTTTCATAAATTTGTTACTTAAAAATAAATGCATATAAAATATTTTTTACAAAAACCTATTCTGAGTCCGATGAATAATCTGAAGAAGCTGATCAAATTCTCCTCTCTCTTCTTCAGAATCCTCAAATAGTTCGCCCATGCCGGTGAAGTCAACCACAAGGTCAACCTCTAGAGAATGCTCGATTTCACCTAAATTACCAATTGGCATTTCCTGTAAAGGGTCATGCTCGGAAACACTAGATATCATTCCTCTTGGTTGTATCGATGTTACTGCAATCCACGGATCTTGCTTGTTCCTAACACGGGGGTATCGAATGTAGGAAACCTGGTCTGCTTGTGAAGCAAGAATAAATGGATCGTATTTCCGATGTCGCTTGCCTCCGTGAACAGATGTCACACCGAATTCGTCCTGACGTAGACCTTCCACTGGATCATACCAATCGCAATAGAACACAATGCACTTCAAACCAATCATTCCTGGATATTTGACTTCTAATATTTCGCGGAGTATTCCGTAGTAAACAAATTCTCCGGATGTAGACGAAATACCGTAGTTGCATGTTGTCTTTGAACTCCCTTCACGAAAAGCCTTAAAAGCATACCCCCGAGTGCAATACATCGGATAAACACTTGGAACAAAAGTAGGGCCACGCACCATCTCAACTAACCATGTGGGAATCGATATCCCGGTAGTATTAATCTGATCAACCTGTACAATTTGTGGACACTCATAAACAATATGTGTAAGTATGTAAAATTTAGTTTAATTGCGGGAAATCGAGCACTTACGTAATATTTCAACCAATCCGCGAATTCATTCTGTTTACGGACCATAAGCTCATCCTCTGTGCAATTTGGAAACCAATTCCTTATTTGCTCCATGTATATATTGTGAATAAAACAAATACATTATTCAAAATACTACCAAGGATTAATTTTTGGTATTTACTAAACAAATACATTATTCAAAATCAAGTGACGTACCTCTCATATTCGAAAACGTCTTCGCAGTTTGTCAGAAGATATGTATGCAAATGCCTTTGTTCCTTCTCTATTAGTCGTCTAGACCTCCCTTTTCCACTAAGCCTTCCAATTTCTGCAAAAAATTTTGGGACATAGACCGGATACATCGGTTTTTCTCCTCCATCATCATGACGTGCAGGTCGTCTACTTTTAGTCTTCACCGAAGATGGAAAGTAGTAGCTAGCAAAGTTGGATGCTTCTTCATTCACGCTCTGTGCAACAATAGAACCCTCGACTCTTGCAAGATTTTTCACCTTCTTCTTTAGGTGGAGCATATATCGCTCAAACGGATACATCCATCGATATTGAACTGGCCCACCAAGTCTTGCTTCCCTAGGGAGATGAATAGGAAGATGTTCCATAACATCAAAAAATGCTGGTGGAAATATTTTCTCGAGGTTGCATAGGAGAGCCGGTATCTTTTCCTCCAAATTTTGGATACCGTCTGCTGTAAGTGATCTCGTGCATAAATCCCGGAAGAAAGCACCGATCCCTGCATAAATGATAAATAAAATTAGTAAAATTTAGACAATTTAGATAAATTTAGTAAAATTTAGATATAATTTTGTAAATTATAAATGTACCTGCAATAGCTCCATGGACGTTTCTAGGAAGAAGACCGGCAAAGGCAAATGGAAGGAGGCGTTGCATGATAACGTGACAATCATGACTCTTCAACCCTGAAAACTTCCCTTCTCCAATATTAACGCAATTACGAAGGTTAGATGCGTATCCGTCTGGGAATTGAACACTATGCGTAATCCAGTCGAAGAACACCTCCTTTGAAGGCTCATCCAAACGGAAAGCAGGGGCCAGAGATTTTCCGTTCGCCATTATATGGAGTTCCTTCCGAGAACAAATTTCTGGCAAATCCAATCTGGCCTTCAAATTATCTTTCGTCTTCCCTTGCACATTTAGAACAGTATTCATGATGTTGTCAAAAAAGTTCTTTTCAATGTGCATGACATCTAGATTATGGCGCAGCAGATGGTTCTTCCAATATGGCAAATCCCAAAAAATACTCCTCTTGTTCCAATTGTGGTATTCGCCACAACCATCTACGGGAAAATGACCATTACCACCACATGAAACCGTCTTCTCAGCACCAAAATCTCTCAACTGAGTGATGATGTTATTCCCATCCGGCTCAGGAGGTGGACCATCAAATACTTTTTTGTTCTTCTTAAACAATGTCGTACTCCGACGATATGGATGATCATGCGGCAGAAATCGTCGATGACAATCGAACCAAGAAGTCTTTCGACCGTGCTTCAATTGGAACGCATCAGTGTTATCTTGACAATACGGGCACGCCAACCTTCCATGAGTCGACCATCCAGAGAGCATACCAAATGCTGGAAAATCACTTATGGTCCACATAAGTACCGCACGCATCGTAAAATTCTGTTGGAGAGAAACATCGAACGCTTGAACACCATCTTTCCATAACATTTTCAACTCATAAATTAATGGCTGCAAGAAAATATCAAGGGATCTCTTAGGATGCTCCGGTCCGAGGACAAGAATCGTGAGGAACAAAAACTCTCGTTTCATGCACAAACTAGGCGGCAAATTGTAAGGTGTGACGATTACTGGCCACAATGAATATTGCCTCCCATGTTTCCCAAAAGGGTTGAATCCATCTGTAGATAACCCGAGGTATACGTTACTTGGCTCAGCCGCAAAACTAGGATACACCTCTAGAAAATGTTTCCACGCTTCTGCATCTGAAGGATGCGCAATCTCTCCATATGAGTTATGTTCTGCATGCCATCTCATAGCTCCTGCCGTGCGCTCGGATTGATATAACCTCTTCAACCTATCTGTTAACGGCAAATACCACATCCGTTTATGTGGAACTGGTACTCTTCCACCCGTTTCCTGATACCGAGGTTTCCCACAAAAACGACACTTGCGACGGTTTTCGTCTTTTCTCCAGTATATCATACAATTGTCGATGCACACATCTATCATCTGATACGGCAAACCAAGACCAGCTACAAGTTTCTGAACCTCGTAGTATGAAGCCGGTGAGAGATTATCTTCAGGTAAAATATCTTTCACAAAATCAGCTATCGCATCCACACAATCCTCTGCCAAGTTGAAATCGATCTTTATTGTCATCAACCTGCTTGCAGTTGATAAAGGCGATATTCCCTCTCTACATCCTTCGTATAGTGGATGCTTAGCTGCATCTAGCATATCAAAAAACTTCCGAGCTTCTAAATTAGGTTCCTCTATTCTAATACCATCCGGAACATACGATGCTACGTTTTCGCGATACGCATCATTCACCATCTGAACGTTTGCATCTACTTCCGGTGTTGGTTCCTCTATTCTACCCGAATAATTAAAACCACTACAATGATGTTGCACCATTGCATCAGTTTCTCCATGCGTATACCAAATCTTATAACTCGGCATTAACCCATTCCTATAAAGATGCTTCCATACTTCCCCAACAGAGACTAATCTATGATTCTGACATTTAGGACAAGGACAATACAATTTACCGTATTCCGACGTCATGCTACTGTTTGTCGCAAATGTCATGAATTCCTCAACACCTTGTGCATACTCCTCCGTCAATAGATTCGTCGCTGGATCTTGTCGTGGTCTATCCATCCACGATCGAAAATAATCTCTAGTGTTTGGATTTGAAGAAGACATTTTCTATGTTTTTTTTTTGGTGTAAATTGTGAATGAGGGTGGTGTTGTATTTATAATTAAAATTTCTGCGGATTTCCGACCAATTTCCGACCAGTCTAAATATTCAAACGGCTATATAACGGCTACTGCAACGGGTAGATTAACGTTTATATTTTCGTTGGGATTTGGTCGGATTCCGTACTGGTCGGAAATTGGTCGGAAATTGGATTATAGTTCCGACCAATTTCCGACACTCCTAATACTCGTCGAAAATCGGTCCGTACTCGTCGGAAATTGGTCGGAAATATAATCCAATTTCCGACCAATATCCGACCATCCTTACTCGCCGGAAACGGCTATATAACGGCTACTGCAACGGGTAGATTAACGTTTATATTTTCGTTGGGAGTTGGTCGGATTCCTTACTCGTCGGAAATTGGTCGGAAATATAATCCAATTTCCGACCAATATCTGACCATCCTAATACTCGCCGGAAAACAGTCGAAAATCGGTCTGTAATACCGACTAATTTCCGACGATTTTATTCGGTCTCCAATCCGTCGGAAATAGGTCGGAAATCCCGACCAAAATTCCGACGAATTTAAAATGGTCGGGAATTCCTGACCAATTTCCGACGGGTTCTGTTTCATCGGAATGTCGTCGGTATGTGGTCGGAAATTTCCGACCATTTTAAATTGGTCGGAAATCGGGATGTTTTCTTGTAGTGTCTAACCAAGTTATTTTAATCTTTGTAGTAAATTTTCGGTATAGACTAAGGGTTTGTCTTAGTGTCGAATAAATCTGTTAAGCGGGTGTTTGCTTAAGGAGAGGCAGTGTTTCAAAGTTGGAGTAAAGGGAGAAGAGACGACGATGATAAATCATCAACAAAGAGCTACGAAAAAGACAAAATAGCTTCATCTTTTTCGTCAGAAAGAGAAAGCAAAAGAAGAAGAAGAAGAAGAAGAGAGGTGATTGAGATAATAATACCCAACGACGATGCGTTAGAAGAGATTATTGTGAGGCTTCCTGTGAAATCCCTAATTAGATTCCAAACCGTGTCTAAACAATGGACACGTATGATAACGTCCAAGTTGCGTCAGAATACCCAGGAACCCAAATTTCTCTGTCTCTATGGTGATAGAGACTGATTTAGGTCAAACATGCATTGCTCTAAAGACGATGAGGTTGGAGTGGTCTTCGATCGGCTTGTCTAGTGGAAGAAGAAGAAGAGTATCATATTTATGATAAACAAGAAGATCAGGCGGTGGTGGTTTGCAGTAGTCTGGATGGTCTTGTCTGCTTCCATGGCGCTATACGGAGTTGAAAAAACCATTTAAAGTGATAAATTCAGCCATGAGATGGTCCCAGACGCTCCCTCTTGCCAGGATTCAGCTGGAGCATTTAGACAACAAGGCAAAGTTACCTCCCCCAGGATTCGGAAAAGACTACGTCACAGGAACCTACAAACTAGTTTGGTTGCATAACATTAACAACAACACCTCATCATGCTAGGTTTTCGATTTTTGTGTCAAGCAATGGAGGCAGGTAATTCCACCTAATCATCGGATAGAGCACGGTCTAGCACCAACTGTGAGTCGATTTTAAACAAGTGTTTATTAGATAGATTAAGTAAATATTGAAGATAAATATAAATATCTCATTGAGCTTTATTGAATACAAAAGAGAAGGAAGAAGGTTTAAGTTTGTCACCAAGAGCAATAACATTTGATTGATATATTGAAAATGAAAGGGGGAGAGTTGCTTGAAACAACTCTCAAAAGGTTCCATACATTCATCATCATAGCAACATATATATATGAATCTAAACTTGCTTAAAACCCTAGAATACATAGAGTAATGGGCTTAACATGAGACATAAGTTTGGTCTTAACTATTTGCTCTAATACCAACTTTTTCAAACTGATGGCTTTATTGGTTCAGCCAAGAACAGACCAAGTTGGTTGCTTTTGATCTTCACATGGAGATGTTTCGAGTCATTCCAAACCCGATTATTGAGCCATCATCATCATCATCTATTAATATGCAGATGGGCTGCATAAATGATGACCGTATTGGTCTTGCATGGAGATGGCATGCAACACGTTTGGAGTATCACTAACCACAACACAGAAGGGACATTATTGAAGATGGACAATGTTCTCCTTTGAATTGAACAAGATTACTTCCACTTAGTTTGAAGAAACTCATGATAATTCTTCGCTCCTCAGACTTGCTGCAATTTCCAAGAATGGTAACATGGGTGATGCTCTCAAAACCTCGCTCCCAAAATCTCCTCCTATATCAACTCCTAAACCCTAATTCCATTTTTTATCGCATCTTTTCTTATTCTCCTCCTCGTCGGTTTGACAGTGGACTTCTTCCTTATTTCCCAAGTTTGGCCTCCCTTTTGTGAATTAATATCAAGTGTTTAAAGTGGGTTTGAATGTCATTAGTTTATCAGTGCAGTTTCCAGACTAGCTTCATTTGGATTAATTATTGACCACTCTTGCTGTCTTGCATGCCTCTTTGCCTAAATCAGTATTCTATATATCCTTTCAACTCGATTATTCATCTCTTTAAGTGATTTTATTTTACAAACTTATCTTTTATAGTTTATGTTTCAGGTAAATATCTTTCGTTTTATGTTTTTACTATTTCAATCCATAAAACAAAACAAAAAAATTCTATAGAATTTTGCTTTCCTGCAGTGAACCTACGAATATATGTTTAAATATAGAGTTACTTTTTTTGTCGAGTTCATATATATATATATATATATATAGTTTAGATTCTTAAATAGTCCAGTCACTAATCAACTGTAGAAAAATATGGGCTAAATACTTTTTGGATGTTATGTGAGGAATAAGACAAACAAATGCATGGTCACTGAGTTATCATCATTTTGTCCGCTTAGTGAACTTATTTATGTATCACGTTCATATCAAATCATACACCAAACGAAGACCAAGTTGCCTATAAATCATATCCAAAGCCAAAAAGAAAGCATCAAAATATATATATGTTCATTCTTTTATTGTATTGGTAGGACAAATTATATTAACGTTAGCCTTACTCATTTAAAACAGTACTTTCGATAGCTTTATGTTTGAACGTCACTACAAAACATTCAGGAGTTTGTTTACATACAAAAATTAGGGAAACTATATGATAATATACAAAGTTAATAGGGTTAATATTAGTATTAAATTTGGTTTTATTTTGAATGAAATATACATACGTTTAAGTTTTAACACGCTTAGAGCATATAATGAATATATTTTTTTTAAGAAATGTACCATTAATTACCAATGGTCTTTGGTTTTGCATAGAACAAGTCGAATCTCCTCTTGTGATTCACATATAATATACTTGTTAATTAAATAGAAAGAGATAGAGAGTTTGAGTTACTAAATTGAAATCTTCTGTTTTTTTTTTTTTTTTGGATTAACAGGAGGTTCTTGGCCGAAAACTACATCATGTAATATTAGTTCCGTCCTAAGCATCATTCTGATCTCTAGGCTTTGCCTAAATTATTTTTCCAGTCGAGCTAATGACACTTGGTATAATAAGATAACATAATATATAGAATCATCAATTAAAGTATTTATCAATGACTGATTTCGAATATGGAAAATATCATAGATCGAAAATTTCAAAACTTTATGACTGTAAAAAGTGTAGATTCCTCTTGATAGTACATATAGAAGTACCACGCAGGAGGAAAAAAAAAAAGGACATCAACGGAAGAATATTACGTTAATTTGATGTTGTCTTGTCGAAAGGACAGATAAAAAAATGAAAAACCCTACCCACAAATCGGGTCCCACATTCCAAATTTCATCGTTTTGTTGCGTCAAAAAATTCGTATGATTCTTTGAACTTTAATATACAAACTTTGGACATAACCTGATGGGATAAATGGATAATGGGAAAAAAATGGGTCGATGAATGATGATGATGCCCATTTCGCTTTCTTCACAGCTGTCTTCGTACCAAACTATATCCTTACGCTGGGACCATCACGTTTACGCTTCACCACTTTCTCTTGTCTCTCTAACACTCATCAAACCTCAAAGATTGGGCTCTTGCGGTTTGTGCTCGTATTGTTGAAACGGGTTTGAGCACGTCTCCCACAAATCAATTTGTATCGGGGAGGTTCGGGGATTTTCTGTTAAGGTAGAGCCGGTTGCGTTCCGGTCGGCAAATGAGGAGGAAGAGGTGATTTATAGCTGTGCCCGGAGGGCTGCCTACGTACCCCGGATTGGGGATCAAGCCATTCGTAGTTCGTTGCTGAGGCGGGTAGGAGAGAACTGGAGAGCGGAGAGCTGCGGAGAGCTGTGGAGAGCTGCACCGAGAGCTGGGAGAGCTGCGGAGAGCTGCAGGGAGCGGAGAGCTGGGAGAGCTGGGAAAGCTAGGAGAGTTGGGAAAGCTGGGAGAGCTACGGAGAGCTGGGAGAGCTGCGGAGAGCTGGGAGAGCTGCGGAGAGCTGGGAGAGCTGCCGAGCCGGGAGAGCTGCCGAGCTGGGAGAGCTGGGAGAGCTGCGGAGAGCTGGGAGAGCTGCCGAGCTGGGAGAGCTGCGGAGAGCTGGGAGAGCTGCGGAGAGCTGGGAGAGCTGCCGAGCCGGGAGAGCTGCCGAGCTGGGAGAGCTGGGAGAGCTGCGGAGAGCTGGGAGAGCTGCCGAGCTGGGAGAGCTGCCGAGCTGGGAGAGCTGCCGAGCTGGGAGAGCTGCCAAGCTGGGAGAGCTGGGAGAGCTGCAGAGAGCTGGGAGAGCTGCCGAGCTGGGAAAGCTGCCGAGCTGGGAGAGCTGCCGAGCTGGGAGAGCTGGGAGAGCTGCCGAGCTGGGAGAGCTGCCGAGCTGGGAGAGCTGTCGAGCTGGGAGAGCTGGGAGAGCTGCGGAGAGCTGGGAGAGCTGCCGAGCTGGGAGAGCTGCCGAGCTGGGAGAGCTGCCGAGCTGGGAGAGCTGCCGAGCTGGGAGAGCTGCCGAGAGCTGGGAGAGCTGGGAGAGCTGCCGAGCTGGGAGAGCTGCCGAGAACTGGGGAGAGCTTGGAGAGAGCTCCTTTTAGAGAAGGAAAGTTATTTAGAGAGAGAGAATGAGAGTTTTTGTGTGTGTGATAATGAATACCAAAGGGGGTATTTATATTGGGAGTTGAGCAGACAGCTCTCCGGTTTTTGGGGACGACGTGATGGTTCGTGAACAGTACCCGGCAGGTCGTGAACAGTACCCGACACGTCGTGAACAGTACCGAGCAGGTTGGGAACAGTACCGGCAGGTCGTGAACAGTACCAGGCACGTCGTGAACAGTTCCGAGCAGGTCGGGAACAGTAACATGCATGTCGTGAACAGTACCCGGCAAGTCGTGAACAGTGCCGGGATGGTCGGGAACAGTAACCGGCAGGTCGTGAACAGTGCCCGGCACGTTGTGAACAGTGCCAAGCATGTCGGGAACAGTACCGTCTCTGCATAGTGGACGCTGGGCTTTTTGGTGTTGGACCTTTTGCTTTGGAATGGGCCAAAAAAATGGGGTGTGCTCATCACCACACCCACAATAGCCCTCCCCCAAGTTCGGCGAACGAGTGTCGAAGTCGGCGGACGAAACAAGTATTAGCTCGGTATATGTTAACCTGCAAGTAAAGGTGAACTTGATTAGAGTTAAAAAAATTATGTGCAAGTGCGAGATTAGGCTCGGCACTTGTTGATCGTGTTGTTCGCGAGATGAGCTCGGCTTTGGGGTTCGACCCGAGGTGCGAGGCGAGCTCGGCTTATCCTTTGCGAGCCGGAGCTCGGCTTTTGGGTTTGACCCGAGAGCTCGGCTCCTCCTTCTAGCGCCAATTGTTGAAACGGGTTTGAGCACGTCTCCCAGAAATCAATTTGTATCGGGGAGGTTCGGGGATTTTCTGTTAAGGTAGAGCCGGTTGCGTTCCGGTCGGCAAATGAGGAGGAATAGGTGATTTATAGCTGTGCCCGGAGGGCTGCCTACGTACCCCGGATTGGGGATCAAGCCATTCGTAGTTCGTTGCTGAGGCGGGTAGGAGAGAACTGGAGAGCAGAGAGCTGCGGAGAGCTGCGGAGAGCTGCGGAGAGCTGCGGAGAGCTGCACCGAGAGCTGGGAGAGCTGCCGAGAGCTGCAGAGAGCGGAGAGCTGGGAAAGCTGGGAAAGCTGGGAAAGCTGGGAGAGCTGGGAGAGCTGGGAGAGCTGCGGAGAGCTGGGAGAGTTGCCTAGCTGGGAGAGCTGCCGAGCTGGGAGAGCTGCCGAGCTGGGAGAGCTGGGAGAGCTGCCGAGCTGGGAGAGCTGCGGAGAGCTGGGAGAGTTGGGAGAGAGCTCCTTTTAGAGAGGGAAAGTTATTTAGAGAGAGAGAATGAGAGTTTTTTTGTGTTTCTGATAATGAATACCAAAGGGGGTATTTATAGTGGGAGTTGAGCAGACAGCTCTCCGGTTTTTGGGGACGACGTGATGGTTCGTGAACAGTACCCGGCATGTCGTGAACAGTACCCGACACGTCGTGAACAGTAATGGCAGGTCGGGAACAGTAACCGACAGGTAGTGAACAGTACCCGCCACGTCGTGAACAGTGCCGAGCAGGTCAGGAACAGTACCCGGCACGTCATGAACAGTGCCGGGCAGGTCGGGAACAGTACCGTCTATGCATAGTGGACGTTGGGCTTTTTGGTGTTGGGCCTTTTGCTTTGGAATGGGCCAAAAAAATGGGGTGTGCTCATCACCACACCCACAATAGCCCTCCCCCAAGTTCGGCGAATGAGTGTCGAAGTCGGCGGACGAAACAAGTCTTAGCTCGGTATATGTTAACCTGCAAATAAGGGTGAAGTTGATTAGAGTTTAAAACCTTATGAACGAGACTAGGCTCAGCACTTGTTGATCGTAATTATTGCGAGATGAGCTCGGCTTTTGGGTTCGACCCGAGGTGCGAGGCGAGAGCTCGGCTTATCCTTTGCGAGCCGGAGCTCGGCTTTTGGGTTTGACCCGAGGTGCGAGGCGAGAGCTCGTCTTATCCTTTGCGAGCCGGAGCTCGGCTTTTGGGTTTGACCCGAGGTGCGAGGCGAGAGCTCGGCTTATCCTTTGCGAGCCGGAGCTCGGCTTTTGGGTTAGACCCGAGGTGCGAGGCGAGAGCTCGGCTTATCCTTTGCGAGCCGGAGCTCGGCTTTTGGGTTAGAACCGAGGTGCGAGGCGAGAGCTCGGCTTATCCTTTGCGAGCCGGAGCTCGGCTTTTGGGTTAGACCCGAGGTGCGAGGCGAGAGCTCGGCTTATCCTTTGCGAGCCGGAGCTCGGCTTTTGGGTTTGACCCGAGGTGCGAGGCGAGAGCTCGGCTTATCCTTTGCGAGCCGGAGCTCGGCTTTTGGGTTCAACCCGAGGTGCGAGGCGAGAGCTCGGCTTATCCTTTGCGAGCCGGAGCTCGGCTTTTGGGTTTGACCCGAGGTGCGAGGCGAGAGCTCGGCTTATCCTTTGCGAGCCGAAGCTCGGCTTTTGGGTTCAACCCGTGGTGCGAGGCGAGAGCTCGGCTTATCCTTTGCGAGCCGGAGCTCGGCTTTTGGGTTTGACCCGAGGTGCGAGGCGAGAGCTCGGCTTATCCTTTGCGAGCCGGAGCTCGGCTTTTGGGTTAGACCCGGGGTGCGAGGCGAGAGCTCGGCTTATCCTTTGCGAGCCGGAGCTCGGCTTTTGGGTTTGACCCGAGGTGCGAGGCGAGAGCTCGGCTTATCCTTTGCGAGCCGGAGCTCGGCTTTTGTGTTTGACCCGAGGTGCGAGGCGAGAGCTCGGCTTATCCTTTGCGAGCCGGAGCTCGGCTTTTGGGTTAGACCCGAGGTGCGAGGCGAGAGCTCGGCTTATCCTTTGCGAGCCGGAGCTCGGTTTTTGGGTTTGACCCGAGGTGCGAGGCGAGAGATCGGCTTATCCTTTGCGAGCCAGAGCTCGGCTATTGTGGGTGTGGTGATGAGCACACCCCATTTTTTTGGCCCATTCCAAAGCAAAAGGCCCAACACCAAAAAGCCCAACGTCCACTATGCAGAGACGGTACTGTTTCCGACCTGCCCGGTACTGTTCACGACGTGCCGGGTACTTTTCCCGACCTGCTCGGCACTGTTCACGACGTGCCGGGTACTGTTCACTACCTGTCGGTTACTGTTCCCGACCTGCCGTTACTGTTCACGACGTGCCGGGTACTGTTCACGACATGCAGGGTACTGTTCACGAACCATCACGTCGTCCCCAAAAACCGGAGAGCTGTCTGCTCAACTCCCACTATAAATACCCCATTTGGTATTCATTATCAGAAACACAAAAAAACTCTCATTCTCTCTCTCTAAATAACTTTCCCTCTCTAAAAGGAGCTCTCTCCCAACTCTCCCAGCTCTCCGCAGCTCTCCCAGCTCGGCAGCTCTCCCAACTCTCCCAGCTCGGCAGCTCTCCCAGCTCGGCAGCTCTCCCAGCTCGGCAGCTCTCCCAGCTAGGCAGCTCTCCCAGCTCTCCGCAGCTCTCCCAACTCTCCCAACTCTCCCAGCTCTCCCAGCTTTCCCAGCTCTCCCAGCTCTCCCAGCTCTCCGCTCTCTGCAGCTCTCCGCAGCTCTCCCAGCTCTCGGTGCAGCTCTCCGCAGCTCTCCGCTCTCCAGTTCTCTCCTACCCGCCTCAGCAACGAACTACGAATGGCTTGATCCCCAATCCGGGGTACGTAGGCAGCCCTCCGGGCACAGCTATAAATCACCTCTTCCTCCTCATTTGCCGACCGGAATGCAACCGGCTCTACTTTAACAGAAAATCCCCGAACCTCCCCGATACAAATTGATTTGTGAGAGACGTGCTCAAACCCGTTTCAACACGTATAACACCATTTACATCATAACTAGTAAACACAATCATCAAGAAAAAACTGTATTAATATGACCTAATAAACAATTCTAACCCCCAAAAAGAATTTGTAATTAATGTCATTGGACCGAGCTGTGGATTTTAGTTGATGGAACCATACATCAGACCCACGAGATAGACAATAGGTTCATTATAGTAAGTAGTAACGATCAAACCAAAAATAGATGAAGACTAATATTATTTATAAAACAAGGCCAAGCCACAAGGACATACCAAATAAAAAAACAATAGAAGGTGGTGATAAAAGGGGCCAAAAAAAAAAAAAAAAAAAAAAAAAATCACAACGAGAGGTAAAAACAAATATTTACAAAACAGTAAAAATCAAAAAACAAACAAACCCCTTTTTCACCTCGTCGCTTGTCATAAGCCAAACCTTCCAAAAGTAACTAATTTTTTTTTACTACCGTAGAACGAACAAGAAGCCTTCAGTTTCTTACTCCGAAGTGTAGATTCTGTCTCTCTTTTAACTCTCTCTCGAGTTTTACTTTTAACTATACTGTTCTCAAAACTGGCATGAAGTGCCAAGTCTCTGCCTCTTACTCAACGTTGCGGTTTTGCGTTTGGCGAAAGCCGGTCCAAGCAACTCTTGGAACCTCTCCAAGAACAGAACCCACTCGTCTTCTTTCATGTCTGCTACTTTCACAAAGCTTGCACTCACTGGAAGCTGTTCGTTTGCGCTTTTGTGACCAGACGATGTGTTTTCAGATTTGCCTCTGGTTAATGGTTTTGGGTTTTTTCGTCCTGTGTCGCTAAGATGCGTGTTCTTCATGGAAGTCGAAAGCTTTGAAAGAGATGTAGATTTGTCATGAAAAGCAGCAGAACTAAAAAAGCTGTCTTTCATGCTGATCATGGGGACAGTATTTTCAGTATTGTCCTCTTCGTCTTCATCTTCTTCTTCTTCCTTGATGCTTTCTTCGAGCTTTCCGAGTGAAGAACGTCCGTTTGAAAAAGGGTTTTTCGTGAAGTAGTCATCGGTTAGTTGTATCTTGGAGCCGTAAACTGATTCTAGTTCATCACAGTCTAGATCAAACTGAAACTCTGCTTCTCCTACTACATCTGACCTTGGAGAGAAAACATCTCGTTCAGTGATTGATCTCTTGGCTTCTATACACACAACCTCAAGTTCACTTGGCTCCTCTTCTCCTGGTCGAAATTCCCGAGTCATCATCTCACCAATCTCGGCAAGACACAGCCCATAAGCAGCAGCTTCTTTTAGGAAAATACTACAGAGAACAAGAACACGTAGACAAGCTTCTCGAATCATTGGAAGTTCTCTTCGAAGCATGTCACAGTCCTTCAATGGATCAAGCTTTTGAATGTAGTCAAGCTCTTCATCAGAGAAAGGTAATGATGCCTGAGGCCAATGAATCCACTCGAAATAAGGATCCTCTAAGGTTTCTGGCAAGCAGAGACCATGGTCTATTGGAATAAGCTCCACTTGACCAAACGTCCCGACTCCATCGAGCTTTTTCACCAAAAGGTTCCCGCCATGACGGTCTGTGTTAAAGATCCTTATGTCCAATATACCAATGCGGTGCACAGAAGCTACAGGGAAGCTTGAAGTGCCATGATCGCTGGCGTCGAAATCATGGGCCACATACTTCTGGAAAGAAGCAATCTTACTAACAAGCTTCTTCTCCCGAGGCTTGTTCCCCTTCACCCCATCGTTGACATTGAATACAGAATGAGTTATCTTCACAAGAGCAGTGGGAGGGACATTTGCAAAGCGGCCATAATCAAGAAGATAAGCTGCAACTTCCCTAAATCCAGTTTCACCAACCCGTACAGAAGACTTTAAGCCAGGTTGGCCAAGGGCTTTCCCGACAAAGCCTTTCGGATTGTTAGGTGCAAATGGCTCTTCATCCGTCGGCTTCACAATTGCAACACTCTGGCCCTTTTTGTTCCTAAAATAGTATGCCCCTCCAAGCCCGCTATGAACAAGAAGTGGTTCAATGCCCACCTTCATCGCCTTCACAATGTCCTTCACCATTTGTTTTACAATCGAAAAGCACTCTGATTGGCCCAGTATCTCAATAGGACCACTTCGGTCTTTCTGTTGCAGATCCCTCCCAGTAGGTGAAAGACAAGGAGTAGACGAGCTTCTGTGCATAAAGTTACGTCTCAGGAGAAGCGGAGAATCGTTCCTCACAGCACTCAGGTCGTTCGTCAGCACCATATCCCCATAGGTCAAGGAACTTTCCTCAGTGGGAAAATTAAGAGCAATCTGAAGCCTTCTCTTCACTGTATGAACATTGTCACTACGGTCCAACTCCATCCCCAAAACACAACCAGTTTCAGTTTGCACAAAAACCCTTCGTCCCGAGGATTGTCTCTGTAGCTGCTGATGATGTTTATGCTGCTTCCCTTCCATCTTATTAGCCCCAGTAAGGGGCGTCTTGAATACCGCCACTGCCATCTGTGTCTGAACAGGACTGTCTAGGTTCCGAGACATGAAACGGAAGGTGAAACCAAGGAAACAGCAGAAGCAGCAGCCGAAGAGAGACCGTCCCCGTTCCCTTCAAGACCAGTGCCTTTGTCTGAGACCAACGCGAGCCGGACAAAGCAGAAGCAGATAATACCTAAACCGACCATGAAACGTAGAGAACCCGCAGCTTCTATAAGAAGATAACAAGAGCCAGTTATCGCTAAAAAAAAAAAAACTCCGAGCTTTGAGAAAGAATTTGATCAAAATTGCTACATCAGGTAAGCCATGTTTTGATCGACCAGGAGAAGAAATCTGCAAAAAGATGACATAAAAAAGGATATCACCAAACAAGCAGATCTGTCAAAAGCGATCTCAATCTCTAGACCTTGAAGAGAGATTCCACAAATACTAGAAATTTGATCATTCCAAACACATCCATCGCAATAATCGATCGAATAGATCCTGATCCAAGAAATTTTACATATCCGCTCACAGAAACCGATTCCAAAGATTGAAACTTTTTTCACGACAAAGCCGAAGAAGAGAAATCAGGAGGAAAAAAATTCCAAAACTTTTTTTAACTTGAAACAAATCAATGAGCTTCACAATCGAACACAACATAAGGATGAAGAAAACCCACCGGGAAACCAAGATCTGAAATCAAAACCCCAGAAACTTGAGGCGAAACAGTCGGAAAAAAGGGACGAATTTGTCAATTCAAAAGCATCATCGTCTCCGGAAAACACACGCACATGGAAGAGAAGAATCTTCGAAGAGGCATCAATGGAGGCAAGGAATCGAGGGAAAAAAAGAAGAAGAGAGAATCAAACTCAGTGAGAAACACTGATCCCTAGCCGCCTCTTTCTCTGTGTGTTTCGCTGTCTCCTTCCTTGGTTTCACCTCTCTGATGAACGAACGCTTTTTAACTCTGATCTCGTAAGGACTCTGGTTAAATCTTTAACCATGGTTCGAGTAACTATTTTTATCGGATAAATCATAAATCTATATCCTTATGACACGTCATCTTAGTATTATTTTAATTTCTCATTATTACAAGTTACATTTTGTTTTCTTTCGTATGTTTATTCCACTAGAGATTATATGATTTGGTGTTGGCCTAGTTTTTACTTCTTTTTTTTTTAATTCTGACATATTATTATGTCGAAACTTATTAATATATTTTGCTTTTATTTGCCAAATCTGGAAAAATATATTTTGCTTTTATTTGCCAAATCTGCAACGGATGAGAATGCCGACGTGGTTTTAAAAGGATTTAGTGGTGTGACATGAACCTCCGAAATTGGGCCTCATAACTTTAAAGCCCATGATAACATTGAAGTAAATATTTGCTAACTAATTAAAAATCAAGATCATATAATTTACAGATGATAACATATACATATACATTAGAATATTGCTATACAGCTTTTGAAATCATATAAAAGATTTATGATTTAAAGATTTTAATCTTTCCATTTAAAAAATACTTGACCAAAATACTTTGAAATAACTAAAAATATATAACTAATTGAGAAACAATTGTTTTGGGTTAAAATAAGATAATACAACTGAAGAATTAACAATGAACACAAAAAAATGAATTTAAATTTTTAATTGAATAATTATTCAAATATAATACAAATTTAATTATGAGGTCCATTAGGCCTCAAATGAATAAAGCGACTACATTGGCACTTTTAAGTCCACACATGAGAGTAATAGTGATGATAATAATAAATAATGAGATTAAACCACTTTGGACATAAAGATCTATCTTGTCTCCATAATGCAAAATTCAGCTTTGGACTCTTTTTGACTATTTTAATGATTTTTATTTTAGAAAAAACAATAATACAGAGAGATTAAGCATAAATTATATAATACATGATCCAAAACCATGTGCAGTCCCATTAACTCGACTATATTTTTCATGGGAACTATTTTAAAACAAGTAATTCTGAAAACAAAATATCAAAAAAAATTTATTACAATTTTCTTTAGGTACTCTGATTTTATCATAAGTGATAGAAAGGTTCAATTTTGATGTATCAATATAAAACAATTTCTATACCAAATCAAATATTCTTACACAAACTACTGATTCATCAAGAACAGGATTAAGTAATTTATCATAGCCTTTACTCTTTAAGAGTTCCAGTGACTGCAAAAAGAAAACACATAGCAACATCAAATCTCAAACAAGAGTAAAAATCATCGCTGCAAAATCATTAAAAAAACTCCTTTTACCTTATCCACAAACTTAGCCAAATCTAACACCATTTGCTTTCTTCTTGACTGTGAATCCAACACTGAAACTGAGCTGGTTTTGATCTAACCAAGAATTGACTCAGATCATAATAACAATGATACTACCATGTTAGAAACACAGTCTTCAACAGAAACGCCCCCAAGAAAACCTAACAATCTGCAAGAAACGGAAGTCAAATTGATTCAGAAGAGAGTCATGCTTATGCTTTATGAAGAACTTGAAAGAAAATATGAAAGATCACTACAGGTCAATACTTAAAACACCGTCCTCTCTAGATGTTTGCAAAATTTTACAGAGTACCATTCCAATAATTTGGCAAGTTCACTTTATTTTTCTTAGACAAATCGATGAAGAAATTCCGGAAAACCATAAGCAAATCAAATGAGCTTCACAAGCGAACATGACTCACATATCAACAAATGGATGAAGATAACTCACCGGGAAACCATCTTCTAAAACATTTTATAGTCTGTTTCATTGTTATCTAAGGCCATCTGATTGTTACCAGTAGTCGCCACACGAGCATTTTCCATCCTCGAAATGATGGTAACGGATTGGATCTCTTATAACTATATTGCGGTTCTCAAGCTTCGATGCGAGCTTGAAAAACACATGACAGTCCCCACATATTCTCAGATTCTTTCTGATTCTAATGACCTTCCCAAAAGGTAACGTTATCAAGCCAAAGGCCAAAGTCAGTTTCTCGCTGTGATGTCTAAGAGAATCTTCCATCTGTTCTCCTTCAAGATCTTGTAGCACAAAGTTTGTTTCAGGAACATAACCAATGCTAATCATTCTATGGATCAATTGATTCAGCTTCTTGTTGACTTCAACTATCTCTGGGTGAGATTCGTCTCCAATGATAAAAGCATGAATCTTTTTGTTTACTTCAATCCAGCTACATCCAGGTTCTTTCTTGATTCCTCTGTCTCTCATGCGTGTCCGGATTTCTTCAACACTGTCCCATTTCTGAGAGTTTGCATATATGTTAGACAGCAGTGTGTAAGTTCCTGCATCCTCGGGATCGAGTTCTATGACCTTTTTAGCTGCATATTCGGCTAGCACCATGTTTCCCTGGACTCTACAAGCACCAAGCATCATTCGCCATGTCACAGCATCTGGCTCACACTCCATTTCATTTAAAAGCTTGAGTGCATCGTCGAGCTTTCCAGCTTTTCCTAGCAGATCAATCATGCAACCATAGTGTTCCCTTACTGGATCAATTCCATAAAGTCTTTTCATTGATCTGAAGTAGTACCAACCATCTTCCAGGAGCCCCGCGTGGTTGCAAGCAAATAGAACTCCGACAATTGTAATATAGTTTGGTTTCGTCCCAGAAGATTTCATGGACTGAAACAACTTCAGTGCCTCCTGGCTATAACCATTCTGTGCCAACCCTGAAATCATAGTACTCCATGTAATCACATCTCTCTCCTTCATCTGGCTGAACACACGGCGAGCATCCTCCAAGCTCCCACACTTGCAGTACATGTCCACGAGTGCGTTGTTGAGTATCAAGTCTTGGTCATATTTCACAATATGAGCATGGGCTTGCATCCCAAGCTCCAACAGAGCCAAACCAGTACATGCCCTCAATACGCTATTCAATGTAGCCTGCTCCGCAATGAAACCAGCTCTCTTCATCCTCTTAAAAAGTTTCAAGGCTTCGTCACTTTTACTATTCTGAGCAAAGCCACCAATGATCGAATTCCAAACGATCGCATCACCAGTAACCATTTCATCGAAAACCAAAAGAGCATCCTCCGGCTCACCCACTTTAGCAAACACATCAATCAAAGCACTCCTAACGAAAACGTCAGACTCCAATCCTTCCTTGACAATCCCACAATGAACCATTCTAACATCAGATATCCCGTTGCAGGATCTTAACACAGAGGAGTACGTATACACATTAGGCCTCACACCTTCTTTTAACATCAAAACCAAAAGCTCCAGAGCCTTTTGGTGTAGCTTTTCTTTAGAATAAGCAGAGATCATAGTTGTCCAAGAAACAACATTCCTCTGAGGCATTTTGTCGAACAAGTGGTGAGCGTCATTCAAAAGATTAAACTTTGCATACATATTGATCAGAACATTAACCAGAAAGATCATCGGTTGATGCCCATTGAAGTATAAATGACGACAAACGAGATTCCCTTCATGAACAGCTCTATGAGACAAGCAACACTTGATGAGCTCAGAGTAAGTCGCAGAATCTGCCCAAAGACCATGACTTTGCAACGAATCCATTGCTTTCAGAGCTCTGGGAAGGTCTCTCTGGTAACAGAATCTGGTGAATTCATTAAGAAGAAGAGTTTGATCGGCAGAGCTGTAAGAACACCGTAACGTGAGGACTGGTCTTAGGAGTTTTAGATTTGCCGTTACAGACTTTATCTTCTCCACGATAAACTCCGAAAAAGCTCAAATGGCAATATTGGTAGGTGTGTAAGTAGTGAAAAACATCAAATTGGGATTTGATGAAGCAACTAAAATTAAAGTTTGGTAGAAAAGTAATTACTTGAAATAACTAAGAAATAGCCTATGATGTTCCTTCCAAATAAGTATATTATAGCAGATACTCAGATACATAAAACTCTCTAAAGCTCCCAAGTTAAACTAATAGGGAGAGGCATGATCTTTTGGAATAAAACTCTTTAGACCGCTTCTGGTTGAACAAAAGGGTTAGCGATTTCTTCAGTGCCATCAGTTGGTGAGACGAGCATCACCGCTGTTCCACGGCAAACCTAAACCAGAGAACACACATACTGATTTAGAATCTAATGGGTTTAACTATAAAGCTTCATTATTACAAGTAAGAAGATGCCAAAATGCAACCAGAAGAAACAATGCAGTGAACAAGAAGGTTAATGAGTCATACAATTAGACCAAGGCGTCTTGTCTGGTCGGTAGTCTTCAAAGGATCATCGTGATCTGGTTGAACATCAGACAAGGGTCATAATGCTGTATAGAGATCATGGAAATCAACAAGACAGCACAGCTCTAGTTTCAACATAGATCTGATGTCATCCCCTTTTACACCACAGCAAACATGATTGAGCAATAAAAAAAACCCTCTCTTCCGGCATATCTAATCAAGATTTTTATGACTTTCAGTGACATGGAGACATTTGTATGTAGCAGAGTAAGGTGAATCGAATGAGATACAGACAAGAGTCATAATAATACTGTACAAATCATGGAAATCAACAATGGAAGGGAACACAACTTCTGGTTTCAAAATGGATAAGAGAATGATATTGTCCCAATTATATCACAGTAAGATCAATCATGATTAAGAGATCAGAAAACCTCTCTTGTCACCTATCTAATCAAACTTAAATAACACAGATACACATACAGATGGAAACAATTGTATGCAGAAAGAGTAAAGGGAATCGAATCAGATACAGAGAGTCTCTTATTTATTGGCGGATTCCACTAGAAAATTGTGGTTGAACATGGATCTACATGGACCTAAACTACTCATCTCATGTCGTGCAATAGTCATATGAAAAGAAATAAAAGAAAGAGCCTAACACTAACTATGCAGTAGATACAATTGTGAAAAGCAATTCAAAAAATACACACGGTAAGCGAGATACCTCGAACAGACTCTACTGCTTCATCAAGAACAAGGTTAAGCAATTGGTCGTAGCCCTTGAGAGTTCCAGTGACTGAAAACAAATAACAACCAGCAAATCTCAATGCAAGAGCAAAATCAACTTCACAGAATCATATTTTAAGAAGAAAAAAAAACTCCTTTTTAACCTTGTCTACCACCGGTCAGCTTAACTTGCACGCCCTTATCCACAAACTTGGCCAAATCTAACACAGTTTCCTTTCTTCCTGACTGTGAGAAAAAAAGAAAGAAAAAACAGAGAAAATCAAACACTGAACTGAGTAAATTGACTCCTTTACATCAATGTATGTTAACTTACCATGTTAGAGCAGAGTCAAATTCCCCCCAAAAAAGCTAAAAATCTGGAAACAAACGGAAATCAAATTGATTCAGAAGAGAGTCATGTTCATATATGAAGAAGTTGAAAGAGAATATGAAAGATCACTGCAGTGCAATAATTGATTAAACACTGTCCGCTCTAGACGCCAACTCAAAATTAGGGTTTTGCAAATCCAGTAAATAACTAGGGTTTGGATTCCAGAAATTCGGAAAGTTCACTACATTTTTCTAGAAAAGTCGATGAATGGAAATAGAAAATCAAAATCGGGAGCAAATCAATGAGCTTCAACACAACCGAACATGAGTGGCAACTCAAGAGATTGATGAAGAAAACTCACCGGGAAAAACGAAGATCTGAAGGTCGGAGCAAAACAGCAGAAACTTCGGCGAAGCAAATCGCAGGACGATTTTGTGAAGTCAGAGAAAACCGGAGAATCCAATCTATCGTTAAAATTCCCAACCATGCTTTTGAGTCAAAATCCATAACACGTCAGCATATTATTTCACAATATAATTTGTTTTGGTTATTGGTTCATGATTTCGGTTCGAAATGTATAATATTGGCTTTAACATACGCATGTCAATCGGGTTAGCCGGCCCGAAACCCGTAAAACCCGTATATATTTGAGTCTAATCCGGTCCGGCTCAAAAAATAACCGGGTCTATATTCTAAAGTACGGTCCGGTCCTAACAGGGCTCTAGGGTTTTTCGGACTTTTTCGGGTTTTTCTTTACAAACACAAAAAATTCACAATTCTCAAATAAAAAAATAATTAAAACAAAATATTTATCAAAATAAATCTAAATTAAAATGTATTATATCAAATCTAGTTAAATTTAAAAGCAGAAGTTTGACAAAAAAACAAATAAAATTCAAATAAATTATATTACCAAATAAAACATAGAATCAAAACACTTCAAATTTAGGTAGTAAAGTTTAGATTAAAATCCCCTTCATCGTCTTCTAAATCTTCATCACCATCAAGAGCTACAGATAAAAAAACGTAAAATAATATTAAGTTTTGACATATATAAATCATATAAAAATGTCATTGAAAGTGTATAGATAATTATTTTAAAAATATAAAGTAAATATGGATGAATCACGAAATGTATAGAAAATATGTCAAATTATTATTTTTAGAAAGATACATGTTTAAATAAAATCTCTAACTAATTAAAATGTAAAGTTCCGGGTTTTTCGGGCTAGTCCGAGCCCGGTCGGACTAAACCCGAAAAATACACTAGCCCAAATGGGCTTAGCCCGAAAAGCCCCATTTTTCGGGTTTATATTTCTAGGCTCGAACCCGCTGTTTTTCAAGGTCGGGCCGGACCAGCACTCGAACTTTGGTCCTAATTGACACCCTTACTTTGATAGGATTGGGTATTTTTTTATTTTAACAACTATCATTATTTATATAAAAAAATAAAATTACATAGAAAATACAAAAATGATAAAATACAAGATTTTAAAACACAATAAAACAAAGGAAGTAAATCTAATAATACTTATTCACTCTCATATATGTATTTGATTCGATGCGATTTTCATCTTTGGCTATCAATATAACCAATTTATACACAATTTCTCTTTCTTGTATTACATTGACCAATTCCCAATTTAGATTTAGAAATGTTCTTCGGTTAGAAACTCGATGTACAGATTCTCTCGATAGAAATAAAGTTTGGGATTATCAATTTTCAACTATTGTATAAATATCGACATACAACAAAGATGATACATCTTTGACTCCGAAACATTATCTCTTCCATGGTGGTTGTTTCCAAATCAAAACTATTAAGATGAGAACACATAACTCGTTGGAAACCAAGTCCAACAGAGAAAAGTTGTTGAAAATTGTCGGACAACACTAATCATCGAACAAACTCTAAATCTTCGTTGAAGAAGAAAAACGGTTAAGAAAAACCGTTTTCTCCCATTCCTACTTTACGTGTTCAAGTTTCTATTTCCCATGGTGATTAAACAGGAGTAAATAATCTATTTTCAGAAGAAAAAAATAGATTTTTAAAATACCTTTTTAAAAATATGAAAATTACAACAGTCTATTTTCTCTTCCATCGGTTTAAACTGATTAACTACACAAATTATAAGAAAAGTAAAACAAAACAAAATTTATATTTATATGAATATATATGTTACAAATTCTAGCTTTGAGTTTCTCGAAGGCTCCTTAACCAAGCAAACCAACCGACAATACCGATGGAAAAAGTAAAGATGATATGAAGGATATTAATTCTAAAGGAAAACGAATTATTATGCAAATCTGCAATAATCACAGCTTTACATGAATGGCAATCGAAGCATAATGTGTTTGCCGAATTGTTCCATATCTTGCAATCATCTTCTAAGTTGTTGTAATATTTTGAAGCCTTCCAAATATTTGGTTTCTCGTAATTGAATCCACATGAAAGTGGTGGTTTGCAGCAACCCGACCGCACGTTAAACAAGAACACAATATTAGAATAATGATTCATAAGAAAATTGAATTGAAATTGCATCTCCTTAATGCAATTTAGAATGAACATTTTCATTTACGTATACGTACCTGCAGAGGAGTTAGATTCATCTGATAAAACTCAGAAGCCGACATGTCTTTATTAGAGAATAGGTTGTTACAAACATTATCCTTAACAAGACATCTCCTAGTACGATACCATTCATCTTCTTTGATGACCAATCTACGAACCCATCCCGAGTAATCCTCGAACCTAAACTCATGGATCTTCGTCCCAGGGAACAACCTAGGATTGGTCTCCTTATGAAGACAGTAAACGAAAACGGCTTTAGCCACGATCACGAACATCCACAAGAAGAAGATGAAGAAATAGATTCGGAAGAGACAATCGGATTTGTAGTAAGCGGCGTAGAATCCGGTGAGAGTCATGGCCAGCAATGAGAAGCTCACGAAGATCCCGGGAGTTGTCACGAACCGGTTACATTCATCGGTCTTGTAATGTAATATCGAGACGGTGACGAACCGGAAAGTGGATGTTACGAGGAAGATCGCGTTTGCGATCAAGAAAATGGTGTTGAATGGAAATGAGATATTCTTTAAAAATGATGATGGTGAAGGTTTTTCTTTGTTTTGTTCTTCTTTATCTTTCGCCATTATATCTTGTTATTGTTGGAAAAAAATGAGAGAGAAAGCGAGAAAGGGGTGAAGTCAATTAATAAGGAGGTCAATGAAGATCGATCAAAGAGTTCAATGATGAATTGTTTCACAAGATAGGTTTAGGTTTTGTAGCTTGTAGTTTAAGGAAACACCTGAAAACAGAAAAAAACCTAACATTGAGATTGTCTGTGTGTTAGTTGTTGACAGGTTTGGTCAAATGGTCCATGGAAATTTTCCAACTTCCCTAAACGATTCTTTTCACCTTTAAACACAACAGATTTCAATTTTTTTTATCAAGTTCAATTTTATCGCATAATATTCCAACAACAAACTATTGAATCTATTGATTTTTTTTTATTTATTGTTTATGACCAGAATTGTATTATTTATCTTTCAAATTAGAAATTTGAAATTTGAAATTTGAAAAAGCTGATAAAAATGTGCAAAATAATAGTTTTGTAAAATTGGTAAATGCTGAATTGTTGTTCTTTTTATTTTATGTGTAGTTTTTTTTTTCTTTTCGTTAACCAGATAAATCTGAGCCGTGGTCCGACTAATCATAGGGTATGTTTAGCTTTATTTGAATTTTTTTTTCTTTCAAATAAGTAGTATATCCTAATCATAAAAACTATAAAAATAAAACTTCATGCATATTTTTCAAATAAGTAGTATATACTTCCTCCGTTTCATAAAAAAAATTAATTAAAATTTTTATTTTTGTTTCATAACACTAGAAGAAATTAACCGGAAAACGTCACTTAATTGACGTCATTTCGTTAACCGGCTTTAAAACTTTAATATTAGAAGGGAATTGGCGTCGGTTTATTAACCGAATAAAACTCTTAATAAGTAATAAAATATAAATAAACGGCTCTTGAATTAAGAAATTATCCAGGTTTGTGAGTGTGCAACTCCCGAAGACGAAGAGCTCATACGAGTATTCCAATTTCTCATTACTTTGCGCCGATACCGTTGAAATCGATCGATCGTCTAATTCAGATTTAGTTTCAACGATCTATCCGTATCTCAATTTGATCCACTGGTTTGATTTCTGTCTCAGATGCTTCACTTCTCAAATTGCGAGGACGATAAGGTATGTAGCTTTTACTGTGTTTCTGATTGATTACATGATTTAACTTTGTTTAACTTTGGGGGTGGAACTTTCAGAAATCATTATGGGGCTTAAGGCAAATGGTTTAACTTTGTAATGGAAAATGTTGTTGTGTTTGATTGAATAGGTTGAAATTTGTTTCAATCACTTTCTTTGTGATTCAAAGTTTTGGATATTTTGGTAATGACAGTATATTCATCATTTTCCTCTTAAATCTACTCTTATCTTATGTGAAAGGCCTTGAGTTGGATCTTGTGTGCTATAGAATTTGCATTTTTCAGGCATCCGTTATAAAGTAAATCCTTCTGCTCCAATCCCATCTTATAGGTAAATTTATTTCGTTGTACCATTGCAGGCTTGACACATAAATTTCCTTCAATAATCTTGCGTCAAAGACTTGGGTTGTTGGCAATGTTGTTTGAATACCAAAGTGATCTTTGCTTCCCTCCTGCAGATACTCTCAATGACTTCAACACATGGGTCAAACCTTGTTAGGTACGAAAAACACTACCATTACAAGCATTTCCAGTCTTCGTATTGTTCTGAACAATTGTTCAACCATATTTTTCTTATATTGAACTAATAACCAACTATCATAAGTCTAACATTCCATTTAGTGACTATTTCTTTCTAAATTGCTCAAGGTTCTATCTCGTCTTTAGTTACTGAGTGTCACTTACAACAATGGATAACCAGCATGTTCTTTAAGGTATATATGACTGCTCTTGTAAGTTGTAACTGAGTGTTCCACATAACAATGAATTAAGTTCGTATTCTTCCTCCCATATGCTTTGTTTCTGAGATTCCTACGTGGTTTTGTTTCATCTTTGAGAAAATCAATTAATGTTGAAACAAAAATTAAGATTGAGCTTGAGTCGTAATTTGAAGTTGTTGGTTCAGTCTTGCGAGGTTTCCTCTTGGCCAGAGTCATAATCTCTCGTATCGGATTCCTTTGAATCTATCATCATTCTACTCTAACCTTGTGGAATATTTTTATGTCTCAGCAAGAATAGAGAGGCTTCAACCAAGTCGAAGGAGAGCTTTTTATTGCATCTTGGATGAGATGGGATTGAAGTTAATCTAAGAGGAAACCAGAATACATAAGGTTAGTTATGTGTTCTTTTATGTAGTTTAATTGTTTATTGAGGCTTAATATAGACTGGAATCTTCTAGTGCTTTATATATTGCTAAAGACATCTTTTACTACAGGACTGGATTGAATGTAATTATTATGATTCTTCAGAGTTCTATCTTTAAAAACAAATTATGTGTCTGAGTATACTACTTGTTTGTGTATGTATATGTATATACATATTGTGATATTTTATCATTCTAAAACTAAATTGTTATGTAACTTCTATCAAATTTCAGGCTAGGTACAAAGACGGGAGCTTTTGCTTTTGAAGATTAATACAAATATGTAGGCAATATTGTGTTTATATTTTCCAAATCAGAGTTACTTTTTCTGTAGAAACATATTAATTTTCATCAATGGAATGTTGTTTTGGAATCAGATTTTCTAAATCCTAATCACATTTTAAAGATTTTTCTTATATTTAATAAATAATTAATATAAATATATTAAAAAAATAGGGAAAAAAGCTTAAAAATACACGAACTCTACAAAATCTGGACATTTAATACACGAATTATTTTGACACTTAGAAAAATATACAGACTAACATTGACACCCATTTTAATACTCAAACTATTAATCATTACTCTTTAAATACTCAAACTCTTAAATCTCATGTATTTTACACATTTTATATTATGAAAACCCAATTTTACCCTTTCATATATTCCAAATTAGATTTATTTTATCATAAAAAACAAATTTAACAATTTATAAACCAAACAAATAAAAACGAAGATAAAAATTGACAAAAAAAACGAAGACAAAGACAAAAACAAGAAAATAAATAAAAAATAAAAACAAAAAAGCTTGCTAACTCTCTTCTTCTCCATGAGACTCTCGATCGATCTCACCAATAATGGACGACGATTCCGGCACTTCTTCGTTCCCACCCATTCACTCTGACATCATCTTCTCATTCCCGCCGCCTGAATCGGAATCGCCGTCGCCTTCTATTTGTCTCTCATCGCATCCTTAGACTTGGTCTTCTCCGGCGGCGTCGCAATCGTCTTCTCTCTCGTGGTCTCTTCCAAACGACGATGTGATGATTTCTTTCTCATCTCTCTCCGCGTCCTCTCTATCCCATCTCCGATTCTTCGTCTCCCTCTCCAATGGCCTCTTCTTCCATGGAATCTCTTCCCCAACTGCAAAACTAGTCATCTCCGGCAAAAATACTCCTCGAAAAATACGAAATCGGTCGCCGACTAAGCAGTGGAAGCTCTTTGCGAAAGTCCATTTGGCTCGTTCGATCGATAACGATGAGCTCGTAGCTATTAAGATCATTGAGAAGAAAAGAACCATTGAATCCGACATGGAACCAAAGATAATTCGTGAGATTGATACGATGGGTCTGATTCTCAACCAGTTTTCAGATTTGTAATCCTCATATCCGGTGATTACCTAATTCGCGTCAATTCTCAACTAGTTTTTCAGATTTGGGTATCCGATTCTCTTCCTATTTGTTTAATTCTTTGATTAATTTTATCCCTGGCCAGACGAAATATCCTTGGTTCCATGTTCCATGTCGTCTCCGTCATCATCCTCAAGATCCATGAAGTTATGGCAACCAAATCGAAGATCTATCTCGTCATTATCCATGAGAACGATTTTGTTTTTATTTTTTAATTTGTTTTATTTATAAATTGTTAAATTTGTTTATTTATGATAAAATAAATCTAATTTGGAATATATGAAAGGGTAAAATTGGGTTTTCGAAAAATAAAATCTGTAAAATATATGAGATTTAAGAGTTTGAGTATTTAAAGATGAATGATTAATAATTTGAGTATTAAAATGGATGCAAATGTTAGTCTATGTATTTTTTTGGGTGTAAAAATAGTTTGTGTATTAAACGTCCAGATTTTATTGAATTCATGTATTTTTAAGCTTCTTTTCCTAAAAAATAGTGCATACTTGCGTCGGTTGTATAACCGATGCTAAATACAAAAGAAACTGCCGTTATAATTCTGACGTTAAATTTGACGTCACTTGTTTAACCGAAGCAAAAAAGTTGGCGTCTGACGATGTTACGTCCCTTTAGAAACCGACGCTATTACTTTGGATTTGGTTAAACCTTCTTTCTTTTTAGTGTAAAGAGTATCGTTTTACATTTTTAATGTAAAATTTTAAATAAAATTATAGTTTTAACTATGTTGTTTTAATGTATTAAATAGATAGAGAAAAATTGTTTAATATATTAATAAAAAATAATATAGAACTTTTAATAATTTTTTTAATATGTGTGAAATGAGTCAAAATGACATTTTTTATGAAACAGAATGAATATATATAAATATTGGGGTTTGGTCCGTTTGGATAGGGACTAGGATTATCACATGCTCTAATTTATTAAACTCGTCGTGTTTAAATCTTTTGGTGTGTTCTCGTGCTCTATACATCAACATCAAATGATTTACAAAATCTCAATTAGAAGTTTGATTATGGTTAATGAAACCTTGAAGGCCTGAACTAGAATCGATCGGATTAAATGAATCGATTTGTGGGGTTTGGTTTTTGTGTGTGTAATTTGTTTTGTTTTTTGAATTACGAGGAGGTTTTGGGCCGAATCCCGTAATCATTCCAGATCCGGAACCACATCATATAATATTAGTTTCGTCTCAAACATCACTCAATCTTATGATATCTAAGTTTTGTCTAAGATATTTTTCCAGTCGACCTAACGACACTTGTACTGCATGTGGCCCAACCAATCACCAAATTTTCAACTCGGATGGCTCAGAAACAGTGCATCGCGACTTTCAAGCGAATCAGCCACCATGTGTGCGTGAAACGAAGAGCAAATAAGCTCAAACCCCAAACCAGAGTTTTAGGGTTTTGCTCAATTCTTGTCGGCCATTATATCATTAATTAGAAATATATATTATAAAAAAAAAGAATCAACACGAACATATTCCGTTAATTACAAAAATATCGCCAAAACGTTTTCCTCAAATGTTCCCAAAGAAACTAACTACGTTATACCAACCACTTAACCATCCTAACTTAATCTTAATTAATTGATTAATCTAGCTAAAATTTAATAGATGTAAAAATTTCATGTTTCATGGACTTAGTGGTAGAGACTTGTTGTGAACTGGCCGTCTTCTTCTAAACTTTGGATAATCCATCGATAGATATTTCGATAGAGTTTTCTCCTCTTCTTCTTCACCTAGTTTCTTCTCTTCACTCTTAGATTTTACTGAGAACGAAATATACGAGAATATTAATCCAAATTTTTAATTTGAAAGTTTCAAAGAAATATGGGATCTTTGCCATTTTTCTTTTATATTTATTTAGCAAGATGCTCCTATATCTGCTACTAAAAACAAAATTTTGATGAAGAAAAGCAAAAATATTGATAACTTAATCTTTTCTCCTGACATGGTCAAAGATTCACATGTTTGACTTGTATATGTGTATTTTTAGGGGATTCATTTGACTAATTAAAGAACTGTTATGAGTTTTGCTAATTACCGATTTCTTCTATTTAGAGAAAAAAAGAAATGTCTGACTAAATATAGTATAAAAAAACTTGTGATTACCAAATGATTGATATATATACCTGATGAAGAAGTGACTCGAAGCTGTTCGCCTGAACCTTCATGAACAGTTGACGTCATCACCTGTTATTTTGCAAATGAGATAGAATATTTGATTAGAAACTTTCCATATAATTCAAATTAATTAGACTTTTAAGATATATATATCAATCTCTTACATTTACATGTTCACTAGAGATGATCATGAGCTTCCGTGCCGCCATTTTAATAATAATGTTTTCGCTTAGACCTGTATCATTGTAACTAAAGTTAGTTAAATCAGAAGCAAAACTTTTACATCTAGAAAAAAGAGAAAACTCATTTTCTCATTGAATAGTTTGAACAAAACTGTTTTTCTTTTTCTTTAACTATTCATACATTTGCGAACGGTCCACTGCAAACCAATTTTATGAAGGAAAAAAAAGAAATTTGGCTGATTATTAGTCAGTCACATCCACTCCAACTATTCCTTAATATCAAAACTTTAGGGTTTATAAAACTAAAAAGAAACTTAATCACCTTGGCTAGGAGATGAGTAACGAGAGTTGAGTTGTAGAGAAGATGTTGGAGTTAGAAGCAATATAATGGCTATTGCACAAAGCAAGAAAGTGACTCCAAATAGCTTCATATTCTTCCAAATGATCTTTAGCTATGAGAAGCTTTTCTTGTACTATCTTTCTTTTTCTTCTTCTTCTCTTCTTTTATATCAACCAAAAGGAGCTTAGACTACATACATATGAATATCTATCTATATATATACCACTATATTTATATTATATACTAATGTGTAATATATTAATGTGTGTATGTCAGATAGAGAATGCACGAAACACAAAAGTGAGAGTTCCAAAACAAGTTGAAGAAACTATTTACTAAAAAAATATACAAATTTATTATGTCAAGATTTAAAAAGGAGTTCACGCCATTGAGGCTCGTTCTCGGGGTTGTCTGTCTTGGGACAAACACAACTTTGGCATTACACTTCATCAAACCCAATTTGTCGAGTCTTCGCCTTTCTGTCTTTTTTTTGTCTCTTTTCTCTCACATATCCCACACGTTCTATACCATTCTCCATTCACTTTTTCGTATATATTATTATATACAAGACATATGTATAGAAAGAGCCCATAGTCAATCATCGTTTAGAACCGTTATTCACGTAAATTTATCTTCATGCATTGGTTTCGAAAATCGGTTCTACTACGTTGAAGCTCAGACGACGATCACATCCTATTGAGATGCTAGATGAATATCGCAACGATCACATCCTATTGAGATGCTAGATGAATATCGCAATATTTTTTTGTTAGGACCCCAATAAAAGTTAGAAGCAAAATATAAAGTAATGTAGAAAAGAACCGTCATTAATATTAAATCAACATTAAAATGTGTATATATTTGTTGGAGGTGGGTTGCGCACTTCTTCTTTAACCTGATCCGAATTAAGATCGGCCCATTTAACGGTCTAGAAGCCCATGAAGCGCGACCAAATTATGTCGGCACCGAGCTCCAAAATAAAAAATATCTTTGAAAATAAAGACAAATTCCCCAAAAAATAGAAAATCGCCAATATCAATCCAAGATGAAAACAGAAATCGTCAACCAACTAAACACCTATAAATAGAAAAGCTCATTGGGGAGAGGAGGGGAAATTGATAGATAAGACCTAAAAGATTGATTGCTACGAGCTATCCGATTTTCAATCTCCCGTATTTTTTGTTTTTAATCAGTTTCCGAGCTAAACCCTACTTATATAACTTAAACTACGGATGATTTGATCCCTTTTCGAGGGTACGTAGACAGCTTTTTACAAGGCACAATTATAAAATAAATAAAGTCATAGCTCGTTGTGGAAACGATCAAACTCCTTCCTAAGATCTTCAAAACTCCGGTTCTTTTGATAATAAGATTTTCTAAACCCAAACTGAATTCAACTATCTATGATATATGTGAAATCCGTATACAACAATATGTGGTTTGAAAAAGATTGTGTTACCATCCATTAAGTCCAGGGTGTAATATACAAATACGACGATGAGTTTGAATATTAAGCTGAATATTAAGCTGAGTTACATGTTTTGTTTTTGTACGTATTTTCCTACATACTCAAAAAAATTGTCTACATTTATTAAGTCAAATAGTTGATTGTTTTTTTTTGTTTTTATATAGAATTTTCTTCCTGTCAATAACTTTTTAAAATTCTTATATCTTTCAAAGATTTAGATTAAAGTTATTGACATATGGTTTATATTAGTTTATGCGTGCTTCTCTTTGCGAGTAGGTATAAAACAAAGTTGTTGAGAGTATCACATCATATTTTCCTAAACCCTTTGCTCTTTCTCACACTTTTTGTTTGACATTCACACGCCTAAATTACTTACTTAAAATCTCTACCCAAATGGGGTGAAGATGAGAACATCACTTTCTAGTTTGTTACAAAACACCTTTGGTAGTAGCATCATTGATCTTATCACGTTACGAAAGCGTTTCAACTCCAAACACTAGTCAATTACAATCAATATATGTGTTTGGACCAAAAGCATTTTTAAATCAGTCTAGCCTTCCAGATCACGTTTTTTATGTTTTGAAAAAAAAATCAAATCAACTATCAAGATATTCTCTGATTTTTATTGAATAAAATTAGTCATAACTAGAACAGGCCACGTAAAACCTGTTAATTTTGGTTTCGGTTTTTTTATTTAATAATGAGCTGGCTATCATGACTACCTACAACGTTGAGCTTGCATTTTATAATATTAAGATCCATCTGCTGCAAGATCTATCAGGTTCAGATTGGAATTATTCCATCATGACATTTCTAATCACAATCATCAACCTCGTGCAAGTATTATAAACATATTTGATAATTTGACCAACGGACAAATAACCCCTAATTCAAGTTCTGCTAAATAACCAATTAATACTTCAAATAAGTTAATCAAATTATAAAGGTTTTGACTAGTATGTCAAATAAATTGTAGTATTGAATAAATTTTCGTGAAATAATCATAAAACATTAAAAATTAGTTTGTTGTGATGATATTTTGGTTTTTCTAATTATATACTCTCTCCATTCTTAAAAAATGATGTTTTAAGGGTTTTTTTCTCAAATAAGTAGTTTTCAATACAAAATCAAATATTAATTTTTTTATTGTTTTTGACTATTTGTATTATACAGATTGTTTTTTTATTGGTTGAATTGTGTTTAAATGGATAATAAATGATGTTTTAATTATGAAAAAAAAAAAAAATTAAATAAATTTTTAATTTATGTGAAAAAAACCTTAAACATCACTTATATTAAAACAAAATGAGTATATAACAGTATAACACTTGCATCATATATATATATAACAAACTTATTTTCTTAAACATTAAAATGTAAAATCTTGGTAAAACTATATATAAAAAATAACTTAAACTACATTTTCAAAACATGAACATATTATTATATAATAGCAACAACACAGCGAGACAATGGTCTTGAAATCGCCGAGAGTCGAGACAAATGTCTTAAAAACATGGAAAAGAGGTCGGGATACGTTTGACCAAAGCCAAAGGCCATTGAAATGTGGAAACTTGGAAAGAAAGAAAAAAATGAAAAAAAAATTTTAAACATAAGCCAGAGTTTCTGTTCTTCTCATAAAGTAAATAAGATTTTTTTTGTGTGCAAAAGTTCTAATTCTATTTTGGTTATGATAAATTGTATACAGTAGAACTTAGAGGTATGAGTGGTGGACTTGCCTTATTTTATAATGAATCTTATCAGGTTAATGTAATTTTTTCAAATAATCAGATAATTAATATTGAAGCGACTGTTCAAGGAAAAAAAGTCTACTTATCCTATATGTATGGAGATCCGGTACCAAAATTGTGAGATCAGGTATGAAAACGATTAACACGAACAAGTTTAACTCGTTTGGATCCGTGGTTTATCATTGGGGATTTAAATGAATTAACTGGTAATGAGGAGAAACAAGGAGGAAAATTAAGACATGCATCAACTTTCGTCTCCTTTAATCTCATGATTCAAACCTGTGGTTTTTTAGAATTCTCATGTTTAGGAAATACCATGTCTTGGAGAGGTAGACGGAATAAGAAGACCGTTCGGTGTCGACTAGATCGGGCTCTAGCTAATGGAGGCTGGCATGACATTTTTTCACATTCTTATGTCGAATATTTGGCAATGACTGGGTCGGATCATAGACCAATTGTTGCCACAATTGAGGACAAAATACCCAGTAAACGCGCCCAATTTCGGTTTGATAAACGCTGGATTGGGCAAGAAGGCTTAATGGAATCAATTGCCAAGGGTTGGGAGATGGATTCAGGGGGGGGGGGGGGGATAGACGATCCCTGGTCCAAAAAATTGGGAATTGTCGGCGGGAGATATCGAAATGGCGGAAAAATAACTTACCTTATGGTAAAGATAAGATCATTGAGTTACAACGAGCAGTAGAACAGATTTAGAATGATGATAATAGGACTCAAGCGGAGTTGATAGAAATTACAGGAAAATTAAAACAAGCTTACCGGGACGAGGAACTCTACTGGCAACAGAAAAGTCGCACTTTGTGGCATACAGTGGGGGATAAAAATACAAAGTTTTACCATGTGCAAGTATTGCAAAGGAGGGCAAGGAACCGGATTGTCGGGTTGCATAATGCCTCAGGAGTGTGGGTCACATCGGAGAATAAGGTAGAACAAGTGACGGTAAATTATTTCTACGACCTCTTTACCTAGACGTCCTCGACGAATTTTGAGGAGGCTTTGGGCGATATTCAAACATTAGTGTCGGAGCCGGACAATAATGCCCTTACGGCAAAGGCTACTGAAGAGGAAGTTCGTGCGGCCCTATTTATGATGCATCCAGAAAAAGCTCCGGGACCCGACGTAATGACAACACTTTTTTCCAACGATCCTGGCAAATAGTGAAGGTAGACTTATTAGGACTGGTAAACGGCTTCCTAGAGACTGGTGTTTTTGACCACCGACTGAACATGACAAATATTTGTCTAATCCCGAAGACGAAAAGACCAAATTGGATGACGAAATTACGGCCCATAAGTCTATGTAATGTGGGATACAAAATTATTTCAAAGGTTTTATGTCAACGGTTAAAGCGCCTGCTACCGAATATTATTTCGGAGACTCAGTCAGCCTTTGTGTCAGGTAGATTAATTTCGGATAATATTCTGATAGCTCAAGAGATGTTTCATGGCCTACGAACCAACAAATCATGTAAAGGCAAATATATGGCGATTAAAACGGACATGAGCAAAGCGTACGATCGGGTAGAATGGTCTTTTTTAGAACATCTCTTGAGGAAGTTCGGCTTCTCGGAAAAATGAATAACATGGATGTTGTGGTGTATCACAACAGTAGAGTACATAGTTCTTATCAATGGGAAACCCAAATGACGGAATATTCCAAAGAGAAGGCTTCGACAAGGGGATCCCTTGTCACCTTATCTTTTTCCTCTTTGTACGGAGGTATTAATTGCCAATATCGGAAAGGCAGAAAGAGACAAATTAGTCACGGGGTTAAAGGTTGGGAGAGCAAGCCCATCAGTATCACATTTACTCTTTGCCGATGATAGCCTTTTTCTGCAAGGCCACCAAACAGGAATGTGAAACCATTATGCATATACTTCGACAATACGGGTCAGTATCTAGGCAACTAATAAACTTTGGTAAATCTTCTTTACAATTTGGTCACACGGTAAATGAGACGGTCCAGGATGAGGTCAAACACATACTAGAGATTTCTACCATCGGCGGCATGGGCTCTTATCTAGACCTCCTGGAAAGTCTCGGAGGAGCCAAGAGTAGGATTTTTAATTTTGTCGCAGAAAGACAAAACAATCGAATCAATAGATGGACATCGAGGTTTTTATCCAAAGGGGGCAAGGAGGTTTTAATTAAATCAGTGGCATCATCAATGCCAACATTCGTTATGTCGTGTTTTCGATTACCCAAATCCATAACTGCAAAATTAACTAGTGCGGCGGCAAGATTCTGGTGGAGTTCAAATGGAGAACACAAAGGAATGCATTGGATAGCATGGAAGAAATTATGTCGAAGCAAATCGGAGGGGGGGTGGATGGGTTTTTGGGCTGTCGATGATTTTAATACCGCTTTATTGGCCAAACAATTATGGAGATTAATGGATAAACCGGATTCCCTGTTTGCGAGCGTTTTCAATGGTCGCTATTTTCGGAACACAGACCCGTTGGACTCTATTCAAAATTACTCCCCATCGTATGGATGAAGGAGTATTATTTCAGCTAGATCTCTTGTCAAAAAGGGCTAATTCACAGAGTTGGATCAGGCTGTTCTATTTCAGTATTGAACGACCCAATGATACCATCTTCTCAGCCGAGATCAGCAACATGTAAAGGGTATAATTATTACCCGAATCTAATGGTTAATCACTTGATTGACCCACCGACACATACGTGGAATATGGCTTTATTGAATGCCATTATGGACCCGACATACGTAACGATTATACGGGGTCTGCCAGTAAGTAGTACCTTCAAACCAGATACTATTGGATGGCACTACACACGATCGGGAAAGTATACGGTTAAATCGGGTTATCAAACTGAACAATCAGACCCGAACACAGGTTCCAATGGCTCCTATGGCCCGGATGTGATGATCTTACAGGCTCATACATGGAAGCTGAAGTGTTCTCCAAAATTACGACATTTTATATGGCAAGCTGTATCGGGATGTCTCGCGGTATCAACAAATTTGCGAAGTAGGGGGATAAATTGTGATTCACAATGTGCTAGGTGCGGATCGGACAATAAAACTATCAACCATGTCTTTTTCGAATGTCCCCCGACTTTGCAAACATGGGCGCTTTCTAAGATACCAACGCCTCCGGGATTTTTTTCCATTGTCATCGGTTTTTGCTAATTTCGATCATCTCTTTTGGAAACTTCCTATAGCAAATCAGGACACGAGGTTCCCTTGGATTGCGTGGTACATTTGGAAATCGATAAATGATAAAGTTTTTTCAAATGTGGACAGAGCTCCACAAGAAATTCTGAAGTTGGCGGAAACTGAGGCATTAACTTGGGAAACAGCACAGCGTAGTGATCCTGACGTGATACTCAAAAGTGTGTCCCCTACTCTGGTGTCTCCAAATTACGAAGGCTGGCGGTGCACTTTTGATGGATCTTTGATAAACCGTATTTTTACCGGTTTCTAACATTTGTTTTTGTGTCTTTTATCAAATAAATGTGTCTTTTTAGAGTCTTTTAGTCTTTTATCGAGTCTTTTCAGGTTTTAGGTGACTTTGTGAGAAAATGAGCCGTTTTGGGTGAAAATGAGCATATGAAGATGCATGATCATACAGAGCCGTCAGAAGTTTGGCATTCGTTAAAAGACTTACCACCGATGGATCGAGCTCAAATTTTGATACAAGATATAGAAATGGATCAGCTTTCATTTGGAAGTGGTTTGAGGTCATTCCAACGGTGCGATCAAAAGTTACGCCAGTTTTCGTGAAGATAGTCCAACATAAACCGACCGGTTTAGTGACACGAAAAATAAAAGGAAATTTCGGTTTTTCTTATTTTGAACCGGTTTCGCCTGGGGTTTAGGAAAAACATTTTTTTTAGGGTTATTTATTCTATTTTTCAGCCATTGTTTGGGTTAAGCTTTATATTATTCATCAGAGAACTTCTGGGTTTGTTCTTGGGAGATTAGAGGGAGACGAATCTCTACTTCATACCGGAGAAGATTTCTGAACCCTATTTCGATTTTCTTTCTATTGGATTATGAATTTCTCTTTGAATCTGCAATCATGTCTGAGTAATCACCTTGTTAGGTTTTTAGGGGTTTCAAAGGATTTTCCATGAATCACTGAAACGGATCTGTTAGATTAGGGAATTACATAGAGTTCTTCATCTATTGTTGAGTTTAAGGCTTAGACTAGATTGATCACCTAGTTTCTGATCTTAGGATTAACCTAAACATCAAAAGTGATTTAGGTTTCCTGATAGAACATAGATGAGCAAATCGTCCTTAGCCAACGAAAGCTGATGCTAAGGCGATTTGTGAACTAATCAAACCTGAATTTTAATGCTTGCCTAGAATTTTAAGGTCAAACGACATTTTAGATTCTTAGGTTGATAGGCATAGTAGTTAGTACCACGACAGTGGGTTAGCTAGACATTCATGTTTGAGTTCAAGAACGATTCTTAATTATCTACCTAATTAATAATTTTTTTAGTGAATCTGGATTTCCTGCGAATTACCTAAAGGTCTAGCGCTTTTTTTTATTGAATTTATATCGTTTCATTCATCATTCTTAGTTTTAGAAGTTACCACCAACAAACAAACATTATTCGTCTTAGATTTACTTTCCTTCTGCATTCTCGTAGCGTTACACTTGGTCTCTGTGGATTCGATCATAAAGTACTACATCGATATACTGTTATGATTACAGTAGTGTGCACTTAGATTATTAATTAACTGTGTGAAAACCACTTAAATCAATCTTGGAAAGAGACCGATAATTTTTCAGGATTAGGTTGGCACTGCTTTCAGGAAGGTCTCGAAGAGACAATTATGGGAGCAAGAAATCTACGAAGAAGCCTCTCTCCCCTACATGCAGAACTAGAGGCACTCATCTGGGCTATGCATTGTTTGACGGTAAACCAAAAGACCAAAATAGATTTGCAACAGACTGCTCCGAGTTAGTGAAGATGGTGTCTACACCCGAGGATTGGCCGGCTTTTGCTTTACATTTGGAGGAATTCGTGAAGAGTAAGGAGTTGTTTTCTTTCTTCTCAATCTCGTTCATCCCACGTGCATACAACACAAAGGCAGACAAGTTAGCAAAAAGTGCACGCGTCTACTCAATGGATATCATTCATGTAAACTCGATACTTTCAGTTTGGATGACCGAACCGTTCTAGATTCCTAAGCTGTTGTCCAAAAAAAATAAAAATAAAAGCAGATTGTTATATAACCTGTGCAAATAATCACTTAATTAAAGCTTAAACCAAAAACATGTATGAAAAATTAAATTATAATAAACTCATCGGTTACATAACCCGACCATTTTGCATCTGTTACCAAACTCAAAAGTCCTAACTGTTAACCAAAAATAATACTACCAAAATGCCAATAACACACCAATGCCATAAACTATAAGCCACCCAAAAAACGAAAAAATATTTACTTCAGCATTAAAAAAAAAAAAAACACCCTTTTAAAAGAAAAATATTGTAGATTTCATAAACCCTTCTTCTTCCTCTGTGCTTCAAAGTGAAAAAGCTTTTGGACTGGTAATTTAAGAGAATCTACAGCAGAGAAGAATGTGTCTCCATCCTTTTTGTCTTCTCTTATCAGATTTTGCCATTCTTACAGGACTACTGTTCCATTCCGACTGCAATCTGCACATAAAATCATCAAATTCAGCAAAAGATTTCTCTTTCAAGTTTGTTATCACAGCGATGAAGATTCAATTATTATATTACATTGGGAAAGCGAAGGATCTTCCACTCGTTGTGCTTGCATCAGAACGAACAGAGAGGCTCCCAGAGAATGCAATTGGTCCTGAATATGTTATATGACTTGAAATTGAAACTGGTTCTGCTGCAGAGAAACTCGTCTCTCCAAATCTGCTCGAGAAAAGTTTGTCGTCTTCGTAAGAGTCTTCCACTAACAAGTTTGGTTGATGATTCTCGGTTTCAGGCCTTTCAGGGTCGTTGCAAGTTTTGTTTGGTTCTTGAGAGGTTGTCGTAGAAACAGAGGAAAGCTTCTCCTCTGCTTTTTTTGGCTCCTCTGTTTCGAGAGCTGTGGTTTCTAAGCTTCTTTTGTCCCTCTCCTGCAGTCACGCACATCAGCAAGTTAGATACTTTTGGATAGAAAAATTGAGACTTCATTAGATTGTATTAGATTGATGAAATGTATTGCCTGAAGCAGAGGTGGAGATTGTTCTTCACGTCTATGGCTATTGTTATTGTTGTTGATGTGTTTTTGTTCATCTTCCCTTGATAGAATATCTCCCAAAGTTAAAGATTCATTTCCGACATTCTCCGATGTAGCCACTTTGTGCTTCGAATTCTCATCAGATTCAATTTCATGAGAAATTTCAGATGGATTTAACAAGTGCATGGGCGAGTCCTTGGCTGCTCTTGTCACAATCAAATGCTCTTGATTGCAATTGCTAGAACCTTCAGCATCAGCAAAATCTTCTCTTGAAGATTCTTCCACATCACGGTTTGTCTTAGGATCATTATGAAGCTCAGAATCGTCAAGCTTACTGATTCTGTCTTCCGAGGACTTAGTTTCCAAAAGATTCGCACTTACTTTGTCTGCTTCCATCATATCCTCGGACTCGCACTGGTTTGAGTTTGAGCTACATTTCACAGAATCCTTCTCGCCGAATAAGAACTTCTCCTGGACCGGCACACCTTCATCGACACATATATCCTTCACGACATGATAAGTATTCTCCTTGTAACAAACTACAATCTCAGGCAAGTCACAGGCCGTAACATTCTTGTCCATATAAAACACCGGATCAAGTTTCTCAAGAGAATCCCTGTTAGAAACAATATCATGACTATGGTCTGGGATTTTCTTTCCGGCCTCATTAGAATCTCCACAAGAATGGCGTTCCAAAGTATTTTCATCATTCTCTTTATCCCATTCACCGCCGCTTCTTGTATCATAGAACAACTCACACACATTGTTATTGTTCTTCCCATTTTCCGGGATCTTTAGCTCTGCATCTTCCCAAATCTCTTCAGAGCATTGATGAGGCTTAGACTCATCTTTGCAACTCTCTACCGAAACAGCGTGATCATTATCTGAAAATTAAAAAAACCACTTGATCTACTTACTGGTTTGCAAAACATTCAACGACCATCAGAAACATCTTAAAGCTACAAAACAGAAAGCAGTTATAGATCCAATAACTAAAATATTTGAAAGCTTAAGACTTTTTACCTGCTCTCATCGTTTTAAGAGAGTAAATCTTGCATAAAGAGAAGAATTCGTCAATAAACCAGAGCTATATCTTCAAGCTCTGCATGTCCAAGGGAAAATCTATATCAAGCAGATTCATAGAAAAGAAACAGAGAACAACAATGAAGTTGCAAAGAGAAGACAAGTATATGGAAACTTCATTCTAGGGGATGGAATCCATGAAAGTTAATCTATCTGCTTCTCTCAAAGTTAGATACAGAAGCAACCTCCATATGAGTTAGATACAAGAGTTGTTCAACGAAGCAATGGGCCAGGAAGATTGTGACAGAAACAAGCCAAGCATTGGTGCTAAGTAATCTACGGATACATACATAACATAGATATGGTCAGTCACTCATGTGAAAGATTCTTTTCTTATTTCCTCAAGTCCAAAAACAAATCATCATGAGGTCTAAACAGATAATAAAACAGGAAAAAGATGCAATCAACAACTACCATGACCACTTTCCAACTTTTTGCTAATGTAGAGAAAAGGACATTTATATAAAAGCTATAGTGCCATAATAATATGCAAGAAAGTTTCAAAAATAAGCTTAATCTGGATTACTTGTAACAATAGTAATAAGATTTATAGCGCAATCGATTCTATGGTTACATATGTACGTGTGGCAAAGTATTACAAAGAATGAAGAATCTTATGCACTGTCATAGAAAGAAGAAAAGAGACAAAAAGGAGAAAGCTTTAAACTTTTTTTTTGGCAAAGCTTACACAAGCTTTTGTTCAAAACAGCAGCTACACTGCAATCAATCAAATCTCATTTTATAAAAAATAAAACAAAATATTGGATAACATCTAACTCTCTTTCACAGGAATATCAATAAACAATTGGAATTTGCAGGACAGAAGAATCTAGAACTGAAAATCCCCAAAAAAAAGTTTCAAGTATTTAACAAAAAAAACAAATACCCTAATAAAAAAAAAAAAAAATCAAAACTAGTGGAATATATACAGATCTAATAGCTAGAATCCAAATGAAAAGCCTAAACATGAATCAAAGATTAGACTTTTTTAAAGAGGACAGTGAAGAAGAAAGAAAGTAGCAACAAAAAAAAAAAAAAAAAAAACTTACTTGATCACCAGATACAGAGACTCAACCTTCTTCCGCCATTAACTTTAAACCTAAAATTAGCAATAAGTTACAAACAAGGGATCAAAAACCCTAATAGGTTGAAGGAGAACACAAAAATCTCGGATCACTTGTAAGAAAAATCCAACCTTTGAGAAGAAAAAGAAAAAAGCCAGATGCTTTTTGGCTGTTTAAAAAAATAAAATCTTCAAAACATGGAAAAAAAAAAAGAACAGAGAGAGAGAGAGAGAACCAAAAGAGTACACAAATCTCTCTTTCATCTTTATTGCCCTTTGGTTTCGCATTAAATTACCAAACCAAACCCGAAAAAAATGAAAATTCCCAGCCATGGAAAACAACAATTAATGCTACCATTATTTAGAAGCGATAAAAGGGTTTAATATTTTTTCCTATAATTGACGCAAAAACAGAATTTTTTTTCCTATTCCAAGTTGAGTTTTTTACTTGAATCATTCGAGTTTTTATTTTTTTGGTTGTTACCACGATCTTAACAGTTTCCGAGAAATGGTTGGAAGTAAAAGAATTTAAGCAAACTTAAAGAGGAAAAATGCACTTACCAATACTCTATAACCTCTTCACTTTCCTGGGAAAACTGAACACTTTCTCGGAAAATCGGAAACTCTTCATAATCATGAGATCATCAGCAGAAATCGAAATACCCTTCTCTCTCTCTCTCTCTCTAGTGTCTGAACTAATTTGGAAAGACGGAAACTTTATTCTCGGAGAAAGGGAAAAAGATCAGATTTTTTCCCGGAAAATAAACAGCCGCTTCAAAGGGGGAGAAAAGACCTCTGCTTTGGAAAAATCGGATCTGCGAAACGCCACCTACGAGAGAGTATTTTTCTCCCGTGGATTTGACTTTTTATTTGGGGGACGATTCAGATTAAATAAAAATATTTTGCGGGATTTATAAAGAAAACAAATAAAAAGTCAACTATCTGCCAAAAGGATTTGGGTGAGGCGGTTTGCATTTTGTCTCTTCTCCATTTTTTCTATCTTATTTTCATCTTTTTGTTTAATTCCCTTTTTTAAAAAAAAATTCATGAGTTTTTGTCCTAATGATAATGAAAACGGTTGTGTAGGAGTTAGATTATACCCTCTTGCTTTGTAGGATGCAAAATCCTAAATTTATACTATTTTGCAAAAAGATTAGATTTGTAGGAGTTAGATTTTCGTTCTTTGTTTTTTTTTTTTTATTAATCGTTTTAGTTGGACTAATTCTTCGTGGTTTCGAGAGATTTACTTTCGACTTTTCCGATGGTTTAGTATTCTATTATGTGCTCTCCATGTATCAAACTTAGTTTTTCATCGACTTTGTGTATCAAAATCGTATTTTACTTTTGTATTCCAATTTCATATTATATAATTGAAAAAAAAATACGGTTGTCCAATTTGCTGATTTTTTGTTTCCTACTTTACTTGGATTATTTATTTATGCATATAGTGGTTCATATGATATCCATGAAAATGATATAGACGTGAGTTCTAAGTCACACCAATCTTTAGTTTCATATATTTCTTGTTGTAAATCCCCCACCCACACATATTTCTTATGATTTTAGTGTAACAAAATATTTTTTTTAAAAAACTGTAGTGTCTTTTTCAATGATGTTAATAGAAAACGAAATAACAAAATATGTTAACAAGGAGTAGAATTTTGCCAATATCATAAAAGTATAGATTAAGCTAAGAGAGAACAAGAAGTTTTTATTTATAAATATGAGTGTTTTATTTCATTTTAAAAGCATTGTTTAGGGATCCGGGGAAAAAGAAAAAAAGAGGATGATTCTCGAAGGTAAACAACCACAGATGAAGTGCAAATATTAACCTGTGCAGCAAAACTAAAGAAGTCGTAGCAATTGAGGAATGAAATAGAAAAGCCTATTTCGTCGTTATGTTATGTCTGAGTTGAAGAAAAAAACTAAGAAAAAAGGACAAAGCTGCGTACGTGGTGGTGTTTTGTATGAAAATGGTCCAGCTAATGAGTACCGTACGATCTCAGCGCGCGTCTGCGTTGTGACAGCGTGTTATTAACTGTTCCCCTACTAATCGACGGCTATGTTTCGTTGGACCAATACGTTTTCATCTCCAATTATTAATGTTTAATTCATTCAATCAAACAAATAATTCTTCTTACTATAGCTTTTTAGTTGTCATTAAATATTCTTAGTTTAGCTTTTCAAATTTACAATTATGTAGTTATATTTTATAGTTTTATTTTTGGATAAAGTAGTTATATTATATAGTTGAATACGTTCATGTATACGATAAACAAATGGGAAATTGCACCCACTATTAATACATAACAATAAAATTAACTATTTTTTTACCACTATTTACATACACTATTTACCATTAAAAATCTATCATATCCCTAACTTTTCTAAACAATTACATTATATCATTTTTCTTTCATCAGTTAATATTCCGACGAAAATGAAAAAATAACCAAAAAAAGAGAAGAAGAAGAAGAAACACAGTGAAACACAGGCAGTTAACACAGACAGTTAACACCGGCAGATAATACCGGCGGGCGATAACACATGCCACTACAAGAAAACTACCCAATTTCCGACCGGATATGCCCGTCGGAAATCGGGTGATTTCTTGTAGTGGGCGATTAACACAGGCGGTTTACACCGGTGGATAACACGATAACATATTCGATGTTAACTGAATTAACGCGATAATTTATGATATGATAACTGGATTAACATGACAATTTCATAAAAATGAACATGTTAACTGGTTAACATGATAACTGGGTTAACATGATAATGTTAACGATACCAGCTATATGTTAACGATGCTAACTGGTTTAACATGACAATGTTAACGATATCAATTGTATGTTAACGATACTAACAATGATAAATGAGTTAACATGACAATATTAACGATGCTAACAATATGTGTTTTCTTGTAATGAATAGTACTCGTCGAGTTTTGATGAATAGTACTGCTGATCTTTTGATGAACAGTGTTGCCGGAATATGCTGTCAGAAACTGAGTTTCAGACCAATGACATTTCTGTAAATATTAAAAATCACAAATGATATTTTGGGATTAATCATTTTTCTTTTTCTTACTTTCTTAATTTACAAAAAATTATTAACACACAACTAATTAATTGGTCAACCTACCATACACCTAAATCATCCTAAACAAATTTTCTAATAAACTTATAGCTAGTATCATTTCGATTGATCAAACGGAAATGTAATTTTTTTAAAGGATTTAATGACTCGGTTTTTGTGTGTGATATATATGTAACAAAACAAAATAAAATAAACAACCGTCTATATTAGTGTATGATAATTTAGTATATTTTATAAAGTTTGAAAATATTATGGAACATATTTTAAAGGTTGTAATCAATTCTCAGTAGACGTAACAAACATATTTGTTCGGTTTATGACATGAATGCATGTTATTCACACAGAAATATATTATCCATTGAAGTCGATCGGAATGATTTTCAATATTACATTACTAATATAAATATTAATAGGTGCATGCATTAGATCATGTCATCTACTTGTTTGATTTCTATAAAAATGCACAGAAGTCACGTTATTTCACAAATTCCCCAGATTCTACGCGATGTAGGATTTTAACTTACCGGAATGTTACATAACTTTTGAATGGATCATTTTTATGTTTTTTTTTTTTTGATCAAAAAATGATTTATAAAAGTTATTATTCCAAACACATACACAAATAGTTCAAGAACCCATAAGAAAAGTAAATGAAATTAAAATATTATTGAACCACAAAAAAAGGCAACAAAGTGGTCCTTTATTTGATTTTCATATCACCAAATGATAATTTCTCCTCCTCTTCGAGGAAATGAAGAAAAAGGAGGAAAAGCACTAACAAAAGTGCAAAAATGACCAATCTATAGTTGTAGTAGTCGATCACTGGGGATTTTGAATAAAATGATGTTTTTTTTAGAAAATTTCGAGTCATTTACTTTGAAAATTAACAAAAAAGCTGTTTCCATGATCTAAATCTTCAATGATGTATCTAAATAAACATTTCTTTTACCAATTATCGAAATATCGAATGATACATCTTCTCCACTCTAAAAGTTTTTTTAGATATTTTACATTGACAAGATAATAGTATACAAGTTCACGAGTTAACTATATTCATAGCCAACTAAATTTTCAAAATGTAATTTGTGAACCTTCAGACGAAGTCAGAAACCATAAAACTCAAACGAATTTCCCATCCAAAACCCAAGTCAAGTCAACTATGACACTGACTAAAAGACACACAAAGGTGACATTTTGAAAAACTCAAAGGTCTCAACTACGAAAAGAGACAAAAACAAAACTCAACTCAGCTTCTGTTTTATTCCACATTTCTCCTGTATTGTCTTTCTTGTTTTTTTCCCTGTTTTATTATTCTGCTATGTGAATCTGAAAGATAACTTAAAAAGGGCTTATAGATGAATTTTAACCTCAACTAAATTGTACCAGTTTAAAAATAATCTAAACCCATCTAATGATAGATTAGAATCAATAAACCAAAACTCAGATCTTGAATACGTTTAATGAGTCTCACAGTTTATGTGAAATCGTTTGGCTTCCCCACATTGATGTTCTGTTCTGCCAAGAACTCTGTAATGGCCTTCCTTTGCCACGCTTTGAAGCTCCTGAAAACAAAAACAAAAAAAAACAAAAAAAAACCTCTTTACTTGTAATCCATACGCGGGGATCAAGAACGCAAACAACAAATCTAGAGGAGAATGATTTTAGACTTTACTTTTGATCAAGATGAGCCAAGATCTCGCCTCCGGGGAATGATGCTTTAGTAGCTTCAAATGCTGCTTTGATTGATTGTCTCCAAGTTCCACCAATGTGATTCTCCCCAGGTTTTGGTTCTTCCATTGGTAATGAGTATCCAGAAAGTAAATGGCCTACCCAGATATCTTCTTTCCTGAAGAACGCACCAAAAAAAAAAAATCAGCCAGAGAACGGATTTAATGTTATACTCAGAGTGCTCGACAACTTACAAAACTACATCCATGTGACGAGGAGCATAATGTCCACCTCCGATCCCTAGAAGAACTTTCTTCTTTCCGGATTCACTGTCCACCAAATTGATTCACATTAGTTTAGATTGTTACTACTGTCTTTCTTTATGTCGAGGTAAACACAAGCTACAATGGTATGCATACCTGTTCCAGTTGCCCACGGCTTCACCGCCTCCTAGCCCAAGTCCTTCCCACATTAACTAAATCACAAATCACAATGCTTTCAGTAAATGGAAGCAAGATTTTAGATATTGACAAACAGTTTTACATATAATGGAACTATTAACAAAGAAGTGATCAACACTAAACGCTACTGGCAAGTCACGAGCTTCGAAAGTTGTTGTTAAGTAGGTATTGAATATTGATGATTAGAAGCAAACTTTAAACTCAAAGAAGTCTTTAAATATACAGGAAGCAACAAGAAACAAGAACAACGACCTTGTTCTACCTCCCGAAACCATTAAAGTAGCAAACTTTTCTTCACTTACAAGAGCCATGACTTGAGCTGCGTCCTGTCTCTTCCAGTATTCTTCTGTACTACCTACATATACACAAACCAACGATTGTTGTATTAGAAACAGGAATTGTCGACACACATGAGCTAAGCATTCGCAGAGACACATTACAAGAAAGTAGTAACAACTCCTACACGATACAAAAGAAATGTGTAATAGAAAGAAAGCAGAGAGCTTTTCAATTCAGAAAAATGAAGAAAGAAAGAAACTCACCAATCTCCAAGAACATCGTTGGCTTATTAGCTATTGGTCCATGATGAGTACCTTCCAATGTTATCTACATCCACACAAAAAAAACAATTTGCTTAATTCCAATTTCCTGAGAAAAAAAGCAAAAGCAAACAACAAACGATACCTCAAACTCAGGAACTAAGCTATGAGCTTCAGCCATTTTCTTCAAAAGACGCAACCAAGGACCAATTCTAGGGTTTACTAACGCCGCCCACCCTGGCCGTCCTCCATGCGGCGGCGATTCTCCTTCTTTTAGGTGAAGCACTCCTTCAATTATAAAACAAACTTCCTTCAGAAACCCAAAACGAAGAAAACCCAGATAGAAATTTCGGATTTTTGCATACCAATAGGATGAACAGTGAGAGCAGGGCGATTCGAGGCGGCGGTGTGACGGCTGAGGAAGATGACTTCGTCAACAACTTCACCAGTTGCTTCTTCCCACCGTAAATCGAGATCGTCTTCTTTCACTATAGATTCATCGTGTTGAATCACTCTCGTTTGCTGGTTAGTGAAGCACTTGATGTCCTGAAAACATTCGGAAAAGAATGAATCAGACGAGAGAAAAAGCAAAACCGGCGGCGGATAGACGATCAAATTGTTACCGGCGGCAAGATGAGTCCGGCGGTCCATCCCGGCATGGCGAGAAGCGCCGCCGCGGGATTGATCGACGCTGGGTCGGAGGTGGTGGCTACGATCAGTGTCACCATCTCTCTCTTTGTCACTGTAACGCGACAAGTGGCGTGTAGAAGCGATTGGTTACGAGTTGCGTTTGTTTGGAATCTTATGTGCGTGTGAACCAAGCGTATAACGTTTCGGCCGCTTATTTTCGAAATCATAATTCTAGCTTTTAACTTCTCGAAAGCTATTAAAATGTTTTTTTTTTGTTTGGCCAACAAGCTAGTGGTGATCAAGTTAATTTTTTTTTTAATCAAGTTTAAACGAGATAATTAAAAAATATATATCAAAGAAAATGGTTCGAATGAAAGAGGTTCGAAAGAGTTTACGATTGAATGAAGAAAATGTTTAGTATTTTAGTCTATGTTCTTTGTGTTTTCGGTATGTCTTTATTTTTGGTGTTTTGTCTCCAAAGAGAATTCTCTTTTTCTGTCGGCTTTGTTTTGTGTAACTTTTTTGGATTATGTTTTCGGTTTTGTTTATGACCTAAAGTGTTTTGGATGTGTTTAGTGATGAAGCTCATGTATTTGTATCTTTCTGTTTCAGATTTGGTTTCATTAATATAACATTGGATGGAAGAAAAACAAAGAAAAAGAAGACTATTTTCTAACCAAATAAAAAATATAAAGTTTTTATGGCAGTGACTTCTTCCAATTGTGTTACGTTTTCCAAGTGTTGTTCTAAAGCATTTTTTAAAATATAATACTAAAAATCATGTTTCTTTTATAACATCTAAATGTTAAAAAAACAAAAAAATGGTGCTGCCCAGGATCGAACTGGAGACCTTTTGCGTGTAAGGCAAACGTGATAACCACTACACCACAGCACCTGATGTCTATTTTATCTAGTTGAACTATATAAATAGAATGTATAGCATCTCGAATAACCCCCTTGGGACTTGAAGCGTGGATCGGAGAAAGCAGACAGATGTTGGGTTGTTCATCGGCGTTCCAAAGAGTAGCCTTTATGCTCATGGCTCCCAAATTAAAACCTCAACGACTCCATCAAAGTATGTATCTACATCGTAGGCTTGAGCGGTCTATTTAGTGCAAATTGGTAACAAGGGTTTTGGATTTATTTGTGTGTAGTTGCAGAGACTGGGGCTGAGCAATTGGTTAAGAAAGCTAGGACGATGAGTACCGAATCCTCAATGAAAGAAGCTTTCTCTACGTACGCTGATTATCTCAATAACTTCGTAAGTTCCTTTTCAATTTTCCATAGACAAGCTCGATGTTTTCCTGCGTTTTATCTGCTGTTGAAAAAGATTGAACCTTGCAAATTTTGATTCTTGTGTTCTGATGTTTTCCTGGGTTTTGTTTATCGTCGTTTAGTAAATCTGAACCTTAAGAATCGGGTATAACAAGTAGCATGCTTTATCATTTTTGCTATCTTTGTAGAATGAGAAGCGAGAAAGAGTGGTCAAGGCAAGTCGTGATATCACTATGAACAGTAAAAAAGTTATCTTTCAGGTTCACAGGTAACAACAACAACATCATCAAAACCTCTGGCTTTGGTTTTCATGTTTGTTGCTATTATGATGATGACTTTACTATTGACTTAAACTCTCTTTCTCCTCTCTGTTTGTTTTGTGTTAAAATGTTATGTGGCAGACTCAGTAAAGACAACAAAGAGGAGGTTTTGGAGAAAGCAGGGAAAGATTTAGAAGCAGTGAGAGATCAACATTTTTCCCGGCTAATGAAAGAGCTTCAAGGGACTGATTTTTGGAAGCTGAGACGAGCTTACTCCCCAGGGGTCTGTGAGACCAAACCATTGAATCTTTGGAAACTTTTGGTTAACGATTTTAATTGATATGTTTGTGTTGGGTAACTTACTACAGGTGCAGGAATATGTTGAAGCTGCAACGTTTTATAAGTTTTGTTTGTCTGGGACCCTCTTTACTCTCGATGAGATTAACGCAACGCTTTTACCGCTTAGTGACCCTTCAGTAGAGCCGCTGCAGATCAATATCCTTGACTATATTCTTGGGGTATTTAGACTCTCTTGACTTGTGTTTATTCGTTAAAAGATTTCGTTATTGTTTGGATATATGAATTGTGGTTGCTTATTGTTTTTTATAACTTCCACAGCTTGCCGATTTGACTGGAGAGCTAATGAGGATGGCGATTGGTCGAATATCAGATGGTGAAATCGAATTCGCGCAGCGGATTTGCCAGTTTGTTCGACAGATTCATAGGGAACTTATGCTAGTTGTGCCACAGATGGATGACAGTTACGACATGAAATCCAAGATGGAAGTGATGCTTCAGAGTGTGATCAAAATAGAGAATGGTATAAACAAATTTCATATATGTTTTCAGTGTTGCTTCTCCTTTATGTCGTTTTTGTAATTCTTTTTTGTTTGTTTGTTTGTTTATTAGCTTGCTTCAGCGTTCACGTGCGAGGATCAGAGTATATTCCACTGCTTGGAGATGATGCACCAATATCATACCTATTAGGAGGTGCTGATGTCGAATGATTAAAAGTGAGTTTTCTTTTTTTCCGCCTCTCGGATACATTTTCTAGGATCTTGTTAAGGTTGATATGTTTTTGGGATTTGTCGCGAGAAGTAGGATCATATAGTATGGAATATTGTCAGAGAGTTTAGCGACTTCTTGCTGCTGAGGAACTTTAAAAGCAGCAGACTCTGTTGCAATACTTTTAAACATGATCAATGGTATTACAAGGTGTAGAACTTTTCCTTTTCTCATAAATTGAACTTTTCTTTATCGCCAGTAGATTACATCTGGAACTTCTGTAGAAAATTGCAATTGCTTTCTTATTCTAGTAAAAAAAGTTTGGCCTTTCTTCCCTTTTCCTCGATCTTTACTCTTTAATAATCCAGAAAGTACATTTTTTGTTTGTTCTTGTTTGGTTGTGCTTAATGAGGAAAGACAATAGCTTTCTCATCTTTTATGCAGCTACAATGAACACATCCTATAATAGTGTATTTTTATCATTACTTATAAAACACAAAAATAAATATATTTTTATCTATAACACATGTAGGATTTTGACATGTATTATAGAATTATAAGTATACACAAATATATTACTTAATTATAAATCATATATAATTGTTTTGGAAAAAAATAATAATAAAAAAGAGAAATAAAGTTAACAAATTTCACATTTTCATAGATTTGCTTTTATATAAAAAAAATCAGTGAGAACTAAATATTCATAAATTTAGCTGAGTAAATGCTCTTCTCCATATTATTATATGTATAATAGTTTCATTTTTATCATAATTTTATTTTTAATTAACCAATGACCAAGATTTCTAAGTCTTAACTCTCAATTAACATTTGACCAAAATTGAACAACATAATTTCAAGATATCCTATATAAAGTCATGTGCTTTGTAGCATTGTGTTCAAACTACGTTACAATCAATGACAAACTCCAAAACTACTCTTTCGAAGTTATTAGCAGAATCTAATTTTAGCCAAGAATGCAAGGAGTTGCTGTCGTATCTTCCAAAAGACAGAAGCTTTTTTGCAGAGTAGCTCTACCAATACCAAGGATTTTGGTACCCACCAAACCTCTTAGAAGGTGTTTTATACAGTCAGAAGCATTTTCAGGCCAGAGATTCAGATATCATCCTCGTAAGCAGTCCTAAATCAGGTACAACTTGGTTAAAATCACTCGTCTTTGCTTCGGTTCACAGACAAGAATTCCAAACTCCTCTAGAATCTCATCCTCTGCTGGATAACAACCCGCATTCCCTCGTGCCCTTTATCGAAGCTTTCAACTTTCACACTGAAGATACTTTTCCTAGGATCTTCTCTACACACATTCCTCTTGGGTCGCTCCCCGAGTCCATTAAGGAGTCGTCTTGCAAAGTCGTGTATTGCTGCAGGAACCCGAAGGATGCGTTTGTGTCGCTTTGGCATTTCATGAAAAAATTGATTCTTGAGGAGATGGTTGGGTGTACAATGGAGGAAATGGTGAAAGGGTTTTGCAGAGGGTCAAGTGTTTGTGGACCCTTTTGGGATCATGCCTTGGAGTATTGGAAAGAGAGCCGAGAAAACCCGAAAAAAGTTTTCTTTGTTATGTATGAAGAGATGAGAGAGAAGCCCGAGGATTGGGTGATGCGGATCGCTGAGTTCTTAGGATGCTCGTTTACAGAGAGAGAGATTGAGAATGGAGTTTTGGAAGATATCATAAAGTTGTGTAGTCTTGAGAATATGAGTAAGTTTGAGGTTAATAAAATGGGGAAGTTAGTGAATGGAATGGAGACTAAGGCATTTTTTAGGAAAGGAGAGATTGGAGGATGGAAAGATACTTTGACTCCTTTATTAGCAGAGGAAATAGATGAAACCACTGAGCAGAAACTAATTGGTTCTGCTTTTAGATTCTCTGCTTAAACTTGTTTTCTCTGTTTATTGAGCTTTTTCTTTCCATCATTGTGATTTTGTTGTTTTGATATGCATCAATACAAACAAATAGGGTTGTTGTGATGGACCAAACTGGTCTGAACTGTGTTGTATCCGGTTTTGATTTGACCTTAGTTTGTTCAGTTTTTGTATGAATAAAATGAAGCAATATTACTTACTTTTTATCTATACATAATTGCACAGATTGTGTGCTCTTGACGCTTTCGCAAAGCAATCCGTACGGATATTGATAGAACTTGGAATCAAAGGAATAGGGGAAAAAACTTACGTTTATGTTTTTATGTTTTATGTTTTATGTTTTATGTTTATGTTTATGTTTACACATGTTATCATATGAAAGCAGACCAAAAGTCCGTAGCTTATTTGTTCAATCTATTTGATCCGTTTAGTTTGCTTTGTCTGTACGCAAAACGGCAAATAAAATATTTGACTAAAATATGCTGCCGCTTATCTTAGACATTATTAGAGTCGTGATTCTCTTCGTTTCTTTTTGTAAAACTTTAGATATTATTTCTACGTGATCTTCAAGTAAAGGATGTGTTGACCATTCCACCAAAAATAATATCATTAGGACTAAAAGAAAAATCGAAAGTATTGTGCTATTTACTTGTAGAGCAAACTTTTACTCAACACAGCAATGCATATATAAAAAGCACACAAGCATTACCCTCATAGATGCAATAGAGCTTAAGAAAAAAACATCTCATAGTTTTAGATATTTTTCAAGATTTATATATTCTCTTAACAATGTCATCATCATCATCATCATCTGTTCCTGATTACTTGGGAGATGAAGATCTGACACAAGAAACAAGAGATCTGATTTCTTCTCTTCCAAGCGATAAAGGTTGGTTGGTGAACCAAATGTATCAATTCCAAGGACGTTGGCACACACAAGCTCTGTTAGGAGGAATCTTGAACTGCCAAAAATACTTTGAAGCCCAAGATTCCGACATTATCCTCGTCACCAATCCTAAATCAGGTACCACTTGGTTAAAAGCTCTTGTCTTTGCACTCATTAACCGACACAAGTTTCCAGTTTCTTCTTCTTCTGGTAATCACCCCCTTCTGGTTACCAATCCGCATCTTCTCGTGCCCTTCTTGGAAGGAGTTTACTACGAATCTCCAGATTTCGATTTCTCCGAGTTGCCTTCTCCAAGACTCATGAACACGCACATATCACTTCTTTCGCTACCCGAATCCGTTAAGAGCTCGTCTTGTAAGATTGTGTACTGTTGTAGGAACCCTAAGGACATGTTTGTCTCCTTATGGCATTTTGGGAAGAAGCTTGCTCCTGAAGAAACCGCAGATTATCCGATTGAAAAAGCGGTTGAAGCGTTTTGTGAAGGGAAGTTTATTGGAGGACCCTTTTGGGATCATGTGTTGGAGTATTGGTACGCGAGCCGCGAGAATCCGAACAAGGTCTTATTTGTTACTTACGAAGAGCTCAAGAAGCAGACCGGAGATGAGATCAAGCGAATCGCTGAGTTCTTGGAATGTGGTTTTATTGGAGATGAAGAAGTGAGAGATATTGTGAGGTTGTGTAGTTTTGATAGTTTGAGTAGTTTGGAAGTTAATAGAGAAGGGAAATTGCCAAATGGAATGGAGACTAAAGCTTTCTTTAGAAAAGGAGAGATTGGAGGGTGGAGAGATACTTTGACCGAGTCCTTGGAAGAGCAAATAGATAGAACCATTGAAGAGAAGTTTCAAGGTTCTGGTCTGAAATTTTCTTGTTGAATCAATCTTTGATACTTCTGTTATGTTTTCGTTTTGCTTTTATTATATTTTCTTCAATCTTTGTGAGTTTTGTATTTTTTGTTGTCTATGTTTTTATTTTTGTTCTTGTATGAATAAAATGAAGCAATATTACTTAATTTTTTTAATATATAATTGTACATATTGCCACTTATTTCAAATTTCCGGTTAACGCTTATTATTTTTTATTTTTATTTAGTTTGTAAATGAAAAAATACCCCTCTCTCTTTATATTTGTGTACCGTCTATATGCTTACACACCGTATTGTACAAGACTGAAATTGTCATTCATAATGAAATAAGTGTTACTTTTATAAATTAGTTCAAAAAATGATAGTTTTTTTTTAGAAATTTCAAATAAGTGACCTTACATGCAAAAGCAGATTTTTTTTTAATATATGGAATATAAGTGTTAGTATAAAATGATGGTTTGCTTAATAAGATATTAGATCCTAACCCGTGCGCCCGCACGAATTTTTTTATTTTTGTTTATCAATTTTTTTTAATATAATTTGTTTTTATATAGATATAATTTATTTTTATAGATATAATTTTTCTAATAAGTAATAAATAATTTTTTTTGTGTGATTAGATATAGTTTGTTTTTGTAGATTTAATTTTTTCTAGTATTAAATATGATTGTTATTATACAAAAATAATTTTAACCCGTCTGTTCTTATTAATCCGAAAAGGACCGCGATTATAAAAACATAATTCTAACCCGTCCGTTCATATTATAATATATATATTTACTAACTTCAAATATTTATAATTTTAGACTGATTGATTATGATATAAATATACAATAATATATCGTTTTTCATCTCCGTCATTATGCAAATATTATTTAAATTTAAATATTTAAATTAAATCTAAATTAATATCTATTTTATTATTTTTTAAAGATATAATAACAAATAATTTTTGTGATTTTTGATAATTAATCTAACATATATTTAAGGAAAGCCAAATTAATCTAAACTAAAATTTGAATTTTAGGATTTATTTTTAAATATAAATTAAAATAGAATTTCTATTAATGTTGTACTAAATGAACTTGTTTGACAATTGAAATATTAGTTATTCACACAAAATATAACCTAATATAAAAGTTTTCTTGTTTGGAAATAAAAAATATCTCTGTTTTTGTTTGTCATCATTTTTGACCATAACAGGCCGGTTCAATAGGCAAATACCCCACACATAAAGGACATGTAGAGTCAAACTCGACACCGGTAAAATGGCAGCAGAGGTGTGGCAACCATTGGAACACTTGCTCCTTCTTAAATATCTCTCTTTTAGTAGTATATATATATTAACCAAGAGGTTAAAGTGGGATGGTTCCCATCCGGGGTGAGTTTCGATTCTGTTGATCCATGTCATGTATCGAATCTCTTCGGGTGCAGAATTATCAAACTAACTCTTGGCCACATAGGGTGTAACTGGAGGGACTCACGTTCATTCAGAAGATTAGTGTAACATCCCTAAACCAGCCCAATTAGAAAAAACCCAACAAGGAAAACCCTAACCCTAGAGTTCCATCACATCTATAAATAGAGAGAGCTCGTGGCAGAGAAGAAGCAGAGAGAAATCGCGGCGAAGCCCTGCTGAAATCACCTCTGAGGAACCACCGTCGAACCACCTCGAAGGAGAAGCCATCGCAACCACCTAGAAGCAAATGGAAGACATATCAGACCCGTTTTGGTAGAAAGGAGGAACGAACGGTCAAACCAGATCCAAACGATCTAAAAATTGGTGAGTACTTCCCTGACTCTCTAATCTATCCAATACTGAAAGCGGATTGTTATTCGGAGTTCTGATATGAAAGTTAGGGATGTTTTCCCATACCTGATCTGTGCAGTGCGGATCTGCGACCAGTGAGAGGGGAAACCGATCTGGAGGTTCGGTAGTGATCCGATCAAGATGATATTTAGTAAGGATGTTTGTTACCCTTAGATCTAAGTCTTTGTAAAATATCTCAGTGTTCTACCTTGTCATTTGGAAGTTATGTTAGTTTTACCGAGACTGTTCTGCGCAGCGCACATGTTAGACCAGTCTAGCGAGTTGAGTTATTTGGATAGGCAAATCAATCTGGATCGACCTGAAACTTTGCAGAGATCATAAAGACACGTGGATCTAGCTTTCGATTGAAGGATAACAGATTTGAGCCTCAGGAGCATCTGTAATCGTGTTGTCAATTCAGTGGCTAAAGTGAGGTAGATCTAGGCTTTCGTCATGTTTAGTCGTTTTCTTTTAGTGTGTTGAGTCTAGATCTATTCAGGTTATGGCGTGTTACAGAGTACGGACACGTTTTCAGTGTACATATTGATTGATCTGCATTGATGAATAGAATGGATTAGGAACGCATTAGATGAATAACCTGCATCCTTGTTTTATCACCCTGTTGTGTGAATAATGCTTGTAGCATAGTTAGAAACAAGGTCATCGTCACTGCGGAGGGAACAGTGGTACGATTTGATTGATGGACCCGAGACCAGCAGCCTGGTAGGCTTCCAACGAGGTTAAAAGGAGCTATCCCGCGCTCTAGGCCAGTGAGCCAAGTTTGAGAGTCAGCCGGAGAGCCTGGTAGATTCCCTTTCGTGTAAATTGCTTGTGCGCTGGTAGAGCGTTATGTTTGATACGTGTGTAGATTTATACTTGACATATTGGAATGAAATGGTTGAATGTGTTGAAAGTATAGGTTTAGTTCTCACTGAGTAATCCAAATTACTCATCCCTCTCTCTTCTTCTCAGGTGAGTCCGATGAGGACGAGTATGTGGAGCTGGACGAGTAGTTTCAGTGTGGTGCGCCGTTTTCGGGAATCAGGTTTTATTTATTTATTTAGAATTTCAGTCATTTACAATTAAAAAGACAATCGCTGGTTTTTATTTCGGTTTTATTTATTCATTTTGATTTATGAATTATTTGTTAGATTTTAATTATTTAATGGAATAAATGAGACTTTAGAATTGTGGTAAGAAAAGTGTCAAAGCCAACACGTCGCATTTAACCAGCGACGGGGTCGAAGGTGTCAGGCCGGTTCGTCAGGATCTGTTGGGCCTAAATTCCACACTCAAAGTCCAGCCTGATTAAGTAGGCCTAGAGTCAAGCTCAGCTCACTGAAAAGCCTCGTAGAGTAAGCCCGCAAGCTGGGAAGGAGCCGAGTACGCAGAAAAGGGGGAGATCGTTGGGAGAAGGAGCTCGCAGCTAGCAAGCCAAACACATTAATCAAAAACCCCATGATCAAGCTCGATAATTAGTTCCTAGATAGCAAAATTAAGTCTGAATTAAATTACGTATATTTAGGACTAAGCGGTTACATTCTTGAAATACATGTATAAGTTTAGAATATCGACAATAATGTAAGATCAGCGAATTCTTGGTAAAAAGATAGCAATACAATTTTCTCTCATTTCAAACTCTCCTAAGTTCATACGACCTGAAAAAAGCCAATGATTGAGGTAGTGAGATTCTGCTCTCACAATTTGGCGCCATCTGTGGGGAAGAGCAAAACAACTTCCTCTTTGTAACCTACGAAACTAACCACTCAAGAGAAGATAATGGCGGACACAACAAGTGCGGTAGTTACCACACCATCCGGAGCTTTAAACACCTCCATTCCTCTAACCCAGTTTGATGACATCGCTCCAACAGACCTAGACGGAACAACAAATGTTCCCATTACCACCTCGGGAGCGAATGTCTCGACTAGGATCGACGATATTACCGATCCCTCGGGACCTGCAGCCTTGAACCAGTCAGCTCTGGATCAAATAGCTGAAATCCGGAACCTGATATCGTGCCTTATAGAGCAGAATCGCTCAATAGCAGCACGCCAGGATGACCTCGAAAGAACGGCTCGGGCAGGCACCATCGGGCGGTTCGCCCCTCCACCTGGGACACAATCCCTTTTTGCCCCTGGGCAGGGAGGATTGCTATTCCCACCTCCACCAGTGACAAGGCTAAACATTTCCGATATCAATGCTTTGACCAGCAGGATGGTTGGCTCAGCCACCACCTCACGGTTCAACTCGATGATATCAGACCCCATATTCACTCCCTTCACGATCCAGATCGCGGAAGGAGGAATTACGCCAATTGCGACCTTACCGGGAGTAGACCCGATCTCAGACCAACTAATCGGTCAGGATCGTTCTGGGAACGTAAATGAGGTCGAACCTCGGGAAAATCCCAGGGTCGAAGTACGACCTGAGAACGGAGGCATCAATAATTCCCAGCCTGCTGGAGAATCCCTGCTCCGCTTCCCGAGCAATAATGAAAACAACTTGGGATCTACTGGCTCACATGGGTTTGAATCAATCAAGAAATATTGCGAAGAAACAAACGCCGAACTATAGCGGATGATATCGCATGTCCACGCCGCTCTAAGCTCAGCGCCTGAGATAGACAAAGTGATCGATGAAGTCAATCAGACTCCATTCACCTCGCGAATCGCAAGCCCCCAGCTCGGCGATGTTGGGAATATCCGATTTCCCCGGTATAATGGAGAAACCGACCCCAAGACATTTATGAGAAGCTTCAAATTTCCCTTTTCGAGGGTGCGACTACTCGGGGGCGATCTCGAGTGAGCACGCTGCCGTTTCTTCGCCGAAAATCTAACGGATTCGGCCTTAGAATGGTTCACCTCCTTAAAACCAAACTCAATTGACAACTTCGCCCAACTTCAAGCGGCATTCTTGAAGCAATATTCGATATTTATCCAGATCGAGACCTCGGAGGCCGATCTGTGGGTACTCACTCAAAAACCAGGTGACTCACTGCGAAAGTATATTGACAGTTTAAAAGCCGTCAAAGCAAAACTCGCCGATCTACATAACCTAATGGCTCTGAAAGCCCTCCAAAACTAACTGATAAAAACCTCAAAATTATTTGAGGAGCTCACAGTTCGGGAGCCCGTATCACTAGATAATGCATTACACCGCGCTGGATTATTCTCGAAGAAGCGAGTGCAGCTCAACCAAAGCAGCACGCACCCGCAACCTCGACTAAGCAAGCCCAGATAACCAACTCCCAAGGACCAAAAAAATCCGGGAAAAAAGAATCCTAAGATCAGAGACAAAGTCAGGGGATACATTCATACTCAGTGGGAAGCCCACCCCGTAATAGATTCAAGCCTTACGATCCCAGCAAGTGATGTGATTTCCACAAAATCAAGGGCCACTCGACCTAAGAATGCAATGAGGTGAAGAGGCAGCTCGCCGCCAAATTCGCAGCAGGAGAGCTGGGTAAAATCGAACTGGAGAAACCTCCTCCGAGGAAGAACTATTACTCAGCTCGAGACGATGAAAGGCGGGATCGCCCATCCGAGGATGATCGTAAGCGAGAACGTTCAGCCGAGGAAGCGACGAGGCGAGATCCCCCCCAAAGACAGGGAAACAGATCTGCCTCCTCCCAGTACGAAGAAAAGAATTAACTTTATTCATGGAGGATCCCAGCTATGTCGCAACTCCGTAAACTCAATTAAGAAACATCAACGAAGGGTAAGTACCGACACACGTGATAAGACCCCGTTCAAGGGACCTGACACACAAATTTCGTTCTGGGAAAGTGAGGTCGCTGAGCTAGATTCCCCACATGATGATGCTCTCTTAATCATGCTAGAAGTGAGCGAATATGAGCTCACTAAGATGCTCGTGGACACGGGGAGCTCTGTAGAACTCATCCTCCTTAGGGAAATGGATATACCGGATTACGAAATCAAAGAGAATAAGATGGTGTTAACCGACTTTTCCGGGGAAACCACGTTGTCCCTCGGAACGATAAAACTCCCTGTAATAGCAGTCGGAGTAAGAAGGATGGTCGAATTCACGGTGATAGACAAGCTAGCCCCATTCAATGCCATCCTGGGAAGAACCTGGATACATTCAATGAGGGCTATATCCTCAACATACTATCAATGCATAAAATTCCCTACCCAGCATGGGATCGCAACAATTAAGGGGAGTCAAAAGGATTCCAGAATGTGCTACAGGGCAGGTTTCCAGATCGCAAAGAAAAGTACTATATACCAACTGCAACGAAAAGATGAGCTTGCATACCACCTACCCAAAAATAAAAGTGGTCTAGGCTTCGTCGGACCTCGCAAAGATTTTATCAAGAAAATCGTGGTCAACGAGTCTCATCCTAACCCGAAAGTAGGAATTGGGTCCAAACTCTGCAAATCCCAAAAGGAACAGTTAATAACATTCCTCAAAAAAATTCCGGCTCATTCGCATGGAAAACAACTGATATGCCCAGAATCGATCTAAACATCATTTCACATGAGCTCAACGTGGATCCAAATCACAAACCAGTACGTCAAAAGCGTCGGAAATTTGGACTTGACAAGACCGAGGCTGTTAATAGTGAGGTCACCAGGTTGCTAAACGTCAGATTCATCAAGGAGGTAAAATACCCTGACTGGCTAACAAATCCGGTCGTAGTAAAGAAGAAAAATGGCACCTGGCGAGTATGCGTGAATTTTACAGATCTAAACAAAGCATGTCCTAAGGATAGCTTCCCACTACCTCACATCGACCAGCTGGTGGAAGCTACCGCAGGGCACCAGCTTCTCAGCTTTATAGATGCGTTCTAAGGATATAATCAAATACAAATGAACCCTGAGGACCAAGATAAAACATCATTCATAACGGAACGTGGAACGTAGTGCTATAAAGTGATGCCATTTGGACTTAAAAACGCGGGAGCAACCTACCAAAGACTTATGAACAGGATGTTTGCCAGCCTCCTGGGTAAGTCAATGGAAGTCTACATTGACGACATGTTGGTTAAGTCTCTGAAAGAGGAAGATCACATAAGCCAGCTGGGGAATGTTTCACCTTACTAAACAAGTATCGGATGAAACTTAATCCTTCAAAGTGCACCTTTAGGGTCGCTTTAGGCGAATTCCGAGGTTACATAATGACGCAAAGAGGAATAGAAGCAAACCCCAAACAAATAAGTACATTCTTGGAAATGCAACCTCCGAGCTCGGTAAAAGAGGTGCAAAGGCTGACAGACCGCATTGCCGCATTAAATCGATTTATTTCCAGGTCGACCGATAAATGTCTCCCTTTTTACGAATTACTAAAGGGAAACAAAAGTTCATATGGGATTACAAGTGCGAGGAGGCCTTTAAGCAACTAAAGGCGTACCTCTCCGAGCCCCCCATTTTGTTAAAACCAATTGAGGGAGAGCCGCTTTACCTATACGTGGCGATCTCCGAGGCCGCAGTGAGTGGCGTCCTCATAAGAGAAGAACGAGCTGAGCAGAAACCAATCTACTACATGAGAAAATCCCTAGTAGACGCTGAAGCCAGGTACCCACGAATGGAAAAACTGGCTCTGGCAGTATTAATCTCAACTCGCAAGCTCATGCCGTATTTTCAGTCACACCCTATCATAGTAATGACAACACAACCATTACGCACAGTAATGCACAGCCCCAGCCAGTCTGGCAGGCTAGCCAAATGGGCCATCGAGCTGAGTGAGTACGATATCGAATATCGACCTCGGACTAGCGCCAAAGCACAGGTACTAGCTGATTTCATCATCGAGCTCGCAGCTAACAACCAGGTGACCGGAACAAGCGCCGAGACCTGGCAGCTTTATGTCGATGGAGCCTCCTCAAAACAGGGGGCATGTGTTGGAATCCACCTAGTGTCCCCGACCAATGAGGTCGTGGAACAGTCCTTTAGACTCGGATTCTAAGCATCGAACAACGAAGCCGAGTACGAGGCCTTAATAGTAGGACTCCGACTCGCAGCTGGAATAGGATTACGCAACTTGAATTCATTCAGCGATTCTCAGCTCATTACAAGCCAGTTCCATGGAGAATACGAAGCCAGAGATAGTAGGATGGAATCATATTTGGCCATAGTTCATGAGCTAGTTACACAATTCAAAGTTTTGACCCTGACGCGAATACCGCGGGGTGAGAACACGATCGCAGACGCACTGACAGCGACCTCGAAACCACTTGTAAAAAGAGTGATTCCAGTGGAAGGAATCGAAAAACCAAGTATTAAAATCGATAAAAACATCGAGGATTTAATGGAAATAGACAATGACGATATGGAGTTGGACATAATAGTAGCCCCAATAACGGTTGACTTCCCTACCGAAGTAGGAGAAGCTGAAGACCCGGAGCTAGCCCCGCTTGACGCCAGGCATGTTACCCTCCGCGAAAAAATGATCGCAAGAGCTGACTGGCGAGTAGCAATTATACAATACATTGAAGGGGGAGGGGAAAGGCTCCCCCCAGCAAGTGGGAAGCTCGCAAGCTCAAAACCATAGCTTCAAGATATTGTATAATCAACCCCCGCCTTTACAAACGAAGTGTAAACGACCCCTAACTAGTATGCGTCTACGGGCTCGAAACTTTTACGATATTATCAGAAATACACGGAGGCTCATGTGGCAGCCCCTCAGGAGGAAGGGCATTAGCTATCAGGATCAAAAGACAAGGATACTTTTGGCCCACCTTGGACCCTGACTGCGAAGAACATTCCAAAGCATGCGACAAATTCCAACGGCATGCTCCCACATTCCATCAACCTACTGAAAACTTATATTTCATCTCATCTCTATACCCCTTTATGAGGTGGTCAATGGATATAGTAGGGCCCATGGTAACCTCGGAAAAAAGAAGGTATCGCTTCTTACTCGTCCTCACTGACTACTTCACCAAATGGGTGGAGGCAGGAGCTTTCCAGCAAATTAAAGCAAACCATGTACAAGAATTCGTATGGCAAAACGTAGTCTGCCAGCACGGAGTCCCATATGAGATTGTAACCGATAATGGTTCACAGTTCATCTCAAATCAGTTCCTCGAGTTCTGCGAAGATCACGGAATCCGATTAACAGCCTCGACCCAACGTTATCCTCAAGGCAACGGGCAGGCCGAGGCAGCAAACAAGCTAATACTGAGCAATCTCAAAAAACGACTGGATACTAAAAAGCAAAAATGGTCCGCGAGCTCCCTGGAGTATTGGGGGCCTGTCAGACCTCACCCCGCAAAGCAACCTCAGAAACACCATTCTCCTTGGCTTATGGGATTGAGGCCGTGGTTCCGGCTGAGGTCGCAGTCCCCAGCCTGAGGGTAGACATGTGACCCATAAACGAGGAACTTAACAACGAAATGTTTCTCGACCAACTCGATGTTATCGATGAACGTCGAGATCGAACACTCGTTAATCTTCAAAACTATCAACACGCGGTAGCACGCTACTATAATACAAATGTCAAACAACGAAGATTTCTAGTTGGCGAGCTCGTCCTACGAAAAACCTACGAAAACACATGGGAAAGGAACGCTGGAATACTGGGCACCAACTGGGAAGGTCCATACCGGATCTCCGAGGTAGTGAAAAACGGCGTATACAAGCTCGCCAGGGTGCACGACTGTTGGTCCCGAATTTAGCACCCTAAATCCAGCCCGAATAAGCATGCTCAACAATGAAGGCTCGGCCCACGACGAGGTCTCATGAGAATGTTTACAAGCTGAAGTAAGAAAGGCACAAGTTAAAACAAACGTGCTGGGAGCAGCGAGCATGCTGAAAGCACCGAGCTCGCAGGAAATGAGCGAGCTCGCAGGAAATGAGCGAGCTCGCAGAAAGACAATAGTACGAGCTCGGCCAAAGTTCAAACCAAGTCAAACACATTAAATGTGATTTCCTAGAATCAAGCTGAGCATTTAATCAAAGATCACGAATTCAATTCCAAGTTTTAATTTAGATTTATACGTTTATATTTTTTGAAGATATATAAGTTCGAAGGTGAACCTCATTGTAATAAAAAACCGAATTCTTGGCAATAAACAGAATATACAATTTTTCTCTCATTTTCAAAACTCTCCTAAGTTCATACGACCAGAAAAAGCCAAGGATTTAGGTTGTGAGATTCTGCTCTCACATTTTGGCGCCGTCTGTGGGGAGAAGCAAAACAATTTCCTTCTTCTAATTTTATCATTAGATTACCATTCGAAAAAGGATAATGTCGAGCACAACAAACGTTTCCATTACCACCTCGGAAGCGAACATCACATCTGGGATCAACGAAATTGTCGTTCCTTCGGGACATGCAATCGTAAACCAGCAGGCTCCGGATCAAATAGCTGAGATCCGGAACCCGATATCGGTTTTCATAGAAAAAAATTGCCTAATCGCAGCTCTCCAAGACGACCTAGAAAAAGTGGTTCAGGCAGGCACGATCTGGCGACCTATTCCCCGACCTGAGAACGTGGTCGAAAATCCTGCCCAGCTGGGCCAAGGATTCCTGCTTCAACCTCAATACAGTTACGAGAATGGTTCAGGCTCAGGCAGCATGCCTGAATTTGAGTCAATCAAGAAGTACTATGAAGACACCAATGTCGAGCTGCAACGGATGAGATCGCAGATCCACACCGCTCTGAGCTTGGCACCTGAAATAGATCGGGTGATTGATGAAGTCAGTAAGACCCCATTCACCTCACGGATCGCGATCCCCCAGCTTGGCGATGTCGGGAACATCCGATTTCCCCGGTATAACGGAGAAACCGACCCCAAGGCATTTATGAGAAATTTCAAATTCGCCTTTTCAAGGGTGCGACTACTAGGGAGCGACCTCGAGTCAGCACGCTGCCGTTTCTTCGCCGAAAATCTAAAAGCTTCGGCCTTGGAATGGTTTACCTCCCTGAAACCGAACTCAATTGACAACTTCACCCAACTTCAAGCTGCATTCTTGAAGCAATATTCAGTGTTTATCCAGATCGAGACCTCGGAGGCCGATCTATGGGTACTTACTCAAAAGCCAGGTGACTCGTTGCGAAAGTACATTGACAGTTTTAAAACCGTCAAGGTAAAAATCGCCGATCTACATAACCCAACGGCCCTGAAAGCCCTCCAAAACGGACTGTTAAAAACCTCAAAATTCTTTGAGGAGCTCACGGTTCGGGAGCCCGTATCATTAGATGATGCACTACACCGCGCCTCTCGCTGGATAATTCTCGAGGAGGTGATATATCATGGTTTTTACCCATTTTAGGCCATGATATAAGTCCGTTTTATAGAGTCTTTCTACTATTTCGTAGTGTTTTAAAGTCTTTTACAGGTTTTATCACGTTTGGAGCATAATTGGAAATATTGGAGCTTTCTGGAGCATTTTGGAGCAAAGCAGACGTTCGTGTAGCTGAGTACCCGATTTCACGATTGGTATCGTTCGATACTCACTAGTATCCGTCGATACCCATCGCAGCAGACACGACCCGCGACTTTAATGAACAGTTGAAGAATTACAATTTGGTCCAGAAGTCTTTATTATTTACAAGAAGCCCCAAAACGTGATTTATGTTATTTATAGGGATTTTACAGCCACTTTGTTGGCTATGCTTTGTTTCTACGCTTTATTTTACTTTGGTTTTGAGAGAGAGCTTTGTGAGGAAGACAAGTCTGAAACTCCCTTCGTCCGAGAGAAGATTTCGAACCCTCTTGTTACTCTTTCTGTTTTATTTGATGATTTATTCAAACATGTTTATTGCTTCAATTTCCATGTCTGAGTAGATCCACTTTAGGTTCAGGGTTCTCATAAGGGTTTTCTCTGAATGCTAGGTTGATTAGTTATTAGGATTCACTATCTGAATTAGTTCTTCACCATAGGTTGTGTTCAAAGCTAATTCTAGGTTGACGGATCTGGAACTTAGATCTTAGGATAATTGATTAGGCACGACAGTGCTATTAATTACCTGATTGAACCTTAGGTGAGCAAAATAACTATTCGCAAAGAGATTTGGTTTAGCTTTTTTGTGAACAAATCAAACCTGATCTAAAAGCTAATTTAGACTTTAGGATTCGCAAAGAGATTTGGAATTCCTAGGATTTAGATTTAGATAATTCTCGCAACGACAGTTGGTTAATTATACTTTAGAGATTTGAGTTCAAGAACCGTGCTAAATCTGAATCCTGACTAGTTAGTTTATCTGCATTCATTGATCTCCTGAGACATACCCTGAACCTATCTTTCTCCAATTGAATTTACAACCGTTTTAATTTACACACTGCTTTCAATTACATCTGAATTGCTTAGCTTAATTCTCATATTTATAATCTATTGTGTGTCTATGTGAGTCATTGTGTTCGACTCCTACTATACTGCAACTACTGCTTAGTACTTTTAGGGTATTAATTTGAGCATATCAAATTTGGCGCCGTTGTCGGGGACCCAATTCGCCATTAGATTTTCGTTTGAGAATTTCGACTAAGTTCGTCGGTATCGGTCGATACCCACTAGTATTGGTCGATACTCGTCGTTCTCTTTTGTTGATATCGATCGAAACCACTTGGTATCGGTCGATACTCATCGTGCTACCGATTACTTACGTTCTTGACTTCTGGTTTCAGGTGTATGCCTAATCATAAAATCAGAGGAAACAAAAATACTCAGCTAGTTGAACTGTCTTTGGAGCAGCTAGCATTTGTGGAACGCACAAACAGAAAAGCAAGGAAACCAGAAGAGATGAACAACAATCAGGAAGATTTGGTTCGAGATGAGGCTGGTGCTTACAGAGACCAAGAAGGTCGTTTGTGCAATGCGCAGGGACACCATCTGGATGGAGAGGGGAACATCATTCCCGCTGCTCCTGTTGCTGTTAGGATTGTCGCTGGGAACGCGAACGCTCAGAATGTTGTGGTTAATCGTGGTAGAACGATTGGTGAATGCAACAGGCCTGATCAATTTTATGCCAATCGATCAGCGATTCGTCCTCCGCCTTTTCAGAGGAATGACTTTGAGCTGAAATAAAATTTTTAAAGATCAAACTAAATAAAATTGAGCCTCCTCGCATGAGCATAAGTTCAACCAAAAGGCCCACTAGGGCATAAAAAAGTTTAAATTCAAACAGGATTTAAAGATCAATTGGATCTCGAGATTGCAAGACCGCATCCTCAGTGACACATCACTAAGGATGCTGAGGGGCTACTGTTGGGCCCGAATTTAGCACCCTAAATCCAGCCCGAATAAGCATGCTAAACAATGAAGGCTCGGCCCACGACGAGGTCTCCTGAGAATGTTTACAAGCTGAACTAAGAAAGGCACAAGTTAAAACAAGCGTGCTGGAAGCAGCGAGCATGCTGAAAGCAGCTAGCATGCTGAAAGCAGCGAGCATGCTGAAAGCACCGAGCATGCTGAAAGCAGCGAGCATGCTGAAAGCACCGAGCATGCTGAAAGCACCGAGCTCGCAGGAAAGGAGCGAGCTCGCAGAAAGACAATAGTACGAGCTCGGCCAAAGTTCAAACCAAGTCAAACACATTAAATGTGATTTCCTAGAATCAAGCTGAGCATTTAATCAAAGATCACGAATTCAATTCCAAGTTTTAATTTAGATTTAGACGTTTATATTTTTTGAACATGTATAAGTTCGAAGGTGAACCACATTGTAATAAAAAACCGAATTCTTGGCAATAAACATAATATACAATTTTTCTCTCATTTTCAAAACTCTCCTAAGTTCATACGACCAGAAAAATCCAAGGATTGAGGTTATGAGATTCTGCTCTCACAACGACAATACACCTGAAAGGAACTCATGGAATGCCATGAATCTAAAGAAGTACTATCATTAAAAAAAAACACTTGTAAAAATCGAACTACGAAAAGGCTTGATCTCTCCTCAGGGTACGTAGGCAACCTCATAAGGGTGCATCTATTAAAATAAAAAAATACCTTCTTCTTTTAAGCATGTTAAACACAGCCTGAGATCTTTCAGCTACTATTTACAAGCTAAAAGCTTTACTCCGTAAATGAACAGCCTTACGAGCTAAAGCATGCTACCAGATACCATGACTCGACTTTGCGTCTAAATTGCAGTGTCACAACCTTTCTAGTCTCTAAATGACAACAACCTCTACGTCTAAACTGTTTAGGTTACATGCATGCCTCTAAATGGCTTTGACCTTGCATCTTTAAATCGTATGGTCAGCTCCCGAGGTCTCTAAACAACCTCGGATCAATTCTCTAAACGACATGGGTCTTTGGCTGAAAAACTGCCTTTGATCTAAAAAAAGACAGACTCTAAATGGCAAAAATTATGAATAACCATAAAAAAGATTCTTTTTAAATAAAGCCTCCTCAAGGGAGCACAAGTTCAAACCAAAAATCCCACTAGGGCATAAACGAGTTTAAAAAATAAACCAGAAAAGAGTTTAAAAGCCTCCCCAGGCACCAAATTCGAAGAACAACAAAAGATGAGAATAGTAAAGGAATCTTTAGCAAGCATGTTCAGCTGGTTTATCCTCCGGGACAGGTTGATTCAAGGGCAGCGGGAACTCCTTCCTAAGCTCCTGAGAACCAAGGTCCAGCTGATCATTCAATTGTGCGCTTGGCCCAGCAGGCAACGTAACCGAATCATCGGATACCTGAGGAATGTCAATTTTACCCTGGAAAAAATCTGATACCTAGACGATGGCGAGCTCCGCATCCAACCTCAACTTCTATACCTGGATGGTCTTCTTTTCAGCCTCAAAATCATTGATGGTCTGGTTGATAATGTCATCAAGAAGACGGATATTGGATTTACACTCCATAACCTGAGTCTCACTATCAATCTCGATCTTCTTCTTCTCCCATTTATCCTTTATCCCCAAAAGAATGGTGCGATACTGTTTGGATATCTCCCTCCTCGCGGCCTTCTCAGACTACTTCACCATCTCTTTTTGCCTCTTGGCAAGCTTCTTCGAGTCCTACATAACCTTCTCAATTTGGACCCTTAAATCCACTATATTTTCACTGGCTGAACGCAAGCCAACCTCAGCAGCTCCAGCTCGCCCCTCGGTAGCACGGAGATCCACCTTCAAATCCTCACTTAACTTCCCCAACACAAAAACCCGAGCTTGAGCCTCCCGAGCGGAATCCGCCCATCTCTTGGCCAAAACAGCTTGGTCCTTAACCTGGCATTCCAAAAGGGTAACCTCAGCCATCCTCTCCTCGTTCCGAGCAATTCTCCTCACCAGCTCGTCCCTTTCAGAGACAAGATCGGCAATGGTCCTAGCTGCCCTCTCCTCCTCCTCGGGTTGGGTAGCAGAACGGAGATCTTGCTCAAAAGAAGTAATCAGCTCGCTGGCGGCGAAGACGGCCTGAGAAAAGAATATGAAAATTCAGCAGAGAAAAACCAAAGTACTGGAAAACAATGTAAAGATAGCTAAAGTTACATGGCCCATCGCATTAGCGAACTGAATATAGCCCTCAGGCTTCTTCATGTTCCTAGGAGACGGTAAGAAGAAGGACGATGGCCTAACATGCCTAAAGAGATTCGCAAGCTGGGAGCTGTTCTCAACGATTGCCTCAGGTCCATCAAAATCGAACCTAAATGCATTCAGAGAAATACCTTCTCCACCCTGAGAACGAGGTACCACATGCCTCCTTGATGTTTCCTCGCCATCAAACCCGTCGCCACGAGATCGTTTGGAATGAGACTGATGCTCGGCAGAATGACTTGGCTCCTTAGTAGACACCCTCGAAGTTGACCTTTAAGGACCTTTATCTCGTGCATCATGTTGGGCGATCTCGGTTTAACCACCCGCTGGCAAAATGCCACCACCACCATGATCAGCTTCGGGGTCGCGGTGATCACCCTTTTCAACCTCCTCTTGACGCGGGGTCTCAACACAGATGGTCTTACCAAGAGCCTCTTTGACCCTCTTATCAAGAGAACCGGCTGGCGTCGGGGCAGGGCGCAGTCGCATCCTCTCCCTGTAAGAAAGGCGCGGCGGTTTCTTAGGAGGAACCATTTTGCTGGACTCGGTAGAGCTCTCGCTGCGAGTAAGTTCGATCTGGGAGGTAGCAGGGGCAGTATCCGGCACCTGGGAGCCAACCGGGGGATCAACCTCAACGCGGGCTAGATCCTTAGCAACAACCTCGAGTCTTGGGATAATGGACGGAGCGGGAGCCAAAGCTTGAATTTGAAGTAGGGGAGATGGAGTAGGAGAATCTGTAGAATCAAACAAAGAAGATCTAAGTAAAGAAACAATTCTTGATATAAAATGATAAAGATATAAATCCACCCAAACCTATGAGCCGGCAAGCAGATGCAACGGATATCCCTGGAGCTCGGCGTTCACGAACTTGCTGAATTCTATCAAGGGAGAAACCCTTCCAGTCGGAACTCTCACCCTTGACAAGGGCGATGAGCCGTTGAACCTCAGTCGTTACTATCTTTGAAGAATCAATTGACTCTGCATAAAAGAAAAAGGGTCACCATATTAGAACAGAAGAAAAACGGCAATTAAGAAATCCCCAGAAGGGATGCTCGAATCAACATCCAGGAGATCACGCTGACCAGTAATCTCAGCTTACTAATGTCGAAGCACCGACTCGCCCTCAACGGACCCACTGGAGATTCTGAAATAGAACCACTGCTCCCAGCATTTATCATCCTTCACATTGAATCTAAAAATGGACCGATTGACATTCGCCGGAAAATAATAGGTCCCACGAAGATGAGAGTTCCCCTTGACATTAAAGAGCTGGCGAAAGACCTCAGTGTCGAACACAATCCCAAATTCCTTCGAACGCACCCAGAGGGCGACGAGGGACCTCATCGCGTTGGGCATAAGCTGAGGAAGGGCGAGTCCGAGGTCGCTGATGATATTAGAGATAGCTGCCGGGATGGGAAAAGTGAGGCGGCATCTCAGGAAAAACGTGGCATAACCGCATGCATAACCTTTTGGAGGACTCTCCGGGGAGCTATCAACCGGCGGGATAAGCAGATCGCCGATATCAAGTCCGTGCAAGGAAGAAATATTCGCGAGCTCAGCAGCCGAAATCGTGCTCTTCGAGTGAGAGTCAAACCGCTCGGCAAGGGGAGGAGGAGCATCCAGCTGAGAAGTAGAAGCCATTGCAAAAAAAAAGAGAAGCAAAGAAAATCGAATTTGAAAAAGGAAGAAATTCGACCTGAAACGATGGAGGTTGAACTTTCACAGAGAAAAATATCTCGGGTAAAAGCAAGAATAAGATTAAGAAAGTTAATTTAATAGAGTAAAAATAACAAGAAAAAAAAGAGAAGGGGAAAAAGTGAAAAGACATCATTACCTCGATAACTGAGAGCTGAGGCGGCGTGGGAAGTTGAAACAACAAGAACCGCTCATTTATACCCACTCGCCCACTCGTCCTGTCACATCCCTTAAAAGTCGCGCATACGCTACAGGATCCCTACAAACTCGCCCTGCGAGCAAGCTAGAGATCAATTAGAAGCCCGAGATTGCGAGATCATACCAGTTGGATGATCAATTAAATCCCGAGATCACTGTTCCGCATCCTCAACGATAAATCATTAAATATACTGGGGGCAACTGTTGGGCTCAAATTCCACACTCCAAGTCCAGCCTGATTAAGTAGGCCTAGAGTCAAGCTCAGCTCACTGAAAAGCCTCGTAGAGTAAGCCCGCAAGCTTGGAAGGAGCCGAGTACGCAGAAAATGGGGAGATCGTTGGGAGAAGGAGCTCGCAGCTAGCAAGTCAAACACATTAATCAAAAACCCCATGATCAATCTTGATAATAAATTCCTAGATAGCAAAATTAAGTCTGAATTAAATTACGTATATTTAGGACTAAGCGGTTATATTCTTGAAATACGTGTATAGGTTTAGAATATCGACAATAATGTAAGATCAGCGAATTCTTGGTAAAAAGATAGCAATACAATTTTCTCTCATTTCAAACTCTCCTAAGTTCATAGGACCTGAAAAAAGCCAAGGATTGAGGTTGTGAGATTATGCTCTCACAATTTCTTGAATAGGAAGGCGGGATCGGGTGTTCACAAAGTGGTATCAGAGCGGGTTATGAGAAGTGAGAGATAGAATTCTAGGATTAGTGGTTTAGAGAAAAGTTTCCCGGATTTCGTTAAAAAAAAAAAAATTCGGATTTTGATTAAAGTTCGGTTTTCGTTTAAAAAAAATAAAAAATTGGATTGAAAACCTTTTTGGGATGAGAATTTTTCAAAATTTGTAAAACCACCACCTAGAATAGCTCTCTAGTTTGTGTTATTTTTATTTTGTAGGGAGATCAGTCTTTACGGGACCGGACTGACTCACTTGCTATAGTGTGTGCGGATGTCGCCAAAGAGAACATAAGGTTTGGAAGCCTTGGACCAAGTGTGATTGTAATGGAAGATCCACGAGGCATAGAACAAATATGAAATTCTAAGGAGGGCAAGGGACAACATAGTGATTGGGTATCACGTAGCGAACAATGGAACGTTCCTACTAATAACAGTGTGTGCCCGAGAGAAAAGATCTGGAGGACGAGATCTTACAACGAGCACGCTAGTTACGTTTCTTTACACGTTTAGGAAGCACCCTAAAGTAAGCGAACTGGAACCAGTGTAGAAGGACACCACACATATACTTCTTTAAGGAGCATGTACGGGTTTGGATGATGATTATCTAACGGAAAAGATATCATAGGAAGTGTAAAGCGTGCAGATGGTAAAAGCGAAGTTCATAGTTCCTAGTTCCTAGTGGACAACATCAAGTACCATTACCCGAATGGAAAAGGATATGGTGACAAGTACCATTACCCGAATGGAAAGGGATATGGTGACAAGTACTATTACCCGAATGGAAAGGGATATGGTGACAAGTATCATTACCCAAATGAAAAAAAGATATGATGACAATGGAATATGCTACTGGTAAGCCCAAAGCGAATGCGGTAAGGAAACAACTTGGGTAGTTGCAACGCGGACTGAGTAAGAAAGAACGGAGAAGCAAAAATGGACAAGATAACCCGTATAGTTCAGTGTTGCTTTTGGACAATCCCCAGATAATGGTCATCCGTTGAACAGAAGGGTATAGAAAGAAGAGTCCTTATCAAGTGTGCGGGAATTACTAACCATGCCAGGTGTTATGGAATTCACCAAGGCTCGGTGGTAATTTAACTTTTCTAGGGAAGGTGAAAGGAATTCACTAAGGACGGTGAAAAGGAATGCACCAAGAAATGTAAGGAGAAGTTGTTCACATTTGGAGCTATCCCTAGTGCAAAGACTTCAAAGGCGCGTTTGGAAGTAACTTCGGGGAAAACAAATGGAAACGTGAATCCCAATTGGAACGGGGACCCCGAAGAAAGTGTTAGGAAAACACTACGACAGCTTGATAGGCTGGAAAACCTTGAAATGGAAATCAGTTGCGTAATCAGAGTGAGTTCAACAGAAGCATGGTGGGTCATAACCCATAGGTCTCATGAAGTCATAAAGGTCATGGCTATCATCTATCTTCAGCATGGTATAAGGTAAGGCAAGAATACCTACTTGCGCAAGAATCATCGCTACAACAACACAACACCAGAAGATCCATTGAGGAAGATCCATTTGGAAGTGAAGGATTCCCATCATGATTAGAATTGCTCGAAGGATGAGTGTTTTATCTAGGCTCTATGAGGTTAACAACTATGACACCGGACGTCCCATGTGTTCATACGGGTATGCATCGATTTGAACAATACTCAAGGACAGAGATGGTGTTATGTTCGACCCTAAGTTGGAAAACTGAAGGTAGGAGTAAATCCTTTTCCGCGAAATGGACGCTGGAAGTAAAGCATCACCCACCCACCAACCCATGGTATAAATGAGAATCAAGATCCTTGCAGGCAACACCTACGAGAAGGACACTCTGAAGTTTGTTCGAAAACGAAGTTTGTTAAGATCTGCTGGGAAATAGATGGTATCCGTGAGGAAACGTGGGAGCCGGAGCAGCAAATGCGAAGAGATTACCCTGAGCTCTCTAAGGACAAGAGCGGAACCGGAGATGTAGTGACGAATTCGGGGACGAATTCTTTTCAAGGAGGGGAGAATTGTAACATCCATAAACCAGCCCAACTAGAAAAAGCCCAACAAGGAAAATCCTAACCCTAGAGTTCCATCACCTCTACAAATAGAGAGAGCTCGTGGCAGAGAAGAAGCAGAGAGAAATCACGACGAACCCCTGTTGAAATCACCTCTGAGGAACCACCTAGAAGCAAATGGAAGATAGATCAGACCCGTTTTGGTAGATAGGAGGAACGAACGGTCAAACCAGATCCAAAAGATCTGAAAATTGGTGAGTACTTTCTTGACTTTCTAATCTATCCATTGTCGAAAGCGGATTGTTATTCGGAGTTGTGATATGAAAGTTATGGATATTTTCCCATGCCTGATATGTGCAGTGCGGATCTGCGACCAGTGAGAGGAGAAACCGATCTGGAGGCTCGGTAGTGATCCGATCAAGATGATATTTGGTAAGGATGTTTGTTACCCTTAGATCTAAGTCTCTGTAAAATATCTCAGTGTTCTACCTTGTCGTTTGGAAGTTATGTTAGTTTTACCGAGGTTAGACCAGTCTAGCGAGTTGAGTTGTTTGGATAGGCAAATCAATCGGTATCAACCTGAAACTTTGCAGAGATCATAAAGACACGTGGATCTAGCTCTCAGTTGAAGGATAACTGATTTGAGCCTCCGGAACATCTGTAATCGTGTTGTCAATTCAATGGCTAAGGTGAGGATTAGATCTAGGCTTTCGTCATGTTTAGTCGTTTTTTTAGTGTGTTGAGTCTAGATCTATTCATGTTAGGACATGTTACGGAGTACGGACACATTTTCAGTGTGCATATTGATTGATATGCATTGATGAATGGAATGGATTAGGAACGCATTAGATGAATAACATGCATCCTTGTTTTATCACCCTGTTGTGTGAATAATACTTGTAGCATAGTTAGAAACGAGGTCATCGTCACTGCGGAGGGAACAGTGGTACGATTTAATTGATGGACCCGAGACCAGCAGTCTGGTAGGCTTCCAACGGGGTTAAAAGGAGCTATCCCGCGCTCTAGGCCAGTGAGCCAAGTCTGAGAGTCGGCCGGAGAGCCTGGTAGATTCCCTTGCTTGTAAATTGCTTGTGCGCTGGTAGAGCGTTATGTTTGATACGTGTGTAGATTTATACTTGACATATTGGAATGAAATGGTTGAATGTGTTGAGAGTGTAGGTTTAGTTCTCACTGGGTAATCCAAATTACTCATCCCTCTCTCTTCTTTTCAGGTGAGTCCGATGAGGACGAGTATGTGGAGCTGGACGAGTAGTTCTAGTGTGGTGCGCCGTTTTCGGGAATCAGATTTTATTTATTTATTTAGAATTTCAGTCATTTACAATTAAAAATACAATTGCTGGTTTTTATTTTGGTTTTATTTATTCATTTCGATTTATGAATTATTTGTTAGATTTTAATTACTTAATGAAATAAATGAGATTTTATAATTGTGGTAAGAAAAGTGTCAAAGTCGACACGTCGCATTTAATCAGCGACGGGGTCGAAGATGTCCGGTCGATTCGTCAGGATCCTTGAATAGGAAGGCGGGATTGGGTATTCACAATTAATTTGTGTCCGTTAAAGATCTGAGATTATTTTCGAATCTAATAAAAAAAAAAATAGTATGGATATTATAACCGGTTAAATCCGTATTGTCAGATGAACCCATGATGTGAGCTCACTTGGGCGATGGAGCTTCATGTTATTTTTTTTCTGTGAAAATAACAAACAAAGTACAAATTGGAATTGGCTTCTTAAGAATTCGATCATAGTTTTCTTTTGATAAAAAAAAAAGCTGCGGATGTCAAAGAGAGTCTCGCTTTCTTTTTAAGACAAGTCTTTTCTAGATAACATTGTTGAAATTAGGGCTGGGCAAAAAATCTGGATCCAAACTACGAATTGGTATCGAACTGAAAATAAACGAACTGAATCCGATCTGAATTTTTAAAATACCAATCGGATCCAAAGTTCTTATACCCGAAAAATCGAATCCGAACCGAGAACCGAATACCCGAAGTGTAATTATATACCTAAATATATTAATTATATTTCGATTTAAGATAACCCAAATACCCAAAATTATAACTATAAATCCGAATATATTAATTTTTTGGGTATTTTAGATATATTTTTGATATTATGGGTATATCGAATACACCTATTTTGGTTTGAAAGTATATTGGTTTTATTGAAATGAATATTCATGTTTTTGTGTTTTGTCTCGGATTTCGGGTTCTTCGAGTTTTTTCGGGTATTGTGGATATTTTTGGATACTTTCGGATCCAGATCCGAACATATCAGAATTTTTTTGGATATTTAAAAAAAAACTCGAACCGAACCCGATCCGAATTTTGAAAATATCCAATCGGTACCTAAATCCCTACACCCAAAATATCTGAAACCTGAAATACCTGATCCGAACCCGAACCTGATATAATCATGGACACGAAGGCATTGGATGAGGTTCAAGAAGACGCGATGATCATTCCCGCAGGCCCCATCACCCGGTCCAAGACACGGAAGCTAGCTGGAGCGGTTTGGAGCTTACTTACGGATATCCAGATCGAGGAGGATCGACTTATGCACCCAGTCCTCACCTCACTATCTTCGAATTCTTCTTGAGGTTTGGCCGTTTGTGTAAGTCGTGTTGTACTCTTTTTCCTGTATACGGTTTTGTCCCAATGGGTTTTCCGTATAGAGGTTTTAACGAGGCAACCGGCTTACACCGTCTAACGGTCCGATCTCTCGAGAACTCTGCGGGGAATTTCCGAGGGACTTTCCCGAGGGGGATTTTCTGAGGGATTTTTCGGTGGAAACCCAAGAGTCATTCAAACTGTTATTTAATTTTAGTCTTCCTTTACATTTTCGAGGTCTTGTTTTCCTCACAATCCCTTTCATTTTCGAGATTAGTCTCACTACAAGAAAACACAGTTTTTGCGACCACCAAAGGAGTCTCAAAATGGTCGCAAATGACTCATTTGCGACCATTTTGGGACCAAAAAAAGTAGTCGCAAATATTTGGTCGCTAAATAAAGTAGTCGCAAAATGGTCGCAAATTTGGGACTGATATGTGACTATAATATCAGTCCTAATTTAGAGACTGATTTGCAACTACTTGTAAAAAAATAATTAAAAAAAAACAAAACAAAAATTTCAAATTGTTTTTTGTATTTATTAAATTAATTAATTAAAACATTAAAATTATATAAAAAAAATTAAAATTAAAAAAAAGAAGATCGAAGATCTTCATCTTCACCGCCGAAGATCTGCTTCATCTTCATCTTCACTCACTGGCGGATCTGCTCTTCCGGCGCCACATATCTGCTCCTCCGGCCAGACTCGTGGGCTCCTCCGGCCTGACTCCCAAGCCTCGCCGGCGGTGAGCTTCCTTTTCTTCCTTCTCATCGATCGGATCTGTTAAAAAAAAAAGTTAGATAAACTCAATTCAAAAGGTAAGAGAAGGAAGAGTATGAAACCTGGCCGGCGGTTGTGGTTCTGATGGCTCTTCTATGGATCAAGTTAAAAAAAGAAGAAGAAGAAGAAGAGAAGAAGAAGAAAAAGAAGATCGCAGGAAGGAGAGAGAAAAAGAAAAAAAACCAATTAAAAAAAAAGAAAAAAAAATTAAAATAGTTTAAATTATCCACCGTTGGATTAAACGAATCAACGGTGGAGGATCTCGATCCTCGTCACAAGAAACTAGCCAATGAGAAGCTTTCATTATTTTGTCATTTGGTCGCAAATTAGTCGCAAATTTGGGACTCTTTTGTGATTACTATTAAAAAAATCGACTGGGATTGCTAAACGGTCGCAAATTTGTGACTCTTTTATGACAATAAAAAATGTTTACCCTAAACCCTAAAATTTAAGAACCTTGAAAGTTTGAATATGACTTTACAATAATTTTGTGTATATATCAGTTCAAAAATATGTTAAAACTTAAAATAAATAAATTTTGAGATAATTTTTATCTTTCGAAATCATTTCTTATAAAACACATGTAACACTTAGTAGATGTTATGATTAGATTGAAATTTTTGTAAGTGTTATATATATATATATATATATATATTTTTTGATGTTTATGTGTAAGATCTACTTTACAATTTAAGATTTAGAGTTTATGATTAAGAGTTAGAGGTTTAGGGTTTAGAATTAAGTATTTATAAAATGATCATATATTAAAAAAATTTGTAAGTGTTGAATTTCTTTGTATATTATTTGATGTTTATGTGTAAAATTTTGTTTACAATTTAAGATTTAGATCAAGTTTATGATTAAGGGTTAGAGGTTTAGGGTTTAGGGTTAAGGGTTAGAGGTTTAGGGTTTATAATTTAGGATTTATAAAATGATTATATTTTTTAAAATTGTAAGTGTTGAATTTTTTTGTATATCATTTGATGTTTATTTATAAAAAATCGAGTGGAGTTGCTAAACCGAAGCAAATCAGTCACAAATTTGGGACTACTTTTGCAAGTCCTTAAACAGTCGCAAATTTGAGACCATTTTGTGACTTTTATGTTTGGTCGTTAATTTGCGACTGTTTTGCCACTGCATTGCGAGTAGTGGCAAATTAGTCACATTTTCGTCCCACTTTTTTGCGACAAAAAAAGAGTCACAAAAGTTGGTCACAAAAACTGTCACAAAAACTGTGTTTTCTTGTAGTGTCTTGTTGACTAAAATCTCTTGTTTTTCTTTATAAACCTTCTCCCCCTCATTGTCGAAAACATTATCATTTTTATTAAAAATATTTCAGAGTTTATACTCTTCTTCTCTTGATTTTCTTTGAAGGTCATTCATCGAAAATATTACGGTTTATCGAGTGTTTTCCGCAACACTTCGACGCAGCCATCGATCCGATCGTTTGTAGGTATTCTTCTCGTGATAAGGGGCACAAAGATCTTCGGGTTAACACCCACGCTTTGTCATCCTTCTCCACGGATCCCTCAAGCATCGAAGCCACCCCCTTGTTTTAATTCGTTCAACAACGATTGGGCCTAAGGATCTCGAGGGTTACTCGTGCCTTAGCATCTCTCGGCGTGGATTCCTTGAAGGCGAGGATCTATCCAACCTCCACCGAACCATGAGCATGCCGGTCCTTTAGTCGATTCGTATCAAGTGGTGTCAGAGCCACATGCTCTTGAAAAATCGGTGAGATCTATCCATTCTATCCCTTCATTTTCTAGCGATTTTATTTGGTTTTATTTTTGTTTTTGTTTTACTTAATTAAATTAAAAACGTATAAAAAAAATTATAGATCTGTAGAGTAGATTTAAAAGCTAATTTTTAAAATTCAAAAAAAAAAATCGTTTTTGTAATTTTCCAAAAAAAATATATATATATTTTGCAAGTCCGTTCGTGTCAAAATAATTTTCTCTTTGTGAGGACTTGTTGTTGGTGAATTCTTTGTTGCTTTGTTTCAGGTACAACAATGACTAATCACGAAGGAAAAGATCTGTTCTACACTTGGTGTTATGTTCAAGGCAAGACATGCAACCTCTTGATCGATGAGAGGAATTGCAACAACGTGGTAACCGAGTATATGGTCCAGAAGCTCGGATTAAAGGAGAAGCAGCACCTATGGTTCGATGATAATTACAACTTAAGGGTGAGCCGTCAAGTGATGATTTCCATAGCCATTGGAAAATTTAAAGACGAGGTTCTGTATGATTTTCAACCGATGGAATCAGGTCACATCCTCCTTGAAAAACAGTGGCAGAACAAATGTAAAGCAGTTAATGATGATTTCAAAAATCGGTATTCGTTTGAATACAAAGGAGGAAAGCTTATTATGGTTTCAATGACACCAAATGAGATTCAACAAGATCAGCTCATTCTAAAGCAAAGAGTAAGACAGTTTGAAAGTGAATCTCTTAAATCTCTTCACCAAAAAGAAAAGGTTCTTGCGATTGATAAAGAGACTCCTATGAGTCTAACTAACGCGGCACCGGAATTGCCATCTCCGAGTGAGAAATCTTCTCTTTTGTAGGATCTTAAGGATACAGGAAATGATCCAAAGGAGTTATCACCCATCGGTGAAGTGGAGAAATCAATCTGTTCAGTTCAACAAAATTTGATCGATCGATCCCATGTTCCTACTGATCGATCCTTTTTCCCGAAAACAGTGAACTACTTGGAACGATTGAGAAGTGAGCAACAACTGCGAATTTATATTGAGGAAAATATTTTTCATCGACCAAGTGAACCTTTTGGAGATTCGGGTCAAGGCAGAATTCAGTTCGGACAAATGGATTTCATACTGCCTTTGAAAAATCTACACGAGGGCGTTACCTTCAAGAAGAAGCATGTTGAGCTAAGGGAGCATCATAATCGTCTAATCTCGTTTGAGGCAGGTAAGATTCCTCAACTAAGTGCATAATTTATGACTAATGATCTTGTTCTTTTGCTGTTAGGCCATACAGATTGTGATTTGGTTCACAGACTACAAAACGGATCCGAGAGAGCTCAATTGGGACGAGAAGGAAGAACAGCAGCTGAGGAACAACTAAACCGTGTGAGCCATGACCGTTCTGATTGTAAAGAATCCAAGGAGCACACACCGCTTCAGATCCCAGCACATATCATTTGCAAAACATACAAGAAGTGTTTACAAGGAGCAAACATTGAGGTGAATTCTTGTGACATCCGAAAAGGTAATGAAATTATTGTGGCTGATGCAATAATTCAAAGGTATGATTTACTTTCTACTCCCAATGATAATTTGCTAGATGTTTTTGAGTCTTGTGAGAGATTTTGCGTTAGAAAGTTCTTTAAACAAAAATATTTTATGTTTGATAAGAATAAATTGTGTGAGCCTAGTAATTTTGTGTTGATAAACCTTGATAAATTTTATAAAAATACTGCTTCACAACTTGCTGAATCTTTCTTTGGGGAAATTGTTTACTTTGATATCATCCTGAATTTTAATAAAAATTTAGATGATCAGACTGAACATGTGAATTTTGTTTTAAATGATCTAAGTGATAAACTATTTGCTATTCGGAATAATCTTTTGTTTCGAGTTGTTATTGTGAAAGAACATGATGAAGAGTTGAACTCCCATGCACCAAAAACGTGGCTCTATCATATTTGGTTTAAGAAAATTCTTGTTCAAACTGTTCTTGAACCGATGGAGCGCTGGCAAAGAAAACCGCATCAAAAGCAAGCCAACAAAGAGGAGAGCTACGTGATCTTTGAGTCTGGTTATCAGTTTTGGATTCGCATGAAAGAGAAAGGTCTTCCAGCTCAAAAGGAGTCAAAGCTGATGCTAAGAGGAAGCTGTCCATTCCGAGTCAAAGAACAGATCAATGCTTACAAGATCTGTTTGCAAGGTGAGCATATTCTTATTTACTTCAATAGTTCTAACTTAGTTCTTTTCCTTGCAGATTATTCGGATTTGAGGTCAAATCTTTTTCAAGTGGGAGAGGATGATATGATCATGGACACGAAGGCATTAAATGAGGTTCAAGAAGACGCGATGATCATTCTCGCAGGCCCCATCACCCGGTCCAAGACACGTAAGCTAGCCGGAGCGGTTCAGAGCTTACTTACAGATATCCAGATCGAGGAGGATCGACTTATGCACTCAGTCCTCACCTCACTATCTTCGAATTCTTCTTGAGGTTTAGCCGTTTGTGTAAGTCGTGTTGTGCTCTTTTTCCTGTATACGGTTTTGTCCCAATGGATTTTTGATAGTTGCATAATTTAGCCCATTTTAGCATACATTTTAGTTAGCATTTTGTGACTTATTGCATTCATTTCTTTGTTTTTGGTATAGTTTGCATCCATTTTAGAGTTAGTGAGTCTTAGGTTAGTTTTTGCATATGTTTGTGTGCTATGGAGTCTTTCAGGTACTTATTGGAGTCTTGGGGAAGATCATGGACCAGGAGGAACGTACCCGCAGCGAACGGAGATGATCGAGTGATGGAGGAGGAAATCAGGAAGCGCAGCGGCCAGCATGCAGCGGTCTAGGGAGACCGCTGCACTTTCAAGTCCGCAGCGGTCAGGTGCAGCGGTACGAGCAGACCGCTGCGGATCCAGCCGGAGCAAAAACCAGAAGTCTTGCAGCGGTCATACAGCGGTCAAACCAGACCGCTGCACTTTCAAGTCCGCAGCGGTCAGGTGCAGCGGTACGAGCAGACCGCTGCGGATCCATCCGAAGCAAACAGCAGGCAGTTCACAGCGGTCATGCAGCGGTCTGAGCTGACCGCTGTGAACCCTCTCGGACAAAAAAGTTGTCGGGTCAAACCCGGTTTGTCCCGGGTTGACCCGACCCGATCTGTATCTACTTAAGCAAATTAAGCCTAATTAGACGGGGAGTTCTTTTTTTTTTAGAGTTTTTTTTGGCTGCTTCTTTTTAGGGTTCTAAGCCACTTATTTCTTTCTTCTTTTCTTGTTTTTGTTTTGTGTGAAGGATTCAAGATCCAAACCATTTTAGTGAAGATTTTCTTAAACTCTTTTTACCAATCTTTTTATTTTGCTTATGGCTTTCATTTGTATGGTTTATATTTGTGATTTAGCTATGTGTGAGTAGTTCTTTTAGGATTCTTGGGTGAAGTAGATTAGGGTGATTTTAGGTTTGTTCTTGATGTTTAAGAGCTAGATTAGTTGATATCCTTTCTCATTGAGTGTTATTAATGCTGGATTAGCCTTGACAAAGTTGATTTAGATCATAGGGAATTTCTCGCCCGGAAGGTGTTCGATGAAATTCCCCAACCAATTCAATGAGTGCTTTTCATATCTTAGCCAACGGGAGTTGATGTCTAAGGTGAATTGTGGCTAAGTGGACTTGTTATTAATGCTTGTTAGTCATAGAATCGCGAACGGAAGTTTATGACGATTGATGACTAAGAAAGGGATTAATACCATTGACGTGGATTAATCTTTAGTAGTGTACCTAGGGCCTACGGAGGCAATTGATTGAATGTTTGAGTGTCTAGAATGGAGCGAGAATCACCCGAGTCGATTGCTTTACCCGAGAATTCGCTTGTTTAATTTTGCTATTTTTGTTTATTTCAAATTGTCCGATAAAAACCAAAACCCGATATTTGCTTAGATTAGATAGCGTCCTGTATTCTTAGTGCGTCGTTCTTATTTCCCTGTGGATTCGATCCCAAAGTGCTACAATGACATGCCATTAGATTGAGGCATTGTGCACAGTGGGTAATTGTGCGAACCGTAAAAAGTTCAAGTATCAATTTGGCGCCGTTGCCGGGGAGATTAGCAATAGCCATTAGGATTTGGATACTATTTGAGACTAAGTTCTTGACTTCTACTAACATTTTATTTTCTTCTTTTTTGCTTCTTAGAGTCGATGGCCATGGATTACAATGATTGGCCACAAGAAGAGGATGCCACATTTGATGAAAGCATTGATGATGAGCCATATGTGGAGCCACCATTTGATGAAAGTGTAGTCACATCAGAACAAAAAGTAGAGTTGGATGAGCTTTGCAAAGAAAACCCGGCATTGACAAGGAGTAATCTCGCGATTATGATCCGTTTGAACCTCATGTCACGTCGGGCAGCGCTTGAGGGAAGGGAGCTCACATATATTGAGATAAAGATAGCTCATGCACTCGAAGAGGTAATTTATTGGGTTCCACCATGCCAACTAGAAGGTATTTTTGACACAACCTTTGAAATCGTTGATTATGAGGATAGTCACTTGCCTTGCATTGAAGATGTAGCTTCTAGTTCACATGCTCTCAAGCTCATTAATGAATGCTGTGATTTAATATGTGAGTCTCAAATACTAGAAACCTTAAGAGTAGAAAAGCTTGCTAGTGATTATCATGAAGTATGTTTTGATATTAATTATCTATGTGCTTTGAATGATCATGATATCGAGTTTAAGCTTTCAATGCCTGAGGAATCTAGTTCTCTTCTTGAAAAATCTTACCTAGGGGATGTGCTTGATGTAGATAAGATCTTGAATGAGATAGATGACCCTAAGGTTGAGATGAAATCTAGGAAAGAGGATGTGTTTTACATGATTGATGGAGATGAAGTTGACTATTTTGTGATTAACTCGTTTAAACATGAAATCGACTTCATTTTTCCATCAAATGCATTTGGTCCTCGTGAACATCTCATCATCAAGGAAAATTCCAAGATGTATGCTATATTTTTAGTAACCTTTCTTGATGTGAGTTATGCCTCTTTGCCATGGATAGTCGTGTGCCATGTTGCATATTTTGTTTCTTGTCTTGACAAGAGAAGGACCAAAGGTGCATTGGCTCAACCTTTTGATTCTCATGATTAACAGTTGAAACGTCAAGCTTAGCGACGTAAAACAAGCGCTCTTGGGAGGCATTCCCATGACTATCTTTGTATATATTTTCGTTTTTTCTTGTTCTTTTTAATGTTTTTGTTAGATGTTTATAGTTTTCTTGGGTCCAAGGTCGTGGTGCTTAATGCATGAATGGGTAGAGCTACAGCACGTCACACTCCTCTCCAATCCAAAGGTATGATCCAAACTCCATTTCATTGTACATATTTTTGCATATTTTTACCTTCTCTTTGATTTGTGTTGCACCGAGACGTTGCAATTCAAGTTCGGGGGAAGGATTTGTGTCTTTTGATCTTGTGTTTTGTGATCTTATTTTTATTTTTCCATCTTTGAGTCTCATTCATTCATATAAGTGCATATAAAAACCATAAAAAAAAATTGATCATATAGTTTTGCATTGCATTCTTTTCTTTTTAGGATTGAGTCTAGAAGCATTTAGGAGTGCATTGCATATGCATAGGGAGCAATGATAGTAACTAAAGCTTAGCATTTCATTCAATGTGATGCCCTTGTTAATCATACCATGTTGCTTGAACATCTCTTGAAAAAACTCGCAAACTTCGTGCTTTGATCTCTCCACTTGAAACTTGTCGTCTTGTTGATGTTTGCTTGAATTGAAACCAACTCCTTAACTATTGGACTTAATTGAATTTAATTTTCTCACTTATGGGCTTGTGTATGCTTAACCATGGTCACCTAAAAACATCCAAGTCATCTTTGCATTAATTTTTACCACTCTTGTTGACTTGGGTGGCCATTTCCATTTATAAATGGTTTCCCCACCTTTAAACCCAACCATTTCCTTCCACCCTTGATAATTTTGTGAGTGAGGCCTCGTTTCTTGATAGTACTACACTTGTAAAATCTTGTAAGTATCGAGGACGACAAGGGATAGCTTCCATTAGCTAGGTTTGCTGTTCTTGGGAAATTGGCTAGTGATTAGAAAGGAGATTGAGAATGGTGTTAAGAGTTGCCAATGTTTGGGGAATAGTAAAAAAAAAAAAAAAAAAAAAAAAAAAAAAAAAAAAAAAAAAAAAAAAAAAAAAAAAAAGAGACTCCCCCTAGAGATGAAAGAAAAGAAAAGACGTGTGAAAAAGAAAGGGAAAGGAGTAGTGATGAAAGATAAGAAAAGGAATCGAAAGAGCGAATGGAAATTTTCAAGGAACGATTTGAAAAGAGAAATGACCAAAAGGGTAGAGATTTAGTTTGGCAAAGAGCAAAAAGAAAAACACTTGGGTAGAAATAGTGAATTGGATACTCAAAGCTTAGGGAAGGGTAGAACAATGGAAGTGAATACTTTGTATGCGTAAATTGTTCCGATCTTCCTTGCTTTTGCGAAGTGTTTGTACTCCGTTTTTCATAGAGTTAACCACTAAATTGATCTCTTGTTTATATTGATAAATCTTTCTCTTGTTCAACCGATTGGTATATAGATCACCTGCCCATTTGTGAGACCGCACCTTGAAACGATTAATTGAATGTGAGAGTTGGTCGATATGACGGTAGTCGGATGCTTGACTTTGAGTGTAGAGAAAAATATTTGGAGTTGCGATAAGCCTAGAGAAGCTAGAGTGGATTAAGAAGTTTGTTCTTGCAACATGTTATAATTTCCTAAGGACATCATGGTGAATGCTTTGCTAGCTTCTTTTGATTTGAGCTCCCGCTTTCAATCATTTTCTCCAACTTGTTTATGTTTGTTTGCTTGAGGACAAGCAAAAGGCAAGTTCGGGGGAGTTGATAGTTGCATAATTTAGCCCATTTTAGCATACATTTTAGTTAGCATTTTGTGACTTATTGCATTCATTTCTTTGTTTTTGGTATAGTTTGCATCCATTTTAGAGTTAGTGAGTCTTAGGTTAGTTTTTGCATATGTTTGTGTGCTATGGAGTCTTTCAGGTACTTATTGGAGTCTTGGGGAAGATCATGGACCAGGAGGAACGTACCCGCAGCGAACGGAGATGATCGAGTGATGGAGGAGGAAATCAGGAAGCGCAGCGGCCAGCATGCAGCGGTCTAGGGAGACCGCTGCACTTTCAAGTCCGCAGCGGTCAGGTGCAGCGGTACGAGCAGACCGCTGCGGATCCAGCCGGAGCAAAAACCAGAAGTCTTGCAGCGGTCATACAGCGGTCAAACCAGACCGCTGCACTTTCAAGTCCGCAGCGGTCAGGTGCAGCGGTACGAGCAGACCGCTGCGGATCCATCCGAAGCAAACAGCAGGCAGTTCACAGCGGTCATGCAGCGGTCTGAGCTGACCGCTGTGAACCCTCTCGGACAAAAAAGTTGTCGGGTCAAACCCGGTTTGTCCCGGGTTGACCCGACCCGATCTGTATCTACTTAAGCAAATTAAGCCTAATTAGACGGGGAGTTCTTTTTTTTTTAGAGTTTTTTTTGGCTGCTTCTTTTTAGGGTTCTAAGCCACTTATTTCTTTCTTCTTTTCTTGTTTTTGTTTTGTGTGAAGGATTCAAGATCCAAACCATTTTAGTGAAGATTTTCTTAAACTCTTTTTACCAATCTTTTTATTTTGCTTATGGCTTTCATTTGTATGGTTTATATTTGTGATTTAGCTATGTGTGAGTAGTTCTTTTAGGATTCTTGGGTGAAGTAGATTAGGGTGATTTTAGGTTTGTTCTTGATGTTTAAGAGCTAGATTAGTTGATATCCTTTCTCATTGAGTGTTATTAATGCTGGATTAGCCTTGACAAAGTTGATTTAGATCATAGGGAATTTCTCGCCCGGAAGGTGTTCGATGAAATTCCCCAACCAATTCAATGAGTGCTTTTCATATCTTAGCCAACGGGAGTTGATGTCTAAGGTGAATTGTGGCTAAGTGGACTTGTTATTAATGCTTGTTAGTCATAGAATCGCGAACGGAAGTTTATGACGATTGATGACTAAGAAAGGGATTAATACCATTGACGTGGATTAATCTTTAGTAGTGTACCTAGGGCCTACGGAGGCAATTGATTGAATGTTTGAGTGTCTAGAATGGAGCGAGAATCACCCGAGTCGATTGCTTTACCCGAGAATTCGCTTGTTTAATTTTGCTATTTTTGTTTATTTCAAATTGTCCGATAAAAACCAAAACCCGATATTTGCTTAGATTAGATAGCGTCCTGTATTCTTAGTGCGTCGTTCTTATTTCCCTGTGGATTCGATCCCAAAGTGCTACAATGACATGCCATTAGATTGAGGCATTGTGCACAGTGGGTAATTGTGCGAACCGTAAAAAGTTCACTTATCAATTTTCCGTATAGAGGTTTTAACGAGGCAACCGGCTTGCACCATCTAACGGTCCGATCTCTCGAGAATTCCGCGGGGACTTTCCGATGGACTTTCCCGAGGGGGATTTTTTGAGGGATTTTTTGGTGGAAACCAAGAGTCATTCAAACTGTTATTTAATTTTAGTCTTCCTTTACATTTTCGAGATCTTGTTTTCTTCACAATCTCTTTCATTTTTGAGATTAGTCTTGTTGACTAAAATCTCTTGTTTTTCTTTATAAACCTTCTCCCTCTCATTGTCGAAAACATTATCATTTTTATCAAAAATATTTCAGAGTTTATAATCTTCTTCTCTCGATTTTCTTTGAAGGTTATTCATCGAAAATATTACGGTTTATCGAGTGTCTTCCGCAACACTTCGACGCAGCCATCGATCCGATCGTTTGTAGGTATTCTTCTCGTGATAAGGGGCACAAAGATCTTCGGGTTAACACCCACGCTTTGTCATCCTTCTCCACGGATCCTTCAAGCATCGAAGCCACCCCCTTGCTTCAATTCGTTCATCGACGATTGGGCCTAAGGATCTCGAGGGTTACTCGTGCCTTAGCATCTCCTGGCATGGATTTCTTGAAGTCGAGGATCTATCCAACTTCCACCGAACCATGAGCATACTGGTCCTTAGTCAATTCGTATCAGAATCCGAATCTGAACCCGATCCGAAAATCCGAACGCTCATCCCTGTTAGAAGGGGATTTAGCACTCCCCCGGTTTAACCCAATTTGAGTTTAAATCAGCCCAACAATCGACTTCAAGGCCCATCAAGACCGATCTACGAAATAAAAGGAAGTTTTCTTTTATTTGATAAATAGAAGATTTCCTTTTATTGGAAAAAGGCAAATCCCGGGAAGAAAGGAGATTATCCTTATCGGCTTAAAGGAAAAAGACAATTGCCAATACAAAGTTAATAAGGAAAATGAAGAGCTATGGACTTCAAAACTTATAAATAGGAAAACCCTCTATTCAATCTCACAATCTCAGATCTCACAATCCCACAATCCTTCTAATCTTAGAAATCACAAACATTCCTGTAAACAAAAACTACATTTTGGTTTGATCTTTTAAAGGGTACGTAGGCAGCCATCATAGGCACATCTATGATTCTAATAAAAATAATTCTCCTAAACCCTAAATCGAATTCGTCGATCTATAATATGTGCAAATTCTGGTTCATTCAATTGCTTCTAAAAAGAGGAGGACCAAGAAAAATTTGAGGTTTATAGAGAATTATTAAAATGAATCCGAAACTCGAAGACGACATAAACGTATCGTCATGTTTATTGAGATCGAATCATCGATCACCGACATGACCGGTTTAATAATTCTCCGATCTACCCAGCAACGGATCGTGTCAAAAAAAAAAAAAAAAAAAATAGTCGTCATCCCGTTCGTCCGAGATGCTATCTCCGCTCATACCGCGACCACACGACTACATCGGCAATCCTCAGCTGATTCAGGCTTTCTGGAGCTCCGCCTTCGCCGCCATCATCGGATTCACACGCGTCAGCGCCGACCGAATCCAACGCCGCACCTGCAAAATCAAACCGACGATAGAAGGATATATGATTTCCTTTCTTCCTGTGGGCTTGAACAAACTTGTGGCCCACTTGATATCATGGCATATTCCCCGCGACTTTCACCTTCTCTGCATACACATCGATGTTGATTTATCAATTTCCGAGAAATCGAAGCCTCGTCCCCGCAATTATCTCCGCCGCGGACCTTGGAAGCCACCGTCTCTGTTCGAGTCACCAACGAAAGTCGACTCCTTCGACTTTAACAATTTCTTCCACATCAGAAGCATCGAGAGATTGTCTTCATCTTAGGGAGATTCATCTTGGGAGATACATGACGATTGGGGATCTGCGAATCTCTGGGTAATAAAGCAAAGAATCTCGATGAATTAAGGAAGAGGAATCTGGATGAAGAAAGGAAGAAGAAGAGAGAGAATTAATACTCTTATATTTTTTTTTTTTAAAAAGGGGAAGAACGAAGCGAACCAATTGATTTAATCCAAAAACCAGACCGGTTCAAATTCAAGATTTCAGATCGGTTACCGAACTAAACCAGATGTTTCGAAGCAAAATTGATACATCCACCGAAGTTCGGGATTAAAAAAAAAAGAAGAGAACGTTCACCGAGCTCCCTCAAACTCAGGTATCACCTATCAAAAAAATTTAATCTATTATTTGAAATTTTTTATTTTATTTTATATCACCGGATCTATCCTTTTAAACGCAAAACCACGGTCAACAAAAAAAAATGGAGACGTCTGCCTACCTCCTAATCGAACATATCGCCTACTTCGCAGTAAAGCAGCTCGTGGTCGTAGCTCGACGATCCGACAGTAAGGTAGCTAGCGGTCGCAGCTCGTCGGTTTAACAGTTATGTAACTCAGTCGCAACTTACTCATCGCGCAGTCACAGTTCGCCGATCTCGCAGCCCTACCTAACTCACGACCATAGCTCGCCGACCTCTTGCTCGCCAAACTCACGATCGCAGTTTTCCGACCGCACAGCTCGCTAATCTCGCAGTACGGCAACTTGTAATCGTAACTCACCGATCTAAAAATTGGGCAGCTCGCAATCACAGCTCGCCGACCTCGCAACCTTGCACTTAACTAACAAACCCCGAGCTCAGCTTCGAGTTCAATCTCTCGTCTTTAGTAATTTTTGCATGAACAAAGCCGAAAAGAAAATTCGACCAGATGCTGATTTCAACTCCAATCGGGCTAAAAAATTCTCCAAAGAAATCCGCCGAACTCGAACACTCCTTCGCCGAACTGAGGGGGAACTAATTGTTAGAGGGGGATTTAGCACTCCCCCGGTGTAACCCGGTTTGAGTTTAAATCAGCCCAATAATCGATTTCAAGGCCCATCAAAACCGATCTACGAAATAAAAGGAAGTTTCCTTTTATTTGATAAAAAGAAGATTACTTTTTATTGGAAAAAAGCAAATCCCGGGAAGAAATGAGATTATCCTTATCGGCTTAAAGGAAAAAGGACAATTGCCAATACAAAGTCAATAAAGAAAAGGAAGAGGTAAGGACTTCAAAACTTATAAATAGGAGAACCCCCTATTCACAATCTCAGATCTCACAATCTCACAATCTCAGATCTCACAATCCCACAATCCCTATAATCTTAAAAATCACAAACATTTCTGTAAACAAGAACTACGTTTTGGCTTGATCCCTTTAAATGGTATGTAGGCAGCCATCATAGGCACATCTATGATTTTAATAAAAATAATTCTTCTAAACTCTAAATTGAATTTATCGATCTACGATATGTGCGAATTCTGGTTCCTTCGATCCCTAGTTGAAACCAAAACCAAAAAACAGGACGTAGTGGATTGGTTATGTGTGCTTAAGACGTACAAACCCTAACAGTGACACCGAATTTTATCAAAACAAAACATGTGGATTGGTTATGTGTGCTTAGGACGTACAAACCCTAACACTTGTCTTGTCTATAAACATATCTAAACATGTGGCACGGAATTTTATCAAAACAAAACATGTGGCATGGCACCGAGTTGTCCAAAGCACCAAATATTCCATATAACTCTTTTATCTTCTCATTTTTATACACTATCCTCTCTCTGTACACAGAAAAAATATCACAATAATGGATGCTTCTCAAGAACTTCACCTTCCAAACTACATGAAAGACGACAAGGTTAGCCAAGAAACCAAGAACTTGATCTCTTCTCTTCCTTCAGACAAAGATTTCATGGGTTACAGTCTCTACAACTACAAAGGTTGTTGGTACTATCCCAACACACTCCAAGGCGTTCTTGATGTCCAAAAACATTTCCGGCCACGAAACACCGATATAACCCTTGCTTCTTTGCCCAAAGGTGGTACCACTTGGCTCAAATCCCTAGTTTTCGCCGTTGTCCATAGAGAAAAATACCGCGAAAATCCCCAAATCCATCCTTTGCTCTCATATAACCCTCATGACCTTGTTCCATTCCTTGAGCTTGAATTATACGCTAGTAACCAAACTCCGGATCTCACAAAGTTTCCTTCTCCTACAATCTTTTCTACACACATGCACTTAAACGCATTGCGTGAAGCCACCACAAAGTCTTCCTCACCTTGCAAAATCGTGTATGTGTGTAGAGGTCTCAAAGATACGTTCGTCTCCGGTTGGCATTATAGAAACATGTTGCATCGCACCAAGATGGATGAAGCCACTTTTGAGCTAATGTTTGATGCTTATTGTAGAGGAGTTCTCATATATGGACCCTATTGGGAACATGTGCTGAGCTATTGGAAAGGGAGCTTAGAAGATAAGGACAATGTTCTTTTTATGAGGTACGAGGAGATAATGGAGGATCCTCGTGTTCAAGTCAAGAGACTCGCCGAGTTCTTGAATTGTCCATTCACCGAGGAAGAGGAAAAATGTGGATCGGTGGAGGAGATCTTAAAGCTGTGTAGTTTGCGTAATCTGAGTAACTTGGATGTTAATAAGAAGGGGACAACGAGATTTGGTGTAGATTCTAATGTATTCTTCAGGAAAGGTGAAGTTGGTGATTGGAAGAATCATCTCACTCCTCATATGGCGAAAACCTTTGACGAGATCGTTGAATATAGACTACGAGGTTCCGGTTTGATATTTCATTAAGACTGTTATGTTTTTTTTTCTTTTTCTTTCCCAAATCATCTAATCTGTTGAAAAGGGAAGCACACTTTGTGTCTAAAATAAATAAATCCAGATAAAGCTATAAACATATATATTTGATGTAATATTAATACAAGAGTGTAATATTAATAAAAGTGTATTTCATTTTATATTTTAACTAGATAAGTATTCGCATATATGCAGATTTGTAATTTAATATTTTATAACCCGTGAAAAAAATAAAAGACGATAAAATGGAAAACAAAATTAGATCACCCGTGAAAATATCTTATACATAAATTTAGAAATAAAGTTTACGATTAAATAAATATATACATTGAAATAAAACTTTGGTGAATAGATGCAGTAAATAGTTGTGGATACGATTATTGAACTTTTATTTATTTTTGGTGTAATTGAAATACTACCAAATTGTGGTTTATATAGAGTTGATAAATTAAAATTATTATTCTTTTATAATTAATTTTCTTAATCTAAATGGAAAATTACGAAATATTTTTTCCTTACTATATTAATCTTGCATTTTAGGATAAATTATAGATTAAAACTAATTTGATTAATATTTACTTTAATTCATTTGTTCTTTAAATTAAACTGACATATGTCAAGATCTAAATTAACCGTGACAAATGTCATGATCTCGTGGGTGAGAATTATTATACGTGTCACACTCACATTGAGAGATCCAACTTTATATAATACGATATAATACGATATATATATATATATATGAATCATCTATAAATTTTATAGATTTTTTAAGATAAATTTAATTCCTTAACTTTTAAATTTTATTTTAGTAACTTTCTCTTTTAAGATTATGAATAAGAATTTTTAAGTTTTTTACTAATCGATTTTAAATATTTCCAACTTTGACTTATAACATTTCGCGATAAGGTGAATTAGCATTTTTGAAACATTTAGTTTTATATGATAAATTTTTTACTAATTCTTAACTGAAATATGTTTTTGTTAATTTGTTTTTTGGCTTCTATTCCTTTTTAAAAACTTTAGAAATATGTAGATTATTATATAGAGTTTGGTCGTTGTTGTATATTAATAATTTTCCTTTTTTAAGTTTCCTTTTGTCATAATGGAAAAAATTATAAATTTATAAGTTTGGTCGTATATTAATAATTGTTTTTTAAGTTTAGAGTATATTTATAATTTTTAGTTTTTAATTTTGGTCATGGTTGTAAATTATAAAATTTACCTTTTAAAATTATGAATGTGAAATTGATAAGCTATCAATTTGGTTATCTAGAGCCGAGGATTGAGATTTTTTTTCTTTTTAGGATTGTATTTCTTTTTAAGTAGGTGATTTTTTATGAATTACTAATTGTTCTTTTTTTTTTTTAAACTTTACCTTTTTAGGATTGTAATCTATTGTTTAATTTCGTAATTCTAAATTGAAATATATTTTTTTAATAAAATTTAGATTTTATTCCTTTTCTTTTTATGATCGTAATCTATTGTTTAATTTATTTATTTTAAACTAAAATATTTTTTTTTATTTTAATTTTGACATTTTTATAATTTTTGTTTAATTTCTCTTAATTTAAACATAACTACTTTTTCCATTTACTTATTAGGATTAAGAATTGATTTTAAATCGTATATTAATAATTTTTCTTTTAACTTTAGAGTATATTTGTAATTTTTTTTTTTTAAGTTTGATCGTGGTTGTAGATTATAAACTTTTAAGTTTTCTTTTGTCACTTTCCTTTATTATAAATTTTCCTTACTTATACTTATATATATATATATATATATTTGTTTTTGTAAAATTGCTTTTTTACTTTACACTTTTTAATATTTATTTTAATTCATTTTTACTAAGATTGTCTTTTTTTAGTTTAACCTTTTTTAATATTTAATTTACTTTATTTTTATTTTTTCAATTAAATTGACACATGACAAGATCTAAACTAACAACCGTGACAAATGTCACAATCTCGTGAGTTATAATTATCCTACGTGTTACGGTCACGTCGAAAGATTCAGCTTTATATAATAAGATTGAATTCGGAAAATTTTAATATTAATTTAAATTATTTTAGAATTCTTTAAATATAAATTAGATTATTTATCAAAAATCACAAAAATTATTTGTTATTGTATTTTTACAAAAATAATAACTGGATATTAATTTAAATTTAAATTATATTTTGATAAAGCTGCAAATTTAAAAGGCATGTTTGCAAAAATATCCTACAATTTGAAGCCAAAACTAAAAATACCCTCTTCCTCTCATCTTTTTCAGAATCCCACGAATTACCCTTTAAGAATCTGGGTATTCACGCAAATGCCATTACTCAGACTGCTGTTAGAGTCTAACGTTTTTTTCAAAAGACAAAAAAAAATTCCAGATCTAACTTAATTTCGGAAATGCCATTGCCATCAATTCTCAACCCCCTCGGCAACCACCATCGTCGACGAATTAATGCAGTAACTAACCCGTTCTTTCGCCATTAAAGCTCAAGAATAGAACTCGTAAACACTTATCGCGACTTCTCTCTCCAATTTCTTCCATTTTCCCACTGATTTTCCGATTCAAACGTAGCGAAATCGCAAATTATGGCATAAAAACGGCAAAACACGACTGGGCTTGTGGGATTTCAGTGATATTAGACGTTCTGGGCGCTTGACGAGGGTGAAAACAAACTCTAAACGGATATAGGTACGAATTTTTGCATATCGTCGATTTTCAGATCTGATTTGTATACTCAGACTGCTTTAGAAGTCTGATGAAACCCATATGGTCAACGAGAGGGTAGTTTTGCAATTGACTTTTAAATACTCAGATTAAAATTGAAGTCTGGTAATTTCCTTTGAAAACAAATAAAATCAAGAAAAATCCTCTAATCGAGGCATATGGTAGTTTTGCTATTGACCGAAAACTTGACTTTTTATTCAGACTTCATATCCAGTATGACGGAAAAATGAGTGACTTTGACCGGAATTTGACTGTTTTTTCAGACGGAATCAGAAGTCTGAAAAAAAAACAGGGTACTGGTAGTAATTGACCGAAATTTTTCAAAAGTTGACCAAAATGGGACAAAAAGTATCAGAGTTCTATGGCAGTCTGAATAGGAGGGAAAAAATTTCAGACTTCTATGGTAGTCTGAAAATGATGAAATCCGTCAGACTGCTAAAGAAGTCTGATATCGAAGATTTTGGTCAACGCAAAAAATACACCAATTTTTGTCAGACTTCTATCACAGTCTGATGAATTTCTTCAGACTACGCTGGAAGTCTGGGAACGAAAGTCAAACTTCGGTCAATTGCAAAACTACCCCATAATATTTTCAGACTGCAGGAGAAGTCTGACAAAAAGTCAAAATTTTGGTCAATTGCATAAATACCTTTTTCTTTTTCTCAGACATCTAATGCAGTCTGACAAAAAAGTCAACGTTTGGATCAATTGCAAAAATACTCTTTTTGTCATACTGCGATAGAAGTCTGCTTTGATAACTTTTCGTCAGACGGCATCCGCATTCTGCTTTGTAACATTCTAATTGCAAAAATACCCTCTTTTTCAGACTGCCATAGAGGTCTGACGTACTGTTTTGTCAGACTTCTTTGGCAGTCTGGATTGACAAATGTTTTAAAACCGTTTTTTTGTATATTTGTGATGAATTTTGTTGATTTTAATTTTTTTATATGTGTGTTAGTTGTATATGTTCCTCCTACGTTAGTTTTACATGTTTATGTTCGGTAATTATTTTTAAATAATTTTTTTAATAATTCTGGCATTATAGCTAATAGAATCAGACTTCATGAAGAAGTCTGATATTTCCATTAAGATCGATAATGTTGTTTTTACAGATAATGGTGCATCTACCTGTTAATTTTGGTGAATGGGTTGTGAGAAACCAGATTTGACATTTTGTGGTGGATACTCTCAAAGGAGGGCGGTTTATCACTTTGGGCGATCGTTCTACATATTGTGAAGCTGTTGAGATGGTACAAGATGATTATATGCTGGACAAGAAAACCGAGTTGGTGGAGTTATCATATCCATTAGAAACTCATGTGTTTTATCCTTATAGTGATGAAAACTTGTGTTTTATCCTTATAGACTTGATACTTGGCGAGAACTCGAAATGTTGGTAACGTTTTAAGGTAACAGAAGTCTGTTATAGATGTTATCTTAAGAAATTGTTTTTAAGTTATGCTTTGAATTGTTTCTATGTTTTGTTAATAATTGTTTACAAGCTGATTTGGGAACTATATCAAACGGCATATTCAATTTGCATTACATTATCAATAAAACAAGACAAGAGATAGTAGATTTGGTATTACAAAAATTCTAACCATTTGCCCTTAAATCAAAACATATTGTATAACACAGAAAATGAGTTTTTCGTACACACCAACACATCCCATTGGGACTAAACACTACTTCAGTCTATAAAGGCACTTTCTATTTCCTTTTGTTGTCTCCACAAGCTCTTGGTGACTCAATCATCCACTCCATTCGTAGAGTCTATCAGACCATGAAGTTAGTTCTAGGCAGATCTTGAAGAGTTTTCGTCGCCGGCGAAAAGAGGACGACACAGGAAGAGGGAAGAAGAGTTACCGTTTTGAGCCGACGACCAACGAGAAATTCAGCGGCGACGAGGAAATCGGTGGCGAGGAGTATATCGCCACGAGAGAAACGGCTAGGTTTTTTTTTTCCAACAATGTATTTTCGTGAGTGAAATACATTTTATATGTGAGATTTATTTTCTGGGTAGGTTAAAACTTAAAACTAGTTGGTTCAATTTTTGGTTTGCGACTCGGTCAAATTTCAGACTTCTAACAGAGTCTAATTAAATGAAATTATATTTTCAGACTTCTAATCGAGTCTTATGCATATCAAGTCTAGTATCAGACTTCGTATCGAGTCTAATTCACTTTCAGACTTCTAATATAGTATTTTCAAGTTTTTTTTTACTGAATACAACCAAGCATCAAAATACATACCAGACCTAGAACTTTTGTTTGACAAAAGATTCATATTAGGAAATACCGTTTAGATCTAGACGGGAAAAGTAAAAAATCCATATGTTTGTTTAGATACCGTACGAGAAAAATAAACCGAGAAAAATAATTAAATCTAGTTGTTTGCTTAGATCTAAGCAAAAAACAAAGAAAAATGGACTTCTATCTTGTAGATCTAAAACGGAATTAATTAAAAACCCATATGTTTGTTTAGATCTAGGCAAAGAACATGAAAAAGAAGGCGAAAAACTTGTTTCTAGGAAGCTTAATTCAGTTGCAAAGAAAATAGAGTTGTGATGAAAAGATGAAGAGAGATAGATGGAGGGACTGGTAAGGAGACACGAAAAAGGAGAGGTAATTACCAGACTGAAGAAGCTGACGACGGCGGTGGCGGTGGCGGTGGCGGTGGCGGTGGCGACGAGGGTTTCCGGAGAGATGTTTGAGAGAGTTTAGAGAGAGAGAGATTCTTCCTGTTTGAGAGAGAGAGAGTCGATAATGACTTTTACAGATTAGGGTTGGTAACTTTAGTTTATATGGGGGGGGGGGGGTAAAATCACAAGTAAGATAACTTATTTCAGGTTAATTCACAGATTTTCATCAAGAAGTCTGATAAACCATGGACATGATCAGACTGAAATGGCAGTCTGATAAACCCTATACTTGATAATTACTATTTAAATGCCATCATATTATATAGAAAACTTATAGCAAACACCAAACTCGTTTAACTTAGTCACAAACTAACCATTATATGTAAAAAAAAATATTATGAATTAAAAATTTAGAAACTCTCAATCTAATCATACAGATAAGAACTGGATATCCAACTTCATATGTCGAACATAGACAAAACTCTTGTTTTCTTTGTTATTTGCACAATGCAATATATAACTCGATATTCACACTCTTTTATAGTTAATTACATTCCAAGGGCAAACTTTGAACCTTAATCCAACAAATATTGAGCTCGTAAACCGTAAACTCTTACCTACATGGTGTTTAGATCCAAATTTATCTCATACTCACTCATTTTGACTAACTTTTATGTAATTTAAATTTATATACATCTACAATGATTATGTTTAGTTTATGTATCAAAAGTTTGTATGAAAATTTTTATAATTGTTTTTTTAATTTAAATTTTCATATTAAATACAAGTCAGACTTCTCGGAAAAGTTTGAGAAACTGCAAACTTGTGTTTAGATCCAAATTCATCTCCAATGATTCAATTTGATTAAATTTTATGTACTTTTAATTTATATACAGCAACAATGAGTATGTGTAATTTATGTAGTCAAAATTTCTAAAAACTAAAATTTTAATATTTTTTAAATTTAAATTTTCAAATTAAATATGTTTCAGACTTCTGTGAGAAGTCTGAGAAACCCAGATTCTCTCAGACTTCTCCGAGAAGTCTGAGTAATCCTAAATCTAATATTTAACACTTATGAGTGACAATATTAAAACAAAACTTCTAGGAAGCATCAAATTCGTGAAATATATGCACATTACAACACATATGTACAAATTTAAAATTTCAAATGTAAATTTGGTAAACCATGAATCTAACCCCAAAGTTATATATGTAAATGTTTCCATTACAAAGCATGTTTTGAAGTTTACAACCTACTTTGCCTTACATGTTTTTAATTTGATTCAATTTTACCAAATTTAATTTTAATACTTCGCAATCGTCTATATTTAATTTATGTATAAGAATTTTTTAACAAAATTTTTTTTTACAATTTTTAAATTTAAATTTACTAATTAAATATGTATCAGACTTCTCGAAGAAGTCTGATATTTTTTGAGGTATATGCATAATTAACTAACATTGTTTAATTTGATTCAATTTTATGAAATATTAATTTATATACATCAAAATCGTCTATATTTAATTATTGTAGAAAAACGTTTTTAAAAAATATATTTTTAAAATTTTTAAATTTAAATTTACTATTTTAATCTGTATCAGACTTCTCGAATACGTCTGAGAGAAGTCTGGTAAGAGAAATCAATCAGACTTCTATTAGAGTCTAAATGTCAGACCTCTATAGAAGTCTGACATGTCGCGAGGGTTAAAATGGTAATAGCGGTTTCGCGTTTTTTGATTGGTCATAAGGGGGTAACTGTAATTTTCCACCCCCGAAAGTGTAGCACATCATTTGATTGAAAGGACAGTATATTTTTGACATAAAAACGAAATTTTAAGGTAAAAACAGCAATTTGCCTAATTTAAAATTAGTTGTTGTTGAAGCTGCAACGTTTTATAAGTTTTGTTTGTCTGGGACGCTCTTTATTCTCTAAGAGATTAACACAACACTTTTACGACGTATAGCATATGCATTGGTGAGATATTTATAAGGTGTCTCATTAATATAATATTAATATTTTTAGCTTAGTTTAATATGAAATTTTTTATCAAAACTTTTATCTCCATTGGTGAGATACCTATATGGGTATCTCATCAATATAATATTAATATTTTAATATTTTTTTAACAAAATCTTATATTAAATTTTATTTCTTATTAAAAAATTTAAAACATATCAAATGTATAAAAGTGTATTAATTATTAAATTATATACATGATTTTATCAAAATATCAAATTTTAATTTTAATTTTTTGAAAATAATAATTATACATGATTTTAATATTTAAAATATCATATTTTTTCTTAGTATTTAATATTATTGTATTATATAAAATATAATTTAATATTATGTATTAATCTTAACTAATATTAATTAAAAATAGTAATAATATATAATTTAAAAAAAATACTTAATGGAACTTGATAGAAAGATAATTTTAATTTGTGATTTATAAGAAAAACAAAATATATAAAATAACAATATACAAACTATCTATATAATATTATAAATTAATGTGTATTTGGTTTAATTAAAAAAATATAAACCACTTACAATGTGGCATGTGTCATGTTGTAATGTGTCTCATGGGTGTTTTATGGGTGTATTATTGAGACACCCATAATAACACCTCCAACGGAGGTTTCTCACAAAGTCTCTAATGAATTAAATAATAAAAAGTATTGTAACAGTAGGAGAGAGAGTAAGATACGGTTCTCAAACGAGAACCTCACTAAAAAACCCAATTGATATGTGGCAATATCTGATTGGACAAATCACAATTAAAAATCTAAATAAATTAATTAATTATCTTAATTATATTAAAATGATTAAAAAATAATATTTGAGAGACTGAGAGGGGTTCTCAGCCATGAGGGTGCCCTAAGGTAAGAGCATCTGTATTCATGGGTATCTCAACATAGGTGCCTCACCCAAAAAATATTAATATTTTTATATAATTTAGTTAAATAATTAAATTTTAAATTTAAAAAAAAAATTTGACCAATCAAAAATCAACACCTAGGATTAGAGTGTCTCAAATGAGACACCCACAACACTCTCTCTCTTTACTTTTTATTTTTTTTTTCTTTTTTGAGACACCCCCATTAAGGATGCTAAGACCACGATTATCGCGGTTTCTTAAGGTAGTCTCTTAGCTTATTTGCTAATATATTTAATCAGAAGAGATTAAAATGGTTAAGAGACGTCTCTTATTTTGGAGACGTAAGATACGGTTCTTAGATGATACGTGGCCAATTTTGAGTGGTTCTACAATTTGGGGAGAAAAATGTTTTCTTTCTCTCCTCATTTTTTCTCCGACCAAAATTTGTTCCTAGTTCTCCCCGTCGAAGGCGACGACTCTTCACTTTCGGCCTCAGCATCTTCGACAGTTCCGACCAGTGACGGCGTTGGGTCATCTGCATCGGAGGATCGGGAACTCTGTGACGACGCGACGGTAAGGGATTTCTTCTCTTTCCCCTCTTTCTTCGGTTTGATTATTTTCTTGTTTAGCTGGGTTTGATTATTTTCTATTAGAGTAGAATAGAAATCTCGGTTATGTTGTGTTAGAGTAGAATAGAAATCTCGGTTATATTGTTGTAAACCGGAAATGTGCTCTTCATATATAAGCAGAGTCAATGTAAACATTTACACTTAACGTAAATAACAGAATCACTTTTCATTTTCTTTTTCTTCGTTTACTCAAGATTCACGTTCACTAACATTTTCTTTCTCCTTTTGATTCGATCGGTTTGATGATTTTGTTTTGGTTGTATTTCTCTTCTGAATTGAATTAGGGATCGAGTGTATGATTCTTTCTTTATAATAAAACATAATTTTTTTTTCTACCATTGGACATACCAAAAAATGAGGGTCTCTTACCTAAGTTTCTTAGCCCACTTTAATATTAAACTAATGGTTAAGAAACTCATTTGGATTTATGCGTTAATCATGCTCTAAGTGTCTCACAATTATTGAATAAAAAACAAATTTTTTTTTTTCGATTTATTTTAAAGGGATGCTCTTAGTGACCCTTCAGTAGAGCCGCTGCGGATCAATATCCTTGACTATATTCTTGGGGTAATTAGACTCTCCTGACTTATGTTTATCTGCTAAAAGATTTCGTTATTGTTTGGATTTATAAATTGTAATAATTGATTATGTTTTTTTTTACTTACACAGCTTGCCGATTTGAATGTTTTTTTATTAATATATCAATATTAAATACTGTGTCTTACAATCTTGTATTAACCAACAAATTAATAATATATTACATTCTATAATATTTGACAGATATGCATCAATACAAACAAATAGGGTTGTTGTGATGGACAAAACAGGCATGAACTGTGTTGTATCCGGTTTTAATTTGACCTTAGTTTGTTCAGTTTTGTTGGAGGTGGGCTTAGCACCCCCAATCGATTAGGCCCATCTCAGCAGAAAATGTCCGTCAAATTGAAGCCCGACAAAAGTCAAAGGAAGGGCTCACCGAGCTCGTGCTAACACCTCACCCACTCTGCACAAAAAGACTAAAAGAAAAGACGACACGTGGAGGGCAGCTCGATAAACAGTGGGCTATCCACGTAGGAGCATGGTACCGGGCTCATCATGACCTATCCACCGAAGAAGTTGGAACACCTGGCTCGAGGTACCTTACCCCTCTCAGAAGCGCTGAAGGCGCCACGTCACCCCAGAATCACGGGGAGCAGGCAGCAGATCCTTGTTATAAATATCCCCAGTATATATTTATGAGGGGACATGCATTTTTATTGCTCTCTCTCACTAGACTTTTCACCCGACCTCTCTATATTGTAACAGAACAACGCCGTTTAGAATACCGAAATGGATTTCCATCGGAGCTAGTTCGTGAATCTAAACCGTTCATCTTTATCGGTCATTAATACAAATAATTCGGTCCCCGACCTGTTCATTATAATACCCGATCTATTTCTCTCCGTCCCGACCTTCTCAAAATTAAGTTAACTCGTTCCATTAACGGAAATCTCACCTTTCAGTCCCCTAATATACTTCTAACCTGCATTAGTGATCTTTTGGATCATCAGTTGGCGCTAGAAGGAGGGGGATTTAGAGATTTTTCCACACGCAAGGAACAGTTCAACCGCGACAACAATGACGGTCCCGCCTCCGAGAGTGCTATCGCTATCAGAACAGACGGCTCCGGCTCAAACGACAGCCTCACCACCAGCTCAAACGACAACCGACGGATCAATTCCTCAAGGTCAGCCCCTCGGAACTCCGCCCCCGGCCACAAGATCCACTCTGCTCGACAGCTCCGCCGCCCAAAATACACCTCAGACGCCAGATGACCAGCCCACTCTGTCCGCCGTGATGCAGACCTTACTCGCCAGTATAGATTAGCTAACACGCACCACTGACCAGCGGGTTGCCATGCTAGCGGCCTCCCGCGACCGGTCTGACGACACCAGATCTCCCGCTGTTCAAGTCAGGGAACCATCTTCTCGGGCAGATATCCTGCACCTCCAAAGAAACTTATTCGGAGACTCGCCGTCAGAATCCGAAAGACAAGCCAAACAGCTTGCCCCAACGACGGATGGCTCCCCGGGCAACGAGGCGCACCTTCGACGTACCAGCTCGGAACGTGTCAGGGACGCCGAGTTCGAAACTATGAAGGAGACGATCCGCGCGATGTCTTCCAAAATTCATCAAGCTACCAGCACGGCTCCAGAAATAGACCACGTCCTGAGGGAGACGCAAAACACGTCGTTCGCACGTCGGATCGCGTCCATCCCGCTCCAGCAAACTCAAGCTCCCGGCGTATGCAGGTAACACCAACCCGGCCCAATATCTAACGGCATTCACCATCGCCATGGGGCGTGCCCACTTTGCCCCAGATGAGCGCGAGGCCGCCCACTGCCAGCTTTTCATGGAGAACCTTACCGGTCCCGCCCTGATGTGGTTCTCTCGGCTGAGAACGCACTCCATCGACAGTTTCAGGGATCTCTCAACCGCTTTCCTCGATCACTACTCTATCTACATCAAGAAATCTGCGTCCAGCGCAGACCTCTGGGCGTTGAACCAAGGAGCGAAGGAATCGCTCAGGTCTTTCATCGAGCGCTTCAAAGCGACGGCGTCACAAAGCAACGTGACAGACGAATCAGCGCTTCCCGCCCTGAGGAAAGGCCTACGGGCCGACTCGGCCTTCAAGGACGACATGAAGCTCAACAAGCCGCGCTAGTTTGAGGATGCCTTGCATTGCGCCGGGTTCTACGTTGAGCTCGAAGAGGAAAAAGTGGCCGAGTCAAAAAGCAATACCGTGCACAAGACCCCGGCCCCTAAGGAGCGACCCCAGGACGGGTACTAGGAACCTCGTCAGCATTACGATGACGAGTACCAAAGTGGCAAAGGCAAGCGAGCCGCAGCATTCCTCGTCAACGAATCGCCGGCCGTCCTCCATATGCATGATCCCGCTCTCTTCTCCAACCCCGCGCCAAAACTGCCCTGGAACAAATATGTGCGCGACCCCAATCAAAAGGACCAACGCCCCGACGAGCCGAAAAACAAGGAGCCCCGAGCAGAAGAGCAGTATGACAGGACAGCCTTCTGCGATTTTCACCAAAGGAAGGGACACCCGACCTCGCACTGCCGCGCGGTCTAGGAAATACTGCTGTACCAGTATCAAAAGGGAGAAATCCGCATACCCGAGCCATCGCGAGAGAAAGACCGACGCCTCCCTGAAGTGGCACTCCGGCCCGAAAATCGACGCACAAGACACAAGCAAGAAGGGGATCTGCTTCACCGAGGCCGACGCAGCAGGGGTCCATCAACCTCACAATAACCCCCTTGTCGTGCAGATTCGCGTGGCCGACTGCGACGTCAACCGGGTCCTCATCGACACGGGCAGCTCGGTCGATCTCATCTTCAAGGATACTCTGGCAAGAATGAATCTGAATGGAGCCGAGGTCAAACCACTCTCTATCCCACTAACCAGCTTCGCCGGGAACACCGTCAATGGAATCGGCACCATCAAGTTACCGGTCTATGTAGGCCGAGTCACCAAAATTGTCAAATTCGTGGTCTTCGACACCACCCCGATCTACAACATCATTCTCGGAACCCCATGGCTGCACTCAATGAAAGCGGTCACTTCAACATATCACCAGTGCCTCAAGTTCCCCAACCAGGCCGGGACATATACTCTCCGGAGTAATCAGAGGGTCTCTCGCGCTTGTGTCGCCATTGAGCACTAGCTGCGCCACGCCGCGCCGGCCTGCTTGACCATCAACATGCAACGACCTGGTGAGCCAAATAACCAGGACCTCTCAGGTCGGGATCTAGTCGCACAAATCAACATCGATCCGCGCGACCTTACCCGCTGCATCGACATCGGAGCAGATCTGAAAGGGAGCATCAAGGGAGAACTGGTCGAGTTCCTAAGGCAGAGCGTCTCCACCTTCGCTTGGTCAACAAGCGACATGCCTGGCATCGACCCGGTGACTTTTAGCCACGAGCTCAACGTGAACCCGACCTTCAAAACGATCAAGCAAAAGCGACGGAAATTAGGTCCTGAGCGCGCGTAAGCCGTCAACGACGAGATAGAAAGGCAGACTGCAGCCGGCTCGATCACCGATGTCAAATATCCAGACTGGCTGGCCAACCCGGTAGTTGTCAAGAAGAAGAGCGGAAAATGGAGGGTTTGCGTAGACTTCAGCGACCTCAATAAGACGTGCCCCAAAGACAGCTTCCCGCTCCCCCGAATCGACCAGGTCGTGGAGGCCACGACCGGGAACGAGCTGCTCTCCTTCATGGACGCCTTCTCGAGATATAACCAGATTCCCATGCACCCCGACGACCAGGATCAAACCACGTTCGTCACAGACCGCGGAACCTACTGTTATACGGTGATGCCTTTCGGGCTCAAAAATACCGGAGCCACTTACCAACGCCTCGTCAACAAGATGTTCACCGACAAGATCGGATGCACTATGGAGGTCTATATCGACGACATGCTGGTGAAATCCTTAGTAGCAGGCGACCACGTCGCTTATCTCCGATCCTGCTTCCAGACGTTGAATGAGTACAACATGAACCTAAATCCGGCCAAGTGCTCTTTCGGCATCACATCGGGAGAATTCCTTGGGTATATCATCACGCAGCGCGGGATCGAAGCTAACCCCAAACAGATCCGCGCCATCATCGATCTCAAGTCCCCGGAAAACACGCGCCAAGTCCAACAACTCACCAGGAGGATCGCCGCGCTCAACAGGTTCATCTCCCGCTCAACCAACCGCTGCTTGCCGTTCTACCAGTTGCTCCGGGATAACAAGCGATTCAAATGGGACAGCAAGTGTGAGGAGGCTCTCCATCAGCTGAAGGCGTACATATCAACTCCCCCCGTTCTGGCTAAACCCGAGGAAGGTCAGACCCTCTATCTCTACATCATCGTGTCCATGTCAGTAGTCAGCGGGGTGCTAGTACGAGAAGACTGGGGCGACCAAAAGCCCATCTTCTACATCAGCAAGTCCCTGGACGGCGCAGAGAGCATATACCCGACTCTGGAGAAGCTCACACTGGCAGTAGTTGTCGCAGCCAGGAAGCTCCGACCTTACAGCCAATCTCACACAATCTGCGTACTGAGCACCTATCCTCTCAGAACCATTCTCCACAGCCCAAACCTATATGGCAGAATAACAAAGTGGGCAATCGAGCTCAGCGAATATGAGATCGAATACCGAGGACGGACCGCGGTCAAATCCCAAGTCCTGGCCGATTTCCTGGTCGAGCTGGCACCCGAGTTAGCAGCTAATGAACTCCCCGAGAAGTGGAGCCTGCACGTCGATGGGTCAGCTTCCAAACACGGCTCCGGGATCGGCATACGCCTCGAGTCCCCGACCAAGGAGATCCTAGAACAGTCCTTCCATTTGCCCTTCCCAGCATCCAACAACGAAACGGAGTACGAGGCTCTGATTGCCGGTCTACGCCTAGCAAAAGCAATCGGGGTGAAGAAAATACAGGCCTACTGTGACTCCCACCTCGTCGCCAACCAATTCAGTGGAGAATACGAGGACAAGAACGATCGCATGGATGCTTACCTAAAAGTAGTCCAGGACTTAGCAGCAGAATTCTCCGAGTTCACCATAACCAAGATTCCCCGAGGTGATAATACTTCTGCAGGATCCCTCGCCCTGTTAGCTTCCACCTCAGATCCAACCCAACGACGGGTAATTCCCGTTGAAAGAATCGACTTCCCCAGCATCGAGCTGCCAAAAGGAGTCTGCCTGATCAACCCCCAAAACGACGACCCCGACGAAGATATGCCGCCCCCTGAAGAATTACCACCTCCTCCGCCCGAGCCAGAACTACCAGACTGGCGCGTAGACATAATCATGTACATTGCGGACGACACCCTCCCTCCGGATCGATGGGCGGCTCGTCGACTAAAGAAAAAATGGGCTCGGTACACCATGCTGGACGGCAACCTCTTCCGGTGGAGCGCTTCAGGAACCCTGCTCAGTTGCCTCCACGGGCAGGAAACCATCGATGTGATGAAGAAAATGCACGAAGGCGCAGGCGGAAACCATTCTAGCGGTCGAGCTCTTGCCCTACGAATTCGGAACCAGGGCCACTACTGGCCGACCATGCTTCAAGATTGCGAAAAGTTTGCAACTCGGTGTGATAAATGTCAGCACCACGACTCACTCATCCACTGTCCCACCGAGCTCTTAACCACCGCGGTGGAGCCCTACCCATGCGATGGGCCATGGATATAGTCGGACCACTTCACCGATCTCGTCAAAAATGCTTCCTCCTAGTGATGACCGACTACTTCACCAAGTGGGTCGAGGCCGAAGCCTACGCCAGGATCACGGCGGACTACGTCCGCAAATTCATCTGGAAGTTCATCACCTGTCGGCACGGCCTGCCATATGAGATCGTGACTGACAACGGTGCCCAGTTCACGTCGGTGCTGTTAGAGGATTTCTGCGCCAAATGGAAGATCAGAGCAAGTCCACCCCGAGATATCCACAAGGCAATGGGCAGGCCAAAGAAACCAACAAAACCATCCTCGACGGCCTCTAAAAACGGCTGGACGACAAGAAGGGATCTTGGGCTGACGAGCTAGATGGAGTTCTATGGTCTCATCGCACAACGCCAAGGACGGCGACAAGTCGCACACCATTCAGCTTGTCTTACTGCATGGAGGCAATGGCTCTCTGTGAGGTCGGACTCCCCACTCCTTGCCGCGCTATGCTCACTCAGCATGCCGACCTAAACGACGCCGTGCACTTGAGCGAGCTCGACTTCCTCGAAGAACAACACAACCAATCCCTGCTCCGAATCCAAAACTACCAACAACTCGCCTCCAAGTACTACAACAAAAAGGTCAGAGGCCGGTTCTTCGCCGAAGGCGACCTGGTTCTACGCAAGGTCTTCGAGAATACTACCGAGCTGAACGCATGCAAACTCGGTGCCAATTGGGAGGGCCCCTACCTCATATCCAAGGTCGTCAAGCCCGGCGTCTACGAGCTGATCACGATGAATGGCGACAAGATCCCGCGCTCGTGGAACTCAATAAACCTCAAACGCTACTACTATTAGGCCCCCCGGGCTCCTCCTCCCTTTCTACCTTTGTAAAAAAAAACAAAACAAAAACACGAATTACGATCGGCTTGATCCCTTCTACTAAAAGGTACGTACGCAACCCCTAACCAGGGCTCAGCTATCAATCTAATATAAGTTTTTTCAAACTTGTTCCTTCACAAAAAAAAAGAGGGGGAGTAAACGGTCCACGACCTGCCCCTTCGCAAATAAAATAAGACCGAGCTCTAACGCTCGCTCTCCTACGGCACACAAACTTAAGTGCCAAAGCCGAGTTCCAATGCTCGCACCTCTAATAGACAACTAAGCATTAAGTGTCTTCAAGCCAAGCTCGCTACTCGCACCAAAAAAAAGGCACACAAGCTTTAAGCGCCTTAAGCCGAGCTATATCTCGCAAACAACAAAAAATTGTCAGGTACACAAGCATTAAGTATCTTTAGCCGAGCTATACCTCGCACCCAATACAAAAACAACAGGACACGGTCTACGACCTGTCCAAGCAAAGAATATAACAAAGGGATACGGTCCGCGACCCATTCTCCCGAACTCAGCGCTCGAGCTACGCTCACACTAAAACCTTACGAGAAAAACAAAGGATAGTGAAAATTCCATTTTTATTCATCAAGAAATTGGGGGAGGCTAAAACGCCATTTTATACAATGGCCAACGGCCCACAAACCAAAACAAAAAAAAGAATAAAAAACGACAAAAAAAATATATACAAACACAAATAAATTTTTACAAGGCACTCCGGACTACAAATTCTCGTCCCCGTCAGCACGGGTATCCTCTATGTCGTCCGGGCTCACCATCCTCAGGTTTGTGCCATGCTCACCCCGGAAAGGCTGATTGACCTGCTGTTTCACGTTCCCGGTCTCAACGGGCAACGCGGTAAAATCAGCTTGAGCAGACGGCGCAATGGCATATGTGGCCGAATCCTTGGCTGTGGAATCACAAGAGACTCGAGGGGGAATTTCGGCAGGCGAAGTCGAACCGGGTAGAATCCGCTGAAGCTGGATATTGGAAGTGCGATCAGAAGGAATCTCTAGGTCGTCCGGGCTCAGACCCGGAAAGTCGATCTTGTCAAGCTCGGCTCCGTAGCGCTCCTCGTCCTCCTTCAACTTCGCATATCGGTACCACGGCACCGATATACTGTCCTCGTTCTCCATCCTCTTGAGGCACTCCCTCGTACCAACCACCTGACTAAGCAACAGGTGGGGGCCCGGGGCCCGATCTCGTCCAGCCAGATGAGCACGGATCTTCTCCATCTTCGCAGCCCACTTCCGATTCCTCCTCGCCCACCTCGCAGTGACCCGTTCGCTCTCCTTACCAGCGGCTGCCTTCGCCCGCTCGATGGCACTCTCCAACCCCTTAACCCGAGAGCAAAACGCTTCCCGCTCCCCATTCGCGAGCACCAGCTCCTCTTCCAGAGCGGCGAATCGGGCCTTCTCCGCCCCCAGCTCGGTTAGCACCTGATCCGTTTCCAAAGCTCGTTCTCGCGCCTGTGTTGCAGAAGCCTCTAGAGCGGCCGCCCGGGCCTTCTCATACTCCACCTCCTTCTTCAGCCCACGGATTCGGGCCGTCAGGGCCTTCTCACCCGCCTCTCTGCGCAGCTTCTCATACGCAATCGACTCATCCCGGTCGATAAGCTGCTTCTCGTAGAGCTCCCCGAGAAGGGCAACGCGGGCCATCGTCTGCATCAACACAGTTTTATTTAAAAAAAAAATAATAATAATAAAATAATATATATATATATATATATATAATGGAACACATCTTACCCGAGTTGCAGACCGCGCCGCGTTCTGAAAGGCGCTAGCCTCCGCCATCTCCGAAGGTAGGCGAAACGGGGATCTTTGCCCAAACGCGATCGCATGAGACAGTTCGGCGCATGCAGTCCTGTCCGAAGTAAACGGAGCGTTCCCGTCCTCATGACAGAAATAAAAGCTGTAGTCGTTGGGCTCCGCGTCGGAATCCTCCGCCACATCATCACCATCACCGCCAGGAGAACCACGCTCCTCCCTGACCCCGGGATCCTCAAACCGACCCTCGCCCCCAATAGCGTCAACCCCATCGGTTGCACGCTGTTCGCCCCCAACCTCAGGCTCCCCGGCCTCAGCGCCCATGTCCACGTCTTCGCCCTGACGTTCGGACCGACCCTCACCCTGGGACACCACAGTTCCCGGGTTCACCATCACATCGGGGCCCGCTCTCCAGCTACCTCAACTAAGGGGTCTTCGACTAGGTCGGCCCCTAGACCCCCCGTCTCCTCCTCCCGACCTACTGATGGAGACCCCGCCACCTCGGCGCCTCGTTCACCAGCCTCACCGGTTCTCATTTTCTTGGAGGCAATCTTCTTCCCCTTCCCTTTTTCACAGCCGACCTCTTCTTAGAACCCCGCGGCGGGTCCTGCCGGGTCGGTACCACCGGGACGGAAGGAGGTGGCGCGACGAAAGAAGCCGCGTAGGACGGGATATTGAATCTTGAACGACCTGCACATCTCCGAGCCGTCAGCCGGGTCTAAAAAAAAATATATATATATATATATATATATAATAACAATAAACATATATATATATATATACAGAGATCGGTGCCCTACTAGACATCGCGGCTTCAACCCTTCCCGACGTGAACGATTTCCAATCCCTCTCACTCTGCGACCTGAGCACAACAAGAGTACCGTCGTAATCGGATAATTTGACACTGGAGGAGTGAGGATCTGAAAAGCAAAACAAACAGTGTCAGTTTAAATAAACAAAAAATGAGAAGGCAACTCGATCTACAGGCCCCTACCCGGGGAAAAATTCCAGTCTCGGGTATATCTCGCCAACGGGTCAAGACCAACCGCCTCGGTAGCACGGACGTAGAAGTAACTACGGGACCAATCGTCAACTTTGGACAGCTTGCTGGCCTTGGCCCCCGTGATGCTGGCGTCAACAAGATTCGCCTGAGGCTTAAAGGCGGCATAGTAGGTCCCCGGGATCCCAGGATTCACCTTCTGCATGGTGAGAGCTTCGAACATAGGGACTGTCACCTCCACGTCGCACTCCCACTCGAGGGTCAGCAGCACGATCATCCCCTGAATCGTGGACGGACAAATTTGCGAGAAGGCTAACCCCCGCCTCCGACAGTATTTAACAAACAGCTCGGAAAGGGGGAAGCGCAGCCCGCACTTCGAGAAAATCCCTCGTACAAACAAACGAAACCCTTTGGAGGATTCCATGGGCGCTCGTCCGGCCTGGAAAGTCGGAGCTCGGCGGATGCAGGAAAGTCGCACAGCTCCCCCAACGATGTAACTGTCTCCGGCGTGCTCTAGGTCGGCGAACCGCCCTGTTCATAAAGGATCAGAGGAGACTTCTTTTTCTTGGCCGTACGAACTCCCCCAGCTCGACCGCCTCATCGTCCACCTCTATCGGCGGCCCGCTCGGCTCCTCGCCTACCCCGGTCGGTACCGCGACCACCGTTGGAGGACCCTCCAGCCGCCAACCCTCCCGGCAGAACCCGGGAAACCGACGGAGCAGACCGTGCCTCATCCCCACCGTCGCAACACGGTGAATAGGTGCGCTCAGAATCATTGGGAGAAGAAGAGTTTTCCACTGGAGAATCGCCGCGGCTATCGCGAGACGCCGATTCATCGCTAGATTCGGCCCTGATTCCGTCAAGCAGTGGCGCCATCATACAAAGAAGAAGAAGAAGTTCTGATAACCCAACCCGGAATCGAAAGAGAGAACTTATAAGAAAGCGCAAACTGAAAATTGGAAGAGAGGAAGAGGAGTTACCTTGAGAGTTTGCGCAGAAGAGTTTAACCGGAGGAAAAGGAAAGATTTAAATAGGAGAGGAAGGGGACAGTGAAACAACGCCTCAACACGTGTCAAAGGGGGGCGCTCCCCAAAAACCCTAATGACGACGTCTCTTCGGTTTCTCCGCGCAGAAAGCAAAATCCGCCTCGGGAAACATGAAGCGTCCTTCCCACATCCACTCGTGACCAACACGCGCAGAAAGTAGAACGTCCCTTCAGTCTCCCACGCGTGACCGACACGCGCAGAAAGTGGAACGTCCCTTCAGTCTCCCACGCGTGACCAACACGCGCGAACAATCTCCGGATCCTGGGGGAAGTCACCACGTGTAAGCGATTATTCCCACCCAAGCGACAGCACACCAGGCTCAAATATAAAAACCTTGAGAACCGACCTGAGATGTGCCGAGCTGACAACGACCAAAATTCGGTGTACTCGTCATGCCTCCTGCCACCAAACTGGGGGGGGTCAACTGTTGGAGGTGGGCTTAGCACCCCCAATCGATTAGGCCCATCACAGCAGGAAAAGCCCGTCAAATTGAAGCCCAACAAAAGTCAATGGAAGGGTCCACCGAGCTCGCGCTAGCACCTCACCCACTCTGCACAAAAAGACTAAAGGGAAAGACGACACGTGGAGGGCAACTCAGTAAACAGTGGGCTATCCGCGTAGGAGCATGGTTCCGGGCTCATCATGACCTATCCACCGGAGAAGCTGGAACACCTGGCTCGAGGTACCTTACCCCTCTCAGAAGCGCTGAAGGCTCCACGTCACCCTGGAATCACGGGGAGCAGGCAGCAGATCCTTGTTATAAATATCCTCAACATACATGTATGAGGCGGACATGCATTTTTATTGCTCTCTCTCTTACTAGACTTTTCACCCGACCTCTCTATATTGTAACAGAACAACGCCGTTTAGAATACCGAACTGGATTCCCATCGGAGCTAGTTCGTGAATCTAAACCGTTCATCTTTATCGGTCATTAATACAAAGAATACGGTCCCGACCTGTTCATCATAATACCCGATCTATTTCTCTTCGTCCCGACCTTCTCAAAATTAAGTTAACTCGTTCCATTAACGAAAATTTCACCTTCCAGTCCCCTAATCTACTTCTAATCGGTATTAGTGATCTTTTGGATCATCAAGTTTTTTTCTTCTGGGGGGTGGGGGACATCGAAGACACTATATTCATTTATAGACCTTAGTAGAGCTATAATTTCATTTAAGTCCGTATCAAATTTTCTATGCTTTGATGCAACGATCTAGCCATGTCCATTTAGCGGGTCCGAATCCAGAATCCATTAGTTTCACACTTTAGATGTGTCGGGTCCGATGTAGCACTACTCGCGGCTACCTACATCAGCTGTCTGGACCTCTACTCTAGAGTTAGCTAACCTCCATGTTTATGTTTACACATGAAAGCAGACCAAAAGTCCGTAGCTTATTTGTTCAATCTATTTGATCCGTTTAGTTTGCTTTGTCTGTACGCAAAACGGCAAATAAAATATTTGACTAAAATATGCTGCCGCTTATCTTAGACATTATTAGAGTCGTGTGTCTCTTTGTTTCTTTTTGTAAAACTTTAGATATTATTTCTACGTGATCTTCAAGTAAAGGATGTGTTGACCATTCCACCAAAAATAATATCATTAGGACTAAAAGAAAAATCGAAAGTATTGTGCTATTTACTTGTAGAGCAAACTTTTACTCAACACAGCAATGCATATATAAAAAGCACACAAGCATTACCCTCATAGATGCAATAGAGCTTAAGAAAAAAACATCTCATAGTTTTAGATATTTTTCAAGATTTATATATTCTCTTAACAATGTCATCATCATCATCATCATCTGTTCCTGATTACTTGGGAGATGAAGATCTGACACAAGAAACAAGAGATCTGATTTCTTCTCTTCCAAGCGATAAAGGTTGGTTGGTGAACCAAATGTATCAATTCCAAGGACGTTGGCACACACAAGCTCTGTTAGGAGGAATCTTGAACTGCCAAAAATACTTTGAAGCCCAAGATTCCGACATTATCCTCGTCACCAATCCTAAATCAGGTACCACTTGGTTAAAAGCTCTTGTCTTTGCCCTCATTAACCGACACAAGTTTCCAGTTTCTTCTTCTTCTGGTAATCACCCCCTTCTGGTTACCAATCCGCATCTTCTCGTGCCCTTCTTGGAAGGAGTTTACTACGAATCTCCAGATTTCGATTTCTCCGAGTTGCCTTCTCCAAGACTCATGAACACGCACATATCACTTCTTTCGCTACCCGAATCCGTTAAGAGCTCGTCTTGTAAGATTGTGTACTGTTGTAGGAACCCTAAGGACATGTTTGTCTCCTTATGGCATTTTGGGAAGAAGCTTGCTCCTGAAGAAACCGCAGATTATCCGATTGAAAAAGCGGTTGAAGCGTTTTGTGAAGGGAAGTTTATTGGTGGACCCTTTTGGGATCATGTGTTGGAGTATTGGTACGCGAGCCGCGAGAATCCGAACAAGGTCTTATTTGTTACTTACGAAGAGCTCAAGAAGCAGACCGGAGATGAGATCAAGCGAATCGCTGAGTTCTTGGAATGTGGTTTTATTGGAGATGAAGAAGTGAGAGATATTGTGAGGTTGTGTAGTTTGGAAGTTAATAGAGAAGGGAAATTGCCAAATGGAATGGAGACTAAAGCTTTCTTTAGAAAAGGAGAGATTGGAGGGTGGAGAGATACTTGTAGGACCAAAATTATCGCATAATCACGATTTATATAAATAAACAGTAAGGAACAGACGATTCATAAAACGATAAAACAATAAAATAAATCTAAGGAGTCGAGATGAATCTCTTTCCTTAACTCTAAGAATCTCCCGTAGTGCGACGGGTTTTAATAGATCCATGAGTCCCAGGATACAACCAAAGTAATCTGTATCATCTACACTTGATATCAGATCTATCGAACATTATACTACGATACTCTCGAATAAAGACTTACTCTAAGCTGTGGAGAATTGAAGGAACTTTTTCTTTTTGTAGTGTGTTTTCTGTGTGTGATTGGATACCTTTCTCTCAAGAGAGGCGATCCTATATATAGGAGAAGATCATGTCCTTTTTTTTAGGTTTTTCCTTTTTTTAAGGCTTTTCCTTTTTTGTAAGCTTTTCCTTTTTAAGGTTTTTCCTTTTTTCTAAGGTTTTTCCTTTTCTTAAGGCTTTGCCTTTTTTTGTAGGCTTTTCCTTTTTTTAAGGCTTTTCCTTTTTTTAAGGCTTTTCCTTTTTTCTAAGGTTTTTCCTTTTCTTAAGGCTTTGCCTTTTTTGTAGGCTTTTCCTTTTTTTAAGGTTTTTCCTTTTTTTAAGGCTTTTCCTTTTTTTTAAGGTTTTTCCTTTTTACATTCACAAGGCTTTTTTACTTAGCCCAAATGTCTCATTTCAATTCACACATACACATATTTATAAAGCCCTCAAGCTCTTATAAATTTTTGTTCCAACAATCCCCCACATGAATAGAAATGACTCTAAACATATGAAAATTGATCAGACTAGACTTTACTAGACATACTTGACTAGACTCATCTAGACGTAGACAGACTTTCGAGAGTATACGAAAATGTAACTGTCACTGAATGGTAGCGTTTTTCAGCTTTGAACCAAACAATTTTAATATCAGTTGCGTTTACTCGGCCAGGAGGTGAACATGATGTCTTGAACCACCCGGATTTTGATGTAAACTGATACAATAGATATCGCACAGCGACATTTTCTCGTAGAACTTTGTTCTCTATTGGGTTCATTTTGGCCTTGAACATTCCTGGTATTCGTGAGTGAATTTGGAGAATATAGCCTTATCTTTCATTCTCCTAGAAACGGCCCCATTTCACACTTCACAAGGTGATCTTTTATTAGCTTGTTTTCAGAAGTGTCCTGTCACACTCCACTATCTACACAGCTATGCAATCATTAAAAGCCAACGCTTATCCTCACTATCCACAGGTAGCACTGTTTTATCATCCTAGGAACTGGGCAGAGACATAGTCTCACAGTGCTCAAATTCGAATCAGTTTAATTTTGTTTCCCTTTGAACCTAGATCTTGGGATCTCCAGTCACATAGGTGGGGTATCTGTCAAACGTCATCTTTTTCTATAGGCTTTAAACCCATTCCTTTTGATGATTTAACTAACTTGATCTCGAGGCTAACTTTTTGGGAAACAGATCCGCTAAGTTATCAGCCGTTGTGAGATCAGTTGTCTAAATGGTCTTATATCATTCTCGAGATTTGCCATTTTATAACTTACTTAGTGCCTGAGAGATAGCTCACTAACTCTCATAGTGTACACATAAAGTTGGCACTGGTTTTTCCCACATCGGGATATCTTCCACAAAGTTTTGAAGCCATTTTGCTTCCTCTGTAGCTTTAACTAAAGCTATAAACTCTGACTCATTGGTTAATTAGGCCAAAAGTGCTTGTTTGGAAGATTTCCAGGATACTGCTGCACTACCAAGAAAAATTATTATCAACTTATAATATCTGTCAGGTTTACGAGACCAAGAGGTGAACATAATGTCTTGAACCCCCCAGACTTTGATGTAAATCAAGACGACATATAACGCTGGATAATTCAACATTCTAGTTATGGCTTTCCACAGAGTATGACCTTGATTACTCATGTAGCGACTTATGCGCCAAATCGGATCTAGTACGATTCATCAAGTACGTTAGACTTCCGATAATTCTTGCATACATCACTTGTGATACAACTTTATCACAATTAGAGTTATAGCAATCTTGTTTGAGTAGTTCTCAAAACATTCTAGGATCTTGAGACAAGATTATCCACTAATCTTATGTCTATCAAACTTCCCACTAAACACTTTCTTAGTGTGTTGGATTATGTCCTTCTTGCTTCCATGATGAACGTGTCATCTTATAAACATAACAAAACGTATCCATGTGGAGTACTTTTGATTTATATCACCTTAAGTGATTTTGAAGCTATTTGACATCACTTTGTTGTCAAACTTTCCAAGCTATTGCTTAGGAGCTAACTTAAGCTCGTATAAGGACTTTGAAAGTCTACTTATTTTCTTTCCTTGTTCAGGAGTGACATAACCCTCGGGTTGTTTCATGTAAATCTCCTCTTCTAAATGGTCGTTGAGAAAGACAGATTTTACATCCATTTGATGGATTACAAGATCTCATATTGCTGTGATTCCAATCAGCATACGACAAATTTCAACTTTAGCCTCTTCTGCTTCTTTACAGAAGTACCGACATTGTACGATCAAAGGTCCAATGCCCGTCAAGCAGCGATCGATACCGAGGTGTATCGATCGATACCTCTAAAAGCGTAAGAGCCCAAGAGATCAATTGCTCACCTTAATTCGTGAGGTACTAGAGCTTATCCTTTACACGGAAACTCATGTTCAAAAGAAGACACATTCCTTGGTTACCGTGATTACTTGGATGTCTGGTATATCTACTTTATACACCATAAAGCAATCAACACTACATTGTGTGCATATGCAATGAAGATACAATCCACCGTTTTTGGTCCGATTGTCACCTTCTTAGGTGGTTGCTAGGCACCCCCACACTTTCATGTATTTGTATAAAAACACATTACTTTTCCAAAGTTCACATGAAACATTTTCAGTGACTTTGTGTGGTATTTAGTTCAGGATATAACTTGTGGTAAGCAATACTTCCCCCCACATTTCTGGACTTAACCCAGATTCCTGCAACATTGCATTCATCATTTCCTTGAGAGTTCTGTTCTTTCTTTCAGCAACTCCATTGGATTCAGGTGAGTAGGGATCAATCGTTTGATGGATACTACCATGTTCATGTCCTCTATCACTTCAAACTATGTTGATAGTTCTTTCGAGTTGGTTTTCAACATCGAGTTTAAACTCCTTGTGTTTTCAAAGGTCTCGTATTTGCTTCTTAGCAAATAGACATAACTATATTTCGTACAATCCTCAACGAAAGTCACGAAATATTTCTCACCACCTTTTGTATGAGTCAAACCAAGAGGTTCACTCGATTGTTTGGTTTGACGCAAACCTCACACTCATCTTTTCTTATTTTTGTATTTCAGGATCTCATTCAATCTACGCATAAATTCGAATATAATGTGACTGAAACATTCAGATCAAATACTAAGAGATTCTGTACCATAAGCCAATGATTCTTTCTCATTAATGTCAGCAACATTGGTTACATTAATTTTAAGTCCGACTGTCTCAACGTTAATTTGGACCAGTCCGTCCTTAATATAGACAACTTCTTTGTTAATACATGCTAATCAGCTTTGACAATTGACTATGAATTCGTGCCTAATTAGCATTGTGCCATAAATAAGATTTTTATGCATCTCTAGCACATGCTTTACATTAGTGAGAGTGAGCTTCTTTGAGAAGTCAACTTCAGCACCAAAATTCTTGTCATTATTTATGGTAGGAGGGTAACATTCCCATCTCAACGCATATATTGGTATAATACCACCACTCATGTGGGTTATGCTCAACCATATTGACTCCGAGGATGACATTACACATGTCCATCTCGACTACATTGGCTTGAGCCATTTCATTGTCTTTTACACCACTGAATCTTAACAATGATCACATCGGTGTTGTTAGTCATATTGAAATTTGATTTTGTTCAAGAGAATCAAACCAAATTAATATACTAACCAATACCCAACTCTCAAGTTAAAGGGTAAAATTAAATTCAATTTCTAGAATTTAATAAACTTAATACAATATCGAATTGTATTAGTATTCTTGAACTCATATCAAGAATCGCAAGAGGTCTGCTCACTTAGCCCAATGATTTAATTATTCGATTAAATCAGCCTCCAATACTTAATTGAACATCTATTATTCCCAAAAAATCGCAAACTTTTTGGACACATAATATTGAGCTACACGTCTTTAAATTTTGTCCAAGGCTTAATCTTTACTCCGCAGTAGAAAGATGTATCAATATCTCGTGCAATAGTCTATGAATGTCACGAAATATTTATTGCCTCCTCTGGTTTGAATATATTTCAAATCACATCAAACTGTGTGAATTAAACATATAGGTTCTGTTGTTCTTTGAACGCTGGGTGATGGCGTTTTAGTGAGTTTGGCTTGGACACAAAACTTCACATTTGTCTTTGCTTAATTTGCATTTAGGAATCATGTTCATGTTCATTAATCTACTCATAGACTTGAAATTAACATGTCATAATCGTTCATGCCAAATATTAAAAAACTCAGCGAGATAAGCAAATGGTTTCTTATCATTAATCTTTAGGGTTCTACGAGGTGGATGCCTCGGTTACATTATCCTTTCGGATTACTTCCTCAACAGATATCTTACACAGATTATCACATACAAAACCCTTACCCACATACATCCCATTTTTCGTTAGGATTAGCTTATCACCTTCCAGCTTCACAGAGAATCCATGCTTACTTATGAGCGATCCAGAGATCAGATTCTTGCGTATGTCTGGTACATGGATGACGTTCGTGAGAACTAGTTCCTGTCCAGAGGTGAGCTTCAGAACAACCTTCCCGTGACCATCAACTGTCGACGAGGCGGAATTTCCCATCAAGAGTTTATCACCACTCTTGTTCTTTGTGTATGTCGAGAACATCTCGCGATCCATACAGATGTGTCTGGTTGCACCAGTATCGAACCACCAAGTCTTTGGATGGCTCTCTGCAACATTGGCCTCAGTGACCACAGCACACATATCAGCTTCTGTCAAGTTTGTTTGACCTTTCACTGTTTAGATCAGACTCGCAGTCGTTTGATCCACTTTGTCACTGGTTTTCTCCATAGTTCCAGAGTTTTTTTTTTCCATCGTTGTTTATCATTCTGTTAAGACAATGAGAACACAACTTTCAGTTAGTACCGATATATAAACTGAAGAATCGCAATTCTAAAACTGATATCGAACTGAATCGCATTGGTGTCGATCGATACTCCTTGGTATCGATCGATACACATTCAATGTCTATTGATGCACCCGTATGGTGTCGATCGATGCACCGTAGGTGTCGATCGATGCTCGATGCACATACTGTGTTAATCGACGCATCTTGGTGTCGATCGATACACATTGAGTGTCGATCGATACACCCTGGGTTCCGATTGATGCTCGATGCACATACTGTGTCATTCGAAGCAACCTGGTATCGATCGATACACGCTCAGTGTCGATCGATATACCCTGGGTGTCGATCGATACAAGTGAATTTCACAGGATCGATCATAGCACCAGTGTCGATCGATACCTGTGTCTTATACACAGTATCGATCGACATAGACCAACTTGGTCGATGCAAAGTATCGATCGATACACTGAGGTGCCGACCGATACACTGTTTGCATGGTATCGATCGATACACTTAAGTGTCGATCGATACAATTTAGTCCAATATCGACCAATACCATAGGGTGTCGATCGATACTCACAAGGCCTCGATCTGAATCGAACCTATCAAGAACAGATGTGTGTTCGTTGATTATATCGTTCTTTAATCGCAATTAAAGACGGTTTTTTAGAAGATGTTTAAGCAGATCTGCTTCTACTACACGTTTCAAGTTGCTAAACAGCTGTTTGATTAACGTTTGAGTATCACTAGCAGAAGAACATCTTTTTAAAAAATAGAGAGAGATGAAGATTGCTTCTACTACACGTTTCAATTTGCTAAAAGCTTTTTGACAACGTTTGAGTATCATCAGCAGTAGAAGAATCGTTTAAAAACCGTTTGAAAACGTTTATTTACTCGTGATTAAAGATCCAATTGAAGTAATAGCAAAAATTGGATCTTCTTAGAGTTAAGATTGTAGGACCAAAATTATCGCACAATAGACAGGAGAGATTTAATCACGATTTATATAAATAAACAGTAAGGAACAGACGATTCATAAAACGATAAAGCAATAAAATAAATCTAAGGAGGCGAGATGAATCTCTTTCCTTAACTCTAAGAATCTCCCGTAGTGCGACGGGTTTTAATAGATCCATGAGTCCCAGGATACAACCAAAGTAATCTGTATCATCTACACTTGATATCAGATCTATCGAACATTATACTACGATACTCTCGAATAAAGACTTACTCTAAGCTGTGGAGAATTGAATGAACTTTTTCTTTTTGTAGTGTGTTTTCTGTGTGTGATTGGATACCTTTCTCTCAAGAGAGGCGATCCTATATATAGGAGAAGATCATGTCCCTCACTTTTCCTTTTTTTTAGGGTTTTCCTTTTCTTAAGGCTTTTCCTTTTTTGTAAGCTTTTCCTTTTTAAGGCTTTTCCTTTTTTCTAAGGTTTTTCCTTTTCTTAAGGCTTTGCCTTTTTTTTGTAGGCTTTTCCTTTTTTTAAGGCTTTTCCTTTTTTTAAGGTTTTTCCTTTTTTCTAAGGTTTTTCCTTTTCTTAAGGCTTTGCCTTTTTTGTAGGCTTTTCCTTTTTTTAAGGCTTTTCCTTTTTTTAAGGTTTTTCCTTTTTACATTCACAAGGCTTTTTTACTTAGCCCAAATGTCTCATTTCAATTCACACATACACATATTTATAAAGCCCTCAAGCTCTTATAAATTTTTGTTCCAACAATACTTTGACCGAGTCCTTGGAAGAGCAAATAGATAGAACCATTGAAGAGAAGTTTCAAGGTTCTGGTCTGAAATTTTCTTGTTGAATCAATCTTTGATACTTCTGTTATGTTTTCGTTTTGCTTTTATTATATTTTCTTCAATCTTTGTGAGTTTTGTTTTTTGTTGTCTATGTTTTTAATTATTTTTGTTCTTGTATGAATAAAATGAAGCAATATTACTTACTTTTTTATACATAATTGCACAGATCGTCACTTATTTCAATTTTCCTTTTAAAATTTTTATTTTTTGTTTTTTATCGTGTAAATGACAAAAATATCATTCACTATGTATACCCGTGTACCGTTCATATGCTTATACGCCATATTGTACAAAGGTGAAATTGTTATAAATAGTAAAATAACTGTTATTTTCCTAAATAAGTTCAAAAAATGCTAAAAAAATTTAAAAACTTAAAATAAGTGACTTTACATGCAAAAATCCAATTAATAAAATATATTATAACCGGTTAAATCCGCATTTTCATGTCAGAGAGCCCATGATGTGCCCATATACTAACCACTTAGCGTGTCTATAAGCATAGCTCACTTGCGCGATGGAGCTATCATATGTTTTAGAGAGAATTCATCAACCTAACCTTATACATAGGGTTTATTACTAGATTAACTTTTAAGAATGGAGGTCTTACTATATTAACCTTAAAATTTTGGTCAATATCTCTTATATCCATATGTTCTATTATATTACGAAAATGCTATTATGTATTTATTTTGATTTTTCTAATGAAAAAAAAAACTGATTAATAAAATAAAAAAAATAGAAAAAAGAAAACATAAAATCTGGTGTACATTTTTCTCTCTCATCTTCTTTCTCACTTCTCTCTAAACCTAGATTTAGTTTTTATTAGCCACCTTTGTTGATTCTGGCGGTGGTACCTTTGTAGGTGGTCTCCGGTGGTGGTGAGTCGGCGGTATTTCAACGGTGGTGCCTTTGTTGATTATGGCGGTGGTGCAGCGGTGGAGTAGCTCCGAGAAAGCGAGATGCGGCGAAGGCGAGTAGATTTTTGGCGAAGCAGTCTTCGAATGACTCGTCGCCCGAGGCGCAAGACAAAGGATACTGATCTAAGGTTCGACGGCGGTTCGATGGAGGTGGCGCTGTTGGTCTCTGTTAACCTAGTTTTCTTTCTTGTTTTCGGTTTGGATTTTCCGGTGAGGAATGTTAAATTTTGCATTTCTTTGGTGGTAGATTTTGTAAGAGATATATGGTTTGGTGAGTTTGGTAGATTTATTTATATATGACGATAGTTTGTATATATATAACAGTACTCTGTATGTATATGACGGTAGATTTGTTTGTATATGACGGTAGTTTGTATATATATGACGGTACTTTGTATATATATGACGGTAGATTTGTTTATATATCACAGTAGATTTGTTTTTATATGACAGTAGTTTGTATATATATGACTTTAGACTTGTTTGTTAGATTTTGTTAACCTAATGGTAGACATATTGTTAACGATTTTTTCTTTTCTCTGACAGGTTATGGATTTCGCGACGGCAGACATGTCTCCGGTGAGATTTCCGGCTTCTTTTTAGTGTCTTCTCGACTGATTTATGGCCTTCGCGATGGTAGACATGTCTCCGGCGAGATTTTCGGCATCGTTTCGGCGTGTTCTTCTACAAATTGTAGATTTGGATTTGGTAGATTTATTTTTGAAATGATGGTAGATTTATTATTATTTTGATGGTAGATCTATATTTGAATTTGTATACAAATGATAATTGGATTTTAGAGGATGGTATTGTTTTCAAATTATAATTGTTGCAAAACGCTGAGTCATGTGTCAAACATTTCAACTTTTCTACCATGTTTGCTATCATTCACTTTCTTTACTTTCACTTTGCTAACCAAAGTAAGTGAGATTTTAACCAAAAAACATGACTCAACCAATAATATAGACGAAAAATACATATCTATTCTATAAACCAATACTGAAAACAAACGAGTACAAACCCAAAAAATTACAAAGCTTATATGCCATATTTCCATAAACATCCTTCATAAAAGCATTACTACAATTTTTGATGTGTCATCTGACATTGTAATGTTCAAAATTTAATGTAATTTGAGTTAAATGTACCAGAATAAACACAAATAAAAACCAAAAGACCCTAAGTTAAAAGATAGTTATTACACAAAAGAAAACCAAAAGGACATAAAGTGAATGTTTAAGAGAACCAATAGGACATAAGTTCAAGATTAATCTTAACCTAGAAAAAGAGGAGGATAACCAAATAAATCTACCATCAAACATAAAAAATTCTTATACTTAACATATTTGGGTGCTTGGTTTTTTTGTAAATCTGAGTTTTAGTGTAGGGAAAAAATGTAATTTTTCAAAAAAATACCAACTGAAGGTTATCTGAGTAAATATCAAAAAAATTATTAAATCTACCGCCACTAACAATAAATCTACCAAATAATTTTAAATCTATCGTTCTTAATATTAAATCTACCACCATTACAAAGGGAAGTCACTGAGATGTTAGACGTTTTTATATCTACCACCATTACAAACAAATCTACCAATTTTTAAAAAATCTACAGTTGCCAATACAAATCTACCGTCAAATAAATAAATCTACCGTCAGGAAAAAATAATTCACACTGATTAACTCTACCACCAAAAGAAATAAGTCTACCGTTTTGTAAAATTAATCTACCACCATTGTCAATAAATCTACCAAAAAATTCAAACATTTATCGTTAGTTTACCAACTCATAAACAAATCTACCATCAAAGACGTACAATATATCTAACAAAAATAAATATATCTACCGCATCATTAAAATTAGGCCTGCGAATTCGGTTATTTGGGGTAATTCGGTTTGGTTAGTTCAGTTTTTCGGTTAGTTTGGTTTTTAAAAATCATGCCGAAAATAACCGAATAAAATATCGGTTTGGTTTGGTTCGGTTATCGGGTAGTTCGGTTATTTTTTTTATAACCAAAATGTTGGGAAATTCATATAGTTTCGGTTATATTTTTGGTTATTTTCTGTTATTTTCGGGTATTTTCGGTTATTTTCGAAACAAAATCAAAAAAAACTTTGCAAATTTTTTTAAAAAAATTCGGTTAACCAAACCGAACCGAGAACCGAAATTAATTTTAATCATTGCCAAAAATAACCGAAAGATAACCGAACCATAACCGAATTTACAAAACTTCGGTTCGGTTATCATTTCGGTTAATAATCCCAACCCGTGTTAAAATAAGTCTACCAAGATTTAACAAATTTATCATCTATCAAACAAATCTACGACCCAAAATTTTAATTGACCAAAATCAAACAAGTCTACTATCAAAGAATGATAGATTTGTGTTTTTCTGTGCGCTGATTTTTCTGTAAATAAAACTAACGTTTGCCTATGTAGCAAATGAATGTAATGACAATTTTATAATTATGTTTTTTTTATATAAAGATGGAAATAATATTTTTGGTATGAAGGTTAGTCTAGTAATACTAAAAAAAAAATTAGGTTTCCCTATTTTTTATTTTTATTTTATTTGAAAATAACTAACAAAGTACAAATCGGAATTGGCTTCTTAAGAATGGTATTTAACAAAAATTCGATCATAGTTTTCTTTTGATAAAAAAAAAAGCTGCGGATGTCAAAAAGAATCTCGCTTTCTTTTGAAGACAAGTCTTTTAAAGATAAGATTGTTGAATCCAAAAACAGGACATAGTGGATTGGTTATGTGTGGCTGAGGACGTACAAACCCTAACACTTGTCTTGTCTATAAACATATCTAAACATGTGACACATTTTATCAAAACAAAACAAAACATGTGACACCGAATTTTATCGAAACAAAACAAAACATGTGACACCGAATTGTCCAAAGCACCACATATCTATATATAAACTATTTTATCTTCTCATTTTTATACACTATCCTCTCTCTGTACACAGAAAAAATATCACAATAATGGATGCTTCTCAAGAACTTCACCTTCCAAACTACATGAAAGACGACAAGGTTAGCCAAGAAACCAAGAACTTGATCTCTTCTCTTCCTTCAGACAAAGATTTCATGGGTTACAGTCTCTACAACTACAAAGGTTGTTGGTACTATCCCAACACACTCCAAGGCGTTCTTGATGTCCAAAAACATTTCCGGCCACGAAACACCGATATAACCCTTGCTTCTTTGCCCAAAGGTGGTACCACTTGGCTCAAATCCCTAGTTTTCGCCGTTGTCCATAGAGAAAAATACCGCGAAAATCCCCAAATCCATCCTTTGCTCTCACATAACCCTCATGACCTTGTTCCATTTCTTGAGCTTGAATTATACGCTAGTAACCAAACTCCGGATCTCACAAAGTTTCCTTCTCCTACAATCTTTTCTACACACATGCACTTAAACGCATTGCGTGAAGCCACCACAAAGTCTTCCTCACCTTGCAAAATCGTGTATGTGTGTAGAGGTCTCAAAGATACGTTCGTCTCCGGTTGGCATTATAGAAACATGTTGCATCGCACCAAGATAGATGAAGCCACTTTTGAGCTAATGTTTGATGCATATTGTAGAGGAGTTCTCTTATATGGACCCTATTGGGAACATGTGCTGAGCTATTGGAAAGGGAGCTTAGAAGATAAGGAAAATGTTCTTTTTATGAGGTACGAGGAGATAATGGAGGATCCTCGTGTTCAAGTCAAGAGACTCGCCGAGTTCTTGAATTGTCCATTCACCGAGGAAGAGGAAAAATGTGGATCGGTGGAGGAGATCTTAAAGCTGTGTAGTTTGCGTAATCTGAGTAACTTGGATGTTAATAAGAAGGGGACAACGAGATTTGGTGTAGATTCTAATGTATTCTTCAGGAAAGGTGAAGTTGGTGATTGGAAGAATCATCTCACTCCTCATATGGCGGAAACCTTTGACGAGATCGTTGAATGTAGACTACGAGGTTCCGGTTTGATATATTAATAAGATTGTGTTATGTTTTTTTTTTTTCTTTCCCAACCATCTATACTGTTAAAAGGTTTTGTGTCTAAATTGGAAAAAAAATCCAAATCTAGATAAAGCTATAAACAGATATATTTGGTATAATATTAATAAAAAGTGTAATATTAATAAAAATGCATTTTATTTTATATTTTAATTTAATTCTGAAAATTTAGATATTAATTTAAATTATTTTGGATTTCTTTAAATATGGTTTAGATTATTTATTTATTGTATCTTTATAAAAATAATAATCGGGTATATTAAATTAGATTTAATTTAAATAATATTTTCATAATAACGCAGGTAATAAATGAATATGTTATTTTGTATTTTTTTATCATAATCAATCAGTCAAAAATTTTAAATAGTTAAAATTAGTAAATAATTATATTGTAGAGTAATATGATGGGACGAGTTATGATTATGTTTTTATAATTGCGTTCCTTTTACGAGTTAGTTTGTCAAAACATGAAAGATAGTGAACTGATTCAAAACAGATTAAAAAGACTGATTAGCTCATTTTAACACTCATAAATATATAAATTGGTTATGTAGTAATATAAATTGGTTATGTAGTAATCTAAATTTACATAATAAAAAAAATTACAATTATTAATACATCTATATATAATTAACTAACTCATATTCATATTCTACTAATATATACCATGTGATAATATTTTATGTTTAAAAAATTGACCGTCTAAGCGCTAGACTACGACAGACCTTGGCGATTTATGGGTAATCGGTTCAATAAATCGGGTGTCCGATTAATCTTCGTCTAGGTCGATTAATCCCTGTCTAGACAGCTGTCTAGCCCAGTTTTTTTTTAATTTAAAATAATTTAGTTGGTTCTTAAATTTAATAAGTCCAACTTATGTTCATATTTTAATGAAAATCATAATGTATTGGACCTAATATTTGTTTTCATGTGTTTTATCTAATTTTGAGCATAATATTATATTAAAAATATAAATTATAATGGATTAATATGTTAAAAAGACATTAAAAATGTCAAAAACTAATCACGATTAATCCCAAAAAATTTCGTTAGACGTTAGGCCCAACTCAACTGACTAGCGCCTAGCGAATTTTTGAACATTGGTAACATCATACAACTTTTATAACAATTTACTTTTTGTTAGATAAAAAAATAGCTATTATTTAAGATTACAAAAATCACATAATCATGAACTTTTTCATTAAAATTTAAGTCAAACTATGTTTGTTAGTGTTTGGTATAGATAATGTTTTTTATTCAATATAAGTTTCACAAAAAACAATGTATAAAAAATTATTATCCCACACAGCGCATATTGGAATATGAATCTAATTTCGTATTGCACGGGTTATAAATATGGTATAAACACCAAAACACATAGTGCACAACAAACCAACAAAATATTATATTCTCAATAAAAACCTAAAAATCATAAATTCAACATATTTGAATCAATAACACTTAAATTATATCTTATTTTTCATTCCCATTTTGTATATTTCAAAATTTAATCTACAAAAAATTTTGCCCATTTTATATATTTCAAAATTTACCTAAAAAAACTTTTAACTGATTAAAATCTAGTACATTAAATTAAAATAAAATCCCGAGCTAGTTGCTCAGACAGGAGGATAGAGTTTAGAAATCAAGAAACTCTAACAGGAAATAAGGTTGTGTTATGTTATGTTCTTGGCTTTGAAATTTCATGTGTTTTCTTTGATGCATTCGGTTTCGTTCAAACGGTTTTTAGGAGGTGTTATTGGAATGATGTTTGTTTTCTCCTCAGTATTATATACATTAAAAACTGGTTATAAACCTTAACAAATCCAAAGAATCGAAACTAAATAAAATCAAACTAATTACATTGTAAAACTATCCAAAACTTAAATTTGTATCTACGCGTATTGGAAAAAAGAGACAAAAAAACTCATCTATTATCCTAATAAAAGTTTCTCACTAAGCATCGTCCCATTAAGACTTATAATATTAAAAATTCAGTATTACCCTTATATAATAAAAAAATAAATAATTTTGTAAAAAAATAAACATTGTTACATTATTAAAAAACAAGTATAAAGAGAGTTAAATAATAATAATAAAAAATATATACTAATATCAGAATATCTACTGATATTCCCCTTCAGCTCTTCCTCAGAGAAGACGCCTCCATGTGTCAACACCTTCAGGATCTCCGATTAATCGGTGCTTACATTCGAAACCAAATCGATTTCATTTGTATCGATAATGCTTTCTCTAGACTAGGGATTTGAAGGATCCATCATGTTTATTGGATCATGGAAGAAGCTGGAAGAATATGGAGTTCTCACTGAATCTCTCCGGTCAAGAAGTAACTCATGGGGTCTGTCCAGATGGCGCAGTCGTTGCATATGCTTGGAAAAGACACCTTGCTGGCCAAGCTGGTGCATCTGCTGTATATAGAACCAGGTATGACATTGTTCCTAATGAGTTTGAACATAATTACGGTTTTAGGTCCGAGAGACCGAGACTACGAACTAAATTTGGCTGTTAGTTCCTCCTGGTGGATTGTGGTTTCTGTTTTCCATCATCTCATGCATTCTCCATTTTCTCTTCTGTTGTGAATGATGTTTTCCTTCTGGTTTGGTTAAAACTTTGACGCATAATGTGTCGATATGACTTTTAATAAAGTGTAGGTTAGCTCTCTTCTGGTAAGGCATTTTACAAGGACTCATCGCTCTCTGGATAACATGAAAGATTTATTTGTTTTGGATCCATGGAAGCACCTTTCTCTAATGCAGCTATGGATATCCAGTTTTGAATCCCTGTTTAGCAAACCTTGCAGGTAGTAAGCCAGTCTTTGTAATTCTTCTGCAATGTTCTAGAACTCGTGTTTTCCATTGACTAAACTTTTCACCTATCTTTTGATGCAGTAAATGTGGATGCTATTGACCATGGATCAAAGGTCTGCTTTAATCCTACCTCCTCTACACCACGCTTACCAAGAATTGCCTCTTGTGGTCAAAACTGGTGAAGTTTGTGAAGCTTACCATGCCGGTTGCTCTCCAGATGATTCCTAGTGATTAGGTTGAGAATTAAATTCAAAAAACATTTCGTATGGATCAATTTGAAGGTCAGAGAATGAACTTTTTAAGAACATTTTGTATGGATCTATAATATCTGCTTACCTCCTTGACACCTCTTGTTTGTGTCCCATGTTGAGGTTAGATGTGAATTCACATAAAATCTGCTTTCCTCCTTGACATATAAGCGACTTATAAGCTATAATGGCAACTGATGATACATGTGATTATTGTGTTGTTTCTAGAAATTTGTACTATGTTCACGAGATGACTGAACAAAGTCTTTTATTACTTTGTTCACATTCCTCTGTTGCAATAATATCAATGTGAGAAGAAGACAGTGGGCCTCCAATCCATAAATTGAAAAGATGTTAAATGCAGCACCCATATTGCAAATGGATCAAGAAAATCATCAACAGCTAAGTTAATTTCGCAAGATCAATAAAGCTTACTACAGCTTCTTTTTCATAGAGATTTTACATGTGAAACCGAAGAAGAAACCGTTTAGAAATATATAAAAACGTGAAAATAATATTTTCTTAGGTTTTACATTTTTGGTAATTAACCTAGATATATCCTAGATTTTTTTTGATATTCTTAACTACTTTGGCAGAATACAAATTCTACAGTCCGTAGAACAATGAAAGAATTGTGAAATTTATATTATACTGATTATAGAATATAGAGAAAGAGGTAGAATATGTATTCTAACACTATGTAGAACATATAGCAAATGATAGAATATATATTTAATGTTTGGTAGAACATAGAGCAAATGGTAGAATATATATATTCTAGGTTTGGTAGAATATAGGGCAAATGGTAGAATATATATTCAAGGTTTGGTAGACATAGAGAAAATGGTAGAATGTACATTCTAGATTTGGTAGATTATAGAAGAAATAGCAGAACATATAATCTACTAAAATCGTGGATCTAAAATACATATTATGGATGATTTAATTTTTTTAAAAAAATTATGGGTAGTTTAGTCAAAAAGTGACAAAAATGAAAAAAAGTTTTATTGGGACAATATATAAGTTTTTTTGTCCCTTTTTTTCAATTTCCCCTAAATTTAATCTATAAATAATCCATTTTAAGATTATTGGCTAACCATAAAAGAAACATGCGACCGGAATGTACGCACTTCTGTTCCCTTCTATCTCTAATATCTAAACAGCATTCTCTATTTTCTAATTCTTCTTTTCTTTTGATACATTTACATTTTTTTTCTTATTATGCTTTTATATTAATTCGATATAGGAAGGTAAGATACGAGGAGTAACGTGAGACCGGCATGACCTCTATGCGACTATGCATGTACACTACAAGAAAACAGGGGTATTTCCGACGGCCAAATCTGTCGGAAATCCGTCGGAATAGGCTTTTTCCGACGGATTTCCGAAGGATTTAAGCTGTCGGTTACAGTTCGTCGGAAATATGGTATCCGTCGGAATCCGTCGGAAATTTCCGACGGATTGTTGCCGTCGGAAAGCCGTCAGACATTTCCGACGGATTTCCGACCGCGTCCGTTCCGACGGAATTTCCGACGGATGATTATCGAATGAATTTGTCGGAAGTCCGTCGTAAATCCGTCGGAAGATATTTCTGACGGATTTCCGACGGTAACTATTTTCGACGGAGTTACGACGGATAATTTGATCGGAAGTTGTCTCGGAAGTCCGTCGGTTCTTCGTCGGAAATAGGTTCCGAAGGATTTACGACGGTAACTATAACGCCCCGACCATCCATACCTGTGGGCCCCATGTCTTCTCTCGGCCCGTGGGCCCCATGCCTTCTCTCGGCCCGTGGGCCCCATGCCTTATCTCGGCCCGTGGGCCCCACCCTTGTCCGACGGCCGGTGCGTTAATCCGTGAGACTTGTAATACTTGTTTACTGACCCTGCAATCACCACGTGATCTTTCCCCGTGTTTTGTCCTCACTCACACGATACCGCGAATAACTTCCCGGAATGTCACCCATCCTTAAACTACTCCAGCTCAAGCACGCTTAACTCTGGAGTTCTTTCGGGCAAGTGATCGGAAAAGCTAAGTGCACTTTGGTGTCATAGGTAGTCAAATCAATTCTTATAAGCCTCTCCGCATATACAAGAAATCGGGATGTTACAGGAACTTATTCCGACGGTTTTCCGACGGAATTGGTATTTTGAATTTATTTAATTATTTATTTTTTGGAAATTTATATATTAAAATTATAGAAATTTGAAATATAAATTAAAAATAGAAATAATAAATATATAAATTCATTACACAAAATTAAAAAAAAAGTCATTACACATTAAAATAAATTGTTCAAAAAAAAGCATTAAAAGCAAATATTTAGACGGTTGGAGAATCTCCGTCGTCGGGATTATTATCCCGAAACATATGCGGGAAGCATTTTTCCATCATCTTCTCCAAGCAGGAGAGCTTCTTGGTGGTAGTCTGTTGCTCCGTCCGTAGCTCTTCAACATGCTGGTCACGGTCTTTCACCGTTTGGGTGAGCCTCTCGATTTCTACCCGGTACTCCGAAGGATAACGAGGAAACGAGGAAGAAGATTCCTGGGTCGGAAGGGTGCCTAACCCAGCGAATCGACCTTTCACTTGCCGGGTTTGCTGCGAATAATTAAAACCGATAATAAATAAATAACGAAAAAAAAAAAAACGAAATGAAATTAAAACTTACCTCAAGTACAATCTGGTTTATCTCTTCCCGGGACAAAGAGTTCGAGGACGACGATCCTTCGATACTGAGCTGCGATGATAGTTCACGGTCCAGCTTCGTCTTCTTGCTCTTCTCGACAACATCCCGCATCCCCAAGTCCTGTATCTGACCGGTTTTCTTGTTGGTGTGTCTATTCTCGATGAGTTGAAGATAATCGGGTTCGGAACCAGATGCTCTCGCCTGCGAAAATTTGTTAAGTTAAATAAATATAAAAAACAGAATTAACAATAAAAAATTTAAATTAAACTTACCATTTCCATCGCTTCCCGTTCGATGGTCTTTGCGCCCGCGTTGTGGATGTAGACCCCTTTCCCGCCTCGTTGGCTATTTCGGTTCTTCGACTGTTGGTCGGAGGTCTTTTTCGTCGCAGGCCTACTCCAGTACTCACAGAAGCCTTTCCAGATGTCGTCGTCAAGGTCCTTCGGCTTGTCTTTGTTATGCTTCCACTTCTGTTTCCACTCGTACATGTGCTTCGAGTACGAGTTTGCGGCATACTTGTCGAATGTGTCAATGACTTTGCGCGTATGATGAGAGTCCCACGTGAACTCTTGCTACAATTTTTTTAAAAAATTTGTTACATATCAAAAAGAAAAATTGACAAAATGAAATTCAAAATAAATAATATATCAATAAAGAACGTACCGCGAAAGTCCGGTGCCACACGTCTTTCTCCTCGGCAGGCATGTCCGAATACTTCTCGTACGGTTTGTCCAACATGTTGTGGAGCATCCGTAATATCGCCTTGGTGATCTGAGTCGACAGCTTAAACCTGAAAACATTATGAAAAGATATAAATATGTTAAGTTTAAAAATCTAAATAAATTGAAATAATGTACCAAAAATTTCTTACCAAGTGCCGTCCTCAAACTTCGGGTCGAGTCGAATGCAATGGCCCCGGTTAGGCTGCCGGACTAGCTCCTCGATCTCAATGTGGCTCCGAGCAGCGGATTGCTGGGAATCAGGGATGTGAGTTCCCGAGCTCGTTGGTCCCGGAGGAGGCGTACACCGAGAACTCCGAGAACGGCGTCCTTGGTTGCCGCCTCCCAACTGAAGAACATCGTCGTGATCCCTGCGGAAAACGGTAAAATTGTTAGTAAATTAACAATAAATTCAAAAGTTACAAAATTTTTTAAATTTCCGGAAACAAATTTAGGAAAAATTCAAATTTTCCGAAAAATTCAAAGTTTACTAAAATTTCAAATATTTCAAAAAATTTCAAAATTTGCTAAAATATTTTAAAATCAGTTTTAATATATAAAAATATTTAGAAAACGTTTTATTACTATAAAAATATTTAAAACGATTTTATTTCTAAAAATATTTGAAAAAGGTTTTTATTATTAAAAAATATTTTAACATCAACTTAAATATATAGAAATATATTAAAAACGTTTTTATTAGTTATAAAATATTATAAAAGATTTTAATATATACACATATTATAAAAACGTTTTTCAAATTAAAAAAATATTTTAACAATTTTTTAAATATATAGAAATATTTTAAAAACATTTTTATTAGTTATAAAATATTATAAAGGATTTTAATATATACACATATTATAAATACGTTTTTCAAATTTAAAAAATATTTTAAGATCAACTTAAATATTATAAAGGATTTTAATATATACACATATTATAAAAACGTTTTTATTACAAAAAAAAATTTTATAAACAATTTTAATATATACAAATATTATGAAAACGTTTTTATTACTTAACAAATATATTAAAAACGTTTTTAATTTATAAAAATATTGTCTAAACGTTTTTATTACTTAAACAATATTGTAAACACGATTTTAATATATACAAATATTTTTAAACAATATCTAGATCTAACAATTCTAAATCAATAATCTAAACACATAAACCATAACACTAATATTATTCTAAATAACAAATTCTATTATAACCACTTAACAATTCACATAAATAAAATTCTAACAACCTAACTAATATATTCCCTAAAACTAAAATGATATAAAACAAAATTAAAGGAATTGATTAAACTTACATGGTTTTGTTGGAGAAGAATTGAGGAATTGAAGAAGAGGAGTTGATGAATTGAAGATAAAAACTGAAATTGTGAAGAAGAAGAAGAAGATAAGAGGGAGAAGAAGAGATTTTCGATAAGGGAAATTTTGAGAGAAGAGGAAGAAGAAGCGACGGAAGAGAGAGAGGAAGAAGAGAGAAATAAGGAAAAAAACTTACGTTTCGTCGATATAATTCGATGGCCGTCGGAAATCCGTCGGATTTCGAAAAATAATTTCATTTACGCGGTTGATATTCCCGCGGTCTCGAAAATATCTAAATCCGTCGGAAATCCGTCGGAAATTTCCGACGGATTTCCGACGGATTGGAGAAGATAAGGACTCAGTCAACATGCACGTGACTAATTTTTCGTATCCGTCGGAAATCCGTCGGAAATTTCCGACGGATTTCCGACGGATAAGGTATATTCCTTGCATGTTTGTCGATTGGTCAGTCAACAAACACGTGTCTATTTTTCATATCCGTCGGAAATTTCCGACGGATTTCCGACGGATTTAGGGTATATTTGGGGTTTAGGGTTTAGGGTTTCTTTATATGATTTAGGGACATGTTATTTACATGTTTCATTCAATAAATATATTAAGTTCATCAATATTAAAGGGTTTGCATTAGTTTAAAAATTATACAACATCAAAACATATCGTTTCACATAAATCAACTATATCTTATACTATAACTTATACAAACACTTCCATCAAAAATTTTAAAATCTATATAACACATTTTCTTGATGTATATACAAGGTTAACCTATTTTATATACATCATACAAGTGTTTGTAAACTTTTGCCACAAAAAAAAACCTATACCCTATACCCTAAACAAGATTTTTAAATATCCGTCGGAAATCCGTCGGTAATTTCCGACGGATTTCCGACGGATTGAGTTGAATCTGGGTTATATCCGAGGGATCGATTTTTTAGCCGATGCAACTGAATCCGTCGGAAATCCGTCGGAAATTACCGACGGATTTCCGACGGTTTGAGTTGAATCCGTCGGAAATCCGTCGGAAATTTCCGACGGCTTTCCGACGGATTCAGTTGCATCGGCTAAAAAATCGATCCCTCGGATATAACCCAGGTTTTATCCGAGGCAGCTTAATCCGTCGGAAATCCGTCGGAAATTTCCGACGGCTTTCCGACGGATATTTAAAAATCTTGTTTAGGGTATAGAGTATAGGTTTTTTTTGTGGCAAAAGTTTACAAACACTTGTATATTACACATTACAATTCTAGTTCAAATATATTACAATTACAATTCTAGTTTTATAATTAAAACTACTGTCAATCCGATGATGAGTAATCTGATTCTCCTGAATCGGAAGGTTCCCCAAATTCGTCAAATTCTTCTTCTGAATCCTCAAATACTCGATCGTCTGACTGTATGGTGAAATCAACGACAAGGTCGACCTCAAGGGAATGCTCGATTGAACCCAAACCTACGGAGCTTTGTTGGAGGGGTTCATGATCAGACATCCCATGAACTCGACCTCTCGGGTTTATCGATGTGACTGTAACCCACGGGTCTTGCTTGTTTGTCACCCGCGGATAGGGAATGTAGCATACCTACACCATGTACAAATTTAACCACGGGAATGCAACAAAACTTAATTAAAAATTAACGTAAAAGAAATACAAACCTGGTCTGCTTGTGATGCAAGTACAAATGGCTCGTATCTCTGGAGTTTTCTTCTGCTATGTAATGATGTAACACCAAATTGGTCGTGTCGCACACCGCTTCCTACTAATGGGTCGTTCCAGTCGCATAAAAATGCAACACATCTTAGACCGAGCATTCCTGGGTACTGAACATCGAAAATCTCACGTACGACACCATAGTATACAACATCACCTGACTGAGTTGATACACCGTAATCTGATGTTGTCGCACTCCTATCATCCCGAAGAATCTTAAAAGCGTACCCCCGTGTGCTATACATCACATGTGACTGCACGGTTGCTAGTGGAAATCTCACAATTTCTTCTAACCACGTGGGAAATGTTTGTCCGTTAGCCTTCTCTGTCGTCACCTGCACAATTAAAATAAAAATACTTCAAATAATTAAATCTTTCATTACATATGATGATTGCTAAAAACAAGGCAATTAAAAGACTTACATAATCTCTTAACCAACGTCCGAACTCTTCCTGTTTGAGCTCGATTAGCTCGTCCTCTGTTTTGTCAGGAAATGCAAAACGTTGATAAGCCATATACATCTTGTGAGATTGAAACAATTATCACGTTAGTACATATATATATATAATCAAAAACCCAATACGTAATTAATAATTATGTTCAATATATAATACCTCTCATATTCATCAACTCCGTCGCAGTTTGTGAGAATATACATATGCAAATGCTCTCGCTCTTGTGGTGAAAGTCTCCTCTTCTCGCCTTTTCCACTAAGTCGTCCAATCTGTAAAAATATATGAGGTACATCGACCGGATAGAAAGGTAGGACGCCTCCGTCATCATGTCGAGCTGCTCTACGACTCTTTGTTTTGACTTGTGATGGAAAGTAGGACTCGGCAAAATGTGAGGTTTCTTCATTGATGGTCTGTGCGACGATAGAACCCTCCACTCAACTCAAATTTTTCACCTTCTTCTTTAGATGTAACATATACCGTTCGAAAGGATACATCCAACGGTACTGAACCGGGCCCCCAAGCTCTGCTTCTCGAGGGAGATGAATTGTTAAATGTTCCATAACATCAAAGAATGAAGGAGGAAATATCTTCTCCAAATTGCAAAGGATTACAGGTATATTAGCCCCAAGATTGCGGATACCGTCTGATGTAAGAGAGCGAGAACATATATCTCGGAAAAAGGCACCAATCCCTGCAATATATGGATAACAAATGAATAATTAAATAATGAAGTATATATTGTATAAAGTAGTAAATAAATAATTTCATGATTGTACCTGCAATTGCTTCGTGGACATTACGTGGTAGAAGACATGCAAAGGCAAATGGAAGGAGGCGCTGCATCACCACATGACAATCATGACTCTTCATCCCAGTAAACTTCCCTTCTCCATGATCAACGCAGTTCCGAAGGTTAGATGCGTATCCGTCCGGGAATCTAACACTTTCGGTAATCCAGTCAAAAAACTCGGCCTTTGAAGGTTCATCGAAACGAAAAGCCGGGACCGGAGGCTTCCCGTTCCCTGTCACATGTAGTGCTCTACGAGAACAAATGTCTGGCAATTCCAATCTAGACTTCATATTGTCCTTCGTCTTCCCTTTGACATTGAGAACGGTGTTCATAATGTTGTCGAAAAAATTCTTCTCAATGTGCATGACATCCAGATTATGCCTCAAAAGATGGTTCTTCCAATAAGGCAAATCCCAGAAAATGCTCCTCTTGTGCCAATTATGAACGTTGCCACAACCATCAACAGGATGATGTCCGTTACCACCACAATCAACGGTCCTCTCTGCACCAAAATCTCTAAACTGAGTCAACAAATACTCACCATCTAACTCAGGAGGAGGACCGTCAAATACTTTCCGGTTCTTCCTAAACAATGTGGTGCTCCGACGATAAGGATGATCGCTAGGTAGGTATCGCCTATGACAATCAAACCAAGACGTTTTCCGTCCGTGCTTCAATTGGAACGCATCAGTGTTATCTTGACAGTACGGGCACGATAACCTTCCGTGCGTTGTCCATCCTGATAACATGCCATATGCTGGAAAATCGCTAATAGTCCACAAAAGTACCGACCGCATGATAAAATTTTGGTGACAAGAAACATCAAACGCTTCAATACCTTGGTCCCATAACATTCGCAGCTCATAAATCAATGGTTGCAAAAACACATCAAGTGATCTCTTCGGATGCTCTGGTCCAGGAACGAGAATGCTAAGGAACAAGAACTCCCTTCGCATGCACAAAGATGGCGGCAAATTGTAAGGTGTTACAATTACTGGCCACAAAGAATATTTTCTGCCGTGCTTCCCAAAAGGGCTGAAACCATCGGTACATAATCCAAGGTATACGTTCCTTGCCTCAAACGCAAAGCTGGGATAAATGGATTGAAAATGTTTCCATGCTCCTGCATCTGACGGATGGGCGATTTGTCCATCTGTTGTATGCTCTGCATGCCATCTCATTGCTCCTGATGTGCGCTCTGACTGATATAACCTCTTCAATCTCTCTATTAACGGTAAATACCACATCCGTTTATATGGCACTGGCACTCTTCCACCTGTTTCCTTATACCGAGGTTTGCGACAAAAACGACATGTCGTACGATCTGCGTCCTCTCTCCAGTAGAGCATACAGTTGTCTATGCATACATCTATCATCTGATACGGCAATCCTAGACCTTGAACAAGTTTCTGTATCTCATAGTATGATGCCGGTGCAAGATTATCTTCTGGCAAAATTTCTTTCACAAAATCAGCGATTGCATCCACGCACTCCTCACTCAAATTGAAATCCGTCTTTATACCCATCATCCTTGTTGCAGTTGATAAAGGGGAATATTCACCTCTACACCCATCATATAACGGATGTTTAGCAGCGTCTAACATATCAAAGAATCTCTGAGCTTCTAAATTAGGTTCTTCTCCCCTATCTCCATACTCAGCAACCGATGGTATATTTTCACGATATGCATCGTTCACCATCTGAACATGACCTACCGTACTTTGTTCTTCCATTGCGGGTTCTTCTAAGCTAGTGTTATCCCCAATATAATGTTCACTAGTACTAGCATAATTATCCACCATTGTATCATTTTCTCCATGATAATACCAAATCTTGTAACCCGACATAAACCCATGACAATACAAGTGTGACCATACTTCATCTATCACGATAAATCTACGATTCCCACAATTGGTACAAGGGCAATAGATTTTACCGGTTTTTTTTGCTTTCTTCTGCATACCCGCAAATGCCATGAATTCCTGTAGACCTTTTTTGAATTCCTCCGTAACTAGGCCCGTGTCCGGAATTTGATGAGGCTTGTCCATCCATGATCGAAAATAATTATAAGGATTTGAAGAAGACATTTTCGTAAGGAATTAGATAACAGAGATTTTTTTTGGTTGTGCTTATAAATGAAGCGTGGAAACGTTTTTATAAGGAAAATTTTGTCCATTTTCCGACGGATTTCCGACGGATATAAAGTAGATATTATCGATGTCGGCAACCATGTCGGCATCTGTCGGCATCTGTCGGATATCCGTCGGAAATCCATCGGCAATCCGTCGGAAATCCGTCGGAAGTTTCCGACGGATGAACGTCGTCGGAAATCCGTCGGCAGTATGTCGGCAACATCAGAATGCGTCAAAAAGTCGTCGAAAATCTGTCGAAAAGTGTCCGACGGATTATTGTCGTCGGAAATCCGTCGGAATTTCCGACGGATTTCCGACGGGTTAATATGTCCGACGGAATTCCGACGGATTTCCGACGGATTTCCGACGGAATTCCGACGGAAATCCGTCGGAATTCCGTCGGAAATCCGTCGGAATTCCGTCAATCGGAAATCCGTCGGAAAGTCGTCGGAAATTTCTGACGGAATTATTGCCGTCGGAATTTCCGTCGGATTTCCACCTGTTTTCTTGTAGTGGTATCTTTTTCCACTCTCTACCAAACATTAGACCTTCCAAGTTCCATAAGATATTTTTACGGAAGTTAAAACAAATAAATCAAAACTCACAAGCTCAATGTTATATAATCTTAGTTCGAGTTCTTAAATATTCTGTTTAAAAGGATTGTGATTTTTAAAAGGACCGTGGGTTTTGCTCGACGAGGAGATGTGTGCATTGGACTCGGAATCTGAGCGTAGGGTGCATGATGCGCTTGATCGAATTATGATGAATCGCAATCACGTATGCATTCTCAATTGTCGTGGTTCAATATATTCACCATAACTCTATCAAGCACATCTTGCACGACAAGCTCAGATTCTGTGTCGAATTAAAAAGGAAATAAATTGGATGTTATTGCTTTTAATTGGTTAGAAACTAATCCACGTCAGCCTAGCTATGAGGTTCCTTATACGTAAAGATTTTTACTTTGTCCCTCTACTAATTTAAACTCCTCCCTTTTGATTATTTTGCTCCCAAAAAACACACTTTTTCTCACATCTTGAAGAGAAAACGCAATAGATTCTCATGGCGATTTCTTTCTCCGGAGCTGTGCTTAGTGGGTTGGGTTCTTCGTTCTTGATCAGCGGAAGCAAGAGATGCGGCGTTGGCTGTGGAGCTTTGAGAGTTGGCCGGAATAATATGATCATTGCACCTCACCGTAAGAAGTCGTGGGTCATGGCCACCGTGAAAGGTGATGGCAACTCAAAGCTCGATCCAAAATGGCTCAATGATGCCTCGTAAGTCTATTTGTTTGGAGATATACATTTTAAATTTTCTTCTTTTTTTTTGAGTTTCGAGCATGGTCGAATTTGTTATCTATAATATAAATACCCCTTTTGTTCATTTTGTAATAATTTTGTAAAATTTTCACACACAAATAAAATGAAAGAGAGAAAGCTTCCAAGTACGTGATGGAGAATGGAAGCGAAGTGGGACACGTGTCTGCACAGGAAGGACAAGAGGTTTTAGATCAGATACTGAGAGCAAAAGACTATTTTGTTGAGAAAGCTGGTGAAGCGATGGACACGGTGGCTGAAAATGCTCACAGAGCTTCGGATTTTGTGACAGAGATTGCCAAAGAGGCGGAGGAAGAAGCTGTTTCAATGACGGAGAAAGCCAAAGATTTCGTAGTTGAAAAAGCCGGTGAAGCTAAAGATTTCATCGTCGAAAAAGTCGGTGAAGCCAAAGTTTTGGCGACGGATATGAGCAAGAAAACAGCTAAGTACGTTGGAGATAAAGCAGCGGAGGCAAAAGAAGCAATATTGCCTCCAGAAAATGAAGTATAGATTGTGGTAATTACCAGCTCTCATATATATATTTGGAGCCCTAAAACAAATACAAGATATTTTTTTGTCAACACACATACAAGATATTGAAGCAATATACTGTATTAAGGAAAAAAAATTATTATGTGAGAATTAATTGATACATTGACTTAATGAAACTGTTTTTTTTTTTTTTTTTAACTTCTAATTATCATTAGTACGAAGAAACAAAATTAAAATGTAATACATCAGATATAGCAATAGGAACTAATGAATCAAAGACAAAGCATATGTTATTTGGTATCTCTAATTTTGATAAGATGTCTGCAGCTTCGTTAATCTGTCTTGGGGTCCAAATAAATTTGATTTCTTCAAATCGATCTCTCCAATCCCAAATCTCTTTTATCCAGTTGTGCATTCCGAAGTTTATGGTGATACCATTGATCATGTTTATCAAAATCTTACAATCTCCTTCAAAGATTATTTTACGGTAGTCTCTTGTCCAACTGTTTTGCATAGCCATTAGTAAAGCCTGAGTCTCACACTGTAGAGCATTATTCGCAGCCGTATGTTGCGTTTGTCCCACACCTAAATACACACCTTTTTCATCTCGATATAGCCAACCTGCTTTAGAGATTCTCCTTGACTTGACATACGAACCATCGAAGTTACATTTTATCCAACCTGGTATTGGTCTTTCCCATAAATTGGGATATTCTGGTATCATTGAACTACCTTTCTCGCTGTGATCTTGAATTCGTTGTTTCAGGATATCTTGAGTATCCAACCATTCTTTTGCGTCCTCTCTAGCCAAACGTATAGATTGTCTCCATGAAATTGATCTTCTTTGATGCAGTAGTATGTTGCGACTTTTTCAGATACGCTAGAGGATCCAAACCGGCAAATGATGAATATTTTGAGGCATATTCGCAGGTTGTGTGAGTAGGATTTCGATCTTTGATTCCAAATTCTGAGTTGGGTCAAAAATAGTCAGGCTCGGAAATCCCGAAGCTCTCCATATTGACTGGACATAGTCACATTCAAAGAAAAGATAGAATGTAGTTTCATCGTTGAGTAAACATCTTTGACAGGTTGCATTACTGGTTACATGCCTTCTTCTCAGACTGTCTCCGATTGGTAAGGCTTGTAAAATCATTTTCCATAAAAAATGTTTCAACTTTGGAGTCGTGTTCAATTTCCAGATCTTGGATTTTAAAAGTGGATTTCCGGGAGGCGGGATTGTAGGTGTGATGACTTCTTTAGAGTCGTGCGCAGCTAGCCAATAAGAAGATTTAACTGTATATAGCCCTGATTTATTGTAATGCCAACCCAAAAAATCTTGAGCATTACGAGATCCAATCCTCATTGACAAGATTATCTCTGCATCTTCTTCGACTATTAGGCTTCTGATTTTTTCCTCTTTCCAACTTCTATTATCGGAGATCAGTTCTTTGACTAAACAGTGTTCTACATCCCTTGGAAGTGGCTTCGGGGGACGAGGTGGATTAGTAGGCAACCAAAGATTTATCCACGTACTCACGTTAGAACCATTTCCAATGTTGAATCGTAAACCTTTTAGTAGCAAGTCTCTACCCTGAAGTAAAGATTTCCATATATATGAACTTTTCTTTCCTTCTCCTGATATCAAAACGTTCTTCTCTGCAAAATAACGTCCTTTTAAAACCTTTGCCATCAAACAATTTGGTGAATGCAATATTCTCCAAACTTGTTTTCCTAATAAGGCTAAATTGAAACATTCAAAATATCTGAATCCAAGGCCTCTTTTCTTTTTTGGTATACTTAACCGATTCCAAACAAACCAATGCATTCCTCTAGTGTCATTCTCTTTTCCCCACCAAAATCGAGCACTTAATGAAACTGTTATAATCAATGGTTATTGGTTAATCATTCAAGTGAAATTATTTAATTCTAATATATATACGAAACTATGACATTCACAGTTATTTCAATTTTGATCAAATGGATCAAACTATATAATCTAGTTTGATCCATTTGAAGTGTTATTTTTATTTTTTTTACAAGTATAACTTTTGTAATTTTTTTTACAAGTATAACTTTTGTAAATAACATTATGTCAGTCACTTTAATTTTGTAAAGTATTACTTTCGACGTACGTGTGTAACGTGTCTATAATGCGTTTAGAAATAAAGTCAACAACGGGAGAAAACTTCGATAAATAATTGAGTAGACGTTAATTTCGGTCGAGCCATACAAATTACAAACACCAAAATTTCAAAGAGAAAGTGGCTGCTTTTTATTAAGCTCATTTTATATATTTTGTTTTATTTTATTTGTTACCTTTTAGTATTAAGTTATGAAGAAAAGATCATCGACATATTTTTTTGACTTTTTCAGTAACAAAAATAAACTTTGTGCTCATACATCCTATTCCTACCCAATTTGTTAACTAAAAAGGTTGGGTCCGTTTGCGCGATTTTTGGAGAATGAATTTTAAAAGATACTACTATTACAGCGGTTTTTTTCTTTTGACATATAATATGTTTTCCACGAATGTTAAAAAAATAAATACCAAATATTTCATTTTAGTTTGAAAGTTTTACACAAGATGTTACTTATTTTATGTTTCATTAATTTGTTGTCATTTTTTTAAAGTGATAATAAAATTTATCACTTTTCAACTGTTTATGACAAATTTACCTCATGTACAGTACAACATTTATGTTCATGTATAGTACATATAAGTTCGTGTACAGTACACGATGTAGACTCATGGATATAATCGTTATTTAACACAAAAAATGATAAATTTTTTTATATATTTTTAAAAAATGATAAAAAAAACTAATAAAACTTAAAATAAGTAATATGTTGCGCAAATATCTCTTTTAGCTTTTACGTAATTACTAAAATCCATTCTCCATAGTCCATATATATGTGTCTATGTTTTGTGGACACAAAACAGATGTGAATCGTTGTAAGTAAAAAAAGAAAAACTGAAGATGCAGCTTTTGAAGCAGTCGCTGTACCAGGAAGTTGTACCAGTTGAAGTAGCTCAGGAAATGATACAGGCGAGCAGTTGTGTGACTAATAACGAGGAGCATAAGTTATGGGCTTGGATTGGGCTTATGGATTAGACCCATAAGTGAATACATTGAAGATGCACTGGGCTGATGTATCTCCTGTACCAGTTGAGAAGTAGTACAGGAAGTGATACAGGCGAGCAGTTCAAGGCATTGGACGACTTGGAACAAGGGAGATGACTTGGACCGAGCTTGTGAAGCTACGTGGATGCACCAGGAAGTTGTAGCTGAGCTGGAAGAGCATCTTGGAGAGGATTCCTTACTGTATTGGAGATAAGGAACATTTCCTAAATCTTAGCCTAAAAAATAGGAATGTGACTTATTGTTAGAGATTGGTTGAAATCTTTAGTTGAGCGTGATAGGCTTGTATTGGCCGTGATCTATTGTGTATAAATAGAGGGGCGTGGCCTTTGTATGAGGCTAACACATTGAGAGCAATATTTTAGCAAAGGGTTTTGGGGTTTCTTGTAAGAAAGCTAAAGCTAGGGCTAAAGGGTTTGTCTATGGGGTTCTTGGATCATGTATAGATCCTTGAACGTGTGAGGCTAGCTAGACAAGTCAAGGTGTGTCTTGAGCTTGTTGTAGATCTTTTTAGGTTAAACTTGTAAGTGCACTTAAAAGATTGGCTAGTAAAATATCCTTGTAAGGAAAACCCTGTGTTAGATCCTGTTACAGTTCCTGTCTCAGCAGCTCTTGCGCTTACAATTGGTATCAGAGCGGACACATGTGTGTAATACAAACAGGCGTGGTCCTGCGGAGAAGATGTAGAGCTGTGAGGTTTTGAGGAATTATTCAAAGGTGAAATCGGATTCAAAAGATTTAGAAGAGCTGAGCAACTTTGTTGCTTTTGTGGGAATTACCGAGTTTGAGGAAGGAGAAGAGCTTTCTGGATCTGAGTCAGAGGAAGAACAAGATGATGATCTTATTGAGAGTTATAAGGAAGTTCGAAAGACTCTGATCAAAATCGGAAAGGAGAACTCAGACTTGAAGAAGAAAAATTTGCGGCTTGATACACTTGTTGGGTCACTACAGAAAGATCTGGAAGCAGCTCAGAAACTGGGTCAAGAGAGTGTGAAACTAATCAATGAGAATTTGATCCTGGCAAACAAAGCAAAGGAACTGAGTCAGCTGCTGAAGACAGAAAAAGACATCTCCACCAATCTCCAAGCAGAACTTAATCATCAACATAAGAAGATACACATGTTTGCTGGTACAAAGCAACTTGATAAGATTCTAAGCTATGGACGAACAGTGGATGTGAAACGAGGCCTAAGATATACTGGAATGGAAAGGCCTGAGACTGCGAAAATCAACTTTGTGTCTGCAGGTTTTCAACAACAAGCAGAAACTAAGTCTGTAAGTAGTACAGCACAAAAGGGTGGATGTTACTTCTGTGGAAAGTATGGCCACATCAGGGCATACTGTTACAAGTTCTGGGATAGAGTGAAGAGGCTCAGGAATCAAGGCAGGTTCACATGGAATGGTTTTCGGAAGCAGATATGGGTGAGGAAGTCTGATCTGCTACAGAAAACCAAGAAGTCTGATCTGCTACAGGAAACCAGAAAGTCTAATCTGCAACAGACAAACACGAAGTCTGACCTGCAACATGCAAACATGAAGTACGATCTGCAACAGACAAGAAGTACATCAAGTGGTACTACAGGACATGGATTTCAGACATCCACAAGAAAAACACCAAGGGGTACTTCAAGACTTGGTTTCGGGTGCAATATGGTCATTGTAGAAGATGAACATGATGACAGTAGCTGCTCACGATACATAACAGGTACACAAAGCAACCTGCAAAATATCAAGAAGCTCAAAAGAGGGTACAAGTGCTACAATGCAAAGGATGATATCAATCTGTGGCACCAGCGACTTGGTCACATGAATATAAGGACTCTAACTACTCTTGTTGATGAAGAAATAGTACGAGGTGTGCCTCAGATCAAGGAAGAAAACAAGATGGTGTGTGATCCGTGCTGCAAAGGAAAGCAGGTAAAATTTCAACATAAGAATGTGCCAAATGTGCAAACAAAAGCAGTGTTGGATCTGGTTCACATGGATTTGATGACAATGCAAGTTGACAGCCTAGCCGGCAAGAGGTGTGTGCTCGTTCTGGTGGATGACTACTCCAGAGTCACTTGGGTCAGATTTATTCGTGAAAAAACTGAGATAGCCGATAGCTTCAGAATATGGGCACTTCATATGATCAATGAAAAAGGAGCTATCAAGAGGATTCACAGCGGACGATGTGATGAATTTCAAAGTGAGTCTATGAAGATGTTTTGTGAAAGTCATGGAATCGCACATCATCTTTCGGATTCAAGAACACCACAACATGATGGGGTTGTAGAGAGGAAGATTAGAACTCTTCTAGAGATGGCTAGAGCAATGATACATGGCAACAATGTACCTGTGAAGTTCTGGGCAGAAGCATTAAACACATCGTACTACATCATTAACAGGGTTTATGTCAGGAAAGGGACCACTAAGACTCCATATGAGCTGTGGAAAGGGAAGACGCCTAACCTGAGCTACTTTCATGTATTTGGATGCAAATGCTACATCTTGAATGACACGGATCATCAAGGAAAGTTCGATGGAAGGAGTGATGAAGGGATGTTTCTGGGCTACTCAGGAAGTAGTACAGCCTTCAGAGTGTACAACACTCAAACTGATGTGGTCATGGAGACGGTTCATGTGGTGTTCGATGAGTATTATCTTCCGAAGTGGAATGGATTTAGTATAGAAAGTGACTCAGAAGATGAACCAAAGACGTGTACTATTTCAGAAGACCAGTATGGTTCTGTCTCAGAACAGGGAGTAATACAGCAGACTTCAGAACAGTCTGATTCAGAACATGAGGTGATACAGCAATTTCATTGGAATCACTCACTATCTGATGTGATCGGGGATGTGACCGAAGGGAGAAAAACCCGTGGAGTTCAAATTAACTTCAAAGAGATGCTTCAATTGAAATCGAAATAGCCGTGTCGAGCTAAGTATGCATATTGCTTCAAGTGCATGTGTTTTTAACTTATGTGTGCTCACAAGCAGGGGGAGATAATAATTGTTGGGGAGTAACCAAATCAGAGATTCTGGGGTAGTCAAGGAGATCGTTGTTACTCAGATGCTTGAGAGACACACAAAGCTAAAAAGGGGGAGATTGAAGATGCAGCTTTTGAAGCAGTCGATGTACCAAGAAGTTGTACCAGTTGAAGTAGCTCAGGAAATGATACAGGCGAGCAGTTGTGTGACTAATAACGAGGAGCATAAGTTATGGGCTTGGATTGGGCTTATGGATTAGACCCATAAGTGAATATATTGAAGATGCACTGGGCTGATGCATCTCCTGTACCAGTTGAGAAGTAGTACATGAAGTGATACAGGCGAGCAGTTCAAGGCATTGGACGACTTGGAACAAGGGAGATGACTTGGACCGAGCTTGTGAAGCTACGTGGATGCACCAGGAAGTTGTAGCTGAGCTGGAAGAGCATCTTGGAGAGGATTCCTTACTATATTGGAGATAAGGAACATTTCCTAAATCTTAGCCTAAAAAATAGAAATGTGACTTATTGTTAGAGATTGGTTGAAATCTTTAGTTGAGCGTGATAGGCTTGTATTGGCCGTGATCTATTGTGTATAAATATAGGGGTGTGGCCTTTGTATGAGGCTAACACATTGAGAGCAATATTTTAGCAAAGGGTTTTGGGGTTTCTTGTAAGAAAGCTAAAGCTAGGGCTAAAGGGTTTGTCTATGTGGTTCTTGGATCATGTATAGATCCTTGAACGTGTGAGGCTAGCTAGACAAGTCAAGGTGTATCTTGAGCTTGTTGTAGATCGTTTTAGGTGAAACTTGTAAGTGCATTTAAAAGATTGGTTAGTAAAATATCATTGTAAGGAAAACCCTGTGTTAGATGCTGTTACAGTTTCTGTATCAGCAACTCTTGCGGTTATAAAAACAACAGATGTGATTATGTGAATCTTTAAAAATCGATTTCTTTAGTCACTTTCACGTAATCCCTAACCCAATTTTGGTTGGAACATTGGACCACGGCTTGCGTAAATTAAATGTTTCATAAAATAATCGAATTCTGATTTTCCTTGATAATTCTTATAAAGTTATATATCACATCAAAACTAAATAAATTTTTCTTTCTAAAAAAAACTATATAATTTTTTGGTAATCCTAAAAACGACCATAGAATTGACATTTAGATATCAATTAATAATTTTGATTTACATCTTAAAAATTGTTTGGTCAAATTTGGTCGACACCAATAATCGATTATTGAAGTGTATTGTTACTGTTTTAGTGCTCGGCGGCTTTAAAAGTTGTTGAGATTTGATGCTTATCTGAAAAATGGGTGGAAATAGAAACAAAAACTCAAAAAATAATGACGTAAACAAAAAACTCAAAAAGAAATGGTGGGCCAATTACGAAATTTCTTAATATGTTTTTTTTTTTTTTGTAACTGAAATTTCTTAATTATGTTGCTTCATTAGTTAGTCCAATACTCCAAAAAGTTCTTCTATCTATTCAGAAAATTGATAAATACCTTAGTTACTTGCGTCCACCATCGATATTGATATTATCATGCAATACATATGGTTAACAAAGATAATCAAATGTGTATCTTTATTAAGTGGACATATATACTAAAAATACATGATATACATATACACCCCAATGCATGGATTTTGTTTGTGTATATCGATGTGGGGGTTAAAATTCCGATACAGTTAATTGGATCTACTAAATCTATGGTAAAAATGTCCACTGCAGTCAAAAAAGTCAAGCAAGATCAAATGAGTAACGATGTGATAAACCGAGCTGAAAGGCTCATCGGAATAAACATCTATGGTTAAAGGGGATTAAATGCAAAATCGTTAGTCAACCCCGTTGAGACTAAAGATTCGTTCAAACCAGTGAGTTAAACCGCCTAAACGTAACGGTCGGAGCCTTAGACTTAAATACCATTCAAGGCGAATCAGACGGAGGAGACGGAGACGTTAAACACGATCTCGGAGTATAAAACAAGGACGAGGGTAAGGAGAAAGGGACCATATTCCAACTCTCTACACCAGTCTCAATTACCATTTAGTCTTAAACTCAACATTTGTCTTTTCTTTATTCTTGTTCTTGTAAATCTTTTCTAATAATCGAAATACTAATCTAATTTACTTTCCAAAAACTTTATCTAAAACGTTTTTGAATTATGTATATTTTCATCGAGCAAACAAATTTTCTATTTATTGTTCGATAATTTCTCACTTCTTCTTTTTTAAAAAATAAGCCAAATACCCCTTTATTTTCATTATTTACTTTGATTGTTTTATTTCCGACTACAAGAATCGGTATAACTTGTTTATATTACATTGTACGTTTAATCAGAATGGTGGACCAAAACGTACAGTCATTCTTAAGATTTGTCAACCATGTACAGAAACATGCAACCGGCATGCCCCCTCAAATTTATGCACTTCTCTTCATTACACCATTCTTTATTTTCTTCTTTCTTTCCTCTATTGTCATTTTTACTTCTTTTTATTTTTTGTTTAGTATGTTTTTATACTCAGTTAGAAGATATGAGAAGACTAATTAACATGCGACCGGCATGAGCCCTCTTTCTACGTATTGTTTCCCTTTCTCCTCTCTCCCAAACATTCGACCTTCTAAAAACACATTATCTTTCCCACTTCTTACTATTCTATTAAAATAAAATTTCATTATAATTTAAAATAAAATATTCAAACTTACTTGTTCTTTTTATAAACTTAGTTCAAGTTCTTAAAGTTTCTCTTTATAACGATTCTCACTTTGTCCCTCTAATAAATTAAACGCATCCCTTTAGTTTGATTCTATTATATATTGCTCCCAAAACACACACTATTTACACATCTTAGAGATATGTCGATCTCCGGAGCTGTGCTTAGTGGGATGGGTGTAAGCGCAAGAGCTGCTGAGACAGGAACTGTAACAGGATCTAACACATGGTTTTCCTTACAAGGATATTTTACTAGCCAATCTTTTAAGTTCACCTAAAACGATCTATGACAAGCTCAAGACACACCTTGACTTGTCTAACTAGCCTAACACGTTCAAGGATCTATACACGATCCAAGAACCCCATAGAAAAACCCTGTAGCACCTTAGCTTTGATCTCTTACAAGACAACCAAAAACCCTTTTGCTAAAATATTGCTCTCAATGTGTTGGCCTCATACAAAGGTCACGCCCCTCTATTTATACACAATAGATCACGGCCAATACAAGCCTACCACGTTCAACTAAAAATCTCAACCAATCTCTAGCAATAAGTCACATTCCTATTTTTTAGGCTAAGATTTAGGAAATGTTCCTTATCTCCAATATACTAAGGAATCCTCTCCAAGATACTCTTCCAGCTCAGCTACAACTTCCTGGTGTATCCACGTGGCTTCACAAGCTCGATCCAAGTCATCTCCCTTGTTCCAAGTCGTTCAATGCCTTGAGCTGCTCGCCTGTATCACTTCCTGTACTACTTCTCAACTGGTACAGGAGATGCCTCAGCCCAGTGCATCTTCAATATATTCACTTATGGGTCTAATCCATAAGCCCAATCCAAGCCCATAACTTCTGCTCCTCGTCATTAGTCACACATCTGCTTGCATGTATCATTTCCTGAGCTACTTCAGCGACTGCTTCAGAAGCTGCATCTTCAATCTCCCCCTTTTTAGCTTTGTGTGTCTCTCAAGCACCTGAGTAACAACGATCTCCTTGACTCCCCCAGAATCTCTGATTTGGTTACTCCCCCACAATTCTTATCTCCCCCTGCTTGTGAGCACACATAAGTTAAAAAAGGGGAGATTGAAGATGCAGCTTCTGAAGCAGTCGCTGAAGTAGCTCAGGAAATGATACATGCAAGCAGATGTGTGACTAATGACGAGGAGCAGAAGTTATGGGCTTGGATTGGGCTTATGGATTAGACCCATAAGTGAATATATTGAAGATGCACTGGGCTGAGGCATCTCCTGTACCAGTTGAGAAGTAGTACAGGAAGTGATACAGGCGAGCAGCTCAAGGCATTGAACGACTTGGAACAAGGGAGATGACTTGGATCGAGCTTGTGAAGCCACGTGGATACACCAGGAAGTTGTAGCTGAGCTGGAAGAGTATCTTGGAGAGGATTCCTTAGTATATTGGAGATAAGGAACATTTCCTAAATCTTAGCCTAAAAAATAGGAATGTGACTTATTGCTAGAGATTGGTTGAGATTTTTAGTTGAACGTGTTCTACATCCTCTGATGTATCCAACTGCAATCTTCTTGATCGCCACACTGTATTTCCATCATGTGTCGATCACTGAGTATCACTCGCATTAAACATTGCCTTTGCATCTGCTCTACTAGCACCTGCATCAAGTACCTGCATCAAGTACTGCATCAGCAACTGTGTCAGTTCTTTCCAATGTCTCTGTCTGAACTGTCACACCATGTATAACGACTCTGTCAGCATATGTAACACGTCGTGATCCCACAGCTAACGCTTTAGCTCCACGTCATCAGTTGCTCCGTACTTCTTCCTTGTATCACTTCGTGTGCTACGTCTCACTGATACATGAACTGCTTCTGTAACATGTGATGTTCCTACAGCTGTATCATGTTCTGTTCTGACAGCTTCTCAAGTCAGTCAGCACAACACTTTCAATCTCTCCCTTGATGACTGAGTTGTAGAGCTCAAGCACACAACCAATACTACATCGCCTGATGTATCAAATCTTACACTCCTTTATAGTTGTGTTACACCCTGTTCCACCACTTCCTAAACTCAGTCAAACACCACACTTACAATCTCTCCTTTGTTTACTGAGTTGTAGAAAGCTTTTCCATATACACACAACTTGATGCTCTTCAAACTCTCCCTCAATCTTATACCATCAGTTTGTGTTATTTCTCTGAAACGCCCACTTTGACTTGCCGAGATCAGTCAACACTTAGTCATGCTTCTTGTCACACATTCTCATGAATCATCTGATGTATCAACACTTAGCTCATAAGATCTAACATCATCTCTCTCTTTTTATCTTAGTTTGATACTCAAGCTAATTATGCATCACAAGAGTAATCCAGGTATTCAAATTCACACAATCTTACTCTCCCTGAAACCAAGATGTGCATTACAAGTATGATTACTCTCATGTATCTCATCAAGACTCCATATTGAAAGTGTTGTGCTGACTGACTTGAGAAGCTGTCAGAACAGAACATGATACAGCTGTAGGAACATCACATGTTACAGAAGCAGTTCATGTATCAGTGAGACGTAGCACACGAAGTGATACAAGGAAGCAGTACGGAGCAACTGATGACGTGGAGCTAAAGCGTTAGCTGTGGGATCACGACGTGTTACATATGCTGACAGAGTCGTTATACATGGTGTGACAGTTCAGACAGAGACATTGGAAAGAACTGACACAGTTGCTGATGCAGTACTTGATGCAGGTACTTGATGCAGGTGCTAGTAGAGCAGATGCAAAGGCAATGTTTAATGCGAGTGATACTCAGTGATCGACACATGATGGAAATACAGTGTGGCGATCAAGAAGATTGCAGTTGGATACATCAGAGGATGTAGAACATGGTACATCAGAGGATGTATCTGGCGTTGTATCAGGAGGCAAGGACTTGGCGTGGCGCAGAAACTGACGTGGAAAGTGAGTTGCTAAGCTGGACGAAAACGCTGGAATGTATATCTGGCGTTGATGCAGTTGATGCAGTTGCTGTACCAGTTTAAGAAGTAGTACATGAACTAATACAGGGGTTTATTGAAAAGGCCCAGAAGCCCAAAATGATGAAGAAATCGTGTGGGCTCTTAGGGTTTCGACCCTAGCCATATAAATACCAAGAGACGGCCAGAGAAACTAGCGCGCGTCTAGGGTTTATCGACAGAGGCACACATGTGTGTGACGTCGCCCCATCATACAGGATTTATAGATCCGTTGGTGATGGTTGCTGGAGTACAAGCACATCTGTGAGATGGTGCTTGTATCGGTAGTAGCCGAGCGGTAGACTTTGTAGAGATACCGTGTCCACAGTTCGTCCATCTAGAAAAGAATGATAGACATCGTAGTGCTGTATATCATAGCAATTGTAATTGCAATCTTGTTCTAGTGGATTTGTTCTGGACTAGGTCCCGGGGATGTAGGGAAACCGAACCTCGTTAAAAAACTCTATGTGTTATTTACTTTATGCTCATACGTATACTCAAACACATAGATCTAGCCACAAATGCGCTTTCAATTGGTATCAGAGCGGGTTCTCGACAGAGATCTGTTCTCGCTTCGGGTATGATTCTGGATATGTGGCTAGTGTGTGAGAAAGAAAAGGGAGACATGTTAATTATTTCGCCGAGGATTACAGATATTCTCACGTTTCGTTGGGGAATGAGGTTTCGTTTTGGTCGCAGGAAAGAGACAAAACAAAAGGTAGGGTTGTCTAATATGGGCTTTACTATATAATTGGGCCTGGTTCTTCTTTTTAGCCCAACTTCTCAACTTTGTCTGTGAAGTGGAAGATTCTGGATCGTGGAAGAGAAACAAAAGATCTCCAAGGTTTCTTCATCCCTGCTTAATAAAAAAAAAAGGAATATTCATGGTGAGAGCCGAGAGATGAAGCACAAGGAAGAGTTAGAGCTCGATTTGAAGATCATTGGTAAAGCTCAATAGAAGGAAGAGCTTAATTGCGAAAAATGCAGAGATAATGGTTTTGATGGGATAAACACAGCTGGAGGAGCATTCTCAGTGGTTTGGTTTTCCAAAATTGATAGGTGGAGACGGTCGAGCTAATCTGAAGCCATCATTGGTGATCAAGAAGAAGATCTTCAATTTCACGGAAGATTAATTTCTCATATTGGCTCGGAGACTAAGAGAAGAAGAAGAGAACGGTGAAGGAAACTACGAATGTCTTTGATGTACTCAAGTTAACAGAGAAATATCACTGGAAATTGCAGAGTTTCATGTCGTGTGTGCATTGGGTGTGTTCTTATGCCAATGTCGAAAAGATAGAGACGGATTCAAGTCACCGCCGTGGGTTGCAGAGTATTGATCAGAATTATAAGGTTCATCTTTTTACTTCTATGGTTTTCACAATCGAGAGATGAAGGAGAAATTATGAAAATCAGAGAGAGGGGGAGAGAAATATTATATATATGGTGTGTGACGGTGACAGTGGCCAGATGTGGTTTGATGTCGTTCTTGTTGCTAATGGAATGGAAGACATCGTGTCTTTTCCCATTGGAAGAAAGAAACGTGAAGTTGTGGGCTTGTGGTGAAAATTGGGCTTTGATTGACAATTTGCTTTGGGCCTATTAAAGTTCAAGCCCATCACAGCTCAAGTTCGAGTGTTTAATGTTCTTGCTCTTGCATCAGAATTCGTGTGTGTGTGATGAATCAAGGGGAAGAGGGCTAAGCTCATAGCCGATGTAATCGAGACTAATGATGGAGTAGTACATCAGGTTGAGAAATCTGCTTCTGAGGTGATGTTCAAATATAAAGTAGTGATGAGTTCTCTCATTGAAAAGAAAAGATTCAGAGATGTAGAAGAAGACAAAAGAGATCAACTAGGCTCAGTTCCAGAAGAACTTAGTGCGGATTCAGTCTTCATTAATCTCAAGTTAACTCCTATTGGTCTGTAAAAGTAGATAAGTGATCTGGTTTGAGCTCGTGAAGAAGGGCTTTCAATTTTCGAGTTCAGTGTGATACAAGGTGAATGGAAATTGCAAACGATTATGGCAAAATGCATTCAGTTGTTTGAGCTTGATTAAAGCATGTAGTCAAGAACAAATGTCTGGAGGATGGATTTGCACGCTCATACGAACACTAGAGCTTTTCAACACGGAGTCATCGTCAACGTAATTCACCGGAGATGCACGGGGTTATCGAAATCATGTCGCGATCTTATTTGTCATCGTGAAAAGAGAAGAAGATGAAGTCTGGATGAAAAGGCGGATCATGAATTTCGTGGGCTTGTTCCTTGGTTATGGGTTTCTTAATTTAATTGGGCTCTTTGTTTCATGTCGGAATGAGCTGGTTAAATCAAGCCTAAGTTGAAGACAGGTTTGAAGAAAGAGAGTTCTGTCGAACCAACTTCAGAGCAATGTTTGGAGTCTCAAAAATGTTCCGATCGGGCTGAAATTTTGTGGGAAGCCTCTTGGCACTGTTGTCTTGATAACCAACGGTGGGATCGTGATTTCAACGGCTGGTCTGAGATTTATTTTTATGTATTTCTGTGACAGGTTTGTACAGAGAAGGTTGTGACCAGTCTGACAAGAAAGTGGTTTTGAATAGTCAAAAATTAGCGTCTTGAGCTGAATTTTTGCACGAACATTCTGGACATATGGAACTATTGTTTGGCCAAAGGAGAGCTCATTTGGAGTCTGGATGAAAGATGGACGTTCTATTGAAGTTAAGACAGTCTTTATAGAGATAACAATGGTCTACATCAGGTTGTGTCTATGTGATTGCTCTTAGAACTGCTATCATATCATAAAGAGTCTGTTCTGTGCGTACGGCAAGCTCAGATCTTGTTCCTATTGGCGACAGCAGAAACTTTTTGATTTTGTTCCTGCTTGTTCTGAGCTACTGTCAAGAAACCTGATGGAGCAGAGACTATATCAACGTCTGTAACATAGTCTTGAACACAAATTAGAGAAGGATCAAGCACTGTAGCAGGAGGAGAAAAATGTAAAGACTCAAATGTGCAATGCTTAGTCCTAGCAACTTGGAAACATGGATGTTTGGTAATATGCTTCGAGGATGTGTCCTTGGTTTTAACTTAGTTGTGCACTCAAGCAGGGGGAGATGGAGTCTTGATGAGATACATGAGAGTAATCATACTTGTAATGCACATCTTGGTTTCAGGGAGAGTAAGATTGTGTGAATTTGAATACCTGGATTACTCTTGTGATGCATAATTAGCTTGAGTATCAAACTAAGATAAAAAGAGAGAGATGATGTTAGATCTTATGAGCTAAGTGTTGATACATCAGATGATTCATGAGAATGTGTGACAAGAAGCATGACTAAGTGTTGACTGATCTCGGCAAGTCAAAGTGGGCGTTTCAGAGAAATAACACAAACTGATGGTATAAGATTGAGGGAGAGTTTGAAGAGCATCAAGTTGTGTGTATATGGAAAAGCTTTCTACAACTCAGTAAACAAAGGAGAGATTGTAAGTGTGGTGTTTGACTGAGTTTAGGAAGTGGTGGAACAGGGTGTAACACAACTATAAAGGAGTGTAAGATTTGATACATCAGGCGATGTAGTATTGGTTGTGTGCTTGAGCTCTACAACTCAGTCATCAAGGGAGAGATTGAAAGTGTTGTGCTGACTGACTTGAGAAGCTGTCAGAACAGAACATGATACAGCTGTAGGAACATCACATGTTACAGAAGCAGTTCATGTATCAGTGAGACGTAGCACACGAAGTGATACAAGGAAGCAGTACGGAGCAACTGATGACGTGGAGCTAAAGCGTTAGCTGTGGGATCACGACGTGTTACATATGCTGACAGAGTCGTTATACATGGTGTGACAGTTCAGACAGAGACATTGGAAAGAACTGACACAGTTGCTGATGCAGTACTTGATGCAGGTACTTGATGCAGGTGCTAGTAGAGCAGATGCAAAGGCAATGTTTAATGCGAGTGATACTCAGTGATCGACACATGATGGAAATACAGTGTGGCGATCAAGAAGATTGCAGTTGGATACATCAGAGGATGTAGAACATGGTACATCAGAGGATGTATCTGGCGTTGTATCAGGAGGCAAGGACTTGGCGTGGCGCAGAAACTGACGTGGAAAGTGAGTTGCTAAGCTGGACGAAAACGCTGGAATGTATATCTGGCGTTGATGCAGTTGATGCAGTTGCTGTACCAGTTTAAGAAGTAGTACATGAACTAATACAGGGGTTTATTGAAAAGGCCCAGAAGCCCAAAATGATGAAGAAATCGTGTGGGCTCTTAGGGTTTCGACCCTAGCCATATAAATACCAAGAGACGGCCAGAGAAACTAGCGCGCGTCTAGGGTTTATCGACAGAGGCACACATGTGTGTGACGTCGCCCCATCATACAGGATTTATAGATCCGTTGGTGATGGTTGCTGGAGTACAAGCACATCTGTGAGATGGTGCTTGTATCGGTAGTAGCCGAGCGGTAGACTTTGTAGAGATACCGTGTCCACAGTTCGTCCATCTAGAAAAGAATGATAGACATCGTAGTGCTGTATATCATAGCAATTGTAATTGCAATCTTGTTCTAGTGGATTTGTTCTGGACTAGGTCCCGGGGATGTAGGGAAACCGAACCTCGTTAAAAAACTCTATGTGTTATTTACTTTATGCTCATACGTATACTCAAACACATAGATCTAGCCACAAATGCGCTTTCAATGGGCTCTTCGTTCTTCATAAACGGAGGCAAGAGAAGCGGCGTAGGCGGAGGAACCATGATAGTTGGCCGGAAGAATGTGATCATTTCACCTCACCGTAAGAAGTCGTGGGTCATGGCCACCGTGAAAGGTGATGATAACTCAAAGAACGACCCCAAATGGCTCGACGATGCCTCGTAAGTCTACTTGTTTGGGATAATAATTGAGATCGGCTCCGACATGAATCAAATTAACTCTCATATAATTTCTTTTTAAAAATTTACTTGATGTTATTTTCTAAAATATTCACTCATTTTGTTCATTGTAATAATATATATAAAAAAGACAGAAAGCCGCCGAGTTCGTGAAGGAAAAGGGAAGTGAAGTGGGACACGTGTCTGCTCAAAAAGGACAAGAAGTTAAAGATCACATGGAGAGAGCAAGAAATTACTTTGTTGAGAAAGCTGGTGAAGCGATGGACACAGTCGCTGAAAATGCTAAGAGAGCTTCGGAGTTTGTGACGGAGAAAGGCAAAGAGACGAAGAAAGAAACTGTTTCAATGACGGAGAAAGCCAAAGACTTCATTGTTGAAAAAGCCAGTGAAGCCAAAGATTCGGCGACGGATATGAGCAAGAAAACGTCCAAGTACGTTGGAGATAAAGCAACAGAGGCAAAAGAAGCGATATTGCCTCCGAAAAATGAAGTATAGATTGTGAAGGTTATGAGAGGCTCTGGTTATATTTGGAACCCTAAACAAATAAATAAATTGAGGCAATAATATAAAAACATAACTTTTATTTTGTGAGAATAAATTGATGCATGTATAGACTTATTGAACTGTTATATTCAGTGGCTAATCATTCAAATGCAATTCCTTAGTTATGATATATCTACAAACAATACCATATATTAAGTTAAAGAAACACGGTGGTCTCAATCCTGCTAAAATGCAATTCCTTAGTTACTAATTAATCACTAACTACACCACCGTAGATTTGGAGACTAAACCGACTATGTTTTAAAGTGCTATTTTAATATTTTATACAAATTTAAAATTTGGAAATAACATTATTATGTGACTTCAATTTTTGTAAAGTGTATGAGATGCATTCTGAAAATATTTCAACAACGTCGAAAAGTACACGTTAATTTCCGATGAGGTATACAAACACCAACAAAATTTATATGATAATAATATGGTTCACTCCGACTTGGCTTAGACTTTTTACCGATATATGGTGTCTACAGATTACAATAGTCACATTAAGAACGAAGTTCAAACCAAAGTTTTTTTTTAGCCTTATTCTTTGGTAAAATTTGGTATATTTAACAAGTTGAACCAATGTTCAATGATATTAAACTTAGAGAAATACCATAAGAAACCACAAAACAAATTTTAGCTCAGAAAATATCACTATACTATTATGTTCTTTTATTCAAAAATATCATAACAAGTTTTAAGTTCTTTAAAAATACCACACAAAAAAGGTTTTGAACGTTTTAGAATCATTAATCTTATGTTCAAAAAAATAAAGGATCATTAATCTTATAAGCAAGAAGAGAATTTATTTGCTTTTTTTTAATACATACAACTATGAGTTAAAATTTAATAGAATTACTGAAGGGTCGATCGGAGTTCATTAATTATACATCAATTGATCTATATCCACTTTAGGCGTTGTTCACAGATTTACATTTGCACAAATCAAGATGGTTTTGATAATGTATGTAGAGATTTATGGAAAAATCCACGAAATTTATTGGAAATTTAGTGTGACATGTGAAACATTTTTCCTTAGATTTTGGTCCTTGTTAACTGCATAAGTGTTCATGTTCTATGTTTTGCCGTAATGGTTGGATTCCACTAAATTCTAAACATCCAAAATCTTTGGAGTGTAATAACACATGATATATTCGGCCATTTCGAGAAAACCCGGGAAAAGAGTTAATAACAAATCAATTATAGTAGTATTAGAAATATCATAATTATGGTAGTAGGGAGAAAAAAAAATCTTGTAACTTGGGATATTTCTTAAGCTTGTGAGTTGTGATTTAATATTTTACTAATATATTTGTCAAATATATGAATATTAATATTTAGATGACCTCATTTTATGTTTTGTTTTCCAAAATTACCACCAAAATCATAAATTTCTAAAGTACGTGGTAGTTTGGGATTTTTTACACATTTGTGATATTTTTAACTAAAGTTTTGTTTTTAATAAAAACTTTTGATGTTGTTTTAAGGTATTTCTCATCTTTACAAAAATTATTATAATTTATTATTGCTCGACAAAACCATATTCTAAAGGAACTTCAATAAATTTTGTTAAACTTTTACCTGAATGAGATAGTTTTTCAAAGTAGAAATTTTTTTTGGGATTTAATTAGGGTTTAGACAAAAATATATATATATTTTTAAGATTAGAGAAGTTTATGTGAGTGATGTTTCTGTATTTATTTCGGTTAAATAAATTCATTGATATCAAAACGAGTTAATAAAAGTGTTACATAAACTTTTGATCAACAAAAAAAAAATCATTACAAAAACTTTGTAAGCAAATAATTATATAAGCATGAATATGTGAGTGATGTTTCTATAATTTGCAAAAATAATAACAAATTCCCTTTCTATACTTAAAAATATTAAATTAATTTTCGAATTACAATATTATTTTTCCACTGTAGTACAAATTAATTTGTTTTCCAATTCTTCGTCATATAACCCAAAAAAAAAAAAAATCGATTTCCACATTTGTTTTCTTTCATTCTCCGGTCTCTTAACCATATGGCTGATTGATTATTTGGCCTCTTAAACTAGGAGACAGGACTCTATCCTTCTTTTTGGCTTAATTAACACTACCAGATTTTAAATTAATATTACTAGTTCGACAACAAAAGATACTAGAATTTAATTGAGTTTTTTTAATTGACAACAAAGGGAGTATCAATTAAAAAAACGGACAACAAACGGAGTATCAACAAACGGATTTTTTTTAATTTAATTGAGCTATTTTAATTTAATTGAGTGCTTTTAATGGATACTTCGTTTTATATTATTTGTCGTTATAGATTGTTTTACGTAGATTAAAAAACAATTCAATTTTTTGTTTTACCCTTCATTAATGTATTATATACTATGATCACACTTATTAATAAACTAAAAAAGTAGCGATAAAACTGAAAATATTTAACTTATAATATAAAATAAAATTTAAGTTTTAAAACGACAAATAATATAAAACGGAATGAGTATTTATCTATGAATTTTCTATATCAGTTGTCATTCAAATTGGATTTATTATTCCATAAATTGGAATGTAATTGGTCAAAACTCATCGATTTGTTTCTAATAAACCCAAAGGAATGTCTGTAATTTACTACCTAATTAAGAGAGATCTCCTAGATATAAATAGTACAATATGGTTTGTAAATTTACTTAACCCAATTAAGAGGAATCTTCTAAACCGGTGTGTGAAAACGAAGGGCGGCTGCTAACATGCGCCAAAGTGTATTTATGAGTAGACTCCTCCTCAAATCCTCATCACAATCACAATCACAATCACAATCACAATTCACAAAATTACATTTTGTGGACTCTTTCTTTGCAGGTTTTGAGGAGAATCGTGTCGGCTGAATCTGTGTCAGACTCAGCATAGTGTGAGTAATATTTTCCCCATTGGATCTCACTCGTTTTTCCCCAATTTTTTTTTAGTTTGTAACTGAATTTTCTTTCTTTCTTTCTTTCTTCTGTATATATAAAAATTAACTTCTTTCTTGTGATTTTTCTCTCTGGCAAATTGCAATTGCAAAGTCTCCTCCTTCTTCCTCCTCCAGATTATACATCAATAGAAAAGGGAGAAATCAATTTCCCCTTTTGATTTATTCTTCATACTGGCGCCAAGATCTTTTACACAATCTCGAAACAATCGAACAAAATGGGTTCGTTACTATTCTCTGTTTTTTTGTTTTTTTTTTCCTCTGATTCGATTGCAATTTGATGATTGATTGATCCAATCATCCAAATATGTCTCTGATGATTAGTTTCCGTAACTGGGTTTTGTTCAATTTTAGGTCTTTTGTGTCTTGCTTCGTTTGTAATCGTTCTAGGTTTAGTCTCTGTTTCTTTTTAAGGGTTTTTCGTTTAGATTTTTTCCCAGTTAGATGTTTCCCTTCGATTATTTGATTGAATCTATTGGGTTTTGGATTTGTGTTGATATCAATTTAATTGGGTTTTTTTTTCCAGATGTTTGCTTGAGCTATTCATATCATATGGATGATGAGATTGCAAAGTTCATCAGAAGAGTAAATCCGCCAAGGTATTGACTAACTTCGAATTGCTGTTTTTTTTTTGTTCTTCCATAGTTTCGATCTATCTTTGAATTAGTCTGAGTTTGATTTGATTATTCTCATTTAGGGTTGTGATTGATAACGAAGTCTGCGAGAATATCACTGTCATTAAGGTACCTTTTAAATATCTCTCTGAGATTGAATTTTCACGGGATTAGGTTTGATTTAGTTGAGAAGAGAAGTAAAAAAAAAACATTTTGATTTGTTTTTAGGTGGATAGTGCCAATAAACATGGGATTCTTCTGGAAGTTGTTCAAGTGTTGACTGATCTTAATCTCACCATTAAGAAAGCTTATATCTCCTCTGATGGTGGCTGGTTCATGGATGTTTTCAATGTTACTGATCAAGATGGGAACAAAGTCACCGATGAAATCGTTCTTGAATATATCCGTAAAGTAAGCAAAAGCGATGAACCACTTGTTTCCTATTCAATTTCCGGTTAGTTTGATGGTATGATTCTTAACTCTTTGTGGTGTGATTATTGCAGTCTCTTGGCCCTGATGAGTCTTCTTGCTTCAGTCCGTCAATGAGATCATCCATTGGGGTTAAACAATCCGCCGACTTCACTGTGATTGAGCTATCAGGAACTGACAGGCCTGGTTTGTTGTCTGAGCTATGCGCTGTTCTTATGGACCTTCAATGCAATGTGGTAAACGCTGAAATCTGGACACATAGAGCAAAAGCAGCAGCGGTTTTACAAGTAACCGACGAAGAGACCTGCTCTGCAGTCACCGATCCAGAGAGGTTATCCAAAATCAGGAAACTTCTTGGTTACGTGCTTACAGGTGGAAGCCGTAGCAGGAGATCCCGTGAACCCAAAACCACGGTTTCTTCTCCTCTCAATGAGACCTGCACAGATCGTAAGCTTCATCAACTGATGTTTGCAGATAGGGATTACGACGAATGGGAGAATAATGTTGATGATGAAGATAAAAGTGGGAGAGTAATTCCATATGTGGATGTCTCCAATTTGCATGATTTGGATTACTCAATTGTGATGATCAAATGTAAAGATAGACCGAAGCTTCTTTTTGATACCGTCTTCACTTTGACGGATATGAAATATGTGGTTTCGCATGCCAGCATCGATGCTGAAGGCCCTGAAGCTTATCAGGTATTACACATTAGGCTTTCTGCAAAATTTTCTTCAACTTAAGCTCGTGACTTGATCCTTAATTCTCGGAGTTTTTCAGGAATACTACATAAGACACACAGATGGATCCCCAGTCAAATCCGAGGCAGAAAGACAGCGAGTGATTAAATGTCTTAAAGCAGCTATTCAAAGAAGAGTCTATGAGGTAAACATTGTTGTGATTTGCTTGAAGAAGAACGATAAGAATGTCGTGTGTTGTGCCTTAACATTTGGTTCTTGTTTCTATATATGTTTTAGGGATTGAAGCTTGAGCTTTGCACTTCAGATAGAGTCGGGTTACTCTCGGATGTGACACGGATTTTCCGCGAAAACAGTCTTACGGTTACAAGAGCTGAAGTGAAAACAAAAGGGGGCAAAGCTCTTAACACATTCTATGTGAGGGATGCTTCTGGTTACCAAGTTGATGCTAAGACCATAGAGTCAATTAGACAAGTCATTGGTCAGACAATACTTCAAGTGAAAGGCGGAAACACAGACCCGAAACCGAGTTCTCAAGAATCTCCAACGGGATTTCTCTTTGGGGTTTTCAAGTCGAGATCTTTCGTCAATTTCGGGTTGATCAGATCTTAAATTGTTGAAGGAAGTGTTCCTCTATTTGTAAATGACACTAGTACATTGTGTGAATAGGTAGAAGAAGCTGCTTTAGGACACTCCTATAGGGTTTTATATATAATAGATTCTTGTGTAGACTTTGGTTTTACATTTGTGGATGTGTGTATATAAAAAATTGGATTTTTCTTGATTTGTTTGTGGCCAAAATCACTTTCGATCCTTTTCCATAATCGCTGGTTTGGTAAATCCCATAAGATTTCCTTTTGACTTGCACTGTTGAAACATCTTTTTCAGAAGGCGATTGATTTTTGTTGATACTGCTCGTAAAATTAGTAAATTAAATAAAATATTCTTTAAGAAAAAAAAAAACAAATAAATATAATGGAGGCTAACTTTAACAAAAAGTCAAAACGAAAATTGGGTATCCTTATTGATTGGTGTGCCACACTTTTGACCATGACAGTTGCCACGTGTCTCTCGTTGTATCCACGACCTTTTTTCTCATGAACTTACTTGAATTGCCAAAAACTTGCACCAACGAGCTTACGTGTTTTTAATATATAAAAAAATTGTTGTGAAATGTATTTGCCTTCACGATCATTTAAATCCAATATTCACACTTTTCTTTTTTCTCTGAAATAATGCAACAACAATGTTCCACTGGCCCCAACAAATCCTAAAAACATCTAATCTATTAAAATAAAGTGTTATTTTGTGACCAAACGAGAAAAAATACATACAAATATATTTTTTTATGGATAATTTTTATTCATTTCCTCGATAATTTCTATTCCTATTGCCAAACAAATATTTTTTTGTTAAATTAAAAAAAATAATTATTAATTATATTTGGTTCAATTAAAGAGTAGTTTAATTAATTAATCTGATTATATATATATATATATATATATATATATATATATATATATATTAATTTTAATTCGTAATTAGAAAAATCAGATTATACAAAAAATTAAATTAAATATTAAAAATGATAAATAAAATTGATTATTAAAAATTACATATTACAAAATAATTTAAATTTTTAATATTATTTTGTTACGAAAATAATATTACTTATTTTGAATTTTTGAATTTAGATTTTGCCAAATATTTTAATAATCATTTTTTTAAATGACACATATTCAAAATTAACAATTTGCATTGAAAGATAATCTTAAATTTTGAATTTAATTTAGATTTTCTGAGATTTCATCAACAATTTACAAACAAAACATTTGGAATTAATAACAAAATATGCTTAGTTCTAAATTTAAATCTTATTAATACACTCGAATTTATAATTGAATATTTTTCAAACTAAAAAAGAAATATATTATTAATTAAATTTGCACAACCATAAATTTGATAACATTCATTTACCAATACCAAAAAAGATAATTCACATAAATAAAATAATGATTATATTTTAAATATAAAATTTTATAATGATTTGTAAGTGTAAATGATATGATATTTATGTTGATTATAGCAAATATTTATGATTATGTTTTATTCGTAAATTAATAACAAAACAATGGGTAAGAATCTAAATGGATAACTTATGTATTAAAAATGCATTTAAAATAAAATATAGAATTGAAAATATATATAACAAAACGGGTCAGAAAATTTATCTAATCTATTAAAACAGTGTGCTATTTTGCGACCAAACAAGAAAAAATGCATATAACTCTATTCTTTTTATGGATAACTTTTATTATTTTCCTGAATAACTAATATTCCTATTGTCAAACAGATATTATGGTTAAATTAAAAAATTAATTATTAATTATATTTAGTTCAATTAAAGAGTAGTTTAATTAATTAATATGATTATATATATATATATATATATATTTTAATTCGTAATTAGAAAATTCAGATTATGCAAAAGAAAAATTAAATATTTAAAATTATAAATAAAATCGATTATTAAAAATTACATATTACAAAATAATTTAAATTTTGGACATTATTTTGTTACGAAAATAATATTACTTATTTTGAATTTTTGAATTTAGATTATGCCAAATATTTTAATAATCATATTTTTTTAAATGATACAGATTCAAAATTAACAATTTGCATTGAAAGATAATCTTAAATTTTGAATTTAATGTAGATTTTTTGAGATTTCATCAACAACTACAAACAAAATATTCAGAATTAATAACAAAATATGCTTACTTATAAATTTAAATCTTATTAATACACTAGAATTTATAATTGAATATTTTTCAAACTGAAAAGGAATATATTATTACTTAAATTTGCACAACCATAAATTCGATAACATTCAGTTACCAATACCAAAAAAATAATTCAAATAAATAAAATAATGATTATATTTTAAATATAAAATATTTATGATGATTTGTTGGTGTAAATTATATGATATTTTTGTTGATTATATAAAATATTTATGATTATGCTTTATTCGCAAATTAATAACAAAACAATGGGTAAAGTCCGAATGGATAATTTATGTATTAAAAATATATTTAAAATAAAATATAGAACTAAAAATATATATAACAAAATGGGTCAGGAAATTTAGGTATGTCATACATGTCATACCAAAAATATATTTTTCATACAAAATAGAATACATAAAAAAAACAAAAAACAAAATTGTCGAACGCCTTCATTGTGGATTAAAATTTTAGAAAACTATATAATATATTTTATACCAAAAATAAAATTGTTAACACATTTCAAACGTTTACATCCACAAATACATTTTGTCGAAAAAATAAAACTAAACATCAGAAAATAAAATTTAAAACTTAACTCTGTTCTAGGGCGAATTAGAAAAAGATTATGTCAACATAATGAACTCCCGTTACTTTTCATATTTAACTCCCGGTTTAAGACGGATTTAAAAAAAAACAAATTATATCTAAACACCAAAATAATTATGTGTCTCATATAACAAAAATTAAATATACAAAAAATATACTTAAACACAAAAAATACACATTATATTATAAAATTTGATAAACAAAAAAAAATCCCGTACAGATGCACGGGTTTAGAATCTATTAAAATATTTAAAAGACTCTGCAGGCTGAGCCAGACATACAGAGAAACTCAGAGAAAAGACAACAAAAAAAAAAAAAAAAAAAGCCAGACAAAAGAAAGAACAACAAAAAAAAAACATAGACTAAACAGAGTAAAAACTAAAAGAGACACAAAGGTTCAATTACATGAGGATACCAATAGTGTGATACATGTATGTCAATCATCAGTATCGTCTAGATTTGATAAATTGTTTAGTGTATTAATAAGATGTAATATTGAATTTTTAATAGTTTTTTTAATATGTGTGAAATATGTCAAAATGACACTCTTTGTAAAAGAGAGAGAGTAGAAAAGAGGAGAGAAATTTTTTTTATTTTTGTTTCATAAAAGATGTCGTTTTATGTTTTCAATGCATATTTTTGAAAAAAAATCAGTTTTACCCTTATTTTTTTAGTGTATCGTCTAGATTTGATAAATACTCACTCCGTTTCACAAAGTGTCATTTTAAAATTTTATTTTTGTTTCATAAAAGATGTCGTTTTATGTTTTCAATGCATAATTTTGAAAAAAAAAATCAGTTTTATCCTTATTGTTTTAGTGTATTAATTAGAGAGATAAAAATTGTTTTGCGTATTAATAAGATGTAATATTGAACTTTTAATAGTTTTTTGATATGTGTGAAATATGTCAAAATCACACTTTTGTAAGAGAAATAGAGTAGAAAGCAGGAGTATAAGTTAGAATTAGTAAATGGCTTAAATGATACAATATGGTAGATCATGTTTTTACTAATCACATTATCGATATATTCCTTCAGTTATTTTGTAAAATTATATAATGATAAAACTAAGAAAATATTTTGACTAAAAGTCATTTTGCAGTTTAAAAAAAAAAAAATTGTTATTTCATTTGATATTTGCCGGAGCACCACCACACTTACTTTTGTTATCATTTGTGTCAGTTGGACGACAAATAAATAATCAGATGACGTTATTCATAGTTTGTTTATGTATGCTTTATGCTTTTTGTATTTCCCTATTCAAAATAAAAGTTTTTTTTACGTGTAAATAAGAAGAATTTTTTTTTTTTGATAAACCAGAGTGATTTTAGGTTTTTTAGGTCCAGACTAATCTCTGGCGGCCCAACTCCGAAATTCACGACAACAATATGCTGATTTAAACGTGGATGAGTGGTCAAGGGGATTCAAAAGTAGGGAACGGCGCACATATCCATACCAACAAATTCGCTGCTACCACTGGCTCACGAGCCCTTGATTGTAAATAAGGAGAATCGTTAAAGCATTTAGTGTTGACCACATAGAAGATAGCTTTACTATCGAGTTGTTCGGACCTTTGTCATAATCAAACACTTGTAAAACTGGTCCGATAGACCGATAAATAATCTGAAAATTTAGCTAACAACATGATTCGTCTACCCTAAATTATATACATGGTGATCAAATATTTTTTCCAAGAATAATTTTAGCCAAAAACAAATTATTTACGATTTCTTCATTGCATAGTATTATTATTACGAGCTAAGAAGTTGCATTTTTAGTTAATTGATTTGTGGAGTTTAAAACCAGTCAATACATTCAAGTGCAAACATATGTTTTAGGTCCCATTAGTGAAATCTTGGTAGATTCTTGAAATCGTGTAGAGATTCTTCTCTCACATCCCATCACATGAAAACATTGGCATACGGCCACATTTTCTTAAAAATTATTAAAGAGGTTTTTATTAAATACAAATATGTTTTTAAACTCTTAATTTTTAATAATATTTGTTACACACACCATACTTATGTATACTGCATTGCCTTTTTAGAAACATTTTCAACAATAAATTTAATTTAAATGAAAAAATAAAAACATACAAAACTTTGTTGTGAATAAAAGAGAGAGAAGAGAGAGAGGAAATTGTTGTTATATTATTCCATGAATAAAGAGAGGTATATATAGGTTTACATAGATTTGGAGAGCAAGCTGAAGAAGGAGAAATAAGGAAACAGAGAATATTCTAAACCTCCTAGAATATGGGCCTTATAATGGGCATCCATATATTTAATTCATAACACTCCCCCTTGGATGTCTATTATAATGTAATAGTAGTAAAGCGCGTAAGATGCTGCCTCATTAAAAACCTTACTAGGAAAACCCAATGGGAAAAACCATAGTTAAGGGAAAAAGAGTGCAGCGCGCATTTACTCCCCCTCATGTGTACATCCGTCTAGATCTTTGAGACGGCGTAATCCAATAAGATGAGCCAACTTCCTGAAAGTAGCAGTTGGAAGCGCCTTGGTAAATAAGTCCGCCAAATTATCGCTTGAACGAATCTGTAGGACACGAACATCGCCATTCTTCTGCAAGTCATGTGTGAAGAAGAATTTTGGTAGAATGTGCTTTGTTCTATCACCTTTGATGTATCCTTCCTTAAGTTGAGCGATGCAAGCAGCATTGTCTTCATACATAATTGTTGGGGCTTCTTTCCCTTCAGATATACCACAATCTTTTCGTATATGTTGAAGGACAGATCTTAACCATACACACTCTCGACTAGCTTCGTGAATAGCTAAAATCTCAGCATGGTTAGAAGAAGTAGCTGTGAGGGTTTGCTTCACAGAACGCCAGGAAATAGCGGTACCACCACATGTGAATACATATCCTGTCTGAGATCGAGCACTATGTGGATCAGATAAATATCCAGCATCTGCAAAGCCAATCAAGTCTTCTTTGGATAGGTTAGAAAAGAATAAACTCATGTCTTTCGTTCCTTTGAGGTAACGAAATATATGTTTAATCCCATTCCAATGCCTTCGAGTTGGACATGAGCTAAACCTTGCCAATAAATTTACTGCAAATGATATGTCAGGTCTTGTATGACTAGCAAGGTACATCAATGCCCCTATTGCACTTAAGTATGGTACTTCAGGACCAAGTACTTCTTCATCGGCTTCTCGAGGACGAAAGGGATCCTTTAACACATCAAGTGATCTTACAATCATAGGGTTACTCAAGGGATGTGCATCATCCATATAAAACCTTTTAAGCACCTTTTCTGTGTATGTCGTTTGATGCACTAGGATTCCATCCTTTAGATGCTCAATTTGCAATCCCAAGCAAAATTTTGTTTTACCGAGATCTTTCATCTCGAATTCTTTCTTCAAAAACTCTACTGTATGGGAAATCTCTGCATGAGTTCCAATGATATTTAAATCATCAACATACACTGCAATTATAACAAATCTTTGCTCAAATCTCTTTATAAAGATGCATGGACTGATAGGGTCATTCTTGTACCCTTCTTTTAACAAATATTCACTGAGGCGATTATACCACATACGCCCTGATTGTTTCAATCCATAAAGGGATCGATTTAACTTTATGCTGTATTGTTCTCGAGAACTAGGATTTGCTGCTTCTGGCAGTTTAAATCCTTCTGGAACTTTCATATAAATATCATTATCCAGAGGCCCATATAAGTAGGCTGTGACTACATCCATCAAACGTAAATCAAGTCCTTCTTTTATTGCCAAACTAATAAGGAACCTGAACGTTGTTGCATCCATCACAGGAGAGTATGTCTCTTCATAATCAATTCCAGGTCTTTGTGAGAACCCTTGTGCAACTAACCGTGCCTTGTATCTCACGATATCACCATTTTCATTCTTCTTTCGCACAAAGACCCATTTATGTCCCACTGGTTTAACACCTTTAGGTGTACGGACTACTGGTCCAAAAACTTCTCTCTTTGAAAGAGACTTTAATTCTGCGGCTATTGCCTCATTCCATTTTGGCCAATCATTTCTTTGTGTACACTCTGCAATAGACGTTGGTTCATGATCCTCATTTTCATTTATAACATCAAGCGCTACATTGCATGCAAAATTTTCATCGACGTCGATTTGCTTTCGGTTCCATTTCATTCCAGACATGACATAACTAATTGAGATCTCTTCATTCTCAGGTACCTGACTTTCTTTGTTTTTCATGTCTATGGTCTCTTTCAGAGATCCATCAATATTATTAGCATCCTCGGTTTCACCATTGCCAATTTCTGCTCCTTTTCTTTTCCGAGGATTTTTATCTTTGGAACCAATAGGTCTACCACGCTTTAAGCGTGCCTTAGACTCTCTAGCAGCTTGATTTTGTCCTTCTTGGACATCAATTCTAATCGGAGCATTTTCAGCTGGTATGTGTGACTTTGTCACCTTATTTGGGTCAGAGAATGAGTCTGGCAACTCATTTGCTAAGCTCTGTAAATGAATTATCTTTTGGACTTCTAAATCACATTCTCTAGTCCGAGGATCAAGATAAGACAATGATAATTCATTCCAGCGAATCACCTTTTCCAGCTTATTATTTTCTCCCCCTAATGTTGGAAAGACTGATTCATTAAAATGACAGTCTGCAAATCGAGCCTTAAATAAATCCCCCGTGGATGGCTCTAGAAACTTAATTATCGATGGAGAATCGAATCCAACATATATTCCCAACCTCCTTTGAGGTCCCATCTTAGATCGCTGTGGTGGAGCAATTGGAACATACACAACACTTCCAAAAACTTTCAGATGGGAAATATTTGGTTCATGGCCCAAAATTAATTGTGATGGGGAGAACTTATGATTACTCGTTGGCCTGATGCGAATTAATTCTGCCGCATGTAATATAGCATGTCCCCAAGCAGAGATTGGGAGTTTTGATTTCATAAGTAATGGTCTAGCAATCAACTGCAAACGCTTAATTAGCGATTCAGCTAAACCATTTTGTGTATGAACATGTGCTACCGGATGTTCAACACTTATCCCAATGGACATGCAATAATCATTAAAAGCCTGAGACGTGAATTCACCAGCATTATCAAGGCGAATTGCCTTTAGGGGAAAATCTGGAAAATGTGCTCGTAATCTAATCAATTGAGCAAGTAGCCTCGCAAACGCCAAGTTGCGGGTCGATAACAAGGATACGTGTGACCATCTAGTCGATGCGTCAATTAAAACCATAAAATATCTAAAAGTTCCACACGGTGGGTGAATCGGCCCACAAATATCTCCTTGTATCCTTTCCAGAAAACTAATCGATTCAGAATTTATCTTTGCTGGTGAAGGCCGTATGATAAGCTTTCCTAAAGAACATGCAGCACATGAGAAGTCGTTAGGACGAATCTCATGGTTCTTTAATGAATGTCCACATGAATTCATTATTATCTTTCGCATCATTATCGAACCGGGATGGCCTAACCGGTCGTGCCAAACGCTTAAGTTTTCAGTAAATTTTTGGTTTACTGTGGCATTTGCCTCAATTGTACTAATCTTAGTATAGTACATTCCTGTGGAGAGTGCGGGTAGTCTTTCCACAATATTTTTAGAGCCTTGGGAAATACTAGTGATATGAAGATATTCATCACTTCCCTCGCTCATACTCTCAATATGATATCCATTTCTGCGGATATCTTTAAAACTCAAAAGATTTCTCTTAGACTTGGGAGAGTATAACGCATCATTGATTTCAAATTGCGTTCCCATAGGCAATAACATATATGCTCTTCCGGAGCCTTCAATTATCTTTGCACTACCCGATACAGTGCTCACACTAGCCTCTTTCATTACCAAATGAGAAAAATATCTTTTATCTTTCAGAATGGTGTGGCTAGTGGCACTGTCTGCCAAGCATAAATCTTCGCCATTCATTTTTCTTCAAATAAATAAAATAAGATGAATCATAATCATAATAAAATAAATAAAATCAAATTCAACCATGCAACAAATTCATAGAATAAAAATCAAAAACCAAACAACAAAGTTTTGAATGAAAATAAAAACCATAACTAAAACAATAATGACCCTATAAATCACTTTTTCTCATCATGGGCAAGGAAATCCGTAACTTCCAGGTGGATCCAAATTTTCACGGTATTATGTCTGCAAGACAACATTGTTTGTGTGAAAAGTAGAGAATGTCTTCTCTAGCATTTCAGCATACGTGACTTTCTCCCCACATAGTATCAATTTGGATGTAATCCGGAACATAGCTGAGTTGTATTCACTCACAGACTTAAAGTCTTGGAGTCTCAGATGAATCCACTCGTAACGAGCTTTAGGTAAGATCACAGTTTTCTGGTGATCATACCTTTCCTTCAGATTGTTCCAAAGAACTTCTGGATTTTTCACAGTTAGGTACTCGTTTTTAAGGCCCTCGTTGAGGTGACGACGAAGAAATATCATAGCCTTAACTTTATTATGATTTTCGGCTTTATTTCCTTCGGTGATTGTATCACCAAGCCTCTTTGCATTTAGATGAAACTCAGCATCTAATGCCCATGCCAAATAGTTGTCTCCAGTGATATCAAGAGCCCCAAATTCAAGGCTTGTAAGATTTGACATGATTTATTGAAATATTAAAAGAAATTGATCAAATTTCATAGAAGTATAAAGAACAATCAGTATATCTTATTTTGTTCCTATCTTTTTATTAAGCTAGGTTCTCAATCAAATCAATCAATTAAGATGAAATTATTCTGATCAAAGCAAAGCATACGGTTTTCAATTTGCAAGTATAGCTGGCTATAATGCACATGTGTAGATTACTATATGATCAAGTATAATTGATTATATGATTATATGCAAATATATTTGACTATACATATGGTAATAAAAATAGTCGTAGCTCTTTTTTTTTTTTTTTTTTTTTTTTAAATTAATAATTAGGTTAAATAAATAGCTATCGCAAAAACCCTAATTAATTTAGATTATCAATTAAAATTGTTTTGCTTTGTAAAATCAGATTCTCGGTATGTAATGAATTTTAACAAAAATCCTTAATCAATAACATACAAAAATCAAACAATCGTTGATATGTATGAATCCATTAAAGAACCATGAGTCGATAATAAACATGGTTCAAAACAGGATTATGACAAAAATCAGACCATCGGTAATCATTATTCTAGATAAGCATTGATAACCATCCTTTGATCTGAGGAGACATAGTCTACCACATGATCATGATCGTGAAGGCATAGCCTACCATAACGATTGTTTTGGAAAAAGGTATTGCTTATCATCCCGGAATAATATAAACATAGACAGAAATTAAATATCACATTGATAATTATTCTAGATAAGTATCGTGAATCCATATTACAAATCATGAGTCGATAATAAACATGATTTGAAGTAGGATTAGATTTATAACCATTCTCGCTATAATAATGATCTGAGGAGGCATAGCCTACCATAACGATCAGTTCGAGGAAGGTATATCTTATCATCCCGGAATAATACATACATATAAACATAAATATAACCATAAATTAAATCTCACCTTTCTGGTGTAAAAACAGATTGAGAGACTATCGTGCTGATAACGTGTTGTGAATAAAAGAGAGAGAATAGAGAGAGGAAATTGTTGTTATATTATTCCATGAATAAAAAGAGGTATATATAGGTTTACATAGACTTGGAGAGCAAGCTGAAGAAGGAGAAATAAGGAAACAGAAAATATTCTAAACCTCCTAGAATATGGGCCTTATAATGGGCATCCATATATTTAATTCATAACAAACCTTAAATAATTAAGACTAATAGTGTTGCTTTGTTTTAGAATTGATGACCAAATCGTTTATATTAACACCACATTTTGATGAACGTTTTTCAAAGCTATACAAAATCATTTTCATCGGCAAACTGTTTTTTTAATGAAAATATACAACTTTTTTTTGGGATCAAACATGAAAATATATAATTTATTAGCCAAAATTACTGCAACTTTTTTAAAAGGATCAAAATAGATAATTTGTTAAAAACTTTTATTAACGTAAACGCTTTTGTTTTCCGGCCTCTATTAACGTAGGTATGGCTCTGCACATCACATGGAACAAATTCTAAAGGAAAAACTCCCGTAATGTTTCATTTTTATTATCACATGCAAATATAATTTCATTAACTTTGGAGATACTAGCTTAGATCAAATACGTTTCAATTTGTTCCATTCCCCTTTAAAAAAAAAATCGAAATTATATATTAATTTAATTTTCTTGAAAAAAAAAGGATCAATATGTTCATATTCGATCTTTCCTAGAAACCCCAATTCGAATACACAACGTAATTAAGATCTCGTCCTAGTAAATTGAATTGAGATTTTGGCTATAACATGTTTTGGCTAAAAGCACATATATTAAAAAAATTAATTTTAATTTTTAATATATAAACTAAAAACAATTCAGCTAATCATAAAATAAATTGCATAATATAATTGGTCACACAATCTCCAAAAAAATAAAAATTGCATAGAAATATAACAACTTATATTTTAAAACAAAAAAAACTCTAAAATATCCTATAGAGAAATACCCTAAAATAGCACAAAATTTACTTTTTTCCAAAACTAGCATCCTAAATTTAAAATTCCGAAAATAGTACAAATAACTATGTAAAAATACTTGTTTACCCAAAATAAATTTAAAATAAAATCAAACATTATGTTTGGGTTCACTATTTCTAATTTAGGGTTTAGTTTTTTCCCATTAGAAAATAGTTTTATCTTTTATGTCATTTTAATATTAAATTTATGCTATTATTGTTAAAATTTGTACTATTATTATCATTTTCAACTAGTGATATTAAATTTGGAACAAAAATTTTAAAATATGTTATTTTGGTCAATTTGATAAATATTTCGTGGTCTTCGAGTAACATTATATACAAATACAATGCTCACCGACTCCTCCAAATAGGGGAAAGAGAAGATTTTATAAATAAAAGAGACACAAAAGAGACCCAGTCATTTCGAGTTTGGCTCTAAATTCTAATTGTTACGTGACTTACGTCTAATTTAAAGGTTCCAATTGCTGCACTTTGGGCATATAAAAAGTATGTATATCTCAATTCATTTATTTGAAAAAAAAAATCAATTCATTTAATTTTAATTTATACCTACATAGAATTAAATTACATAGAATTTTCATTTTCTAACAACATAAAATTAAATTTCAAATTGACTTCGTTGTAAAAATTCATATTTTGTTTTTACAATGAATATATTTTAAACCAAGTGTTCTTCGCCTAGTGGTAGTGGAGTGCCTAATTTGGTTTCCCACCCGGGTTCGAGTGCGTTTGGCCACTTGGGGACGCCTTAAGTGGCAAGAAAACGTGGAGCGTCCGCGGGCCTCGTGGGATTAGTCTTTGGGTCTATAAAACCTTTAAGATCTCCACGGTTATCAAAAAAAAAAATATATATATATTTTAGTAAAATTTCAAATTGACTGATATACATGATTGTATTCCACATGAAATATCATGATTCATAAATAATAAATTTAGGAATTCTTAATCTTAAAAATAGATTCAAGATCCACAATATACAAAATTCAAAAAAAAAAATATTATAAATATCAAAACTAAAATATTATAAACGAGAACTAGATAAAAACATACATTTCTAAAATCAAGAAAGTTGAATAATCATAGATCAGAATAGTAACGCAATAGGCGTCTGCCGTGACCGCCGTAGCCGTTGCTGGAGCAATAACAGCTGTTGGCGATGCTGCACAAAAAAATAAGGAAATGAAATATGATCTCCAGACGGAAGAAGGTTTTTGTAGGGGCGACTCAGTAATGCTTAAGCTAGGTCGTAAGCTTCTTAGCTTATAATAATATTAGCTTATCTTCGATCATCACAAGTAGGGATGGGCATAAAAATCGAACCGAACCGAACCAAATCGAACTAACCGAACTTAAACCGATCCAAATCAAACTATATTCTATATATAATCCAATCGGTTGAAATTTTTCTCAATCCGAACGGTTCGGTTTGGTTCAATTTAATTAAAGATGAATAAACATTGGTTTGTATAATTAACTTATATTTAAATTATTGACTCGTTTTGCTAAGATAAATGATTTTTAGATAATGTTTTTTTGCTAAGATAAATGGTGTTTAGATAATGCTTTTTTATGGTTTCGTTTTGCTTACGTTTCGTTAAGATTCTTGTTTTTATAAGTTGATTTTTTTAAACCGAACTAAAACCAAACCAAATTATAATCGAACCGAACTAAACCAAACCGAACTAAACCCAAACCGAACACAAACCGAACCAAACTTATTTCGGTTGAGTTCGGCTAGAGTTTTAAACAACCTAAATCAACTGAACCGAACCAAACCCAAACCGAACCCGAAATTAAACCGAAATGAACATAATTAAAATCAAAGTCTTTATAAAAAAAAATTTCTCTTTAAAAGCAGTCGTATCCATAAACATGTATCAGAAAGAAAGGAAAAAAAACAAAATAATTTCAATAAACAAAAGAAAAAAGTATTTTGATTTAAGAGGTGTGTGATAATAATACTAGGCCAAGAGCCAGAAATCTTTGTGACGTTTCGTGGTGATCAAGTAACCTCCATTGTTACTTTTCTTCCTTACAGCAATAGCCATACAATCTGAGTTATGAATACAATACTCAACTACTCCTCCTCCCATTCCTCCCTTTGCGCGCCACTTCCATATCACTCGCCACTTCGATGTCTTTTTCCTCTGCCCTAAAACCAAAACTCCGGCTCCTTGTTTCTTTGATTCCTCCACTATAGTCTTCCCTTTCTCCTCCGCCGTCTCAACCACCACTATTTCCGTCTTCACCTGAAATTTAAACCATCAAATGTCAAAAAAAGAGAGAATTTTTTGAATCTAATGATCAGTTTCTGTTATTTGTAATTTAAAGATTATAAGCTTACATTAGGTTTCTTGAGCTGACAAAAGTTCTTCAATGGATGAACTTGTTCATGAGCCCTTGAATTTCTCTCCCTTTGTGTCTCATCTATAGCTATAACATAACAAACACTTTAGTTAATTAGTGGAGACTCAAGGTCGAGATGTCGATACACGTGGCAATTCGGTCTGATCGCGCGAGACCAATGGCTTTTTACGTTATGGCTCGAGTCCAGCCCTATAATCAATATAGGGCTGAGTCGAGTCCGAGATTCTGAAGGCAAACAAAAATTGAACAGGAAAAAGAACTAAAAACCAAATTTCTAACCTAAAATAGTTTTATATAACTTAGATTTGTGTTCTTCTAACTCAAGGTTCTATCTACACAAAATTTCCTGGTTCCAACACGAACCAAAGTAGCTTATGGTTGGAAGTTCTAATCACGAAAAACTATTTAAACCGTTTTAATACAATTTTTTTTAAAAAAGATATATTTAAATATATCAGTATATCCTCACAATTATTAAACTTAGTTCTATTTTACAGTTTTTAATTATTTTTTACCATGGAAAATTAAATATTTATTTCGAAAGTTGCGTTAAAATACTAAAAGATAATCTCTTCTCTTTTTCTTTTTCTTTTTTTGTCAGCAAACAATTTTTTTAAAAAACAAAACAAAAAACACTGATTATGAAATCCAAACTCAATTAGAGCAAAAGAAACTAACATACATTGGACCCAAAATAAGCCCATAAGAAAATCTAAGGCCCGATAAGCCAAAAACCCAAAAGAATCGGTCCTCACCCTGTTTTTTTCCAGGCAAGATAGAATATATTGTTTCGAGTTTTGGCTCTAATGGTTCTCTTTAATTTAAAGGTTCTAGTAAATACAACTAATGAGAATAGCATATATATATATATATATATATATATATATATATATAAATTATGGGTAGACAATACCTTGTCCTATGGGTGTTTTTGTGACGTGGAGGAGAGTGACATTGTCCTCATCTTGAACACAATGTGTTAATGCCCATTGAAGTGCATTCTTTGATTGTGAAGTTGTGTCCACAACAACCATCACTTTCCTCCCACTCTCAACTTGAGAAGCTCCTCCTCCTCCTTCACCGTTCTTATTACCTTCCTCTGTTTTCGCATTCTTACTATGCTTCGAATCGTTCTTTCTTGAACCAGAAGCACTTCCTTCATCTAATGATTTGCTCGACGATGATCCTCCTTTGAATGATGTCCTAATCTTATTCACCCAATACCCAGCTGGCTTCCCCATTTTTGAAATCCTTCTCTCTCTCTGTTTCTTGTTTTCTCCACTGTTCTTGAGGAGTTTTTTTCTTGTGTGTTTAAATACTGTTTTGTTTGTTTGGTTTTGGTTGGAGCCATTTCTTGAACGTGCTTGCCATGAAAATAAATAACCACCTCTTTTGGACTTGTTCAATCTAACCCAACCTGGAAAATTCTCATAATTTTGTATTCTTTTAAATATTGTTTATTAGTCGTTTTAATAATCCACATCACAATCTTGATACAAATGCAGAGCACTACTTGTTTAAGAATCCAATTCTTGGGGCATGTTCTAATCCCTAGAATTTTGTCATAATCCGATAGAAATTTCGATAATATTCACACAAAAAATATATATATAACGAAGCTCAAAAATAATGTTGTATTTCAGGAGCAAAAAAAGGTAATAATATGACATTACAGCCCTTGATTATATAACAGAGTTTGTAATCATGAACTATATGTTTCTCTTGCAAAAATCAAATGACACAAGCAATGATCTTTAATCTATAAAACACACATATGTATACATATATATGTATTATTGTTTCAGATCATCCACCCAGGGAAGAATCCATTAATAACATTCTGTGATGTTGTTGCAGAATTGCTTGCATTTGTCACAGCAGGGTTGTAATGACTGTTCGAAAAAGAAAAAAAAATCACAAATTAAGGATTTGATCATAGAAGGAAATCAGTTTAGTTGGTCTTAATTACTTCTCTATGATGAATACCTCATCTGCAATGCTACATTGCCTTGTAAAGGCTTGAAGAAACCCGCTTCTTGACTCGGAGGGTTTGCTTGATAAGAGCCCATGCCTTGTTGTTGTTGTTGTTGCTGTTGTTGTTGGGAATGTTCTGCGCCAGAAGCAGCTCCCCATAGCGATTGAGTAAGCGCTGCATCGCTATCTTTCAGCTGAGATAGAAAGAGAGAGAGACCAATGTTATAAGATACTCAAAGGGATTCGATTTCTTGCGCTAGAAGATTTTGATGGCACTACCTTTCTCCTAAGATCTCTGTTGGTTTCCAATAACATTTCCTCCTGTAAATTGAGGAATATCAGAGTGTGTTGTACTGAATTAATGAACACTTTGTGACTCTTTATGTACCTTTGTTTTGAGGTCAGATAGTTGATCAAGCATAGATCGAGCCTGCCATTAATGAAAACAAAGCCAAGATTTAGTACTGTTCTAAATGCTCTTAGGGCCAAAGAATCGAAGAAAAACTTGTCGATATCTTGAGATTGTATATACCTTGGTGGATCTTATTTGTCTTAGTGATGAATCTACTTGGCGTTCTAGCTGCTCAAGCTCATTCACTCCCATTCCGGCTATCTCTTCACCTAGCAAATGCCTAGAGAGAAGCAAATTCCACAAGAGTTAAGTAAATGGAGTAAGCATTTACTTTTCAATATGTGTTATGAATCAGGCTATATATGTACCTTTGTGAATGTTGAAGGATCTCAACTCTTGATTTGAGCTTCAAGTAGTCTTGGTACTTCTCCTGCCATTAAGAGATAATTAATTAAGGACAGTTTTATAACTTTGAGGTCAGTCGTCTTTGACAATTCATTGAGAGAAAGATGTACCTGCAAGTCTTTAGCTGATTGATTTGGATCCATTGTTGCATAACTATGTTTTCTATACTTCTCAACCGTCTTTGCCATACCACTAATTTCATACAAAACAAATGATCATTGAAATTTTAACATATGTTAATCAATCAAAATTTGAATTTCATTTCAGAGATATATCAAAGGGTAAACAAAACCCCTTTAAAGAATTGTAAAAAACATCCATTTTAAAAACAAAGAACATCAACATCGGTATCAGTTCTCATGATGGGTTTTGCAAAAATGTTTTTTTCAATTGCTCCAAAAAGAAAAAAAGAAAAAATATGAAATTGAGTAACATCATAGTTGTCTCTTTAACTTTAATAGGATTATAAGTACTTGAAAGATACTAACTTAAAGAAGTAGTCAAAGTATTTGTGTTTCTTTTCAGCTTTGTGTGTATCCAGAGGTTAATCATTTGTCTCTTAGGAAATTTGGATCAACCCTTTGAAAAATAACATCAACAAGACTCAATCTCATGTGTAAAAGCTTCCACAATAAATATATAATATAGCTTCTATACACAGATCTCATGTACTTTTCTATTCAAAGTCCCTAGCTTTAATCATCATCTAGACCATTTAAGGTACCCTATCATAATATGATCATCTTTTTGTTAACTTAATCTCACTCTAGGAGCCAGATTCATGCATAATAAAACCCAGAACTTGCAAAAGAAATAAACCCTAATCATCTAATTCTAACAAAATCAAGAAAGACCCAAACTTTTATATCCTCCAGAATCCTTATATAAGAACCAAAACCCTAAAAATCTGAAAAAAGATGGGAATCAAAGATGAAAGATTGTGTTACCTAGGGCTGCTGCAGAACTCGTAGAGCTTGCCACGGTTAGAGAAAATGAGAAGAGCAATCTCAGCATCACAAAGCACAGAAAGCTCATAAGCCTTCTTAAGCAAACCATTCCTTCTCTTTGCAAAAGTAACTTGCCTGTTGATCTTGTTCTCTATCCTCTTCAGCTCCACTTTCCCTCTTCCCATCCTCTCTTCTCTCTTATTTCTTCTCTCTCACCAAGAAACTAAAACCCAACAGAAAAGTTTCCTCTTTTTGACCCCTAAACGCACAAGTACTGATGAATTAAAGAAGCTTTATATACACACATATATATATAAAGTGAAATGTGTAGAGTGCAGATCTTGTCCTAATAAAAGGATTCTGGTTCTAAATCTAGGGCATGGATTGGTTTCCTCTCTTGCCCGGTGACTTGGTGGTGGTGGATGAGGTGGTGGTAGTGGTGGTTGTGGTTGTGGTGGGCCACGGTGTTCAGGTTCTTCTTTTGTTGGAATGTTTTAAGAGAATAGCTTTGTGTTGATTTTTTGCAGATGCTAAGCCATTCTTGGCCAAATAAAAGCTTACAAACTTATATCCACACTCATAAACTTTCCATTTTTAAAAAAGAAAAGAAAATTTCATAAATTAATTATATAAGAAAATTGTGTACATGTGATAGTATGATGTATCTCTATATATATACTGGAAATGGCTATATATGCACCACATTATTTTATTCTTACTTTCATCAGAGAATATATATATATATATATATATATATATATATATATATATATATATATATATATATATTATTTTTTTCTACATCTTTTTTTTGCAGAAAATAAAAATTGATTCCTAGTACTTTTCCAAGGAGAGTTAAGATATCTATCTCTCTCTCTAGTCCAACCAAAATGCTCCAACTTTTCTCTTTCACCCTCCTCCACTGGATCCTTAGATAGATAAATTTCTGCCATATATGTATATATAGATTGCTTTCTTTCATCAGATCTAGTCCCTAGTTTACTAATATGCTCAAAAAAGAAATAAGAAAAAGATTCTATATATAACCTACAAAATATGCCTTAAATAGAGCATATTCACAAGCTCAAGTCCTGTCTATTAGTATATAGTATTTCATGATCTGGTTATATATTGTTCATGAAATGAAAGACATAGATAAAATTAAGGGTGTTTTTTTCAGGTATTGACACGTTTGGATTATGAAAAGAACACTATAATGTATATATTGTGTTGTTTGTGAATAAAAGTAAGAAAATGATAGGCTTTCAAAGATATGTTTTGTGCTTTGCCCTCTCTTGCCGACAGGTTCTTTCAAATGACAGCTACTTCACGATCGTTTAAATGCATAAAATGGATCTACTACTTACAAACAAATTGTGACAAATTGAAATGGTTAATCTGATATAGTACAATTATCCAAAAAACAAAAAAAAACTGATATAACTATTTAGTATATAGTATCAAAATTCTAATATTTAGTTTATCTTCTCTCATTATTTAGAAGGGCTTTACGCCTCACGTGGACATTTAGCTAATTATCTCGTTTATATATATATATGGTTTGTTTTTGTGTTTCAGGTTTTTGAAAATATAGTCACGATCTTGTTTAATACTATAAAATCCAACCATGTAATAAGGTTTGGTTACCAAAAAAAAAACTATATAATATTTTTTTGTCAGCAACTATATATAATCGATTTATAATGTAAAGATTAGAGAGTTTCGTGTGTAGGTTCCCTTCTTAAAAGAGGTCAGATTATTTGATTATGTCCAATCAAAGTTGTTAACCCATTTTCATAAAATACAGTGTAGAATCCAAGATAGATTTTCAAGATAGATATTAGATTTTATATGCTCAATAAATCACTCACACATATGTATTATGTATATATATAACAATGACTCATAGATGCTTGAAACAAAATTTGCACAAGAATTATTCTTATTTATCTTGGCAAGAAAAAGGAAAACAAAAGAGAATTTCTTATGAACAGTTTAGCTCTCAAATCCTAGGGTTTTTCAACTTTTTCGTAGAATGCTTCTTGTCAGGTTAATACAAATAATTTTTTTCACTAAAGAAAAAGGTCTTGTAATTATTTGCCATGGTTAATTTGTTTTTCTCACATATTCTCTTGGCATCTTATACTATATATATATATCTACATTCATGATGATGATGGTTGTTAATTTACTCATGTGATGTCTCAGACATTTTTATTTTTTTTAACTTTGCTTGCTGACTCATATTTCACTTGGTACCTTAGTTATACTGTTCAACCTACACATCAATAGAATATTAATTTGTTGTCCTTTTGTGCTAGCTAAATTGCTAAATGATCTATCTTCTTGATGGAAACTTGATGTATATGATGTCTTATCCATATTATCATGTAAAATTTAGATCCTTATCTTTAACGTACTCGCTATTCTCCACCATTCTTTTATGGTTCCAAGTGGTCACCTAACGATATGTAACATATAGATAGATGCTTTAGTTAATTCATATAAAAAGAATAAATACCAGAGAATACTAGTGGAATGTGATATATCATCTTTTTATATGGATATAATTTATGTAGATAATTCAGAGACTTAGAAATATTTTAGAGAAATGACCTCTAATAAAGTAATCATTATTAATAATAATTAAATCTCCACAAATTATATATGCTGTCACAAAATTAATATTTTATGTATATATTTGGGGTAGTAGCAATATAAAAAGATTGTCCCTTGGATCTACCATTATCAGCTTTATTAGTTTGTAGACCAATATATATAACAAAAACCGTCGGTCCATATAATGTTTTTTTAAAAATAAAATATTACAAACACCATGTAATACTATAATCTAGGATTTTTGATGCTTGCAGGCTTCTTCTGTATCTTTAGACTAACAAATTGGAACTAGATTAGACCCCATGATATGGGCTAAAACCCTAGTTATACTCCATGGATCATAGGCATTTCAAGTTCTTTAAGATATGAATTTAAAAACTTATTTTTTCTGCAGCTAATATTAGTTGGAATCTCGTTCAAATATAGTTCATGTTAAATATTTCTTATTTTCATCAGCATATTAACTTCGCTAAGAAAATATATAATAACGTTTCCTGATACCTGCAGGGCTTGTATGGGAAACAATTTCTTGTTTTTTTTCTTGTAAACAAAAGTTGTTTAATTGATAACATTACTTAATATTGAGATCACATGCATAGAAAATAACTAAACTACTATGTGTAATGGAAAAATAAAAAGCTTAACCTAACAGAAATCTACAAGGTTAAAAACCTATTTTATATTTTTCGTTAAAATTTATAAAATTGTGGAATGATTTTATCGAGGATATGATTTTTATTGTTCTCCTAATTAGTAGATGATGACTTCTGTTAGATAAACACCAATTCAGTCGGTTTATGTATTTTTAGTCCAAATTGAAATTCCCTTTATCTTGTAATTATATAACATTGTATGATTTCATAACATTGTATGATGTGTAAAAACTTGCATTATCACTCATGATACTCCTAAATCATTTTGCTACTCTATGAAATATCAATTTATATTAGAAATTTGAAAACTAGAATTAAAAAAGGAAGACAATTTCTAGAAAAAGGGAACTTTAACACAGTCCATAATACGAGGTAAACACACGAAGAGAGATGCCCAAAAAGTCGTAAACATTGAATATTGTTTTCTGACAAAATCTTTATTAGTTAACAATTATAATTGTACTTTCGAAATAAATACTCTTTTTAAGTCTTTCGTTTAACTTTTTAACAATAAAAATCGTAAGATGAGGGAAGCATACGCAGGCTGTGTTCGTAGGCTACGTGTCGAGCACTCTTCGGATGTGTTGCGATTGAACGAAACAGTCATACGTACATCACGTGCCTGGACTGACACGTGTCTATATATTACTGCCTTTTGACTAGCCTGGATTGACAGGTGTCAATCATCCTCGCATGGAGTTAGTGACACAGTATTACGGAAGCAATTAGTTAAATTATGAGTTAATTTCTGTAATAGTAATAATCAAGAAAACAAATTTGTGCAATAGCAAAAAACAATAAAATAGAATGAAGGCTTGCACATAATTGCAATGAGAGTTGAGAGAAATGGAAGAAATAAATATGAACTTAGCTAAATGGAACTGAAAAAGATAATTAGAGAGGAAAAAAAGTTCAATCTATTTAGTCGAAGATCTTTTTTTCTTATATATGTTCTCTTAAATAATTTGATATGAGCTGAGTATTTTATTTTACAGTAGCATTTTTCTGAATTTATTTCTTATTTTTGTTGAACCTAACATATTTAAAAAAATATTTGTTTGATAAAATGTGAAATTTTTATCTATAAAAGAATTGGAACGGTTTGATTTATATGATGTTCGGTGAAACAAAAAAAGTTATAAAAAATCCAAAAAATAATAAAAAGCCTAATTGATAATTAATGAAAGATTTGATTCAAACTAGATGAATGAACTATTCGTAAGTGAATCATTGAGAAAACAAGTCTTTGAATTCTTTCCGGTGGATCCGAGCTAGGAAAAAATCACGGATGTGGCGATCTATTTGCTTGAAGATCAACATATTGACCTTTTATTTTTAATGTTTTAAATCGTCGAATGGCGAACATATAGCAACAAAGAAGACGGAAGAATGGAAAGGAAAACATGAAACGCCATTTTGGATCAATGAAAGTTGCATGCTATTATTATCTCATGAAGAAAAGTTTTTAAACAAACTTTCGTTGCATTGTACGTTAAGGGATTAAACCATGATTGACACGTAAATAATATGCATACACTTATACAAAAACCATGAAAATAATTGGACTCCACTAGTTAACAAGAAAGACAAGAATCATGAATATAATTAATTTCTCTTGATCAACGAGGAATAAACGGATTTAATCGCACACTTCGCTACGCTCGATTGATTGACAAAGATGATTCGAGATAAAATCATCAGCTTATTACAAAACGGTTCCCTCATCTCCAAGAGGTTTGCAAATCGGAGGCCACATTATTGATTAGTCTTCAGGTTGTTTACTTTGCTTTGCTTTTAAAACGTTTTCATAGTTTTTTACAATTGTTATAAATAATTTCTTCACTCGTCTCTCTTGTTGCTCAATGGCAAGTATACGCGGTAATCTAAAAAATAAAATGATTAGAGATACAACTGCAATAATATTCTACATTTTATTAATTATTATTTTTTAAAATATTAAATCACATAGATACGGAACATGAGTGCCTCTGTAGCATAGTGGTATTGCGTTCGCTTCGTAAGCGAAAGGCCGCGAGTTCGATCCTCGCCGGAGGCTCTTCATTACCTCAAATCTCATGTTTTGGCCTGTCTTCGGAATCTCTTGTTTTTTGGCCAAAGACCACATTCAAGTTTACTATTTGAAGCTTAAAAAATTCCACACTGTTTTTAGCAACCAAACAAAAAAAAAAATAAGGTGAAAATATATATGGGCCGTAGGACAGCTAAAAGCCCAATGTAAATAGTGAAAATAGAAAGTCCACGTGTGGCATAAGCGCGTGTCATCTAAATTCCTCGTCGTCGTCTACCGAATTTTTTGCTCTCATTTCCGGAACCGAAGGGATTCTCTACGAACGATGACGATCGAAAGAGCTCGAGTCCCGTTAAGCCGGTGGCAACAAGCGGCGGTGGCGATGGGTTCTGCTGTTGGTGCGTTGGTAAATCCTCGTAGGGCAGATCTGATCGCAGCTTTAGGTGAAACCACTGGGAAACCAGCTTTTGAAATGGTTCTTGAGAGGATGAAGAAGAGTCCTGAAGGAAGAGTGAGTTTTTTTCCAAAGTTTCTCGCTTTCTCTTATTGTTCGACAAAATCATTGGTTTTGTTTTAAGAGCGTTTGATTTAGAGGTTGTTTCTATTAGCGTTTCTCGAGGGAAGTAATTATGCGAGTCTCAAATGTGATTCCGTTGCAATGTTCAATGGCTAGAGAGTAGTTTTATGGTATTTCTCTGTTGATGTTCAATGGCTTAGCTCTGAACAAGAGAGCTGCGTATGATTGATTGAGAGAATTTGATGTTTTCTTTGTTGGTTTGGTACCACTTTTGCTTGATTACTGATTTTGTCGGTGTTTGATTCTTGTCTCTTATCTCTGAGCTCTGTTTTTCTCTCCAGGCTATATTGCTGGAGCGTCCTCGTGTTGTATCAGAGCAAGTAGGCCATGCTTGGGATCTACCAGAGAACACATTTGGAGCTGCATACGCAAGATTCATGGGATCTAGAAACTTCTCCCCCGATGACCGCCCGCCCGTAAGATTCATGGAGACAGATGAATTGGCTTATGTAGCAACCCGTGCACGTGAAGTTCACGACTTATGGCACACTCTCTTTGGCCTCCCTACAAATCTTATAGGTGAGTCGGCTCTAAAAATCATAGAGTTTGAGCAAATGTATCTTCCAATGTGCATGCTTTCCGTGATTGGAGGCACCGTGAGGTTCAACGAGAAGCAAAGATCCATGTTCTTCAAGCATTACCTTCCTTGGGCTGTTCGAGCTGGAAGGCAATGCACAGATCTCATGTGTGTCTACTATGAGCGTCACTTTAGTGAAGACTTGGAGCAAGTCCGGAGAAAATGGGGAATAATCCCTGCTCCTCAACATCCGGAATGATGTGGAAATTGGTTTTAGATCCATTTGTTTCAATGATAAAAGGGTCATAAACAAGTTGTTGTTTAGTTAATAAACTTGCATTGATTGGTAATAACAGAGAGAACTTTGATTCAAATGATTTGAACATTTTCAGCAGAATATTACAGATAACGATTGAGATAAACTTGACAAGAAACCGACTTCTTATCATTAAAGGCTCACATAAAACAGTTTATAATGCAACAGAGACAATGGATACGCACTTGCATTACACACACAATGTTTATTTCTTTTTTACTTGCCACCAGTGAAGAGATAATCCAAGGATGATCCACCTCCAGGAGCTGCATGAACTTTGGTCGAAGGACGGTCCTGTAAGTGAAAGCATTACAATGTTATTTCTGAGAGAGAACATTTCATTTACGAGGAACTTATGGAAAAAACAAAAAACAAAACATACAGTAAGGAAGTTTCCGGTGTTCTGTCCTTCAGCTCGGGCATAGTTGTTAACTGGAGTTTTGATACCAGCAGGAATCTGTTTGTTGAGCTCTGCAGGCTCAACAGTAGTTGTCGCAGTTGTGAGTGCGGTTGCTGTCACAGCTGCGACTGGCGGTGCAGCAGTCCCGTTGTTTGGCTCAGCAGGAGAGGAACGAGGAGCTGGAGCCGGCTTAGGAGCAGGAGCGTCACCGCCACCAAAGAGATAATCAAGTGAGCTTTGACCTCCACCACAGCTGTTTCCACGACCCATAGTATAAAGTGAAAGACTTTTGAAAACCTAGCAACAAAGCATATATGGTATAATCACTTAGACGCTGTCATCATTCTGACATTCAGAGATGATAGTTTCAGACGCTAAATATGGTATAATCACAACTCTGCTGAATTCAACTGTGATTTAATAGTGAATGCTGCTTCTAGCATCAACGCAGCATAACTTCTTTATATTCACATTCAGGGATGAAAGAAAGAATCAGAGTTGTAGCAAGTCCAAATACTATTCTATTTCTGAACATACTATCTTTGTTTCTAATTGCCTCCTACAAGATATATCTAAAACCAGAAATGCTAATTGCAAAATCCACAACTCAAAACGAAAAACGACAGAAGAAAATTCACAATTCTCCTAGAAGAATAATAGGAGAAAAAAAGACATGTTTGAATCAGATCTAAAACCAGCGAAATCGAATCACCATTGCTAAACTATTGAATCTACGAAATCAATAGAGAACAAATCTCCTAGAATTAAGGCTAAAAACACCATAATATAGAGCATAATCGAGGGATCAAAACAGAGGAATCTACGATCTAAAGTGGCCTGATAAACCAGAGAAACGAAGACAGTTCAACAAAGAAATCGATCTCGAGAATTGAGAGTTTGAGGAACACACCTTCGGTGAAATTCGCGATCAGATCTAGGAGAAGAAACGGAAGGAGAAGAAGAAGCAAACGCAGACTCAGAACTGACTACTGAGTCATAAGCGAGCCAGGCTATATATATAAGCTCAAACCGGTTTGGCTAGTGTCAGGGTTCCGGTTCAATTGATCGATTCTTCGGTTAACCATCAACAGAGCCGGTCCAGGACACATTAACATGATGCAATCGAATGCGCCCCCATTTTTTTTCTTTTGTTTGCACCAGTTTTTTCATTTAAGGACCTCTAATTTTTTTTTTTCATTTTTGGCCAAAAAAAATATTTGCCATAAAACACCAAAATGTCAGGTCCGGCTCTGACAATCAATTGATAGAAATAAAAAAAATAATGGCAGAGTCTAAATTCAAAAAGATGGTTTTCCAAAACCGGTGGAGGTTTAAGAAACTTTCAGATAATTATTGTGGTATTTTGGAGTGGAACAAAGCTAAAAAATTATTCAAACAGTAACACAAAACCAGTGTAAATTATTGGTGCTTTTAAAGAAATTTCACGAAATTCGACGACGGTGACGATTTCAATAGTGAGGTTTGTGGGCCATTGTCATGTCTTTGTCATTGTCCGAATCTTACTATTAGCCGTTTTATTATTATTTAAAATTTTGAACTTTGAAACAAAAGATATCTTCACTCTTCAGAATTCGAAAAGAGAGAAGAGAGAGAGAAAAAGAGACTTTTAAGATTCAGGTAGCAGCAGCAACTACTAGCTCATGTTTAGTCTGGCTCAAGTAATACTTTCCAGTAGCAAGCAACATTAAGCTCAAAACACCAAATGTCCATGAGAACCCTAAACCGAAAACAGTGGAATTCTCCTTCTTTTTCTTAATCTGAATCGTTTTTGAATCCAATCCTTTCGACTTCCTGAATGATGAATAAGTTTCGACTTCTTCGACTGTCAACGCGGGCTTAAGTGAGCTTTTTGCGGTTTGGAAATGCCGATTGAACACAGCGGTTGCTGCAATGTTTTCTCTAAGTGAGACAGTTCCGCTTTCTCTGCATAGACCCTCCAGCTCAGCACCAGTAAAGAGCTCGGTTTCTTCAGCGATTTTTCTGAGATCAACGTCGTTTCCTAGTCTCATGTTGCGTGTATGCACTTGCAGTATCTCAAACCGAGCTTCTAGATCAGGTGGTGGCACGTAGAGTACCTAAACAAAGACATTTCAAGAAAAAAGTTAACAATGAGACTTGCTATTTCAGAACTCAACTGATCAAAGGATCCAATATGACGACTTACAAGATCAAATCGACCAGGTCGCATTAGAGCAGCATCAATTGCATAGGGGCGGTTTGTAGCAGCCAAGACGAGAATTCCCTAAGCCAAAATCGACCAGATCTTATCACTGTGATAAGATCTATTCAAAGATATGACCTTTTGTGTTTGTTTATAATATTATACCTTTGCTTCTTCAAGACCATCCATTTCGGTTAACAGTGTAGATAGAAGTCTTTCTCCAACTGTAGAACTATTGCTTGAGCTCTCATCACCTCTAGAAAGACCCATGAAAATTAAGAGCCTATATCGCGAAGCAAGAGTTAGGGGAGAGATAGAGACAAACCTTTTACAGGCGACGACATCAGCTTCATCAAAGAATATTATGCTAGGAGAAGCAAGTCGAGCTCTTTGAAACGTATTCCGCAATAACGCTTCACCTTCTCCAACATACATAGAAAATAGCTCGGCACAGCTGGATTGCACCCCACACAAAAGATACAAGAAAAATCAGTTCCTTCAAACAAGTTTCACAACCAGAGGGGATTTCCTTAAGGTGATCTATCAAGTTCTCAACTTTCCGATCCGCAAAATTATACCTTAAGGAAAAGAAGGAAGCTTGAGCAGCATTTGCAGCAGCTTTAGCAAGAGTTGTCTTTGAGCAACCTGGAGGACCATGGAGGAGAATTCCACGCATCGGCGATATGCCCATTTTTACAAACGCAGCTGAATGTTTGATTGGCCATTCAACAGCTTGCTGGAGCTTTTTCTGTCCAAAAAGAAAAATACGAAACACATTAGTCGCAATTAAAGAGGAAGACAACAATGTTAAAGCTATAACTCTTTTTAAAATATTAACCTTTAGGTCTTTAAGACCACCAACATCGTCCCATGTCACTTTAGGAATTTCAACTGTGATGCCTCTTGTTATACTTGGACCAACCACAGATTTTGCAATCTTGAAGTCATGCAATGTTAGGATAAGAGAATCTGAGGATCTTTTGCTTGCAGATATGGTCGCTTCACGACATAAAGCTTCCAAATCTGCCCCAACATAACCGTTGCAAGATGTTGCTATGGCTTGTAGATCAACAGTAGGGTCTAAACTGACTTTCTTTGTGTACAGCTGAAAAAATAGCAAACATGAAGCTAACGAAAAAAGTTCCCATTTAAGCAGCAATAAGCAATCCCGTTTAAGAGCTCAATATTACCTGCAGGATTTGTTTAAGAGCTCAATATTACCTGCAGGATTTTTAAACGATCCTCTTCATTTGGCGTGCTCACTTCAATTAAAGCATCAAACCGTCCCGCCCTTCTTAGCGCTGGGTCAATCGCATCCACCCTTTTGAAAAGATCGGAGAAAACCATTGAATCATTGCATTCAAAATACAACGGTGTTAAAACTAAAATAATGCTTTAAGGCAGACAAGAACCTATTTGTGGATGCTACAACAACAACTCTTGGTGCAGATGATGAAGGCTTGTTTGAGTCCATGAGTGTAAAGAGTTGAGAAGCAATACGAACATCCTGCTCTCGTCTGCATTTTAGAGAGAATCAAATTATTCTGAATCTCTTAGAGATCACGTTGAGAACCATAATTATAAACTAGGAATAAGGATGCAATACCTAGAATCACGCCGAGGACAAAGAACGTCGATCTCATCAATAAAAATCACAGACGGCTTGTCTGAAACAGCATGAGAAGAAGCCTCAGCAAAAGCATCCCTTAAGACCTTCTCGCTTTCTCCCGCGTGTCCTCGATGTACAGAATGGGGACTGAACAGAGATCCCCACACAAACACAAAGCATAATTAGCTTTCACCTATTGCTCGAAGACCATAAATTATACAGAGGCTACAAAACACAGTACCTCAAAACAATCAAATGTGCATCACATTCCTGGACAACGGCACGAACCAAGCTTGTCTACAAGAAAACCAAAATCGCAATAAAGATAATTTCAATGCCGGCATTAAAACAGTCTAATCAGCTTAATTTAGCTCATCTTACACTAGTATACAAAAGTTCACACCTTTGATGAACACAACGCACTTCTGTTTGAAAATTTTCAAGCTTGAAACAAAGTTTACCTTTCCGGTTCCAGGAGGGCCGTATAAGAGCAACCCTCTAGACCACTGAAATGATGAGTAAAAAAGCAGAGCCAATTAATAACTGAAATAGAAAGAGAGAAGCTCAGATCATGAATCAAACATAGGTTATGTATGATGTGTACTTTGAGACCAAGAGTTCGAGCTTCGAGAGGATAGCGAAAAGGGAAGATGATGAGTTCTCGAAGCGCTTGCAAAGCCCTTTCGTTGCCACCGATTTCCGCTTCCGCTTGCCATGTATCATCGCCGACGATGCTGTCGCAGCCACTGATTTCAGTTTCCATCAGATTAAAGGGCGAAAAAGAACAAAACTTTGGGATTTACAAGATGTGAGGTTTATGCGCCGGAGCACGCAGACCGCGACGACGAGAGACGGGAGACGTTCACCGTGGGAGAAAAAAAAAACGATTTAGAGAATAATAAAGTTAGGGTTTTTGTTTTTCTTCTGATTTTCCAATTTTACCCTTTGTCTGAAAAAAAAAATGTTTGAAATTGGCAAGACAGAATCATGTCGTTTATAGAACTTGACAAGTCGTTTAATCACCATAGGCCTCTTATTAGTCATTTGAATACAATACAACACAAGAAGAAGAACAAAAATGATCAAAACACTAGGTGTCTCACGGCGCGTGGAATCTCACGCTCCCGGCAGAGGCCTGGTTTGCGGCACGATTGCTTCCGAAATTCTTCCGGTTTGATTCACGAGCTATTCTCGACCCAAACTGAAACACAACCAAAGCCCAAAACAATAGTGTGAGAGAGCATAAAACACACAACACAAAGCTTTCAACTTTACTGGTATTGAGTTGAGTTCTCTCCGAAACTTCTCTTCAACCTCCTCTTACCTGTATTGCTCTCTTAGGCATCTTTGCAACTTCATTTAAACCAAGTAACTTTGCAACCTTCAAGATTAAGCAACGTTTTTTTTGTTGTTGGGATTATGAAGTTTCTAGAATGTTTTTTTTTTAAAGTAAACATGGTGGCTTTTACTCACCTGTCTAAGAATCTTCTTGTCTCCCTTTCCACTTGGTTGCTCAAGATCAGCAATTTCCCACAAGGGAATGCCAAGGAGAGTCTTTATCACATCTTCATCTAAGAATGGAAATCTCGCCTGACAAAATGTATATATAAGAGCACAAAGAGAAAACGATTTGAGTTTCTATCCGTGTCGCTGACATATACCTCTTTACCATTATCTGCAATGCATCGATCATCTCGACCCAAATTTCTTTTCCAAATTCTCTGCATATCCAATTTCATTTCTTGATCCAAGGCAGCCCAGCTGTAAAAATCAACAAAACTTGCGAGATAAGTTTATTATTAGTTTACATCCATAGAGAAAATTATGCACACATGTATATACCTCCCATTTCGATATTTTGTTCTGTGTCTACCATAACCAGCACATTGCTCATCAGCACCAGCGCCAACAAGCAGAATTCTAGCATAAGATTTATATTTGACGCGCATGTTGTCTTCTTCTACTGTGTGATTTTCGCTTTCTTCGTGAATCCAGCCATCACCGCGAGCAGCAAGCCATAGTGCTGTTCCTATGTTAAGGTCCTAGAACATTGCAAAAAAATTTGTATAATTGTCATCAAGTTTGGAAGAATGTAATGAGAAATCCTCAAGACTTCCAAGTTTACCATGTATGTGTCTGCAGGATTTATGAGTGACATAACACGCTTTGTCTCATAGGTTAGTTTCGACAAATCAGCATCAATCTCGACAAGTTTCCACCTGAAATTTCCAAGAACATTTGCATCAACAGATTTCGTAATAGACATATGCATTTATAAAAATGTTTTCAGAGTCACACCTTCTCAAAGGTGCAATCTTTTTAAGTTCCTTTATTCCAGCCTTGGCGGAGATCCTATCAGGAGCATTAGGACCATCAAAGCTGACATTAAGAAGATCAACTTCATCTAAAACAAAAAGAAGAGATTTTGAAAATCTAAATTAGTTTCAGGATCGATGCTCGAGACGAAAACAGTGTAGAGGAATTGTTACATTTTGGATCAAGGAACTGATCCAACAAAGCAGCAAGAATCATTGAATCTAATCCACCAGAGAAAAGAACAGCTACTGGGACAACTTCTTTTTCTCCCTGTTTATGTCAATAAGAAGGTATTTGAAGGTAATCACGTGGCTGCGGAAAAAATCACAAATCAAGCAGTATTTAGTAGAGTATATTTTAAAAATCTCATACCTGAAAAATGCTATGTAGTGAAGTTCGCCGTCTCACAGATTCCTTTAAAACAACCAAAACTGTCTGCGCAAATCCTAAAACTAAACCTTGTCAGGCACATGAAATTGGGACAGAACTCGAGGAGTCTGACGAACTTAAGCAGTACCTGAAGAATTTAAAAGAGAATTGTCTTTCTCTTCTTCAATTCCGATTAGCGACGACAATAATAGATCTTCAGGTCTTGGTACAACAAAATTTCTTTCCCATTCAATCAATTCCTTCCACAAGGAATTTGTCCATTCGTGTTTCGTGACTTCACCATGGATACATAAACCGGATTCTGAAATGCCAAAAGAAATGCTGTAGACTCCACATGGAAGCTCTTCCCAAAATCTATGACTGCTATTACCATTTTCAGCATCTATTCCTGCCAAAAGTACATCTCTGTAACGGGGCTTGGAGTGTACACAAAATTACTCTACTAAGCAAAAATACAAACCAGAGCCATGAGCCACAGAAGAAGCTGGTGAAACAGACGATAGAAGAAAACGAGGGTCTTCCACGGTTGGCCAGTGAACAAGGAGGCTCCTCCGACCAAAAGCATCTTTACCAAACCATAGCGTTCTCGAGCTTTCCTGATGGAGAAAAAAGGTTCTAAGAGCAACTAAAAATGCTACAAAAAATTTAGCGGCAAGTCACAAAATTACCTGCCAATATATAATGGCCCACAGACCCTTAATCTTCGAAAGAACATCTGGTACCAAAGCGTTTGCTTTCTCTAAAGACATCATGAGAACTTCAGTATCATTATCATAGCTGTTGAGGTCAATTCCGCCAAATACTTCGCCTGCCAGGGAAAATAAAGCAATCGATATCGTATAGTGTAAAAAAAAAACTGCATGATAATTAGAAAGCTTAAGAAGGAAACCACACCATTGTAAGCTAGAATGTTTCCAGAAGAATCCACCAGTGGTTGTCTTACAGGACTACTTCCTCTAAGCTGTAATGTGGAACCTATAAAATGCAATTCACCGGAAGAAGTAGTATCCCCAAGCTCATAAGTTCCTTGGCCAGCCTCATAAACAGAGAGAGTCACAGATTCTTGACCACAAGTTGGTACATTCGGTTGAAGAAGAATCTTCTTCTCGCCTACACTATCAGGACCTCTTTGGCCTAAGACAGATTTGACATCTTCAATAGAGAATTGTAACTGGTTTAACCAATAAACACCAAAAATTAGCCAACTCCAGTTACTAAAACCTTAATATCAAATGTTAGGATCAATAATGTCTAAATCAATCAATTATCGTTAGCCATCAATAAAAAACTCAAAAGCGTAATCGCTTCTAATCTACACAGATGGCAGAAACGAGATTGAAACTCATCAACACAAACAATTAATGAATAACAAATCGGTCTTAAACCCAATTGAAGACACCGTGGGAAAAATAAAAAGCTTTAATCTTTAACAGTGATTGCTAAACTGAAACATTGCAGAAAGTTATGAACTTGACACAGAAAGAAAAAACAAAAACACTAAACTTCAAACTCAGAAGTAAAAATAAAACTCAGAACTCAAACACGCCAATACGGAAAGAGATCTAAATCAAAAAGTGACTTACTCGTTCGAAAGGAGGCGCCGAGAGAAACGGAAACGTCGAGAGTTCGATACGAACGCCGCACACTATAACTGCAATTCCGCACATTCCTCCGGCGGCTTCTCTCTCTCTCTCTCTCTCCCCCAAAAGTTGTGCTTCAGTCTGTAAAGCAAAGCTATGATTTTTAAAACAGCTATCCAGCTATTGAACAAATTGCCTCCGTAGCATAGTGGTATTGCGTTCGCTTCGTAAGCGAAAGGTCGTGAGTTCGATCCTCGCCGGGGGCTTTTTTAATGTCCTTAGCGGAAACATTCTATTACTCTGATATAGTATCCAATCCAAAACCCTACGAATCCATTATATATACATCCCCAAGGAACTCTTTTTTTTTTGGTTCTCCTTCCCTCTCTCTCTCGTCTGATTGGGATTGGTTCTGTTACCTTCTCTACCTTCGCAGGTATTTGCTTCTGGTTCAATGTCTTTCATCTTTTATTTTAGGTTTTACTCTTTCTTCCACAAAGGTTTTCCCTTTTTGCAGCAAAGTTTAGACCTTTTTACTTTCTCAAAACCGAGTACTTATAGAGATATATGGAAGTTCAATTTAAGCCTTGAATATGTAATATCTAGAGAAACTAATTAGGTGTAAGCCAATTGATTTCGTGCTATATATATAAATAGATTCACTACTTGCAGTTCTACGTTATGCAATTAACTTTGTTTTGTTTTGTAATTGTTTGAAATTGCGAGATTCACTAAGATACTTGAATTGCAGATTAGAGTTTCTGAACCGGGATATATTGTATTGCTGCATATGTTTTCACTTCGATCTGATTGTCCTAACAAAAAAAAAACAGTTTTATGCATGAACATAGTTTGAAGTTTTTTTACTTAGGCTTGTGGATCTTGTTTCATTCCGGTATACATACGTTCTGTTCTTAGATGAAAGAAACTTCCTTTTGTGGTTGTTGCGTATGACTCTGTTTCTATTCAATACCTTACTTTCGAATTAAGAATGCTTGCCATAGTTTCTGATTAAGAGTCTCTTGGATAATGCAGAGATGACACCTGAATCAAACGCTCCATCAATGGATCCACACATTGTAGGCAATGCGTTTGTTCATAAATACTATACCCACCTTTATAAATCACCCGCGGAAGTTCACAGGTTCTATCTCGAGGAAAGCATGCTCGGAAGGCCAGGTCTCGATGGTTCAATGGTTTCTGTCAAATCATTGAAAGTAAGTTCCTTTAATGGCCAACTATATGTATGTAGTGTTTTATTCATTCTGGCAAAATCTTTTATTCATTCGACAAATCTTTCGTCGTGTTTGCAGTCTATTAATGATCAGATAATGTCCTTTGACTACCAAAACTTGAAGATCCAGATTCTGTCTGCCGATTCCCAAGCATCTTTGAAGAATGGAGTTGTAACTCTAGTCGCGGGTTTAGTGATTGGGAAAGATGGAGAAAGAAAGAATTTTACTCAAACTTTCTTCCTTGTTCCACAGAAAGGAAGCTACTTTGTGCTGAACGATGTATTCAGGTACGTGTCTGATGAGTTTGTTGAACCAGAATCTACGAAGGAGAGCCCACAAGTAATCGAGTCATCAAAAGACATTATCGCCGGTAAGTATTTTCACAAAATCGAAGAATTCGAAATTTACACTCTTGACACTGTTTTGATTCGCATGTTGTTTGTTGCTCTTGACCAGCAGAGCCTGCAAAGGCAACTGTAAATGCCATAGCGAACGACGGACTTGCGAAAGTCCATAAGGAGAAAGTTGCGAATGGAAACAGTAACTTACCTAAAGCTGCTGAAGCAAAACCTCAAGAGGACGCTCCCAAGAAATCCTTTGCAGCAATTGTGCGTCTTGGTTGTGTTTAGTTTTCATAATTCTATTGGGATTTATCTTACAATAACGTCTAATCTCTTGGTGGATTTCAAACATACAGGTCCAATCTCCGGCTCAGAACGGCACTCCGTTCAATGTTAAAGCCTCGCCTGCAAAGCCTAAACCAGTGGCAAAGCTGAGAGTTGTTCCTGAGCCCAAAGCTCCTGCCCCAGTCCCTTCTCTTGAAACCATTGAACAACAGGGTAGTTCCATATTTGTTGCAAACTTGCCTATGGATACGACTCCCGAGCAACTCTATGAAACATTCAAAGGTTTTGGAGCTATTAGAAAAAATGGTATCCAAGTCCGAAGTTACACGGTCAGTTTTTTCTTTAAAAATATCTTTAAGAGAAATGTATTTGCATAGTTTCGAAATCTTAAACCTTAGTTCACTCACAAGCTTAAAAATCTTGACTTTTCAGGAGAAAAGAAACTGTTTTGGGTTTGTGGAGTTCGAAACTGGCGAAGCCATAAAAATTGTTCTCCAGGTATGTTTTTGCCCATCAAATTCTCAACTTCAATATAAAGTTCTTGTTTTTAATGGTAATAGAATGCACAACTGTAGGCTCACAAGGAATCTCCAATCAGAATCGGAAACCGAAGAACATCTATAGAAGAAAAACGAGGCAAGTTTTTTTAAGCAAATGTCGTCTCCAAGATGATAACTTTATGAAAAATGTAGAAACAAAATCATAATCTTGAGTTTTGTTTTTGGATTCTGCTGCAGGCAACAACAATGAAAATGGCGGGAGAGCCTCAGCGCGAAACAACGGTTACAATAGGAATGAGAATGGTTACAGAAACAATGGGTATAGACCTCGGGGCAACGGTTCTAATGGAGGACAAGGCTCCGGGAGAAACAGGGTTGAGAGACGGAACGGTGATGCCACTGGTGATGTTAAAGCTTCTCAGGTCAACGGCCATGGCAATGCTCAGGCCAGAAACTAGAGTTTTTGTTTCTGTTTTTTATTTTTTTTTGCTTCTGCCAAGGTTTTGGTCATTATTTGAGAATCTGACGTTATAGGAAGAGTTAAAACAGATGATTTGCCAAATCAAATCCAATCTCGACCTCTTCATGGAACCATGCAAAATTAAGTTTCACATCACATAACCACACAAAGTTTAATTTTTTTTTGTCTCCGAGAGTCAACCTAAACCACTTATTTCATTTAGGGGGTGGTATTGGATCTAAGAATTTAATAGAATCTAAAAGAATTCAATTGTAATCTGTTTCAAGTATTTTAATAGAATTCAAAAGGATTTGGTGGGTTTTTAATGTAATTCTATTGACTAGATTTTAAAAGAATGCAAAAGAATTTTATAGGTAATGAATTCTTATAAATTCTAGTAGTGGCCTAAATTCCCAAAATTCTTGAACCCGAACCGAATTTCTCGAATCCGAACCAAATTATAAAATAATCTGAATGGAATAGAAAAATCTATACCAAATTACCTGATCCCGAACTGAACCCGAATTGTATAAAACCTAATGGAATTAACCGAACTAACCAAAATTTAAAAAATAATTAATAATTTTAATTAAATATATAAAATATAGTTAAAATATACTAAAAATTTAAAATATTACTTAATTAAATTAATTATTTGCATTTGTCCAAAACGGAACCGGATTCGAACCGAAACCGAATTATAATAAACCGAACTGATATAAAATTTATTCCCGAATAACATGAACCGAACATATATATGAAGGTTGAATAACTTATACGGAGTATTAGGATCACGTCCTTCACCAGCAAATTCTTGTAGATGATACCAATATATATATATATATATATATATATGTATTATATACATAAATCTATATATAGTATATATACATGTTATATATATATAATTGAATTTTGATTTTTTTTTATTGAAATCTATAGATTCATATATATAGAATATATATAAAATGACAAACATATACATGTAAAATCATATCTATTATAGTATGTGTAAGACCTCATATTTTTGGTTATATATATAATTCCATCCAAATTCCACCCTAAAGGTTGAAAATTAATTCTTTATATGTCTGCATTAAATTTTCTATTAAATTCCTTTCAAATGACATTACTATAAAATCCATTTAAAATTGAATAACACTAACATTTAATAGAATTAAAATTTTTATCAATTGAATAACACAAGAATTTAACGCATTTTGAAAGATTAACACCAAATCCTTAATCCAATAACACATGTATTTAATAGAATTAGTGAAATTCATGATTGAATAACACTAGAATTAAATAGAAATATCAATTCTTTTCTATTCCATTAAATTTCTAATTCCAATACCCCCACCTTAGTTAACCTAAATTACTTGTTAAACATAACTTAACATATTGTCCAATTTGGCTTCCATTTGACTGGCTTACTCGCCGGTTAAGAGGGTCAATCTAACCGTAAAACAGCAACACAAATTCAAGAACATGAAGAACAACACCAAGGACATGGAGGAAAACATGAGAACCACCTACACATTGGCTGCTTCTGGTTTTCTACATCTGGTGTTTGTTGTGTGTCTTGTGATTGCTTTGCTTGTTTCTTCTGTTCCTCTGTGTCTGAAATTGCTGATTCACTTGCAGCTCCCGCCAAGCTGTTCAAAGAAAAAAAAAAAAAGACGAAAACTTTCACTAAACCAATACAAGAGAAAAGCAACAGACAAGGCATAAAGGGGATATATGATGGAGATTTTACATTGGGAAAGAGAAGGATTGCGCGCTGTTTGAGCTTCGGTTAGAACGGTATGAAGTTGTAGGAGTTTTCCAAGAAACAGCAGGAAGTTGTTCTTTCTCATGGCTATCTCTCTTAACTTCTTCCTCTTCTACTAGTACAACTTCTTCCTCATCCTCCTTATCTGAATCAACAACAACGTCGGGTTTTGATTCTGATCCTGGTGGAGGAGGCATAGGAAGTGCAGGACAGTAAGCGAGTAACTCTCCTGATTTGTAGAGCTCGCCTGATTTCATCAAATCGCGTCCTATATGAATACTGAAGAGAGATTCGTTGGAAGTGCAGCTCCATTCAGCTGGTATATTCGATTTGTTTCTCTCGAAAACCGAAGATGGGATCCTATTCGGGTCATAGTTTATTCCTTGGTCCCCGTCGTTATCCCCCCTGTCCATTACTTGAACAGTAGGTGAATCTGTTGGAGAAACCTCTGGATCATTCGACGATGAGTCTTTGCCATCCTCTGGTAGATGTTTTGGTGGCGACGAATATGAAGAAGAAGACGAAGATGAAGAAGATGACGAAGAAGATGAAGATCTTGAATGTGTTTCTGAGTGAATGATTACACTTCCTGTTTCTTCTGAATGGATCCTTTTATGCTCACCATCTCCATTTTCGCCTTGTAATAATAACTGATCTCCTGAAACTTGTTTGTTTCCATCATCTTCTGACTCCATAAAACTAAAGAACAATCATCATTCATTAATGCCTCTTTTAGCCATTTCTTGGGTTAATCGAACAAATTGAAACCAATCTCTCAGATACAGAAGAGAAATCTATCAAAGAAACATACCTGGAACACGGACGAGCCAATCAAGACCGTGATTAAGTTAAAAAAAACAATCTTAATCAGTGGATAAGTTGTGAAATTTCGTTTCTTTCTTGTTAGAGAAATCAAAGGGGAGAAGAAAAATTGATCAAGATGAGGAAAAGGGGATCTAGGGTTTCGTTGTCTCTGGCGATAGCAGAACGAAAGGTATCTCGTAAAGTTCGGAGCTTTTAACTAACCATGGCTGCGTTTCCCGCCATGTCGACTTCTTTTATCTGTCTTTGTTTGTAATTGTATCTATCACTTAAGTAATGATTACCTGTGGTACGGTCTATTATAGATATCGTGTTCTATCCAATAAATACACGCCCTTGACTTTGAATACGTGGCTCGAGATACGTTTGTTTTGTATCTTCTTTCTGATGCTGCTTGGGAAACTGAAAAAGAGGATTGTAAACGAAAGGTGAAGTCTTTTTGGAATCTAGGTCTTTTGATAATTTATCTGTACTTTGTTCGGGTATGTCTTTGGGAATTGATCAATTTGACCTAATTGATCGCCGGCGATTTGTGTTCGATAGTTTAACGGATCGAATTTCTTGGATTAAGATACTGAATTTGGGTAAATTTTCTACTGAATTGGATAAATTATGAGGCTTTTCTTCATCTCTCGTCAAAGAACTCAAGACGAAGCAATTCAATCTAGATTGATTAGAGATTTGAGGGTTCTCAGAAGTAGATTCTTGATGATTGATGCAGTTTTCTGCTCGAAATTTTCTCTACCCTTTTAAAAAATTACGTGTTTTGATTTGTGGGTTTCTCAGTTTCATTTAGATATTTAGCATAATCTTTAGAAAAAAAGTAGGCCTTTTTGTTCTCTCTCTCTCTTTGTTAACAACCCCTTGGAGTGAGATCATGTGAAGAGGTTACATGGTTGCAAAATTGAAAATTCATGTGAAAATTGTTGTTTTCAGGTTGGAAACTGTGGGCAAAGGCCTTATTCAACTTCTTCCGTAACACCGAACACTGTTCATGAGAATGGTGACAGTTTGGCTCTGATGCATCAGTAAGTTGTAAGCAATAGAGGAAAGATTTCAACATGGGAGAACAAATGGATCCATTTTCTGCTGCAAATCTTCCGGATTTCATATCTTCCCAAAAAATCGGTAGACCCGTCAATCTTGAAGGACAAAGCAACCGTGGGCACCCTTATTCTGGCCTTAAGAAGAGGGGCCAATCTAGTCGTTCATGGGTGAAGATTGATGAAAATGGGAACTCAGCGGTTTTAGAGCTCGACAAGGCAACTATAATGAAGCGTTGTTCCTTACCATCTAGGGATTTGAGACTTCTTGACCCTTTGTTTATTTACCCCTCGAGTATCTTGGGGCGTGAGAGAGCAATAGTGGTCAGCCTTGAGAAGATCAGATGCATAATCACAGCCGAGGAGGTTATTCTGATGAATGCTCGGGATGCATCTGTTGTTCAGTACCAGTCGGAACTGTGCAAACGCCTCCAATTAAACCAAAACCTAAATCTCAAAGGTCAATGATTTTGGTGGCCTGGAATTTTGATACTGGTTACATTGCTGACAAAACTGTTATATGTGTTGGTTTCAGATGATTTGCCTTTTGAATTTAAAGCCTTGGAGCTGGTTTTGGAATTATCTTGCTTGTCTCTAGATGCACAGGTATGCCACAATGTCTTCTCTAGTGTTTTAGTTTTGGAATCCATCATTTCTTCTTAAGATCATACTACACATAGTTCCTGTAACTATAAAAAGGTTATAGCTTTAAGCTATTGCTAAGCTCAAAAGTTTTTGGTGGACTATATTTTAATAGGTGAATGAGCTTGAGATGGAGGTGTATCCTGTTCTTGATGAATTGGCCACAAACATCAGCACCCTTAATCTAGAACACGTGCGCAGGTTAAAAGGTCGCCTCCTTGCCTTAACACAGAAAGTTCAGAAGGTAAAAACACAAAGAACCCTTCAATTTTAGAAAAATGGGTACCATACATTTTTATTCTGGGGGTCAAAACTTGCAGGTTTGTGATGAAATAGAACATTTAATGGATGATGATGATGACATGGCTGAGATGTATTTGACTGAGAAAAAAGAAAGATCTGAGGCTCATGCTACAGGGGAGTTAGAAGATAACCTTGATGAGGAATTTGATACGTCTGGAATAGTGTCGAAGTCTGCGCCTGTTTCACCTGTTGGCTCAACAAGTGGAAACTTTGGGAAGCTTCAAAGAGCCTTTAGCAGCGTTGTTGGCTCACACAGAAGCTTGTTAAGCTCCTCTAGCAGCGGAGAGAACATCGATCAACTAGAGATGTTACTAGAAGCCTACTTTGTCGTTATTGATAACACACTCAGCAAATTATCATCGGTTAGAAACTCAATCTGTTACAGTTAGATGTTTTTTTCCATCAGTTGTTCATCATTTTGAATGATGATCTTGTGTTTGCAGCTGAAGGAGTATATAGATGATACGGAGGATCTGATCAACATTAAGCTGGCAAGGACAAACAAAAAAAATCAAGTTTTGTTATCTTTGTTCTTGTCTCATCCCAAAATTCTATGAGTCTCTAACTTTGTCCATGTTTTTCATAGGGGAACGTACAGAATCAGTTGATTCAGTTTCAACTGCTTCTCACCGCGGCAACCTTTGTGGCAGCCATTTTTGCTGCAGTAACCGCGGTTTTCGGGATGAATATGCAAGACTCTGTTTTCAAGGATCCGACGATGTTCCAGTGGGTTTTGCTTGTAACAGGTATTGGATGCGGATTTTTGTATTTCGGTTTTGTGTTATACTTCAAGCACAAGAAAGTATTCCCTCTTTGAAACTTTGGTTAGAGTGATCCATGAGTTACTACTCTTGTAAAGATCAACAACAACTAATGATTTTCACAGTTTCAAACTGATTTTAAGCTTAATCTTTAGTGATATATAACTAGACGTTCGACATTAATGGCCAAAATAAAATAAAATAAAACAAGATTTTGGGTATTGTGAAAAGTGATGATGATAAAAGCCAAGGAATTGGATTTGAAACCATAAGAGAGAAATACCAAAATCTGATGAGTTGAATTGTAATCAGAGAAAGAAACCCTAGTGCTCAAACACAAAAAGCATGGTCAAACCGGTTTCACTTGACAGCGCAAGAAAACGTATGAACTAGGAACCGTAAGCACAAGACGAGCCCACTCAACATTCCCCCAGACTTGATCATCACCATTGCGTTTTTCAAGAGCAATCACCGAACACCAAATGTCCTTATTTTGACAATGATCAGACTTGTCCCATAAGATTAAGAGTTTCCCACCGTAGTTAGCTAATGCAATAACACCACCACAAATCCTCTTCAATACCTCCAAACCTTTGACCACTCTCCACTCTTTGCGCTTTGTGTCAAGCAACCACTTTTACCACAACAGTACCAAACATTCTCTATTACGCACTTGCTGCTGAGTGATTTTGCTGCAACGTCCCATCTACCTTCTTTCGGAATATCTCGTAGACTACTTATCTCTAACTATCTCTCCTTATCTCTTACTGTGTATATAAGCACTGTACGTGATCTCATTCAATATACAACAATATTCTCCATAACAATCCACAGAGCGATCTTGTTAAATCAACAGATCCTCTCTTTTTTTTTTCTCTATTTTCTCACGCTTATTCTCTCATGGAGTCTCCAACTGCCTCCACTGTTGTCACTTCCGGTGATTCACCAAACCAAATCACGGCAATCAACATGGTGAACATCACAAAACTCTGTGCGTAAACTGTGTTCTGACAACTCGGGGGCGCCCTTAATCCAAGGAAAGACGACTAATGGTGGATATGAGTGGCCAGCTTCAGACGAATCAAATATTCTTGCTTTTTCAGACGAATCAGATGCCCAGATAAAGCATCGCACATGGGATTTGGTTCCCCCTGATCCATTGGCACCAAGTGGGTATTCCGCATAAAACGTCTTCAAAACGGGCAAATAGACAAGTACAAAGCACGATTTATGGCCAAGGGTTTCCATCAACGACCAGGCGTGGACTATGAAAAGACCTTTAGTCCTGTAATCAAAGCGGCCACAGTGCGTCTCGTGGCTGGGATTTGCGGCAATTCGACATCAACAACGCTTTCCTCCAAGGGAAATTGGATGAGGATGTCTATATAGCCCAACCTTGTGGTTTTGTGGATCGAGACAAACCACACTATGTCTGCAAACTTCGAAAGGCGCTTTACGGACTGAAACAGGCTCCTCGGGCGTGGTATATGGAGCTTCGCAATTTCCTACTCGCCTCAGGTTTTACAAATTCACAATCTGACGCTTCTCTATTTACTCTATTGCGTCATGGAATTGTGATCGTTATCCTGGTATATGTCGATGATATAGTAGTCACCGGCAACAATACTGAGGCTATCCAACATTTTATTAAACTTCTGGGCAATTGATTTTCACTTAAGGACATGGGTGCACTCAGTTTCTTTCTTGGAATTGAAGCTCATCGGACTGAGAAAGGGCTTCTTCTCACCCAACAAAAATACATCACAGATCTGCTTGTCCGCACAAATATGTTAGATGCGAATCCTGTCTCCACTCCCATGGCCTCAAACAGCCCCTTACAGTTAAGCTTTGGATCTCCTTTAGTTGATGGAAGTGAATATCGCACAGTAGTAGGAAGTCTTCAGTACCTTCACTTCACACGGCCGGATATAGCTTTCCCTGTGAACAAGCTCTCGCAGTTCATGCACCAGCCAACTGATACTCACTGGCGGGCAGCGAAACGTGTTCTCCGATATCTTTCAGGTACTCGCGATCATGGCATCTTCCTTCGCAGCAATAACACCTTAACGCTCCATGCCTTCTCTGACGCTGATTGGGCTGGAAACCGGGATGATTACACTTCTACTGGTGCCTACATTGTATATCTCGGTTCCCATTCCATTGTCTGGTCATCCAAGAAGCAGAAAACCGTGGCTCGATCTTCTACGGAGGCTGAGTATCGTTCCGTTGCAGATACAGCTGCTGAACTGAAATGGGTTGTTCACTTGATGACTGAACATGGTATTTCTCCTTCCTCTCAACCAGTCATTTATTGCGATAATGTCGGCGCAACATACCTCTCTGCGAATCCTGTTTTCCATTCTAGGATGAAGCATGTGGCGCTTGATTATCATTTTGTCCGGCAGCTAGTTCAGTCTCGCTTTCTTCGCGTCGCTCAATTTCAACTGGAAGCGACGAAAACGATGGAGACAGTGGCGGAGGATTCGTTGTTGTCTTTGAAGATGCAAGTGTTGTTGTGACAGATGCAAGTGTTGCTGTGTCAATCACGAAGTAGTACAGGAAGTGGTACAGGACGTGAATATATGAGATTGCTGAGATATGATCGAATCTAGGTGATAAGATTCGAATCTAGAGTTGCTTGATGAATTGGAATGAAGATGTGTGTGTTTGAAGTGTTGCTATACCAATTGAGAAGTAGTACAGGAAGTGCTACAAGCGATACAGGAAGTGCTACAGGCGATCAAATCGTGGTCATTGGATGAATTGGAGCCAGCGTGGGCTGGAGTAAACTTCTAGAATATTCTAGAGACGTGCCAAGAGGGGTATATGAGCTGGATAAAGAAGATATTATTGTTTTAGAGTGTTTCCATATTCTTAGGAAAAAATATTGGAAAAGAGAATATTTCCTAAAAGATTTGGAGATATCGAATATGCTATTTGGAAGAACTTGGAGTGCAAGTTTGAGGCAATATATACAAGAGGTCGTGGTCTTTTGGAAGTAAGAAGAGAGAGAGCTTAAAAGGACAAAAAGATGAAGAAAAAGAAAAAGAAAAAAAGGGTTTTGGGTGTGTATTACACAAGGGTGATGGTGTGTGTTACCCACATGTGGTATTGATCTGTGGAATCTGCAGACGTCAAGAGGACGTTGTTGCACCGGTGCGTCCGGGTGGTATTTAAGCATGCGTGCTTGATGCTGTTTTCATGGAGAGATCGTGTGTGAATGGAAGTCTAGGCTTGGGAGAGTTTAGCTCAGGATTAGGTTATCCTGAAGAGTTCATGTTATTGAATGGAGCGGTATTTCAAGAGTGTTGTGCTTGATCTACGCGTTTGCGATTAAGTTGTAATTGCTTGTTAATTCTAGTGAATTCGAATACTGGACGTGGTCCCGGGGATGTAGGAAACGAACCTCGTTAACAAACTTTGTGTGTCTTTATTTCCTGTACTTTATTTGTGTCTCACTTACACTTTCAATTGGTATCAGAGCGGGTTCTCGATAGAGATTTAGTCTTGTTTCGGGTAGATCGAAGGTGAGGATTAAAAGTAGTACAGGAAGTAGGACAGAGATTGAAATCGAGTCTCATGGAGTTCTATCATGGAGGGATAAGGCTCGGGAAGATTTGGTATTGGATTTAAAGGGAAATCTTCAAAAGTTGATTGTGTTTTTGTCTCTGGTGGAAAAATGAAGGCTGCAGCGACATCTGCTACAGAAGCTGCAAGTACTACAGAGAAGGCAGCTGGTACAAAAACTGCTACAGCGCCTGCAAAAAAAAAAAAAAAAAAAAAATTTCAGGTTTGTTCAAGGGGCTTTTTGGACTCGGAAAGATAATCATTACAGAGATGGTGTAGTGGGAGTTTATCCTCAATTTGGAGGGAGACGGTTCTTCTATTAGTTTTTGACCATGATGTGTCTCAAGCAGGGGGAGAATGGGTGTTGCTAGTGTTGTTGTGTTACTAGTGATGAAGATTTTGAAGCTAAGAGAGCTTGAGTTCACATACATAGTCAAAAAGGGGGAGAATGAAGATGCAAGTGTTGTTGTGACAGATGCAAGTGTTGCTGTGTCAATCACGAAGTAGTACATGAAGTGGTACAGGACGTGAATATATGAGATTGCTGAGATATGATCGAATCTAGGTGATAAGATTCGAATCTAGAGTTGCTTGGTGAATTGGAATGAAGATGTGTGTGTTTGAAGTGTTGCTATACCAATTGAGAAGTAGTACATGAAGTGCTACAAGCGATACAGGAAGTGCTACAGGCGATCAAATCGTGGTCATTGGATGAATTGGAGCCAGCGTGGGCTGGAGTAAACTTCTAGAATATTCTAGAGACGTGCCAAGAGGGGTATATGAGCTGGATAAAGAAGATATTATTGTTTTAGAGTGTTTCCATATTCTTAGGAAAAGATATTGGAAAAGAGAATATTTCCTAAAAGATTTGGAGATATCGAATATGCTATTTGGAAGAACTTGGAGTGCAAGTTTGAGGCAATATATACAAGAGGTCGTGGTCTTTTGGAAGTAAGAAGAGAGAGAGCTTAAAAGGACAAAAAGATGAAGAAGAAAAAGAAAAAGAAAAAAAGGGTTTTGGGTGTGTATTACACAAGGGTGATGGTGTGTGTTACCCACATGTGGTATTGATCTGTGGAATCTGCAGACGTCAAGAGGACGTTGTTGCACCGGTGCGTCCGGGTGGTATTTAAGCATGCGTGCTTGATGCTGTTTTCATGGAGAGATCGTGTGTGAATGGAAGTCTAGGCTTGGGAGAGTTTAGCTCAGGATTAGGTTATCCTGAAGAGTTCATGTTATTGAATGGAGCGGTATTTCAAGAGTGTTGTGCTTGATCTACGCGTTTGCGATTAAGTTGTAATTGCTTTCTAATTCTAGTGAATTCGAATACTGGACGTGGTCCCGGGGATGTAGGAAACGAACCTCGTTAACAAACTTTGTGTGTCTTTATTTCCTGTACTTTATTTGTGTCTCACTTACACTTTCAGTCTTGTCCTGCGGTGGTTCGACATCGGTTCATAGCACCGGAGGCGATGGTTGGATCAAAAGCAAATATCGTTTTGTAAATTAGGGTGAAAAAGTTTAGAACTTTTGGTGTAAAATTTCTTTTTTTTGCATCCTTAAGAAGAACAAACCTCGAGACAGAGATTTTGTGTCCGGTGCTTCTTCTAGTTCCATCTTCATAGGTAAGAAAACATTATTACGTTAGGTCTTTTTGGATTTAGAGCATCTCCATTTGTTTAGATATTTGGGTATCTCAACCATAATATATAATTATTATATTGTGGTTGAATTATATAATTAAATTTTAATTTTAAAATAAAAAAATAAACCAATAAAAAAGAGAGAGGTTCTCAAATGAGAACTGATCCTCATCTCTCTCTTCTTTTTTCTTTTTTAATATTATTTTAATTGAGAAACCCTTGATGGGATGCTCTAAAGGGGTGATATTCAATTAAAAAAATTAATTGAATTAGAAGGAATTACACTTTCTATAAAATTCTACTGTTATTTAATGATGTATTTCATGAATTTTTTTAAATTCATGTGTTATTGGATTAGATATTTTTAATCATTCTTTTATATTACTTTAAATTCTAGTGTTATTCAATTTTTTGATTTCTTAATTCTAGTAAATGTTAGTATTATTCAATTTTATTGCAATATTGATGATAGTGTCATTTGATAGGAATTTAATAGAATTTTAATGAAAAATTGTAAAGAGTCAATTCCGATCATTTTTGCTGTCATTTTGATAAAATTCATTAAAATCCCAACAAAAACTTTTAAATTACTCAAAATCAATTGATTTTAAATTCATTTACATTCTCTTAAATTCAATCATCCAATACCCCACCTAAATACCTTCTGTTTTAATTAATTAATTTATTTATTGATATATAGGGATAATTCGGGCTTTTACCATCTGACTAATCCATATGATGAATGTAGTTGTAACTAGGGATGTCAATCGGGTTAGCCCGGCCCAAAACCCGTAAAACCCGCATATATTTGAGCACGGCTCAAAAAAAATCAGGCTTATATTTCAAAGTCTGGCTCGGTCCGGACATGGCTCCAGGACTTTTCGGACTTTTTTGGGTTCTCATTACAAACACAAAAATTCACAATTCTTAAATGAATAATTAAAACAAAATATTTATCAAAATAAATCTAAATTGAAATGTATTATATCAAATCCAATTAAATTTAAAAGTAAAATTTTGACAAAAAAACAAATAAAATTCAAATAAATTATATTACTAAATAAAACATAAAATCAAAACACTTCAAATCTAGGTAGTAGAGTTTAGATTAGAATCTTTTTCATCGTCTTCTAAATCCTCATTACCATCAAGAGATACAGATAAAAAAAGTAAAATAATATTAAGTTTTGACATGTATAAATCATATAGAAATGTCATTGAAAGTCTATAAATAATGATTTTAAAAATTTGAAGTAAATATGAATAAATGATAATGGTACATGGATCACGAAATGTATAGAAACTATGTCAAATTATTATTTTTAGAAAGATAAATGTTTAAATAAAATCTCTAACTAATTAAAATGTAAAGTTTCGGGCTAGTCTGAGCCCGGCCAGGCTAAGCTTGAAAAACACACTAGTCTGAATGGGCTTACCCCGAAAAGCCCGATTTTTTTGGACTCATATTTCTATGCCCGAATCCGCTGTTTTTCAGGATCGCGCCGGGCCGGCCCTCGGGCTTTGACCCTAATTGACACCCTAGTTGTAGCTCACTCACATGGTTTTAAACTAACCCATTGAGTTAATTAAATTATCTAGTCGACCATTTTTGGAAAAATAATAAGGGAACAAAATTCCATAAAAATACCTCAACTTTATTCCGATAAATTTTTTAATAGCCGAACTATTTTTGTACCCACTAAAGTACCCAAACTATTTTTTTGTCCATTTTAAATATCCAACTGTGAACCGTGTGTTCATTTTACAATATCTCGTTAACAGATGTATACGGAACTATACACGGTTTGAAATAGTGTTTATATTTAATAATAAAATATTAATAAATAAATAAAATATTACATTAAATTTCAAAAGAAATCCCCAAAAAATTAAAAAAAATTGGAAAAAATCTTAAGTTAAGAAACAATAATTTTATTGTTTTGCATTTCAATAAAATTATTCTCTGTGTCTTTGCATTTCTTCTCTGTGTCTTGCTTTGACAGTGTGGCTGGGCAATAAACAATGGGGGTTTTTCTTATTTTCTCTAATGTGTAACAAACATAATTCAGTTTTATCCAAGCAATTGTTGTTACCAAAGTAGTAAGATGGAAAAACCAAGAAAGATAACATCTAAACACTTTTGGTTCAATTCAACTAAAAGACTTTTGAACATGTTACAGCCATTAGTGAAGTTACTCAGTCTTCTTTCAGGGCTCAAGCTGGTTTCCCGGTGGGTTTGTGACAAATTTATGAACTAAAATTGTGATCCTTTTTAGCTGTTTAACTTGTAGATGTTCCAGTGAATTGCCTTTTCAAATCATTTTCTATGTCCTGATGAGGCCATAAGAACCGCGACAGCAACTATGAACATAAAGAGCATATTGATAAGAAGTACATATGTTCTTCTCGATGATCTCCTGTATTCTCCAAACAGCAATATACCCCAAAACGTGCTCACAAGTGGAAGTGCCTGAAACCCATCAAAATCAAAGTAGAAAATATGTTTGTTTTTTTCACTCTTAGATCGTTGAACAGAGAAGAATAGGTTTTTAGTCAAACCTGAACAGCGTCTGCAGCTGCATAGCCAGCGGCTTGACCGCCCATAAACTGAAGACCATTACCAAATCCACAGAGAAATCCAGCCAAGAAAGACCAGCCTCGACCGTTCCAGTCATTTAAGTAAGCCTTGAAAGAAGATCTTGGGAGACCAAGTATCGGCCAATAGAGAAATCTGATGTTAAGTATCAGAGCAATCACAAATGCAGAGACTGAGAAGTAGAAGAAGGCGGTGTAGACATTGAGTTTAGGAACCCCATGTTTCAAAGTGTGCCATTGATCATTTGTCGCCAAGTTGAATGCAGGTGAGAACAGAGAGAAACAGATACCGGCAAAGAAAGTTATCGCCAGCCCAATTATTGTGCTTTTCCCAAAGACCTATCAATGCAAATCTTTATTTTTTCAAGAAACTGTAACCATATGATCTGTAGCGGAAATGAAAAGATTGTTTCACCTTTATGGCTCTTTGTTTCTCAAGCTCTATAAGAAAAGCTGCAGTCCCTTCTTTTGCTTTCCCTTTCGCTAATCCGCTGTTTGCTGAATTTGTCTCTATTTGGAAGGAAGAAGTAGTCTCTAAACTGAAACAAGATCAAGTTTAGTTTAAAACCAAACCAAAAATAAAGAACTAGTTTGTGAATTTTTACAACCTTTTGAAATCTTGGAGTTTGGATTTGTTATCAGCTGCATTTGATTTATGAACAGCAGAGCCGAAACAAACAGCGATCAAGAAACAAGCGACCCCCGGGAAAAGGACCTCTGCTCTATTGATTCTATCATCCAAGAAATAGTTCAAAGTTGTGCCTGTGTTTGAAAAACAAAAAAAAAAGCTCATGAGAAGAAGGAAAGAATCAGTTAAAAAGTAGTTGAAGAAAGAAGAGTTTACCAATGACAACAGTGATACTAGATGTGATGACTTCAGTGACTGATAAACCAACAAAAGCCCAAGCATATTGTGTTGCTAAGTTTCCAATGCTAAGAACTATTCCTCCAGCCATTGCAAACATCACAGACTGCCAATTATCCTGTTATAAGAAACCACGATTCAACACTATTTCTTCCCACAATATTTTACATGAGTATGTATGTACATATGTAACTGACTTGAGAAAGCTGTGTGATGAAATTTGGTCTGCTTGGGCCTATTTGGCCTAGTGTGAACGCTATGATCACTGCAGCTAACAGATTTGTGATTGTGTAGTCAAGATAAGTGTGTTGAGGAAGCCGACCGCGTCTTTCGGTTAGAGTCATGATTGCTGGCCATGTCCCTAAGAAGAGCAGAGCCAAGAGCATACAAGTGATTGCTCCTCCTTTGCTCTCTATCATGTACATCTCTCTCTCTCGCTCTCTCTCTGTTTAAAGAAAGAAGATTCTTCGGTTATCTAATCTTCGATGTCCCGGGCTTAAGATGAAGCTAGTTGAGTTAAAAGAAGGTTCCAAGAACATAACACAATACAGATGCTGATAAAAGAAAACTCTGTTTCACTAAATTTCATCAATTTTCCTCTACCTAAAGCAAACACTGTTGATTGTTTTCCGGAGTGAACATAAACATTAAAGATCGAACAAACTCAAACTGAGGGTTGTTAATTCAGACTCAAAGATCATCTATCAAGATCTCAGGGAAGGAAAATTGAAAATTGACAACCATAAGGCAACACAAGAAGACAAAATCTTTTGAGTTTCTAGAGAAGCAATAAGACTTGAACTTGTTAAGTCTAGTGGGTTTCTTGAAAGAGATTACCTTTATAAAGCTTTTTGTCCTTAACTTTGAGGAAGAACAGATAACCAGAGAACAGAAAGAACTTACAAGTTTTAGTCTTGTAGATTCCGATTTGATGGGGAGATTCTGAATTTGCTTGTGGCTGTGATTCTACTGGCAGATCCAGATAGAGACAACTCTTTTCCAATTTATTTTGTAATTCTCAAGAAAATATATAAATCTCGAGTTGCGTTCAGATTATAGATTCATTTGCCAGTTCGTAAGTCAACGGCTGACATAATCTTGTCTTTATATTATTTGCAAAATCATTCAGAAATCATACAAAGTTGTAATAAACAAAACAAAAAAGATTATCATATACTAACGTTGAAATAGCGTTTGTAAGAAAGAAAAGGCCTGCAACAAAACAAAAGAACTTGATCAAAATTAAAGAAGAAGACTAGTTAGCTCTTGCCTCTTCAGGTGTTGCTGGTTCTCTCTCTCTCTCTCTCAGCTAGTAAATAACAGAAAAACTAAGCAAATCCTGGAACAAACCACTGAGTTTTATTTATATGAAAACAGATTTTCTTATGCCATTCGATTTTACCCGTGGCAATATTGAAGACACCGCACTTTGAAGCACCACGATGATCATCATCATCTTGATCTTGCCAAACGTCATCTTCAACGAAACAGATTGAATCACTCTTGAATCCATCACCAACCGGTGCTCTTACTGTAACCCCATGACCAAAGATCAACATCTCATCTTCTCCAATAGAATCTACCCTTTCCCACTTGCTACTCTCAAGATTCATCTTAAAGATGTAAAACAAAAGCTTTTCTTCGTATTTCACTTCTTTTAGCACCTCTCCTGATTTCTGAATCGATATTTTCCTCTTCCAAATGTATTCCCACGGCTGCTCAACGAAGATGATCCCGATACGGGTTTTCGATGAAACCTTGTACTTCGTTAGGGAAATCTCCAGAGAAATCGAAAATCCTGATGTGATGATCAGTTGTGAACACAAAAAGCTTACTGTTTCTGTAAGCCACGTCCAAAAAACCCGAATCTGTGCCTTTGAGAGTCAGATTCGACCACAAAGCATCTCCTTTTTTGTATGAGAACAAGTAATGCTGTCTGAAAATCCAAGCAACGACATAACCCCCTGTTGTCTCGTTTATCCACACAACAGATGAGTTCTTCCTATAGAAGCGAAAGTATGGAAGCCCAAATCACCTCAGATTGTGTTCACCGTAATGGGCCAAAGTGAGGATAAAAAGAAGCAGAAGCCCATCACGAATCTGTTGCATCCAAAAGCCAAAAACCTGCAACAATCACCTGCAACAGAACACAACAAGAACAGAGGATGTGGCCCAGCTGCAAAAGACGAGAAGGTGAAAACTGCAAACAGATTTGATATTCTACAGCAATTGCCAACAAGTTAAATATTAATATCTATTAGAGTATTGTACCTATATTACTCTAAGAGTTGTCTACGACACTCTTCCACCTGCTTCACCTTCTCCACCTTCTCTTATCTTATTATACTTCACCTTCTCCACCTTCTCTTATCTTAGTGTTTAATATAATAAAACAGAATATCATCAGTTTCGAAATCTCTTCATGGTATCAGAGCTCCAGGTTTCTCAAAACCATGGATACCATTTCTTATTCAGTTCCTTCTCTCAACATCTCTAATTGTGTAACAGTCACCTTGACGGAGAGAAACTACATTCTCTGGAAGACACAGTTTGAATCTTTTCTTTCGGGTCAAGGCCTCCTTGGTTTTGTAACTGGTCAGACCTCCGCACCTGAGGCTGAAATCGCGGTTCCTGAAAATAATGGAGCTGCAATAACAAAGCCAAACCCAGAGTTTCAGACTTGGAACAAGACTGACCAAGTTGTCAAGTCTTGGTTGCTGGGATCTTTCTCTGAAGACATATTAAGTATGGTTGTGAGCTGCAGCACATCCTCTGAAGTCTGGCTAAGTTTGGCAAACCACTTCAACCGTGTCTCTTCTTCTCGCTTATTCGAACTTCAGAGAAAGCTTCAAACAATCTTGAAGGGTGAGAAGCCTATGGCTGATTATTTAAAGGAAGTTAAATCCATATGTGACCAGCTCAAGTCCATTGGTACTCCAGTTCAAGAAAAGATGAAAATTTATGCAGCTATCCATGGACTTGGCAGAGAGTATGAGCCGATCAAAACCAGCATTGAAAGTTCAATGGATATCAACACAAGTTTAACCCTTGATACTGTTATCCCGAAGCTCATTGGTTATGCAGACCGTCTTCAAGCTTACTCCATTGAAACTACAACCTCTCCTCACATAGCGTTTAACACAAGCAGATCTGATGGTTCCTCAGGATATTATCAGAACAGAGGCAGAGGAAACTCCTACGGTCGTTTTAACAGAGGAAGAGGATCTTTCTCTACAAGAGGGATAGGCTTCCATCAACAAATTTCACCTTCCAGCTCAGGAAACTCTCATGGTTTAAGCAATGGAATAATCTGTCAGATCTGTGGAAAAACGGGTCACCCAGCTCTCAAGTGTTGGCACAGGTTCAACAACAGTTATCAGTATGAAGAAATGCCATCTGCTCTTGCTGCACTGAGAATAACTGATGTCACTGAACATTCTGGTCATGAGTGGTATCCTGACACTGGAGCAACATCTCATATCACTAGTTCTAAACACCACCTGCAACATTCTGAGCCTTACAATGGGACTGACATAGTCATGACTGCAGATGGTGACTTTCTTCCAATCACCCATACTGGTACTGCCTCTTTGCCCTCTACTTCAGGTAACTTACCTCTCAAAGACGTTTTAGTCTGTCCTGCTGTTGCAAAATCTTTATTATCTGTCTCCAAACTCACAAAAGATTATCCATGTTCTTTTGAGTTTGATGCTGATGGTGTGCGTGTGAATGATAAGGCAACAAAGAAAGTACTAGTTCTGGGAAGCAATCGTAATGGGTTATATCTGTTGGAGGATCCATCTGCAAAAGCCTTCTACTCCTCACGACAACACTCCACCAGTGATGAAGTTTGGCACCAAAGGCTTGGTCATCCTAATTCTCACGTCCTCCAACAACTAGCTTCAAGCAAATCCATCTTCATAAATAAGAACACCAAGAAGATATGTGAATTCTGTCAGCTTGGAAAAAGTTCAAGATTACCATTCTCTGCTTCTTCTTTTGTTGCTTCTGGACCTCTTGAGAGGGTTCACTGCGATCTATGGGGTCCTTCCCCTGTTTTGTCTGTTCAGGGGTTTAGATATTATGTAGTGTTCATCGATAACTTCTCAAGGTTTTGCTGGTTTTATCCCTTGAAGTTAAAGTCTGACTTCTTTTCTACATTCATTATCTATCAGAAACTTGTTGAAACTCAGTTTAACTGCAAGATTAAAACCTTCCAATGTGATGGTGGAGGTGAATTTACAAGTAATCAGTTCCTAAAACATCTACAGAGTTGTGGAATTCAACAGTTTATCTCTTGTCCTCATACGCCTCAGCAAAATGGGCTAGCAGAGAGAAAGCACAGACAACTCGTTGAAATGGGCTTGTCACTCATGTTCCATAGTAAAGTTCCTCAAAAATATTGGGTTGAAGCACTGTTTACAGCAAATTTTCTATGTAACCTGCTTCCTACATCAGCTCTGCCCAACAACAAATCTCCTTATGCAACTTTATGTGGTAAAACTCCGGATTACACTGCACTAAGATCTTTTGGATGTGCTTGTTATCCTACTCTACGAGACTATGCTGCTACGAAGTTTGATCCTAGATCACTCAAGTGTGTCTTCCTAGGCTATAATGACAGATATAAGGGTTATCGATGCTTATATCCAACCACAGGAAGAGTCTACATCAGTAGACATGTTATTTTTGATGAAAGCTCGTTTCCCTTTTCAGATGTGTATCGCTCTCTTTTACCACCTGGAAAAACCCCTCTTTTTACTGCTTGGCTTGAAAGCTTGGAAATAACTCATGTTGCAGATGAAAATCACCTTGCTACAACTCCTGCTACAGCTCCTGCTACAGCTCCTGCTACTCATAGAAGCACCTCATCAGTGACTTATGAAGCACCAAAAGACCCCTCATTGTTTAGCGATGAAGATTTTCCACCTCTACCCTTCCTACTGTCTCAGACAACTCCTGCTGTAGAACAGAATCTGGAAAATCAACCTGCAGAACCAACAGTATCAGAAACAAATGAGCAGAATAATCAAGATGTATCAGAAGTGTCTAGTGCTATGAGTGAAGAGTATTCTGGGCGTACGGCAGGCTTAGAACCTGATCCTATAGGCGACAGTGCTCTTCCCATAACAAGCATGTCAGGCACCACGATCTCACAGCCTGCAATCTCTACTAGTTCTGCAAATCTGAATGCTATAAATGCACACAAAATGATCACAAGATCAAAGACAGGAATCGCTAAACCCAATCCGAGATATGTCCTTCACACACATAGAGTTGCTCATCCTGGGCCACAAACAGTTACTGCTGCACTTAAACATCCAGGATGGAATGGAGCTATGCATGAAGAATATGGAACTTGTCAAGAAGCAGGAACTTGGTCATTGATTCCTTACACTTCAGACATGAATGTTTTGGGCAGTAAATGGGTTTTCCGAACGAAGCTTAATGCAGATGGCTCTCTTGATAAACTTAAAGCCAGATTAGTTGCACAAGGCTTTAATCAAGAAGAAGGGATTGACTATCTTGAGACCTACAGTCCTGTAGTGAGAACTCCCACTGTGCGTTCTATTCTACATGTTGCAACGATTATGGATTGGGAAATCAAGCAGATGGATGTCAAAAATGCCTTTTTACATGGAGATCTCACTGAGACTGTTTATATGACACAGCCTGCAGGTTTTGTTGATCCAACAAAGCCAAACTATGTATGCAAATTGCATAAAGCTTTGTACGGGCTCAAACAGTCCCCTCGGGCATGGTTCGACAAGTTCAGTACCTTCTTGCTTGAGTTTGGATTCACCTGCAGCACACCAGATCCATCTCTCTTTGTCTACATTCAAGGTAAGGACATTATTGTTTTACTTTTGTACGTCGATGACATGATCATAACAGGGAACAGTTCAATGGTTTGGAAAACATTACTTGAAGAACTAAGTAAACAGTTCAAGATGAAAGATATGGGAAAACTTCACTACTTCCTCGGAATACAAGCTCAGTTCAATGCAGCCGGACTCTTCTTATCTCAACAGAAATATACAGAGGATCTTTTAGCAATATCTGCGATGTCAGACTGCTCCCCAATGCCAACGCCATTGCCTCTACACCTTGATAACGTCCCTGCTCAACAAGAACCTTTCCCGAATCCAACTTATTTTCGAAGTTTGGCGGGAAAACTTCAGTATTTGACATTGACGCGTCCTGACATACAATTTGCTGTCAACTATGTGTGTCAAAAGATGCATGCTCCAAGTGTTTCTGATTTCAACCTCCTGAAAAGGATTCTTAGATACATCAAAGGTACAATGACGATGGGCATTCAATTCAGCAAATCTACAGATTGTGTTCTCCGAGCCTACAGTGACTCAGATTGGGCCGGTTGCAAGGTCACCCGACGATCCATTGGAGGTTTCTGTACATTCTTAGGGTCAAACATCATCTCCTGGTCCTCAAAGAAACAACCAACAGTTTCAAAGAGTTCAACGGAGGCAGAGTATCGATCACTCTCTGAAACAGCTGGTGAAATAAAATGGCTATGCTCTGTTCTCAAAGAGCTGGGTATTCCACTACATCAGACTCCTGAGCTTCTATGTGACAACCTCTCTGCTGTCATGCTAGCTGCTAATCCTACCTTTCACTCAAGAACAAAGCATTTTGATCTTGATCATCACTACGTGCGGGAAAGAGTAGCACTTGGAGGCCTTGTTGTCAAACACATTCCAGCTTCTCTTCAGATTGCTGACATATTCACTAAGTCTCTGCCCGTTACAGCGTTCACTTCACTCAGAGGCAAACTTGGTGTTGGTGTCCCACCCACAACAAGTTTGAGGAGGGCTATAGAAGCGAAAGTATGGAAGCCCAAATCACCTCAGATTGTGTTCACCGTAATGGGCCAAAGTGAGGATAAAAAGAAGCAGAAGCCCATCACGAATCTGTTGCATCCAAAAGCCAAAAACCTGCAACAATCACCTGCAACAGAACACAACAAGAACAGAGGATGTGGCCCAGCTGCAAAAGACGAGAAGGTGAAAACTGCAAACAGATTTGATATTCTACAGCAATTGCCAACAAGTTAAATATTAATATCTATTAGAGTATTGTACCTATATTACTCTAAGAGTTGTCTACGACACTCTTCCACCTGCTTCACCTTCTCCACCTTCTCTTATCTTATTATACTTCACCTTCTCCACCTTCTCTTATCTTAGTGTTTAATATAATAAAACAGAATATCATCAGTTTCGAAATCTCTTCACTTCCATTCTACAATGTCTTTTGACACGTGGTGAACCTTCTGCCAAGGTTGTCTCCTCTTACCAGAAGGCTCGACAAAGTATCCACATTTGTTGGAGAATCCCCAACCATCCCGACCGGCACCTCGTTCGGATTCGAATCTCACTTGCCCACCACGAATTGGCGAATCCATTGATGGAAGATCGATCCTTTCACGTGTTAACAGGTTCAAGAGATGAAAGTCGAGACGAAAATCAACCATGAGGAGCCAATTCCATGAGCTAGCCATACAATAGCTCCTGTTGGAAAATCCGACAGGTTTTTATCTTGCGTAGATCTTGTCTTCTTGAGGATCGGACAACCTCGAAGACTCGCCTTGGTGTATGATCTGCAACGTACCCGGAGGCCGAAAGCATGTTTTCCAAACGAAATACCAATCTGAGCAAACGGCTTTTGCTCGGTCAGAATCAATAGGGTTCAAGGTTTCGAGGATCTTTTGCAAAACATCTGGACTAAGCTTGGACCAATCGCAAATTCTAAGCTTGGACCAATCGCGAATTCTAGACGCGTTCTTCTTTCTCATCAAATCATCCTTTAAGCTTAGAGTTTCCATGTCTGCAGTTACCATCAAAACATCTGGACTACGCCTGGACCAATTATCGCGAATTCTCGTCAAATAATGATCCATTCGCGCATCCATGTCTGCGTTTACCTGCCCAGCACACCAATGAAACTAGGGTTTGGCTTTGATTTATCTATTGTACCAACTAAACCCTAACTAGCGCTAGTTCAAAATATATATATATAAAGAAACATATTCTCTCTTCTCATGTTGCCACCTCAGGATCCATATGTACAGTATTAAAAAAAAAAAAAATTGGACTTCACTATCTCAATGATAGATTACCAAATGCACAGCCATTAAGGCGAAGAAAAGAATGGAAAAACAAAACATAAAAAACAAACAGAGAGATGCAAGAAGGAAAATAGATTCATCTTCTTCATATCTTACCAACCCATTAAAAAAACAGAACAAAAATCACCAATTAAATATTTTCTATCACTTACATACTATGATATCACCTTGCTTAAGGTCAACGACAGATTCACCTTCATATCTTATCAACCCAGAAAGAAATTCAGAATCATTCGACATACATAGATTTAAAAAGAAAAGAAGAAATTCATAAATGAAACCCGAATTGTAAATACTTGGTTTAAACTATGGAAATCAACTACAGTCCATCACAAAAAAAATTTATGAATAGATCGGGATTACCTTTCTCGATTTTTTTTTTTAAATTATATTATACACCTCCATTGTTAAGCATGGTTTGTGTTGGTCATTTTAATTGGTCATTTTTTAACATCATTTTAATTATTTTTTTTAACAATTGGTTTTAATTACATAACTAAGATCATTAAATGTGAGAGTTGTAATAAATGAGAAAGAAATTCAGAATCATTCTACATACATAGATTTAAAAAGAAAAGAAGGAATTCATAAATGAAACCCGAATTGTAAATACTTGGTTTAAACTATGGAAATCAACTACAGTCCATCACAAAAAAAACAATTATGAATACATCGTGATTACCTTTCTCGATTTTTTTTTTTTTTAAATTATATTATACGCCTCCATTGTTAACCATGGTTTGTGTTGGTCATTTTAATTGGTCATTTTTAACATCATTTTAATTTTTTTTTTTTAACAATTGGTTTTAATTACATAACTAATAACTAAGATCATTAATGAATAAATTTTATTTATACATATAAAACAAAAGCATACTGATAATTAGTTTCAACAAAAAAGAAAATATATTGATATCTACCACATTTTTAATATTTAATTTATAAAAAATATCCTCAAAATAAGGTTAAATATCAAAATATGATAATTTATTTCAACTCTCACATTTTGATAGACACAACAAAATTACAACTAAATATAAATACAAATTAAACACCACATAAAACAAAACTTAGAATCTAATAAAATTATTAAATAAACATCCAGGGAAAAAAATTCACACCAAAACAGCAATCCGAATGAAATCATAGAAATCTTCTCTATGAAGATGCAGCAAAATTACTCGGCTACTACATGACACAAGCAGGACCGGTTCACTAGTAAAGTGGACCATGTGCATATTATAAAAAATTCTAATTTTAGGCATATAAACAATTTTTTTTATAAACCCTTAAATATTTACAAATAAAACTTTTAAACATGACAAAATTTTGCAAAAATCAGGTGGTCACTGTGCATTTGCACATTCAACACTTGCCTAGAGTCGACCCTGGACACAAGATACAAATGAAAAATATGTGAAAAATCATAATAAATCAAATTTCTTATCATGCTGTCACATCATCATCCACATGTCAAATTTTAATTGGTCATTTTTTAACATCATTTTAGTTATTATTTTTTTAACAATTGGTTTTAATTACATAACTAAGATCATTAATGAATAAATTTTATTTATACATATAAAACAAAAAGCATACTGATAATTAGTTTCAATAAAAATTAAAATCTATTGATATCTACCACATTTTTAATATTTAATTTATAAAAGTATCTTCAAAATAAGCTTAAATATCAAAATATGATAAGTTATTTCAACTCTCACATTTTGATAGACACAACAAAATTACAACTACAAATTAAACACCACATAAAACAAAATTTAGAATCTAATAAAATTATTAAATAAACATCGAGGAAAAAAAATCTACACCAAAACTGCAATCCGAATGAAATCATAGAAATATTCTCTATGAAGATGCATCAAAATTACTCGGCTACTACATGACACAAGCAGGACCGGTTCATTAATAAAGTGGACCTTATGCATATTATAAAAAAAATTCTAATTTTAGGCATATAAACAATTTGTTTTTATAAAGAACCCTTAAATATTTACAAATAAAACCTTCAAACATGACAAAATTTTGCAAAAATCAGGTGGTCATTGTGCATTTACACCTTCAGCACTTGCTTAGAACCGGGCCTGGACACAAGATACAAATGAAAAATATGTGAAAAATCATAATAAATCAAGACTTTGATATGTATGTTATATTATCATATTTATCTAAACTTTAAGATTTATTACTTAAAAATTGGAAACAAAAAGACTTAAGAATTAGAAACATATTTTACACAATAATGAGGATTACAATCGTACATCAACAATATTGGAAATAATACTAAAAATAAAACAAAAAAATATAAAACGAAAAAACACAATATTACTCGAGGAAGACAAGAGCCACAAATCTTAAATTCGGTGCAACTAGCTCCATCCCAAAGCACAATATCTAATTCTAAGTGAGGATAAACCCAACATCCGCCACATATGCTTCAGAGCCGAACTCTCGACCTCCTTCCGCAATAACTCTAAAACAAAACAACTCCTTTAGTGTATTTTTATCTCTTTGGTGTCTTCATTACGCTTTAATGTAACTACTTCAAAGATGAACTTTGCGACATTAATTAACATATAATTAATACACTCTAATTGATATAAATTAATAAAAAAATGCATTATTAGAGATTCCTAATGTTTTCTACTATAAAAACGCAAAATAACAAACTTAAAAAAAAAATTAATTGCATAAATTGACATCTATTTTTATAAGAAAAAACAATATTGAAAATATATATGTAAAGTATTAAAATATCAAAAACAAAATATATAAAGAAAAAAGTTAACACGCGCTGGATCACATTCTAGTGTTATATATAATAGGGGTGGAACTATTAGCCTTGATCCGCGCTCTGATTTGATCCGAAAATCTGGATATCCGAGAGGGTCGGATTCGGATCCGGATAGTAAAATCTTAGATCCGTCAAAACTGGATCCTAATAGTTAAATTATAATGTCCGAATATCCGTATCCGGTAAATATATGAAATTTTATATTTTATAATAACATTTTTTTTTATAAAATATTATATAAAAAATTGATGTTATCATTATTTTTAATATTTTAATAATTTTTTACGGATCCGAATTTAGATATCCGTCGATATCTTAATATCTAGGCGGATATCCGAAATCCGGATATCCGGAAGCCCCGGATCCGGATCGGGATAATTAAAATTTTAAAACTTGTATCCATCGGATCCGTATCGGATCTGGATATCCCAAAAAAATTCGAATATCCGATCTGTCCCACACTTAATATATAATGTTTTGATTTTCTTTTCGACATATCAATTTAATTTTTTGTTTATGCTTAATATCTACCAAATATCTTAATTTCTAAATATAATTAAAACTTATGAAATAAATAAAAAATACTTAAACTATTCGGCCGTGGAAGCCTCCTTAATCCAGTGGTTGACCAAATGATTCATTAATGTTTCTACAAGCATAACCGTTCATCATGGTTATGGATCCTTTTGGAGCAGAGAAAATTATCCGTTGTTGAATTGTCTCGTAATTGTCGTCATATTTTTTTGTTAAGTGTTAAAAAAACTACTAAGCCAAACGATAGTTAGACCACTACATTTTGACAGGCTATCGACGAGTCGTTTTCGACGGGGATGTCCGACAATTTTTGTTATGTCAAACAAACTATTTGAATAAGTATATTATTTCCCCTTTTATTAGAATTCAATGGGGGTGTTCAATTTGGCAAAACCGAACGAATAGAACCGAAGTAGAATAATATGGTTCTGTTTCGGTTATACTATATAAACCGAATGGATGTAATTTTTTGAAAACCGTAGGATGCCGATATATTTTGGATATTAGCTTAAACAGAAAATCGATTAGTTTTAAATTCTAATATAATAGTATATAATATACACTATACACTATTGTTATAAAAACTCATATATAATATTAATCTTTATATATGTAATTCCAAAAATATAATGTCTACAGTCTAAACAAATCTTAATATAGAGTAATATAATTAACTTAATTTTAAGTTTCAAAATAAAGCAATATCTTCTTTTTTCTTTGGTATCAAATCGAAACCCACGTAATTTGAAATTAAACCGAACATAATTTTTGTTTCCGGTTTAAAGGAAATTGAAAGGAATTAAAACAAAGAAAAAACGGAGCCAGCAGCGGCCATAAAATGTGTAGATCTAAGAATCGCGAGAGAGAGAGATACACGATGCCCCCTAGAAAGTGGTGTTATTGGAATCCATTTAGTTATTTTTTATTATATAAAGTTGAATGTTTGAAAGGTGTTGTTTAAAACAAAATGCTTGATCAAAGATTCAAAATTGAAGAAAACCAAAATTCTAGATCACAATTGAAGAAACCTGGCTAGTTAAATTAAGACTAAGCAAATCTTGGAAAACACCACTGAGTTTGATCTATATATATATATATATAAACACCGGGTTTCTTAGGTCATGTGATTCTACTAGTGGCAAAATCGAAGACACCTCAATTTGAAAGATGATCAGAATCTGGCCAAACACCATCTTAAACGAAACAGATTGTATACAGATAAAGCTTATTGTCCTTACAGCCATATCGGAAAAAAAAACCAAATTTTGTGCCTTTTTTTATTTCACTTCCACCACGATTTATCTCCTTACTTGTATGAGAACAAGTAATTCTATCTTGAAACACAAGCAACGACATAATCCCATGTTCTCTCGTTTATCGACAGATCAGCTTACGGTTGCGGCAACAGCGGTCGGGACTGAGAGAATATGTGTTGAGTGGGCTCGTCTTGTGCTTACGGTTCCTAGTTCATACGTTTTCTTGCGCTGTCAAGGTGAAACCGCTTTGATCATGCTTTTTGTTTTGATTATCGCCAATGGCTTTTTTTTTTGTTAATCGACTTCTTTGGTGCCGCATTGTTGCTTTCGGATTCAATTTTATAAACAAACTGTTGTATATATACTTTTTCTCGGTTCTGTAATAAGTGATGTTTTAGAAAAGAAAAAAAATTCTCAAATAAATGATATCCTCACGAATCAATGCAAAATTAAATAATTTTTATTATTTTTGACATTTTGTATTTTATAGATTGTTTTTTATTGGTTGAATGTTTAAATGTACAATAAATGATAATTTTAGTACAAAAAATAAATATTTAATAAATATTTAATCTATATGTAAAAACCTTAAACATCATTTATATAAAAACTGTGTGAGTATAAAATAAACTATTATGTTCAATTATTATATAAATTTATTCGTTGTTTATAATATATTTTTTAGAGCAACCGCAGTGGTGAGTCTCTCAAAAATATATTTCAACAAATTAATATTAATATTTTAATAGAATTTGATTTTATTATTAAATTTTAATTAAAAAAAAAGATTAGAATCAAATAGACATGTGGCATAGGTGTTTTTCATGGGGGTCTCTCTGAATACCATTGAAGATGCTCTTACATCTTAACAAACTCTGCAAGTTTCTCCACCACTTTACGAGCATTATCAGTATTAGGATTCTTCAAATGATGAACATGACCTTCGCCTTTAATCTCCATTACCTCAACTTCTCCTCCCCATCCGCTCTTCTCCAGCTTCGCCGCGTAACCCAAACCTTGCCTCACAAATGCGTCGTCTCCGGCTACCATCACCAGAACCCGTCCGCAACCCAATCCGGATAGATCCGACGATTCGGATCCGACCACGTTGATCAACGGATCATCCGCTCCGTTTTCGCTATTCGGACTCGCGATTCCCCAACTCCCTTCAATCCTCTTCGTCTGGTCTCTCGTCTCCAGTTCGTCAATCGGAGTTTTCCCCCAAAAATAAGGATGAATCAAGATAATCCCATAAATTTCCGAGTCTAGTTTCTCTTTTCTCGCTCGACTCGCTAGATGATGCGCGGTGTTTCCACCGGCGCTGTCTCCGGCGAGGAATACCTTCCTGAAATCGGCGTGTTTGTTTATCCAGTTTTCCGGTCCAGATCCGTCGATATGAGCAAATACCCATTTGAGCGAATCCCATGAATCCTCGTACGGGATTGGAATCGGAAACTCAGGGGCGCGACGGTAATCCACCGAGATCGCTAAGCAATCTGCGGCGGCCACCGCGGATGTGAGGAAAGTGTGGTAAGTCGGTGAAAAAGCGGTTTCGATGATGAAGCCACCACCGTGGAAGTAGACGAGGACTGGGAGCTTTTCAATGGCTTTCTCCGGGAGGTATATGCGGACGGAGAGGTTTTTCTCCGGCGAATAGACGACGTCCTTGGAAACGACGCCGTTTTGTGGGTTTAGAGACGGTGGGACAATTGTTTCTCCAATGAGACGCTCGATGCGGCCACTCTTGTAGACTCGATACCCCGGAGAACTGTCGAAGGCGATTTCGGAATCCATAAATTGCTTGGATTTTAAGATTGAAGGAAGATTGGTGAAGATGATGATGAGAGATTGTTCTTGTTTTGGTGGGATTTATAGAACAATTCTATTTGGTTCAATATTGTGGTTTTCGGTTGGATAAACCGAATCAGAACCTAACTTTGTTCGTTCGGTTCTCTTCAATTTTGCAATTTTCTTTGCTAGCTAGCTCGGATTCGGTTTTGGCCTAAAAATTAAATCTATTTTAGTAGTCTATGTTAATTAAAGAGGCTGGGATTTTAATGACTTTCGAGCCAATTGGTTTGGTTTGGTTTGAGCTCAATTTGTTTGGTATAAATATAATAATATTAGCAATCGGCTTTTGGGTTTGGTTGAAACCAGATGAGCGTAAAGCTTATCAAATATGTGTGTGATGTAAATGATTAGACTCTCTAACTCATATTGATGTGATGTGATGTGACTTGACTAGTGAGAAACCGACTTCCTCAATGATAAATATTTTACGGAGGAAAATAAATCACAGGCACAAATCATTCATGTTCGTTTTTAGTTAGGCGCTGTTCGTTTGTGAATCTGGGTGTCGCCTCTAGAAACTGCATTTCGACACAGTATTTGGACGCAATAGCTAGACGAAATTTGTTTATGTGTTTAGTTTTTGCATCTAGAAATTACGTTTAGATGCAATTTTGTTTGTTTGTTTGCATATTTTATTTGGATACATTTTTAAACCAAATAACCAAAAAAGACATGTTCTATCTTTATAACAATTTTTTTAATCTAAAGCATATTTACAACTAAATAATTATTAAATTAATATTTAAATAACTTATAAAAATCGATTTAATAAAATAATTCTATTTAAATTATTTTTTTTTAATTTTAAATAACAATAAATAAATAAATATTTTTTAAAAAATCGTTTTTGCAGTTTTGGCGGGAAACCGCTATTTGCTGTTTTGGCGGAAAACCACTATTTTGCGGTTTTGGTAGGAAACCGCTATTTGACGGTTTTGGCCGGAAACCGTTATTTTGTGGTTTTGGGGGGAAACCACTTTTTGCGGTGTTGGCGGAAAATCACTATTTTGCGGTTTTGGCGGAAAACCGATATTTTGCGGTTTTGGCTGAAAACCGCTATTTTACGGTTTTGGCGGGAAACCGTTATTTTGCGGTTTTGGAAGAAAAACTGTTATTTTGCGGTTTTGGCGGAAACCCGCTTTTTTGCGGGTTTGGCAAGAAACCGTTTTTTTACGGTTTTGGCGGGAAACCGCTTTTTACGGTATTGGCGGAAAACCGCTATTTTGCGGTATTGGCGGGAAACATCTATTTTACGGTTTTGGCGGAAAACCGCTATTTTACGGTTTTGGCACGAAATCGTTATTTTGCGGTTTTGGCAGAAAAACCGCTATTTTGCGATTTTTGTGGGAAACTGATTATTGCGGTTTTGACGGAAAACCGTTATTTTGCTGTTTTGGCGGGAAATCGCTATTTTATGGTTTTGTCGGGAAACAGTTATTTTGCGGTTTTGGCAGCAAAACCGCTATTTTGCGAGTTTGGCAGGAAAATCGATATTTTGCGGTTTTGGCGGGAAACCGCTATTTTGCGATTTTGGTGGAAAACAGATTTTTGCGGTTTTGGCGGGAAACCGATATTTTGAAGTTTTTACGCGAAAAATCTATTTTGCGGTTTTGGCAGGAAACCGCTATTTTGAAGTTTTTACAAGAAAACTCTATTTTGCGGTTTTGATGGGAACCCGTTATTTTGCGGGAAACCGCTATTTTGAAGTTTTTATGGGAAAACTCTATTTTGCGGTTTTGACGGGAAACGCTATTTTGTAGTTTTAGTGGAATTTTGCGATCCCGTTATAATGAAGTAATTTTTTTTTCTTAAAATTAATAAAATATAAATATTTTAAATGTTGATTGTAAATGAGGATATTTTAGACTTTTGTAATTTTAAGTACATCCAAACTCTAGTTTCAAGTGCATCCAAAATATCCAATTATTTTGGATTTTTGATGCATTTTATTTTGCATCCAGTTTTTACATCCAGATACACTTCTTATTTTGATAAAAATGAACTGTATCTCATATCAGCATTTAGAAGCAGTTGTTGGATGAACAAAAGAACATGCCCTTAGTCAATCAAATGAGTTTTCTAGAATTCTCAATAATACCGAGAGAAATTCCTTAAAATATCAATAAATGAGTTTTTTGTTACAAAAATACCTTCATTAACTTTTTCTTTTAAAAACTACCTAAAACATTGATTTTTTCCACAACTACCATAAACACTAAAAATGAGTTTTAAAAGTTTATAATTTAAATATTTGGGTTTAGATTTACTATTTTGTGTTTAAAATTTATTTTTTAGGATTTAGTGTTTATTTTTGAGGGTTTTGGGTTAAGTGTTGAGAGTTAAAATTTTAATTTTAGTTTTTGGTAGTTTTGGAAAAACTCAGTGCTTCGGATAGTTGTGGAAAGAAAAAGTTAGTGATAGTATTTTTAGAACAAAAACTTATTTTATGGGTATTTTTTGATAATTGCCCTAATACCAAAATACACATAGGTTTTTAATAAAAAATTATATTTAATTTCGACCTAAACCGAGTAACAATCGGGTTTGCATAGTTACGTGTAGGGAATGCTATTGTCCAATTTGTTTTTCTCAATTTATACAAAGGAAGTTTGGACAATTGCATTTCTCCACGCTTAACTGTATGTAAATATTCATTCCTTTTTAAAAGTTAATTTTGGAAGAATTTCTAGCTTACTATGATTTGTTTCATAAAGTTATTTTTTTAGTTTTTTATGCATTTTTATTAATTAATAATAATAAATTATAAATTTCAAGAAATATTGATTAAAATGAATTTATTGAACTATGACAAGTTTATAATTATAATAAAATATTTAAATTTTTTAATACAGAAAAAAACTAAAAAATCTATTATTTTAAAATGGAAGGAGTATAACACATATAAAAACAAAAACAAAAATAAAATATTTTGGTTATGGTCTATGCTCCACCTCATAAGTTTGAGACCTCGAGTATAGGCAGACAAAGAGAAGAGCCCAAACTTTCAAATTATTTCCACTAAAACTTGTTTTACGTCGATTAATATTATTAATTAGATTAAGATATGTGTGATATGCGAAAAAGAAAAATATTTGACTTTTAAATTGATAACCCACATAAGTATCTTTTGAAACTGAATTGCTCCGACATGTTTGATAATTTTTTATTATAAAGAATGTAATAACGAATATTATATGTTTGGATTTTGTTTATTTTGTTACTGTTAGATGTTTTTTTTTCATCAGTTGCATTCATCATTTTGAGTATGATCTTGTGTCGGTAGCTGAAGGAGTATATAGATGATACATATATAGGATCTGATCAACATTAAGCTGGTAAAGACAAACAAAAATCAAGTTTTGTTATCTTCTTCTTGTCTCATCCCAATATTCTCTGAGTCTCTGTAACTTTGTCCATGTTTTTCTTAGGGGAATGTACAGAATCAGGCCCTGTTTGGTAGTCCATTTGACATAAGCATCCAAATGATGCATTTAAATGATTCATCTAGATGGATCATCTAGATGATGTTTGTTTTTATTTTTGTTATTCATTTGGATGATTCACCTAGATGAATCTATGTTTGTTTGTTCATTTTAATGTAAATGGACATCTTATTTAATCATGATCTTAATTATATTAGTTTTACAACATGATCTTAATCATATAAGTTTCTAAATTCATGAAATATAACATTTTTATAAGAAATCTCATCATATAATTGATAAAAAAACTATAAATTCATAAAATTTGAAATCATCATAAATACATATAAATTTGAAATCACCAAAAAAGACAAATATGATTCATAAATGGTGTTTATACTCTGTTTTTGCTATGTTTCAAATACCATCAAATACACAGCCAAATGTTTCAAGCAAGATCACCATCATCATGTCAAATACAATATGATACCAACTAGTTATTTGCCACCAAAGTGTTTATACTCTGTTTTTAAAAGCTATGAGACGAAATAAAGACAACTAGTTATTTGCCACCAAAGGGCTTGTGCTTGAAAACATGTTCCTGCAAATAAAAAGAACCAAGAAGCTGTAAGCTGTAAGATAGAATACAAAACAAAACATTAAACATCAAAAACAAATCATAATGTGGGAGTTCTGGATCACTAATAAAAGACACAAGAAAAATACAATCATAACCTGTTAATATGGGAGTCTAGTTCCTCTCGCCAAATCTTCAGTAAATGAATCACGCATTGCTTCCATAACTCTATCACCAACCGGTATGTATGGAACATGCACTTCATCGCCATGTTGTTCATATGATTCTACTCTTTCCCAAAATGCAAAGTCTCTATCTTCTTGCCGTGAATCTCTTATAAAGTTGTGAAGAGCCATTGTTGATGTCACAATTTTGACCCATTTCTTAAGCTCATACTTGGGATGTTTCCTATCAAGAATCCGCCATTTAGCCTTCCATACACCAAAGGTTCGCTCAATTACTGATCTTAAGCCAGAGTGATTTTAAAGAAGAAAACATCAATTTCTGTTTTAAAATCAAAGAATGAAGCAAATGGTATTAGAACAGCTCCACCAAATTGAACATTCATGCACCGATATCAAAGCTTGTCCTGATACTAAAAAGATGGCAACTTTCTTTTTTGCCAGAAGCTACTAATAAGATTGGAATCAGTAAACTCCTCCGTCTTTTCGGTTCACCAAAGATCAACAACATATATAGAGAAGATAGAATCCATATTCCAAAGACTCAAAATCACTAAAAAATAAGATATCTATAGCTTATGAACAAAAATAAGAAAAGCTTCAATCTTAACTCGGGGAGAATAAAAATTGAAACAAGGAAAATCCTCAGATCTAAGAACAGCTTCAATTATAACTTGGGAAGAATAGCAATACAAATGCAGGATAAAGCGTGGACTAACCAAATCTAAGAACAGCTTCAATTATAACTATGATGGTGACTTACAGTAATTCTTCCTTCAATCCTCAGATCTGTCTGCTCAAATAGCCAAATCTGGATCCTAGCTTTCTGCATCACAAGTACAGAAGACGATAGCACGAATCAGAAGACGCACTAATAACCTAAAACCAAGCAAATCTACAGAAGATATCTATAGCTTCTGAACAAAAGCTGAAAATTTCAGATTCGTTTTTAAAGAGATTGAAAAGAAGAGAGAGACCTGGGAAAAGAGAGTTTGTGAGATGGGTTTGAAGAAGCTCCTGCTCCTGACCCGTTTAATCTCAACTGCTCCTGAAGAGCTTCGAATTGAGGAAGATGGAGTTGGAGATGAAGCGAGAAGATGAAGTTTTGTATTTAGATCTACTTTTGCTTAGGGGTATTTTTGTATTTTGTAATTTTGAACTGAACTAGATCATTTAGCTGAGCCAGTTTGGAGCAGCCAGCTGAGTTTCAATTTTTATTCATAAGTTTTAATACTCATCCAGATGGATCATCTAGATGTTAATGATTTTAGCACTAAAACAAACATCATTTGTCATCTTCACCCAGATGATCCATCTGGATGCACAACCAAACAGGGCCTGAAGTTGATACAGTTTCAACTGCTTCTCACCACGGCAACCTTTGTGGCAGCCATTTTTGCCGCAGTAACCGCGGTTTTCGGGATGAATCTGCAAGACTCTGTTTTCAAGGATCCGACGATGTTCCAGTGGGTTTTGCTTGTAACAGGTATTGGATGCGGATTTTTGTATTTGGGTTTTACTTTAGGAAAATACCATATTTATATATCTTATTTCCACTCTCTTATCTATTCTGACAATGGGATTTTCGGTGACATATATAATAGTTCTGAAGTAATGAGTTCCTCTATTGCTTACAATTTCTCCATATAATTTGCTGAGAATGTTATCAAAAGGTAATTTGATAGTTATGAGAACAATAGATGTAACTTAAGAGAGTTGCCTCAATATAAACCTCATCCACAAAAAAAAAGAAGTTATTTAGTTTTGAATAATGATGGATTTTAATGAAATATTTAATTTTTCATTCAATAACACCAAATTTTAAAATGTCTTAAACATTTGAACTTAGAGATAAAAGATTCAATAATACTAAATAAAAATATATAATTTAGAATCATTATTATTATTGTAGTTAGAATTTTTTTTTGGTCAACCTACTGTAGTTAGATTTAAGTTCTATTGAACGCAATGATTGAATAACACCATAGGTCCATAGCTATTTTCACAAAACAAAATGTACACGTGCCAACTTCTCTTTCGTTGACGTGACACGGTGACAGCTTTCTAAAGAATGTCATTTTCATTTCTTACAAAGTTACAATAGATTTTTCTTTTTTTGGGGGTTAAATCACAATAGATTTTTCTTTTAAACATTTTTATATAGAAACCTATGTAATTAGGGTTATTAGCAAATATATATAACTAGATAAGTATTCGCATATATGTAGGTTTGTAATTTAATATTTTATAACCCGTGAAAAACAAAATTAAAGACGAACAAATGGAAAACAAAATTAGATCACCCGTGAAAATATATAATATATAAATCTAGAAACAAATTTTACGATAAAATGAATATATACTTTGAAAAAAAAATTTGGTAAATAAATGCAGTAAATAGCTTTGGATATGATTATTGGATTTTTTCTTTTTTTGGGTATAATTGACATACAACTAAATGATGGTTTATATAGAGGTGAGAAATTAAAATTCTTTTCTTTTAATGATTAATTTCCTTAATCTAAATAGAAAAATTAAGGAATATTTTTTTCTTTATTCTTTTTTATATTAATGTTGCCTATCAAGATAATTTTTTTTTAACCTTTTAATTTTATTTTTAATAACTTTATCTATTAAGATTATGAATCAGAATTTTTAAGATTTTTTTATTAATCAATTTTAATTTTTTTCAACTTTAACTTTGAAACATCCATTTTTCTATAATAAGATTTACTTATTCTAAACTGAAATATAGTTTTTCCTTTTTTTTTTTTTTGGATTTTATTCCTTTTTTATGATTGTTATATATTATTTAATTTTCTTATTCTAATCTGAAATATTGTTTTTCCTTTTTTCTAAACTTTAATTTTTATTTATAGTTTTTGTTTAATTACCTTAATGGCTTAATCAAAACATAAATTTTACTTTTATTGTTAATATTATATGTTAAAATATAATTGAAAGTTTATTAATCACTTGTCAAAATGTAATTGGTAATTTTTTTATACGTGTCAAAATCTAATGGATTAACTTGCAGGATTGCGAGTTATTAACTTTGTATAGATTAGGGTTCATACAAGAAACCTATGTAATTAGGGTTCTTAGCAAATATATATATATATATATATATATAAAATTCATTGCCTAAATGTAAACCTCATCCAATCTATAAAAAAAAAAAAAATCTAATGCAGCGAGAGAAACTTCCATGGGTATTGGAGGAAGAGATACTCTTTCTAGTTCCAGCAAAATCAATCGGTCGATTCAGATCCGTTAACAAACGTTGGAATGTTCTTTTCAACGACAAGAAATTTGTCGGAAATCATCTGGCTCATGTCCGCCTGTTGATCTCGAGGATCACTAATTATGTTTAAGAGTTGATTGAGGAGAGAGAGGTGAGATTTTCGTTAATTAGAGCGAGTCAACCACAGTTTAGAGCAGGTCGGGTGAATGATGAACAGGCCGTGGGCCGTATTGCTTTTATTGATGAAGGAAGGAAGCGAGCAATTTTAGATTTACGAACTGGTTCCGACGGACGTCCAGTTCGGCGTTCTAAATGTGCTGCTTTGTTACAAACGAGAGAGAGAGGTCGGGTCTATTTGTGGTAGGTGAGATCCAAAATCCAGAAGTCTCCTTCTTAATGAATGCTAAGGGATATATATACTGGGAGTCGACTTCCTGCTCCCCGGGATTCCGGGGCCACGTGGCGTCTTCAGCCTGTTTCGCGGGTAAGGCGGCCTAGGAGACGTGTTCCGGCCTTCGGGGAGAGAGGTAATGATGAGCTCGGCGCCATACCTCTGCAGAGTAGTACACTGTTTAACCGACTCTCCCCCACGTGTCTTTCTCTCCTTCGTCGAGTCTGCAAGGTTGGTGAGAGAGGCCATGATGAGCTCGACGCCATGCCTCTGCAGAGTAGTGCACTGTTCAACCAACTCTCCTCCACGTGTCTTTCTCTTTCTCGCTTACTCTGCTGGGTTGGTGATATGTCGAGGTCAGACCATACCCCTGCTCAGACAGTACACTGTTCGGCCAACTCCTACGTGTCCTCTTTCCTTTCGACACCTTATCTTCAGCGAAGCGTCAGCTCGGACCCGGGGAGCGCCTCTTAGGAGCTCGGAACTTTTAGACGGAGCTCGGAGCGGGACTCCAGGTCGGTGACCCCTGGTCAGAGGTTGACGCCGAGCTGAACGGATCGAGGAGGGCCCTTGTTAAGATGGGACTAACTAAATGGGGGTGCTAGGTCCACCTCCAACACCGCCCACAATTCATCTTGCTTGGCGAATCTAAGGTTTGTTCAGTAGAGGTTAATGTTGACAGTTTATCTATAGAGCTGCATAGCTTACCATCAGACATTCCCGGTTATGTAGAGTCAATGCCCATGACAGTTGAATATTGTGATGGGTTATTGGTTTATGCTACTTGTAGGGGGTTCGGGGTTTGCAACCCATGGTTGAGACAGATTAGATGGATGGAATCCGGAATCGGTTATCATATTTACAATGGGATGGGATACGACAATAGTAGATCTGACAGTCATTACAAGATCATTGGATGTCATCAGTCTGAGAATATCATTGTGAAAGCTAGTATCACCGAGTTTGGATCCGATGCATGCAAATTCTACGAGTTTGCATCCAATGATTGGGATTTACGTTGGTCGTGCTATAGTGTATCTTTGAATGGAACTTTGTATTGGGTTGCTTATAATCACGAGTCTCATTATCCTTTTATCCAAAGCTTCGATTTTTCTATGGAGAGATTCAAACCCTTTTGTATCTTGCCTAGTAAAAACAACCATCCAGACTATGCTAGGTCCCTTGCGGTTTTCAAGGGAGATCGATTTTCGTTTTTAGAGCAAGACTATAAGACAGGGAATATGGAGATTTGGGTGACAAAGAAGAAGGTTGAGAATGGGGATGGAGAAGCTGTAGAGTGGATCAAGTTCATGAATGTATCAGTTCCTAAATGGTCGAGCTTAGATGTCCGCTATTATCCGCCTAGTTACTTCATCGAGGATAAAAGTCTTAGTCTTGTGGTGTGTTGTCACGACAAGAATGGACAGGCTTGCATCTATATTGCCAAGGAAGATAGGTTCCATGAGATTGAAATAAAAGATTTGGTTGATTATCATCCTCGTCACTGTACCTATTTTCCCAGTTTGGTCCCAGTTCCTACCAATGGGGAGAACAACACATTCACGGATTTCTCAGACTTAATACTATGGCAAGATGAAGGAAAAGAAAGCAGATGCAAAGCGAAAGGAAAGTGATTATTACTCTGGTTAGATCGTATGCTTTTACTTGGGTTTTTTTTTAATGCATTTTATGAAATTGTATTGACTATGAGCTTGTGGGAATTCTGTTACACCGATATGAGGTTGTAGAGAGGATTCTAGAGAGAGAGATTTACATTCGTCATCTCACTCCTTTTGTAATTCATATTCTTTCATCATCAATATACAAGAGTTGTTTCAGTGAGTTACAGAGTGATTACGAGAGATTACAAGGAAGAATCTATAAACCCTTAATGTTCTGTTTTCATAATCAATCTATATGGTTTTCTTAAGCATAAACTTGAATTTAATGTTCTGTTTCTGCTACTGGAAAAAGGAAAGAATACCATAAACCCTTTATGAAGTTGTTGTGCTTTAGAAATCTGGCTAATTTTATATTCTTTAACAGTCAAGTTCACATTTTACAGTGCAATCACACCGTTGCAGAGGATTCTGTAATCTCGGCTTACAGGTTAGTAAGATCTTATCTACTTTCATGTCGTAATTCTGTTCTGTTGATTAAAGAAAACATTTGGTGATAGGTGTATCTTCTTCTAAATTTCTAATGCCTCTTCTTGTTGTTCTACAAAAACCTTATGTTTACTGTTTGCCATCTTGCTTGCCAATTCCAGTTCAACAACATACCTGTCATGTTTCTCTCTCGATTATATGCAGTTCTGGTATTAGATTTCACGTTATTGCAAAGTCGAGGTATGTTTATAGAGCAATTGATGTACTTGTTGATGATCTTTCACCAAAGACTATAAACCCTAGTTTTGGAATCCAGCACTGAGAACATTGGCATTGTGTATTTAAATTTGATTTAATCAGTCATCATCACTACTAAATTATCATCCCAAAGCTCTATCTCCTACTACATCTAAAGGCGAGGCTTCAAATGTAAACCTGCAAACTGAAACTGACAGAGATCACAAAATCTCGTGGAGAAATATTTAGCTCACCATCTCTTCAAAGAAACCTAGTCTCTCAGGTCACACAATCATAAAACATTTAATGAGTTCCAAGAATGATTACCGGTACATCTCATGTGAGGCTTATCTCACAAAATCCACCATCTCACAAAGGATTACAAGTCACACTAACGGTTGGCTCACAAAATCCACGTCGATCAAGTTGCACTACCGGCGGTTTTTGGTTTTCTTGTTACCGGTGATTGATTATGAGGAACAACATAAGGAACAAGAAGATGACTGAGATACAAATCAGATTATCCTCTTTTATCTCTCGAGACTATCTCTTCATATCTGTAACATCCCAAATATGGCCCAAATCCGTAAAGCCCAAGGAAAAAAAGTTATAACTCTCATTAAAAGCAAAATGGTCAATTCCCCTCAAACCCTAGACCTAATGAACTCGCCCCTTGTCATATATAATGAGGAGGCACGTTTTTCTAGGAGCTACAGACATAATTCTCTGCGAAGCTCTGCCAAAATTTGCTCAGAACCGCCAGCCGTCGAAGGAGAAGCAATCCTGCAACAGTTCAGAGTGAGCGTATTGTCTGGTCGTTTACGATCAGACCAGAAGGACTCAGGTGGCGATCCACATACCCCTGGAAATATCTCGTTGCAAGGAAGCCATAGCAATTGACCGATCATCGTTCCGTGGTAAACTCCATCCGAAATCCGATTTGAAAGTTGAGAGAAAATCATTGTTTTCTTCTAAACCCAGAAATCTGTGCAGGCTTGATTTTTCCCAGTTTTTCAGAGTCGTTTTGCGAGCCGTTTTTCCGTCGAACCAGAAGGACCCATATCACGTTTTTCCGTCGAATACGGTTTTGAAGATCTCACATCCATCTTTCCAGATCGACTTCCCAATTTCGAGTCTAAGTTATAATGCGAAAGTTACTGACTTATCTTCTCGGCCAAGAAATAATCCAAACTTGGAAAATCTGAAAACCTAGTTAATCGTTTTTGTTGTTAACGCAGTTGTGGACTCTCAACCGCTCTTCTCCAGATTCAGTTTTTTTGTCATGTTTTCAGGTGAGGACTAGTTGTGGATTTCCAAGGTGCATTAGTTGTACTAGTTCTACGTGTATGTTTAATTTAAGTATTAGATATGACTGTAGGTTGTTGCAAGTGAAAGATGGTTGATGCATATTTATGTGAAGTAGCGCTGTTTGCTAGGCGTGTTAGTGCATGATTGGTTGTCGCCAGGGTCATGGTCGTGAGCCATGAAGCGATATTTGTTTGTTGTGCCGCAACCAAAGAATGAGAATGATAAGAATGATAATAAAAATGTTTAAGGTTGCGGACCCATGAAAAATGGGGCTGACGAGTCCAGAATATGAAAGAGATTGAATACCATTGGGTTGCGACCCTTGGGAATATGAAGCATACTTGTTAGGATGATTGATGTGATGTGAATTATTGCATATAGAAATGATTGTTCCATGACATGTAGTATGGTTCGTAAGGACATATAGGTTGTTGTGTGTCTATTGCTTATATTGTATATATTGGTGTTGATATTCCAATGGATGTATCTAAGAATCATGTGTGCTCCAAAAGCACATTCTCGCTGAATATTTCCCAAAATAATCACCTTTCTCTTTCTTTTCAGGTGAGACCGAAGAGTAAGACTTGTGGCAATCGTTGTGATGTTACTTTCCAGAGACCATGGACACTTTTTTATTTTTATTTATCCTTTAGTAAAGATTGTTTCTTAATTTCCGATTTAAAAGTTGATTTTATTTGCTAAGACGTTTCGAGTTTTCAATTTGATTTTAATAAATGATTTTTTAGACATTAATTGAGTATTTAATGAATTCGTTATTATTTTAAACAATTATTAAATGAGTGAAATTTAAGTTAGATTAAATTTGTGAGATGAGAGTGTCAAGTCAACAACCACCTTCCAGCTTTTAGACTAGATTTCGTAAACATGAGCCCAATAAGAATCCTGCCCTCTTGTCTCATATACTAGGGGAGCCCAGACTAGACGGAAGTCAATCCTCACAGTTTCTTTTCGTTAGACCAACTTAAATTTAATATCGATATATCAATTTTTTTTTTTGAGAAGGAATACCAATATTTGTTTTTTTGTTAAGGATATCAATAAAAATTGAAACAACATAACATGTACACTGCATGTGCATGGATATGAACGGAAATGACATAATCCCTTGTATATAATTCCCAATAAATAATTGCAGAGTTGACATAATTGCATAAATTAATTGACATAATTGCAGAGTTGTTAAGAGTTTCCCAAAATTATAAAGTTACCGGTGTTCGTATTGTTTACGGCTTACCTCATATATATGAAAAAAGCATCTATATCCACGGGTGGATCCAAAAAAAAATAGTATAGGGTACACTATATTAAAATATTAAATATAATTTAATAAGTTAATATATAGTATATGATTGTAAATTTATTATTATTAGTTATTAAAAATTTACGTCTTATTTTAAACAAAATTAATTGAGCGAAACTATAAAAAAAAATTCCCCTAAATGCTAAATATTTATTTTTGAGTAATATTAACATAAAATTTTATATTGCATATAATAACTTCATCTTAATTTTAAAAAAAATTATTTTAATCTAGGTATTGAAAGAAGATTAAATATTTAAATACAAACAATGAAATTTATTAAAAATAACACTGAGAGTAAAACGTGAAGAAATTGTATTTTTGTATTTTGGAAAAAAATATTACTAAAAAATAATGAAAGATAGAAAATCATTTGTAAAGAATACATAAAAGTTTTAGCAAAAACAAAGGAAAAAAATGAGAAAAAATAAAGGAAAAATGAGCAAAAACAAAGGAAAAATTGAGCAAAAACAAAGGAAAAATGAGTTGATAAGTTTTATTTTAGAAAATTAAAAAAAAAAAAGCTAAGGCATTTTTGAGAAGTTTGAACTCATGTTACAAAAGAGAGGGTTTCCAAAATAGTTTTTATTTTTTTGTAAAATGTTTCCAAAATAGTTTAAAAAACAAATTGAGAGAAAAGGCTTCTAGCAGAAGAAAAAAAAAACAAAAAAAACAAATGGAGACAAAAAAAAACAAATGAGATGAAGGATTAAGCAGCAATTGAGGTTATTAGATTTCGTGTGATTGGTTGTTGGGATACTCACCAAATAGACTATTTTAGAAAATTGGCATTAGACGACGACAGTCGTATGGTTGTTGGGATACTCACCAAATTGTTTCCGTTATACTCCATTAGACGACGACAGTCGTATGATTACGCCAACTGTTATTGTAATAAATAAAAATAATCATGAAAATGAAACTACGCATGTACGAAATAGCGTGTAAAGGTTTTGAGCGGTTAAGATCGGTTTGGTCTGTATGATATATCGCCTCTATATAAACACTCTCGATCCTAGTTATAGTCCCGGTAAGAACGTAACCCAAACATCTCTCACATCTTCTCTGAAGCTTCTGAGCTAAGAAATCTTCGAACTTCAGGTTCGTTTCTTCGCTTCTAGTATTTTCTTTTAAAATGTTTGGACGACATCGATCACTGTTTGATATTCTTTTATATTATATTTTTTGATTACTCTATATATATTCACACATTTTGATCACTGTTTGATTTTCTTTTATGTTATATTGTTTGATTACTCTCTATATTTTGTTCTTCATTCTTCTTCTTTCTTCTTCTCATTTTTCTTCTTTTCTTTTCCTATCTTTCTCCTTGTTTGATTTATGTTTGGGTTTGGGTGAATGCACGGAAAATATGATGGTGAAGTGTTTTCCGATGGTACTCCGACGACCAAGTCAGAAAACGTTTAAGAAAAAAGAACCACGGACTGATGAATCGGAGAGAGGAAAGAGTAATCATAAAATAAGGGATTCATGTGGAATAAATGTCTTTATGAATTTCAGTATATATCAATCATGTAATACTATCCAAAAGAACATAGTTTTTTTTTCTTTTTGCTAATGTAAAAGAACATATAGTTATAAGAAATTTAAAAAACAATAAAATAAAAAGATAGAACATCTACTTGAAACAAAATAAAAAACTAAATTTTCTTCTCAATTTTTTTTTCTCAAAAAAAATTGTATGAAATAGTCGTATGATTATGCCAACTGTTATGCCAATTTTCTCCAAAAAAAACAAATTGTTTTTGTTATACTCCATTATATGACAACAATCGTATGATTATGCCAAATGTTATTATAATTAATAAGAATATTCACGAAAATAAACTACACACGTACGAAATAACGTGTAAAGGTTTTAACTGGTTAAGATTGGTTTGGTCCGTACGATATATCGCCTCTATATAAACACTTGATCCCAGTTATAGTCCCGATAAGAACGTAACCCAAATATCGGTCTCTCTCGGTCTCTCTCTCACATCTTCTCTGAAGCTTCCAAACTAAGAAATCTTTGAATTTCAGGTTCGCTTCTTCGCTTCTAGTATTTTCTTCTAAAATTTTAAATTTATTATTTTTTCAATAAATTTTGTTAATTTTTTTTTAAGTTTTCATAATATGAATATGAAAATGACCTTTCAAATTTCTTGCATAATTTAATAAAATGTATAGTTAATATATATCAAAGTTTTAACTAATTAAATTATCAAAATTAAATATCAAAATGATGTGTCATACAGGTGGATGATATATGTTATATTAATATTGTTTATATTATCTACTATTAGTTTGGATCAAATAATATTCATTCACTACATATCTTTTCGGTATAAAACTTAACATTGTAACTATAAAAAAATGTGTAATATATTAGTAAAACTCAAAATTTTAAATCTATTATTCTTTCGATAAATTTTGTTGGTTTTTTTAAATTTTCATAATATAAATATAAAAATAACCTTTTAAATTCATTGCATAATTTAATAAAATGTAGTATATCAAAATTTTAATTAATTAAATTATAAAATTAAATATTAAAATAATATGACATACATGTGAATGAGAAGTGAGAAAATCCTATTTTATATATATAGATTTTCCCTAATTTTTTCCATTTAATTAGAAAATAAAAATAAAAAACCTCGAAAACATATGATTATTGTTATGCATCATAATACACAAGCTCAATATAATAGAGCTAAGAAAAGCTCATAATTTCCGGTGACCAGAAGACGCCATGAGAATCGCCACGGCCGCCACAAACATGACCAACATGCTAACTAGAAGCACATATGTTCTTCTCGACGATCTCCGATACTCTCCAAACAAAACTATACCCCAAAACGTGCTTACAAGAGGAAGCGCCTAAACCAAAAAAACAGAGCTCATATACTCAAAATCAAAATGCAAACTTGAGATCAGTCGATATGAAGAAAGCGAAATCGAGAGATAAAAAAACTAACTTGGACAGAGTCTGCAGCCGCATATCCAGCGGCTTGACCTCCCATGAACTGCAAACCGTTACCAAACCCACACAAGAAGCCGGCAAAAACAGCCCAACCTCTACCCTTAGAGTCATTTATATACTTCTGAAGTGATGATCTCGCTAAGCCTACCATAGGCCGGTAAAGAAAGATGAGGTTTAGAATCAGAGCGATGAGAAAACCCGCGATCGAGAAGTAGAAAAAGGCGGTGTAGACAACGAGCTTAGGTACACCTTTTGGCAATGTGCTCCACTGATCGTTTGTTGCTAAATTGAATGCAGGAGAGAACAGAGAGAGGCAGATTCCCGCGAAAAGCGTTATGAATAGTCCGATCATTATGCTCTTTCCAAAGACCTGCGAATGACCGAGGTTTTAAACACCGAGTAGTAATATACTCTCCTTTTGCTATGTAATCTTTGCAAATAAAAAGTTTCGAACTTTGAGTTCGGGGTTTCGGGTGTTTTTCTCTTTGGTCATTGTAATTGAACCTTGATTGCCCTTTTGTTCTCTAGCTCTACGAAGAATCCAGCAGTTCCTGCTTTCGCCTTCCCATCTAATTTCTCTTGAGACTCGACGTCAGTTTTCTCTGTTAAGGGTAACAACAAACATAAGAAAAGATCATAACTTTGATCACAAATTCATCAAAAGATCCAAACTGTGATAAAAATCCAATCCGACCAAAAGATCCCAACCTTATTTTAAAATTTCACTCTTTTGCTTTGCATATATATATATATATATATATATATCTTCACACAAAGAAATTTCATAATCCCATAAACTATATATAGGCTTTTACCTTTTTCAGGGCTGTCTTCACCTTTTTTAATGGAAGAATAGAAATCTCTGAAAGGTTACATCTTAGTTAAAACAGAGCAAGTTTTGAAAACATGGAACAATGGCGAAGAAAGCTTAACATCATACTGTGTCCCAGCTTTAAACTCGCTAGGTAAAGACTCGAGTTTCGCTTTGACATCAGCTGCATTAGAAGAGTGAACTGCAGCGCCGAGGAAAACGGCGATCAAGAAGCAACCGACTCCGGGGAAAAGGATCTCGGCTTTGTTAATCTTGTCGTCCAAGAAATAATTTAACGTCGTCCCTATAAAACTCACCGTGACAAGCAAGAAACCAAAACAGCATAAGCGATTTGTTTCATTACAAAACAAAAGAATTACTGTTCGTTTGCGATTTCGTTTAGTGTAATTTTTCCCAAACTTCATTTTTTTAGTTGTAAAGGCTATTCTAAACACCAAATGCATTCGTTTGAGTTTAGCGTTTTCATTTTCGAAGAATTATTTTATAAAAAAGCTGAAAATGTTTTATGTTTTAAAGAAACGCAAACGCAGATGTTGTGTTGGAAGCATACCAATGACGACGGTGATGCTTGCGGTTATAACTTCAGTAACTGATAAACCGACAAACGCAAAAGCGTATTGAGTCGCTAAATTCCCAACGCTTAGAAGCACGCCGCCAGCGACCGCAAACAATACCGATGGCCAGTTATCCTGTAAATTCCTCGGATTACCAATCAAGTTCATGTAAATATCAAGAATCTCAAGAAAAAGAAGAAAGAAGGGAGCAAACCTGAGGGAGCTGAGTGGTGAAGTCAGGTGTTCGAAACGTACTTTTTCCAACCTCGCCGAGCGAAAACGCGATCACGATTGCGGCCAAGAGATTAGCGGTTGCGAAATCAAGAAAAGTATGTTGAGGAAGACGACCTCTCCTCTCCAACAGAGTCAAAATCGCTGGCCAACTTCCCAAACAACATAACGAGAGTATCATACATCCTATAGCTCCCGCTTTGCTCTCAACAACATACATCTTCTTTCTTTTTCTTGCTTCTGCTTCTTTAACACAAAGACTCTCTTTTTCCCTTGATATTTATGGGCTTTGCCTCTTACCCGGTTTTCCCCACCGCTCTGGAGTCCTGTCCGGTTTATGTAAACCAGATCTTCTCTGTAACTGCATGTATGTTGTTATGGTTGTGTCGTATGGAGAAGGTTACATGTGTATATCAAAACTTATGTCAATAAAGGATTTCGAGACACATCGGCATTTTCAGCCTAATAAGACCAAAAAAGAGCTCAGAGATGTTTGGACTTTGAGTCTGAATTTGACAAGTGATCAACTTTTTCTTCACATGTTACTAAAACGGAGAATATATGTAACCTTTGAATCTGATCAAACGGGTTAAAGTATTACACGAATAAGCTTTATTAGTCCCAATGAGATTCCTTTTCGGACAAAAACTTGTTTATTAGGTAATTACGTTGCAGTAAGATGAGATAGCCACAAGAGAAGCTTCCAAATTTCACTACTAAGTTATGCAATAATAAAAACAAGGTTTTGTTTTGAGGGAGGATTGAAACATCTAGTCTATGAATCAGTGGCCGTTTCCGAGTTTCCATCACTAGATTTGTCTTTTGTCGAATGATTGAGGAAGTTCCCAAGCAGCCTTTGATCCAACACCATGTTAGGTACCTGCACAGTAAAGATATATCCTTCTTCAGAACAGCAGAAACAGAGAGATAAGAGATGAGAAATGAGAGAGAGTAGAGCAAAACCTTGTCCCCAAAGAACATTTTGGTGTTACGGGCAATGGCATCGATGAATTTGAGTTCGAGAAATTCAGGGGTGAGCTTTAACTTGTTAGCTTCAGCTTCTTTCAGTACACTTTGAGACATTAATCAGAAAGTGAATATTAGATCCATTTTATTCTATATATGTTCTTTGTTTGCTTATTTTCAGGAAAAAGATAAATGAGAATAAAGACTGGCTATTACCGGTAGTAATCTGCATCCGCGAGACTCTTTTGACGATCAAGATACATCTGATTCTCGATATCTGCTTCTCTCCGTGAACTGTCTTTCTCAGTCAGCTTCTGTTGCATCAGAATCATGCTAACATTGGCGTTCTTCTCGGCTTCACTAATGGCCATTATTTTTTTTGTCTCTGCCTCTTTCTCAGCAACTCTTTGTTTTTCAATAGCAATCAAGACCTTCAAAATCATCAATTTTCAATTGTGTTTACAGTCTTAAACTGATCTGTATTGGTAAAGAGATTCCTACATATTAATTATGTATTATAACAGAATTGGAAACAAAGAGCAAATCAGTGGGGATTGAATTGGCAAGGGTTGAAAAGAGTGTACCTTAGTGCGTTCCTCTTCCATTTGCTCAAAGTTCCGCCTTACACTCTCTGGAATTTTCGGTTTTGTGACACGCACACTAATAATTTCAATTCCTGGAGCATAACGTGTGCAATCAGCCTGGAGAGCCTCTTTCATTCGTTCATCAATCTGAAACACATTTGATTGAATGAATTACCAAACGCCATTGTATATTGTCCAGATATCAGACGCAATGTAAACATTATCCAAAGTACGCTATATTCACTGAGATGAACCAGTCGATTACATGAACATAATACTCAAACTGAATGTCAAACTGCAATAAGCTTCCAAACCCTAAAGATGAAAGTTTATACGTTTCCATAAAGGTAGTCAAGTACCTGGTCAAAGATGTCAATGTAGACTTGCTGAAGCGAATGAGAGCTGCAGAACTGGTTGATCTCATGATGGATCTTGTCATATATCCAAGTGTTATCATAGTCCACACCATAGTTGAGCAAAGTGTCATAGACAAAATCCTTACGCAGACGATTAACAACCTAAAATCATTTCACCCTGGTCAATACATGAGATTCAGATCAACAGACTTGCTAGCAGAAAGGTCTTACCTCTATCTTCTCAAAGGTAATCATGACACCTCCTTTGGTACCACATGGTATATCCTTAACCTAAGGCATAGAGAATTACTTAGTAAGAAGCTACAATCTAAACACTTTTTAAGGGAATAAAAAAACTTACCTGATCTGTTTGGAGAGTAACTTGAACAGGCTCATAGTTGGTTATGAAAGGCAACTTCAGATGAAAACCTAAAGCAGCGAGGAACGGTGTTTCAAATCAAAAAACAACAGAAGAAGGAAACGGTGATGACAGTGAGAAAAGGGATAAGTAGTAATACATACCGGGCTCTGTAATCATGTTGAGAAGAGCACCACCTCTCCAATATGCTCCAACGTGACCTTCAGGAACTTGGTGCACCAACGATGAAGGGAACATGACCTAAGTATATAAATTTCGATGGTAATCCAATCATGTATCAGGCCAAAGCAAGATCAAAACCTAGGGTTGAGAAGAATAGAAAGTCATCGCCGTTGAGTCAACTTGAGACACAAAGCTCCAACATTGCGATTGTGGGTAAACTCAAAATCGAAGGAAGAGTGAACCGATTCAGTAAAAAGGATCAAAGTATAAACATCATCGAATCTTATATAGCGAGGAAAGACGATATACCAAAGCGGCGATTGCAATGAAAACACCGAAGGCAACGAAAATTGAAGTTACATCGCCGCCGGGTTCTCCGACTGGAGGACGGTGACCGGTTTCTGTTCTCCGTTGCTGAGGATCCATGGCGAAATTGCTTGATTGTTGTTTCTTTGTTCAGTGGGAAATTGGAAAACTTGGAAATGGGTTTTTCAATGATAACCTTTGTGGGGTTTTTATATGGTGTAGGAAGAAAGACTGTAACTTCGTGCGAGTATGCTAATCGAACCGTTGGTTGGAGAAGGGTCAACGGGTCGGGTTTTATTAAGATGGGTTGGCCGATCTCCAAAATTTACATATACTAGTGTTCAAATATTATAAGGAAAAAGATAGCCAATATTAGCTTGATGTTTATATAATTGTGAACTTCTTGAAATTTTGTTTAGAATATTTGGATTGAATACTTTGCATTTTTTAAATGTAATTCTAGTTTTTGTTTTTAATCAGTGCGTGATTCTTATATCAGTGTAAGGAAAGTCGTTTGTTGTAGTCCTATTCTGGATGAATTCTAGTGGAATGAATAAATTATCGGTTAAAAAATTGTTTTTGTAATTGTTTTCCTAATTTGTAATGATTTTTATATATTAAAAGAATATGTAAAAACAACAAATTTTAATCTCGAAAGGATATGTAAGAAACGACATCGTTTCAACTTCCACACAAAGCAACAATCACACACTCCACAAAACTTTCTGCAATTAGGAGATCATCTGATCATGCATGATTCATTGGTCTTGTCTGAAAGAAATATTGTTTTCGTTTCGTTCACTTTTTTGGCTTAATGTTATCTAGTTCATGTGATGGATCATCACTTTAACATAATCAACAAGTTGGTGAGTGGTTCACATCTCCTAGTCATATATTAGATATCTTGTTATAGGTCGGATCTAGGGATAGAAAAAACAAAAGTAACGTAACCAAAAAACTCAAAACCAAACCAATATACGCTTATAAACCGATTGCTTTTAGTGCTTGGGAGAAACTTCATTAAACCGAACCAAAATCAAACCAAACTACCAAAGTACTAGTGTGGTTTAGGGATGTCAATTAGGGCCAAAGCCCGAGGGCTGGCCCGGCCCGGCCCGGTCTTAAAAAACACCGAGCTCGAGTTTAAATATATAAGCCCAAAAATAATCGGGCTTTTCGGGCCAAGCCCAATCAGGCTAGTAGTTTTTTTGGGCTTAGCCCGGTCGAAGTCGGACCGGTCCGAAAAGCTCGGAAATAAATATTTTGATTGAGTTAGAGGTTTTGTTTAAAAATTTAACTTTTAAAAATATGAAGTATTTCCTATATATTTTTCATTGATCGAAAACCGTAATTTTCTAGTTTTGTTTTCTGATAAATCTTATAGTTTACATTTAGTATTGGTGTGTATATCTTGAACAAATATAGAAATAGTTTTCTACCGAGATACGTTAAAGCATTGATTTGTACACGCACTTGGTTGGATGAGTTTACATTTCGTGATCCAAGTAATATTATCATTCTTTCTATTTACTTCATATTTTAAAAATTATTATCTATTAACTTTTAGTGATATTTCTATACGATTTAAACATGTCAAAAAAGCTCGAAAACCCCTATATTCTTGTTCGGGTCGGGTCGGGTAGAGCTTTAAAATATATGCCCGATTTTTTTCGGACTAGTCCGGACCATATTCAAATATATGAAGGTTTTACGGGTTTTGGGTCGGGCCGGGCCAGTCCAATTGATATCCCTAGTGTGGTTTATGTTTTTCTAAAACCGACAAAATCAAAAAGGGAATTAAACTGAAACCAAACCGTGAACAGAATTGGATTAGTCCAATCTTGATAATACCAAATTAATATGGACCGATACCGCTTCAAAATAATATATTAAAACTCGGTTCAATCCGTGATTAAATGTCAAAGACCACGAAAAAAATGTATAAGATTTGTGAGATCCTATAGAAACCGGTTAAAAATCAATCATGAGGACCAAATCCCAACAAAACTGAATCGGTCGACCTAAGTAACTTTTGGATAACCACAATTCTTTCTTACTTAATTACAACCATATAAATGCTAGTGCTTTGGTTTGATTTTGGTTGGGTTTAATGAAGTTCCCCAATTACTAAAATCAATCGGTTCACAAAACATATTTTTGTTTGGTTGGTTTCTCAGTTACGTTTTTTTTGCACATCCCTAGATTCAACACATTAACACGTCCACAATATCTTTGAGCTATGATTAACTCTACCACTTCCCCCATGTTGTTTACATTCTCATTATGTTATGTGTTCTCTTTACTATGCATTAAACACTTAAACAGAAATATTCCATTAAATCAACTCTTACTTTACTACTTTACATTGCATATACGTGAAAGAGAAAAAGAACCCAAAGAACTTGCATTCACACGTGGCAAAATCTCATCCGTCCATCAAAAACGTCAATCCCGCTTTCTAATCACACTGCCTTTTATAGAAACGCAATGACGGAGAAACCAAGTGTGAGTGCTATTGAAGTGAACAAACTCAAAGCATCATTCCCTGAAGGATCAAAAACTCCGGTCGGACCAAACGCAGGAGGTCCCGGAAACGTCGGTGTTCCCGGAGCTCCGGTCGTCGGAGTTGTACCTGCATTTCTGTTAGACAAAAAAAACTTTCAAGTCACGTTATGTGAGACGAGTTTTAACCAAACAATGTCTCGTACCAAATCTTGAAAATAAAGGAAGGAACTTTATTGTCAATTGCAGCTGTGGAAATTAGTTGGTGGCTATGTCTTGATGGTGTAGAAGGAATAAATAATCAAAAATGAAATTAAAATTGATTTTCCCTTTTTAAGAGTTTTTGGTAAAATGTTAAGAGTTTAATGGAAGTTTAATTCAGTAAACATACCCAGGACTTGAAGGATAGATGCAACCAGTAACCACAGCTACAAAACAAAAACAGAGGAAATCATCAAAAAAAATTACAGCTTTTTACTTCATCAAACCAACAAGTTTAGATTTCAAAGACTTGTTTTTTTTTGTTTGGTCTTAAGAGGAGTTACTTGAAGGAGGATTTGGGGTGGTAGTAGCAGTTCCTGAGAAATTACAGCTTCCAGAGAGTTGTCCAGATCTTTGGAAATAGCTATTCACTGCCCAATCACAATGACTCTTGACATTGTTGGGTTGGTAACAAGGACCTTTCTCATGGATTGGATTACAATCTGCTAAAGTTCCACATGCATAGTCTATTGATGTTTGAAGCTCTTTCTCTCCGACTCCATCTCTGCATAAACAGTAAATTGCACCTAGAAACAGAGGAAAATGTGTGTTGAGATTGAAACCTTAAGAACAGTGGATGATTTGGATTAAGAAAGGGTTCTTTTGAGAATATCATTGTGATTGGTGGAGACCCATATTGAAAAAGAAAAAAAAAATTGATTATAATGAAAAAATTGAGAGAAAGTGGTCGAAGACAGAAAAACTTACTTGAATAGCTGGTTAAGGCCAAGAGAAACAATAGACCAAGAAGCAACCTCATGATGATTTTTCTAAACAAGGGACCAAGGCAAGTTTTCTAAAAAAAAACACAATCCAAGATGAGAGAGAGAGAGAAGAAGAATGAGAGAAATGAGATTATGATTAGATGAGAGTGATTCGGACAGAGGGAGACGAGTTTATTAATAAAAGTGACTGATAAGACCATACCTTCTCTCTAGTTCCAAGGTTTAACCACAGACAAGAATCTGAAATTTCAATGTCCAAACTCCAAATATTTATATGGTCCATGGTAAATTTCTAAACATTTATTATAAAAGAATATAGAATCATCTCGTAGATGTCAGAAAATCTTGTAAATATTATGTGAATATCTCAATTCATATTTGTATCTATTAAATTACCATTAATACTTAATATCATGAGAGTGAATATAATTCTTTCCTCTCATCACATTCAATATTTATATATATTTTTCTGATGCCAAAAATGTAATTAGTTTATTTATCGTTTGGTACGATTCAATTATTCCTAGTCAAAATAACAGCATAACCAATTAATCGTGATTTGATCGTGAGACCATTATGGTCTGGATTCAGGAATAAGCAATAGTTAAGTTTTGTAAAGCATTTGGGTTGGAAAAATGGAAAATATTTGCATTATATGTGAGTTAATGCTGACCTGGCCCTCTGTTCCTTTATGGTTGGTGCACGAATACATTCGCAGTTTGGTAACTAATAAACACTATTCATTAATATTATTTCACATGTCGTAATAGTTTTATTTAATACCTAAAACGGTAATTATTTACCCATGTGTCCGGTCAAAAGTTAACCCAACATTGGTGTTGAATGGTCTCTGCAGATTCTGTTGTCTCGGCATCATCGTCGTTAACTTGTTACTATTTATTTGCAATATTTTTCTAATAACATGTTAATCTATATATAATAAGATTAAGAGATTAATTTACCAGATAACTTGACTATTATTGTGAGAATCTAATCTCGTAAATTAGGAAATGCTATCAATCTAGTATGTGTACAGCTATAAAGAGGTAATTGAGAAGAAAGCATTTCCTAATTTACGAGATTAGATTCTCACAATAACTATAGAAGGTAAATAACCTTAACAAATTTTAATATAGTAACAATATAAATTTCAAACACGCTGAAGAGAAAAATTACCCGTCAAAACACACAAAAAAATAGTATCAAAAAATTATGGACGAAGTGAAGTGTTTTCCATCAAAATAACACACTATATATTTAATGCTGTATAAAAAAACACTATATTTGAAATGATAAACTTTTCCAAACCACCATAAAGATTTTCGTCAAAATTATATTTTCGAATTTAATCGAATAATTCTGGACCAAAAACAACGTCGGAATTTTTTTGTTTCTATTTTAAATGGAAATTGAACTACTGTCTTAGAAAATTCAGAAACGCAGAACTTTTAAAGAATCCGAGAGCTCACCACATGGGCTTACGATTCAAAGACAGTCGGCGATTTAATTTTGTATTTCACAAATAAAAAATATTATTTCAATTTCAATTTTTCATTCCACATATAATACTAAATCTACCATTATTTCAATTTTTTATTCCACATATAATACTAAAATATTAGTGGTGTACTAAATAATGTTGTTTTTATAATAATAAAGTCATTTTCATAAATAATAATATTTAAAATTATTTAAAATTATTCAAAATTTCTAAAATTTCATGAACAGTTTTTTAAAATTGATAAATTACCTCAAATTTACAACCATAAAAATATTTTTTCCTTAATGATTCTCATTTTACTTTTTTATACCACAATTAAAAAGTTTATATCCTCCTATTTGACATAATTTATAATTTTAAAGTAAATATTTTTATTTATTATTTCTAAAATTAGAAACACTTTTGTTTACATTATTCAGAAAATTATATTTTAAATATAATAGCAATTTTTAATTTAATTTAAATTATTATAAATATATACAATATTTTGGACCGCTTGTTATCTGTTTTCACCATTCAACATTATATTTTGAACCGTTAGATCCGCTTGATCCGCACTTGTTTCGCCTGATCCGCCTGATCCACACTTGTTCTGCATGATCCGCTTGAACCGCTTGATCTGCATCGCCTAATCCACTTTCTCCAGTTGGAACCTAAAACTCACTTTATTCGGGCCGTCTTTTACCCCAAGAAAGTGAAGCGCGCACATGCCCCGACTTAAAAACAAAATTTCTTTTAAAAAAATATAACTAAATATATGAATTAGGGTCTAATTTTTTTATAAATTATTTGTATAATACTAAATATATCCTTAATAAAAAAATTGAACAGTGCCAATGAATAGTTTGAGACGGCTCTAACTTTATTGTTTCCGTCAACTCATAGACAAAATAGCATTATATATTCTCAAAGCAAAAACGTTAATTGTTTTTTTTTTAAGTCAAAAGTTTCATATATAATTACGATGATTTAAATAGGTTGATTTCAGAGGCCATAATTAAAGAGTCTATATAGGGGAAAAATACCTCGTGCTAAAATCCATTTCGCAAAAAAATCGGCACAGACATTTAAAACACGAGAAATATAAAAAATATTGAAATAGATAAAAATGGAACATAAATGATAAAACTCATCAATTTCTGAAACCAAAGCCGGCTATTCTTCCTTTTAATCAATCAACTTAACCATCATGAGGCAATTTGATTTTAAAGTCATCGACAATTCTCCCAGTAATAGGATAATTTTCATGGCCCATAACAACGTATTAAATTCAACATGAAAGGGGATAAAATTATTTCCTTCGCAAATGAGCCGATAGTTCGCCTTTCGTTCATAAGTTCTATAAAACAGCCGCCGCCAAACATTGCATCATCGCCTACCCAAAAGGCGTTTAATTGGCAACATGATCTTGGTATGTTACTTACGTGGACCCGGTTGATTGTCGCTTTTTTATCTATTTGCGAAATTATTTGTGCTATTTTTCAGTTTTTTATTTCATAAATAACGATTTTCAGGGTTTTAATGGGAGAAATCTCCTTACAATTAAAAGTTTTTGCAAATAAACAACTACATTGAGTTACAGAACAATGTTTTCTTCTGAAATAAAATTTATGTTTTTCAAGTTTTCTTTTTAAAAAAATTTAAAAATGAATTTCTTTTATAAAAGTAATTTTAAGAGAGAAAAATGACATAATTGTTTTGTAAGCTAAATTAGCCACCAATATTGAATGAGAATATTCTCATTTTGTTAACTTATAGGAAAAAATTGCGAATAAAGTTTCAATTTCTTTCTGGCCTTTTTACGAAATATAATTTTATATGTATATGTATATTAATATAAATATTATACTTAGTAAAGAAAAGAATCAAATATGACTTTTTAGTGTCATTAATTGTCGTTGCTAAGTACTTGTTCGTTTAGAATGATTCTAACAAAACCACAGTTAGAGAGAGGTGTACCTTTCAAACCTAGCTTTACATCAACCAAAATACTTTATCGTAACCTAGATCTAACACCTTCCAAATTTTGATATTCTTTTATTTCTTCATAATTATTTTTTTGTCATCCAATAAATTTTGTTGTGAGTTGCAAATATTAGTGTAATACGATCATCAACATATATAGATACATGTAAGGTGGTGCTTAGACTTTTTTTATGTAATGAATACAAAAAGAATATTATTGGAGATATCTTGGGGAGCAAGATGCTAATCAAGTGTTGTGGGCCATAAGAACCCGGTTATGAAGCGAAGCCCGTGAATCCAACCGGAGAATATTCTCATAGATATCCTATTGTGATAAGGATTAGAAAGATTTACATTATTTGGTGTTATCAATATGGCAATGTTAAACACTATATATGTGTGTCTTATAATCATGTATCAGAACAACTCAATAATATATTCTATTCTATAATATTTGACATGGTATCAGAGCGGGCGATCCTTGTGGATCGAAGTTAAAAATTTCTGCTTTAAAAGTCTTGTGATCTTACCTGTAGAAGAGATCATGGAGACCGTGACCATCGGTGAAGCCGATGCCGAAGACGATGAAGATGACGTTCACGTGAAGTGTGGATTTAGTTCACGTGGGGTTTAGTTCTTAGGGTTTGGTTTTTTCAATTAATGAAAAAAGCTTTGGTTTATTTTTTTTCGGTTTTGTTTTAGGCTACGTGTCTTTAGTCTAAGTCAATGTTATGTGTTTTTCAAATTAAGTTCTTAGATATAATTTGGGTTTATGTTTTTGAAGTCTAAGAATTTATCGGAAGGTTTCTAAAGATTTTTTAAGGTTTGGGTTTTTCATGGGTTGTTTTTTTTATTTTCTGAGATTTATTCTTTAGTTTACAATTTCTCAGAATTTTCTATATCTTTTGGCTTCTTCTATTACGGGGGAGTTGGTTATGGTTTTAGGGATTTTTTTTTGGAACGCTCTTGTTTTTCAGGTCATTTTCTAATCCGATTTATGGATTGTCCGAGACAAGGTCGATTATTTGTGGAGTTGCAGGATTTGCACCCACGGGATGTTATTATTCCATTTTTCAAGACCGAAGACGAGCTAAAGTTCCATCCCTATTTTTTTGAAGATTGAAGTTTAATCCGGAGGAGTCAGTTGACATGTTTTGTCTGTCCTCGACAAGTGTCCACAACAAAGGTGTTTTGCTTTGTGATTGCGGATTTCGTGTTTCGCATTCCACCTTTGTCGTGCGGGGGAGTATTGGAGATATCTTGGGGAGCAAGATGCTAACCAAGTGTTGTGGGCCATAAGAGCCCGGTTATGAAGTGAAGCCCGTGAATCCAACCGGAGAATATTCTCATAGATATCCTATTGTGATAAGGATTAGAAAGATTTACATTATTTGGTGTTATCAATATGGCAATGTTAAACACTATATATGTGTGTCTTATAATCATGTATCAGAACAACTCAATAATATATTATATTCTATAATATTTGACAAATATCGCTGACTTTTAGAGCATAATTGATAATTCTAAGGACCACTCCATATCTAGTGATCCATTTATATAAAATAGACTCCAACGCGCATGAAAATATATAATACCAATCAAATATTCGAAATTTGGTGGCTTAAATATTGTCCGGATAAAGAATACTTTCCAAGTGTTAAAACAAGAAAAAGAGACGAGTATTGTCTAATATGACATCATTTTGTGCCAGTTACAACAAAATCTGCAGCAATACAAAAGATTTCAAAAACCTAATTTAAAATGATCGTCTTAAACGATAGGTTAGATGACTAGTGTTACGGTTCAGATTTTGATAAGATAGACAATGAAAAAACAGCTTATATGTACATCTAGACATACGATTGATTAATCATGATTAACGCCTACACATATTCATAATATTAATCTACATTATCCAAACATATAAGAGTATATATGATCAACCAACTCAAGTAAAAAAAAAAGGCAAAACAGTAACAAGCATCTTTTTTAGCTAGGTATGAGAGTACGATGGTCATAAGGATTTTCTAATTAAATGGCATAATATTCAACAAGATTAATTATGATGATTAATAATAAAGTCGATAAAAACACTCGCTGCATGCCTCCTACGATTCATTTTTCTACCGAGAAGTATATAGAGAAATACAAGCAATGAATTTAGTCACGTAGCCACCCACAAACCCTAACCCTAGATTCAATCCCTCTAATTAATTAAAAGAAAAAAATTAGAATTTGAGAGTTATTTCACTTCCATTAATATTGCTCTGATCTTCACCTTCTTCCCTAAGGGCAGCCAATCCTTTTCTCTCTCCATCACCACTCTCCGGCGACTTCCCTTCATCAGCAGCATTGTCCGTTAACTGACGATGATCTGAATCGGTGGAGGTGGCGCCACCGCCGGATGAACCGTTAAACGTTTGGAAGTGGTGGTGGTGGAGCGGCTGGGGTGGAGGCCGAGTTGTATAGAATTCTTGAGAGGAGCAAAAGTGCGGTGGAGGCTGGGCCGCCGCGGTGGAGTGGTGATGGTGGTGGACTTGGTGGTGGTAGAGACTCGGAGTGCCGCCGTGTGCGGTGGTGTATTCTGGTGGGACCCATATGCCACCTAGGACCACTAAATGTGGGCCTGGCCCACCTGACGTTTGTGGGCTTGGGCTTGGTCTTCTGGTGTGAAGCCGATACTTCTGTTTAAAAAGTAATATAGAGTACTTAATTATGAGTTAAAACAATTGTAAGCATATTGTGGTGACTTGTGATGTAGGTTACCTGGAGATGACTTTTGACTTCATCGTTGGTCAAACCCTCCACTTTCATAAGTTCCCTTATCTGTTTCGGTGTAGCCACTGCAATAATTATAACAATCCACCAGATAACTTTAATTCAGATATATCAACTCAATTAGATTCAAAAATGAAAAAATTACTTTATTTAAGCTAAAATGGTTGTTTTAATCTATCCAATCCAGTAAACTGAAATCAAAACCAAATCTAAATCGAAAATACAAAACTCAAATCGAAATTTAAATTTATTTGAAAATTCACTATATTTCGAATGAGAATTGAATATGAATCATAACTTTTATCGTGTCAAGTTGATCCACAGTGTATCATGGTTACTATATCATCATCTATAAACTGAAGCTAAAAAGCCTCCGACTAAAACTTAAATTTATTTCAAAATAATACATACGACTAATGAACAATAGCAAAATTTAAATTCGATATCCACACTATTTTTTTCACTTGAAGATTCGAACAAAACACAAATTTAGATTCTTGAGACTCCTAAAGATACCTCCTCCAAGATCCGGTCTAATGAAAAGTCATTCTGATTAGTTGATAGTTATGTGAAACTATCCATGGTAAACCTAGACCAAACTAAAACTAAATTAAAAATAAGTGTACTTAATTAGTTGTACCTTGAGAACCACCTAGCATTTGAAGAGCTTGGACAAATCTCCGGTGCAAATCCGGCGACCAGCAACGCCGGGCTTTTCTATTACTTTGACTTGTTGTAGAAGAAACTCCATTGTTATTCAAATTGTTGTTATTATTATTATTATTATTATTATTATTATTATTGTTATTGTTATTACCATTGTTGATCATGCTCTCATCATTACCGTCATTAGTATGCTCATTGGTCGGAGAGACTCTTTTGACCTCCGTAGACAGAGCTAATTCAGGCAAAGATTGTTCCTTAGAGAAAGGAAGAAAAGCGCCGCCGCCATTTCTTTGTTTGGCATCAAAATGTCTGAGTTTCGGACTACTAGCAAGCTCGCCTTTGGGAGACTGGTCAGTAGTTGGATCAATGTTTTTCGGTTGGGTTTCGGGTTGGCTCCAAAGCTGAGCAGTCGTCATCCAATTATTCCCTTTGTTATTCGCCTTTTCGGGTTGGTTCCTTAAGGGTATGAACTCTTCAAGAACCGGTATTGTGGCAACACTTTGGTTGTTGTTATTAGTATTTGCTCTATATGCTTCTAGCTGTTGTTTGTAAACTTCCACAGCTGAAAAAAGATATGAAAAAGTAATTTAAAATATGAAAGTTAAAGATGCAAACTAACATGAACCTTATAACCTTTAAAATCACTTTAGTTATATTTGTTGATATCAGTGATGGGAGGAAACAAAAGTTTTGTGATTCAAAGAAATCAAAAGCAAGCTCTGATTTTTATGAATTAAATTCTTAAATTAATGAATAAAGATCTTTTGAAAAAGTAAAGAATTCAAAAACTCTTCTAGACGTATATATACCATATTAATGGTTTTATTAGTTAGGTGTCTGGATCTTGTTTTATTATTTATTCTTTTAATTGTGGCAAAGGATATGTATATGTAAATATTTTTTACTGGATATATATATGTACCATTGTTAAGGAGCTGCATGCAAAGGGGAAGCTCGCGCTTGAAAGCATCGATCTTGAGACGTTCTTGATCGAGGCGAGAAAGAAGATCTTCAAGCTTTTGTGTGGTTTGATCGCTCTGAAAATTATCTCCAAAGGATTTCAAAAGCATAGAGTAGCTTTGTGGCTTGCAATCCAAGCTTAGTTCTGATGAGGAAGCCATATATATCGCCTATAATCTCTCTCTCTCTCTCTCTCTCTCTCTCTCTCTCTCTCTCTCTCTCTCTCTCTCTCTCTCTCTCTCTCTCTCTCTCTCTCTCTCTCTGTATGTGTATATAAGAAGAATATCTATTAGTGTTTTTGGCAATAAATAGATGATCAAGGAATCAAGAAGAATTTGTGGTGGCTTCAAGGTGTATATGCTAGGTGTTTCTTTAAAATATATTCAATGATTTTGAGGGTTTGTGAAAACTAGGGTTTGGAGAAGAAGAGAAAATGGAGAAGAAGATAGAGGAAAAGGGGAATAAAATGTTAGGTTGTGGACACAAGGAGGATCACGAGGAGGTTCTTGTCCTTTTTAGAGGGCTCAATTCAAAGGAGGGAATAAAGTGATCTGTCACCATAGTACCATACACATATATACACATATAATGCACATATATATATATATATATAGAGAGAGAGAGAGGGTAAGGTGATGTTCCAGAGAGAGCCTTCTCACTATTAGAAATCGTTCTTCTTCTCACTATTATATATGAGTGTGGCTCTCTAAAAGCTTATAATTAAGGCTTATAATTAAGGCTCTCTCTCTAAGGCGCGACTGGTTAATTAAGATATAATGATTCAATAATTACTCAAATATATAGTATTTTAAATAAAAATTTGATAAAAAAAATTGAAAAACAATTAAAAATATTTAAAGCATTTTTTATTTGTATAACAGATTTTCCATTTAACAAAAAAAAATCAAATATGATTTGACGCGTAAAATATTTTTGTTAGGTTGTAAGCAACTTACCTATCTAAAATTACGAGCAACATTTTATTTTTATTTTCTGCCATCAAAACTTTGCCGTATGTTTGATTGGGGTAGTCTTCTAGACGACACGACTTTTGCTGTCATAGCAACAAAATGACCAACCATATGGTCTAAACTATTTTAAATGTACTCATATCGTTATATATACGAACTTTGCAGTAGCTTAATAGCATATATATACTTAGCAAACATTTATCTATGGCTCAACTTAAATATCATCAAACTACAACCACTTGATTTGTTATTAACTTATTTCTAGGTTTGTTTCTCTAATTATGCTTAGTTTCTAATAATCACTTCTGTTGTCAAGTTAATTTATTTTTAATATAATTCCATTTGAAAGAGAGAGAAAAGAGAGGCTAAAGGAGAAAAGAGGAGGATATAAAGCATCGGAGAGCAAAAGGGAATATATGGAAACTTGTTATAAAGAACAAATGGGTAAGAAAAAAGCTTTAAATTATTTCTATTAAAGCGATATATTGTTTTAATCTCAGATTCCGCTTTTGTTGGTTCACCACTTCACATAGCTTATACTTTTATGAATTCAGTTTATTTTTTTGTTTTACTAAAATATGTTCACCACTTCACATAGCTTATACTTTTATAAATAAATGATTTAAGCTGTTGACAGAAAACTAGCTAGGTTTAAGCCAACATTTCTGATTTTTGTTTTTCTTATATTTTTTGACCTTGTTAAATAAAATAGTATACGCTTTTTTTTAAGTTATATATGGAATCACCACTGCCATATATGAAAGGAATCAATAGTAAACGTTTTTGATACATTTAGGGTAATTTAGTGTCGTTGCCAAAAAAAAAAACAAAAACAAATATTCTTCCACCACCTTATATATTTTTAATTAAATAAAAAAGGAATTGAGATTCAAAATAAATCACAGAAGCATATACTGGCAACAGGATTTTTATATTTTTAGTCGCACGAGAGCGAGAGAGACAGAGATCACGATTGATCAATTATTTTTTCTAAATCGAATTAAAATAAAGTTGAGTAATTATTCCAAAATATTAGTGGATTTAAAAGAGAGAAAGAAAGGGAATATCTGATTTAATATATTACCATAAACTAGGACAGATATTCACTTAAATAAATAATATTGAAAGAGGTTTGAGAGTCGCAGAATCTTCCCACCGGGCTTTAGTGAAGTGGCCAGGAAGGTAGAAGATTCTTTTGCTTAGAAATATTTTAAACCTTTTCAAAGACATTTTTTATATCTATTGCATTGTCAGTTTTCATTAGTGTAATTAATGACAATTAGACTCTTTTTTCAACTTTACATTTAAACTAAAATAAATTAGTTACTTGTTCTATCGGAAAAATTATTTTACAACAGAAACATCAACAAACAAAGTTCTAGACTACATGCCAAAAATCAGTCCAATTATTAATTGAAAATAAATGAAATAAAATTTAATGAAAATTTAATAAACCTATCCTGGAGCAAGATATTGGAGAAGGCTGGATACTCGATAAGGTGCTGAGACATCTTGAATCTAGACTAATTTATGGTATTGCATATTAGTTTTTGTTACTTGCCTTTCAAAATTCAATATTTGTTTCTCATATATATTGTTTAATTAAGTAGCCAATTGGCATCTTCGGACAGACGGTTCCGACATGCATATCCTGAAATTTTGGATATCCAATTCAAATGTTTCATATTTTCTTCAAATTTCTTCAATTCAAGTGATATTGTAATAATTTATATGCTCATATTTTCTTAATCAATATTATCTATTCTCTTGTCTCTTTTTAATTACCCAAATCTTTAAAACTTTTGGTTCATACTTTCTATAATTCCAGAGCTAACAATTCACTAAACATACTTAATATCATGATATTCCTGTCTTTATCTCTTCTTTGAAAGATAAATGATTATCTAGAGATATTAAAATGGGTTCGAAATTCGTGAGGCTAATTATGGCATATTTTGTAAAAAAATGTTCATTTAATAAATCTATAATATAATAAAAGAGTTTTCTCTCATTCTAAAATATTCACATCAACACTAAACTCCTCAATTAATGGATCCCAACTATTTAAAAAATTTACTAATTAAAAACTATGTTATTTTATTGTGTCACGTAACTTTCAATAATTGAAAACAAATATATCAACCAAAACCAAAATTATAAAAAAATGAGTAGAAAAAAAAATAACGAACCATGTTTTCCAAAAGAATTAAAAACATTAAAGATGTGGATATCTTAAAATTTAATGATCAATTATTATAGGTACATTAGGCAAATTAACTTGGACATTATGGAGTTCAAAATGCTACAACTACACCATTCTACTATTTAAACAAATTACCAGTAAGTCTCAAAACCACAACCCACATTACAATAATCAACCAAAAAAAACCTGCAATGGATCCAAAGAAAAAAAAAATCAGCCGCATAGAAGCACTCCCACAAGACCTTCTTGGAGTCATCATAACAAAAATTGGTGCTACCTCAGCACTGGATTTCCATAATTTTATCGTATCATGCAAGGAAATAGCTGATTCAGCCGATACCAGATGCGTTGGAAAATTGAGATTCTTCACCAAAGACTCTACCCCAAAAACCCTAGCAAACAATTTCTACGAATCCACATCATCACTACAATCCTCTATTAATGAACCCCACATATGTAAAACTCTAATATGTACTAATATGTACTAATTAAAGTTTCAACATAAGTATAATTATTACTATACCACTCCAAAGCACACAATTACACCAACTAACAAGAAAAATATATAATATTAATTATGATTTAAAATTTGAACTGACTATTAACAAAATTCGTATCTGCGAATATATATGTTTGGAAAATAAAATGAAAATGAAATAAGTAAAAAATGACCATATAGTAAGTTCATAATTGAAAAAAAAATATTAAGATAAACTACATAATTTATAGATAATCAACTACAGCTCAACAGAAAATACATATAAATTGAGATTATTATCATAATTATTAACAGTATAACTTCTATAAATTGATACTCGATAAATTAATATCTCGACAAATCAATACATTTTTTCGGACCCGAATTGGTTTCTCGGACAAATAAATATATCGAACATTCTCAAAACCAAAACTTAGCCATTTAGTGAATAATCGTCATAAATCTTGAAATGCTTATTACCCAAATTTTGTTAATGGAAGAGACTAAGTATCATTGAAGCCAATATAATAGACTCTGAGAATCGTTCACATATTCTTGAAATAAGAAAGATGGAGAAGTTAAACCAACTCTTACAATAACTTCATTCCAAGTTATGGTGCCCTAGGAATTGTCTTTGAAACTATTCAGGTGCCTATTAATCTACTTCTTCCCTCATTATTCATAGATGAAATGTCATGAAGAAGGATCGCTATTCTAAGTTCACAAAATTGCTAAAATTGTAGGCTAGCTTTTGTGAAAATTTGATTGATTTTTACCTCATTACCCAGAATAAACGATGTGTTTCTTTTGAAAAGATGTTCGTTGATCGCAACAGCTCTATCTGCAATCACAACGCCATATATCGCAATCTTTCCCCTCCTATAAATTCTAAACAACACCAAGATTTCAAATTTTGAACACCCGGATCCGGTAATGATAAGATCCATAAAGTTCCAAATTCTGAAATCAGACCTTGAGGTAGGTGCGAGCATCGATGAGGGAGTGAAAATGGCGGAAACGAATGTGAGAAGCGGAACCATGGCTACCGAAGGCGTTGAAGTCACGTCGGTCATCGAGGATCAGCTATGGGAGTGAGATTTGTTGGATTTTTAGAAGCGAGAGAGGATATGTTCTTTGCAGATGATGAACAAGAAAAAAATCACAGATCTTTTGTCACCGGTCTTCCACGAAGAAATCAATACTTGGGCCAAAATATCTATTAGCATAAATGCCAAAACATTAAAAAGATTCTCTATTAGAGGGCGTAACTGAAAACAACCTAAAATTGTACGTACATAAAGAGATAATTTAAAACTCTCAAATATGTACTAAAATCATTTATAATAAAATGTAAGTGGTTTATTTAGTTAATGTGTAGACGGGCTGATGGGATTATAATTGATCTCAGTATAAACTATAGATTCTGGAACAGAGATGTAATATTATACGTTCAACTAAATATGTAACTTATGAGAGATTTGAAATGGTGTTACAAAAATATATATATAACTGTAATTAGAATCACACAGTAGTCAAGTATAACATATAAACACATGAAAAAAGAACAATATTTCAACATAAGTTAACAACATAATTAAAAGAAAACTGTTGTTATATAGAAACACTAATAAAGAGAAATAACAAAACACACGCATATACAAACAATGCAACTATAAACATAAACTGACTATTAAACTAAATTTCAAAATAAAATAAAAAAATTGTTTCCTAAAAAATAGCATATAAACAAATTTATAAAACATGAATGTAAAATAAGTCCGCGCGAAGGTCAATCCCTGGTCGGTTAAATGAGCTACTCCGATTAGATCTATTTATTAAATGTGGTTTAAAACAAATAAATGGACAATCTAATTAAATCCGACCGGTTATCTCGGCAATAACCAGATCAGATCCGACCGGAGACCACGTAACTGACCAGTGACCAGAGTAGACCATCGCAAAAAATTTTAGTTGTGTGTAATCAAACAAATTAATAGTAATATTTTAAAATATAAACGATGAACGGAACGTAACTTGGACTACTCGTATCTTTATTCTCTTTTAGAGGCTACAAAAGTAGAAAATTGAACTCTTTTGCGAGCCGACAAAGAAAAAAAAAAGTCTTTTGAAAAACGTATAATAGTTTTTGACATAAGTTTTAGTGCTTAGGTATATTCTTGTATTTCTCTATTATTATATCGCTTATTTGTAAAATTATTTGATCGAGAAAGAAAATTGTTTTGTTTATATAATTTGGCATGTAATCTGGCAAAGTCGTTGGGTTTTTGCCGAGTCATTGTTTTTTTTGGCGGAATGATTGGTTATAGTATTTTTGCTAGATTTTTTTCGAGTTTAAGTAGTAAAAAATATAATTTTTTAATATAACCATACCAGATTAATTAGTATATCTGAATCGCAGGTTTATCGGTCTGACCGACCGGGTCAGTTTAGATCTGAAAACACTCATCATAACAAAAAAAAAGATCTTGAAATCAAAGAATAACATGTAAAAAAGAAAAAGAAGAGTGAGAAATATTCGGGAGTCCGTATTTAATACAGACAAAGGGGATATTCAGACAGAAATCAAAGTTAAGAAGTAAGTCGAAACGTGTCACGAGAGAATCTCTTTTGTGCGTGCTTTGCATGGGATGCTAAAAAAGAATTAACTCTTTACTTTTCCACAAAATTAAAAATGAATTTCATTCCCGAAAGAAAAGAAAAGAAAAAGATGGAATTAAAGTTGGATTCTAAAGAAGAATCTTTGGAAAAGTTAAGGGTTGGAGTCTTGCAGATGAAGATTTTAATTGGTTTGGACAAATGCGACCAACCAATCAATTTTTTTTTAATCCAGTTTATGTTATTATATATTCTCTCATGTTATATATTATTATTTTTTCAAAACAGAAAAATTTAATTTTCGTATTCTAATGTTGGAGGGTAATTTATTAGTTTTTATCCAATAAAAAGGTCTATTCAATTAAAGGAGATGAATGATCGAATTCGAGACTAATAATACAAAGGGAATTCCACAATGACTGGTTAATGTGTTGAGGGAATTAGGTACCTTCTATTTTTTAAGAACATTCTTTTTATATATAAATATATTTTAATTTTTCACTTGCTTTAACTTTCATGCAAAGTTCTCTATTGATCTTATCCTATTATATCATCTGCATATTCTACCATAGATATACGTGTATATTCGTGGCGACGTGTATCTATAATATACATATATATATTATATATATATATATGTTGTATTTATATATAGTTTAGACAGTTTTGAGTTTAAGATTTTATATATAGAGTCAAAGATTTGTAGTCTTGTGATTGAGTATGTAAGATACCGAAATCAGTATGAATATATATATAATTGTTAAGCTGTATGGATATAATTTGTAGTCTTGTGATTGAGTATGTAAGATACCCGAAATCAGTATGGATTATAATTGTTAAGTTGTATGGATATCTAACTAATTAAATTAATTAGCAATGAGTACGTTGAATTATATCTTGTACTATATGTTACTTCAGTTTTGATGTCGGACTTCTACATGCATTCTTAACCGAATATCGTTCCAAACTGAAATAACCATCCCTTTTTGTTATCAAACATATATAAACATCTTAAGATCATTTTTAATAAATTATCTATAAGAAACATTACATATGTAAATGTTAAACAATTGATATCTCCTAACGGAAAACGACTCCAAATTTGCGGAAATGTAAGATCTTGGAATGCCTTGTCGTGGCTTCTTATTTTAGACATAAAACAAAACAAAACAAAAAGTAGGTAAAGTAAAATCAATATACTATATTAAACAATTGGGGATGTAGCTCAAATGGTAGAGCGCTCGCTTTGCATGCGAGAGGCACGGGGTTCGATCCCCCGCATCTCCACTGTTTTTTTTTAAGATGTTGAGAATTTTGTGAAACAGTAATCAATCAAACTATCTTTATATATTTCGAACTTCTATTTGCTCTCGCATAGATAAAAAAAAAGACTTTCGATACACATCAAAAAACATTTTCTTACTAAGATTTCAACAGGCTCACAGAATTATTAAGAAGTTTTATGTAAACAACTCATTTTATTTTATTATCATCTCAGACCTTCAAAAAATACACTTTCGAAAATAAAATAAAAAGAAGTAATCTCGTTTACAAAATTAAAGAGCAAACAAAAAATGGATGAATGAAAATGTATAGCTACAATTCTGTTCCAGAGAAAAATTAAAGAATAGGGATTGAATATAACTCTTTCTTCTACTCAATCAAAGCTACAGCTTCCACTCTTACAAAACCCTCCTCAAAGTTCTTCTGTCCGAGGGAAAAAAAAATGATTTCTCTCCAGAATTTGCAGGAGGAGGAATAATTGGATCTGTTTAAAAGCAAATGTACACAAATATCAGAGTCATTCCTTAGAAGCTCAGGATTTTAAGTAAGAGAGAAACTTACCGGTGAAAAGACTGTGTAGTGACTAGTGAGTGTTGTTTATGGTGAAAGAAGCATAATTTTTTTGATGTTGCTTTTGAGTTATTTTTTTAGAAATGGTTTTTGACAGACAAGAAGTCTTTGGTCGCTACCGTCTTGAAGATCAATGACTCGTGCTTCCCAACGCACTCGAGCTGCAAGTGCACGTGCCATCTCGATTACTCCCAGCTTGTCACTGAGAACTACCCATCCCTATCAAATCAATCACACAAAGTTCAAGTTTTTTTTTTGTTTTTGGGGATCTTATGGGAAAACAAGAATGGTGTTTATATATGAACCTCTGGGCGAAGAATCCGATCCATCTCCAAGAATAAGTCCATTAGGCTGCACCGTTCGGGGCTAAGATGTGTGAGAAGTTCATTCGCATGAAGCATGTCGTATGTTCGGGGATATGTAGGGAATGGTTCACACCTGCGCAGTGAACAAAGATATTCGAGAATCTGATCATAGAATATCCATAAAGGGGTTCGTTCTTCTTTAACCATCATTATAGGTGAAAGGAAGTCATTTTGATGAATTTCAGAGGGAAAAAACGCACTCACCAGTCATGTAGAACACCGGCAAAGCCACGATCAAGTATGATGGGAAGAGTATTACGTGCATTAACTGGGACAACGTTCATTACCCAAGCGGATTTTCCTTCGTCGAGTAAAGCAGAGTTTAAATTCCCGAAACGAGCATTCATGTCCATCACATTGCGTATCATGTTAAAAGGCGGGAGGGGATCTTCATCACCGGGTCTCTTTGGGTGGTCAGAGAAAATCAAAGGTGTAAGCAAGGACCAATAGTTTTTGAGGGCTGATCTCCATATTTGTGAATCCTCTAAGAATTCTTCAGGTTTTAAACCTGAAATATTCGAAATATCCAAAAAAAATATATTAAATTCTGAAGGTACCAAATGAAAACTGAACAATGAAAAAAGAAACGATGAATTGGTTATTAAAAGAAAAACTTTCCATGAATTTCAAGCTCAGCCGAGGTTGTTCCTGCAATAGCAGACCTATTCTGAATAGGAATCCAGCGTTTACTCGTGGTTCCGCTTATACATGGAACCAGTGGGTGGTAATACGGAACACTATCTCCATCTTTGCAAAGAGGTATAGAAGCTTGCGAACTACACAAGAAAGAAACAGCATCAGTAGAGGAAAGCCAAGAATACACTTTCAATGCCAGGAACATGCCTCACGGTCATACTCACCGAGACGAATAGCAATCTGAATCTGCAGTTTTCTGCCAAAGAAACGTCTCATCCTGCTGCGCTGTTAGACTCCAGCAGATTTTCTTAGATAACTCATTCACCCGTGTTGAGATGCTTGTTTTCTTCGTATCTGGCAAGTTTCCCTGTGCTTTGTTCGTCGGAGAAGTTAAAACAAAGTACCCTCCGGGTTTCAGAACACGATCCACTTCCAAAAGTAGCATTGCATCTGCTTAAGGGAAAAACAGAACGTCATCATGTCAGCACAGTTACCCAAGTTCCCAGATCTCAACCTCCAAAATTCAAAGACAACGAACCAAAGATGTGGCACCTGTTATGTAATTACCTTTGATATCCCAAGTAGTGCCACATTGAGCACAATGGACCATGTCAAAAGACAATTCTGGGTAAGGAAGCTGTTTTGAAAAGAAATTTCCAATCATTGCAGGAAGGCCTCTCTCTAGAGCTAACTGGACTTGGCTCCCAGTTGCCTCATACTCAGCAATACATATAGGCATCAGCTTCAAAGACACTAAATGTGCACCAAAGCTTCCAAATCCGCAACCGATGTCTAACACAGTCCGTACCTGCAAACATCAGAAGAGATCTCAGAAGCTGGAGCTGAAAAGTTGACGTGTAGGATAATAAGATTAAGAAGACTTACACCCGCTTGAGCAAATTCAGTATCGCTTCCCAAGCCTATCATCTCAGCAATTTGACGAGCATAGTCTTTGACCCCATCAAAGATCAGGCCATCTTCCGAGTGAAAGGTTATTTGATTCTCTTCAAGCAACATTAACCTAATAATGATTATACGCAAAAAAGATAGATTATAGAACATAAACCAAACACACGGGGAAACTTTATTTGAAGAAACTGTATGTCAAAAGAAAGGACCTCGTTGTCACGGTTCCTGACGAAAGAAACTGGTCTTTGGTTATCTTCACGTTCCCACTCCATATGATATCTCTACCAAGTGGCCACCTAAGTGGTATTTTATAGTCTCTTGGAGGACGAACTACACATCTTTCATTGTCTCTTTCAAATTCGCAATGTCGATCTAACTCGTCACCCTCTTGAAGCCCAGCAAGCAAATTCCCTGTTACGTTATAACAAGGCACATAGCTTTCTCTTTCTTTACCACAGAGAGGAAACTCTTTTAGATTAGCCCCTAAGGAGAGAGACCTTAGATCCAGATAATCAACAGCAGCTTGCTCCTTTATCCTCCTATAGTTACTATAAGTGTTGGGCACAAGTGTTGAAGCAGTAGATACATCATATGAATTGGATGTCAATGGTGCTAGAATGGTAACTAGAGCCACAACACCGACGACAAAGAAAAGCAACCCTCTGATCCGTGGTCTGAGACCAAAAACCGAGGAAACACTCTTGTACCAAGGACTTCTCATATCAAAAGCTATCGTCTCTTTCGTAAGCAGAAGCCAATAATTCCTCTTGCCGTCCACAGAAAATTTGTCATCCGCTTCTTTTCATGAGGTGTAAGATTCTAACAAAGTCCCAATTTTGAAGTACAGAGTCTCATTACCTGATCAAGCCATTTGATTTCACGAGCAGTGTGCCTCACAAGGCTAGGTTTTTCACACTCTTATGATCCAAATCAGGAAATGGCACTAGTAGAGATGTATGCCAAATTCAGAACCACAAAACTAATAAATCTCGATGTAGCGAATTGAAGATAAACACTAGGCAATGCCAATTACGGAAAAATCGAAATCTTGGCTGTAGCAAATCAAACCACCTGCAAACAAATCTCGCAGATCAAAAATCGAAAAAAAACAAAAAACAAAAAATCCCAAAAAAAGAAACATTACTTAAATTAGATAGTGAAAACATAAGCGAATTTCGCTTTTTTCTGGACGGGAATTCACATTATCGTCAAACGGGAAACAAAAAAAAAGCTTCAGGATAATTCAGTGGAAAAACCCAACCTTGAAGTTGTTCATGATGAGATCTCGAGAATGGCGAAGGAGATCAGAGATCAGATCAACAAATTAAATGCAGGAAAAATAAAAATCCATCAATTTAGGGTTTTTGAGATGCGTACCAGTAATAGATTGTCGAAAAGGATTTAGCTTTCCACCTACAATGGCAAAATGAAAGAGAGAAAGAGAGAAAGAGAGAAAGAGAGAGAGAGAGATTCCAATTATATGGGCGCTCAAATAAGCTTCTTCTTTTTTTCTGCTGGGCGTAGAGTTCGTTTATTTAATTGTTTTTAATGATTTGTTTTCTGAATATAGGTGAATAATAAGCGGCATTTAATAATGGTTAACGAAATTAATTAAAGTGACTAAAATTCTAATTTAGATCTGGAATAGTGTGTAAGTAAGTAACTTTATAAAACAAGAAAATCATTTTGTTAATTTTTATTCCAGCAAAGAAAACACAGTCATGAAAGAGAAGCAGCGGAGGGGAATAATTGCAATTCGTGGTGCACTTTTACTTTTTGTTGTGCATTTAATAAATTGGTCTCTTTGTCTCTTTTATTTTATTATTTTTTTCTGAAATTCACAAGAAATAAAAGGTTTTTTTATTAGTTTACTAGGTTGTGACCCGCGCGTTGTAAACAATTTTTCTAAACAGTTTTTATTGTTTAATGTTATTTTATTTTTTTGAATCTGGTAATTAATTGAATTGTCTATATCAGCTTAGAATATGTGTATTTTTTTTTTTTGGTTTATTTTCTTAATTTCTTAAATTTATGATTTTATATGTATTTGTTTAGTGGATATTACACATTTTTACGCTTTTTTCCTTTATTGGTCAATTTCATACAATTATTTGTTTTTTTAAAGGGAAAATCTTAACAATTTAAAGTTTTCTTTGCATAATTTTTGTTTTGTTTTGTTTTTTTTCATCTACAATATATTTGTTGAAGCCCTAGAATACATTTCCCTTTAATACTATTTAGGAATTTGGGCTACTTTTAAAAAAATTAGTTTTAAGATAATTTTCTATTTTTTAAAAAAATATGTTGGATTTATAGATACTGTGCGCGGGCGTGATCCACATTTTTTAAATTTTGTTTTGATTGTGTAATATTATTTTATTTTATTGGTTTTGGAGTTAATGGAACTGTTTTCAATAGTTTAATATTAGGTGGTTCCTTGTTTTATTTTATTTTTCATTTTATATTATTTTTAATCGTGTTTTTTTAACATCATTCTTTTTAATCATGTTTCATGTTGGATTATAATCATCTTTATTGCATGAAATATGTTGTGTGTTTCTTAACTATATTATTTTTAAATTTTTGCAACACCGATTTCCATATTTAGCAGGCACAATATGCTTTTCTTATGGGCCTAGCCCATTACATCAATCATTAACAATCCATCAAATTGAGTAAACTATACTCAAGTCTCTATGGGAGAAATTCAGAAATTGGCACTGTTTCAACCCCCCCCCCCCAAAGTGATTGAGAAGTTCGTTATTCTCGCCGTCATCATCGTAGGGTTATATTGACGGTAGTCGGAGAAATTCCCTCTTGATTGTCTAACTAATCACATACCAATGACAACATTTTTTGATTGTTAAGAACGTGGCTTGCAGGAATGAGATGATAGAAGAGGCGGGTGTGACCCTAAAACTTAAAATAGAAATACTAAGATATGGTTTGCACTTTCTCCTCTACAACGATTGATCTTTCTTTTGGGCATATCGTCATGGTCGCCCTTGTGAAGCGATTCTCTATCAGTGAGTCCGACATATGTGTTTTTGGGTAAACAGTAGTTGACATATTGGAGCTCATTAAAGTCAAATAATGGATAATGGCCCATGTTAGGCCATTTAAGATTTAGTTTGTGTTGTTATCCGAACTTTGCTTTCAGAAATTTATAATAAAACCTAGAGATTAATGGTGATGTCCTTGTTTTGTGTACATGTGGTATTTTTTTAAAATGATATTCAATCGAAAGTGAGAGTTGTAGAAATTATATATAATCCAAATTGTCAAGCTATGTCAATTCCCTTTTTGTATAATTAATATTTTAATGGGCCTATTTTGGTATATTTTGGAATATTTTTTTATGTTTGGGTTTTTTTGGATTTTTTTGTTTTCTGTGTGTGTTTTGTTTTTGTTTTAATGTTTATTGCTTAGGTGGAGGTTGAGGTGGCATCATGAGAAGAGAGAAAAGTTAACTTTATATATATACTAGAATGTGTACGCGGACGTGTTAACTTTTTTTCTTTATATATTTTGTTTTTGATAGTTTAATACTTTACATATATTATTTTCAATATTATTTTTTCTTATAAAAATAGAAGATGTTTGTACATTTTTTTATCTTTTACGTTTGTTGTCAATTTATAAAATTAATTTTTTTTAAAGTTTGTTATTTTGCGTTTTTATAGTAGAAAACATTGGAAATCTCTAATAATGTATTTTTATTTTAATTTATATCAATTAGAGTGTAATACTTATATGTTAATTGCTGTCGCAAAATTCATCTTTGAAGTAGTTACATTAAAGTGTAATGAAGGCACCAAAGAGATAAAAATACACTAAACGAGTTGTTTTGTTTTAGAGTTATTGCGGAAGGAGGTTGAGAGTTCGGTTCTGAAGCATGTGTGGCGGATGTTGGGTTTATCCTTACTTAGAATTAGATATTGTGCTTTGTGATGGAGCTATTTGCACCGAATTTTAGGTTCGTGGCTCTTGTCTTCCTCGAGTAATATTGTATTTTTTTGTTTTATTTTTAGTATTATTTCCAATATTTTTGATGTACAATTCTAATCATCATTATTGTGTAAAATATGTTTCTAATTCTTAAGCCTTTTTGTTTCCAATTTTTAAGTATTAAGTCTTCAAGTGTAGATAAATATGATAATATAACATACATATTCAAGTCTTGATTTATTATGATTTTTTACATATTTTTCATTTGTATCTTGTGTCCAGGTCCGGCTCTAGGCAAGTGCTGAAGGTGCAAATGCATAGTGACCACCTGATTTTTGCAAAATTTTGTCATGTTTGAAGGTTTTATTTGTAAATATTTAAGGGTTCTTTATAAAAAAATTTGTTTATATGCCTAAAATTAGAATTTTTTTTATAATATGCACAAGGTCCACTTTATTAGTGAGCCGGTCTTGCTTGTGTCATGTAGTAGCTGAGTAATTTTGCTGCATATTCATAGAGAAGATTTCTATGATTGCATTCAGATTACTGTTTTGGTGTAGATTTTTTTCCTCGATGTTTATTTTTGCTGCACATACTAGTCTACCTTATAAAGAGAGAAGGGGTGCTCTCTAGCTTTGACACTTGTCCCCCCCTCATTGGTCAAAATTTTATTTATTTTTTATTTTTCAATAAATTCAAAATAAAAAAACCATAATAATTTTAAAAACCTTCCAACTTCTATTTAATTTACAAATACATAAAAACCTTTTCAACTTACTAACAATATTTTTTTGTTAAAAACTTATTTACAATAATTACGTCTTTAAAACAATCCTTGCCACATTCATTGTATTTTAAAGTAAAAATAAATAACTAAAACAAGTCTAAATTCATGCTATTCATATATCTAAAATATATCTACGAAAAACTAGAAGACAAAATTAACTTAAAACATTTAATATATATAAGGAAAACAAATATAAATAGCCACTCAATGGTTGATATTCTATTCATATAACAAATTCTATCTAAATTCAAAGTTATGTTAAATTGTTCTTTTAAATAAGTGCCGATTCTTTTAATTATGTTATTTATAGATTTTATCTTATGGCTGCACAAAAAGGAAATTTGGCTACTTTTTGGCATGCAAATAGTCTAACATATAAAATATTTTTATGATAAAAAAACACGACTAAGAGGAAAGAGCACCGATAAGACATTTAACATTCATTCATCCGCATGTGAGCTAAATTATCTACGAATGATGATAAATCACAAAAGAAATTATATGAGCTATGAAGTTATTCGAACCGTTAGAAGTGTTACACATAAAATTTTCAAAGAAATTGTTATGCCATAAGACTCTTTGATGGTGATAAAGAATTATATGAATCAATGGCCGCACCTGAACATGGTGGTAATACATAGTTAATGATTTTGAAGTTTGGGGGAGACGGATGCAAACCCTAGAAAAGAAAGCAAATAGATTACAAGAAGATGAAAGTCAAACTGTTTAATTTGTAAAGACACATGGGCTCATCACAATATTATAAACTCATTGTTTTATTTTATATTTATTTTAGTTTAATAATAAAGAAAATTGGAGAACACAAATTAATTATACAGTAATAAAACAAATTCATCAAATGGCATCTATCTCGAATTATGTTGTATTCGTTAAACTAATTTTTTTAATCATATTTTACTAAACACAAATTAGAAAATATATATAACATATAAACAAGGCTCTTCCAACGATGATTCGTTTTGGAATAGTAATGATCGCGGATTCAATATCCTGAATTACAAGGGGAAAGATTAAAGGTTTCAGACGAGGAAAGGAGCAAGAGAGTTGCTTAAGGAGCCAAAGAAGAGGATTCTTAATCGAACGACAACATGCCAGCTTACTTCAATGGGGGCATGCATCCTCGGGAAATGGGCATTACCAAGCGGGTCCGGTGAAGATGAGTTTAGGTTCAATGGCTAATCAGGGGCAGCCCCAGTAACATCAAGCGCAAGGACAACATGTATTTACCGGTGGTGGAATGGCTGCATCGCCGTTCATGCTAGGGAACCAATACCATCCGGTTTATGTAACCGAAATGTTGGGTAATCCAGCTTTAGCAGCAGCAGTCGGAGGAGGTTACATGTATCCGATGTTGGCAAGTGCTCTAACCCATGGTGGGTTGAGCCATGATTTGTTGCAGTCGAGCCAGATGGGTGGTATTGGTGAGCCAGGCGTTGATGATGGTCTATCAGTTCTGGGAATGGTAAAGATTCATATGCTGGCGGCTCGTTTCATGGCTACTCAAACTATTCATGGTACGCTCTCGCTGCAACCTCTTGTGTTTTATTGCAACACATGTGCTCATATTGTGGTTTAAATGTCTTTGGATAAGCATATGTTGCATGATTTATAGTAGGAGCATATGTATTTGTCTTAATGGATATATATAATGGATTACGACTTCGTAGTACTAATCAAAATATCAGCTATTTAGCTGGCATGATGTCTCTCTAGATATGCATTTGTTACGAATAATTTTTTTTTTAAAAAGTATCAAAAATTTTTTACATAAAAATACTCATACATTAGCGCGGAGATTCACCTAGTTTTTAAGATAAAACTACAAAGGGATTCTTAACAAGTGTGAGAGAAACCAAAAATATGGAATAATAATTTCTGGTAATCTATAATCACAGTCAACAAGTTTACTAATTTTTTGGAATATGCTGAGAAAGTTGGAGCCAGTGCATGTCACATTGAACACGTAACAACAAGAGATATAATTTTTTTGTCACACTGAACACATATTTTTTTTGGAATATGCTGAGAAAGTTGGAGCCAGTGCACGTAACACTGAACACGTAACAATCCTCCAGATGTTTGATGAATAATATAACATCTGGAGGATTCAAATATCACCGGTAGCATGAGAGGTGAGGTTGTTCCATACACGGGGAATTCGGATTCGATTTTCACCCTCTACGTTGATATTTAAAACATTACCATGACCATATTGGAAGTTGGTTCTGAGCTTCGGCCCAGTTGAAAATTCATGAGGAGGTTTTGTTAATTGGACCACTCATTCTAGGCAATAGTCAGAAAATGTGAAGTTTTTATTGTTTGGCATGAGGTAGCCAGTCCCCATCTCTCCAGTCTGATGTCGACCGGACAATCTAAGTCATCAAAAAAAAATATAATATATATATATATCACAGGAAACACGAAAAAAAGACATTTAGAGTGTATTTAATTATTCATTGATCGATGTAAACCCAAACTAGGAAAAACATTTAAAAAATGAAATTAAGAATTAAAGTGTCTGATTTGAGGGCGAAACTAATCAATACTCAACTTCTAAAAGAGGAAGAAAAATGATATTATACAAAGTGGAGTTTGATTCCTTGAGAAAAGAGAAATGTTAACTTTATATATACTAGAATGTGTACGCGGATGTGTTAACTTTTTTTCTTTATATATTTTGTTTTTAATAGTTTAATACTTTACATATATTATTTTCAATATTGTTTTTTCTTATAAAAATAGAAGATGTTTGTACATTTTTTTATCTTTTACGTTTGTTGTCAATTTATGCAATTAATTTTTTTTTAAAGTTTTTTATTTTGCGTTTTTATATTAGAAAACATTAGAAATCTCTAATAATGTATTTTTATTTTAATTTATATCAATTAGAGTGTATTAATTATATGTTAATTGCTGTCGCAAAATTCATCTTTGAAGTAGTTACATTAAAGCGTAATGAAGGCACCAAAGAGATAAAAATACACTAAAGGAGTTGGTTTTGTTTTAGAGTTATTGCAGAAAGAGGTTGAGAGTACGGTTCTGAAGCATATGTGGCGGATGTTGGGTTTATCCTTACTTAGAATTAGATATTGTGCTTTGTGATGGAGCTAGTTGCACCGAATTTTAGGTTCGTGGCTCTTGTCTTCCTCGAGTAATATTGTATTTTTTCGTTTTATTTTTAGTATTATTTCCAATATTTTTGATGTACGATTCTAATCATCATTATTGTGTAAAATATGTTTCTAATTCTTAAGCCTTTTTGTTTCCAATTTTTAAGTATTAAGTCTTCAAGTGTAGATAAATATGATAATATAACATACATATTCAAGTCTTGATTTATTATGATTTTTTACATATTTTTCATTTGTATCTTGTGTCCAGGCCCGGCTCTAGGCAAGTGCTGAAGGTGCAAATGCATAGTGACCACCTGATTTTTGAAAAATTTTGTCATGTTTGAAGGTTTTATTTGTAAATATTTAAGGGTTCTTTATAAAAAAAATTGTTTATATGCCTAAAATTAGAATTTTTTTTATAATATGCACATGTTCCACTTTATTAGTGAGCCGGTCTTGCTTGTGTCATGTAGTAGCTGAGTAATTTTGCTGCATATTCATAGAGAAGATTTCTATGATTGCATTCAGATTACTGTTTTTGTGTAGATTTTTTTCTCGATGTTTATTTAATTATTTTATTAGATTCTAAGTTTTGTTTTATGTGGTATTTAATTTGTATTTGTATTTAGTTGTAATTTTGTTGTGTCTATCAAAATGTGAGAGTTGAAATAAATTAAATATTAAAAATGTGGTAGATAACAATAGATTTTATTTTTTGTTGAAACTAATTATCAGTATGCTTTTTATATGTATAAATAAAATTTATTCATTAATGATCTTAGTTATGTAATTAAAACCAATTGTTAAAAAAATAATAATTAAAATGATATTAAAAATGATCAATTAAAATTTGACATGTGGATGTTGAGGTGACAGCATGAGAAAAGAGAAAAGCTAACTTAATATATATAGATATATTATTATGCTGTTGTTGGTGAGCAATAATAATAAGTCCACTATAAGAAATACCTATCTTTTTTTTTACCCTTTTATATATTTTGAGTACTATTTCAAAGAGTAAAATGAATGATAATCGAGGCTGTGGTAGGGATGGTTTCTATTGGGAAATATTCGACTTTGTTGTTGTAGTTTAGGGATCGAGTTTTCCCGGTTATAAAATTATCAAATTAACTTTTGGTTATGTGGGGTGTAACTGGACGGGCTCACATCCGTTCGGGAGATTAGACTGGGTCTGTTAAAAGCCTGTATTATTTCTGAGTCTAATCAAAAACAAAAAAAGAGTAAAATGATTCAAATAAAAAAATTAACTCAATCATTGGCTTAAACATAAGTTTTTACTTTTTAGTTATTGTTTAAACTACTAAAAGTAGGTTTACATTAATCTTATGATAAAAACAATATTTTAATTAAAATATTATTAACCAAAAAAAAAAATTCTACGAAAATGGTTTATATGGTTTAAGTTTTTTAATTCATACAAATTTGGGTTGCCTAAAGTTTTCAACCATCTTGCGTACGTAATTAATTTAAAAAGTTTGTTTTGCAAAACAATCCAAGATTTTTAAATAGAAACAAACAAGTCATGCTATCACTCTTACAAGTTACAAGTATTAATCGTCCTTGTTACGATTATGAAAGTTATTATATTATAATGATAAAACGAGAAAGAAAGAAAGAAAGAAAAAAAGACAAATCAAGCAACAAAACGTCAAAGCAATCGTTGTCCTATGTCCCGTTAATAATAAAACAAATCTAAGCACCATCACTTTATCACTAAAAACTGAATCTTTATTCGTAAACAATAATCAAAATTATATAAATCCAGTGACAAGAATCGAACTTGAGTTGATGAGATCATAAAGATCAAGAAGATCAAGTTTAAGCAGTTACTACCTCCAAACTCTCTGTTCAAGACTTCAAATAATCTACAAACCGTCATTGCACTGTCTGCATCGGATTGACTACAAACAGTCTCTCCGCACAATCTGATTGATAACTTCTTGTCCAGCTCGTAAAGAACATCCGCCTCTGAGAATCCTCGAGGTTTTGAGCTGGGATAGTTAGTTGGAGAATTTTGATGCCAAGCGTATTTGGAATCAACTGTTTTGGTTAGATATTCCACAAGAGTCTATGATCACATGAGAGGATTTCCCAATTCTGTCCCAGAGAAATGGGTTTCATCTGCATCACATTTGATGCTGTTCAAGGAATCTACAATGACAATGTCGTCTCTTGAAAGTTGAAACTGATCTATCTATCGACTTATGATTTTATAAATCATCTTACACTCTTCTCTGCTCTTCATGTTTGCATAGATTTTGGCTACGATATAGATGAAATGAAGCCTCGTCGATGACATTTTGCTTAGATCCTGATTCTTCAAGGGATACAGCTAGAGTTGCTGCAGCTGTTGATTTTCCCCACTGGCATCATTCACGACCATTGCCACTAGTTTGATACCGCATAATCTTGTTGAAACAGATACACTGGCCAATATATACAATCCATATCGAGTTCGAGCTTTAGCAACACAAACCGTTTTTTAGTCCGCACAGAGCACACAAGGGTAAGAACGAAAAACAAAAAATCTGAACAACAAGCGAGTACAGTCTCTGTTTCATTAACCGGTTGGGGGACCGATTTGATTTGTCCGGTTAATTATCAAATCATATTTTAGTTCGGTACATCTAATTTTGGGCTTACAATTCTATTAATTCTTAAGTTTTTGTTTCATTTCGAAATAAATTTTCGTAATTTCTACTATATTTTTGATTTTTGTAGAAATCTACGTTTCGGATCAGATTTCCTTAATTCGGTTTGGATCGGTTTCGTTAATCCGAACTAAATAGCAAACATGCCAACGCAAGTTGAGGACACGTGGTGGTTAAAGTAGAGGGTATATTTGTAACTTCCTTCTTGAGAGGATTTAATAAGGTTACGTCTCTGCCTGTTCTAAAAACACGACCTGTAACCCTAGCCGCCTTCGAAAATTCCCAATTTTTTTTTATTTTTGTTTCTCACAAATTTTCAAAGAAATTCGCCCAGATCCTCTCCTTCTTCCAGATCGATCTTCGAATCAATTGTAATTTTCTTTTTCTTCTTGATTTTAGCTTTCGATTGATACATGTTTTGATGTCATCCTTCGATTTGTTCAAATCTAGGGTTCTCGATTAAGGTCAGATCTATTTAGGCGTTTGTTTGGGTATCGATTCCTCTCGAATTTCGCCTTGATTTCCAGTTTTCCCCAATTTTCTTTACCCTAATTGGTTCGGCGGAGAATTTGATGCCCTAGGGTTCGTTAGATCTTTAAATTAATTTGGGGCTTTCGTTACTCTTGCTCAAAAGTCATTGATTTTCTGGTTTTGGACTCTTGATTTTATGATTCTTGTCGTGAATTGAAATAATTAGGGTTAGGGTTTTGCTCGAATTTGGGGATTTTTTTATAACAATTTTAATCAGTTAAATTAGGGAAACACTTATTCCTGTGCAAAGTTTGACTTTTGACTCTAAATTAAAATCACCCCCAACACTCAACAAAGCTTTTTATCCCTTTCCTTAATTAGAAACTTAACTATGCTAAGCTATAATCATTATTGTGGGTCCGAGGTTAAAAACTCACATCTACCTAAACACATCAAAATCAAAGTGATATATCTTAATATGGAATTGCCCATATGTAAATTACCAACCTTTAATGTCAAGCAAGTGACTAAATTGACTTTGGTTCTTACCATTCAGGTCTTAAAAAAATGGGATTGAAGCGACCTTTTGATGCTGAAGAGATGCAAGAGTGCAATGCTAAGCATGCAAGACAGCTTAGTTATAGCCCTAAGCGGCTGAACCAATTAGACGAGTCTATTCCATATCATACTTCTCTGGAGAAAACAGGTGTCTTAGGTACAATGAAACCCTCGCAATTGTTTAATGTCGCATTTGATATAATAAACTTTTGTTCTGCTTAGCTTGAGTTACTTACTTGGCAAGTGTGTTTTATTATTTGCAGTAGATGATCTGAGTGGTCTCTGTGAGAAGAAGCCTACATGGACTAGTGATGCATATCATGTTGAGGAGGTTTTTGACACATGTGCACCATTCTCGTGGATCTCGACCGGTTTGTGTCAGGAGGATGCTTGGTCTGGAGGGACGACTCAGTCAGCTCTTTCTCATCAGTCTTCTGGTTCAGATTTCACCTGGAGGCCACTTTCCCCAGTGGAAGATGTTTATACTTGTCTGATGAATCATGCTCCTAGGAAACAAATTCCGGTTGGGTCTAATCACCAGGCTGATATCCCTGAATGTATCAAGGAAGAGACTGTCGATCTGTCCGAGACTTGTGCTAACGGTGACTTAGAAGTAAAACTGATGGGAAAGTGCATAATTCCAATGCCTGACTCCGACGTTTGTGGAACTGGTCAAGGAAGAAAGGAATGCCTTTGCTCGGATAAAGGCTCTGTTAGATGCGTGCGGCGACATATCATGGAAGCCAGAGAGAGCCTGATCGAATCTATTGGATACGAAAGTTTTATTGAGCTAGGGTTCTGTGAAATGGGGGATGAAGTTACAAGCTTATGGACTGAAGACGAAGAAGATCTCTTTCATAAAGTTGTGTACTCCAACCCTGTTTCACTGGGTCGCGATTTCTGGAAGCAGTTAAAGACAACGTTTCCTTCAAGAACCATGAAGGAACTTGTTAGCTACTACTTTAATGTCTTCATCTTGCGGAGACGTGCAATCCAGAACCGGTTCAAAACCCTAGACGTTGACAGTGACGACGACGAGTGGCAAGTAGAATATGACGTTTTTTGCAGCGGCAAATCTTTAGATGAGAAAGACAACAACGGAAAAAGTTCCTCACATGAAGATAACGAGGAGGAAGAAGAAGAAGAAGAAGAAACCAACAGCAGCGACAATGATGATGCCGATGAAAAGGAATCACCAGTCAACGATGCTCATTGTGTATATATGGATAAGGTTTCAAGAGACGGTGCTGGTGAAGAGGTAAATGTAGAAGACGACTCGTGTATGTCCTTCGAGCTACAGGACTCCAATTTGATCTTCTCTCACAACCCAATCGAAAACAGAGAGTGCCACAGAACCGTTGATGGTTCGTTTTCATTTGATGATGCTTGTGATCGGAGATTCACATCAGATTGTTGGACCAAGAACAACGATCTTCTTCCAACTTCGAACATCATCGAGGAGATATTTGGTCAGGAAGAATGGGGAGAGAATGATAATGATGCTGATGGTGATAACTCGAAGGGGAAGTAATTGAAGGTTCTCTTCTCCGATTTCTGCAGGTTTTTCTCTTTTTTTTGCCAAGTGAAAATTATTTAAAGAAGCAGAAGTTTGAAAGTTTTCTCATTGGAATTTTTGGGGGATTTTTAGGTTGAAGAAGAAGTTCTTTTAGTTTTTGATACCTCAAGATTATTTAGTTTATAATCTTTGTATATTTTCCTGTAACTATGTCTGATTTAATCCATTACAGCTTGATTATCAAATTCTCTCTATTGTAGTTTGACGAAATTTATTTTCGTGGCTTTATCTGTTCTTCTTTCAAGTAAGTTCCTGGAAATAACGATTTTATAGGCTCTGAATCGGACTTATCATTTAATTGCATAAAGATTTTATTTTTATCGAAATTGTACATAAACAAACTCTTACTTTTATTTTTTTTGCAACAACTTAAATACTAAAGCAATATCTCAAAATTAACCCTTCAAAACCTTAAAGAGGTTGGTAAGCTTTTGGATGTACCTTGTAAGTAAGAATGCTATACAAAATCTGTGCGGCAAACAAACAAAAGCAAATCAGTTGAATCATGTCTCCTCGTTCTTCACTGGGATCCAACGACCATTAGATGATCCCATTGCAGATTCTTTCTTCCCACGACTAAAAAACCCGATAAAATACCCCAAAATCACTCCCAAAACCATCACACTTGCTCCTTCAATGTACCACAAGACTGCAAATTCAGATTCAGATTCAAAGTTTGAGTTTTTACCATCATCACTACCACTAATAACTTCCCCTGAAGCCAAAATCTCAACCACATCATGAACTTCTCCGTCATGGTTCCCCACATAAGAAAGTGTGAGTCTTTCCTTGTTAGCAACCAACCGTGTGTACCCAAACTCGCCTCCACGGTACATTGATCGAGCAGGCTGAGGAAAGATCGGGACATCCGGGTGATTAGGTCTCGGTTCCCAAATCGGTTGTGTGTCTTTTCCAGCCATACCAATCACAAGATGAACAGGGTTTCCTTGCCAACGTTCACCACAAGTGTTGTTACTGATCGGACAAAACCTTTCGTATCTATGAACATGTCCCCATAGAGCAACCGTCACATTGTTCTTCACAAACAACGGTTCCAAATGCTCGATCATCTTCTGTCTTATCGCAGTGTCTCTGATCTTAGTGCTTGTAGTGTACATTGGTCTATGCCCTTGTACAACAACAAACGGTGTCTTGCTCCTATTAACAGACTCTAGATCACTCTTTACGAAACTATACTGCTTCCCTCCTTTAAGAAAATCCGTCTCTGTCGAAATATAAACGAAATGGACCGAGCCCATATCATAAGAATAGTAAAGATTCCGGCTTTCAGGTCCTTTAGCCATTCCCGTGGCTTCCGATGAATTTCCAGGCATGTTGAACTTAACACTATACGGTACGCCACATTCGCCACCACTGTCTTTGCCATAAACATAAGCAGCCCAATCTGGTTTCCATGGCTGCATAGGCCAATCATACTCATGGTTACCAATGCACACATGATATGGTACTTTAGAAGCAATTGGCTGAATCTGAGCAAAGAACTCGTCCCAAATCCACGAGTAACCTCGCGCATAGCTTACATCTCCAATGTGTGAAACAACTGCAGCTTTATCATCACCTAGAGCTTCAATATCTCTTAAGATCCATTTCAGAGTTGATAAACTTTCGTCTTCTCCACGGATAAATGTTCTGTAAGGTGTAGAACATCCCATATCTCCAAACATGAAAGCTAGAGTTTCCTCAGAGTTGTCATTTCGAGAAACAAAGCTATGAATCTCACTCCATCTTTTGGAGTCACTCCCAACCTGATTGATTTCATATGTTGATCAAAACTCAACATTTTGATTCTCGAAAAAAACACTAAAAGTTTCGAAATTTGTACCTGATAATAGTACTTGACCCCTTCTTTCAAATTCTTCATCACGGCGTCGAATGTCCAACCTGGATCTCTCCATCCGACGGTGGTATTCGCCGGCGCGTGGCACATATGTTCCCTCTCGTACCTACTCCCACGCGCCACAACGACGTTATCGAGTCTCTCCTTAACCTCTCCGTATCGAGCTAATCGTTCTTCACCATCTCCTGTGACGAACATCACTCGCATCTCGTTCACCGTATCTGTGTAACCTAAATGGATCTGCTCCGGCCGGTTAACAGCGGACCGGAAAGTTAACCGGTTTGATTCGGCTAGAAGATGTCGAGTTCCGGGTAAAGGGTTATGGTCATGGTCGTTGTGTTTCGGGTTGATTTCGGATTGGGTCCAGCGGAAGATTCGGAAGGAGTAATTTGATCGGAGATTGGTCAGGGGAAGGGAAATCGAACCCGACCCGGACTTCCAATTGGGCGAATCGGAAAGTAATTTATAGCCAATGAAGTGATCGTGAGGAGATTCCGGTGGCGAGTAGATTCCTAACCAGTCGAGATCAGACGGTGACTCGACGCCGGACCATCTGATCACGAGGGTGTCGCCGGATCGATTGAGGGTTTGGGGAGAAACTGAAATTGTCACTGTGGAGTAAACGGACGAAATGAAGAGGAAGAAGAAGATAGAGGAAACGGCGATCATGATGTCGATGGCCGGGCACGACGGAGACCGGAGATGGTGGTTAGTCAAAAAGTCAACGTTGTTGAAGTCATTTGATTGATGTTTTTTAGTTTTTTTGTGTGTTTGATACAAGGTACATCCAAAAGGAGTGATTATGAAGTCATTTTGAAACCAAACTTTTTTTTTTTTACTAGGTTTTGAAACCAAACTTGATTTATGACTTAGCACCTTCAAAAAGAAATGATGTTTTAAAGAAATGATGTTTTATTATACTCCCTTCTCCCTCTGTTCTTAAAGAAATGATGTTTTAAAGTTTTTTATTCTGTTTTCGAATAAATGATAATTTATTATTGTTTTTGAGTTTTTAATACAAAATTAAATAATTTTTTTTTTTTTGACTATTTGTATTATGCATATTGTTTTTTTATTGGTTAAATTATGTTTAAATGGATAATAAATAATGTTTTTATTATAGAATAAATAAAAATTAAATGAATCATTAATCTGTGTGCAAAAACCTTAAATTTTTCAATTATTCTTTAAATTTCGATTTTGTCAACCTCTTTCTTAATTAAACCAAACGTGATTTTATTTCTTTTGTCGCAAGTTTTTAAGAAAATACAGTGGTCATGGACTTGGACTTGGCATTGGCTTGTTAAGGTAATGTTTTGTCTCTGTTTCAGACCCAAAAGAGAGGATTCATATATGATATATATGATATATATATATATATATAGAATACAATACAATAAAAAACATAGATTGGAGTATGAATAAAAGATTTAGTAAAATGCAAATAATGGAACAGGAGAGATTCAAAGGGGTGACCTGAGAACACAAACTCGATGGTTTCAGTGGAAATTCTAAAGAAACAAGAGGATCTGTGTTCTCATAACACTCCTTTGAGATTTCACCACCTGTTGATATTCTCTCTCCATACATGATACATAACATAAATGTGTTTCTTTCTTTTATATAATAGTTTCGTTTTCTTGGTCTGTCTTCGTTTTTGTTCACTTCCGTTATGTCATAATAATGTCGTCACTTTGTTGACAAACAAAAAAATTGTAGGATACTAGGATTAGTGTGGTCATCTTCACGAATTGAATGATGTAAACAAAGTTAGGCTCAGAACAAATATCAACATTTGGGCTAGGCCCATCTAAAACTTGTCTAAAAGCCTGCTATTATTTTAAAGCTTAATTTACACCGCCGACAAAGACAAAGTCAATGGATAATAATACACTGTCTGTCGTGGCATCAACCAAACACCATGTGGTGCAAGAATCGCGACTATAATTATCCCCATTAACTAGTGGATAAAGAAAAAGGCAAAATAAATAAATAATTTGTCTGAATTTCAATAAATATCATCCCCCGGATAACTTATTATTGTACATTTTCCAAATTCAGACTGAAAAACAACAACAAAAAACTTTTATCTTTGAGACAAGAAACATGGATTTTCTCTCCGATCAAGTAAAGAAGAAATTCTCCGACAAGAAACCGGAAAATTCAGAACCGGAGCCGAACCACAACAAAAGTAAACCGGATCACGGCGAGCCAACCCATAAACCGGTTTCCAACGCCGATCCAACAACCCATAGGCCAGCTACAAACGCTGAGCTCATGGCTAGTGCCAAGATTGTAGCCGAAGCTGCTCAAGCCGCTGCTCGCAACGAGACAAGCAAGCTCGACAAAGCTAAAGTTGCCGGAGCCACCGCCGATATCCTCGACGCCGCTTCTAGATACGGTAAGCTCGATGAAAAAAGCGGTGTCGGTCAGTACCTCGAAAAGGCTGAACATTATCTCCACAAGTATGAATCTTCACACTCTCACTCCTCCGGTGGCGGAGGCAGCCACGGCGGTGTCGGCGGCGGAGGCAGCCACGGTGGTTTCGGTGGAAGCCACGGCGGCGGATCTGGAGAACCGGCGGCTAAGAAAGGGGATGAGAAATCGGGAGGTGGCAGCCATGGGTTTGGAGACTATGCTAAGATGGCTCAAGGTTTTATGAAATGATTAATGTTTAATCAGTTGATTAAAATAATTGTGTTAGTAATTATCTTCCATAATTACTTTTAGTAAATTTGTCGATTTCTGAATTATTGTTAACCGTTGGATCTGTCATCTGTGTATGGTGAAGGAACTTGCTGATGTAAAATTAAATATTCTGTTGGCTAATTCTCGATATTCTCGACAACAAAACAAACGAGAATTAATCGCTGAATTTTAGCGTTATTACTGGCGATGTCAAACAAACATGATTTAGTCATTAATAGTTATCACTAGGACTGAGAATTATAACCGAACGGAGCTAACCGAACTAACCGAACTGAGTTTTAGTCAATTCGGTTATGATACGGTTATGTACATAGAATCGATCGAGAGCATTTTTAATTTCATTCGATTTTCGGTTCAGTTCAGCCGAACGGTTAGCCAAAATTAAATGAAAAAAAAAAATTTAATCTGAATTTGAGAATAATCGAAAGTAAACGAAAATAACCGAAACTATCCGAATTAAACTGAATTTACTAACAATTTCGGTTATAATCGGCACAAAAAAAAATAACCAAATTTCCCCCGAACCGAACTGATATTTTATTCGGTTATTTTCGGTAAAATATCCATAACTCAAATTATCCGAAAAACCGAACCTAAAAATCTGAACTAACCGAATTGAGAGGCCTAATTATCACCAACAACGGTGAAACGAAGCACAGAGCTGAAGACCAACGGAGGGAAAACACAACATATGTACGAGCCCACTTTGCGAAGCCATTGGGCCTTTTTAGGAGAACAAATTAGATATTTTAATCACTTATAGGTCTCTCGTCGTCGTTGTCTTTTTGTTTACACATTCCGGATCCACTGAATATCGAACTTGGAAACAGTAAGCTTTTTACTCACGCCATGGAAACTGGAACCGATGCTCCAAAGGGACAGGAATCGAAGCAGATCAGAGACGAAGAGCTATTCAAAGCGGCGGAATCTGGTGATTCTTCGTTGTTCATGTCTTTATCTCCTCAACAGCTTAAAAAATCTCTGAGTTTCAGAAACGAAGACGGTCGCTCTCTCCTCCATGTCTCAGCTTCGTTTGGTCATTCTGAGGTCTCTTCCTTTTTTTTCTCTAGTACTAAACTGCATCACAACCTCTTTGATTCCTAGAAAACGAAAAAATTAGGAAGCATAATTGATGATTCAAACCTTTGGAAGAATTTGACTCTAGCTGCTCTGAAAATCACAAAAATTTGTCGATTTGGGTTCTTGAAAAAGGATGGGTTGAAGAAAAACAAGTTTAGATATTAAAAGCTTATGAATCTGCAGGTAGTCAAGTTGTTATCAAGTGCAGATGACTCAAATAGTGTAATCAACAGCAAGGATGATGAAGGATGGGCTCCTCTACATTCTGCTGCCAGCATCGGCAATGCTAAGCTCGTTGAACTGTTATTGACTAGAGGTTTGTTGTCATCTTGTTTGTCTTCCCTTATTGTTTTGTTGAAAGATGGAAAATCTCGGTTTCCTAATCAATAAAGTTGTGATCTTTCTCATCAGATTCCAGTTCTACCTGAATGGTTTGATCTTTGAAGCAGGTTTTTTTGTGTGTTTTTCTTCTTCTACTGATTAGTAGCTCTTGTTTCAATTCCTCATCTTTCTCTGTAATAAGATAGTCCTCCATGAATTTTAGGTTGCGATAAAGTTATTGCTTATAAGTTCATTGGTTGAAGTGGGTTTTCTGTGCTACTTCTTCTACTGATTAGCTCCTGTTTCAATTCCTTTTAAGATGTTGTTATGAGAAGCTTGTTACATTTGATGATGGTTTTCTTTTTGTGTTCAGGTGCTGATGTCAATGCCAAAAACAACGGTGGTCGCACTGCTCTTCACTATGCTGCTAGCAAAGGATGGCTGGAAATCGCTCAGCTTTTACTAACACACGGCGCAAAGATTAACATCACAGACAAGGTTGGTTGCACTCCGCTTCACAGGGCAGCAAGCACGGGTAAGTCTGAACTTTGTGAATGCCTGATCGAAGAAGGAGCAGAGATCGATGCTACGGATAAAATGGGCCAAACTCCACTCATGCATTCGGTGATATGCGATGACAGACAGGTAGTTTCCAATGTAATCAACTTTAAAGAGGCATCTACTCTAAAGATGAAGTCTCTTAAATCGTTTCTCTTTGTTTACATGGGCCAGGTTGCGTTTCTGCTTGTAAGACATGGTGCAGATGTCGATGTAGAAGACAAAGAAGGCTACACTGTTCTAGGCCGAGCTTCCAGCAATTTCCGACCAGCACTTATCGATGCTGCTAAGGCAATGTTTGAAGGATAAATTTACTTTGATTTACACAAAAACAGACACTAACTTTGAGAGTCTTGATTAGTTAAACTCTTTGTTCTTTCTATAGTAGAACATAATAAAGAGGATTATTCTTTATTTGTTCGAGTTTGCAAGATGTTTTTTAATTATTGTTTAAAAGGAAAATATATCAAATTTCTGAAAAAAATAAAAAATAAAAAGCTTTTAGCTTTTCCCTTCTTATCTCTTAAGAAGTCATTTACCCTCCTCACAAAAAGAAATCTAGAGACAATGATGCAAACCAAAATCTCAACTTTCTCTCGACCAAGCTTGAGTCTCCATGAAACAAGAGTAGTTCATCATCCTCGTAACTTCATGGCTTTATGCTCCTCATCATCATCACCATCACCATCGCCGTTTCATCATCTTCTCTGCAAGTCCACCTTCCCTCTCGCTGCCTCACTCACCCTTCTCCTCTCTCCTTGTACCGGTAATCACAATCTCCTCAATCTACACGTGTGTATCATCATAGCTTGTTTATGTTTGGATCTTCCTCAGCTGAAGCAGGCTTAATGTCGGGAAGTCCCGGTATAGAATCAATTCCCGGTCCCGAGTTACCAAAGCTCGAATTCCTTGACCGCTTCAATGGTACCAATCTTTCAAATTCATGATTCCTTTGGAAAGAAAGTGTTTTGTCTACTTCAAGAAAAAAGCTTCTTAATTGCAGCAAAAAACCAGAAGTTCTACGCTGAAAACGATTCCAGATTCAAAGAATCTCCAATTCTCAAGAAGCTACTCGAGAATTCCAAACTAAACAAAGAAAAGTAAGTGAATCCCTGAAATTCTCACCATTTTTGATGCACACCCATTTGGTCTTTTAGTGTTACTGATCCCAAAATGTGGATAAAAACTGTAAAAGCTCAAAACTTTGAAACATGAACATGTAACATTGGTTTTGTGTCTGTTTTTTTTTTAGGAATGATAGAGCGACTCAAGACAAATATTGTCTAAGAGGAGCAGAATGGGGAGTTGGAGATTGTTCAACCAATGGAATGACAGATGAGGAGAAAGAAAAATTCATCACAATGTTGAAAGAGAAGACTGGTGTTAAATAAAGAATTCGAAGTCACATAATGTATTTTGAATGCATTCTTTTGAGAAAATGAGAATCTATGCTAATGTTTTAAATTTATCAAACCGAATCCAACAGGCAAAAACAAGACACAAGAACACAACAACGTTGAAAACATTCATCATTTTACAAATCAGCGATTTTGAGATCCATAAGAGAAAGTGAAGCAATCTCATTCATAACCAGTGATTTGTCAGCTTCAAACCCTTCATCTTCTTTCTCAGGTTTCAAATCAGCAAACAAACGAAGAATCTTGTTCCGATTCGCAACAAGAATCGCCACAATGTCCTCTGGTTTGTTCTCGTTCGCCACAAACAGCTTGAAGACATGAAAAGCTTCTAGCTGGATGTTCTTGGTTGGTTCTCTGAGGAGATTCATCAGGATTCTCAAATTATCCAAACTGCTCACATACTTCACCATCACACCTGAATTAGAACGATCCATCAACACATCTCCCAACAGTTTCGAGGCCTGTCTCTTCGTAAAGTAGCTTCCTTTCTCCAACAATCTCGTGTTGTACTTTTCGAAAAACCATTCGTGGTTCTTGGCAAGATATTCAGCTACGGTCGATTTATGCCTCGTCATAAGCTCCCTGAAGATTTTGTTTGCGTCTGTAGCAACATCGAAATAAGGAAGCTGAACATAATCGAAGAACTTCTCCAAGTTCTTCGATTCAAGAATGTACCTCGCAACAACCTGATGACGAACACATTCTTTAAGCATTCCTGTGTAGTGTAACGCCAGCTCGTGATCGTGATCGATTCCTTCGACTAACGAATCGATAACGTCTAAATTCGATTCGAGATATTCGGAAGCAACGAGACGAGAACCGACTTGCTGTTTCTGCAAATTCGCCACGATCTGTGTCGCGTCTTTTCTGGCTTCGAGATCAAGTTTCGGAAGAGATTTGATCAATGGACGAAGAGTGTCTTCTCTGAAAAACTCTCGAGTCAACGAAAGACAAGCTTCGGGAACAGGCTCAGCCTCGCTGTTTCCATAGAGGATCGATTTCAGATCCCTAATGTTTCTGCACAATTCAGCACAGACCCCTAAGCGCTTCGAGTTTCTGGTGTAGATTTCTTCATCGTTTTCGGCTAAGGCGAAGAGATGGCGAGTCTGACGAACGATTTCACCAGGAGGACGAGGCTTGTGCTTGAAGAGACCTTTCATCCTCGTGCTTCCATGGTTTCCGCTGAAACTGCTAAGCTTTCCGCTGAATGTAATGTTGACTTCTTCGTCGGTTGATCCGACGCGTAGATGGCTCCTGGTACGGTGGTGCTTTGACGACGGGGCTATATCGGAGCCCCCGTGCCGCCTAGCACCACCGATCTTGGAGACACACGCACCTATTTTTGTTACCCTTTGTTTTTACCGCAATTCAAAAGCAAACAAATCTCTCTGTCTCTCTCTCTCTATCTATATCTCTAGGGTTTCTTCAAAGCTTTTTCAGGGGTTTCGCTGTTAATTCAACATCATTTCTCTGAAATCTTCAAAGGAAGAAAGAAGAAAGAGACAAAACACTAAAATTGGGGGGTCTTGATTGGCTATTTTTAGCGCGCTGAATTTTCGGTGTGGTTTGTTTAAGAAAATCTTTTGTGTCCTAAAACATATTAAAAGCTTATTATTTGCATATACTGTACATTTTATTTTTTGGAACGATTTTTGGGTTGGATAAATGTGTTGCGAAAAGAGCTGCGTCCTGAAGTCGTCGTTGTTCGTGGATACATTCATCATAATCGCAAGATCGATTAATCATCATTTATAATATAATTATATCAAAAAATCTCTGATCATAATTGTAACCGACGACAAAAACGATTATTATGTGTGTCTGTAACAATATATACAGATTTGATTAGATATAATATTTGACAATCAATAAAAAAAAATATACATCAATTCTAAACATAAGTAGACGACATCTTCGGTTGAATGTATTAAGATATTATTATTTACCGATTTTATGATGATTGTTACAAATAAATGTGTTGGAGTAAATACTACTTCCTCTGTTTCATTAAGAGTGTCATTTTGACACATTTCACGCATATTAAAAAACTCTTAAAATATACAAATATACCCTTATTTAATATATCAATAATTAAATACAAATGATTTAAATTCAAAAGTTATTATTATTAAATAAGGGTCAAAACTGGAATTATGTATCAAAAGTTACATTGGAAACGTAAAACGACCGTCTTTTTGAAACAAAAAAATAAGTCTAAAATGACACTCTTTGTAAAACGGAGGGAGTATGATTTATTTAAGGGTAATTGTTCAAAATGGCACTTTTAAATTATTTGTTTTTTTTTTCTAATTCTCATTTCATTAACCAATTAAACCAAATTGGTTCACCTCTTGTACCAAAGAGAAGGCACGAAGGGATTGTTTTGCTAAGGAGTCAGCTAACAGATTAGCTTCTCTTGGAATGAAGATGAAAGATACATTGACAAAACAAAGTGAGAATTAGGAGATATCTTGAAGAATCTCATAGATCTCTGAAATTAGTGGCCCCGCTGTGATTGCTCGGATCAAGTGGTTAGAATCTGAGGCGAAGCAGAGGTTTGAGAACCCCAGATCTACCACCCTTGACATTGCCGATCTGATGCCGAGGGCCTCCGCTACCAAAGGTGAGCCCACGAGAGCCAATGTCTTCGATTCCTTGAAGAGGATTTTCTTTTGATTTGATTCAAAGACCCATCCCAGCCCTGCTTCGAGGGTATCTTCTCTCCATGCCCCATCCGAGTAGCATCGGATTGCCTCTGCCGAAAACGCTGGTCTCCAGCTATTTCGCCGCGACGATGAGATCACTTGGGTCGTCGGTTGGGCTTTTTGCCAATCTCTAGCTCCTCTAATTGAATTTAGGATTGTTTTTCAGCAGTGAAACTCCTGCCGTTGAAGATACGGTTGTTCCTGGCCGTCCATAGATTCCAAAAAATCCAAGGAAACAGGGGACCGTTTCCGATACCTGAAGGTGGGAGGCATACCACTGTTTTGAGTGTTTTGATTCCCATTGCGATGTCTGGGAAGCTGCTTGGGTCGATGAGCTCCCTGAAAGGTGCTAGCCTCCAGACTTGCTGAGCAAAACTGCATTGGAGCAAAAGGTGTAATGCAGATTCAGCTTCTCCGCATTTGGTACAGCACGAGTGCGAGATTATTTTTCGAATGACCAGGTTCTCTCCCACAGGTAAAGCTCCCAGCATTATCTTCCAAAGGAAAAGTTTCAGTTTTTGCGAGATTCTAGTGTCCCATATCTCCTTGCCAGTTAAAATCTCGCCTCAGTCCTGTTGGGAGCATCTCCGTTTGGCCAGCAGAGCAAGCTGTGTAGTATCCAGATTTCGTGGAGTATTCTCCTGTTGATGAAGGGAGTCAAATGTACTTGTCAGCAGCATCACATACACTAGGTTTTATGCAACCAATATCCCTCTCATAGGCTGGTAGGGGTTCTCTAATCCTGTCCACATTCCACTCCTTTGAATTCGGTAAAAACAGGTCAGCCACTTTCAATTTGTAAATCTCCTTTTGTGCTGGTCCTATGGGTCGAATATGAGACATTGTTGATATCCATGTGTCTTCCCATAGGCTTTTAGTAAGACCGTTTCCAATGGCTTTGTCCAGGTTCTTTTTGAAGACTTCTCTGCCTATCAAGAACCCTTTCCATCCATGAGAGGCTGCATCTGAGCTTGTGCAATCAAGGAAGTTTGTTGAGAGAAAGTATTTGCCTTTTAAGATCCGGCTTAGTAGGCTCTTTGGCTTAGTTAGGAGGCGCCAGCTTTGTTTTGCTAGGATGTCTCTAAATCCTAACCCTCCATCCTTTTCCCCCTTGTGAGTTTGTGCCATGCCACCCAGCACATTTTCCTCTCTTCAGGATTTGCATCCCACCAGAAGCGTGTAAGTACTGATTGTATTCTTTTTCAGAGACTTACTGGTAGTTTGAAGCATGACATCGTATATGTGGGCATAGACGAGAGGACTGACTTGAGAAGAACCATTTTTCCGGCGCTTGACAGCAGTTTTGAGGACCAAGAGATAGCTCTCTGTCTGATTTGGTTCACCATGGAACTAAATAGTTCTGATTTCTTCCTGCCAAAGTGTTCAGGCAACCCAAGGTATTTTCCCACTCATCCTTCAGTTTCTTTTCCAAATACTTGTTTTACTCTGATACTGGTGTTCTGCGGGGTATTTCTGGAGAAATTGATTGCAGATTTCTGGCAATTTATCTTCTGCCCTGAAGCTATTTCATAGCTGTGCAGTATCTCCAGGAGGACTTTGCAATTTTTTGTATTGGATTTACAAAAAAAACATGGTATCATCAGCGAAAAGTAAGTGGTTAATGGCTCCGTCTAGCAACCTTGATGCCAGCCAGTTTACCATTTTCTTGTGCTTTATTGCAGAGGCCCGAAAGTACTTCACTGCATAGTATGAACAAGTATGGTGAGAGTGGATCCCCTTGGCGTATTCCTCGGTGAGGTATGATTGCTCCTTTTGCTGCTCCATTTATTAGGATTGAGAAATTCACTGTGGTCACACATTGCATGATCCAGTTGATCCAAATTGCATGGAATCCCATATTCTCGAGAACTAGCCTTATGAATTCCCATTCAATCCTGTCATATGCTTTGCTCATATATATTTTCACCGCCATTGATCCCCATTTTTCTGCTTCTGATGTTTTTAGGTAATGGAGCATCTCATGAGTGATCAGAACATTATCTGATATTGCTCTCTCCGGTACAAAAGCAGATTGGTTCTCTGCTACAATTCCATCTAGGATTGGATGGAGTCTTTAGGTGAGCACTTTTGATATTATTTTGTAATAGACATTACATAATGCAATTGGCATGTAGTCTGCCACTGTTTTTGGGTCTTTGATCTTTGGGATAAGACAAACATGTGTAGTGTGTATAGATCTTGGTAGAATCCCTGTTGAGAAGAATTGTTGGACCTCTTGAATGATGTCTGGTCCTATTGTTTCCCAATTCTTGTGGAAAAAACTAGCTGAGAACCCATCTAGTCCTGGTGCTTTGTCAGGATGGATGGAAAAGATTGCTGTTTTAATTTCCTCAACAGAGGGAGGTCTGATCAGATTTTTGTTTATCTCTGAGGAAATGCGAGGCTGGATGGCTTTGGAGACTATCTCTGCTCTATCCCCTTCCTGCGAGGTAAATAGCTTTTGAAAGTAGCTTGTGATAGCTTATGTTATTTGTTCCTCTTCGTAGACTGTTTCCCCTTCTCCATTTACGATGACTGAGATATTATTCCTTGATATTCTACCTCTAGTTGCAGCATGGAAGTAGCCATTGTTTTTATCACCTAGGCTGAGCCACATTTGTCTACTATGTTGCCTCCAGAATTCCTCTTCTGCTATGTAAGTCTCTTTTAACTCAGTATTGATTTGAAGAATGAGATCATCATTATTTGCATAATCCACCATAGCAGCCTCTAGATCTTTCCTTTTCTCCTCAATCATTTTCTGACTATTCAAGTGATGTTCACGTTTCCATTGGATAATAGTTGTCCTGCAAGTTGTTATCTTTTGATTCACTGTTGCGAAAGGTTGAGAAGCCCAAACCTCTGCAATCAGTTTTTTAACTTCTTCATTGTCTCTCAAACTTCTGCCATATCTGAACAGACTGTTTCTTCTCTTTCCAGGTGCAAAGCTTGTGATAATAGGTCTGTGGTCAGAGCCCTCAAATCTAATATACTCGCATATTCCCGACGGGAAACATTCAAACCAAGCACTGTTTGCCATTGCTCTATCAAGCATGCGCCTTACATGATGTGTGTGTCTGGTTCCTCTCCATGACATGAAGTTTCCAGCATGTTGAAGATCATAGAGGTCAGACTCTGACATGAAGGATCTGAAGCCCACAAAAGATCCTTCTGTTCTGCGTGCTCCCCCAGTTTTCTCTGTGTTATCAATGATCTCATTGAATTCTCCAGTCAGAAACCAATGTACATCTCTGTTTGTTGCTTGAAGTGATAGTCGGTTCCACACCTCTTGTCTTTTAGCCATTTCTGGATGTCCATAAACAAAGGTTGCATAAAATAGCTTGCCCTTATATTTGATTGCAAAGTCAATAAAATTTTCACACATAAAAATAATCTCCACTTCAATCTCTTTTTTCCATAGCAGAGCTAAACCTCCATCTCTTGGTGAGAGAGGTGATACAGTAACATTACATTCATATTCCAAAGATTTAAGCTCAGTGAGAACAAAATGATCTGAATTTTTTGTCTCCATGAGGAATAAGATATCAGGGAAATCATGTTTCTTCTTGATTTCCTTCAGGCGACGAACTGTCTCGGGATTCCCCAACCCTTGACAGTTCCAGCTTGTTATTTTTAAGGAAGAGGGTTGGATGGGTTGTGAAAACCCAAATGTCCCTTGGAGATGCCTGGCACAATGTTGCAGTTTGGTGGGATTCCAGCCTGACGTGTATCTCCATTCTGATGTATGTTCCTGCTAGCTTCCCCAGTATGATATGTTGTTTTTCCGTTCTCCTCATTACGAGAGATTTTTTCTGATTGAGTTCTTCTTTTTGGGGATCCTTGTGCCTGAATAATTCTTCTTTTCTTTGAGCATGCGCCTTGGAGGATCGAGGGGCTGAACTGAGTCTTCTTCTTTCCAGGTGGTCTTCCCCTCCTTTTGATCATCAGCCCTTTTATAGTGTCAATCTCCATGATAGGATTTGTATTATTTGTAGGTCCTAACCTGAGGGTAGCTGGAATTCTCTCTTGTGATAATGGTCTAGGTTCAGGTTCTTTTTCTTCAACATGTTTTTGGCTATCCAGAGATGATCTTACCAGATTTACCGCAGTTTCCTCAAATTCCCCAGCAGCCTCTGCTAAGCGTATTCTTTCTTTCCTTGCAGCACTTTATGTTGGGTCAGGACAACTTGAATATTGGATCATAACTTCCCGGAGTTCTCCCAGAGCTTTTTGCATAGCTTGTTTTGGCAATTCAGTTGGTTGAGAGGTTAGCGCTTCTACATGGTCTTTGCTTGGTCTTTGAGTCCTTGATGAGTCTGATATATCTCCCATTTGCCTTATAGGTGATCTACGGGTATCATCCCCTCTGTTCTTGGCCATCCAGACTGCTCTTGGTGGGGATCTCCATTGACTTTCTATAGAGTGTCTTGGCATCTCTCTATGGTGATTAGAGATGTGAGAGAGCTCTCTGTGATGATTAGAGGTGTATGAGCGTGAGGTGTCTCTCTGATTCCTGTAATTGTTGTGCGGTTCTCTCGTTGTCACTCTCCTTGTTCTGTCAATCCTGTCATCTCTGGGTCGAGAGAAGGATGTGCTTGAGGATCTGTAATGACGGCTTCCTTCCCCATGATAGCTTCCTTTTTCCTGGAGTGATTCTTTTCTCGGTGAGTTATCCTGGTAACTTCATGTCTTTGAGAGTGAGCCCGCATGTTCTCTCCTACCTTCCCTTGTGGGTATCTCCCTTTGGGGTTTTGATAGGTTCTTATTATGTGATACCTCAGGGTTAATCATCAAGGGACATTCTTCCTTTTCGTGGTCTAATAGTAAGCAGACCTTGCAATATTTTTCAATCTTCTCATACACCAGGGTCGCTACTACCTCTTCGCCATTTGGGTATTCCACTACAAAGGCCATTTGGAGGCCATTGAGTTGGACTCTCATCCTTGCTTCAGTGGGTGTAATATCCAGTTCTTCAAATTGGCCAATGTCTTCTCCAATGCTTCTGTTGGTTTCAGGTGTCCATAGGTGGACTAGGATCCCCTGTACTCTTATCCAGAAAGGGATTTGTGAAGGGAAGGTTGGGGATAAGGTTGGTTCCCATCTCTGAATGATAACCATCCATCTAGCGAAATGATAAGGTCTGTTGTCTAACACAACTTGTAGATCCTCTTCATTTGTAAACTGGAACTGGAACAGTCCTTGGCCCAAGTCTGCTCCCGTAGCCCTAGTAGCAGATTTGAACAAGTTTTTCCAGAGCTCTGAAAGGAATGGTATCAGGGACCAGATCCTCTGGTTTTTGGGGTTTGTAACTCGTCCTATAAGAGTTAAAGCGTGCTTCTTGAGTAGATCTGCATTGTTGGGTGCTGCAACTCTAACCCTAGAGATCTTGGGGTTTTGTCTGGAGATTGCAACAGCTTTCCCTTTATCTGCATAGGAGGGCCTGTTAGCAGTGGTAGCTACCGCTTTTCCTTTATTGTGGTAAGAGATCCTTTGAGACATTTTATTTACTGCTTGTAAGTTATACTGTTGGAGTCATGTTTCCGTTTAGCTGAGATGATGAAGGTTCTTCACTATAATGTGAGAATGGTCTTAGTTGGTGCAACTCCAACTGTGAGAGTAAGAAGAGGCTTGGACAAAGGTACTTCCTCCGAACAGTGTCTAGCTTCTAAGCATGGGTACCCTTTAAGGCCTCATGTAGGGGGAAGGAGCTTCAAATATAGTGAGCGTAGAGGCCTTACCGGTTAGAGACGGACCCTCCGACATCCCGTCCGGGGTGGAACCACGGTGATTTGAGACCAGAAAACTTGCCGGGAAGAAGAAACTTGCCTTATTTGGAAGTAAAAAGTAGGTGAGATTTGGAATGGAAAGCAAGCTCTAACTAGTTTGGGCTTCCTCGAAAATTGGATCTGAGAGCGTTTCAGAGAGTTTTTTCACGTAGTTCAAACTTATGGGATGGAGATTAGAACGATTTGGCACTTTTAATTTTTTGTTCCAAACTTAACACCACTTGTTAAAATTGACAATAATATTATAATTTAATATTAAAATGATCCAAAAGGCCAAAATCATTTTCTAACGGAAAAAACTAAATCTTAAATATGAAATATTGAATTCAAACATAATGTTTTAATTTTATTTTGAATTTAATTTAGGTAAATATGTTTTTTTACATAATTATTTATATTATTTTCGAAATTTTAAATTTAGTGTGCTATATATTTTGTTTTATCAACATTTGGTATGCTATATTTGGAAGAAGAAAAAAATTATGCTATTTTAGGATATTTCTCTTTATTTAAATTTTAAAACGTAATGTTGATACTGTGAATTATTATTTTATTATTGGCAATATAAGTTATAATGTTAAATTTGGAATAATATTTTTTAAGTATGCTATTTTTGGATCTTAAAATCTACATAGAAATATTTGAAAACAAGAAAAAATCTACAGCATCAAAACCGTTTATACTATAAAACCAAACCGTTTATTGGGCTCTGTGGCCCAATAAGAGTTAAACAAAAGATAATTTATCCAATGGCTATGAGTTTCTTCAACTAATAAGAAAGAAAAATCTGTGAGGACGAAATCTCTCCTTCGTGCCGGCGAGTTTCTCCGGTGATCGGCAAAGTCTTCCCGGCATCTATATAACTTCACCAACCATTTGTAAGTTTCTCGAGTTTTCTTTCAGTTACAAACTTTCGGCTGTCTACTCGCAGTTTTTGACTCCTCCCGTCTCGCCCTTCGAGTTAATTTCGCACCTCTGATTTCAATTTTGAATCTCATACGAATACGCTCTCTCTGGTTCTTGTTGGATTTTTCAGAAGGATTATCGGATTAGGAAGTGTGAATTTCGGGTTTCATAAGAAACAAATATGGTGCAAAGTCAGTCGTTAAGCACATTAACAATCTGTGGGAGTGTAGAAGTTTACAGCTCATGGAGGAATCGTTTAAATTTAGCGAAATCATCGGGTTTGGTTGGTGATGGATGTGTTTCGTGTCAATTCCTGCGTAGATCACCATCCCTTAGAACCCATTGTAAGCCACTAAAGCAAAGAAATTTGTTGAGGGTTGAAGCTAGATGGCCATTTCAAGGAAATGACCAAGGTCCAGACCCGAGCTCCGAGCGAAGCGAGAGTGCAAATGAGGATATTTTGATCTTCTTCTTTCAGCTAGATTTGGCTACTCGTGTGCAGGTCAGAGCCTCAAAAAGGGATTCAAACGGAATTCGGTTTTTTTTCTTCTCCCTTTCAAGATTATTGCGGTGTTACAACATTGAATGATCTGCGTATTTGGTGTATTTCAAAATGGCAGTATGCGTTGAATGTGGAGCAGTATGACATTGCGCAACAACTAAGAGAAAAGCTAACTGAGGTATATGAAATGATATGCTATGATCTTCAAGTGAGACAACTTTTTTGTGAAAGTATAGAACTTTTGATCATGCGTAGATGTTAGCTTCTGGTTGAAATAACCTGTATTCTTGTATATCGAAATCGGCAACACAACAGTAAATAACAGTCTGTGATTGCTAGGTCGAAGAGGAGGCTATAAGGCTGCAAGAAGGGAAAAGAGGATCATCATCCAAAAGTGAAGCTCAGGACAAGGGTATTAGCATTATAAGGCTACGGTGAGCGGTTTCATTCGGTTATCAAGACACGTTTTCAGACATTGTCTCTCTTTGTGTGTCTGTAAACATTGGAGTATTTCATCTTCATTGTTTATTTGATATAATTACAGTGCAGATCTCCAGAATGCCATTGACAGTGAGGATTATGGTTTGGCAGCTAAGTTAAAAAGTGAAATCTCAAAGCTTGAGGTAGAATCATTAGCTGTATCTGCGAAAGCCTTGGTTTTTGAGAATGCAGAGTATGCATTTCGTTTGGGACAGAAACTTAGACACAAAACTTTTGGTACATAGTTATGTGTATTAGTGCTTGTTTCACTTGGGTTTACATTCATATTGGGGAACTTACATTGTTTTGTTTTCATCTACTGTAGGTTACCGGGCTGTAGTTTGTGGGATGGATCCAATTTGCTGTGAATCAAGCTCCTGGATGGAAGCTGCAGAGGTTGAAAAGTTGCCTCGTGGATCCAACCAGCCATTTTATCAGGTTCTGGTTCTGAATAAATGTTCATAAAGACGTATGTTGATAGAAAAATGAAGCTGAAGCTAATGTTTGGAGCGTATCCAAATACATATGAACAATCTAAGACTGTTTAATTCATATCTACAGAAGAAAACATGGATATCTAAACCTTCTTGCTTATGTGTAGCAGGTTCTAGTCGATGTTCGCACACACCCAGATCTACTAGTGGCTTATGGTAAGCTCTGAGTTTTCAAGTCCAATATCTTTGCCTGCAACATTAACCAGTGAACACTTTCACTATCACCTGACGATGGATCGTATACTGCAGTTCCTGAAGACAATCTATTAGCTCCAGAGAAACCCGACAAAGTGAGCAGACTTGTTGTGGATAATCCCGTCCCCATTGCAATAGTTTTGACTCATGGTTGTGTGTGGTTTCTGCAGGAAAGGTTTGATCATCCATACATTTCTTTTCTCTTCTATGGAGCGGATACAGCTGGAGATTTCATCCCAATCCAACAACTGCGTGAGAAGTACAACAAACCCCGGCATGAAGTTCCTTATGATTCACAAGATGAAGATTAAGATGAAAGCTGCATGTAAACCTAAGAATTCACAATCTTAGACGCGAGCTCAGCCCACATAATCAAGCAATAGTCTTAGCATAGCTCAGAGCTGTTCCCTGTTCGTTATATTATATAAACTTGTAGATGTAGCCAACACAACTGTTCTTGCTCCGTACACTAAAGCAAATCGACTTTATCCAAAAAATTGTTCATCCAGAAAAGCTATGACAACTAACCAACTGCTGAGAACTCTGTTTCCATTGTGCTATGGCCTGGGATCTTGCTCAGACCTCTTTGCTTCATCAGATTTCTGACTTCTTTAGCATGACTCCACCTTCCATCTGATGCATACAAATTAGATACAAGGACATAATAAGAGGCATCGTCAGGATGCAAATCGAGCATCGTTTTAATCACAATCTCCCCAAGATCAAATCTTGAATGCATTCCACATCCATGGAGAAATGCTGCGAAACATCCCACGGTTGGTTGAATCGGCATCTTCTCCATCACGTCTAAGGCTTGCTCAAGCTCACCAGATCGAGCTAGCATATCAATCATACATGTGTAGTGTTTTGTGGAAGGCGTGAAGTTATAATCTTTGTACATGGAGCTGAAGTACTTCTTTCCTTCGTTAACCATCCCTGTGTGACTACAAGCTGATAAAATAGATGTGAAGGTTGATTCGTTCGGCTTTTGTTGCTTTTTCAGCATCTCTTCAAATAGCTCAAGGGACTCTTTTGTGTCCCCTTGATTTCCATAGCCTCCGATCATAGCACTCCATGTGATTGTATTTTTCTCCTCTATGGTATCAAAAACGATACGAGCAGATTCGGCATACCCGCATTTGGCATAGAAGTCCAGAAGTGCAGTACCAACATGAACACTGGATGATGCCAAGAATCCCAATTTCATGGAATAAGCATGAAGCGAGGAACCTATGGCTAGAGACCCGAGGGAAGCACAGGCTGAGAAGAGACTCGCAACTGTAACACCATTAGGCGTCACAGATTCTGATTTCATGCGATGGAACAGAAACAAAGCTTCATAGACAGAGCCGTTTTGTGAAAACCCGGAAATTATAGAATTCCAAGCAACTATATCTTTCTCCGACTCCATCTCAAACACATACCTAGCATCTCTATTCTGGTAACACTTGGCATACATGTGAACCAGAGCATTTGCAACATTTGTATCCCAGAGACCAACTTTGATGGATAGGCCATGAACTGATCTTCCCAGTTCAAGATTCCCAGTCAGACCGCAACCAGATAAGACGCTTGCAATGGTAACACAATTAGGCTTGATTCCAACCCCCTTCATTTTCTGAAACAAGCTCAAAGCCTCGTTGGCACGCCCATTATGGGTGTATCCCACAATCATAGCTGTCCACATGACGAGATCCACGTGAGAATGCTCATTAAAGACTCGACGCGCATTGCTTATATCACCACACTTGACATACATATCTAGCAGAGATGTCACCAAGCATGAGCTGAGCTCTATGCCGCTCTTGATCAAACAGCTATGAAACCACTTCCCTTGATGTAAAGCACCGAGCTTTGTGCAAGCTGTCACTAGAGTACCGTATGTAACTTCGTTACCCGAAACAGATTCTTCCCTCATCCGATTAAACAGATCCAACCCTTGTTCGTACAAGTCGTTTTTCACATATCCAGCAATCATCGAAGTCCAACAAACCACATTTCTCAAAGGTATACAATCAAACACTTTATAAGCACTCTTGATTTCTCCACATTTAGCATACATATCTAGAAGACCTGTCAACACAATGTTATCACGAACTGGCACCATAACGATCTGGCAATGTATCTTCTTCCCATTATCTAAATCCTGCATCTCAGTACACGCTTTCAAAGCAATCGATAAAACAATATTGTCGTAACCATGTTTCCTCATAAACCCATAAAACTTTATGACTTCCAGGCTCTCTTTGTTCTGGGAATAACAGCTGAGCATGACTTTCCATAAATAAAAATCTGGTTCAGGGATTTGATCGAACACAAAGCGGGCATCTTTAGTACACCCAAAGCCACCATACAGGCTAACGAGCTTGGTGGCACACGAAATATCACCCACACGTCCGTCTCCCGTTAACATCCCGTGAGCTTTCCTCAGAGTATCAACGTTCGTGCACTTACTTAGAAGGCGAAAGCACGGGATCGAAGCGGCGTAATGCAGGGAAGTTATGGACTCATCATTGTCCTCGGGTAAAACATTTCTGTAGAAAAACAAATCTTCTAATCGGAGAAACCCATTGGGGTAAGAGAGAGAGTGAGCGTAGCATCGGTCTTCGCCGTTCACAACTTCCCGGCGGCGTGGCTCTTCCCGCCTAATGTTTGGTCTCCTCATGTAGTGAAATTAAAAACTGAAAACGATGGGCCTTGAACAATGGGCCTTGAACAATGGGCCTTCCCGTTATAAATATACTAATGGTTTAAGGCCCGTCTATTTATTACTCTTACGTGTTATTTGGACCCTCCGATGAAAATATTGTCGATCAACTTTCATAGTTTAATCATGGTTAAAAAAACTCTCTCTTTAACTGGTTAACAATACATATTTAAATATTTGTCGAAGTTTAATGGTATAGCACACAAAAAAAGGCAAACAGGTGTAAACGAAAATTATCCCAATAAACCGAAAAACTGCAGCGCACATTTAGTAGATCACTTAAAATATTTGAGATGACGCAATCTAATATGATGAACTAGCTTTTTGAAAGTAATAGTTGGAGACGTTTTGGTAAATAAGTCTGCCAAATATTTACTTAAATATTTGGACGAATTTGTAGTATATGTACATCACCATTTTTTTGTAATTAATGGATGTCGCAGATAACCAATATTGATCATTCTTTTATTATTTCATTAAACTATGTCGAATATTACCAACCTTGAGTTTGAGGCTTTTGACATCTATAAAAATAACTATTTGGGTTGGGTGCTAGATGTTGAAATGTATCTTGATTTTGAAGAACTTGTTAATGCAATCAAAGAGGGAAATGCATCAACCAGTAAAACCAAAGCAAATGCTATGATATTCCTCCGTCATCGCTTCCATGTGGACCTCAAAAACGAGTACTTGACTGTAAAAGATCCACAAATTCTTTGGAACAATCTGAAAGAAATGTATGATCATTAGAAAATTATGATCTTACCTAAAGCAGGACTTTAAGTCTGTAAATGAGTATAACTCGGCCATGTTCAGAATTACTTCCAAGTTGGAATTATGTGGAGAGAAAATGACGGATTCATAAACGTTAAAGAAGACATTCTCTACTTTGCATGCAAATAATGTTATCCTGCAGACACAATATCGTGAAATAGGATATAAGAAGTACTCTTAACTTATATATCTTCTCTCTTTTTGACAAATTAATGAGCTAGTAATGAAAACAATGAATCATGTACAACTGGTTCAACTCCATTCCTTGAAGGGAATGTATGATGACTGCTTCCTTGTTCATTGTGAGATATCACATTCGTTTTAGGAAATCGAGTAGAACCAGTTGGACGTGATTCATGGTTTTTCATCAATAGCTCAATATTTCACTCATCCACAAAGAGAGAAGATATAAGTTCAAAATATTTCTTATATCTTTTTCACGGTATGCAAGACAACATTATTTGCATGAAAAGTAGAGAATGTCTTCTATAACATTTATGCAACCATGATTTTGTCTCCACATAATTCCAATTGAAATTAATTCTAAACATGGATGAGTTATACTCAATTACATGCATCTTTAGATATAACCAATCATAACAAGCTTTAGTTAAGATCACAATTTTCTAATGATCATACCTTTCTTTCGGATTGTTCCAAAGAACTTGTGAATCTTTCATAGTCAAGTACTCGTTTTTTAGGTGATGATGGATGAATATCATAGCGTTTGCTTTGGTTTTACTGGTTGTTGCACTTTTTTTTTTATTGCATCACCAAATTCTTCAAAAAAGTACATTTCGGCATCTAGTATCCAAAACAAATAGTTATCTCCAGAGATTTTAAAGACCTTAAACTCAAGTTAGTAAAATCGGCATAGTTTATTTGAAATAATAAAAAAATGATCAAGTTTCATAAAAAATACAATCATCATAAAACCCTAATAATTTCTATCACAAGATAACAAATCTATAATCACGATGAGTTATACTCAAAACTTATATATATATATTTTGTCAAACCAGTAGTCATTAAACATGGTATAGATTTGATAAAATAATAAGATATTCAAACTTAATCAATTAATAAAATAATAAAATAATTGATTTAGTCATTATTCAAACATAAGATATTCACTTAATCAATTAAACAAACATAGCTTTATCAAAGAATAATTAGTTTGTTTAAATAAGTAGCTACCATAAAACCCCTAGTCGATTCAAAATTACAAATTAAAATCGTTTTGCTTTATAAAACACAAGTTCTGCGTATCTAATGAATTTTACCAAAACCTTAAACAATAAGCGATGGTGCATATAAAGCATAAGAATATAGTCATTAAACATGGTATAGATTTGATAAAATAATAAAGGTATAACATGGATCATGTAAAGCATTAGTCATGAAATAAACAAACAATATGTGACAGCGAGATTCCTTTATCGATAAGTATGAATCGAACCATGAGTTTAATGAACATGGTTCGAGGCATGAGTCAATTTATAAAATTGACAAGCATGATTCTCAAACATATCGATAATAAGACAATTCTCGATAGTATAAATTTATAATATGAGCCGCTCTGATTTTTTTGTTTTCGAAGAGTCTAAGCCGCTCTGTTATAATTTGTAAAACAGGAGGTTACTTACCTCGTCGATTGGAACAAAAGAGGTTGGGAATTGGAAACGAGACGGTGTCGAAGAGATCAAAGATTTTTAGGTAAGACGGCTAGGACTTCATCCCGATAACATATTATAAACAAAAGAGAGTAGGAATTATTCTTGTTGTATTATTCACGAGTCTTAATATAATATTTATAGAAATACAAATCTAAGGTTTAGCTTGGAAACAAAGTAATCTAGATCTTTCTAAAATCTTTACCTAAGCAAGCATCCACCTAAAAATTATAATATTAATAACATAATATCTATTTATATAAAATTTCAGTTTCAGAGTTACTAAATTGTGATACGTGTCAAGTTAATAGATCAGATTTTGACACGTGTAAAAAGATTTTCCAATTAGATTTTGTCATATAATATTAACAATAAAAAAAATTTATAATCTAATAAAAGAAAATATTTATAACTGAATCTTAATACTAAAAAAAAAAGTTACTAAAATTTAAAGTTAATAAAAATATATATAACGGATTTCTAATTCTAAAAGATAGAGTTAATAAGGAAAAAGAGAAAATAGAAATTTATAATTTATAATAAAATGCATGGTTAATAAAAATAATAATAAACATAATTTAAATAGGAATTAAAAATAAATATTTGAAAAAATTAATTGGAAACCAAATAATAAAAAATAAAAGATTATTGTTTTTTGTCAAAAAAAAAAAAAAAATAATGGTTATTTTTTTAGGTTTCTTATCGGTGTGTTATTTCATATCGACGTTTCTAATCATATTTTATTTACTTTAACGGATGATTTCACTTTTTGTTTTTAGTTTCTTTTTCACATTTATAAAATTTAAATTATAAATCTCAAATATACACGGAGCCTATATAATCTAGTACATTAATAATATAATATTGTTTTTTGGTCAAAGGTTTTATCACAAAAGTTTTGTAACGGTAGACAATTAAAAAAAAAAGGAGTTCTCTATTATATCTTATTATACGAGAGAGTCTTTACTATGTTATCGATATTCTCTCGTTTGCACTTTGTGAATCTTCTTACAATGCTTTTCTTCTTTTACCTCCATTGAAGGATACTTAAAGCTTGTAGTGACAATAATTTTAATTAAACTTCGATTTATAGAACATAGATACATATAATTTATACATATATATAAACTTACATATAGTTCTCACTACACCAACAACAGAGAATCATGGTTATGAAAACGACGCCGAAGAGTTATTGGGTAGCAGCAGTTGCCTTGGTCATCTTTCTGGTTATGTATCTTGCTCTCTTCTCCTCTGTGTCCGATCTCCGGTTGATTCGTTCGCTAAGTTTCTCTCAAGGTATGTAAATTATCAAACCACTTCTTCAGATCTTCTTCTTCTTCAAAATCTGCGATCAATATATACCCCCCTTCAATATTAGTATTAGCAAAAATAATGAGAATTAAATTTCGTGTTAGTTCGGACAAATGATAATTTAATTTATTTATATTCATTTAATAGTTTTTTCTTTTATTAAAGTTTAATAGTGGGTGTTTTTTTATTTTATGAAATATTAAATTTATTGATCTGAATGATAATATTTACAAAAGAATACTCCATTTGTTTCACAAAGAGTGTCATTTTAGAGTAAATTTTTTATTTCAAAAAGATTGTCATTTTACATTTTCAATGCAATTTTTTAAACTAATTTTCATAATTACCTTTTACCCAAAACTAAAAATCTTTGTATTTATATCATTTTGAATTAATTATTATTATATTAAATAGAGATATATTAATATAATTTCAAAATTTCTGAATTTGTGTGAAAAATGTTAAAATAACACTATTTATGAAAAAGAGAATATGAATCGAAACGTAAATCAACTGTGGGCATTTTTTGACCAACCTCGTCTCAAATTTGGCTTCCATTTTCAACATTAATTGTGTATTTTTCTTCTTTTGACTTGGCACTATTATTTTATCCTTTTTTTTTTGTTGTAGACTACTTATTTTTATCTCTCTACTATTTTTGGCTTGGCACTATTATATTATTTTATGCCTCTCTTAGTTTTTATTTTCTTCTTCTAAGTAAATTAACCTGGGTTTGATTTTGTTTTGTTTTTTTTTGGTTAAAGCACTGGATTTTGATTTTAAAAACGAATAAAAAGAAATGATAACCATAAAAATGTTTCGCCAACTATAAATTTAGGGAAAAAGAAGCAGCTCTCTTTTGACTTATCCTTAAATTAAAAAAAAAAAGAAGTTTCGTCTATAGGTACGTTACAGCAAACATGGCAATCCAGAATAATCAAACAGGCTCCACGAGAGATGACTTCAGCAACAATCACATGTGACCGATCCCACACTAACTACGATGTCTGCTCGATCAACGGCTCATGTAATCTCGACCCCAGAACAGGAACTATCACTCTCATGGACCCCACTTTCGCCACATCAGCACCGCTTGTCGAGAAGATCAGGTCATACCCGAGAAAAACAGATCACTGCCTAAAATCAAAGAGCTAACACTAACCTCAGACCGAATAGGCCTGACGCGATCATGTGACATAACACATGATTCGCCGGCGATTGTGTTCAGCGCCGGAGGTTACACCGGAAGCATCTATCACGATTTCATCGATGGTTTCATTCCGCTTTTCATCACGGCCAACTCAGTTTTCCCCGACCGTGATTTCATCCTCGTGGTAGTGAATCCTAAGGAGTGGTGGATGGCAAAATACATCGATGTTTTAGGTGCGTTTAGCAAACACAAAACCATATTACTAGACAAAGAAAATGCTTCTATTACACATTGTTTCACTTCAGCCATAGTAGGCCTAATTTCACATGGGCCCATGACAATGGACCCAAACCGGATACCCAATTCCAAATCATTAGTGGACTTCCACAACCTTTTAGACAAAGCCTTCAACACAAACCTATCAACTCTCAAAACTCGCAAGCCTCGTCTCATAATGGTCAGTCGATATGGTAACATAGGTCGGGTGATTTTAAATGATAATGAGATCAAAGAGATGCTTGAAGATGTTGGATTCGAGGTAATCACATTCAGACCATCGAAAACGACGAGCTTGAGAGAAGCGTATAAACTGTTAAAGTCGAGCCACGGGATGGTCGGGGTTCATGGTGCGGCATTAACCCATTTGTTGTTTCTTAGACCCGGTTCAGTTTTGGTTCAGATTGTTCCGGTTGGGTTAGGTTGGGTTGATAAAACGTGTTTCGAATCACCGGCTAAGGCAATGAAGTTGGAGTATGTTGAGTATCCGGTTAATGTGGGAGAGAGTAGTTTGGTAGAGAAGTATAGTAGAGATGCTTTGGTTTTGAAAAATCCGATTGCTTTTAGAGGGATGGATTGGAATTCGACTAAAATGAATGTGTATTTAAAAGAACAAGATGTTAGATTGGATGTGAATCGGTTTAGGGAGCATATGAATCAAGCATACAAGAAAGCTAAATCTTTTATGGACATAAACGGTTGATTATTTTGTAATGAACTTCATGTGTACATTAGCGTTGAGTAAAATTATTAGCTTCTGTGCTGGAATAGCGTTACATATGTTTTTTTTTCTTCTCTTTATTGGGCCCCACTGCATCTTTCATTATCCAATCAGATTATTCGCGTTAGAAATAAGCTTGCACTTTTACACAAATTCAAATTTTATTAAACTCCAATTGTGTTTTTTTTTTATAACTAGGATAATCAGAAACAACGGAATCCGCGAACGCCGAACATTGCATCAGATTTGTTAGACCTATTTTGATTGGGTCTATGGCCATGAACGCCGACTAATTCTGGGGCCAATGAACTATGTGAATACTTTTAGTGGTTCAACAAGTTTTTATTTCCAAATATAGTTTTAGCTGGCTTCGCAGCTTGAACTCATGAAATATGCCAATGAATTGTATTTTTAAGTAATTGAATTCAAAACAAAACAAAAAAAACAGATGGAAACTTTTGTTTTTTAACAAAATTTCAAATTCATTAGACGGTTAGAGAGAGTCTTCTTCATCGCTTAAAATATGTAAATCATTTTCGTAATTTGAAATTTAACCCAAAAATAGCGGAAATTAAATTGAAAAACAAAAAATAGATGGAGAAATTACGGAAAAGCCCTCGTTCAATATTTCTTCGAACTTTATGTGTGGCAATGGAAATTAGCGAGTCGCCGTTTTCACTCTGCTCTGTCACTTTTTAAGCTTTAGCTGAAATCTCTTTAGTCTTTACTCTCTTCAGAGACGAATATGGAGAAAGCGTTAACGAAAGTGACGAGCTTCAAAGTCGGAGGTTCATGGATCTCTAAGAAAGCCAAGGAAGAGCTCTCTAACATCACCAATGACCTCACTGTGAGTGCTCCTTGAATGAATCTGGATCTTCTCTTGCTTCGTGTCTGATGTTCGTTGTTTTTCTCTGGGTTTTTGCATGCGATTCCTGTGTGAAATTGATGGGTTTGGTTCCATTTGCTGTAATGTGGTGGGTTTCGCGTTGGTTAAATATTGTTGAAATCGGGTGTAGTGGATGTTTTAGAAATCGAAGAAGAATCATAGATCTAGGAAGATCTGATATGGGTTTCGTGAAATGAAGCTTTGAAATTGGTTTACATAATTAGAAACCCGATTTTTGAGTAGTTGAACGAGAATTGTAGCCAGAATTTTTATGAATCTGAGAGATGTCTCAATTTGATGTAGGAAAAAAAAATAAGCAATTTTTGAGAGATTCAATTTCATCAAGAGTCTTCATTTTCTGAACTAAGATGATTCTCAATTTAGAGTTACCATTTAAGTACTTTTTTTCCTAGACAAGATGGATATTTTGGCAATGATGTGTTCGTAGGCTTGGCTATTTATTTGATATATATGGTTGATTTGCACTTATTTGTGTTGTTCCATTGCCTCAAATTGGAAACATAATGTTCATTTTCGATTCAGTACTTAACTAATATGATTCATAAGTATCATTCTATGTCTTGTGTTATTTATTTGACATGCGCTAAGCTTGCACTTAGTTCTCTTGTTCTATTGCCTCAAAAGGAAACATAACGTTCGTGTTTCTTTTCCAGACTTTCTCTAGCACCGTTGAAGAGAAAGCGAAATGGGTTTTCAACAAGCTTAAAGGTAACACCATCTTTTTGTTCTCATGGATAAACAATCGAAGATTCGACAATTCCTAACATGCAAATTCGTTTTCTGCTTCTCTCTAAAACAGGAAAACCACTCAAAAGCTTACCAGATCTTCTCAAAGAGTACAATTTACCACCAGGACTCTTCCCACAAAACATAATCTGCTACGAGTTCGACGAGACAAAGAACAAACTCACTGTCTTCTTCTCTTCACCATGCGAAGTCACATTCAAAGATGGATCAGCGATAAGATACGCTACGCGTGTGAAAGGGATTTTGCTTAGAGGGAAATTGATGGGTGTAGAAGGAATGAAGACAAAAGTGTTGGTTTGGGTTAAAGTCACAACAATCTCAGTCGAGAGCTCAAAACCGGACAAGCTCTGGTTCACCGCTGGTGTCAAGAAATCTCGATCTAAGAACGTTTACGACACACCTCATGACGCTATCAAAGTCGTTGGAGAGTTCTAAGGAATTTTTTTAAACGGTTATATTATCATATTTGATTCTTAAGTTTCATATTGGTTATTTGGGTTTATTTGCATCTTGGGAAGAGGTATATATATATAACTCTTATTTTGGTTGAATGTGTTTGTAATATAATTATCAATTTTCCTACATTATGCAAGAAATCACAAATAAATATCAAATTACAGTGTAACACTTGGATATCTTATTATATAAAGCAGGATCTTCAACGTGAGTGCGACACATAGGCAAAATTATAACTCACGAGATCGTGACATTTGTCACGTTTGTTAATTTAGATCTTGATATGTGTCAATTTAATTAAAAATAAAAATAAAATAAAATAAAATAAATATTAAAAAATGGTAAACTAAAAAGACAATCTTAGTAAAAATGAATTAAAGTAAATATTAAAAGGTGTAAAGTAAAAAGGCAATCTTACAAAAAAAAAAAGAAGTATAAGTATAATTAAGGAAAATTTATAATAAAGGAAATTGACAAAATGAAGCTTAAAAGTTTATAATCTACAACCACGATCAAACTTAAAAAAGGAAAATTATAAATATACTATAAACTTAAAAATTTTTTTATTAATATACGATTTAAAATCGATTCCTAATACTAAAAAGTAAATGGAAAAAGTAGTTATGTTTAGATTAAGAAAAATTAAACAAAAATTATAAAGAAAAGTCAAAGTTAAAAAAAAACCATATTTTAGTTTTAAATAAATAAATTAAACAATAAATTACAATCATAAAAAGAAAATGAATAAAATCCAAATTTTATTAAAAAAACATATTTCTATTTAAAATTAAGAAATTAAACAATATATTACAATCCTAAAAAGCTAAAGTTTAAAAAAAGGAAAGAGCCGTTATTAATTCTTACAAAAATCACACACTTAAAAAGGAATACAATCCTAAAAAGAAAAAAAATTATCATTCCTCTACTCTAGATAACCAAATTGATATCTTATCAATTTCACTTTCATAATTCTAAAATGTAAAGTATATCTTACAACCACGACCAAAATTAAAAAATGAAAATTATAAATATACTCAAAACTTAAAAAAAAAATTATTAGTATACGACCAAACTTAAAAATTTATAATCCTTTCCATTATGACAAAAGGAAACTTAAAAAGGGGAAATTATTAATATACAACAACGACCAAACTCTATATAATAATCTACACATTTCTAAAAATTTTAAAAAGGAATAAAAGCCAAAAAAAAATTAAAAAACATATTTCAGTTAAGAATTAGTAAAATTTTTATCATATAAAACTAAATGTTTCAAAAATGTTAATTCACCTGATCGCGACATGTCTCAGGTCAAAGTTGGAAATATTTAAAATCGATTAATAAAAAACTTAAAAACTTTTATTCATAATTTTAAAAGAGAAAGGTACGTAGGATAAAAATAAAATTAAAAAGTTAACGAATTAAATTTATCTTAAAAGGCAAAATTAATATAGAAAAGAAAAAACATTATTTAGTTTTTTCATTTAGATTAAAGAAATCTTATTATATAAAGCTGAATCCATCGACGAGAGTGTGACACGTAGGATAATTTTCAATCACGAGATCGTGACATGTATTGTTGTTACTTAAGATCGCAACATGTGTCAAAGTAATAATATGAATAAAAAAGAATAAAAAAATTAAGATTCTAACTAAGATTCTAACAATCATGAGATCGTGACATGTGTAAAAAATGAAAAATAACAATGCAATAATATAAACTTTACTATAGGACAAAATAATAAAAAAACAAAAATAAATTGTGTTTTATTTAAATATAAACTAATAAATAATAAAAAATATATATATACTACAAAAAACTATAAAATTTATATATGATTCATATATAGATATATATATATATATATATATATATATTATATAAAGTTGGATCCCTCGACGTGAGTGTGACACGTAGGATAATTTTTAATCACGAGATTGTGACATTTGTCACGATTGTTAATTTAAATCTTGACATGTGTCAATTTAATTAAAAATGTAAAAATGAATTAAAGTAAATATTAAAAAAGGTTAAACTAAAAAAGACAATTTTATTAAAAATGAATTAAAGTAAATATTAAAAAAGTTTAAACTAAAAAAGGCAATCTTTCAAAACAAAATATGTATAAGTAAAGAAACCTTATAATAAAGAAAAGTGACAAAAGAAAACTTAAAAGTTTATACTCTACAACCACGATCAAATTTAAAAAAGTAAAATTATAAATATACTCTAAAGTTAAAAAGAAAATTATTAATATACGATTTTAAATCAATTCCTAATCCTAAAAAGTAAATGAAAAAGTAGTTATATTTAGATTAAGAAAAATTAAACGAAAATTATAAATAAATGCCAAAGTTAAAAAAATCATATTTTAAATTAGAATAAATAAATTAAATAATAGATAACATTCCTAAAAAGAAAAGGAATAAAAGCCAAATTTTATTTAAAAAAACATATTTCAGTTTAGAATAAGGAAATTAAACAATAGATTGCAATCATAAAAAAAATTAAAGTTTTAAAAAAGGAAAGAACAATTAGTAATTTTTAAAAAAACAAAACCTTAAAATGGAATACAATCCTAAATAGAAAAGAAATTATCATTCACCACCTCTAGATAACCAAATTGATAGCTTCTCAATTTCACATTCATAATTCGAAAAGGTAAAGTTACTAATATATATATATATATATATATATATATATATATATCATATTATTTAAATTTGGATCTCTCAATTTGAGTGTTACACGTACGATAATTCTCACTCAGGAGATCATGACATTTGTCACGGTTAATTTAGATCTTGACATGTTTCAGTTTAATTTAAAAAACAAATGAATTAAAGTAAATATTAATCAAATTAGTTTTAATTTATAATTTATCCTAAAAGGCAAGATTAATATAGTAAGGAAAAAATATTTCGTAATTTTCCATTTAGATTAAGAAAATTAATCATAAAAAAAAAAAATTTCTCACCTCTATATAAACCACAATTTGGTAGTATATCAATTACACCAAAAAGAAATAAAAGTCCAATAATCGTATCCACAACTATTTACTGCATCTATTCACCAATTTTTCTTTCAATGTATATATTTATTTTATCGTAAACTTTGTTTCTAAATTTATGTATAAGATATTTTCACGGGTGATCTAATTTTGTTTTCCATTTTATAGTCTTTCATTTTTTTCACGGATTATAAAATATTAAATTACAAATCCGCATATATAAGATTAGAGTTTAGGATTATATATATATATTAAACTCAATTTCATATATTAAATATGGATTGAATATATTAAATATAATTTAAGATTAGAGATATATATATTAAATATTAAATATATATATCTCAACGTGAGCGCGACACGTAGGCAAAATTATAACTCACGAGATCGTGTCATTTGTCACGGTTGTTAATTTAGATCTTGACATGTGTCAATTTAATTAAAAATCTTACTATATAAAGCAGGATCCCTCAACGTGAGTGCGACACGCATGCAAAATTATAACTCACGAGATCGTGACATTTGTCACGCTTGTTAATTTAGATCTTGACATATGTCAATTTAATTAAAAAACTAAAAATAAATATTAAAAAAGGTTAAACTAAAAAAGATAATTTTAGTAAAAATGAATTAAAGTAAATATTAAGGTGTAAAGTAATAAGGCAATCTTACAAAAAAAAAGGTATAAGTATAAGTAAGGAAAACTTATAATAAAGGAAAGTGACAAAAAGAATCTTATAAGTTTATAATCTACAACCACGATCAAACTTAAAAAAGGAAAATTATAAATATACTCTAAACTTAATTTTTTTTTTATAAATATACGATTTAAAAACGATTCCTAATACTAAAAAGTAATTGAAAAAAGTAGTTATGTTTAGATTAAGAAAAATTAAACAAAAATTATAAAGAAAAGTCAAAGTTAAAAAAAAACCGATATTTTAGTTGTAAATTAATAAATTAAACAATAGATTACAATCATAAAAAGAAAAGGAATAAAATCCAAATTTTATTAAAAAAACATATTTCAACTTAAAATTAAGAAATTAAACAATAGATTACAATCCTAAAAAGCTAAAGTTTTAAAAAAGGAAAGAACAATTAATAATTCTTAAAAAAATCACACACTTAAAAAGGAAAACAATCCTAAAAAGAAAAAAAAATTTCATTCTTCTACTCTAGATAACCAAATTGATACCTTATCAATTTCACTTTCATAATTCTAAAAGATAAATTTTATAATTTACAATCACGACCAAAATTAAAAAAAAAGAAAATTATAAATATACTCTAAACTTAAAAAAAAATTATTAATATACGACCAAACTTAAAAATTTATAATCCTTTCCATTATGACAAAGGAAAACTTAAAAAAGGTAAATTATTAATATACAACAACGACCAAACTCTATATAATAATCTACACATCTCTAATTTTTTTTAAAAGGAATAAAAGCCACAAAAATATTAAAAAACATATTTCAGTTAAGAATTAGTAAAATTTTAATCATATAAAACTAAATGTTTCAAAAATGCTAATTCACCTGATCGCGACATGTCTCAAGACAAAGTTGGAAATATTTAAAATCGATTAATAAAAAACTTAAAAATTCTTATTCATAATCTTAAAAGAGAAATGTACGTAGGATAAAAATAAAATTAAAAAGTTAACGTATTAAATTTATCTTAAAAGGCAAAATTAATATAGAAAAGAAAAAACATTATTTAGTTTTTTATTTAAATTAAAGAAATCTTATTATATAAAGCTGAATCCCTCGACGAGAATGTGACACGTAGGATAATTTTCAATCACGAGATCATGATATGTATTGTTGTTACTTAAGATCGCGACATGTGTCAAAGTAATAATCTGAATAAAAGGAAAAAAAAAATTAAGATTCTAACTAAGATTCTAACAATCATGAGATCGTGACATGTGTAAAAAAATGAAAAATAACAATGCAATAATATAAACTTTCCTATAAGACAAAATAATAAAAAAACAAAAATAAATTGTGTTTTATTTAAATATAAACTAATAAATAAAAAAAATATATATAAACTAAAAAACTATAAAATTTATATATGATTCATATATAGATATATATATATATATATACAAAGCTAGATCCCTCGGCGTAAGTGTGACACGTAGGATAATTTTTAATCACGAGATTGTGACATTTGTCATGATTGTTAATTTAAATCTTGACATGTGTCAATTTAATTAAAAATGTAAAAGTGAATTAAAGTAAATATTAAAAAAGGTTAAACTAAAAAAGACAATTTTAGTAAAAATAAATTAAAATAAATATTAAAAATGTTTAAACTAAAAAGGCAATCTTACAAAAAAAAATAAGTATAAGTAAAAAAACCTTATAATAAAGAAAAGTGACAAAAGAAAACTTAAAAGTTTATAATCTACAACCACGATCAAACTTAAAAAAGGAAAATTATAAATATACTCTAAACTTAAAAGGAAAATTATTAATATACGATTTTAAATCGATTCATAATCCTAAAAATTAAATGAAAAAGTATTTATGTTTAGATTAAGAAAAATTAAACAAAAATTATAAATAAAAGCCAAAGTTAAAAAACCATATTTTAAATTAGAATAAATAAATTAAATAATAGATAACAATCCTAAAAATAAAAGGAATAAAAGCCAAATTTTATTTAAAAAAACATATTTCAGTTTAGAATAAGAAAATTAAACAATAGATTGCAATCATAAAAAAACTAAAGTTTTAAAAAAGGAAAGAACAATTAGTAATTCTTAAAAAAAACAAATACATAAAATGGAATACATTCCTAAATAGATAATGAATTATCATTCCCCACCGCTAGATAACCAAATTGATAGCTTCTCAATTTCACATTCATAATTCGAAAAAGTAAAGTTACTAATATATATATATATATATATCGTATTATTTAAAGTTGGATCTCTCAATGTGAGTGTGACACGTAGGATAATTCTCACTCACGAGATAATGAAATTTGTCACGGTTAATTTAGATCTTGACATGTTTCAGTTTAATTTAAAAAACAAATGAATTAAAGTAAATATTAATCAAATTAGTTTTAATTTATAATTTATCCTAAAAGGCAAGATTAATATAGTAAGGAAAAAATATTTCGTAGTTTTCCATTTAGATTAAGAAAATTAATCATAAAAGAAAAAAAAATTAATTTCTCACCTCTATATAAACCACAATTTGGTAGTATATCAATTACACCAAAAAGAAATAAAAGTCCAATAATCGTATCCACAACTATTTACTGCATCTATTCATCAATTTTTTCTTTCAATGTATATATTTATTTTATCGTAAACTTTGTTTCTAAATTTATGTATAAGATATTTTCACGGGTGATCTAATTTTGTTTTCCATTTTATCGTCTTTCATTTTTTTCACGGGTTATAAAATATTAAATTACAAACCCACATATATGCGGGTACTTATCTAGTTAGTTATAAGATAATATGATTTTTGGCTAATAAGTTAGGGCTGGGTATTCGGGTTCACGGTTCGGGTTCGGGTCGGAATTTTGGTTCTCGGGTACCCAAAGTTGGAGAAGATAAGAACCGAATAGGATCCGACAAAAATTTGGTTCGGTTTGGATCTTATCAGGTTTGAGTCGGTTTTGAACCTGAATTATCGGAGAAAACTCGAAATAATCTAAAATAATCCGAATAACCCATATATATATAAATTATATATGCATATATATATGCGATATATACATAGTATGATATATTTTTAATTTTTTGGGTATCCGATCGGGTTATATCCGAACCAAACCTAATATTTCAGGTCGGATTGGGTCTCGCGAGTCCGGTTTTTATGCCCAGCCCTACTAATAACTCACATAACTGATCAAAGGAATGCGTATCTTCTTAGACTTCTAGATTTCATTATCCCTTTGTGTTTTGCTTCAACTAGTTTGAGACTTGAAACTTTGTACCAAGAATGTGTTTTTGTGACTATTACACCAATTAAATCCTTGAGATATCCGGCCCAAATAAAATTGTGAATGTAAATTCCAAAACTTCTTGGCTATCAAAAATTGAAAATAAAATCTTTCCGTATCAATATCTGTCTTTTAATGGTTTAGATGTGTCTTTCACTTCTTGTTGAGTACAAACCACTCAATCCACTTTTGAACGGTAAGCTCGTTTAAGCTGATATGTTGACAAAAATATTAGAATAATTTAAGATGTTTTTAAAATAGATTAATTTTTTTTTGGTTTCCGTTATAAATTAGCGGTTATCGTAAAATGTTTCAATGCCTTATGAGTTATTATGATTAGCAAATCAAACTTTATATATAAAGTCGCGACTCAAGCGTTTACAATCACCACAGTTCCTAGCATTTTTTTCTTGATGTTGATAAATGAAGACGCGATTCGTTGTGATAATGAATGAAAAGGGCCCCACGTGGATCCCACAGATATTAAGGATGTATCGTTCTCTTGGCCCATTTTCAAAGTTAATTGGGCCCTCCAAAAGTCAAGTTGTTTATTTTTTTTGTTGCCAGCTAAATTTAGTCACTCTCTCACACTCTTTCTCTAACTCACACGTTTGACGTTTCCTCTTTCCAAAAAAAATTCAAATTTTTATTTACTTACGAAATCTGAAACAGTGAAATCATCTTTATTATTATTAATGAAATAGTAATAATTTTTATGGCAAGAGGAGCTAACTTGTTTTGTCTTTAATAAAACAGGTCTTGTTATGGATTAGGCTTAATCCGACCATAACTGGTAAACTCCATTCCATTTCGTGTAGACGTGGCAGAATCTTACTTGTAGAACGTGGAGAGGACAAATTGGTTAAAAACCTCCGTCGTTGTCTTTACTCTTTAGGGACAAAACCGTAGTTTTACACATAGACCGACGCTTTTTTTATAAACTCTTTTCCCTTATTAGCCAATCATAACTCAAGGATTACAACAAAATTTGACACACTGCATCAATATTTATGATAAATTAAAAAAAAAAATAGAGAATCTATTAGATTCTTGTCTTCAATAAACGAAGCTTGTAACTTATTATAATTTCAAATAGATGGTAAGTAGTAAGAACAATTCAATTTTCTGTTTTATCTTTTATTAATGTATTATATATTATGATTATATTAATTAATAAATTAAAGGAGTAGTGATAAAAATTGAAATATTATTAAATATTTGTATTAAAATTTTAAAACGATAATTAATATGAAACGTAAAGAATATGTGTCATTTTTTAGCCATGATTAAAATCAGATATAAAAATAAATAAGTAATGGATAAAAAATGAAGGGGAAAAAAAGACAGGATTTTTTTTTAGAGAGATTACTCTTGCGTATCTGCACCGCAGGCTTTTGTACTGCGAACGCAAAATTTATATTTTTATATTCTCGAGATCTGCTTGAAGATAGAAAAAAAAAAATCTAAAAATCTCTCCATTAATAGATTGCAGAAGAGAAAAAAAAAGAAAATAAATAAAGAAAAAAAAAACGAACTGAAACTGAAACACGACAAGGATTATGTAAAAAGATACATAAAAAAGGTTTAAAGGGAGGAAAGAAAACTATATTTTTGTGAGTTGGGTTTGTTAGATTTTATCCTCTTTTGTTTCAAAAAAGTCGGAATCGATGGCGGAGAAGAAGAAAGAAGAAGAAGAACCTTCGACCTTAAAATCATCCACCGGAGCTTCACGGCCAACGATTTCACTTCCTCCTCGGCCGTTTGGGGAAATGTTTTTTAGCGGTGGCGTTGGATTTAGTCCTGGTCCTATGACTCTCGTCTCCAATTTGTTCTCTGATCCTGATGAATTCAAATCCTTCTCTCAGCTTCTAGCTGGAGCTATGGCTTCTCCGGCGGCTGCTGTTGCTGCTGCCGCCGTTGCCGTTACTGTTCATCAGACACCTGTGAGCTCTGTCGGTGCCGGCGATGGCGGTGATGTTGACCCGAGGTTCAAACAAAACAGACCAACGGGATTGATGATTACGCAGCCACCGGCGATGTTTACTGTGCCGCCGGGATTAAGTCCGGCGACGCTTTTGGATTCTCCTGGCTTCTTTGGACTTTTTTCACCCATTCAGGTGTGGATTTGATTTCCCTTAACAAAAACATTGATTTTTTTTGTCGTTAGCTCGAAACTCTGTTTTTGGTAACTGAAAGTTTAGGACTTTATTGGTGGGTTCTTTTGAATATTCTGTTGCTATTTCCAGATTTTTGTTTTCATTCGGTTTACAGATGCAAATTTAACAAATTGTACCATTTTGCTGAATAAGAGGAGAAGAAAACATTTCAAATGTTCTTCATTTTAGGTCAAAATTGGGGAATTTTGATTTTGAGAAAATAGGGATCTCCCTTGGGTATCTGAATCTTTGAAGTAAAGTAGGAAACTTTCGGACAAAGAACATCTTCAATGTCAAGGAGAGAACCAGAGCTCAATTCTTTGACTCTACCCTTAATGATCCTCTGTTCCAAATCTTGAACCTTTTGATGTATCTCAGTATTTGTTTGAATTTGTTGTCCTGTTTCTATCTTGAGGATATCATTAGCTAAGAAAAATATGAATTTATGTGTAGGGATCATTTGGTATGACACACCAACAAGCTTTAGCACAAGTCACCGCACAAGCAGTTCAAGGCAATAATGTCCAGATGCAATCCCAATCCGAATATCCTTCCTCTACACTACAACAACAACAAACTTCATTGACTGAGCTTCCTTCGTTTTCTTCTGGACCTCGGTCACAGATTCCAGCTGCGGTTCAAGATTCGTCGCAGGTTCAGAGAGAAACCTCGGAAATATGCGTCTTTGAGCATCGCTCACAGCCTCAAAATACTGACAAATCAGCTGAGGATGGATACAACTGGCGGAAATACGGGCAGAAGCAAGTGAAAGGGAGCTATTTTCCTCGGAGTTATTACAAATGTACGCATCCCGCATGTCTTGTCAAGAAGAAAGTCGAGAGGTCTCTCGATGGACAAGTAACGGAAATCATATACAAGGGTCAGCACAATCATGAACCTCCTCAAAACAATAAGCGCGGAAACAATAACGGGAGTTCTAAAAGTTCTGATATTGCAACTCAGTTTCAAACCAGTAATAGCTGTCTCAACAAGACTAAGAGAGACCAGGAAACAAGCCAGGTTACAACAATAGAGCAGATATCTGAAGCAAGTGATAGCGAGGAGGTCGGTAATGCAGAAACTAGTGTGGGAGGAAAACACGATGATGAACCTGATCCCAAGAGAAGGTAAAAAAAAACTCTTAAGAGATGTGACTGTTCCTCTTACATTCATCTCTTATGGGTTTTGGTTTTTCTGATACGATTCAGACAATCTTTGAATGTTGCAGAAATACAGAAGTCCGGATTTCAGAACCAGTTTCTTCATCGCATAGAACCGTGACAGAGCCTAGAATTATTGTCCAAACGACGAGTGAAGTTGATCTCTTAGATGATGGATATAGATGGCGCAAGTATGGTCAGAAAGTAGTCAAAGGGAATCCTTATCCGAGGTGAGACTGAAAACCGGTCATCGAGTTATAGAATTTTATCGGTATTTTTTCCTTAACTCTTTTATCTATTCGCAGGAGCTACTATAAGTGTACAACACCTGGATGCGGAGTGAGGAAACATGTAGAGAGAGCAGCAAATGATCCGAAAGCTGTTGTAACAACATATGAAGGGAAGCATAACCACGACGTTCCAGCTGCTAGAACCAGTAGCCATCAGTTAAGACCAAACAACAATTTACACAACACCTCAGCGGTTAACTTGAACCAACAACAGCCAATTGCTCGTTTAAGGCTTAAAGAAGAGCGAATCACTTGAGAGAGAAGAAGAAGGCTCTTGAGCATTTGTGAGTTTGATGATCACTTTTTTTGGTTGATGAACATATTGTGTTTCATGTTTACCAAATTGCCACAGATTCTATGGACAGAAAGTCTGATATATCACAGTTTCAGAAGGTATGTTTTCTTCCGTGTTGAAATCTTTTGTTCAAACTTAAGAAGCTTTAGGATGTAATGTAAAAACCAGATTCAAGATTCTGGTCTTATTTGAATTCTTTTGTACATGGGGAAAGACAAAATTACATGATCTTTTTTGTTCTTCTGATAATAGGTTACATTTTGGGGATGAAATTTCTCCTTGTAATAGTAATGTTTGTAAAAATGAAATCTTTCATTCATGGAAGATTTCACAATTCTGAACAAATCTTGATTCTGACTTATCAGTTTAGTGCATTTATTGGCAGTTAGATTGTACCACATAATCAAAAACATTCAATAGCCATAAATTTAGATCATTCATACACATTACAAAAGCTTTTGAATTCTCAAGAACAAACATAAAAGCCCTGACCGATTCTGTCAAACACTAAAGAAGATTAATGTACAACTTGCTTTATCATACAAACAGCCCAAATTTCTTTTTAAAACACTGACCTTTTAATTCTTCATCGTTATCATCATGATTCATCAGACGTTGTTGTAAGCTACAGAGACCAAGTGAGGAACTTTACCATCATCAAAAGGCAAACTCACGTATTCTCTTGCAAACTCTTCTGCAATCTCCCAAGCAAGCTCGCCGTGAACAGCTTTGCAGTACATATACATCACGGTGGTCGCCGCAAGATTATACAGCGTCAAAAGCGTTAGAAACGCAGACGTGATCACGATCTGGAGCACGAAGAAAGAGTTTGTCCACAGTTTCCAAGTATCGCCGTCTCCACGGTCGTTGTCGATCTGAGCGGAGGCAGCTACGGTGCTGATCCAGACGAGTGTAGATTGGGTTATGGCGAAGAAGACGATTAGTGACAGAGAAACGCTTTCCATTCCTTTGACCAAGCTTTTGCTTCTCTTCAATGGCGTTAACCCCCAAGCTGATTCAACAACAACGACGACCCAAGCGAGGATCCAATTGACATAGAGCTTGATCACGATTGCAACCGAGATGATCGTTACTATGGCGGTGAGAGCTTGGAAGTAGGGAGAAGCGAAATCGAATTCGAGACCTGGGAGGATGAGCTGGATTAAGCGAGTCAACAAGAACGCTGCAAACCCTTGAATCAGCAAAATCCCAAATATGATGGAATTGGATGAAATTAGAGTAGCTAAAAGAGGGAAAAACGAGGTGAAGCTCGATTTCACGGCGGAGATCAATTTCACGGGTCTCCCATAGAATCCTTGGAATACGCTGTACGCGATTGATCCAATAGCCAAGAGATTGAAGACGGTGACCACAACGATGTAAGCAATCAGAAGCAGGACCACCGTCTCGATATCAGGATCAGCGCGTGGTTGTTGATCGTCGTGGAATCCGCCGCGGAGGAGGGAGACGCTGTTGTGAGAAGCGGAGGATTGGTCGGTGATGAGGCGGAAGACGGAAGGGTAGACGGTGACGGAGAAGCAGAGGGGAAGGAGGAAGAGAACGGAGAGAGCAAGGAAGTGGCGCGAGTGGGCGTTGATTATCCGCTTCGATTCCGATAGAACCACCCAGAGATTCACCGTAGGAGGCGGAGAAGCCGTCGCCATTAAAGCGCCTGGGGAACACGAAGTTAGTAGAAGAATCGAGAAACTGATGACCAGGACTCGCTTCGAGAAATTAGTACGGATAGGGTCGGGTCGGGTCGGGTCGGGTCGGGTCGGGTCGGGTCGGGTCAAACTCTTTTATATAATATATATGGATCGATGATTATATTGATGTTATATTCTTTGTTTATTATATACTTAGATAAGTACCCGCATATATGCGGGTTTGTAAATTAATATTTTATAATTTATGAAACAAAAATTAAACACGAAAAATATAAAACAAAATTAGATCATCCGTGAAAATATATAATACATAAATTTAGAAACAAAGTTTAATATAAAATAAATATATACCTTAAAAGAAAAATTTGGTGAAAAGCTGCAATAAAAAGTTTTGGATACGATTATTGGAATTTTAATTTGTTGGTGTATAATTGACATACTACCAAATTATGGTTTATATAGAAGTGAGAAATTAAAATTCTTTTCCTTTTATGATTAATTTCTTTAACCTAAATAGAAAAATTAAGGAATGTTTTTTTTTTCTTTTTCTATTAATTTTTAAAAAATTTAATTTTTTTAGTAACTTTATCTTTTAAAATTATGAATCGGTTATTAAATTTTCAGAATTTATAAGTTTTTTTTATTAATCGATTTTAATTTTTTCGAACTTTAACTTGACACGTGCCGCGATCAGTAGGGGTGGAACTATTATTCGGTATCCGATATCCGATCCGAAAATCTGGATATCCGAGGGGATCATATAAGGATCCGGATAGTTAAATTCTGAGGTCCGGATATCCGATCCGTATCGGAATCCGTTAAACATATTAAAAATATATATTTTATTAATATTTTTTTAATATTATGAGATTTATATATATATAATTAAGTTTTAAAAACATTTATTATAACAGATTTTAATTTTTTTTTACAAAATATTGTAATTTTTTTTACAAAATAATTGTTTTATCATTATTTTTAATTTTTTTAATTTTTTTAAAAATTATTTTTATTGATCCGGATATCCGCAAATATCCGAAGTCCGGATATTCGAGCTCACCGGATCCGGATAAGGATATAAAAAACCCCCCGGATATCCGGTCTTCGGATATCCGTTCCCAGCCCTAGCGTTTAGGTGAATTAACACATTTGAAACATTCAATTTTATATAATAAGAATATTTCCTTATTCTAAACTGAAATATGGTTTTTCTTTTTTATTTTTCAATTTTTTTGGCTTTTATTTTTCTTATTATAACCTGAAATATAGTTTTTTCTATTTAAAAAAACTTTGATTTTTATTTATAGTTTTTGTTTAATTTCATTAATCTAAACATTACTATAATTTTATTCATTTTACCAAGATTATGATAGATAAATATAGTTTTTGATTTTTATTTTCATTTTGACATGTGTCAATTTTTATTTAAAGTTTCCGATGAATTAAATATATACTATGAAAAAACAATTTGGTGGAGCAGATACGGTTAAATACATTTGGAAACGATTATTAGACTTTTTATTTTATTTTTTGGTATGTAATTGACATATACTACCAAATTATTTATGTAGAGGTGAGAAATTATAGTTTTTTTTTTCCTTTTAGGATTAGTAATACATTGTTTTATTTCTTTAATCTAAATAGAAAAATTAAGAGTTTTTTCCCCTTTTTTATTAACTTTTTCTTTTAGGATAAATGTAGATTTTGTATTTTGTTTTCTTTTTTTAAGTAACTTTATTATGTTTTCTTTTTTATATTTTTCTTATTATTAAGTAACTTTACCATTTAGGATTATGGATCAATTATTAATCTTTCTAAATTTATATGTTTTTTAATTGATTGATTATTAATCGATTTTAAAATTTTCCATTATAATTTTTTGATTTTTCCTCTTTCTAGTAACTTTAACTTTTAGGATCGATTTACATTTTTTATTTTTCCTTTATTATTATTTTAAATTTCTTTTTTTCATATTGATTGTTTTTTTTTCAAGTTTCCTTTATTATTATTTTTTAAGTTTCCTTTATTATTATTTAATCAAAATCTAAATAGAAAAACTAAGATTTGTTTTTCCTTTTTTATTAACTTTTCTTTTTAGGATAAATGTAGATTTTGTATTTTTAGAAAAAATAAATAACATAAAAATTTAGAATCAAAGTTTCCGATGAATTAAATATATACTATGAAAAAAGAATTTGGTGGAGCAGATACAGTTAAATACCTTTGGAAACGATTATTGGACTTTTTATTTTAATTTTTGGTATGTTATTGACATATACTACCAAATTATTTAGGTAGAGGTGAGAAATTATAGTTTTTTTTTCTTTTAGGATTAGTAATACATTGTTTTATTTTCTTAATCTAAATAGAAAAACTAAGATTTTTTTTTCCTTTTTATTAACTTTATTTTTAGAATAAATATAGATTTTGTATTTTTCTTTTTTTTTAAGTAACTTTAGCTTTTAAGATTATAAATCGATTATTAATTTTTTCAAATTTTATGTTTTCTTTTTTATATTTTTCTTATTATTAAGTAACTTTACTATTTAGGATTATGGATCAATTATTAATCTTTCCAAATTTTTATGTTTTTTAATTAATTGATTATTAATCGATTTAAAAATTTTCCATTATAATTTTTTGATTTTTCCTCTTTTTATTAACTTTAACTTTTATGATCAATTTACATTTTTTATTTTTCCTTTATTATTATTTTTATTTTTCTTTTTTATATAGATTGTTTTTTTCTTTTTCTTATTTTAACATTTTTTAATATTTATTTTAATTTATTTTTACTAATATTGCCTTTTTTAAGTTAAACATTTTTTAATATTTACTTTATTTCTTTTTTTACTTTGTTAATTAAATTGACACATGTCAAGATCTAAAATAACAACCGTGACAAATGTCACAATCTCGTGAGTTATAATTATCCTACGTGTCACGCTAACGTCGAAAGATTCAACTTTATATAATAAGATATACATAGAGGAAGAGCTACATACAAGGGAAGAGACTAATTATACGACGTAATAATGGGGATTGATAGAACTAATTCATAGGATCTGACATATCTCTATAATATTATTTAAGAAGATATTTTAAAAAATAAACTTTGTTTTGTAAATTATTATATAAAATATTATTAAAAATAACAAAACATAATTAAAACAGGAAAAGATATAATAATTTTTTTAAAATATTGATTAGAATATAAAAATATATATTTTGCATTAAACAGATTATTTACTATTTATTTTTTAAAAATAATAATAAATTCATATATATTCAAAGAAAAAAATCTATACAAAATTTTGATATATTTTTCACTATAATTTATTATATTTTATTTGAATATATATCAAAACAAAAGATGAAAAATATTTTACTAATTTTATAAAAAGTTAGACACAAGAAAACTATTTTTTAAAAAATTCGTAGACTAATCACAAAAACTAGAGTTATTTAACAGTGCATTTTAGAATTATGTTTTCAAGATTATAAACTTTTACGGGTTAGCCCGAATAATATTTTAGTTCAATACAAAACGGGTTAAATAGATAAATTATTACAAATTGATAGTTTTATCTATAACCAATTCAGATAAAAGCAATTTTTTATATTTCAAAATAATTTATTTAAAAGAAATTACTCCGCGCTATAATTAGAGCGGGTTAAATCCTAGTATACTTATATAATCTATTACACACCCCTCAAGACCGATGTTCTAAATTGTGTTAGACGCTATTCAAACGGTCGGGTTGGGTCTAATGTGTAGCCTGGAAATCGGGGATTAATCGACGACTGGTTTTTGGACTTTTATTGACTTTTTAACATATCATAAATTTATGACTTTTAATGATTTTTTAAGACTTTTCATGACTTTTTAACATTATAGTAAAACCAAATTAGAACTTTTTAAGATTTTTGTTAAATAATAATTTTTTTTTAAAAAACAAAAAAAACTAGGCGGTCGCCTAGGCCAGTTAGGCGGATGGGGTGAGTCTAGCGACTAGACGGAGAGTAATCGGAGCTAGGCGGAGAGTAATCGGAGCTAGGCGGAGATTTTTAGAACATGGCTCAAGACAGACGGTTGGAGAAGAGGTCGATCTTGACAGCGAGAGATTCAAACCAAACTCGGGAGAGTGGTTTGGTGAGTGCGTCCGCTAGTTGATCTGCATAAGTGACATGAGAGACACGAACTTCATCACTTTGAACATATTGGCGTACAAAATGATAGTCTAAGTCCTAAGGCGATATGTTTCATTCTTGACAGAAAAATCGATTTGGCGGTTAAATATGTGACTCCATTGTTATCACAAAAGATGACTGGTGGGATTAGAACTTTGATGCCAAGTTCTAATAGTAAAGATCCAACATATTTAAGAGACCGTTGACGCTATTGATCGATGTTATGCTTCGGTGGAAGAGTGTGCAACTCCAATTTGTTTCTTTGATGACCACGCAATGGGATGTCGACCAAGATAAACAATGTAAACTCATGTGGATGTGTAGTTATCTTTGTTTCATGTCCAATCTGCATAAGGCATTAAGAGTTGGCGTGAAGATAAATGTCGTGAGACATGGTGCCAGAAAAATTATCGAAGAATGTGTTTTACGGCTGTCCAATGTTCTGTTGTTGGGCGGTGCATAAATTGAGATATCTTGTTGACGGAAAGGAAAATACCGGGTCTTGTGAGTGAAAGATATTGTAAGCTTCCCACGACTGCTCACAGTGAAAGATATTGTAAGCTTACAGAATTTTTTACTGACTTTCTTATGAGATCCAGTGAAAGTTATTGTAAGTAAGACACATAAACTTTTTTTTGTTGCAAAACTCTCCAAATAGTATTTGAAAATAGAAATATCAGAGACCAATAGCGTCATTATCGGCTCTGTTAGATATTTTGTTCTCAACTAGCAAAAATATCGTTACTAGATTTGTTTTTAATAAAAAAACCTATAACAAAATATTTAAAATGACATCATATATAAAACAACACACACAAAAGCAGAAGATTATCCAAAGATTAATGAAGAACGAAGAGGCAGAGCAAGAAGAAGAATCCAGTGAATGGGTAGTGATACGAACCTCACCCACAAGCTCACCAATTGGCGCATCTATCCCTCAAAACTCACCTTTATTACAACCAAGCCACCACCGTGAATATCCGCCAGACGACGATGATGCTGTCGTTCCCATCGTCGGAGAAGAAGAAGAAGGCGAATCTTCCTCCGCCGCGAATCTCTCGCTGCCATGGCGCGTGATCGAGATTGCCAAGAAGCGATTGATCAAGGACTCAGTGCTCTTCTTCCAAGCCGTCGAGAGGGCGCGTTGTAATTACGTGACTCGTAGAAGGGTATTATGGTCATTTACCCTCATTTGTGGCTTGTCCTTGGTCTCGAGCATTGTTTATGTGAAGCTGGTGAGATGGTGGACACGATTACAGGAAGAGAAGCTGAGATTTCTGGTTCTTCTGCTCAGGGAGAAAGATCAGGTTTGTGTATAATTACTTTCTGAGTTTTTGTTTTTAACTAATTTTTAAAAATTTAAAATTCGATATTGAATTGGAATTTTGTGATTTGTAGAAAATAAAGGAAGTTATGCTAGAAATTGGGAGATTGAACGAGTTGTTATCATCAAGACGCAGAGTTCGAGTGGTTCGAATCGTGTGACGAGACGAATCTATTTGTATATTAGAAGAAGTGAAGAACATTTGCTATATGTTGTGTGATTAGTATACAAACATATATTTTCACGTGTATGTAAGAAGATATATACGAAAATCAAAGAAAAATAGAGTGAGACACAGTTTACGTTAGTTTTTTTTTATAATCCGGACTGAATGTAGCGATCGTCATTCGGGTATTCGGTTCGGTTTCGGGTATTTTGGGTTGAGAGATTTAAGATCCATATAGGTACCGAAATGATTTCAGTTCGGTTCCGGTTCAGTATCGTTCGGTTCTTGGTATTTCGGGTAGAGAGAGGTTTAGGAACCAGAAAATACATGAAATTTTTTGGATCTTAATCGGTTTCAAGTATTTATTACCCGAAATGTTTAAAATATACTCGAAAATTTGAAAATATATTTGAAAACCCGAAACATTTTTAGGAAAATATACCCAAAATATCAATAATATAACCGAAAACCAGAAATTATATCCGAAAACTCGAAAATATACAAAAAAAACTAAAGAAAATATACCCATAATACCGTAAATATACCCAAAAACCTGATATATATTTAATATTTTGGATATGGTATTTCCGGTATCCAAAATATTTTTGGTTTGGTTCCGGTATTATCCGATACTCACGGATATCAATGAGTAAGATCCAATGAGTATTTTGGCAATTTCGGATCGATTCCAATAATTAAGTTCGGTTCTGGTTCGGATATTTCGGTTCCGGTTTTTATGCCCATGCCTAAGTGAATGTTGTAATGAAAGATTAAAAATTATGTTGTTTTTAATAGCGTAAACACAGAGTATTGAGTGAAGAGAAAGTGATGTTGGGCCAAACCAAGAATAAGCTCAGCAATATGATTAATAAGATATCTGAGCCCAAAGCTACTCAAAGATCATCTTCTCTATAACAGGACTCCCCACAGATTCTAAATCCTCGCAGAGAAGCTGTACGTCCTCGAGATAGTCAGTCATGGGTTTCAATCCTTTGTTTAGGGTCTGAAGTCGTCTTTGCAACTCAAAAAGGCGAGAACTGGAGACTATGTTGAAGTGAGCAGCGAAGAAGAGTCAAACATCTTGAGATGTGGTGCAATGGGAAACAAGACGCAAAAGAGTCTCAGAGAGCGACCCCAACAGCCATGAACGCACCACTTGATCAATCTTACGCCAGAGCTGATACTCAAGATTAGGCGTCTCGGTTTGAGTATTGTTGATGCCGGGAACGAGAATGGTGGGATCTGGGCGAGGGGTAGTACCATTTAGGAAGCCTAGCAGATTTTGTCCTTCAAGAAATGACTCAAACTGGGATTTGCTGAGATAGTAGTTATTTGCCATAAGGGTTATAGTGACGCAATTAGCAATGCTAAGAGAAGGAACATATAGCAGTGCCAAGGATCCTTGATCCATGGCTCTGATACCATGTAAGTTTAAGCTTAGCTATGTGAAACGAAGACGATTTGAATTTTATTTCTTATTTTCGACTTGAGGTTTTACAATGTAGAATCAATTGAATTTATACAGGGATGCAAAACTCTAGAGAGTGTGACATGTGTTAACATCAAGTTGTCTCAATTTCATCTAAGGCCATAAATCGATTTGACAACTGCACTGGGTAAGATTGCTTTTGCTATTCCGTGCAGCTCCTCTCCACGCATTTGCTATGTGTTGTTGATCTGGTTTTGTCTCCTTGTGACAGAGTCGTTAGAGAAGATGATCTTTGAGTAGCCTTGAGCTCAGATATCTTAATTAATTATATTGTTGGGCTTATTCTTGGTTTGGCCCAATATTACTTTCTCTTTACTCAAGGCTCTGTCGTTTTGCTGAGTATTCACAAAGTCTTTGCCCTGCAACGCTTTCTGCAACTTACGATTCAAATTCGGTGTAGACAATCCGCCAACACCGAGTTTGAGAAGGGATAATAGTGTAAAGACTTCATCTGCATCAAATACTCACCAATTTTGCTCATGAAATACTAATCCAGTTTACTTTCTCAAAAATTTGTCCAAAACGCTCTCTAATCATGTATGTTCTCATCGAACAACAAATTTTCTGTTTTATTGCTCGATAGTCCCTCGGTTTATTTTTTTATAAAGATAAGCCAAAAATCCTTCTATTTCATTATTTATAAATTTTGACTATTGTATTTCCAGCAACAATATTAATACACATGATTTTTTTTTTAATCTATTATATAAAAACTCAACGAGTCTCACAAGGGTTTGACACATCAGTACACTTCCTTTTAACACATCAGCTTTTTAAAATTATTTTCAAAATTTTAAGGAATTAAAGGGGAGAAGATGAAGAAAATACGACATCAAAAAAGATCTCTTCGTAAGCAAGCAAACAAGCTTCGTAAAGAAGCAAACAGTTTATCACTTAAATCATTAAATTCAGTGATAAACATACGTTTGTCGAAATAATTCTCCTAAAAAAGTGTGATTCATCTCCCTTAAAAATAACTAATGTATCTCTCCTTATATACAAGTTATCTAAGTTATAGATTACTGAACCAAAAAAAAAAAGAGAAAAGAAGGGGAGCAGCCGTAAAAGGCCGAGAGAGAGAAGATGAGAAATAAGAAAGAAAAAAAGGAGAAGAGAAAGAAATGAGAGAAGGGGGAGAGAGAGAGGATGAGATTAATGACAAAGAGAAAGAGGAGGAAGCACATAAACAAGAGGAAGGAGAACAAGTGTCCGAAAATCAGAATCGGAGGCCGAGACGTCACGGAGAAGGAATGGACCATCACCACCGCAAAGGAGAAGAGTTGAGAAAGATAGATCTGTTTGTGGAAGTAAGGAAAAGAGGAAGCAAAGCAGATCGGAGAAGATCGAAATGACTATAAAATACAATGTCAATTACTAACTCAATAGAGAATCATAGATGACTTATAAAAGCTCTCGAACCTCTTTATTTCGAAGGCTAAGCAACCACTATACAATAGCCCTTTGCACGGAGACTACCAATTGAAGTCTATATAAGGCTTCTCATGATTTTTTTTCCAGATGATCACCTGATTTTGTATTGGTTTGTTTTTGTATTGCTTGCTTGATCAGGTAGATCATGTTCACTTGGCTAGCGGTAGAGTAACTGGATGCTTTATGACACCAAACCGAGAATTATTCTAGTAGTCTAATTGTGATTATGTTTAGTATATAATAGTTGATCAATAAGTTGCAGTGTTATCGCATAGCTTAAGAGCTCTTTTGGTTATAATTTACTAAAGTTCATTTGTTTTTTCATAATGTAAAGTTTATGTTTGTGGATAAGTATGAAATTTTGTTTAGCTATTTGATGGTTAAAATAATAATAAAAAATCTACTAAATCATTTTAGTATATTTTCCATCTAAAATAGATTCTAAATCCGTGTAAACGTAAATACGTAATTCATTTTTTTCCTCAAATTTTGTAATATAATTTGTGCTTATTTTTGTCTTTAAATTTTTTTTTTTGTATATTTAATTTTGTCATATGAGACACATAAATATTTTGGTGTTTAGATATAATTTATTTTTTCTAATCCGCCCTAGAACGGTAGTTATGAAAAGTTAAAAAGAAAATCCTATTTATTTTAATTTATTTATTTTATTTGCTTTTGTTTTAATGTTTTCTATTTTGTTTGGAAAAATATATGACATGTATGATTTAGTTCATATGAATTTACAAAATATAGTTTTACGTTCTACGTTCGTTTAAGCTTTGAATTAAATATTTTTTATAAAGTAATATGTTCACTAATATTGAAGATAGTAAAATTAAGAAACCTTTTAGAATATATGATTAATAAATTGGTTTTTTAATTATTAAAATTTGGTAAATTCAATGTTCATATTTCCTTAAATTGTGTTTGGCAATATAAATAAAAAAATAAATGTGATCTACAAATAATAAATCTAATCATTAACGAATTAAACAAAAATGTAAAACTTAAGGCAACAAGCTCTAAAAACAAAATAATAAATGTACACAAATATTTAAACATGGCCTTCATGCTTCAAGTGAGGGAATAATTCTTTATCGTGGCCCAAAAAATAGATTCCAACGTGGCAAAAATGTATGAAAGTCCAACCAAATGGAAATATTACATTAAGCTCATCCTGAAAAATTTAAAAAAAACTATAATGAAAGCTTATCGAGAAATTTTAAAAAATACCACATTTGGTACCTCAATTCACAAAATTACAATCAAATAAAAATGGGGAAACGATCTATTTCCCCTGTTTCATATAATAACAGATCCCCACAGAGTTTGAACCTAGTTCTATTTTCCTAACTAATCAAAGTTCGAAACCTATTTCTCCACCGTATCAAAGTTCAAAACCTATTTGTCCCCGAAAGCAAAGTTCAAAATCTATTTCCCCACATACCACGATTTAAGTCGGTTTACTGTAAACCAATTAACTAAGCCACTTATACCGATACCATATCGAATTTAAAACCCGACCAAACTGAAATCCAACCCGACTCAACCCGACCCGACCCGAGTTCAATTCAATTCAAAAGTGTGAGTCTTTGCCCTGCAAACCATATAAAACCTTATAAATCATTTAAAGCAGTTTACCAATATGATTTACAAATAAAATGTTAGCCTAAGTATTATAGTTGGTTATCTACTTAGTTATCTAATGGATATTGGTAAACATTCGACCGAAATAACATTGTTGGATATTGGGTATTTAAATGGATTTATATGGTTCTGATGCAACATATACATCCACCGATCCGTGGAGCTAGTCATTTCTCTTCATTCGATATTCTTGCTTTACGAGTTCAATAACCCTTTCAAAGTCTTTATCATCAAGATTTGTTGGTGGAACCAAATGTATGTATTCATTTATAAACCATAAACCATTTATAAGGACATGTAAACAAATCATAAAACCAAAAATCATTTATAAGGGCTTTTAAACAAATAAAAAAACCCAGAAACCATTCATTTATAAGGGCTTTTAAGCAAATCAGAAAAATTTGTACCTTGACGGTGATCTTGTGCGAAGCAGGAAGAGGACGATCTTGAAAGTGCAGGTGAGACAACAATAAAGTGCAGAAAGTAAAAGCACACATAGAATTTGTTAACGAGGTTCGTTTCCTACATCCCCGGGACCACGTCCAGAATGAATCCACTAGAATCATAATGCAAATAGACTTTGCCTATGGTTTCTAGCACACTCTCGTGGCTACCACTCTATTCTAGATGAACTCTCTATGAAAGCAGCATCAAGCACGCATACTTAACTACCACCCGGACGCAGCGGTGCAACAACGTCCTCTTTGACGTCTGCAGAATTTATAGATCAATACACAATCATACAACAAAAACCCTTTTTCTTTTTCTTTCTTTTCTTCATCTTTTTGTGCTTTCAAACTCTCTCTCTTGTATCTCCCATAAAGGTCACGCCCCTCTATATATATTAGACTAAACTTGCACTTCAAGTTTTTCAAAATATCCATATAGCATATTTCCTTTCTTTTAAGATATCTCCAATTTTTTTTGGAAATATTCTCTTTTCTTATATATTCTCCTAAGAATATAGAAACACTACAAAGCTGCAATATCCTCCGCTATGCATTTGCCAACAGTCGTGGAGATTCCGTGAATATCCTCCGTTATGCATTTCATTTGCCCAAAATGAAGATCGTACCGCATTGATAGTGTTCTGTGAGGTAACAATGTAAGGATCAAAAGCAAAACCGAGCTCATACGAAGATCCATGGCGGCACCAGAGAGAGAGAGGGAGAGAGAGAGGTCTTTGCTGTATTCAAAGTTTTTGGCCGTTTCGGGAAAGATGTAGAGAGTCAAAATATTCTACGCCACGTGTGATTATTTAATTTGTTGAAACACGTGAACAATTCTTATTCGTCGTCACATATAGAAGATAGAAAAATTCAGCCTCTTTATTTTCCAACAATTCTAAGTGTCCCACCAATTTTTATGTCTCATTCATAACATTCATGAGAGAACACTAAACTCGACATTACTTAAGATAACACCAAACGCAACATTATAAAACATGACCATTCAACATGATAACCACAATAACTAATTTTAGAGCATGGACAATTATGCCAGTAACAGGTACAAATTCAACCCACGATATTATTACAACCTGTCTAACGAGTTTTTCCTTTTCAATGCTCGCTGCAATTTCTTGTTTCAACCTCTTGTTCTCATTTTTCATTTCAAGCCACGTCTCTGATTTCTCGAATTCTGATATATCCTTACCTTCTTTACTTTCAGTACAATCTTGGCCGACCAAAGCTCTGAGTGATTTAGGTGTTTTCATCAAGTCAATTAATAACTAAAGTGCACACTACTGCAATAATAACAGTATATCGATGCAGTACTTTAGGATCGAATCCACATAGACCAAGTGTAACGCTATGAGAATGCAGAAGGAAAGTAAATCTAAGACGAATGATGTTTGCTTGCTGGTTGTAACTTCTAAAACAAAGAATGATGAATGAAATGATATAAATTCAATAAAAGAAAGCGCTAGGCCTTTAGGTAATTCGCAGGAAATCCAGATTCACTAAACATATTATCAATTAGGGAATGAATTAAGAACCGTTCTCGAACTCAAACATGAATGTCTAGCTAGCCCACTGTCGTGGTACTAACTACTATGCCTATCAACCTAAGAATCTAAACTGTCGTTTGACCTTAAAATTCTAGGCAAGCATTAAAGTTCATGTTTGATTAGTTCACAAATCGCCTTAGCATCAGCTTTCGTTGGCTAAGGACGATTTGCTCATCTATGTTCTATCAGGAAACCTAAATCACTTTGGATGTTTAGATTAATCCTAAGATCAGAACTAGGTGATCAATCTAGTCTAAGCCTTAAATTCAACAATAGATGAAGAATTCTATGTAATTCCCTAATCTAACAGATTCGTTTCAGTGATTCATGGAGAATCCCTTGAAACCCTAAAAACCTAACAGGGAGATTATTCAGACATGGAAACAAAGAAAACACAGAGAGATGAAAAGGAATTCATAATCAAATAGAAATACAATCCAAAAGGGTTCAGAAATCTTCTCCGGTATGAAGTTGAGATTCGTCTCCCTCAAATCTCCCAAGAACAAACCCAGAAGTTCTCTGATGAATAAAATAAAGCTTAGCCTAAACAATGGCTGAAAAATAGAATAAATAACCCTAAAAAATGTTTTTCCTAAATCCCAGGTGAAACCGGTTAAAAATAAGGAAAACCGAAATTTCTTTTATTTTTCGCGTCACTAAACCGATCGGTTTATGTTGGACCGTCTTCACGAAAACTGGAGTAACTTTTGATCTCACCGTTGTAATGACCTCAAACCACTTCCAAATGAAAGCGTATCCATTTCTCTATCTTGTATCAAAATTTGAGCTCGATCCATCGGTGGTAAGTCTTTCAACGAATGCCAAATTTCTGACGGCTTTGTATGATTTTGCATCTTCATATGCTCATTTTTATCCAAAACGGCTCCTTTTCTCACAAAGTCACCTAAAACCTGAAAAGACTCGATAAAGGATTAAAAGACTTTAAAAAGACACTTTGACTCAATAAAAGACACAAAAACAAATGTTAGAAATCGGTAAAAACACAGTTTATCACTGAGCTTCTTCAATTCCTCGAATTGATGATGACTCAAATCTCAGGCTTCAATCAGAGTGACTTTCTGTCAACCGTGAGGCTTTTCCAACCACCTGAAGAAATTGCAGGATCTCCAATTCGCATCTCCACACCCGTAAAATTTCATGCATAGATTATCATTCGTCCAAGCTTTTTTCACCATCGACGGCTTCCCACACTGGCATCTAACTTCACTCATCGTTAAGCTCGTTCCATCACTGTTAGCGTTCGAACCACTCCCGAACTTTGGCTTCGATTCATCTTTTTCGGATTAGATTTGGGGATTTAAGGTTCTTGCAGTTGGGGATTTATAGAAGAGGACGTTTAAACCATGGTTAGATGCTAACATATACTAACATAAAATTATTCACCGTTTGTGAGATTTTAACGAGACATTAATGTGAAGTTGTAAAATGAGCACAACGTTCATAGTTGGAAATTTAAAATGGACAAAAATTGACATTAGTAAAATTTAGTTCTCTAAAATTTATTTATAAAAGATTTATATTCAGTGTTAGTGAAATGTGTTTTTTCTCCATTTTTTCAATATTATACATTTAAAACAGAATGAGCATTTTAGAGTTATCAGTAATCACACAAGACTATTAATCGGCTCTTGATCGGTTTCTGGTGGGGCCCAGTCGGTGTTTGGCTCCTCAGAGCATCAACATTGAGACAAAAAAAATAAGAGAGAGACATGGATATCTCAAATGAGACACTCGAATAAAAAGTTGATATTCTAAGATGACGTATCACGTTGTGATTGGTCCAAATTTTTTTTTTAAAAAATAATTATTTCATTTAAAAATATATATATATTTTTTTTTTGATGAGACACCAATGTGGATCTCATCAGTGTGGATGCTCTCATCGGTTTCTGGTGAGACTGAAGAACTGTGTAATCCATTATTGCAGAGAGGAAACTTTCCGAGAACGATTACAATGGGGCGAACAAATTCGCTAACAAGGCTCACGATTTGTATCCAGAGCTCGTTGGTTTGAAACAAGTTTTGACGATGATAGATGTTTATATCTCTGCATCAAACCAGAACAACGGAGGAGTAGAATCTGATTGGTATGGAATCCTCGGTGTAGATCCTTTAGCTGATGATGAAACATTGAAGAAACAGTACAAGAAGTTGGCTCGTTTGCTTCATCCGGACAAGAACAAGTTTAATGTCGCGGATGGCGCGTTTATTCTGGTTTCAGATGCTTGGTGTCTATTATATGCTACAAAAAATTGTACTCCATTATTCGATTGTGTTTAATCTAGACATGAACAAAAGACCTAAAACCGAAGAACCAAACCGAATTAGGAGGTCCCGAACCGAACTAAAACCGATAAAATACCCGAACGGATCCTAAACTTCTATATCCGAAAACGGAAACCAAACCGAGAACTGAATTATGGATTCAAATATATGGTTGAATGGGGAAAACGGATAAAAATGGTATGTAGCAGGCTTAGATATTCAGATATTCAGTTCGGTTCAGTTACTTTTACACGAACTATCCGAAACTATCCGAAAAAACTAAAAAATAGTTTAATTTTAATGAAATTTGGTTAAATTTTAAACTTTTTTTAATTTTGGAAAATATAACTAAGGATTATTGGATGTTTCGGGTATTTGACAACAAATCAAAACTTTTGGTTCCTGCTAAAATCGCGTGTGAAATGGTTTGTACCAAAATTCATATTTTTCTCTTTAAACCGACGATATCCAACTTCAGCTCCAACGGCAATCAAGAAGATGACAAATCTTTTGAGCCTACGTTTGTATATATGAGGCTATTTCCCTATTTGGACACTATATTTAGTTTAGAGGTGTCTTTGTATAAGTATTATTTTTTTCTAACTTTTTGTTAATCGATTATGTCATCTTTTGTTTTTCCCTATTTGGACACTTAATTATGTCCTCTCTTGTTTTTCCTAATTCAACTTTAGTCATATGTGATGCATCGATAAAGAGTTTGTGCCGCATAAAGATTTTCACCATCAAACCTCCTCCCGCACATTTTTATATTATTTTTAATTTTGTATTGTTTTTTTCAACTGTTTTGCTTATCGACTTAGGTCATCTTTTATTTTTCCTAATTCAGCTTTAGTCATATATGATGCATCGATAAAGACTTTGTCGCATAAAGATTTTCACCATCAAACCTCCTTCATCACCCGCACATTTTTATATTATTTTTAAGTTTGACGGCAAACTAGCATTTGATTTTTGAATCAATCAAAAAGGGGATGATGGCACAAAGATGCTGACATCACTCACACACACATCCTTTTAATTATAGCATTCCACTCATCTTAATTTAAATACTATAGTAGTAAAGAATAATTTTACAACATTATATTTTCTTTTCACAATTTCATTCTCACTGTTTCACCCTTCTTAATTTTGATAATTTTGATATATTATAATAGTAATTAATACAAATTCATTAAACATATATTTTCTATTTTAAAAGTATAATTGGTTGAAATCGTATACTTTAATTTTACTGATTAATGGTTTTTGAGTAGATTTTTTCCAAAAAAAAAATATAAAAAAATAACATCACTAAGAGAATCCACCGAAAAATAGTTTTATATCTCATTTAACTAGCGTAATATTGCCGATTTAGTCACAATGAAAGTTGCACGTCGCATCCATAGACTAATTTTGCCGCATCCATAGACTAATTTTACCTCCAATTTTGTATGGCATCGATAAAGACTTTGCCGCATAAAGATCTTCACCATTACTCTCACATCCTTTTAATTATATGGCGCAAAGATGCTTACATCACTCTCACACACATCATTTTAATTATAGTTTAGAGCATGATTAACGTTGAATTAAGAAGAGTGTTTTTTTACATTTTTTGATTAAAAAATGATTTAATTTGGTGAAAAATGGATGAAACGGGTCTGTAGACTGAACTTGTTAAAATGGGGTCGTCGAGTGTGTAGAAGACACGTGTCGCCGTTTGGTTGGATCGAAGGAAAAAAAAAATGGTTCGAGATGATCGATCTCTTCGTCTCTCTCTCTCTCTCTCTCTCTCTCTCTCTCTCTCTCTCTCTCTCTCTCTCTCTCTCTCTCTCTCTCTCTCTCTCTCTCTCTCTCTCTCTTCTCCGAAGGAGACGGCGATGGCGTCTTCGGAGTTTGACAAGAATGAATCTACATCTATTGTCGTCTACGGAGTTTCTCTATTCGTAGTGCTCCGTCCGTCCAGGTTCGCCGCCATCTCTGACGAGCCTCGCCAAACGCCGTCCAGATTCGCTGTTTCCGACCAACCTTGCCGTCTTTGTCAAACCTCGCCATCTCCGTCCAACTTCCATCCATTTAAATCTCTCTTATTCACCATCGATTTCAGCATGGTAAGCCTTACACTGATTTTCGCTTCAATCATGGTTTAGAACTAGGAATTAGATAGATGCTAAGGATTTGAAAAATTTGGGCCTGAGCTCTATCAGGTGAACTAATTACTGATTTGGATTCTTGGTCTATGATCTCGGAGAGTTTAAGTGTGGTTTCATCTCGCGAATTTTCCTCCTTACGTTGAATCACGCTATGCGTTAGTTACTAAAACTTTGATTAACCTCCAATTCGAATGTTTGTTGGATTTCTAGTGTTTAGTTATGTTGCTCGAAACTGAGACTTTCAGAAGAAGAAAAAAATGGATCATTGATTGTTTGATTTGCAGGAGGTAAGCCGATTGCTTCTTGGAAGTAACTATGGTAGACCGCTTAAACAGATTGTTTTGCCAGATTCTGCGAAAGCCCTCTCTTCAAAACATGATTTTGATCTTCAGGTTGATACTCATTTTACCTTTACACTAGTGGATCGAATCGTTGATTGAAATTAGTCTGATAAGATGTTTTGATTTGATCTTTGGCCAAATTACTCTCCTATAGGCTGCTAGCTTTTCCGCTGCTGAGAGCAAATGAGAAAGCCTCGAGTAGTCAGAGTTGGTCTCATTCAAAACTCCATCGCTATTCCAAATACTGCTCCTTTCCCGGACCAAAAAAGAGGCATATTCCACAAGTTGAAGCCAATAATCGACGTTGCAGGTGTTGCTGGTGTTAAAATATTGTGCTTGCAGGTTTGCCTCTATTTGCTTTCTTTATAACAAGAGTTACTAGTTAAATTAAGTTAAGTTTGAATGAAAACAAAAAAATTTATTATTTTTTTATTCTGTAGAACTCCATTAGTATCACCATTGCACACATATATTAACCACATGAAGTAAGTGAGTGTCAATCAATTTTTTAATATTAAATTTATTTTTAAAATATAAATTTAGACACCTTAAAGGTGTCACCATTAAAGTCGCTCTTACATCATTCTCACACATAAAGATCTTCTTAATTTAAATACTATAATAGTAAAGAACAATTTTACCTCATTATCTTTTCTTTTCACAATTTTATTCTCACTGTTTCACCCTTCTTAATTTTGATATTTTTGATATATTATAATAGTAATTAATACAAATTTATTAAACATATATTTTCTATTTTAAAAGTATAATTGGTTGAAATCGTATACTTTAATTTTACTGATTAATGGTTTTTGAGTAGATTTATTCCAAAAAAAAATCACATCACTAAGAGAATCCACCGAAAAATAGTTTTATATCTCATTTAACTAGCGTAATTGCCGATTTTGTCACACTGAAAGTTGCACGTCGTCCTTTCACCAGCAAACTTCCAAACTATGTAATAATGATCTTTTAGAGGTAAAGTTGCACGTCGTACTTTATTAGCATTGCAACGCTTTCACCAATTCATTCCAACCGAGCGGACGCAAATACAAACTATGTAATAATGATCTGTTACTTGACGGCCATTAACGGTGACAAGCAAAAGCCCTACACTTAACGTGCTGAAAAAGACAAGAAACAAGCTTCGTGAGCGACCTCGTTGACGCATTTGAGAGGCACATGATCAGTTTTTCCGAGACAGAAACGAGCTGAGAGGAAAAGACCTCAAAAATCTCTTTGTAAGGATCGTCCAGGAGTGGAGGATTGCGCTGGTCATCTTCTCTACCAGGTTTACAATCTTCCACCTTCATAATAATTCAATACCTCCTGAAGATTCAAGAATCATAATTAAATTATCATACTAGTTATAGGGAATCGAGGTGGTGGTGTTGGATGAGTTAGTGAAGGTGAAGAAACTTCATGGTTTGTTTCATTCTCTCAAATTGAATATTCATGGTATACATATAGGAGGAAAAGGTTGTCAAATTTAGAGTACTAGGTAGTAACCCGCGTTTTGCGCGGAGTGAAATATTTATGAAAATTTTGTAATATCCGAGTTTAAAATGATAATATGGAACGTAATAATTTAAAATTGTGAATCTAATATATGAGTCTGTTGTAAACCATTTGAGCCACGATGATATATTAATATAATAGACTTTTTAAAATTTAATGGAGTTTGTGTGTTAATGATGTTGTGTAATTGATGAATGAAATATTTATGCAAAATAGTGTTATATAGTTTGTCACGTGAATATCCGTTAGTACGTGTGTTTGATGAAACCATAAACATAAAACTATATCCAATTAAAATATAGTTTGATGAAACCATTAGCATCAAACTATATTATACAATTTATATCTCAATAATCATTAATGTGTGTGTGTGAGTATACGTTTTATATCTCAATAATCATAAGAATAATATGAAGGCTAGATTTTATATTATAATTTAAATTTGAATATGCAAAAAATTGTATGAAATGAAATATAACTAAGAGATTTTGCAAAAAAAAAAAATTAAATTGAGCAAGTAAACATGAAATTTGTAAGAATAATATTTATCACAATAAAATAAATAAATCTCAAAAACGAAGCAATATAATTCGAATATAAAAAACTCGTAGATAAAATTTTTATTTTAGAAAATGAAATAACTTATAAACTAATATTGATTTAACAATGAATATAAAAACTCATTATGAAATTTATATGAGTATGCATAAGTTTAATGTGAATGACATGAATGTAATTATTTTAATAAGTTAAACCTTTGTTTAGAAATATTTTGAAAAGCTCTATGGTGATGACATGTCAGCAAGACACAATTGTAAATCACATGTCAAGCCAAAGTTATTTTTTAACAATCATTCTATATTAATATATTAGGGATTATGCAATGGTTTAATGTGAATGACACTAACGTAATTATTCTAGTAAATTAAATATTTTTTTTATAAAAGTCTTGAGAAACTCTATATTAATGATACATCAGCAATGACACATTTATAAATCACACATGAAACCAAAGTTTTTTTTTTCCAGTCCTTCTCAATTAATATATAAGGGATGGTTAATGTAGAGTTCATTTATTTACCTAGTGATTTGATCATTAACTTAGAAGCATAATTTTTAAGATAAAAGGCATTTAGATTCCACATACATATTCTCCTAATTAAAGAAATTCTTAGGAATATCACAAGACAAAATCAAAGATCTATAGAAATAGAAAATGATTAAATAATCAACACAATTAATCAATCAAAAAATTTGATAACCTTCCTCGTATGAAATTTCTAAAGATTTGAGAGAATGAAACAAACCATGAATTTTCTAAAGATTTTTAGACTGAACATTAAAAAAAAGAAAGATTAATGTATCTTTGCCGATCGACAGTGGGATTATTAGGGATGGGTAGAACTCGAAAAATCAAGTGAAACAAACTCCAAAATCACTAAAATCGGTTAAAATTCAAAGAAAATATGGAGAATTGAAGGTTTTGTAAAACTAATTGCAGCGCCCCAAAAAAAAAAAAAGTTATATAAAAGGTTACACCAAATGTGCCAATGTATTTTGGGTAGAATGAAAAGCGCCAAAAGTTAGAATGAAAAGCCGTCCTCAAAACTCAAAAGTTAGAATGAGAGACCGTTACCTTCTTCTCCGGTTTCCTACCACAGGCTATTGCCGGTAACACCAGAACGCACAGTAGCCAAAGTCAGTATGACTACTTTACAGATTAACAACATCACTATCCACGAATAACCGAAAAGACCGAGAAGTACAAAACCCGATATCAACGGTTCAACTCCGTTGGAACAGATCGGACGATCCAGATTTCTCGTCTCGATTGAATAGGAACCGTTGGATCCGAATCCATCATCAAGAAACCGTGAACAACAAAGCAAAATATCTATTAAACATTACAAATAGCATAAGCTTGCAAACATCTATTCTTGCAAACATCTACACTAGCTCCACCACTGTACGTATCTTCGAACGATAAAAATGTTCTCTCACAATCGCACTGAGGCCCGATATCAAGTGTTCTTGAACTACCGGGGAGAGGAACTGCGTTACAGCTTCGTGAGTCATCTCATTGATGCCTTTGAAAGGAATGGAATCGACTTCTTCGTAGACAAATACGAGCAGAGAGGCAAAGATCTCTTTGTAAGGATGCAAGAGTCGAGGATCGCGCTTGCAATATCCTCTACCAGGTTTGTATATAGTGTTCTTTCACGCTAGCTAGCTAGCTCTTTGACTATTCAAAACATCTTCTTCAATGGACCAGAATATTCAACATTGAATTAATTATAGGTATGCTGAGTCGAGTTGGTGTATGGATGAGTTGGTGAAGATGAAGAAACTTGCGGATAAAGAAAAGATCCAAGTCATTCCATTCTTCTATAGGGTGAGAGCACGAGACGTGAGAAAACAGACGGGTGAGTTTGGTGAAAATTTCTGGACGCTAGCGAGAGCTTCTAGTGGAGATCAGATCAAGAAATGGAAAGAAGCGTTGGAATGTATCTCCGACAAGATGGGTTTGTCTCTTAAAGACAAAAGGTACTTTCCAATCACATTTCCCAGTTATTATTTTCCTCCAAAATCATCTGAAGGACATTTTTCTGAATTAAGGTATACTTTTATGTCAGCTCTAAAGCTGGTTTTGTCAAGGAAATTGTTGAATAGGTTCAGAGAGTTATAGCAGCAATTGGAATCGATGAAGAAGAAAATCAAATTGTTAATCATTTTGGGAAAAAAAGGAGAAAGATTTCAAGAGGAGCAACATCAACAAAATTGTAACGTAATTAATTGTTGTAGTTTGTCTTCATATATACTTTTTTCCTAATGGTGTTCTGTTTATCAATATATCCATGGTCTAAATAAACATGATATATAAATAAACATGATATATAACTTTACGAGTATTGTTAAAATAGGGATATAAGATTCTTTTTGTTATAAATAGTTAATAATCAAACAGTACAAAAAAATTGTTTTTATTCATTACCTGATATTGCTATTTATCTTCATATTCCTAATGGTGGAATATTGTGTCGTTCCGAGAAATGTGATTTGGACGGGTGAATCTTGTTAAATGTGATAAGTTTTTTTTTTTTTTTTTTTTGGTGATTAAATTGTGAACCTTCTTTTTTTTTGAGCAAACGATTTATATTAGCTTGAAGAGAGCAAACAAACTTAAAGCTTGTTTTGCTAAACTGTCTGCCAGTACATTGAGTCTTCTTGATACTACTTAAACGAAATACATTTGAAGCAGAAGGAGAGAGACACAAGCTTTAAGTTTATTAAGTTGTGAACTTTCACACCTTTTTTTTTACCAAAATTTTAAAATTAGATAAGGTTCCTTTACATCCCAAAGGTAACTAGAGTTTGGTTCCCCCAAACTATATATAACGCAGCATAATGTTGATAATATCAGGTTTTACTGTTTGATTCCTTGAATAACCGAGAAAAAGTCGTCTTAAAAACGTTTGAATCATCGAAACGAAAACCGAACTAAAGAAAAATAAAGAGGGAACTCTCAGTTTTTTTTTTTTTTTTTTTTTTTTGCTAAACCAGAGTGATCCTAGGTTTTCTAGGCCCAGATTAATCTCTGGCGGCCCAACTCCGGGGTTCACGACAGTAATATGCTGATTTAAATGTGGATGGGTGGCCAAGGGGATTCGAAGCCAGGGGGCGGGGCACATAATCACGCCAGCGAATTCGCTGCTACCACTGGCCCACGAACCCTTGGTTATGAACTCTCAGTTTCATTGACCACATCAGAAATTTCTGAAAAACATAAAATGAATCCGAAGTTGGATCCAATTTTTTTTTTTTTATTTGGGGTAAAATTAGGTCATTGAAGCCTTTGGTTGACAATGAAGAAGCAGAAAATGGCAAAACAGGTATCATATGGTGACAGACCTACACCATAATACGTTCCAAATGATGCACTCTAATGGTATTTAGTCTTTACCACAGTGAAACATAGTCTATGTTACATAGACATGAGCAATTGAGTATTTGTGTGTACTACTTAATTAGATGAGTTTCTTTTTCTCGAAAAAAGTTTTCAAGTGCCAAAATTGCATACCAGCCACAGATAAACAAACACCGAGCGACAAGAAACTCAACCACGCCATCTTCGAGTTTGTGGATCTATTCAGTTCTTGCATTTCTTGTTCCCTGATCATGCAACCAAACCAGAAGATACAAGGTTTAAGCTCACCATATCTATCTCTTTCTTCAGACCAACAAAAACTAAGGAACGTAATTAAATAAGGTTTGTTCTTCGTCAATTTACCTTTCACGAAGAAAAAACATCTCCTCGTGGATGGATGCAACAGTGACGATTAAGCGCTTAACCGACAATTCCATCATCTGCATAAACAACATCAAGATCCAGCCATTAGTAAACACAAACCCCACTACAAGAAAACAGTCGATTTGCAATGGAATTTGCGATGGATATTATCCCTCGCAAATTTGCGACGGATTTGCGAGGGATTTGCGACGGATTTGCGAGTGACTAACTAGTCGTCGCAAATCCGTCGCTATTTTGGGAGGGAAAAAGTCGTCGCAAATTGCGACGATTTTGCAACAAATTTGCGACGAACGTGCGAGGGAATATCTAGAGTCGCAAATCCCTCGCAAATTTGCGAGGGCCAAAAGGGCGTCGCAAATGCGTTGCAAAATTGCGACGAATTTGCGAGGGATTAGCGAGGACCACAGTGGTCGTCGCAACTCCGTCGCAAAATTGCGACGGCAAATGTCCCTCGCAAAATTGCGACGGATTTGCTACGGATTTTTGCAAGGGATTTGCGATGGAAGCAGTTAGGTGGAGTTAGGTGAGATAGGTGGAACACATTTAAAAGAAAAATTAATTTCCATCGCAAAGTTGTTGCAAATCCCTTGCAAATCCTTTTCCGTAGCAAATCCATTGCAAATTTGCGACGGATTTGCTACGGAATTTTGCAAGGGATTTGCGATGGAACCAGTTAGGTTGAGTTAGGCGAGGTAGGTGGAACACGTTTAAAAGAAAAATTAATTTCCATCGCAAAGTTGTTGCAAATCCCTTGCAAATCCTTTTCCGTAGCAAATCCATTGCAAATTTCCGTAGCAAATCCGTCTCAAATCCGTCGCAATTTATTTTGAAATCCTATAAATACAGATCACGTTGAGAGCTTTCATAACACAAAAAAAAAATTTCGAAAAAAAAAAAAAAAAAAAATTTTTTTTTTTTTATATATATATTTTGAGTGGTGAATGTTTAAAAAATGTCTTCGGGGCACGAAATATACGCATTATGATCATGGATGTACAATCAAAGAGATCCAGGGACGGGTGAAGTGACGAAAGAGTATCGGGACGGGTTGCGAGCATTCATGTACCAGGCGACAAGCCAACCATGTGCGACTCGTGACGGTAAAATTTTCTGTCCATGTAGAAAGTGCAAGAACACCCAATATGTGGATATTGATACTGTGAAGAGGCATCTATATAATAGAGGATTTAAGCCAAACTATTATATCTGGTTTTCGCATGGGGAAGGTTGTAGTGTTGATGCTGGAAGTAGTAGTACGAGTCATGGCGTTGATCAACCTAGTTATAATTATGGGCATGATCATTTATTCGGAAATATTGATGAAGGGTATCAACAGGGAAATAGGTTTCATGATATGGTTACAGATGCATTTCATGAAAGTACAACTGCATTTGCTGATGATAATACTAGGGAAGAACCCAACATAGAAGCAAAGCGTTTTTATGATATGTTAGACGCTGCGAAGCAGCCCATTTACGATGGATGTAGAGAAGGGCAGTCTAAACTATCATTGGCATCTAGGATGATGACAATTAAAAGTGATCATAACCTAAATGAGATTTGCATGGATTCATGGGCTGAGCTAATTAAAGAGTATTTGCCACAAGATAATATTTCCGCTGAGAGTTACTATGAAATACAGAGGTTGGTTGCGAGTCTTGGGTTACCATCAGAAATGATTGACGTATGCATAGACAATTGCATGATTTTCTGGAAAGATGATGATAAGTTGCAGGAATGTCGATTTTGTGGGAAGCCGAGATATCAACCAACTACTGGAAGGACCCGCGTTGCATACCAACGTATGTGGTACTTGCCAATCACCGATAGGTTGAAACGGTTATACCAATCAGAAAGGACATCGGCGGCAATGAGATGGCATGCACAACATACCACGGAGGATGGGGAGGTTACGCATCCGTCAGATGCAAAGGCGTGGAAACACTTTCAGACTGTACATTCGGACTTTGCTAACGAGAGCAGGAATGTCTATCTTGGCTTATGCACCGATGGATTTAGTCCATTTGGTATGTCTGGGAGACAATATTCTCTATGGCCTGTCATTTTGACGCCATACAATCTTCCTCCAGAAATGTGCATGCAACGGGAATTTTTGTTCATGAGTATTCTAGTACCCGGTCCTAAGCATCCGAAGCGATCCCTTGATGTATTCCTCCAACCTTTGATTCATGAGTTGAAACAGTTGTGGTATACAGGTGTTCGCACATTCGATTATTCGCAGCAAAGGAACTTCAAGATGCGTGCTGTGCTATTGTGGACCATTAGTGACTTCCCGGCGTATGGAATGTTATCGGGGTGGACTACGCATGGAAGGTTATCATGTCCATATTGCCTTGATCGGTCAGAGGCCTTCCAGTTGAAGCATGGAAGGAAACCATGTTGGTTTGACTGTCATCGTCGGTTTCTTCCCATGCATCATCCGCATCGTAAGAACAAGAAGTTGTTTAGGAAGAACAAGGTCGTGCGTGTTCCCCCCCCCCCCCCCCCCCCCCCCCCCCCCGTCTATCTTTCAGGGAATGATTTGTTAGAGCATATTGATTATTACGGTGCTCAAGAAACATGTAAACGTGGGGGCAATTGGCACACTAAGGCAAACATGCCTGACGGATATAACGTTTCTCACAATTGGCACAAACAAAGTATTTTTTGGGAACTGCCATATTGGAAGGATCTTCTATTACGGCATAATCTTGATGTGATGCACATCGAAAAAAATTTCTTCGATAACATCATGAATACAATTTTGAATGTCAAGGGAAAGACTAAAGACAAAATGAAATCAAGGTTGGACATGGCCGAAATATGTGTAAGAAGCGAGTTGCATATTACACAAAACGGAAAAATGCCGATTCCAACTTTTCGATTGTCTACGGATGCGAAACGAGCGTTGTTTGACTGGGTTGGTTCAGAAGTAAAGTTCCCTGATGGATATGTGTCCAAATTCACAATTAGATGCATAGAGCAAGGCAATAAATTTTCCGGTATGAAGAGCCACGATTGCCATGTATTCATGCAGCGATTACTACCATTTGCATTACTCGAGCTCTTACCGACAGCTGTTCACGAAGCAATTGCGGGTAAACAAGTATTTAAATATGTATTTATAATATAATTTTCTTATTTAATTACTGATATATATATTATTGGTAGGCATTGGAGCATTTTTTAGGGATCTATGCACTCGAACACTGACTGAGGATGGCATAGCGCAATTACTCAATAATATACCTGTTTTGCTGTGTAATTTAGAAAAAATATTTCCACCTTCATTTTTTGACGTAATGGAACATCTCCCAATCCACCTACCACATGAAGCAGCTCTTGGGGGGGCCCGTGCAATTCCGATGGATGTACCCGTTCGAGCGATTCATGGGACATTTGAAAGGAAAGGCCAAAAATCTTGCAAGAGTGGAGGGTTCCATCGTTGCAGGTAGTTTGACCGAGGAAACATCTCACTTCACGTCATACTACTTTAGCCCAACCGTCAAAACGAAAAAAACCGCTCCTAGAAGATATGACGATGGTGGGGTTGCACCTACGTATAACGTTGATGTCCCGGATATCTTCGCCCAAATAGGGAGACTTGCTGGAAAGTTGAAAGAAGTTTGGTGGGAAGACCATGAACATTGTCGTGCAGCTCACAATTATATATTGCGAAATTGTGATTTTGTTCAACCGTTTGAGAGGTAATAATTAATTAGCTGCACTTAGATTACTTACATTTATATATCTCACTCGTTGTTTAATTAGTTTTATAAAAAATTATTGCAGCGTTTTCGACATCCAGATCCGAGAAGCCTATCCCGGTTTACTTGAAAAAGACTATGAGAAGTACAAAGAACGTGACTTTGCTGGATGGTTAAAATACTATGTACGTAAGATATATATATACATATATATATAAGTTATCTATCATTTCACGAATATTTTTAATATAATTTGTTAAAATTAATTAATTGTTATTCAAATTATTTATATGTAGGTAATGAATGGATGTGCAAACCAGCCCTTGCCACTATGGTTGCACGAGGTTGTTCAAGAACCAATTGCGAAGATCACTACTGCCCCAATGTACTTCACTCGCGGATACACATTTCATACATATAAGCATGGCTCTCGAAGGTCAACCGCAAATTATGGAATCCATGTGCCAGGTGAAAACGACTACTACGGCGTATTGCAAGAAATTATAGAAGTCACATATCCTGGAATTATCGGTTTGAAATGCATTTTATTTAAATGCGATTGGTACGATCCAACAGTCGGTCGAGGGGTCCGCACAAACAACATAGGGGCGATCGATGTCAATGCAAACCGACGTTTTTCCAAGTTCGAACCCTTCATCCTAGCATTGCAAGCAGAACAAGTGTGTTTCATTCCATATCCTCGGATTAAGCAAAGACGTGAGACATGGTTATCGGTGATAAAAGTGAACCCAAGAGGCCGTATAATTGGGTTAGGCATCGATGATGCTCTGCAAAATGAAAGAGTCGGAGAAGTCTCCATCGCAGTCGAAACAACAGAAGATATCACACATATCGATTGATACAGGATATTTTCGTGTCAATTATCCCAAGTATACTCATGTCATTGTAGTACTTGAGATGTCAATCCATAATGGGTTGGGATTAAAAACTAAGAATGCATAAAACTTCTTAATCTAAGCGGTTCAAGAATTGGTTTTGTAGCAACCTAAAGGATTTTAAAAGCAAACTACTTCCAGCTAAAGCAAAGATAGAAACTTAGACGAGAATGTAAATTACGGTTTAAAGAAAGTTCTAAAACAAACGAATCCAAGGGTGAAGTATACGATTGTTGGTAACTCTAGAGGTTCACAATGATGCCAATAAACTCAAGCAATGCTAATCCTTAGACTATGATCATTTAACAAGACTAATCCAATCCCTTGGAATTAGTCCCTTTGGAATTTACTAAATCAAGAACAAATTCCCATTTGTGATTTAATAACTTTCAAGCATTAGAAACAAGATCATTTAATCAATAAACACCTTAGACAACTATTTCCATAGGTTAAGAATGAAATATCCCTTGATTAGTTCATTGGGGAATTTCATCGAACACCTTCCGGGCGAGAAATTCCCTATGATCTAAATCAACTTGATCATGGATGATTTAGCATTAAACTCACTAAACAAGGAAGGATCACTAATAATCAAAGCCCTAACATCATTGATTCACTCCAAAATTACCTAAATCTACTTCACCCAAGAACCCTAGAAAACTACTCACAACACATGGTTTTCTCCACAAATCCCATAAAGGAAGTGTTGAGAATCATAAAAGATGATGGGAAAAATAGGTGGAAGAAATAATCCAATAAGAACTTGCATAAATCACTCAAGAATCTCTTACAATCTCCTTCAAAGCTCTCAAAAGGGTTTTTGCTTAAAAACTCAAAGAAAACAAAAAGTATCTTTTCTAATTAGGCTTAATTTGCTTAAGTCAATACAGATCGGGTCGGGTCAACCCGGGACAAACCGGGTTTGACCCGACAATTTTTGTGTCCGAGAAGGTTCACAGCGGTCAGCTCATACCGCTGCATGACCGCTGTGAAACGCCTGGTTTTTACTCCGCATGGATCCGCAGCGGTCTCCCTATACCGCTGTGAGCTGGCCGCTGCGAGACTTGAAAGTGCAGCGGTCTCCTTATACCGCTGCATGACCGCTGTGAAACGCCTGGTTTTTGCTCCGGATGGATCCGCAGCGGCCTGCTCATACCGCTGTGCTCCGGCCGCTGCGAAACTTGAAAGTGCAGCGGTCTGGTTTGACCGCTGTGAGCTGACCGCTGCGCTTCCTGGTTTTCTCTTTCATCACTTGATCATCTCTGTTTGCTGCGGGTACGTTCCTCCTAGTCCATGATCTTCCCCAAGACTCCAATAAGCACCTGAAACACTCCAATTGTACCAAAACTCTCTAGGACCTATCTAAAATTCATTAACTCCTACTTAAGAATGCAAAACTATAGAAAAACTCTACGAAACTACACATTAATGTACAAAAACTAGATGAGATGCATGATAAAAAGAGTTAAAATATGCGAATATCAATTCCCCCGGACTTGCCTTTTGCTTGTCCTCAAGCAAACAAACATAAACAAGTTGGAGAAAATGATTGAAAGCGGGAGCTCAAATCAAAAGAAGCTAGCAAAGCATTCACCATGATGTCCTTAGGAAATGATAACATGTTGCAAGAACAAACTTCTTAATCCACTCTAACTTCTCTAGGCTTATCGCAACTCCAAATATTTTTCTCTACACTCAAAGTCAAGCATCCGACTACCGCCATACCGACCAACTCTCACATTCAATTAATCGTTTCAAGGTGCGGTCTCACAAATGGGCAAGTGATCTATAGACCAATCGGTTGAACAAGAGAAAGGTTTATCAATATAAACAAGAGATCAATTTAGTGGTTAACTCTATGAAAAACGGAGTACAAACACTTCGCAAAAGCAAGGAAGATCGGAACAATTTACGCATACAAAGTATTCACTTCCATTGTTCTACCCTTCCCTAAGCTTTGAGTATCCAATTCACTATTTCTACCCAAGTGTTTTTCTTTTTGCTCTTTGCCAAACTAAATCTCTACCCTTTTGATCATTTCTCTTTTCAAATCGTTCCTTGAAAATTTCCATTTGCTCTTTCGATTCCTTTTCTTATCTTCTCATCACTACTCCTTTCCCTTTCTTTTTCACTTATCTTTTCTTTTCTTTCATCTCTAGGGGGAGTTCCCCCTTTTTTTTTTTTTTTTTTTTTTTTTTTTTTTTGTATATCCCCAAACATTGACAACTCTTCACCATTCTCAATCTCCTTTCTAATCACCAGCCAATTTCCCAAGAACAACAAACCTAGCTAATGGAAGCTATCCTTTGTCGTCCTCGATACTTACAAGATTTTACAAGTGTAGTACTATCAAGAAAAGAGGCCTCACTCACAAAATCATCAAGGGTGGAAGGAAATGGTTGGGTTTAAAGGTGGGGAAACCATTTATAAATGGAAATGGCCACCCAAGTCAACAAGAGTGTTAAAAATTAATGCAAAGATGACTTGGATGTTTTTAGGTGACCATGGTTAAGCATACACAAGCCCATAAGTGAGAAAATTAAATTCAATTAAGTCCAATAGTTAAGGAGTTGGTTTCAATTCAAGCAAACATCAACAAGACGACAAGTTTCAAGTGGAGAGATCAAAGCACGAAGTTTGCGAGTTTTTTCAAGAGATGTTCAAGCAACATGGTATGATTAACAAGGGCATCACATTGAATGAAATGCTAAGCTTTAGTTACTATCATTGCTCCCTATGCATATGCAATGCATTCCTAAATGCTTCTAGACTCAATCCTAAAAAGAAAAGAATGCAATGCAAAACTATATGATCAAATTTTTGGGATTTTCGTTTTTTCGTTTTTTTTTTTTTTTTTTTTTTTTTTTTTTTTTTTTTTTTTTTCAATGCAATACATGAATGCATGAGACTCAAGGAAAATAAAACAAAACAAAACACGCTATTAGCAACGGGTACCTCCCCCCAACTTACTTAACACCGTCTCGGTGTATAAGAAAATTTGGAGAAAGTACCTAATTGAAGACTCGAAAAATATTTACAAAATTGGAGTGTTACCTTTAGAATTCGACGGAAGGGGACGTGTCAATGGAGAGTGTTGGGTTCCCTGAACCGCTGTATGACCGCTGTGGAACCTCGGATTTTCGACGAACGATTGTGCAGCGGTCTGCTCATACCGCTGCACCTGACCGCTGCGAATCCTGAGAGTGCAGCGGTCTGGTTTGACCGCTGCGGATGTCCTGGTTTTCGACGGATGATTTCGCAGCGGTCTCTGTTAACCGCTGCACCTGACCGCTGCGAATCCTGAGAGTGCAGCGGTCTGGTTTGACCGCTGCGAGACCGCTGCGGATGTCCTGGTTTTCGACGGATGATTTCGCAGCGGTCTGGTTACACCGCTGCATGTTGACCGCTGCGGATCTTGAAAATTTCCAGATTTCCTTTTCGAAGTGCGTCTTCCCCTTTGTGCAGACCCGAGCAAATAAACCTGAAAATAAAAGACAAAACATAAAAAGGAACTAGAAAGATTGAAATATATACAAGGGTAGTCATGGGAATGCCTCCCAAGAGCGCTTGTTTAAAGTCACTAAGCTTGACTTTGCAAACCCTTTTAGGCGGGAGACGGGTTCGAGAGCGGAACCGAGATCCCTTCCTCGATGAATGCTGATGCCGAGTACGGTTTGAGTCTGTGCCCGTTAACCGTAAATTCCCCACCACTGTTGTTCCACAGCGTCACCGCTCCATAAGGCTGTACTTCTTTGATCTTGAACGGTCCCGACCACCTCGATTTCAACTTTCCGGGAAACAGCTTCAACCGGGAATTGAAAAGCAGCACTTGGTCCCCAGCTTTGAAACCTTTCTTGACAATCTTCTTGTCATGGAACGCCTTAGTCCGTTCCTTGTAAATCCTTGAGCTGTCATAGGCATCGAGACGGATTTCATCTAGCTCATGTAATTGGATTAGACGTCTTTCCGAAGCTGTCTTAATGTCAAAGTTCAGCAACTTAACTGCCCACAATGCTTTGTACTCCAACTCAACGGGCAAATGGCATGACTTCCCATAAAGTAAGTTGAAAGGTGTAGTACCAATGGGAGTCTTGAACGCGGTTCGGTATGCCCACAAAGCATCGTCTAGCTTCTTGGCCCAATCTTTCCTCGAGTTACTCACCGTTTTTTCCAATATTGCCTTGATTTGGCGGTTAGAGACTTCCACTTGCCCGCTCGTTTGAGGGTGATAGGGTGTGGCAATCTTGTGTTTGACCCCATGCTTCTTGAGCAAGCCCTCAAACACCTTGTTAATGAAATGACTTCCACCATCACTAATCACCACTCTAGGGATTCCAAACCTCGGGAAAATGATCGTCTTGAAAAGCTTAATGACCACCTTGGCGTCATTAGTTGGACTTGCAACGGCTTCCACCCACTTAGAAACATAGTCCACCGCCACTAATATGTATTGGTTTCTATAAGATGAGGGAAATGGTCCCATGAAATCTATTCCCCACACATCAAACACCTCGACTTCCAAGATGGGATTTTGAGGCATCTCATCCCTTCTACTTATGTTGCCTTTTCTTTGGCAAGCATCACATGACGAAACGTAGGTGTGAGCGTCTTTGAACAAGCTTGGCCACCATAACCCGGAATTAAGCACTTTTGTTGCAGTTTTGAAGGATGCGAAATGCCCTCCATATACCGAACCATGACAATGATACAGCACTCCATTCACTTCTTCCTCCGGGATGCATCTCCGGTACAGACTATCCGAGCATCTCTTGTATAGATAAGGTTCGTCCCAATAGAAATGGTTTACATCTCTAAAGAACTTCTTCTTGTTGTAACTGTCCAAGTTTGGTGGTTCCTTCCCGCAAGCTAAATAGTTCACGAAATCAGCATACCACGGCAAACCGAGACCACTCAAACTCATGACCTCGTCTAGTCTCAACCCCGCATGATAACTTTCCTTCAACATCCCAACAATCATGAGATGTTCTTCGGGAAGAGAATCATCTATGGGAATTGTCTCTTCGACTCTTAATCTAGACAAGTGGTCCGCAACGCCGTTTTCAATGCCTTTCTTGTCTTTAATCTCCATATCGAACTCTTGGAGAAGAAGGATCCACCGTAGAAGCCTTGGTTTGGCATCTTTCTTTGCTATCAAGTGTCTCAAGGCGGCATGATCCGTGTATACCACGATCTTGGATCCCACCAAATAGGAGCGAAATTTTTCGAAAGCATAGACCACCGCTAAGAGCTCCTTTTCCGTGGTTGCATACCTCGTCTGAGCATCATCCAAGGTTCTACTAGCATAGTAGATGACATGAATCTTCTTGTCTTTCTTTTGACCCAAAACCGCGCCAACCGCAAAGTCACTAGCATCACACATGATTTCGAACGGAAGATCCCAATCCGGTGCTTGCACAATTGGAGCACTCACAAGAGCTTTATTGATTTCCAAAAACGCCTCAAGGCATTCTCCATCGAAATTGAACTCTACCTCTTTGCAAAGAAGTCTTGTTAGAGGTCTCGCTATCCTCGAGAAATCCTGGATGAACCGTCTATAAAACCCGGCATGGCCCAAAAAACTTCGAATGCCCTTCACCGTTGTTGGCGGTTCCAAACCCATCATCACTTCGATCTTAGCCCTGTCAACCTCAATGCCCTTTTCCGAGATCTTATGCCCCAAGACAATGCCTTCTCGCACCATGAAATGACATTTCTCCCAATTCAAGACGAGATTTGCTTCTTCGCACCTAGTGAGTACCCTGCAAAGATTTGACAAACAAGAAGCAAACGAGGCACCATATACAGAAAAATCATCCATAAACACCTCTACCATGTCCTCAATTAAGTCCGAGAAAATAGACATTACACACCGTTGAAAAGTCGCGGGTGCATTACAAAGTCCAAATGGCATTCTTCGATATGCGAAGGTACCATAAGGACACGTAAAGGTCGTTTTCTCTTGATCATTGGGGTGGATTGGGATTTGAAAGAATCCCGAATATCCATCAAGGAAACAATAATAAGGGTGATTTGCCAATCTTTCTAACATTTGATCAATAAAAGGCAAAGGGAAATGATCTTTTCGAGTAGACGAGTTTAGTTTCCTATAATCTATGCACATCCTATGTCCGGTTATAGTTCTAGTGGGAATCAATTCATCTTTATCATTCCGTACAACCGTTATCCCACCCTTTTTGGGAACCACATGAACCGGTGAGACCCATGTACTATCCGAAATGGGATATATTATCCCCGCATCTAGAAGTTTAAGAATCTCCTTCTTAACCACTTCTTTCAAATTCGGGTTTAACCGTCTTTGATGTTCAATAGAGCTCATAGACTCATCTTCTAGATGGATTCGGTGTGCACATAGAGAAGAGGAAATTCCTTTTATATCATCTAAAGAGTAGCCTATTGCTCTTCTAAATTTCCTCAACTCTCTCAAAAGGGCGGTCAACTCATTTTCATCTAAACTCTCATTTACTATGACCGGATAAGACTCATTTGGACCTAAGAACGCATACCTTAGTCCACTTGGGAGTGGTTTGAGGTCGACTTTTGGGGCTTTGAGTTCGCTCCAATCTTCATCGAAACTAGTCTCACCATTGCTAGTTCCTTGCTCGTCCTCCAAGTCGACATCTAAAGCACTCACGTAGTCAATTTCCAAAGAGCTTACATTGTTTCCCAATCCGTCTTCAACAGTCTCTTTGTGCTCTAGTTCCAAAAACGGATTTTCTCCAACTAGCGCTTTGTGCGAGTTTAGCAACTTCATGTAACCAACACTTTCTTCATGAAGATACCCATTCTCTCCATGCTCTTTAGTCAAAGCAATTTGAAGATGATCCTCCAAGTTCAACTCTTCTAGAAGCTCATCCGCTAGCTCCTCCATAGTTTCAATGTAGAAGGCTTGACCATCTATCGTGGGCTTCTTCATCATTGCATTGATGTCAAAGTTAAGCACATCATCTTTGCCCAAATGAAGATCAATCTTCCCTTTTCGCACATCTATGATAGCCCCGGCGGTGGCTAAAAATGGTCTTCCAAAGATGAGAGGATCTTTGGGTTCTTCATCCATCTCAAGAACAACAAAATCGGTGGGTACCTCAAAATCCCCAATTTTCACCGGTAGATCTTCAAGCATTCCAATTGGGTGTCTCACCGACCTGTCCGCTAGCACGAGAGAGATTTTGCAAGCTTTGTAGGTAGTGAAGCCTAGACGTTTTGCCACTGAGAAAGGCATCAAGCTTACACTTGCTCCAAGGTCGCACAAGCAATGATCAAAACCAAGTGGTCCAAGAGCACATGGAAGAGTAAAGCTTCCTGGGTCTCCCAACTTCTTTGGTATGACTTTCCGTTGAATTATTGCACTACACTCATGGGAAAGCACAACCATTCCTTCTAGGTCCTTGGTTCTATCCTTGATTGCATCTTTAAGGAACTTAGTGTATTGTGGGACTAACAAGAAAGCATCAACCAAGGGCATAGTCACTTGGACTTTGTTGATTTGCTCATCGAAGATCGCTCTGTATTTTTCCATGAAATGCTTCTTAAAGCGGCCCGGGAAGGGAAGCTTGGGTTCATAAGGTGGTGGGACAAAAGACTTCTTCTTTGTAGGTGCTACCACGGTTTCGTCTTCGATTGTCCTTGGTCCTTTAGCCTTCCCCGAAACAGCATCTTCTTCACCCATATTTGCTTCATTCTCAATGATCACCTCCCCGCTTTGGTTCTCAATGTCCTCGTTGAGATTAGATAGAATCTCCCGTGGGGGAAGCTCTTTTCCGCTACGCAATGTGATAGCGTTGCAAAACTCCTTCGGATTAGCCTCTGGTTTTCCCGGGAAGGTACCTTGAGGGCGTGACGATGAAGCAACTCCTCGTCCTTCGAATTGTTTGACTCTAGACGACAATGACTCAAATTTGGAGTTGAGATCATTGTAAGAACAGTCCACCTTGTTGTGGATTTCCGCCATTTTCTTACTCAATTCCATGGTTCCTTGAGCTTGGCCTTGTAATATTTGTTGAAGCATGTTCTTCATCTCGGTGTCTTGAGGCGTTGTGTTGCTTGGTTGTCCTTGCTGTGCAAAACCGGGTGGGTTAGATTGTTGCTTTGGTTGAAACCCACCTTGGTTTCCTTGAAAATTGTTCCTTGGGACAAATGGTCTTTGTTGGTTTGTAGAGATGAAGTTCTTTTGTTGAAATCCTTGACCTGGAGTGTTTTGTTGAGGATACACTTGGTCTTGAGGGTTTGCGACATTGTTGCTTCTATAGGAAAAATTGGGATGATTCCTATAGTTTGCGTTGAAGCCACCTTGGTAGCCACCTTGATAGCCACCTTGACCACCCACATAATTGACTTCTTCGTTCTTATCTTCATTCGCAATTCCCTCTTGATGGCCTTGGTGTTCATCGAACTCACCAACAAAGTTCACGGTTGATTGTGAGACTTGGATAAGCTTGTCAAGCTTGTCATTAAGAGCTTTAATATCCTGTCTCGTCTTTTGGTTATCAAAGTCTCCACCTCCTCGTGAAAATCTGTCATAGTCTTCACCATAGTTGCCGTCGCTTTGAGCTAAGTTCTCTACAAGCGCCATCCCATCATTAACTTCCTTACCCAGAAAGTTCTCATTGCTCGCGGTATCGAGAAGCATTCGGTACTTGGGCAGAACACCACGATACAAAGTGCTTAAAAGGGACTCATCCGAAAACCCATGGTGTGGGCATTGCATGGTGTAGCTTTTGAACCTCTCCCATGCCTCACTAAAGCCTTCATTATTCTTTTGTGTGAAGCTTGAGATGTCATTCCTTAGTCGAGCTGTCCTTGTTGTAGAGAAGAATTTTGACAGGAATGCATGCTTGCATTGGTCCCATGAAGTAATGGAACCTTGAGATAAGTTCTTTGCCCATTGCCGAGCTTTATCCCCTAGAGAGAAAGGGAATAACCGCAGCTTAAATGCATCTTCAGAGATGCCATTGATCTTCACCAAACCACACACTTGGTCGAATTGATCCAGGTGATCCAATGGGTCCTCCATGGCCAGCCCATGGAACTTGTTGTTTTGCACCATAGAGATAATACCGGATTTGATCTCAAAGTTGTTGTCTGGAACTGGTGGTGGTGCAATTCCTTGACGGTTAGCATGTGTGTTTGGTGCATCACCGGCTCCAATTAGTCGTGCAGGTCGTGGTGGATGAATCGGGATTCGGTTCACACCAACACCTTGGTGACCAACACCTTGGTGACCAGCACCTTGCACGGGTGCATTTTGGTGCGCAACCGGAGGAATTTGTTCACCCTCCATTCCTAACCGTTGAAGGTGTCTCTCGCTTTCTTGTCTTGCCCTTGTGTTTGCTCGTTCTAGAGCACGGATGTTGTCAACACGGTGTATAAGATTTGATGTGCCTTGTGATCTCGTGTTCATACACCTATGAGAAGGGGAAAAACAAGTGAAAGAGATTAGTAACAAATTAAAAATAGAGCTTAGTCTCAAGAAGATTTAAAATCCTAATGATTAATGCAAAACCCAAATGGCAACGGCGCCAAATTGATACAGGATATTTTCGTGTCAATTATCCCAAGTATACTCATGTCATTGTAGTACTTGAGATGTCAATCCATAATGGGTTGGGATTAAAAACTAAGAATGCATAAAACTTCTTAATCTAAGCGGTTCAAGAATTGGTTTTGTAGCAACCTAAAGGATTTTAAAAGCAAACTACTTCCAGCTAAAGCAAAGATAGAAACTTAGACGAGAATGTAAATTACGGTTTAAAGAAAGTTCTAAAACAAACGAATCCAAGGGTGAAGTATACGTTTGTTGGTAACTCTAGAGGTTCACAATGATGCCAATAAACTCAAGCAATGCTAATCCTTATACTATGATCATTTAACAAGACTAATCCAATCCCTTGGAATTAGTCCCTTTGGAATTTACTAAATCAAGAACAAATTCCCATTTGTGATTTAATAACTTTCAAGCATTAGAAACAAGATCATTTAATCAATAAACACCTTAGACAACTATTTCCATAGGTTAAGAATGAAATATCCCTTGATTAGTTCATTGGGGAATTTCATCGAACACCTTCCGGGCGAGAAATTCCCTATGATCTAAATCAACTTGATCATGGATGATTTAGCATTAAACTCACTAAACAAGGAAGGATCACTAATAATCAAAGCCCTAACATCATTGATTCACTCCAAAATTACCTAAATCTACTTCACCCAAGAACCCTAGAAAACTACTCACAACACATGGTTTTCTCCACAAATCCCATAAAGGAAGTGTTGAGAATCATAAAAGATGATGGGAAAAATAGGTGGAAGAAATAATCCAATAAGAACTTGCATAAATCACTCAAGAATCTCTTACAATCTCCTTCAAAGCTCTCAAAAGGGTTTTTGCTTAAAAACTCAAAGAAAACAAAAAGTATCTTTTCTAATTAGGCTTAATTTGCTTAAGTCAATACAGATCGGGTCGGGTCAACCCGGGACAAACCGGGTTTGACCCGACAATTTTTGTGTCCGAGAAGGTTCACAGCGGTCAGCTCATACCGCTGCATGACCGCTGTGAAACGCCTGGTTTTTACTCCGCATGGATCCGCAGCGGTCTCCCTATACCGCTGTGAGCTGGCCGCTGCGAGACTTGAAAGTGCAGCGGTCTCCTTATACCGCTGCATGACCGCTGTGAAACGCCTGGTTTTTGCTCCGGATGGATCCGCAGCGGCCTGCTCATACCGCTGTGCTCCGGCCGCTGCGAAACTTGAAAGTGCAGCGGTCTGGTTTGACCGCTGTGAGCTGACCGCTGCGCTTCCTGGTTTTCTCTTTCATCACTTGATCATCTCTGTTTGCTGCGGGTACGTTCCTCCTAGTCCATGATCTTCCCCAAGACTCCAATAAGCACCTGAAACACTCCAATTGTACCAAAACTCTCTAGGACCTATCTAAAATTCATTAACTCCTACTTAAGAATGCAAAACTATAGAAAAACTCTACGAAACTACACATTAATGTACAAAAACTAGATGAGATGCATGATAAAAAGAGTTAAAATATGCGAATATCATCGATCCACTAAACAGAGAAGTTGAAGACATCGTGGATGATTCAAGCGAAGATGCAGCCGCATCTGACGAGTTCGAGGAGAACGATAGCGGAGAAAACAATGATGAGCATAGTGAACACTCTAATATGTCTGAAAATGAATCTGAAAACGATTCGGAATAATGTGTTAAATGTACTATAATGTAATTTTTTAAATAAAAATATGTATATGTTGTAAATCCGTAAAAAAAAATAAAAACTTTATTATGATAATAAAACATATACCATAAACCATAAATCTTATAAAAATAAAACATTATTATGTACTATTAAACGTATACCCTAAACCCTAAACATTATAAAATAAAACTGACGAATTTGCAACGAATTTGCGATGGATCCGTCGCAAATCCGTTGCAAATAAAGGCCCCATCGCTAATCCGTTGCAAATTTGCAATGGAATTGCGATGGATCCGTCGCAAATCCGTTGCAAATAAAGGATCCATCGCAAATCCGTTGCAAATTTGCAATGGAATTGCTAGGGATTCATTCCTTATTTCCGGAGAGGATAAAAACGTGATAAGCGTCTAACGGTTTTAAAAGTGAATCTCAAAAAATTATATTTCTAAAGTTATTTAATGATGTGCATTCATAAATTGTGAAAATTTGGAAATGTCCCCGTATGATATATAAAACGTCATATATCCGTATATGTTGTTTATGAATATATATATATATATATATATATATATATATATATATAAGTTCAACATTCCTCGTACCCTCAAATTCATTATATTTGTGAAAAAATATGCTTATGATCATGACTCTTATGAGATTATAAACCGTAAACTTTATTATGTACTATTAAACGTATACCCTAAACCCTAAACATTAAAAAAAAACTCATGAATTTGCAACGGATTTGCGATGGATCCGTCGCAAATCCGTTGCAAATAAAGACCCCATCGCAAATCCGTTGCAAATTTGCAATTGAACCGATCGCCGGAGGAGGAGGAGTGGGATCGCCGGAATCGACGGGAGATTGAGATTGAGGGGATTGAGAAGGGAGAAAGGAAGAAGAAGATAAACAGTCGGTTTATAAACTAATAAGCGATGGATTTGCAATGGATTTGCGATGGATCCAAAAATTGCAACGGATTTGCGACGGATCCATCGCAAATCCATCGCAAAATTCGCGGTTAAATTTTGGCCCAAAATGTGCTGAAAAAAATCAATTTTCGTACCAAATTTCCAAAAAACATTTTGCAACGGATTTGCGATGGATCACTTATTTGCAACGGATTTGCGACGGATCCATCGCAAATCCGTTGCAAATTCATGAGTTTTTTTTTTAATGTTTAGGGTTTAGGGTATACGTTTAATAGTACATAATAAAGTTTACGGTTTATAATCTCATAAGAGTCATGATCATAAGCATATTTTTTCACAAATATAATGAATTTGAGGGTACGAGGAATGTTGAACTTATATATATATATATATATATATATATATATTCATAAACAACATATATGGATATATGACGTTTTATATATCATACGGGGACATTTCCAAATTTTCACAATTTATGAATGCACATCATTAAATAACTTTAGAAATATAATTTTTTGAGATTCACTTTTAAAACCGTTAGACGCTTATCACGTTTTTATCCTCTCCGGAAATAAGGAATGAATCCCTAGCAATTCCATTATAAAATAAAACTCAGGAATTTGCAACGGATTTGCGATGGATCCGTCGCAAATCCGTTGCAAATAAAGACCCCATCGCAAATCCGTTGCAAATTTGCAATGGAATTGCGATGGATCCGTCGCAAATCCGTTGCAAATAAAGGATCCATCGCAAATCCGTTGCAAATTTGCAATGGAATTGCTAGGGATTCATTCCTTATTTCCGGAGAGGATAAAAACGTGATAAGCGTCTAACGGTTTTAAAAGTGAATCTCAAAAAATTATATTTCTAAAGTTATTTAATGATGTGCATTCATAAATTGTGAAAATTTGGAAATGTCCCCGTATGATATATAAAACGTCATATATCCGTATATGTTGTTTATGAATATATATATATATATATATATAAGTTCAACATTCCTCGTACCCTCAAATTCATTATATTTGTGAAAAAATATGCTTATGATCATGACTCTTATGAGATTATAAACCGTAAACTTTATTATGTACTATTAAACGTATACCCTAAACCCTAAACATTAAAAAAAAACTCATGAATTTGCAACGGATTTGCGATGGATCCGTCGCAAATCCGTTGCAAATAAGTGATCCATCGCAAATCCGTTGCAAAATGTTTTTTGGAAATTTGGTACGAAAATTGATTTTTTTCAGCACATTTTGGGCCAAAATTTAACCGCGAATTTTGCGATGGATTTGCGATGGATCCGTCGCAAATCCGTTGCAATTTTTGGATCCATCGCAAATCCATTGCAAATCCATCGCTTATTAGTTTATAAACCGACTGTTTATCTTCTTCTTCCTTTCTCCCTTCTCAATCCCCTCAATCTCAATCTCCCGTCGATTCCGGCGATCCCACTCCTCCTCCTCCGGCGATCGGTTCCTCTTCCTCCGGCGATCGGTTCCTCTTCCTCCGGCGATCGGTTCCTCTTCCTCCGGCGATCGGTTTCTCTTCCCTTCCTCTCTACTCTCCTCCGCGACCTCCTCCCTTCACCTCGCGAGCTCTTTCTTCTCCTCCTCCGCCGGCGAGCACTCCTCTCCCTCCGGCGACCTCCTCTCCCTCCGGCGACCTCCTCTCCCTCCGGCGAGTCCCCTCCCTCCGGCGAGTCCCCTCCTCTCCCCTCTCCCTCCGGCGACCTCTTCTTCTCCTGGGCGAAGGTAAGTTGCTTTTTTTAATTTCATTTTTTATTTCAAAAATATATGTTGTTATCTTAAAAAAAAAAAAAATTGGATTTGTGAACTTTGTTAGATTTGTGAAAAAAAAATTAGATTTGTTAGATTTGGATTTGTATTTAATTTAGATTTTTAGATTTTTAGAATTGTTAGATTTTGTTAGATTATTTAGTTTCTTAGATTTGTTAGATTATTTAGTTTTTTAGTTTTTTAGATTTGTTAAAAAATTATATTTATTATATTTGTATTTATTAGGATGAATTTAGATTGTTAGATTTAGATATGTTATATATTAGGTTGTTAAATTTGTATTTTAATTAGTATGAATTTAGATTAGATAATTTTATAATTATTATGACATTATATAAAATTATTAGTTTGATTGTAATTTTTTTGTATTTTCTAAATTATAATATAATTATATGAATTAATTATTAAATTTTTTTTTGTAGATGTCGGGATTTCGAGGTAACGACTATACTCGATTTCTTTCGATGGGTTCCACAAGTACTCCTCCTGTTATACAGATGGATTTTGCGACTACTGCTGTTCCTGAGACCGTGGAGCCTGCCCCAGCACCGGAGGATCCCGCACCGTCTAACCCCGCGGCTGACTCCATCCCCATTGATATTGTGATAGAGCAGATTCTCGAGAGTCCTGGTCATGATAGTCTACCACGACTCGATCCAAGCCGTCCTCCAGGAACGTTATGGTAAAATTTATATTTTCTAAGTTATTTATGTTTTTGTTTACAATTATCATAATTTTATTTTTAAAATTTACTATATTTTCTAATTTCAGGTTTGATGATGACGGAGCTGTGGCTGCTCAGATCCGTTTGATCTTTGAAACGGATTTCAAAGAACCGCATGCCAATTACTCGCAAACACCGGAATATATCATTGAACGTTGGTATAAAACGTTTGCTGTAAGTTTTCTAAATTTTATTAAATTTATTTTTATTATTATTAATAATATTTTTTATGCATTTAACTTCTTATTTTTTTTGTTATAGCAATCGTTTCATTGGGATTTTGCAAATAACGGCGAGGTCCGTAAAAAATTTGAAAAGAAGTTGAAGGCTCGTATGTGCGGTCAGGTTGGGCGTTGGAAAGAAAAGTGGAAGATTAAAGGCGATGAGTCGAAGCCTAAGTGGATGGATCCGTTTGTTTGGAACGGTCTTGTTCGATATTGGATGGATCCAAAGAGCAAGAAGAAGAGTGACGATAGTCGCAAGGCCCGATACTCTGATCCTGATGGTTACGGGCCTTCTAAGCATCGTTCAGGACAAACCTCGTTTAAAGCACGGGGCCGAAACATAGTAAGTTTTTTTTTTAAAAAAAATCTTACATTCGTAATTTAATTTAATGTTATGAATTTATGAATTTTTTTTAGGCCGCAAAGACCGGATCATCAGTTCCGGATTTGTTAGCGGTTCTCGAGGAGACAAAACGGAAACCGGATGGCTCTTTTATCGATGGACGCTCGGAGAAGATCTACCACGATGTCACTTCGCGGCTCGAACTGTTATCTCAGACCGTCGATAGTGATGATCCCGAGAGCACAGCATCTGGCGGCCTTACTCCTTTCGTGAAGAACCAAATTTTTACCGAGGTACGTATTTAAAAATTAAATTGTTGTATTGTATTTAAATATTTTTAGAAATATTTATAATGTTTGTTTTTTTGTCTTTCATAGGTTGCTCCCCGCAAAAAAAGGAAGAATTTACGGTGTCGGTTCGCTTCAACCGCAAATTGAAGCTTCTTCTACATCGGCTTCGCGTCCATCCCAGGACGATTTACACCGGATCATAACGAGTCAGGCCGAGATGCTATCGAGTCAGGCCGAGATGCTAACGAATCAGGCCGAGAAGATTAATTCCTATGATGCTTTCATGGATTACTTTGCTGAGAAGGATCCGGCTTTTGCAAGACTTCGCGAAGCACGTAACCCTTCGGGATCGGGATCCGGAACCGGTACCAAAACCGGAACCGGATCCGGAACCGGAACCGGAACCAGTCCTTTGTAAACATTTTATTTTGTTTTTTTTTTAAAACAATTATGCACTTTTTGTAATAACTAAATTATATAATTATGTTTTTAAATTTAATATGTTAATTATTTTAATTATTATTCAATTTTTAAATTAAATTCTTATTTTTTTTTTTAATTTACAAAATTCAATTTTCCTTGCAAATCCATTGCAATTTTGCGAGGGATTCGCGAGGGAAAGTTGCCTTCGCAAATTTGCGAGGGAATTATCTCGTAGCAAATTTGCGAGGGAATTATCTCGTCGCAAATTTGCGACGGATTTGCGAGGGAAAGTTGCCTTTGCAAATTTGCGAGGGAATTATCTCGTCGCAAATTTGCGACGGATTTGCGAGGGAAAGTATCCGTTGCAAATTTGCGAGGGAGTATTTATCATCGCAAATTTGCGACGGATATTTGCCGTTGCAAATTTGCGAGGGAAAATGGTTTGTCGCAAATTTGCGACGGATTTGCGAGGGAAACTGTTTTGCGACGACTGATTTGCGACGGAAGTCGTGTCGTCGCAATTCCGTCGCAAAACGTGATTTGCGACGGATTTGCTATGGATTTGTCCATCGCAAATCCGTTGTTTTCTTGTAGTGCCCTTAACCAGAAAAAAACAAAAAATGTTCACCAAAACTAACATACCCTTTGAAACCAAGATTGCAGAGTCATGCACTGATATTCAATATCTTATATTTGGTCCAATTTAGTTGACTATATTTGGTCCAATTTAGTTGACTAACTTAAGACTAAAGATTAGAAGACGGAGGCACTTACTACGAGTTGGCTCTTCTTGGCCACTTTTGACCAATCATTGGAGTGAAGAGAGTGAACACCAGACCTCCAATCAAAATCAATGGTCAACGTCGTCTCCGGCTTATGATCTACGGCGGAGATGCATGCATAGTAATTACCGGTCTCAGATGCAGTAAACGAGAACTGACCAGACTCCACATTATCGGCTTCGTGCAGCATTATCGTCCCTTGTGGCGGCATCACCTACAAAAACATATCACAAGATCAGAAACACTGAAACCGACGTAAACTCGAAACAAAATTCGATGATTAAGGTGAAAAGTTTGTACCTTGACGGTGATCTTGTGCGAAGTAGGAAGAGGATGATCTTCGTTAGGGTTTACGATGAAGTATTTGCCAACGGTCGTGGAGTTTCCGTGAATATCCTCCGCTATGCATTTCATTTTCCCAGAATGAAGCTCGTACCGCATTGATAGTGTTCTGTGAGGTAACAATGTAAGGATCAAAAGCAAAACCGAGCTCATACGAAGATCCATGGCGCCCCACCAGAGAGAGAGAGAGGGAGAGAGAGAGAGAGAGGTCTTCGCAGTATTCAAAGTTTTTGGCCGTTTCGGGAAAGATGTAGAGAGTCAAAATATTATACGCCACGTGTGATTATTTAATTCGTTGAAACACGTGAACAATTCTTATACGTCGTCACAATATAGAAGATATTGTGTTTCCCATTTTTGTGCCCCGAGTATTTTATGGGTTTTATTCATTGTAGGGTCCTCTCGCCCAAAGAATTTCTAAGGTGAATAAATTAAAATTTACTTATTAACATGAGCAATTAGATTCACATAGGCATGATCAAAATCAATCTGTAACCGTATTTTGGATTGTAACCGAACCGTTTTTAAACCATAATCATATAAAACGATTAAAACTGTAACCGTTAACCATCAAAATATATTAGTTATGGTTAATAAAATTATTAACCGTAACCGTTAATAAACTGTAATCGTATCAAAACCGTCAGTTAACCGCAAAGTTAAAACCTTAATATATTAACCGTAACCATTTTTAAAAATAAAATAAAAATATTAATAATTTATTATGTATAAGTATATTTAATATAACATAGAAACATGATGTATAATCAATTAATTACTAATCCAAAAATATTTATAAATAATAAAATTATATTAATGAATGTGCTAAAAACTGTGATTTAAATCGTTCAATATCTCCACTAGATCCATTCCATCCACGATCACTAAGAACTACCTTTTCTTATTAATCAAATCATTCTTAATTTGAATAATGTAATAGAATTTATGGTTATTTAGCTAATTCACTACATAAAATTTTGAATCGTAAATTCATAATTTCATATTATAAATTTTAGTTTTATATTAGTTGATATCATCGTAGAAATTTTGGTCGATATATCATTGTCTAAAACTTTTTGACATAAATTAAATAAATTTATAACTATATTACTAATGTTAACCATATTATAGTCATCAAATAACCATAACCGTATCTGACCGTAACCGTAATAATCGAAACTTTATTAACCATAACCGTTTTAACCGTATATCAAATGGTTAAAGTTAAGGTTAAGAGAAATTTGTAATCGTAACCGATGGTTATAAAACCGTAACCATAATAACCGTAATCATGGTTATGCGCCACATGTCAATTTCCAAGATGAAATTCGGGTTCAACCCCGGCAGCGGATTTTTTTAAAGGTTTTTTCTTTACAAGAGCAAGAATGCCACGAGTATTTTATGTGGGACCAATTTATTATAGTCTACCTATTTTAAAGAGAGATTTGACTTCACTCCAATATTTGTTCAATAATATCAATTTTTTTTAAACTCTATCACAAATCTGTCATTTAATTTTTTTATTTATTTTTTATCTTTTTGTGTATAAAATGATGATTTTTTCTTTGTTTTCTATTCGTCTATGTAATGTACACAAAAGATTTCACCCAATAGTATACGAGACAAAACCGAAAAATCAACATGTAAACAATAAAATAAACATTAGTTTTCAAAATAAATTGAGAAAGTATTAAAAAATTTATAGAGTCTTAAAAAAATGACAGACCAACAAAGATGCCCCTTAATCAAACTATATAATAAACTGAAGGCCATGTTCAATGGTAACCTCCTAATGTTTTATGTGGTGTTCTTAAGTTTAATTTAGAATTAAATGAATTAAAATGAGTGTCTTAAGAATAGATAAGTGTCTAATGTTAGACACTTTTGGTTCTGATAGGAACGGACACGTGTCTAGTTGTGAGCGGTTGTTGAAAAATTAAAGAGAGGGAAAAATAAAAACTCGCGCACTCTCTCTTTTCTTCAAGGTTTATCGTCAAATGCCTTTGCATTTATCGTCAAAATCAGTTCTCCTCTAATCGAATCGACGAATTTCCCCCACCACGATCTTCCTCTTCTCAAACCTTAATCGGATCGGGAGGCCATGGAAATAAGCAGCAGCATAAGCACCAGCGCCTCTATCACCTCCAACGTAAGCACGACTTCCATGGAGAAAATCGATCAGGCGGCGAGCTGGGTCAGTGCCACCGTCATCTCCGCTTTCTTCAACTCCCTCGAGCGATGCGCCTGCGTCAATCTCTACACCTCCCATGACAACGAAGACGAAGACGGCGAGGAGTCCTATCACCGTCATCTTGCTCTATCCGCCGCGGCTCATCCAAACGACATCGTTTAGCTCCGTTTTGACCTCCGGTAATTAATATTTTTGTGCGTGATATGATTGTGTGAATTCGAAGTTCCCTAGTTTGAGAACATCCGTGCAGTGTGTGTAATGCTATGGAAATTTCAGGCCTTTTGAATTGTAAATGTGACTCGAAATTTGATTTTTTTTGTTTTTCTTTTGTTCTGATTCTCAAATGCTTATCTATTTGTTTGTACATGATTATACTTTGGGTTTGAATGTTTGATGTTTTGAATTTAACAAATACCGTAAAGATCCATTTGTTTGAAGTTTCTTTTGTGATCAATTATCTGATCATTATGTTCATATATTATAAGCGGAACACTTCAGTTTCATGGTTCATTTGTTTTGTGCAACCAATAATCAGAGATCTGTTGCATAATTTCAAAATCAAGAAATGTGATTTAAGAACTCTATTGATAATGTCTCTGCTTAGAAGTTAGTAATGTGATTTAAGTGGCCTAAGTCATGCATTTTAATGTTTATGTGTTTTGGTTTTTCAGGTTAATGAATCATGAAAGAAGCAAGGAAGCATTAGATGTTCAACCGTAAATGAAGGTAATAATTTCTATTGAGTGTATTGCTGGTAATAGGTAGATGTAGATGGAAATTAGGTGTAATTGATGGTGTAATTCATTACAATTAACTGTTCTTTTTCCATTTATGATTTCAAAAATTATGTTTTCAATGTTTTCATATCATGTATGTTTCTAATTTATTTAAATGTTAACAATGTTTGATATGTTTTCATATTTAGTTAAATGTTAAAATATATATATATATATATATATATATATATATATATATATATATATATTTAAGACACCCAAAGTAGGTATCTCCATTACAATCACAAAATAAGTCAAAGTGTCTTAAAACTAAAAACTTATTAAAATTAGATAAAAAATGGTTTAATGAGGGTTACCATTGAACATGCCCTAAGTGATATGTTGTGTTGTGTCACACTCGATTAGTTTTTGTTTTTTTGAACACCTCACGCTCGATTAGTTAAATAGTCACAAACATGCCCCAGTTAATGATGAGTTTTAAATTTTTAAATAGCGGCAGAGATGATGAGATCAGAGAGAGAGAGAGAGTGTGAAACAAATGCGATCGGTCTGTTTTGATTTTCAAGTTTTGTCTTAAGAAAGTCCTGATTTTGAAAGATACCCTCATTTGCGAATATTAGAAAATTTTGAAAAATCTTCTTCCGGGTAGGTGATTTTCTCGGGAAATTTTCTCTTTGAACGGTTGTATCCTTCGCTCCTCGTCTCTTTTTGGGATCTCTCAGTGATTTATGATACATTTCCCCAGAAATCTCAAACATTCGAGGAGCTAAATTAAGCTGTTCTGTCATCTAATTCGAAGATTCTTCGAGAATCGATACCAAAGTATTCAGGGTTTAAAATTTTGTACCCGATGAAGCGGCGATGAAGGTCGTCGGAGATATATGGAAATTAGATCGGAGAATACTCAATAAGCCTCCGAGTGAAGCAGTTCCCAAAACTCGGTTAAAGGTCTGGTTCGTCAGCGTCTGATCGAGCATTTTGATCTGGACTTGCTTGATTCAGCTCTTCGCCACCGGCGAGCTTTGGCATTCCCGGATCTTCACCGGTTTAACCAATCAGATTTCCCGGTTTTCCTTCCCCGTCGAGCCATTTCAACTGCCGCCTCCTCCTCGAAGTCAGTTTTGTCTTGGACTTTTCCCGATTAGGGTTTATGTTTCTCAGCCTATGTAATCTATTTGTATTTGGGTTTGATTTCGTGATTAAGGGTTTAAGAAAAGTAATGATTTTTGCAGGAAACTATACAAGCAATGGGATTCTACGTGTGTCCTGTAATGGCGGTTTGAATCAAATGCGTGCTGCGGTTCGTCTCTCTTTCTCTTTCATTTGTAATATTTCGGGTTTACATATCTTAGACGCTTCTTGTTTCAGTTATGTGATATGGTGACTGTTGCTAGGCTATTGAACTTGACTCTGGTTGTTCCGGAGCTTGATAAGAAATCATTCTGGGCTGATCCAAGGTGTCGAGTTTTGAGAAATCTCATGTCAATATGCCAAACATTTTTGTTTTTTTAGCTAATCTTAAAAGCATCCTAGGTTTCTTTCTTCTGCAGTGACTTTGAGGACATTTTCGATATAAATCATTTCATTGATTCATTAAGAGATGAAGTTCGGATCTTAAGGAGGCTTCCTATTAACATGTTTGTATATAACTGATTGTAACAAAGATTACGAAGATAAGAAGGATTCTGGGATTCAGATCAAAAACTCTCTTTGATCGTGAAACACTATTATGGTATCAGAGCATTTTTTCTGCTCAATCTTCTCTAATTCTTCTCTGATTCTTCTCATTTCTTTGATTCTTCTTCGTTTTCATCACAAATTTTGAGATCTGATTCCAAATCTGTGATTCGATTGAACTGCGAAGTCTCCAAATCACCTTTGCGAACTTCACATTGCTGTTCATCTTCACTTTTGTGCTTCGATCTTTGCCAATGGTGAAACAAGGGAAGAAATCTCGTGGTCAAAATCCTCCGGCGTTGGACATTTCGCCGATGAAGACTCGAGCTGGTTATCGAGCTGGATCTTCTCTTCAGGTCGATTCCGATGCCGCGGTAACTCCTCATCCTCCCAATACAGCCACTCGTGTCAGATCTAGTTCAATGTATGCGGGAATGGACTCATTTGACAATGTTCATAGTCCTTTCTTTCTTCACTCGGCGGATCATCCAGGTTTGTCCATCGTTGCTCATATGCTTGATGGAACAAATTATAACCCATGGTTGATTGCTATGCGGATGAGTTTAGATGCTAAAAACAAACTTAGTTTTGTGGATGGTTCCCTGCCTAGGCCAGATGATGATGATAGCTCCTTTAAGATCTGGAGTAGATGTAATAGTATGGTTAAGGCCTGGATATTGAACGTTGTGAACAAGGAAATCTATGATAGTATCTTATACTATGAGGATGCAGCAGAAATGTGGAATGATTTGTTTCTTCAATATCTACAGAACCAGCAGTGTCTTTTAGAGCTTGGGTTATAGATTCAGGGGCTACTCACCATGTCACTCACAACAGAGACCTTTATGTAGTGTATAGACCTTTAGACAACACCTTTGTTACTCTACCTAATGGTTATATGATACGGGATATTTTCGTGTCAATTATCCCAAGTGTACTCATGTCATTGTAGTACTTGAGATGTCAATCCATAAGGGGTTAAGATTGAAGCACTAAGAATGCAAGAAACGTCTTAAGCTAGAACAAACATTGTTTTTGGGTTTTTATATTTATAAGAAAGGAAACAAATGCAAGAAAGAAAACAAAACACAAGACTAAAATGTTGGATCATGAACTAAGCTATCAATTAGAAGGGTGACAATCAAACAATGAATCTTTTGGAAGCATTAATCACTATCTTAGAACATGGAATTCACAAATATGACTAATCCATTTCCATGGCACTAATCACCTTGTTAATTATCTAATCAAGAACAAATTTCCATTTGTGATTAAATAATTAACAAGCATTAAGGAACAATTCCAATTAGTTCACTAAACACCCTAAACATCAACTTTCGTTGGCTAGGATATGTAAAGCTCACAAAAGGTTCGGATCAAGCAATTCATTTAAACTCGAGTCATGAGTGAAATGCCTAAGATCTAGAAACGAATGAACATACCTAATCTAGTACTAACACCGCTTACTCGAATCTATCCCTAATGCATGGGATGAGACCAAAAATCTAACTAATCTAAGGTGTAGTACTAGGTTTCGGTTTATCATGTCAAATCTAGCATTACGAACCAACCTAAGTGAAAGACTCATCCAAGATCATCCTAAATCACCATCATCTAACCGTCAATCAACCATTGACTAATGATGCCTAAACATTCAATGCACATTCATTCTTATGACATGGATCACATAAGTAGATTAGTTCACTTCCATGATACTAATCCATTTACATATCATCTAGTTATCAAGAACTTCCGTTCACAACTAAATGATCCATAATCATTAAGCATTAGTCCATACAAGTCAACAATTCACCTTAATCATCAATTTCCATTGGCTAAGAATTGAATTGCATGCTTAGAAGTTTTCTAGACATTTCATCGAACACCTTCCGGGCGAGAAATGTCTTGAGTTCTAGAAATGAGTTGTCAATTCGATTCTAGCATTAAGATCCCTCCTAACATGAGAACAAATGATTATCTAAGCCTAAACATCAATAATCAACCATCAAACCATCTAAATCAAACAAAATCCAAAATCCAACAAAAAGTCAACTCACAAGAAGAACATCAAAATCAAACCATAGAAATGAAGAACAAGAATCAACAAGACATAATATATATAAAGGGGTGAAGAAATCTTCTCTTATATGGCATGAAAATGAAGATCCATCAAGAACACCAAGTGGTGTTCTTGAGCTTTCCCAAGTTTAAGAAGAAGAATCTTTAAGAAGAAGAAAGAAGAAATCAAAGCATATATATAAGTGAAGAATCCTTCGAAAGTGTGGATTATACATGAAGAACAACCCAAGAAACTCTAGAGAGAGTTCCTGGGTTGAGCACACACAAAAAAATGAAGAAGAAAACTTAGAAAACAACAAATGGGTCTAATTGTATTTATGGGCAAAAGGGGTCGCGCAGGTCGCATCGGTCTCCTGCTCCCGATACATCGCATCGATGCGAATTTCTGTTTTTCAGAAGTTCCATCGGTCACCTGCATCGGGCATAGGTCGACCGATGGACTTCTTCAGGCAGCTCATTCGCGCGCCAGACTGGACCGTCGTCACGGAAATTGGCATAACTTCTGATCGCACCGTTGGAATTGTCTCAAACCACTTCCAAATGAAAGCTAATCCATTGCTATATCTCGTGGTAAAATATGAGCTCAATCCATCGGTGGAAAGTCCTTCATCCAATGCCAAACGTATGTCGTCTCAACCTGATCCTGCATCTTTGTATTCCGAAATGAACTTTTTGATAGCTATCTTCGCTCCTCCAACTCCTATGACTCCAAGAACACCTAAAAATGCCTCAAGCAAGCCAAAAAGAATGCAAAGACAACCTAGAACATCTAAAATGCAATGCAATGCAAATGAGACTCAAATGCATGAAATTATCTCAAAACTATACAAAGTGAGATTAAAAACCTATGAAACTAAACCTTAAAAACATGTAAAATATGGTGTTATCAACTCCCCCGGACTTGCCTTTTGCTTGTCCGCAAGCAAACAAGAAAAGACAAACCGGAAGAGAGGTTTTAAAGAGTGGGAATTCACAACTAAAAGACATGTCAAAGCAATCAAAATAATAGCCCAACATAATACCAAGACATTGCAAAAACGTATCTCAATTTGACTCTAACTTCTCTAGACTTATCGCAACTCCAATTATTTTACTCTAGATCCAAAACAAGTATCCGCATGCTTTCTTATCAACCAACTCCCTACATTCATTTAAGTTCAAGCGTGACTCTCACATATGGGCAATTGATCTATTCCATTTGGCTCGGTAGAAAAAGGTCTTTACGTATAAGAGGCGGTTCATGTATTTGTGGCTACTCTCAAAATCAAACGCAAGTCATTATACAAAAGCAATAGAGAATAGGAAACAATTTATGCATACAAGATGTTCTTCCATTGTTCTACCCTTCCTAAAGCTTTTCATCTAAATTCCCGAACTTGACAAGCAATTTTCTTTTTCTTTCAAAACTCTTCTTAACCACAAACGTATAAACTCAACCCGCCAATCACATCAAACGACAACTCTTTCTACACCTTAGTTACTAGGGAATTTATATCATTATGCCTTTTCTTTTTTCTTATTTTCGATTAACTCTTTTTTTTTTTTTTTTTTTTTTTCATCACCTAGAACTTTTATTACAACATGGTTTTTCATTTTTCTTTTCTCATTCCACTTCCCATTTTTTCATTTTCAAACCAATCCCACAAATCCCAACCAATAACCTTTGTAAACCCCTATCAATTGGAAGAAAGAGCTTGTCGTTTCTATCTCGAAAGATTTTGTACATGAAAGCGCATAGAAAAAGACCTCACTCAACGATTTAGCACAATGGTTCAAAATAAAAGGTTTCGGGTTTGGGTGCGGAACCATCTTAAAAAGGAAGATGGCCATTCGAGTTAACAAGTGTGGCATAAAAGGATAAGATAACTCGAATGTTCATGTAAAACCATGGTTAAGATCTAAAGCCCATAAGCGAGATAATTAAAGTTCATTTTCGCCTAATAAAGATGGAGTTGATATCAAATTTAGCAAGCATCAAAAAGACAATGGATTTCAAGCGGAGAGATCAAAGTACGAAGTTTACAAGCTTTATGAAATCGTTTAAGCAATATAAAACCATTATCGAGGGCATCACAATGAAAGCTTATCATACATGTTTCATGAACTCCCATGCACATGAATGCAACCAATATGATCTAGAAATGAGTGATCAAGTCAAGTCTAGAATGCACATGGACTAATGCAAACTACATGATGATTTTTTTGTTTTTCGTTTTTTATGCAATTGAAAATATACAATGCAATGACTCAAGAAAATGAAAATAAGACAAAATAAACAATGTCAAAACACAAGAACCTCCCCCCCGGACTTAAATCACACCGTCTCGGTGTGAATTGAGCCAAAGAGAGAGTAAAACAAACATAAACAAAAACAAAAACGAAATGGTATATACAAAGGGAAAAGTTAGTGGTACCTTGGAGTGGAGTGGATTCACGAGGAGGAAGCATTGTGCGTTGAAGCTCACGGACTTAGACCATTCCATGCGTCCCATTTATTCACCCTTATTGCTCCTACAAAAACATGAAAACAAAATTTATCAAACAATAAAAGGCATAAAAACAAGAAGTAAAGGATAGGATTGCTTGTTTTATGTCTCTAGCATTGACGAGGGATAGGATTGGGGAGGTCCCCAATGGCGCGTTTAACGTCACTAGCTTGACGGTTGTGTCATCTTACTCCTTCTCTCCTTGCATGTCTCATTTACTCCTAGTTACCTAAGAGATCAAGATCACAAGAAAAGGGAAAAGATTAGCAACAAAAGAAAATAAAAAGCTCTAGTCTCAAGAAGAATCCAAATCCTAATGATCAATGCTAAACCCCAATGGCAACAGCGCCAAATTGATACGGGATATTTTCGTGTCAATTATCCCAAGTGTACTCATGTCATTGTAGTACTTGAGATGTCAATCCATAAGGGGTTAAGATTGAAGCACTAAGAATGCAAGAAACGTCTTAAGCTAGAACAAACATTGTTTTTGGGTTTTTATATTTATAAGAAAGGAAACAAATGCAAGAAGGAAAACAAAACACAAGACTAAAATGTTGGATCATGAACTAAGCTATCAATTAGAAGGGTGACAATCAAACAATGAATCTTTTGGAAGCATTAATCACTATCTTAGAACATGGAATTCACAAATATGACTAATCCATTTCCATGGCACTAATCACCTTGTTAATTATCTAATCAAGAACAAATTTCCATTTGTGATTAAATAATTAACAAGCATTAAGGAACAATTCCAATTAGTTCACTAAACACCCTAAACATCAACTTTCGTTGGCTAGGATATGTAAAGCTCACAAAAGGTTCGGATCAAGCAATTCATTTGAACTCGAGTCATGAGTGAAATGCCTAAGATCTAGAAACGAATGAACATACCTAATCTAGTACTAACACCGCTTACTCGAATCTATCCCTAATGCATGGGATGAGACCAAAAATCTAACTAATCTAAGGTGTAGTACTAGGTTTCGGTTTATCATGTCAAATCTAGCATTATGAACCAACCTAAGTGAAAGACTCATCCAAGATCATCCTAAATCACCATCATCTAACCGTCAATCAACCATTGACTAATGATGCCTAAACATTCAATGCACATTCATTCTTATGACATGGATCACATAAGTAGATTAGTTCACTTCCATGATACTAATCCATTTACATATCATCTAGTTATCAAGAACTTCCGTTCACAACTAAATGATCCATAATCATTAAGCATTAGTCCATACAAGTCAACAATTCACCTTAATCATCAATTTCCATTGGCTAAGAATTGAATTGCATGCTTAGAAGTTTTCTAGACATTTCATCGAACACCTTCCGGGCGAGAAATGTCTTGAGTTCTAGAAATGAGTTGTCAATTCGATTCTAGCATTAAGATCCCTCCTAATACGAGAACAAATGATTATCTAAGCCTAAACATCAATAATCAACCATCAAACCATCTAAATCAAACAAAATCCAAAATCCAACAAAAAGTCAACTCACAAGAAGAACATCAAAATCAAACCATAGAAATGAAGAACAAGAATCAACAAGACATAATATATATAAAGGGGTGAAGAAATCTTCTCTTATATGGCATGAAAATGAAGATCCATCAAGAACACCAAGTGGTGTTCTTGAGCTTTCCCAAGTTTAAGAAGAAGAATCTTTAAGAAGAAGAAAGAAGAAATCAAAGCATATATATAAGTGAAGAATCCTTCGAAAGTGTGGATTATACATGAAGAACAACCCAAGAAACTCTAGAGAGAGTTCCTGGGTTGAGCACACACAAAAAAATGAAGAAGAAAACTTAGAAAACAACAAATGGGTCTAATTGTATTTATGGGCAAAAGGGGTCGCGCAGGTCGCATCGGTCTCCTGCTCCCGATACATCGCATCGATGCGAATTTCTGTTTTTCAGAAGTTCCATCGGTCACATGCATCGGGCATAGGTCGACCGATGGACTTCTTCAGGCAGCTCATTCGCGCGCCAGACTGGACCGTCGTCACGGAAATTGGCATAACTTCTGATCGCACCGTTGGAATTGTCTCAAACCACTTCCAAATGAAAGCTAATCCATTGCTATATCTCGTGGTAAAATATGAGCTCAATCCATCGGTGGAAAGTCCTTCATCCAATGCCAAACGTATGTCGTCTCAACCTGATCCTGCATCTTTGTATTCCGAAATGAACTTTTTGATAGCTATCTTCGCTCCTCCAACTCCTATGACTCCAAGAACACCTAAAAATGGCTCAAGCAAGCCAAAAAGAATGCAAAGACAACCTAGAACATCTAAAATGCAATGCAATGCAAATGAGACTCAAATGCATGAAAATATCTCAAAACTATACAAAGTGAGATTAAAAACCTATGAAACTAAACCTTAAAAACATGTAAAATATGGTGTTATCATTATACTGTTAGAATAGAGGGCATAGGACTCATTCAATTGTCTGATGCTATTATACTATATAATGTTCTCTATATTCCTGAATTTAAATTCAACCTGATCAGTGTTAGTGTGTTGACTAAAAGTTTGAAATCTAAAGTTAGCTTCACTTCTGATGCATGCTTTATTCAGGAACTTACACAGGAGTTGATGATTGGTCAAGGTAGTCAAGTTGGGAATTTGTATATCTTGGAAGTTAACGAGTTTAATCATTCTTTTTCTTTAAAAGGTACTTCTCCAATCTGTTCTGTTACACCAGTTTGTTCTAGTTTTAAGATAGACAATGTTACGTGGCATAAGAGATTAGATCATCCTTCTCAATCTAAACTTGATGTATTGTCTGATGTGTTGAGTTTGAAGAATAATAAAACACCATCTCATGTTTGCCATATTTGTCATTTATCTAAACAAAAACATCTTCCTTTCAAAACTAGACAAAACAGGTGTACATTTCCTTTTGAATTAGTTCACATTGATACTTGGGGACCATTCTCAGTTCCTACTGTTGATGGATTCAAGTATTTCTTGACTATAGTAGATGACTTTAGTCGTGCTACCTGGATTTATTTGATGAAGAACAAATCTGATGTCTTACATGTGTTTCCAAATTTTATTTCCATGGTTGAAACTCAATTTAAGACAAAGGTTATGTCAGTCAGGTCTGATAATCCTCATGAACTAAAATTTGTTGAATTGTTTGCAACAAAAGGAATCGTTGCATATCATTCATGTCCGGAAACACCTGAACAGAATTCAGTTGTCGAAAGAAAGCATCAGCACATATTGAATGTAGCTAGAGCCCTGTTATTTCAGTCTAATGTTCCTTTAGAGTTCTGGGGGGATTGTGTATTAACAGCAGTTTTCTTGATAAATAGATTACCCTCACCAGTCCTAGAGAACACGTCTCCATATGAGAAACTAACTAGCAAATCTCCTGATTATCAGTCTTTGAAAAACTTTGGTTGCTTATGCTATAGTTCTACTTCCCCTAAAAGTAGACATAAGTTTGAACCAAGAGCTAAAGCCTGCGTTTTCTTAGGATATCCAGCTGGTTACAAGGGTTATAAGCTACTAGATATAGAGACACACGCTGTTTCTGTCTCCAGGCATGTAATTTTTCATGAGGATATTTTTCCTTTTGTATCATCTAACATCAAAGATGATACAAAAGTCTTCTTTCCTCATTTACAGTATCCTGCTCAACCTGATGAACATTTGCCTCTAGTGCAATCATCTTCTGATACACATCCTACTAATGATGTGTCATCATCCGAGACTTTTGTTCCTTTCGAATCTAAGTCTCACAGACAAAAGAAACCTCCCAAACATTTGCAGGACTTTCATTGTTATAATAATACTAGTACTACTCTATATCCCATTGCAAACTATATTTCTTACTCATATCTATCTCAGCCTTTCTTTGCTTTCATTAACACTATCACCAACCAAATTGTACCACAAAGATATTCAGAAGCCAAGAATTATCAGGTATATTGTGACGCGATGAAGGAGGAGATTGGTGCTATGAAAAGAACTCACACTTGGAGTGTTTGTACTTTGCCACCAAACAAAGTGCCAATTGGCTGTAAATGGGTATTCACAGTCAAATATAATGCTGATGGGAGCATAGAGAGATACAAGGCAAGACTTGTTGCCAAAGGATACACACAACAAGAGGGCTTAGACTATGAAGAGACGTTCTCACCAGTTGCTAAACTTGCTACTGTGCGTTTACTATTCATCCTTGTTGCAAAAATGAATTGGTCAGTAAACCAACTTGATATTTCCAATGCATTCTTAAATGGTGACTTAGATGAGGAGATCTATATGAAAGTTCCTCCTGGATACGTTGATCTTCAAGAAGACCCTTTACCTCCTAATGCTGTTTGTAGACTTCATAAATCAATTTATGGTCTGAAACAAGCTTCAAGGCAGTGGTTCTTGAAGCTCTCTTCTACACTATGCAGTATGGGTTTTGAGAAATCCGTTGGTGACCATACATTATTCATCAAGTGCAAGGATGGTTTATTCCTTGGAGTTTTAGTATATGTTGATGACATTCTGATTGTCAGCAACAATGATGATTTGGTGAAAGTGTTTAAGGATGAATTGCAGTCCTTTTTCAAATTACGGGATCTTGGAACAGCTAAGTATTTTCTTGGTCTCGAAATTGCTAGGTCTACACAGGGTATTTCTGTTTGCCAAAGGAAATACACATTGGAGTTATTATCTACTACTGGTTTTCTTGCTAGTAAACCTTCAAGTATTCCTTTGGATCCTAGTGTAAAACTGTCTAAGGATCAAGGAGTGCCCATTGATGACCCTATGTCTTACAGAAAGCTGTTGGGGAAACTCATGTACCTGCAGATTACGAGACCTGACATTTCTTATGCAATCAATACTTTGTGTCAGTTTTCTCACGATCCTAGAGATATACATCTCAATGCTGTTCACAAAGTATTGAGGTATTTGAAAGGTACAGTTGGTCAAGGACTCTTCTATCCTGCAGACAACAAGTTTGATCTCAGGGGTTTTTCAGATTCTGACTGGGCAGCTTGTGTGGATACTAGAAGATCTGTTTCTGGTTATTGCATGTTCATTGGTGATTCTTTGGTTTCTTGGAAATCAAAGAAGCAGGCTATTGTATCATGTAGCACTGCTGAAGCTGAATTCAGAGCTATGGCTTTGGCCACTAAAGAGCTCATATGGATTTCCCGAATCATCAATGATTTGCAGGTTCCCTTTTCAACACCTGCTTATCTTTACTGTGATAACACTGCAGCCTTACATATAGCTAACAACTCGGTATATCATGAGAGAACTAAGCATGTGGAATTGGATTGCTACAAAACCCGTGAGGCCATTGATGCTGGTTTCTTGAAAACTATGTATGTTAAAACAGGCAATCAATTGGCTGATACACTCACCAAAGCTCTGCATCCAGCTCCTTTCCGAGAGTTGATAGGCAAGATGGGAGTTAACAACATCTTTGCACCTCCATCTTGAAGAGGGCTATTAACATGTTTGTATATAACTGATTGTAACAAAGATTACGAAGATAAGAAGGATTCTGGGATTCAGATCAAAAACTCTCTTTGATCGTGAAACACTATTACTTCCCAAACGGTATAGCAACAAGTATGGACACAAATTGTTCGAAATGCCGCCCGTGAGCTGGTCTGATGACAAATACTACTTGCAAAAGGTTAATTTGCAGATTTTCTGTCATTTTTCATTGCCTATGATCTGCGTTTTGATTGATCGGAGTTCTTGTTTTAGGTATTACCGCGATTCAGAAAACATAAAGTTATACATTTCAACAGGAGTGATACCCGACTGGCGAACAACGGTCTTTCTCTTGATCTCCAAAGGCTGAGATGCCGGGTGAATTTCCAAGGACTGAAATTCACTCCACGGATTGAGGCTTTGGGATCAAAGCTAGTTCGGATTCTCCAAAGAAGAGGGCCTTTTGTGGCTTTGCATTTGAGATATGAGATGGACATGCTGGCTTTCTCTGGTTGCACGCATGGCTGCACTGAGGAAGAAGCCGAAGAACTCAAAAAGATGAGGTAAAAAAATGTTCTAGCTTGATGCTGTGTTTTTAATAAAATCTTTGATTTCATGGTTATCTTGTGTGTTTCTAGGTATGCATATCCTTGGTGGAGAGAAACAGAGATACTCTCTGAGGAGAGAAGGGTGCAAGGGCTTTGTCCATTGACACCAGAGGAGGCGGTTTTGGTCCTAAAAGCATTAGGGTTCCAAAAGGATACACAGATTTACATTGCAGCTGGTGAGATTTACGGTGGTGCGAGGAGATTAGCCCTCCTAAAGGAATCATTTCCAAGAATTGTGAGTTTTCATCACTTTTAACTTTATGCACTTCCGAAATGATCCATTTTTGGCGATGATGATGACCTGTGGGGTTTCAGGTGAAAAAGGAAATGCTACTAGATCCAACGGAACTGCAACAGTTTCAGAACCATTCATCTCAAATGGAAGCTCTAGATTTTATTGTATCGGTAGCCAGCAACACTTTTATTCCTACCTACTATGGAAACATGGCAAAAGTTGTTGAAGGTCATCGAAGGTACTACTTATTCAAGCTTTTACTAAAACAGTTCTCAGCAAGAATCTTGTAATGAGCATTTTCTTTTTGGAAGATATCTCGGGTTTAAGAAAACAATCCTGCTAAACCGGAAGAGACTTGTGGAGCTTTTGGACTCGTATAACAAGAAGACGATCTCTTGGGATCAGTTTGCAGTATCTGTCAAGGAAGATCATGAGGGAAGACGGATGGGAGAACCAACACATCGGAAAGTAATCTCTGATAAACCAAAGGAAGAAGATTACTTCTATGCCAATCCTCAAGAATGTATCAGTGAAAATCCACTTTAGCAAAGTGAAGGTTCATGTTCTTTTCTAAGAGCATATAGATCACTAACCACTAGAGCAGGATCTGATTAGTTACCATCTGAGTTTTTTCTTTCTTTGTTTATAGACCTTTTTTTGTTTCTGTAAAGTAAAAGATGCAACTTTTTTTTGTTGATCGAAGTAAAAGATATAACTAAAAGGGTTGTTTCATCTTTATATCAGAAATTGTTATGCTAACCAAACCAGGTTTAGCTAAATTATCGCTTGGTTTCCTAGAAGATGATTTTTGCCTTGCTAGCCAACCAAACCAAGTTTTTTTTTGAACTTGTCTCTGGTTGATTTGTTTACAGACACTTGAGAGACATTTCCTTCCTTGGACTAAGCTTTCCTTTCTTCCAGTAACTTGTCATTTGCATGAAGAAAAAGACGGAACAAATGTTTTTGTGGATCATATAACGGAGCATCATTACTTTTCTCATTCATTCAAAAATGTATTTTTCAAACTCAAATTGAGCGGAAGTTAGAAGGAACATGTGGTTTACCAGTTGGTGTAATCAGAGGCGCTGAGATACTCGCCATGCTCTTCAAAGTATTCAATCATACGTTTGAGAAATGCATCACTGCTCACTGTCTCTGTATCGCAGATAAGACAACACTGTCTTCTAGATCGAGTAACAGCCACATTCATTCGCCTTTGGTCCTTTAAAAATCCAACCTCTTTCTTTGAGTTTGATCGAACCATGGAAATGATGATAGCTTCTTTCTCTCGACCTTGGAAACCATCCACCGTTGAGACCTCCATGTCCTTTAGCTTCTCCTCTTTGCCCCTAAGAATCCTAAGCACCATAACCTGAGCAGCGTAAGGCGTAATGATTCCAATATCAGAGGCCTGAACTCCACTCTGCATTAGTCTCTTGGCGTGTGCCATCGCAACCTCTGCTTCACCTTCATTATAGGTGCTCTCTTCCTCGTCTTTCTTCTCTTCCATGTCACACCCAGCGGTATCTACTAATAGCAGAGTCGCCTCTGTTGCAGAAGATTTTGCTACATCCTCCAAGTCAAAAAGCGTGTGCGAGGCAACACTTGAATGCGCTCTTATCTTTCCATCGTAAAGCTCTTCGGATGACCAGTTCATAATAAGCTCATGCATACGATACTGAACAGTAAGCATGGACTTTATCTCATCTCCATGAAGATCTGCTAGCCGTTCAAAGAGTGTTATCCCTAATCCTTTCCTTTCAGCTTCAGCGCTTTGGATCGTCGGTGGAAGTTGGAGATGGTCTCCTGCAAGTATACATCTTGAACCCTTTAGCAACGCGATCCAGCATGCTACCTCAAGAGCCTGTGCTCCTTCATCGATGATCACCAAGTCGAAAGTTGTATTATCAAGCTTTCGTGATAGTGCACCAGTCAGAGTTGTGAGAATGACATCAGCATTCTTGATCACGTCTGATACAGCTAATTGCTGCCTTTTACGCTCCTCCTTAACCAGAGCTCGAAGGTCCTTCTGGATTCCTCTCCTCGTGTTTCTATCTTTTGTTTTCAACAACTTCCCGTTCAGGGCCTTCATTTCCTTTCTGATGTCATTCGCCAGAGCGCTGTTATCTCCCTTTAGAACCTGAGCATCAAGAGCACTATCCAGCACTTGAGGTAAAAGCCGTGCAGGATGTCCCACCCTCACCAACTTTACTCTGTGAGGAACAAGTCTCTCAACAATGTTATCGACTGCAATATTCGAAGCTGCACAAGCAAGGATCTTTGAGCCGCGTTTCACTTCTTGTAAGACTATTTCAACCACGGTTGTTGTCTTCCCAGTGCCAGGAGGACCATGTAGTAAGAACACATCCTTTGAAGATAAGGCCTTTGAAATCGCGTCTTTCTGAGATTGGTCAAGGTTCTTGTTGAAAGGCGTAAACTCAACCTCCTTCTTTGACACTGTTGGTTGCCTCTCACCAAACAAGACAGGGACTAAATCTGAAGCAGGTCCTCTTAGCACACCTTTGCTTAGCTGTATCAACGTATCTTTCATTCTGCGGTACGTTACCTCATTCGCGAGTTTTTCTAACCGAAGAGAAGTGTTTAGCCCTTCTTCAGGGATCTCATCAAAAACAACGGTTATCGAGGAATCCTTCAACCGATAAACTACTCCTTGTGCAAGAGGAGAGGAGCCAATATCAGATTTGTTCAGTTTCAAAACAACCACATCATGGTTGCCAAACTTGTGAGCAGGGAGAACATCTCCTTTGTTTGATTGAAATTCAAGAAGAGATTTCCCCATTAGACCCGTCTGAACATCAACACATTTCAGGTTGAGGATCGTCGTGCCCTTCTTCTGCGCAGTTTCAATGTTTCTTGAAGCACCCGTGCTTAACGACATCGATATCTCAGCCTCTTTCTCCATGTCTATAAGTGGAGCCATTGTTGACACAAAGGCTTCAAGAGACATCGCAGATCCTCGATTCTTGGCCATTTCTCACGCTTGTTAGTTCTCTGAAATGAAAATACATATTTCAATTGTACTGAGTTTTAGTATAACATTTGAGTGATACTATACAAAACAACAACTATTAGTTAACATGAATCACGGAAATTCCCAGATCCTAAATCAAGAAAACGGCTGGGAAAAACTCAGACGAATCGAAATGAATAATACTATCTACGACACAAATCCAGATAGCCGGAGCGAAAATTGAGCCCGAAATTGTCTACCTACCAGAAGAAAGATTTGTAAACTTCGCCGAGAAGACCCTAGAAAAATTGTCAGTTACAGATGAGAAAGAAAATAAAAAACCTAGAATGAGGAAGACGATGATCTCTGAGTATGGTGGAAGATAGTTGTGGAGACTGGAGGAAGAGTACGCATTGGCTCAAACATTTACCTTTTTAATGGACTTAGATTTTATGAAGGATTGGGCTTTTATGGTTCGTTATAGGCCCAATTATATATTTTCTCTATATAGTATAGATAGTCTATTAATATAATGAAATATAATATGATAGTGTGTCCATCAAAACTTTGTACATCATATCATATGTCTTGGTCTACCAATATTTATATCCATAAAAACTAAACACCTATAATCGGTAAATAATACATTCGTCTATTATAGCTAAGCACTTAATTTTAGTCTACCAGAGTGGCAAGAAACTTAGAGCATCTGATCGGTAGATATCCAAAAAATTATTATTATTATTATTATTATTTTAAATAAAGTAATGAAAAAAAAAAAAAAATTGGACTAATAACTTCGTGCCACGTCAGTGCGAGGGTGTTTCAGTGTGTCTCAAACGAGAGAGATGGTCTCTCTTTCTTTCTTTTTCAATTTTTTTTATTTTTTTAATAGAAGTTGTCTTAGCTAGACACCCTCGATGCGGGTGCTCTTACATTAGCTACGATCATCTCAAAACCTTCTCAAAGATATCATTAAACTCAAACGTTTACTACTACTAGTACACATTTTTATATATTACTTGGTTTCCTTTTTATATCGTTTTTCAAAAGTTTATTCGGGTTTTGGTTTATTAAAGAAAACGAGCATTTGAATAATGTTGGGAAGTACCGAGCTTTCAAGTCTGTTCCATTACCATTCAACTACGACGAGGATGATGCGAAAGAGGACTAGATGTTTCCAGAAGAACGTTATAACTTTCTTATACATGTTAACAGGAAAACGAAGTTTGTGACGAATTATTAGTGTCTATACAAAAAATAACGGAAATGTGAGCACTTCTACTAACAATGTGTGTTTATATATTAACTAGATTAGGTCCCGTATGATATGTAGATAAAAATAAATTATATTAGATTCTAAAATTGATAACTCATGTAAATATGACCCGTATAATTAGATTCTAAATTTAAGACACATGTTTAGTTATCTAGAAATTATGTTTTGTAATTCACAATTAAAAAAATTAGAAATTGTTTCATATTACCCATAAACATGGTAAAAATTCCATCTATATGAATGAAAGGGTTCCAAAAACAATTTTCAAATATTAACTTAAAGTTTATATTTCTGATTTTTTTTCATTTGATTCGTATAAAACAATTATCAAACATGATAACAAACTGTTATTACTCTAGTTTATATATTATGAATCTTATATAAATTTGATAGTTTACATTTTTTATTTATTTTGTAGTTTCTATTTTTTTTTTTTAATATATTTACATAAAACATAAAAGATATTTTTGTTATTTTGTCTTATAGTAAAGTTTATATTATTATTTTTTTTATTTTTTTAAACATGCACGATCTCGTGAATAAGAATTATCCTACGTGTCACGCTCATGTTGATGCGTTCAGCTTTATATAATAAGATTCAGAACCTAAGAAAAGAAACAACATTAATTTTGTAAATATTAAGCTATGGTTGAAAGTCTGATTCAATTTTGATTTTTCATTTGAATCAAACAAGATTTACAATGAAGTTCAAATTCACACAATCAACGGCACATATTGGTAAATAACTGCAACATCATTGGCAAGTTTGTAAGTACAAAATGAGCTTATGGAACAAGTTCTGGAAAATGTTGGATTTTTGTTTGGGTGTTTTGCATTGGCAATTTATTTAATTAAGTTTTATTAGTTTTTTTAATATTTTTAACAATTTAGCCCATGTATAGTACGACGTGTACGCTTATTAACAGTACACGGAAAAACATAAGGGGAGGTATTTTCGTCATTTGCCTGTTAAAGAACAAAAAAAACAGTAAAAAAACCTAAAATACTAAAAACTAATAAAACTTAAATAAAGTGTTTGTTTTGCAAATATGTCTTTTAGTTTTAGTAAGAACAATAGAATTCACATTTTTTCATTTGGAATTTTACAAGAACTGTCACTTATTTAAAGATTTATTAGTTTTTTATCACTTTTTGAAAGTGTAGTAGAAAGTAGCACTTATTTTATTCTTTAACTCAAATTTACATATGTATAGTACTGTGTGTACGATGATGGACGTTACAAGAAGTAGCAATAAAAATGGTAAAATTGTTTTTTCACTCAAAAAATGATACATATTTTTAATACTTTAAAAAAGTGTTAAAATACTAATGAAAATTAAATTAAATGACGATATATGCAATTAAATCTTTTTCATCAAGATAATAATGAAAAATTGAGAGAAACTTTCAAGATAGTAAGAGAAGGGAAACTTAGAAGATACAATCGGCTCCGGAAATCTTCCCGGCATAATCAATTTTAATTAAACACTTAAATTTGGTCAATTTACATGAACCACGTGACTACTATAATTGGTACATGTAACTTATTCTCTTCTCCACAATAATTTGTGGACGAAAATCAATTTTAAAAGCACTTAGAAAAAGTTCCTAAACCTAATAGCACTTTATTAAAGCACCTAATAATACTTTGTAAAAATACCTAAAACAATGAATTTTTTACAAAACATGGTCTTAATTTAAAATAATAAACTAACCTAAAAATATCTAAACCTAATAGCACCTTTTTAAAGTACCTAAACCTAACAGCATTTTGTAAAAAAAAAGTTTAAAATAATAAGAATTTAAAAATAAAGACATGGTCTTTTCAAATAACTGTTAGATCATATAAAAACAAGTGGTCAAACTCAGAAATATTCTGGAATCGATTTTATCTGTGTTGGAAATTTTTAGTATTCAAGATCTTGAGATCCCAAGCTTGACGATGAAAACATGAAATAATGAATGTAATATAAATCAAGTGAAAATTTCGACTCCTAATTTTTTATTATATTGAAATTTGTAATCTGTTTTAACTGTAATTAACTCGATAGTATTATACTTTTTCACTGATCCGAGATACGCTAATGTTTTGGATATTCGATACACGATTTGGTTATTGTTGCACTTGCACAAGTCGACAAGGTCAATATGGCTATATAGCATTTACCATCTTATTTAAAAGGCATATTAGCATATTCTCTTAAAATATTGATCAAAATGCTCAAAACTTTGTGGTAATTTTCAATATTTGGTTATTGTTGCACAAGTCGACAAGGTCAATATAGCTATATAACATTTACCATCTTAGAAAAAGGCATATTAGCATATTCTCATAACATATTGATCAAAATGCTCAAAACGTTGTGGTAATTTTTAATATCTCTACTGCTGTTGTTTTTATTTTTCAAATAGTTTTGTTTAGTGTGCCTCAAAATTTCGATTAAAGTCTTTCAAAATTTGACATTAAAGATAAGGAATATTTGCTTCTACAGTATCAAAACATAATTTGTGTTACACTTTCCAAATTCTGAAAAAATAACTAACACTTTCTTTTATGAAAATATGATTTTTTCTGTTTGTTATTGGTCTGTGTACTGTACACGGTTGATTCACGCAGTATTGTACAAGAGTACGACTGGAAAGTCAACTCGTATAGTACACAAAATATTACTTAGTTTTCCAATTTTTGTAAAATACTAGTACACAAACAATGTTTTCATAAAATACTAGTACACGCAAAAATCCCAAAAGATAACAACAAAACTGTAAATTGTTCAAAAAAAAGTTTCATACGTTGAACATAGACATTAATTACTCCCAAACTCCGATCAGGTACGATTGTACGGAACCAAAGCACGTTTTGATAACGGATGCTTTTACACGTTAATTTGATTTTGGTAAATTTTCTATTCACACATTGACTTGATGAATTCATCTTGATATAGTCATTTTCCACCACTATACTATACCGTTTCAATTTTTTTCTACATTTTATAATTATTTCCGTATTTAGCTAATTGACTCAATACTGAAATTAAATTCAATCAATTTACAGTCAACTAATATTTTTTGACATTGTATTCTATAAATATATATCACACTGGTCAGTGTTGTTCATAAACAAAACTCTTCACTATTTGAAATCCAAAACAGAGGGAAAAAAAATGAAATTCGAAAAAGAATTTTCGTCACAGATGGTGCCTGAGTGGCAACAAGCTTACGTAAACTACAAGTATCTCAAAACCCTTATCAAAGATATCAACCGCTTCAAACGCAAAACCAATCCTCTCGGCGATGGGATGACGACGACTCTGTACCGCACATTCAGCGGTCGAAAGAGACACGGCGTTCCCGGCGGTGGTGACGCTTGCGGTCAGATAAGTTCTTCAACCGTCGTCGACATGGAGGAAGGAATAACGGCGCCGCCGATTCAAGTGAGTTCTACGGCGAGTGAACGCTACGAGACGACGTTTTTGATGACGGAGGAGACAGGAGGAGAGTATGAATTGATGTTTTTCCGGCGACTAGACGACGAATTCAACAGAGTGGAGAAATTCTATAGAGAGAAAGTGGACGAAGTGGTGGAAGAAGCTGCGATGCTTAACAAACAGATGGATGCTCTGATCGTGTTTCGATTGAAGATGGAGGAGGAGCGTCCGGCGGAGATGTCTCGCCTGGTTTCCCCGGCGGAGCTCACCGAATATACACCTAGTAAGTGAAATATATTCTAATTTTTTTTTGTCCGATTAAATAAAATATTTTAACATATGATTAATAAACCGAAAAACAAAAAAAAACTAAAATCCGAAACAGGTTGGTTCTATTTAAAAAAAAAAACTGAATTCGAATTCGAATTCAAACGGTATTTGACTAAAATCTGATTCTTAAGTAAACCTAAAAACTAGACGAAATGAATTTAATATTTAGTAGAGTCTTAAATTTTGATGGGGTTGAACCCTTTTTCAGAAAAATTAAAATAAAAAAAATTGATGGGATTCTAACTGAAAAATCTAAAATTTATGGGAGTAATAAATTGATTAACTCATGCTTTTTTATATACTAGGGTGTGATACGCGTTACGCGTGGACGTTAAACAATTTTTCTAAACAGTTTTTATTGTCTATTATTTTATTTTTTGAATCTGGTAGTTAATTGAATTGTCTTTATCAGCTTAAAATATGTATATTTTTTATTTATTGGTTTATTTTCTTAATTTCTTAAATTTATAATTTTATATGTATTTGTTTAATGGATAGTACACATTTTTACTTAATTTTTTTTCCTTTGTTGGTCAATTTCATGCAATTAGTTAGTTTTTAAGGAAGATCTTACCAATTTAAAGTTTTTTTTTTGTATAATTTTTGTTTTTTCTTTTGTTTCATCTAAAACCTATTTGTTGAAGGAATGAAATAATTTTGGAATGAAGGAATGAAGGACTATGTTTCCCTTTAATATTAAGGAATGAATGAATTTTGGCAACTTTTAAAATTTTAGTTAGATATTTAAAAAAAAAATATGTTGGATGTATAGATATTATGCGCATGTTGGTCCACGTTTTTTATAATATGTTGGATGTATTTTATTTTCTTAGTTTTGGAGTTAATGGAATTGTTTCTAATAGTTTAATATTGGGTGGTCCCTTACTTTATTTTATTTTCAATTTTTATATTATTTTTTAATCGTGTATTTTTGTTAACATCATTCTTTTTAATCGTGTTTCGTGTTGGATTCTAATTAGGCCTGTCAAGCGGATCAAACTTGCCCCGCTAGATCCGCCCTGCACGGGTTAAATTGTTTGTTCGACCCGCACCCGCCTGCTTGAATTCGCGGGTACCCGCGGGTAACCCGCAAATATTTAAATAATAAATAATAAAAACTTAAAATTTCTCGACCCGCACCCGACCGGCGGCGGGTTAAACGGGGCGAGACCTGCGGATAATGATTCAAATTGACAGCACCGATTTATGTATATTTTGGAATTTTGTTTTATGTTTGGTTTTTTTTTTATCTTTTGTTTTATGTGGGTGTGTTTTTTTTTTTTTAATGTTTTTTGCTTAAATGGAAGGTGAGGTGGCATCATGAAAAAAGAGCAGAGAAAAGAGCAAAGCTAACTTTATATATATAGATACAATTTTTATTTTTATGTTTTCTTTGGCTTCATATTTGAGATTTCTAATTTTCTAACATAGATTAGGTTTCATTTTTGTTTAATATTATTCTAAAATTAAAAACCCGAATGCCAAAAAATATGTTTGGGCATTCGGGTATTCGGTTCGGTTTCGGATTTTTCGGGTAGAAGGATTTTGGATCCATATAGGAACCGATAGGGTTTTGGTTCGATTCCAATCGGTTCGGTTCGGCTTCGGTTCGGTTCCTTTCGATTTGGTCTTTAAAAGAAAATAAAAATAAAAAGAAAAGTTATCAAAAAAAGAAAAGTTATCAAAAACAAATAATACCAAAATCGGCTTTGCAGTCTCTATGGATTGAATTATATCCAAATTTGAAAATTGAATTATTATTTTTCTTGCATGTGGTCTTTGTTTGCAGTGAAAGTGAAAGTTCAAGCTCAAACTCACGTGGGGGCCATAGAGGAAGGAGGATCAAGTAGAGCTGGTCGATCCGATGAAGATGACAATAACGCAGAAGAAGAAAAATATAACGATACATTCCTCAAACCGGCCAATGACATGAGCAAGATGAAAGCTGCGAGTCCTCTTCCAATTGAGATTCTAGATTCCGTCAAGATCAACAACACGAAGGAAACGACTCGATCCATCATTAAGAGCGTTCTCAAAGTTTCGAACGGGACAGAGCTCAAATTCAGCATTGGTAATCTGAGGAAAATCGAGGAGAAGCTAAGCTGCGCCTTCGTCGAGTTTCATCGAAAGCTTTGGTTTCTCAAAAGCTATAGGTTCGTATATTTTTTGTATTACAATTTTAGATCAGGTAGGGGAATTGCTTGAGTTTTATGATTGAAGGATTTGATATTTGAATCAAAATATATATCTATATGCAGCTTTTTGAATGTGTTGGCGCTTTCGAAGATATTGGAGAAGTATGATAAGGTAAGATTTTGTAATTAAAGAGATGAGATTTTGATTCTATGGGTTTTTTTTGCATGGGGTTTGTTCCTATATCTGAAATATGTTCGATGAAAATACACTGATAGATAACCTCGAGGGATGCTGCTAAGTCTTACATGACAATGGTTGATAATTCTTGCCTTGGAAACTCTGATGAGGTAAACTTAGTTTGCATGTTGATTGTTGAAAACAATATAGAGGAAACATAGGTTAAAATTAATACATGAAATTGTTTCAAAACATGCGAAAAATGTTTTCTATGTCATTCCACTACAAGAAAACTGCCATTTTACAACTAGCAGAATCGTCGTAAATTGGTTGTAAAACATGGTTTACGACGGATTAGCGAAGAATAACAATTCGTCGTAATATGATCGTCGTTAATCGGATATCGTCGTAAATTGGTCGTAACATTAAGGAGGACTAAAAATCGTCGTAAAATCGATGTAAATTTACACCGATTTTACGACGAATACATTACATCGATTTTACATCGAAACATTACATCGATTTTACATCGAATTATACAATTTTTTTTCGACAATCCGTCGTCAATTCGTCGTAATAGGATGAAACATTACATCGATTTTACATCGAATTATACAATTTTTGTTTTGACAATTCGTCGTAAATTCGTCGTAATAGGTAGCTGTAAATGCGTTGGTAAATCGATGTAAAATATTCGATGTAAATTCGTCGTAAATTATTGAACGATGTAAAATCGATGTAAATATTGAGTCGATGTAAACTCGATGTAATACATATATATATAATATATTATTTCTTTTTTCAATTAAAATTTAAAAAATAATTAATAAAATTATATTTATAAATTAAAATTTTATAAATCTATTCAAAATATAAAATAAAATTTAAAATACAAAATAAAATTCTTAATATAAACTATTCGGGAGCCGTCGCGGATCTAACCGATCTAAAGAATCATGCCCCGCCGACTGCAAAATATCTTCGACAGTCAATCCCGCATACAACAACGGCGGTCGAGCACCTGCTTCTGGAGGCGGCGCTGGTTCGGAAAAAGAATCCGGAACAACGGACGGTGTCGCAGAAGATGACGGGAGTTGCGAATTAGCACTCGGTCCCGTCTCGAGAAACTGCCGATAGTGTGTCTTACGTTGCACCATATCTAAAAAAATATTTAAAAATAACTCAATTCCAATATAATATAATTCCATTCCTAACTAATAAGTCCAATCCTAACTAATAAAAATTACAATCCTAACTAACAATTCAAAATCTTCACAAACAATAATATAATTTAAAAAATCAAAAAATAAATTTTTTACCTTTTTCGTAGGTAGAGAGAGGTGAGAGCGTTTTAGAGAGAGAGTGAATTTGTGTGAGATTGTGAGGGAGGAAAAATCTGGTCACGTATATATAGATTTTGTGGTCGTCGTAAAATCATTGGTAATTTACGACGATTTATGACGATTTTACGACGATTCCGTCGTAAAATCGTCGTAATATTAAAACCGAAAATTCAACCTATTGAAATTTTTTCCCCCACGCGGTAAATTAAATATTTCGATTTCCAACGGAATTACGACGGATTCGTTGTAAGAGATTAAATCTATATCCTAAACCGTAAATCGCAATACACATATCCTGAAAGTAAGAACTGTAACGCCCGCGTTCCGGAGGAATTAATTATTGGGGAAAAATAATTAATTCGGAATTGTTCCGGGCTAGTATCGATCGATACTAGGGGTATCGATCGATACCAGTCGGGTTTTCTCCTTATAAGTCTTCTTCCTCTTCTCTTCTTGCGCGTGGAAAACCATTCTTTTGGGAAAGAAAAGTCTTGGTCGCGAGAGAGAGAGAGAGAGAGAGAGAGAAGGAGAGCGTGAGAGAGGTGGAAGCTTGGTGAAGCTTGGATCTTGCGAGATCGAGAGAGATTCGAGCTTGGGAGAAGCTTGAAGAAGAGATCGGAAGAGTTTGGTCTTGGTTTTGGGCGTGAGCTTGTGGGAAGCAAGGGAGGTCGATTTTGAGCTCGATCCAGCCGATTTAAGGTGAGTTGGGACCAAAGGTTAGCAAGTAAGCTTGTGTGGTGCTTAGTTAAGCTTGATTGTTGAGTTTGGGGCTTTGCCTTGGTGATTTGTGGCGATTTCTGGGTTTAGATCTCGCGGAAGGTTGTGATTTGCAGGTGGGTATCGATCGATACCATGTGTGTGTCGATCGATACTAGACTCTTGTCGGTGGACTCGAGTCGTGCAGGCATCGATCGATACCAGGGGTGTATCGATCGATACCAGTTGTTGCCTGTGGGCATGTGTTGCTTGGCATCGATCGATACCAGGGGTGTATCGATCGATACCGGTTGTTTGCCTGAGGGCATGTGGTTGGGGTATCGATCGACACCAAGGGGGTATCGATCGATACTGGTTGTGGTTTGTGCTTTGAAGGCGTGTTGTGTGTTGCCTTTCAGGCTGTGTGTCTAGCAGTTCTTGGGATGGAATTGTTAGGCGTTGGTATAGTTTTTCTTGGTGATGAATTGCTATTTGTGCTGGAAGTTTTAATTGGTGTTAATTAATTCTGCGTATTGATAATTGTTGTTGATTGTGCTTATTGTTTAGCCTGTTGTTGGGATGATCTCTCACTCAGCGTTTGGTTAGCCAAATGTTGATGCATCACTTTTGTCGATGCAGGTAAAGATAAGGTGTGATCGTGGAATCGAGGCAGTGAAGAGGGGATGGTTAGGACCCGGGGTTTTTATTGTTGGTGTTGTTTGCTTTTGCTGTTTTAGAACTGTTGGCTTGTGTAAGCTGTAGAACTTGGATTGTTCTTGTATTTGTAATGTTTAATTATTTCTGCAAAAAAAAAAAAAAAGGGTGCGGTCGTTTCAATTTGGTATCAGAGCCCATACGGTTCTAGGAGCCTAGGTGGTTCTAGAATAGATTGGGTGTTGTGTGGGGTCTTAGAATCATCCTCTTCGAGCCTTGTGAGATTCCACGGTGAGTATCTTTATTGTGAGGATTGTTTTAGTTTTCTTAGCTTGTGCTTCTGCACGTGTGCAGATGGCTAGAGGGCGTGGTAGAGGTCGTGGCCGTGGTAGAGGTCGTGGCCGTGTGCCGGCGGAGCAGGTCGAGGATTCGCGTGCGAGTCAGATTGGGTCTGAGGGTGCGGCCGGTGTGAGTGCCGTTGGGGCTGGCGTGAGCGCCAGTGTGGCTGGTGTTCCAGCGGGTGCTGCGGGTGTAGCAGCGGGTGATGCTCGGGCCCGAGATGATCGCATAGCGGATCTGTTGACGAGGTTGTTGGAGCGGTTACCAGAGAGGGTACCGGCTCAGGCTCCTGTGGATCCGGTAGTTGTGGAGGCTCAGCCTCAGGTGGCAGCTGTGGTTGCTGAGGAGCTCCCATCCTACCTTAGGATGATGGAGCAGATGCTGAGGATTGGCACGGGGTTCTTTTCTGGAGGTGCTAATCCTGAGGACGCTGATGCGTGGTTGAGGAGGATAGAGAGGAATTTCCTCTCGAGTAGGTGTCCCGCAGGATACCAGGTGGACATTGCGGTCCATTTTCGGGAGGGTGATGCGCATCTCTGGTGGAGGGGTGTGGCAGCACGGAGAGTTCAGGCCGCGATGGCTTGGGCGGATTTTGTGGAGGAGTTTAACTCCAAGTACTTTCCTCAGGAGGCGTTCAACCGGTTAGGGTCAAGGCTTGCGAGTTTGACTCAGGGGGATCGGTCGGTACGCGAGTATGAGGTGGAGTTCATCCGGCTCGGGTCTTATGTTAGACGAGCGGGTGAGAGTGAGTCGGCCCGTGTGCAGAGATTCTTGATGGGTCTTCGGGTTGACTTGAGGAACCGTTGCATGGTGAGGCCTTTTTGCACGGTTGATGAGTTGGTTGAGACTGCGGCTTTGCTTGAGGAGGGTCTGAAGGACGAGGTGGTAGTGGCTACACCGCGTTTTCAGGCGAGATATGTGCAGCAGCAGTCCGGTCCGAGCAGAGGCAGTAGTAAGCCGATGCAAGGACAGAAACGGAAGCGGGAGAGCGCTTCGAGTGGTAGTCGGGGTGGTCCGGGTTGCTTTGGTTGTGGGAGCATGGATCACCGAGTGGCGAGCTGTCCTCAGAAGGGCGGAGCGCGAGTGGATTCTCGAGTGTGCTATCACTGCAAGGAGGCGGGGCACATCAGGCCTCAGTGTCCCCAGTTGCGGCAGAGTGAGTCCGCGGTAGTGCAGCCTCTCAGGCAGGTGGCATCAGCGCCTCGAGTGTACTCCATCACCGAGACCGGCGAGCCGAGTTCCAGGCCGATCACAGGTATTTTCTTAGACTCCTCTAAGTTTAATTCTGTGTTGGGGAATGTCGGGCTTGTCGGGGTGTTAAGGTTCGCGGCACATGTATATGTGCAGGGACCTTGTGTGTTGGAGGTGTAGAGTGTCATGTGTTGTTTGACACGGGAGCATCGCATTGCTTCGTTTCCCCGGAGTTGGCCGAGAAGGCTAATTTACGGAGCGAGCCCGGTGTGAGTTTGGGTTTCGTGGAGGTTGCCGGAGGGAAGCTCCTGAGGATTCACGGTCGTGTGCGGGACGTGGATGTTCAGGTAGCAGGAGAGTCCATGGCTGCCGATCTGATTATCTGCTCAGTGGAGTTGTACGATGTCATCTTGGGCATGGATTGGCTCGGGAAGTTCAGGGCACATCTGGACTGTCACCGAGGGCGAGTCGAGTTCGACCAGGGGGAAGGGAAGTTGGTGTATCAGGGTGTGAGACCGACTTCCGGGAGTCTCGTAATCTCGGTTGTGCACGCGGAGCGTCTAATCGAGAGGGGTTGCGAGGCGTATTTGGCTACTATTTCTTTGCCGGAGGCTGTCGGCAAGGCTAGGGTTCAGGATATTCGGGTGGTTCGTGAGTTCCAGGATGTGTTTCAGTCGTTGCAGGGGTTGCCACCATCTAGGTCGGATCCTCTCACGATCGAGTTGGAACCGGGGACGGCACCGATATCCAGGGCTCCTTATAGGATGGCTCCTGCAGAGATGGCAGAGCTGAAGAAGCAGCTGGAGGAGTTGTTGGGTAAGGGATTTATTCGTCCGAGTTCTTCACCGTGGGGAGCGCCAGTGTTGTTCGTGAAGAAGAAGGACGGGAGTTTTCGGTTGTGTATTGATTATCGGGGACTTAACCGAGTCACAGTGAAGAACAGGTATCCTCTTCCGCGGATTGATGAGTTGTTGGATCAGTTGAGAGGGGCTACTTGGTTCTCCAAGATTGACTTGGCGTCGGGATATCATCAGATTCCCATCGATGAGGTAGATATCCGGAAGACGGCTTTCAGATCTCGTTATGGTCACTACGAGTTTGTGGTGATGCCATTTGGGTTGACTAATGCACCGGCTGCATTTATGAGATTGATGAACAGCGTTTTCCAGGAGTATCTAGATGAGTTCGTGATCATCTTTATCGATGACATCTTGGTGTATTCGAGGAGCCGGGAGGAGCATGAGGTGCATCTGCGTGTGGTTCTTTCGAGGCTGCGGGAACAGAAGTTGTTTGCTAAGTTGAGCAAGTGTAGCTTCTGGCAGCGGGAGATCGGGTTTCTGGGTCACATTGTCTCTGCGGAGGGAGTGTCGGTAGATCCGGAGAAGATCCAGGCCATTAGTACTTGGCCGAGGCCGAGGAATGCTACTGAGATTCGGAGTTTTCTTGGGTTAGCAGGGTATTATCGGCGGTTCGTCAAGGGTTTCGCGAGTTTGGCTAAGTCTATGACGAAGCTGACGGGGAAGGATGTTCCTTTCGTGTGGTCCTCAGAGTGTGAGAAGAGTTTCGCAGGACTGAAGGCCATGTTGTCTAGTACTCCAGTATTGGCGTTACCTGAGTCGGGTGAGCCTTACGTGGTGTACACCGATGCGTCGGGAGTGGGTCTTGGTTGTGTGTTGATGCAGAGGGGGAAGGTTATTGCCTATGCTTCGCGGCAGCTGCGGAAGCATGAGGGCAACTACCCTACCCATGACTTGGAGATGGCTGCAGTAGTTTTCGCTTTAAAGATTTGGAGATCTTATCTTTATGGCGGAAAGGTGCAGGTGTTCACAGATCATAAGAGCTTGAAGTACATTTTCACTCAGCCTGAGTTGAATTTGAGCCAGAGGCGCTGGATGGAGCTAGTGGCCGATTATGATCTGGAGATAGCTTACCATCCTGGTAAGGCTAATCTGGTTGCGGATGCGTTGAGTCGGAAGCGGGTGGCTTTGGCTCGGGAGCTCGAGGTAGAGTCCTTGGTGAGCGAGATTAGCACATTGCGCTTATGTGTTGTATCTCAGGAACCTTTGGGCTTAGAGGCGGCTAACCAGGCGGATCTTTTGAGCAGGGTTCGGGTGGCTCAGGGAAAAGATGAGGGTTTGGTTAAGGCTTCGAGAGCAGAGGGTTCTGAGTATCAGGTATCTGCGAACGGCACTATCCTTGTTAGTGGGAGGGTATGCGTACCTTTGGATGAGGATTTGCGGCGAGAGATCCTGAGTGAGGCTCATTCGAGTATGTTTGCGATTCATCCCGGAGCGACTAAGATGTACCGCGATCTTAAGCGCTATTATCATTGGGTCGGGATGAAAAAGGATGTGGCTAACTGGGTTGCTTCGTGCAACGTGTGCCAGTTAGTGAAGGCGGAGCACCAGGTCCCGAGTGGTTTGTTGCGGAGTTTACCCATTCCAGAGTGGAAGTGGGATATGATCACGATGGATTTCGTGGTGGGTTTACCAGTTTCTCGGACCAAGGATGCTGTTTGGGTCATCGTCGATCGATTGACCAAGTGTGCGCGTTTTCTGGCCATTAAGAAGACCGATGGGGCGGCAGTTTTGGCTAGGAAGTACGTGCAGGAGATTGTGAGACTGTATGGAGTACCGGTGAGTATTGTTTCGGACCAGGATCCTAAGTTCACATCGGAGTTCTGGAATGCGTTTCAGGCAGAGATGGGCACGAAGGTGCACTTGAGCACGGCGTATCATCCTCAGACAGATGGGCAGTCTGAGCGAACCATCCAGACCTTGGAGGATCTGTTGAGGATGTGCGTGCTGGATTGGGGTGGTCATTGGGTGGATCACTTGAGCTTGGTTGAGTTTGCGTATAACAATAGTTACCAGGCGAGTATTGGGATGGCTCCATATGAGGCTCTGTATGGGAGGCCATGTCGTACCCCGTTGTGTTGGACACAAGTGGGGGAGAGGAGCACTTTGGGTGCGAGTTTTGTTCAGGAAACTACGGAGAAGATCCGGGTTTTGAAGCTGAACATGAAAGAGGCCCAAGATCGGCAAAAGAGTTATGCTGATCAGAGGCGGAAAGAGCTTGAGTTTGAGGTGGGAGATAGTGTGTATCTCAAGATGGCTTTACTGAGAGGTCCGAACAGGTCCATTGTTGCGACTAAGTTGAGTCCGAGGTATATGGGACCGTTCCGGATTGTGGAGCGTGTTGGACCGGTAGCGTATCGGTTGGAGTTACCCGCGGTTATGCAAGCATTTCATAAGGTCTTCCATGTGTCGATGCTAAAGAAGTGTTTGCATAGGGGTGACGAGGTATTGGCTGAGATTCCGTCAGATCTCCAGCCCAATATGACCGTTGAGGCGAGACCTTTGAGAGTTCTCGAGCGGAGGGTCAAGGAGCTTCGTCGGAGGAAGATTCCGATGATGCGAGTTCTGTGGGACTGTGACGGGGTGCAGGAGGAAACTTGGGAGCCAGAGGCTAGGATGGAAGCGAGGTTCCAGAAGTGGTTCCAGAAGCAAGCTGCGGCTTGAGTTCCATCGAGAGGTTCCAGTTTCGGTTGTAGCTGTGTGCTATGTGTGTTTCATTTTGTATTGCCGTTGTGTAGAACGATGTTACATTTTGATGCGTAATAAGATGAGTATTTCTTATTGGTGACTGTGAGTCACGGTTTCGCATTGCGTTTGGGGTAAGAAGCGTTAATGCGAGAGAGTAATAAGATAGATGTTCTTATTGCTGTTGTGAGCATTGCGTGTTTTAGTTAAGCTTGTTCGGGAAAATGAGTCGAGTGACGAGACCGGGTTATTTCACTTAGCGGTTCTATGTGGTGGGTTGGATTGCAGGCGTATGGTACTTGTTTGTTTTATTACGTTTGTATTGAGGACCTACTGCAGAGAGTTGTTGGGTGTTAAAGGTAGCCTAGTCATAGTTGTCTTGACAAGTCTTTCTAAAGCAAGCTGACACTGGAAGGTGCGCAAGGGAGGTGCGATGGCCGGGTTATTGGTCATGCACGGCAGATATTCCGGGTATGGAATATGGGTGATGCCAGTGTTGCCTTGCGAGGATTTACACGGATCACGGGAGGTAGTCAGTCGAGATGCTTAGAGATATGTGATTTATTGCTCGTTGAGAGGACTGGTTCCTCTGGTGCCGATAGCTCGCAGGACTGTGTGTCTTGGGAGTGTGAGTGGCGATGTACCCAGACTCGGGAGGTTTATAGCCTAGAGTGATACGTGATACCGTGGATTCGTAAGGAGTATGTCCCAGACGTGGGATATATTGCCTAGAATTGAGTGGTATGGGGTATTGAGACTCTTGTAGGTTATATTACTGAGTGGAGTGGTACGGCATATACCTAGAACTCGGAGATGCTGCGGTGTCTTGGGTGATGTGGTATGGTTGATACCTTGCGGGGTATGGTGGATATCCTGCGGGATATGGCTGATGCTCGGAACTCGGAGATGCTGCGGTGTCTTGAGTGATGGGGTTGGCTTGTGTTGAGCAATAAGTACATATGATGCCGCGGTGTCATAAGCATAGGGGCTGCGTGGGAAACCTCGAAGGTTGGTTTTGGATCTCGTATGAGTGTTGAGATGGCCGGGTTGGCCAAAGTTTGTGTAATCGTTGCGACGATTGATGTTCATTGGAGATGAACGGTTCATGGGAGATGAACGGTAACGAAGATTCGAGGACGAATCTAAGTTAGTGGGGGAGAATTGTAACGCCCGCGTTCCGGAGGAATTAATTATTGGGGAAAAATAATTAATTCGGAATTGTTCCGGGCTAGTATCGATCGATACTAGGGGTATCGATCGATACCAGTCGGGTTTTCTCCTTATAAGTCTTCTTCCTCTTCTCTTCTTGCGCGTGGAAAACCATTCTTTTGGGAAAGAAAAGTCTTGGTCGCGAGAGAGAGAGAGAGAGAGAGAGAGAGAAGGAGAGCGTGAGAGAGGTGGAAGCTTGGTGAAGCTTGGATCTTGCGAGATCGAGAGAGATTCGAGCTTGGGAGAAGCTTGAAGAAGAGATCGGAAGAGTTTGGTCTTGGTTTTGGGCGTGAGCTTGTGGGAAGCAAGGGAGGTCGATTTTGAGCTCGATCCAGCCGATTTAAGGTGAGTTGGGACCAAAGGTTAGCAAGTAAGCTTGTGTGGTGCTTAGTTAAGCTTGATTGTTGAGTTTGGGGCTTTGCCTTGGTGATTTGTGGCGATTTCTGGGTTTAGATCTCGCGGAAGGTTGTGATTTGCAGGTGGGTATCGATCGATACCATGTGTGTGTCGATCGATACTAGACTCTTGTCGGTGGACTCGAGTCGTGCAGGCATCGATCGATACCAGGGGTGTATCGATCGATACCAGTTGTTGCCTGTGGGCATGTGTTGCTTGGCATCGATCGATACCAGGGGTGTATCGATCGATACCGGTTGTTTGCCTGAGGGCATGTGGTTGGGGTATCGATCGACACCAAGGGGGTATCGATCGATACTGGTTGTGGTTTGTGCTTTGAAGGCGTGTTGTGTGTTGCCTTTCAGGCTGTGTGTCTAGCAGTTCTTGGGATGGAATTGTTAGGCGTTGGTATAGTTTTTCTTGGTGATGAATTGCTATTTGTGCTGGAAGTTTTAATTGGTGTTAATTAATTCTGCGTATTGATAATTGTTGTTGATTGTGCTTATTGTTTAGCCTGTTGTTGGGATGATCTCTCACTCAGCGTTTGGTTAGCCAAATGTTGATGCATCACTTTTGTCGATGCAGGTAAAGATAAGGTGTGATCGTGGAATCGAGGCAGTGAAGAGGGGATGGTTAGGACCCGGGGTTTTTATTGTTGGTGTTGTTTGCTTTTGCTGTTTTAGAACTGTTGGCTTGTGTAAGCTGTAGAACTTGGATTGTTCTTGTATTTGTAATGTTTAATTATTTCTGCAAAAAAAAAAAAAAAGGGTGCGGTCGTTTCAAGAACGAAGTATATTTGTGCATCTAATACTTCTAATATTTAACAACATATTCAATAACGACGATTGAATCTATATCGTCACCGATTTCCTTATCTTACGTAATAATGTATAACATTCGTTCTTATAAGTATATTTTCGTAACATGCATGACTTAAATAATATAAATAATTTTGTAAAAACTTAAACTTGTTTATACTATGATTAGAACTTACGTAAAACAAGATATAAGATAAAAAAAACTAAACATGTAAATCAAATCCTAAACCCTAAATTTTAAGTATTACAACGAAATTACGACGGATTCGTCGTAAAATCGATGTAATTTTTACAACGAAATTACGACGAATCCGTCGTAATTTCGTTGTAATTTTTACAACGAATTTACGACGAATCCGTCGTAATTTCGTTGTAATAGATTAAATCTATACCCTAAACCCTAAATCACAATACACATATCCTGGAAGTAAGAACGAAGTATATTTGTGCATCTAATACTTCTAATATTTAACAACAGATTCAATAACGACGATTGAATCTATATCGTCACCGATTTCCTTATCTTACATAATAATGTATAGCATTCGTTCTTATAAGTATATATTCGTAACATGCATGACTTAAATAATGTAAATAATTTTGTAAAAACTTAAACTTGTTTATACTATGATTAGAACTTACGTAAAAACAAGATATAAGATAAAAAAACTAAACATGCAAATCAAACCCTAAACCCTAAATTTTAAGTATTACAACGAAATTACGACGGATTCGTCGTAAAATCGTTGTAATTTTTACAACGAAATTACGACGGATTCGACGTAAAATTGTTGTAATTTTTACAACGAAATTACGACGAATCCGTCGTAATTTCGTTGTAATTTTTACAACGAATTTACGACGAATCCGTCGTAATTTCGTTGTAATAGATTAAATCTATACACTAAACCCTAAATCACAATACACATATCCTGGAAGTAAGAACGAAATATATTTGTGCATCTAATACTTCTAATATTTAACAACAGATTCAATAACGACGATTGAATCTATATCGTCACCGATTTCCTTATCTTACATAATAATGTATAGCATTCGTTCTTATAAGTATATATTCGTAACATGCATGACTTAAATAATGTAAATAATTTTGTAAAAATTTAAACTTGTTTATACTATGATTAGAACTTACGTAAAACAAGATATAAGATAAAAAAAAAAAACTAAACATGTAAATCAAACCCTAACCCTAAATTTTAAGTATTACAACGAAATTATGACGGATTCGTCGTAAAATCGTTGTAATTATTACAACGAATTTACGACGAATCCGTCGTAATTTCGTTGCAATAGATTAAATCTATACCTTAAACCCTAAATAACAATACACATATCATGGAAGTAAGAACGAAGTATATTTGTGCATCTAATACTTCTAATATTTAACAACAGATTCAATAACAACGATTGAATCTATATCGTCGTCGATTTCCTTATCTTACATAATAATGTATAGCGTTCGTTCTTATAAGTATATATTCGTAACAAGGATGACTTAAATCATGTAAATGATTTTGTAAAAACTTTAACTTGTTTATACTATGATTAGAACTTACGTAAAACAAGATATAAGATAATAAAAAATCAAACATGTAAATCAAACCCTATTCCCTAAATTTTAAGTATTACAACGAAATTACGACGGATTCGTCGTAAAATCATTGTAATTTTTACAACGAATGTACGACGAATCCATCGTAATTTCGTTGTAATAGATTAAATCTATATCCTAAACCCTAAATCACAATACACATATCCTGGAAGTAAGAACGAAGTATATTTGTGCATCTAATATCTTTAATATTTAACAACAGATTCAACAACGGCGATTATACGATGGATTATCATGTTTATACTATGATTGGAAGTTATGTAAAACATGATATACGTTGATAAACCAAACATGTAAATTAAAACTAAATCGTCGTAAATTCGTCGTAGTTTTACGACGATTTTACGACGTAAATAGTGACATCGGTATCACGACGATTTCACGTCGACTATGAGAATTTGGTAAAACACGGTTTCTTATAGGTCACCTAATTATTTACATCAAATATTTTCGACGTAATTTCGTCGTATATTCAATGTAAAATCGTTGTAATGCTATTCGATATAAAACCGTTGTAAATTTTCGTTGCAAATCTGTTGGTAATTTCTAGAAAATTTCTATAAATACCTTCCACACCTTCAATGGTAACTCAAAAAAAAAAATACACACTAAATATATACATATCCACGTTTCCTTGGGTTCTTTTGCTGATCATTGTGTTCTCACTTCTTGATGATCTTGCCAACAAAGAATCCTGTGGGATCTTGTTTTCATGTAAAGACAGTCTTCATTACTACCATAGGTGAATGATTCATATAATTGGACATCTATGTAAATCGTAATTTAAGGATGTCTAATTCTATGTATCTTACACTTATGGTGGTTGGTCTTTATGAATGTAGAAAACTAGACCCCCAGAGTTCTTTTTTGGCCAGATCATCAGAAGTGGGAATACAACGGTCTGCTCCTTAACCCAAGACGACATTACGACGATATTACGTCGTAATATCAACGTAATATGCAGAAGCCATATTCGTCGTAATATCGATGTAAAGTTACATCGATATTACGACGATTTATATTGTCGTCGTAATGTCGTCGTAAAATGGTCGTAATTTTACATCGAAATTACGACGACATATATTTACGACGATTTTACATCGAACACATATTTCGTCGTAATGTCGTCGTAATGTTGATATAAAGTTACATCGATTTAAAACGGTCGTAAATTTTCGTTGGAAATTGACAGTTTTCTTTTAGTTTTCATATATATTTTTATAATTAATTTTTGTTTTTTACGGCAAACAATTTCATTGATATCAAATTAGGATTACAAAGTTAGTATACAGAACCTCCGAAAAATAAATTATTACATAAACATATATATGCGCCATATAATAAAAAAATATATATCAAAAGAAGTGAATTTGACAATGCTTTCCGTATATAAGCCTTACTCGCTAACGGATCATTATTTCCTTCTATATTCGATATTTATCTTATAATTAAACTATATATTATGTTATAGTATAACGGTATAGGGAAAAACGCTTAAAAATACACGAATTCTACATAATTTGGATGTTTAATACACGAACTATTTTGACACCCAAAAAAATATACAGACTAACATTAACATCTATTTTAATACGCAAACTATCAATCACTCTTTTTTTAATACATAAACTATTAAATTTCATGTATTTTACAATATTTATATTTTGAAAACCCGATTTTGCCCTCTTTTATTTATCAAATTCGATTTATTTTATCAGAAAAAACAAAATTAATAATTTTTACACTATATATATTTATTTAGGAGTTAAATTAATTATAAAAAACACCAGCTAATATTTATACCTTCTCGTATATATAAACACTCCAACTATCTCTCACAATTTCACAAGTTAACACGCACATCACCATGGCTTTTTCCTCTAGATCAGGACTCTTCTTATTCTTCTTAACACAGTAACACTTCTTCTTTTCTCCACTCGAATCAATGCAAGAGATAGCTACTCCTTTGGCAATCTCTAGATCTCAACTAATCCACAGCCCGAAACTAACGATGCCGGAGCTTCATAGAACGCATCAACGGACTGAATCACCATCCCGCAATCCCTTCCATGACTACAACTTGTTCAAAATTTTGATTTAAGCCAATTCAATCAATCAATTTCGACTAAAATCAAGATACCCATTGAAAATTCCCCCAATTTGAAACCAGGAATTCATCATTTCGGCCGAGACAAACGAAGAGAATATGATGACGGCAAAGAAGGGACCAAGCTGGAAGCTTCAACGGAAACATTCTTTTAATTGCAATTGCTTGGTCGTTGCTAATCATTACAAATTCCGAAAAATCAAAAAAATTAGGGTTCTTAGATTTCGAAAAAATTGATTTGGGGATTTTCTGGGTTTGGCATCAGAGACATTTCTCAGTGGTGGTGAAATTTGTGACCTATGCTCCGTCTACAGCGACTGATAAAAAGAAGAAGAAGAACAAAATCCATCTCCAATCTCCGGCATGGGGACTAGCATTCCGTCGGAGAAAAGCTCGTCGGCGGATAGCATTGTGACAAGATCTTTGAGAAGAAACTCAAAGTCCACATGATCTTCGTTTTCCAACTGCGGATCCAACGGTGGGTTCGTGAGAAAAGAAAGATTCCAACGAAGAAGATAATAATTATTTTTATTTTTATAAATTATAATTTTTATTTTTTGATAAAATAAATCTAATTTGTTAAATAATAAAAGGGTAAAATCGGGTTTTTAAAATATAAATGATGTAAAATATACGAAATTTAATAGTTTATGTATTAAAAAAAGAATGATTGATAGTTTGCGTAATAAAATGGATGCCAATGTTAGTCTGTGTATTTTTCTGGGTTTCAAAATAGTTCATGTATTAAATGTCCAAATTAAGTAAAGTTTATGTATTTTTAAGCTTTTTTCCCAACGGTATACTAGTATCATATCCATATTCACTAAAAACATATATATATATATATATATATATATATATATATATATATCAAATGCATCTTTTTATATATATGACTATATGCTCATAAATATATCATATAGTTGAAACTGTAAAATGCAATAGTATTTGATAAATATGTGAAGTTGTCTAATCTCTTGTCAAGGGAATATAAGCGTAAATTTTTTTAAAAAACTTTAAATTTAGTTTTAATGTAATTGTTTGTGATGGTAAATCTAAAATAGAAAGAAAACGGCTGTTGGGTGACAAAATTAAAAACTTTAAAACTCAATATAAATAAATTTGATAGTTGTTGAATCAACCCTAAATTAAACTAGAATATTAACTAATTAACCACTTGAACTCGTCCTTAATTATATTGATCTTCTATTGCTCCTCTTTTGGCATAGGTTATGAGACTCCTGGATCATGTTGAAACTACATTCATAATGCATTTCACAAATGGTAACAGAACAAAAGGAATGGACATCTTGCGACCAAGAGTTAAAAGAGAGAGACACCGACTTACATTTTCAACAGGTACAGTCATAATAATACTTATTTTCGATCTTTTGACTTTGTTTGTCAATTTCTTCTTTGTGCTTAATTATGAGAAATTATGTTTCAGGTTTCTTGGGTGGATGCATGTTTTCTCTCATAGTTTCTCTTGTCGCTATCATTCGCACCCGAAACATCTTACAAGTTGAAGGCCAGAAACAATACATGAACACTATGTTCCCTCTGTATAGGTATACTTAAATAAACATCATCTTAAGAAAAAATTATTTGTTAATTGAAGAAATGGTAATCGCTAAACACAAACGGAAGATTCTCTCTTCTTGTTTGCGTTTATATGATTGCATTTTGTAAAAAAGTATGATAAACTAAATATCGTTTTTTCATGTCAATAGAAACTCATAAGTTGCATTTAAAACAAGCAAGATCTTGGCTTATGTCCTATAAATTTATATGATCATTACATATTCTGTTTTTTTTTTTTTTTTTAAATGCAGCTTGTTCGGATTAATCGTGTTGCACATAACTATGTATGCCGCTAATATTTATTTTTGGAGGCGGTATCGAGTAAATTACTCCTTCATATTTGGATTCAAACAAGGAACTGAACTTGGTTACAGACAAATACTATTCGTGGGATTCAGCATTGGCGCGCTTGCGCTTCTTTGTGTTCTTGCCAATCTTGACATGGAGGCAGACCCTAAAACTAAAGATTACCAAGCATTAACCGAACTTCTTCCTCTTCTCCTCCTCATTGTAAGTCCATAAATCCAAAATTAGCTTTTCAATTCAAACTCAGCTATTCGACGATAATGGCATGATCATCATAACTTTGTGATGTTGATTAGGCTATGTTCATAGTTCTAATCCTGCCATTCAACATCTTCTACCGATCAAGTCGCTTCTTCTTCCTGACTTGCCTATTTCATATCCTTGCTGCTCCTCTTTACAAGGTAAAAACATTATTATCCCACCGCTTATCAATGAAACGGGAATGTTTTGACAAACATATTACTATTGTCTTCTTCTTCATGCAGGTGACGTTTGCCGATTTCTTCTTGGCAGATCAATTATGTAGTGAAGCGCAAACTCTTCGAAGCATCCAGTTCTACATATGTTACTATGGTTGGGGAGACTTCAAACAAAGGCAAAACACTTGTAGAGAGTCACAAGTCTTCAACACTTTCTTATTCATCGTTGCTGCATTCCCATTCGTTTCTCGCTTCCTTCAGGTACAAAAAAATTGATCTCTATACCAATTCAATAATTCTTTTGTTCTTCAACAATATATATCCTCTGACAAGTTATGTTCGTGTAGTGCATGAGGCGAGTGTTTGAAGAGAGAAACATAGAACAAGGGTATAACAGTTTCAAGTACGCTTTGATAGTAGTTGCTGTTTGCTTAGGGATGGCTTATGAAGTTGATGGCGAAGAAAATCGTCAAATTATCTGGAGATTGTTAGGCGGTATTTCCTCGGCCATGGCTGTGGTTTTCTGTACATATTGGGACTTGGTCTATGACTGGGGACTTCTTAACCGCACATCCAAGAATCCCTGGCTACGTGATGAACTCCTCCTACCATACAAGGAAGTTTACTTCATGGCAATGGTGAGAGCATTATAACACGAGCCATTTGCTTGGGTCGACAAGACCACAACATCACTAGCTAGGCATTAATTAAATTAATGTTTTAACAAAAAAACTGATGTTTATACTAAACGCAGATATTGAACGTGGTGCTAAGATTTGCGTGGATGCAGACGGTGCTAGATTTTAAATTTGAGTCAATGCACACACAGACGGTGATTGCGCTCGTTGCAAGTCTTGAGATCATTCGTCGTGGGATATGGAATTTCTTCAGGTTAGTTACAAGACATTGTTTTCATTTATATGTAGATCGACTTTACTTGAATTTTCAGTCGCGTTTAATAGAACTGTCTTGGTTTGGTTTGGTTTGGTTCGTAAAAACAGGTTAGAGAACGAACATTTAAACAATGTCGGAAAGTACAGAGCTTGCAAGACAGTTTCATTGCCATTCAACTACGACGAGGACCAATAAATAGTGTTTGTTGAAGACATCGTAAACATCTTTATTTGGCCTTAACCCATGTGTATATATATAAGAAAAGGACACTAGTCAATTTACGATCAAATCTACATAAGTTATATGTCTCACGAATTGGTCAACAAAACTCATCCGTGGTGCTCGTATAAATATATTTTATAATTTTATGTATTATTCATATATCTATATTTATGGTTAAAAAAAAAAAAGAATAACATTTTATTTTATTTTTGTCGCCGTGTAGTAAAGTAACTTCTTCTTTTGGCAAAGTCTTTTCCTTTTCTCGTCACCTTTTAAAGGGTTTAATAAGGCCATGATCAACGCACACATTGTCCGGTCTTAAGAAGTGTTTTAAAGATTTTAAAATAATTAAAACAAGATTAAAAGGGTCTTAAGTTTATAAAAGTGTCTTAAATAAGATCTTTTTCAGTCATAAGAATAGACAGGTGGCGATTTATGAGTGGTTGCGGAAAAATAAATACGGGAAAAGGAAAAAAAAAATGGTGTACGCGTGTTTGAGTCGGTCTCTCTTTCTTCGGTTTTTCCGGAGGTGATTTTACGATTTCAAAGCCAATCGGAGTCAATCTTCCGATTTGAGGGAAGAAATCAATCGGAAATGGCGTGATAAATGGTGGATTCTCCGTTCTGAGTCTTTCATGCTCAGAATCGGCGAATTTATTGGTTCGCAAAATCAATCTCAAAATCTTTCACCACTATCTAATCGATATCATGGTAAGAAATATGTGTTCTCTTAGGTAGATCGTGTTTTATTAATTGATGAGATTGGATTAGTGTTGTTTGCAATCGGTTTTGAGATAATTGAATTTAGGATTATGAGGTTAAGATTAGGGTTCTTCACATTCTAGGTTTCATGTAATTGATTTTAGGGTTTTTTCATGTGATTGAAATTAGGTTTTAATTGAATTTGAGATTTGATTGAATTTATTTTACGGATTTGTGATGGAATGGCTAATTGTAAAAAATCGGATTAACTTCTGATTTCATAAAAAATTTGTTTTCATCTCATTGTTTTTAGGTTTATTCGAATTTGATCTATTATGTTTTAGATTTATTAACAATGTTTGGATAATTATATAATTTTGGTTTGCTGTTGAGAGCTAATTCGTGATTTGATCCCATTGTTGCATGGTATATGGTGCATAAAAGAAACCAAGGAGATTACTGCATCATTCTCAGGTAAGATTTTGTGTGAATTAACAGAGATTTTGTGGTTTGTTAAAAGTGTTGCATTGTGATGTTTCTGAAATTTGGATTTTCAGGTTAATGGATTATGAAAGATGCAAGGGACCATACTCAGATGTTCACACGTAAAAGAAGGTATGTTTCTTGACTGAGAGTTTTACCGTTAATAGGTAGTTGAAAATTAGGTGTAATTCATTGCTTAATTGGTAATAAATTTAGTAGATATGTGTCTACATCAAAGTTAATATGTGTATGTGTGATAATGGTTTGAACTGTAGATGTGATGTTGGTTAGATATGATGATTGCTTTAGTTAACTCGTAACTTAGATATGCTGAATTTTCTTTCTTATTGAAACTGAAACTGAATCTATGATGAAACTGAAACTATGTCTTGGTTTCTCAGTTTTAATATAATGAACGGTAATTTATAGATTAGGTAAAGAATAGACATGTAATTGAATGCATAATAAATAACATTTGCACAACTTCCTCTCTTATTAAACAAAAGAAAAAAACTTCAACCTCTTCCTATATAATAACCTATACACCGAAACCTGAAACCACATCTTATCTTTCTTAATCTTTCAAAACCTTTCTTCAACCTCTTCAACTTTTGTTCTTCAGTTTCCTCTTCTCTTTCTTAAGTCTCTTAAGCTAGGTTATGGATTCTCCTAATCCATATATTCAAAGGTCCAACTTTCTGGACCTTTTAAGTAGTCAACATGAAAGCCAATACCCTCAACACATTCCCTATGGTAGTTTTCCCCAAACTATGCCAATTGGATCATCTGAAATACCAGTATTTAGTACTCAGTGGTCTGATGATAAAGACACTTCTGTGGAACGTAAACAGAGAAAGAGATGGAAACCCTCTGAGGATCTTGTGCTCATCAGCAGTTGGCTAAACACCAGCAAAGATTCGGTGGTGTCAAATGAGCAGAAATCTTCAACATTTTGGAACCGCATAGCAGCATTATATGGTGAGAGTCCTAACATTGCAGCTGGTGCGGAGAGACCGGCTAATCAGTGTAAGCAGAGGTGGAGGAAGATTACTGACCAGGTCAGCAAGTTTTGTGGAGCCTATAAGGCTGCAGAAAATCATAATAAAAGTGGCCATGCTCCCAAAGATTATCTGAAGCTGGCACATGAAATATTCTTCAATGACTACAAGGCTAAATTCACCCTTGAGTACGCATGGAATGAGCTTAAGACTGAGCAGAAATGGTGTAGTCTCTCGTCTACTGGCCATGAAGGTAAATGTGAAGGCAATTCTAAAAAAGGGAAGTCTGAGGAAGGTCCTGCACAGTCTGCCAGCTCTCAGTCAGTTAACAATGAAGAGGATGAAACCATGGTAAGACCTCCTGGTATTAAAGCTTCAAAGGCGATGCTTAAAAGGCCAATGACCAAGACATCAATTGAGGAAGAAGAGAAGAAGCTGTTGAAGTACCAGAGGATGTGGGAGATAAAGGAGAAGGATTATGATAGGAAGGAGAAGCTGTCAGATAAAGAAGGTAAGCTGTCAGATAAAAAGATGATGGAGAATCTCCTTGCCAAAACTGAGCCATTATCTGATATAGAAATCCTTCTAAAGAACAAGCTGATTAATGACATGTTGTCCTGAACAATCCATTATCTTCCAAATCCAAATCCTTTATGTATTTCTAGTTTATGTGTTTCCATAATCCTTTCTAATTCCAGTTTATATACTGATTAGTTTCCACTTTGATGTATTAATGTTTCAAGTTTATGAACTTCTTCACATTGTAGTTTATGTATTTCTATTTCAAATGAAGTGATACTTATATTATTACTCTTGTCTTGATTTGTATACTTTTTTTTTTGCTGTGCTAATTTTGCTTGCTTTTTAACCTTTTGTTTATTTGTTGTGTGAGTAAATTATCAACTGGAATCGTACCTCAAAACCGAGCTCCGTTTAGAGACCAGATCAAGACATGGATTCAATATAGTGAGATCAAAGATAAGAAAGTCAGTGGTATGCAAATGCTTTAATTTTCTATCATATAGTGTATCATGTCATTTGTTTTTAGTCTGAGAAATGTAAATAATTGAAAAGAAACATGTTTACATGGAATAACAGTTTTGGTTTTAATCATGTCGGCAGAAACCGGGGAAGATTTTGTCATACACAACACATTTTGCTTTAATTTGTGTTGCATCTGAATTTTGCTTTTGGTCATATGTCTTTAATTTTTAACCAATCATTTTGCTTTTGTTTCTTTTTAAGTTTTGCATACACCACACATTTTTATTCTGTCTTGCATATAAACACCAACATGGCATAAAACTAATACAACAATAACTCATAATCTCTTCAACTTCTATTACAAACCTTCTTCTCTTTCTTCGTTGGCTTATTTATTCTCATTCTCCTCTCCTTCTCTTATTGCTGTGTGATACTATAGTCTCTTCTCTTCTATAACAAAAGTATAATCTATTTCTCCTCTCCTTCTCTTCTATTACATACCTTTGTGTCCTTCTCTTCTATGGCATCTTCTTCTCATAATCATTTTCAAGGATCAATTGATCAAGAGTTTGAACAATTCAATCAAGAATTCGATGAAGAATTTAATCAAGAATTCAATAAAGAATTCGATGATATGTTTAGTAATTTTGATGATCACGAAGAAGCAACCAAGCCAAAAGCAAAACGAGTCTATATCAACAGAGATCGCGAAGACGGAAACATGCAGTTATGGAACGATTATTTTAGTGATCAACCAACTTACCCGCCTCATTTATTCCGACGTCGTTTTCGAATGACCAAACACTTGTTCCTGCGTATCGTTGACCGACTCTCAAATGAATATCCTTTCTTTCGACAAAAGAAAGATGCTATTGGAATGCTTGGTCTCTCTCCCTTTCAAAAGTGTACAGCGGCAATTCGTCTCCTAGCATATGGTGCTGCGGCTGACCAAGTCGACGAATACCTCCGCCTCGGTGGAAGTACTGCTCTTTCATGCTTATCAAAATTTGTGGAAGGAATAATATATTTGTTCGGAGATGAGTACCTAAGAAGACCCACACCAGAGGATCTTCAACGGTTACTTTATGTCGGAGAGGAACGGGGATTTCCCGGGATGATAGGAAGCATCGATTGTATGCATTGAGAGTGGAAGAATTGCCCCACCGCTTGGAAAGGGCAATATTCACGTGGATCTGGAAAACCCACCATTGTTTTAGAGGCTGTAGCTTCATATGATCTCTGGATATGGCACGCATTTTTTGGCGGGCCAGGTACCTTAAACGATTTAAATATTCTTGACCGATCACCGGTTTTTGATGATATACTCCAAGGTAAAGCTCCAAAAGTGCGTTTCTCTGTCAACATAAGGGAGTATAAATTGGCTTACTACCTCGCAGATGGTATTTATCCCAAATGACCAAATTTTATCCAATCAATTTCACTTCCACAGGATCCAAAAGCATGTTTATTTGCTGAACGTCAAGAATCTGTCCGAAAGGATGTCGAGCGTGCTTTTGGAGTCTTGCAAGCTCGGTTTGCCATTGTTAAAAACCCAGCTCTTTTTTGGGATAAGGGAAAAGTCGGAAAGATTATGAGAGCATGTATCATACTCCACAATATGATAGTAGAAGACGAACGAGCTGGGTACACTCAATATGATGTATCAGAGTTCGAACACGGAGAAGGAAGTTCACATGTGGATTTGACGTTTTCTACAGATATGCCTACAAATGTCTCCCAAATGCTGGGCATTCGAACTCGACTTCGTGATAGAAACAAGCATCAACAATTGAAAGATGATTTGGTTGAACATGTATGACAATGGCGACAACGTCAACATTAAAACTCACCGTTCTTTTTCCGTTTATGATTTGGAACATTATGTTTTCAATTTTTTTCTTCTCATGTATATTTAAATTTTATTAAAAGGTTTTTTTTAAATGCTTTTATAAATTAAAATGAATGAAATAATTTTTTTTTAAGACACTCAAATTAAGTGTCTCCATTGGAAGTCTTCTTAACCAAAAGTATCTTAAACAAAATAAATTAATTAAATTTAATTCACAAATAACTTAAGACACCCATTATGATGTCTCCATTGGTGATGACCTAAGCACTCTTTAAAAGAGAGCCAGATCAATCCTGGAGAAAGTGATAACAAATCCTAATAATACCACCATAGTCCCTTTTGATGCTTTTTGATGAACTTTTTTCCTCGATTTTAAAATAAAACTAAATAGAAAAGCGTCCAAAAGAAACAGAAAGTAATGTAATACACAAACGAAGACGTGTAAAGTGAGATTCACACACGTATATTATATAATAATGAATGATTATCCAGCATGCCCAGTGGTACCTCCAAGAACAGCTCGAGTTAAAGTCCCACCTTTTGACAACTCGGAACTAATCCGAAAACACTCCCTCACCCTCATCGGCAGAACCACCAACAAAGCTCAACGTCTGTGGTCCCTAATTCTCTTCATGTCTGACCACTGGAAAGTGGAAACTAGACCAGTAGGAGCGGATCTTGGACAAGGGCTATTTCAGTTCCAATTCTCCTCGGAGCAAGATCTCCAAAAAGTTCTGGATAACAGACCCTATCATTTCGCGCATTGGATGATAATACTCCAAAGATGGGAACCAACGACATCCAGCTATTTCCCGTCGCAAATCCCGTTCTGGATCCAGGTCCAAGGAATTCTAGTGCATCTATGGTCTGATGCAACGTTAAACAGCATAGCAAGCGATATTGGACACTTGGAAGCTATAGAAATAACAGCAACTACAGCTAGGATGAGGGTTCTTATTGATGGGTTGCAGCCCCTCATCACAACTTCAGCAGTGGAATTTGATGACGGAGAGGAAGTTATGGCAGAGCTAGTTTATGAAAAGTTGGAAAACCACTGTACTATCTGCTATCGTCTTGACCATGAAGCAAAAAACTGCCCAAAGCTTAAGGAGAATACCGTAGGCCCTGCAGCCTCTAAGCTTCGGCATTCCGAAAGAGACCAAAGATCTCCAGCTCATACAATCTCAGGATCCAGAGTTTCCCAAAAAAACAGAGAAGAGCTCCCCCCTCGGGCTCCCTTTAGAGCGGGAGCTAATCAGTACCAAAGAAACAGAGAAGAGCCCCCTCTTCAGGCCTCTTATAGATCAGGTTCGTACCAGCTCCAACCTCGGGATAAAGCTGGATCCTATGGCTCATCTAACCCTGAAAGAAGTGCAGCAAGAAGTGATTATAGAGACAGAGAGTACAGCAAGCGGGAGCACTATTATAAAGAGTTTAATTACAGAAATTCAGAAGAAGCAGAGGCAAGAAGATCTCACCCAGTCTCGATGAATAGACAATCTTACCCTTTGGCTTCAAGAAAATATACCCAAGCACCATCAAGTTCCAGATGGGTGGAAAAAAATAACCAAAGGAAGCCCCAAAGCATCCAACCTGCTCCTCCTCAGGAGAGATCAGAATCTTCTCGGCCCAGAAGACCTCCTCTTGATAAAGAATCCACCCCAGAAGGACCAGTAGAAACTCTCCCACAAGAGGCGATTAATGTGGCATTGGGAGAACTCCGGGATGTGATGATACAATATTCAAACTGTGCTGACCCTTCGGAGAGTGCAGCAAGAAAAGAAAGATTTAGACTAGCAGAAGAGCAAGGACAACTAGAAGAAACTGCAGCCCAGATGGTTCGAGCCTCCTTGACTAATTATATGGTTGAAGAAGATGCAGATGTTACTCAACAAGAAGGCTCTCAGGAAAGAATCCCAATTGCGCAGCGTCTTGGTCCCATGAATCTGCAACCAACAGACCAACAAAATAGTTTCAAAAGCCTGGTAAAGACAGGAGGTAAAAAACTGGGCAGACCGCCAGGAAAGAAGATAACACAATCAATCTCTACAGCTTTTATTGGTGCTGGCCAGCGTAAGAGAAAGACCATAAAAGGCCAACCTTCACCTCGGAAAAAACATAACCTAACTATCCCTCGTCATGAGGAGAACCTTAGACCAGCGATACACTCAGCAGTGTCGGGTCCTAGTGCAGGGCCAAGCCGAATCCCAATCTCCCGACAGCAAGCAGCACCAAAACTGATCCCAGCACCAAAGAGGAAGGGAACGGATTTTCAGAATCCGTCTTCTCCTCTTCCTTAAAAATTGTATGTTGGAACTGTCAAGGGTTAGGGAATCCCTGGACAGTTCATCGTCTCCAAGAAATACACCGGCGGGTGGACCCGGATATTATCTTCTTATCGGAGACAAAAAATCCCGACAAGTTCGTGCTGGAAAAAGTTGAAAAACTGGGTTTTACGAGCCATTCTATAGTCTCACCTCATGGAAGAGCTGGAGGAGGACTAATCCTGCTGTGGAAACAAGATTTAGAAGTTGATGTAATTTCTTCATGTATCAACTTCTTTGATACTCAAATATCATATGAAGGAAAAATGTTTTATGCTACTTTCATTTATGGAGATCCGGACAAAGCGAAAAGGAAAAAAATGTGGGATTGCCTAATAGCTCTAGCACTCATCAGAGATGCTCCATGGTTTCTATCTGGAGATTTCAATGATATTGTTGACAATTCAGAGAAGGAAGGAGGGCCTGAGCGTTCAGAGGGCTCCTTTACCGATTTCAGAACTTTTCTCTCGGAAGGTGATTTATACGACCTCCAACATACAGGTAACCCACTCTCGTGGAGAGGATCTAGAAGTACCTATAGCGTGAAATGCCGCCTGGATAGAGCCCTCTCGAATAGCGCATGGGCAGAGGATTTCCCTTCCGGAAGATGTGAGTACCTGCGATACGAAGGTTCTGATCACAAACCAATAGTCACATATTTTGACCCTCTAAGGAAAAAAAGAAGAGGTATCTTTTGATATGATAGAAGATTAAGAGAAAATTCAGAGGTGAAACTCTTAATAGAGAAAGCATGGGAAGAGGAAGCCCAGCTAAAGGTAAATCAAAAGATTGTCAAATGCAGAAAGGCAATAATTCTCTGGTCAAGGCAACAACAGAAAACCAACAAAGAATATATCGATAAGTTGAAACAAGACTTAGAGGATGCAATGACAAGCCTGATCCCAAATGAAGAGATCCTGCGAAAAGCTAATGAAGACCTTAAAACAGCATACAAGGCTGAAGAAGAATTCTGGAAGCAAAGAAGTAGACAACTTTGGCTAAATTTAGGAGATAAAAACACGGGTTTCTTCTATGCTACAACTCAGAAAAGAAAAGCTTTGAACAAGCTCTCAGTTATAGAAAATGAGGAAGGACTTGCGATTTATGAAGAGGATAAAATAGTCAAAGTAGTTGCTGGTTATTTCCAACAACTTTTCTCGAGTCAAACTAGCTCTGATCAAGACATAGAGAGCATAGTCCAGTCTGCCATAAAGCCACTAATCTCTCCAGAAACAAACCAGCAACTAATTAAGCCTCCTTCGATGCTGGAAATCAAAGAAGCTATGTTCTCCATTCACGCCGACAAGGCCCCTGGACCAGATGGATTCTCGGCCAGCTTCTTTCAAACCAATTGGAACGTGGTAGGGCAGGATATGGTCAAAGAAGTCCAGGACTTCTTCCAGACAGGCTGTTTGCCGATAAGCATCAATGAGACTCATATCAGACTATTACCGAAGGTCTCTGGGCCAAAAAAGGTGGCTGACTACAGACCAATAGCACTTTGTAATGTCTACTACAAAGTAATTTCAAAACTACTGTCACGCAGGCTGCAACCTCTTCTGAATGATCTGATTTCAGAGAACCAATCTGCTTTTGTTCCAAAAAGAGCCATTTCAGACAATGTGCTAATCACTCATGAGGTTCTACATTTTCTTAAAACCTCAAAAGCAGAAGTGCAATGCTCCATGGCTATAAAAACAGACATGAGTAAAGCCTACGATAGACTAGAATGGGAGTTTATAAGAAGGGTTCAGCTAAAACTGGGATTCCATCCCCTATGGGTCAATTGGATAATGCAATGCGTAAGTACAGTCTCCTACTCTTTTCTGATAAATGGAGCAGCTAGAGGAAGTGTAAAACCACAAAGAGGATTAAGACAGGGAGATCCGCTGTCTCCTTACCTCTTCATTCTGTGTAGCGAAGTACTATCAGGGCTGTGTACCAGAGCTCAAGAGAAAGGAAAGCTTCAAGGAGTAAAAGTGGCTATAGGCAGCCCATGTGTAAACCACCTGCTTTTCGCGGATGACACAATGTTCTTCTGTAAAGCAAATACAAAAAACTGCTTTCAGCTAAAGGAAATTCTAACAAAGTATGCTGCGGTCTCTGGTCAACTTATCAACAAGCAGAAATCATCTATCTCTTTTTCTAGAAAAACACCTCAGCAATTAAGGAACCAATTGATGCGTATTCTGGAAATTGAAAAGGAGGGGGGAGTTGGGAAATACTTGGGCCTTCCTGAGCATTTTGGGAGAAAAAAGAAAGATTTGTTCACCTCTATTGTAGACAATATCAGAATGAAGGCGGTGAGTTGGTCCACTAAGTTCCTCTCGGGAGCTGGAAAATCGATTATGCTAAAGAGTGTCCTGGCTGCCATGCCAACTTATGCGATGTCCTGTTTTAAAATCCCACAATCGCTATGCACCCGCATTCAATCAGCCCTCACACGGTTTTGGTGGGATTCATCACCTGAAAAACAGAAAATGTCATGGGTTGCCTGGAGAAAAATGGCAAAGCCAAAATACCTTGGAGGATTGGGCTTCAAAGACATCAACAATTTCAATGATGCTTTACTAGCAAAGCTTAGCTGGAGGCTAGTGATTTCCCCTACCTGCCTGTTAGCCCGAGTCCTCATAGGAAAATACTGCACAAACTCCTCCTTTTTGGAGAGCACAGTCCCAGCCGTTTCATCCCACGGATGGAGAAGCATTTGCATCGGGAGAGACCTCCTCCTAAAGAAATTGGGATGGATCATCGGCGATGGATCGTCCATCAATATATGGACTGATCCTTGGTTATCCTGTTCCGAGCGAAAATGTCCTTATGGCCCACCCACAAAAGAGTTTCAAAACCTCAGAGTTTCAGATCTATTCCTGCCAAATTTAAAGGAATGGGATATCGAGAAGGTGGAGCAAATCCTCCCAATGTACAAAGATCAGATTCTTACCTTGAAGCCGAGCTTGCTAGGAGCCCCAGATGAACTTCGTTGGCTCAAACACCCGACAGGTGAATACTCCACAAAAACAGGATATGCAACAGCAGCTGAGGAGGAAGAAAATACCCAACCGCAACACCAATTAGCAGCTATTGATTGGAACACATTGGTCTGGAAAACAGATACATCACCAAAAATCAAGATCTTCTTATGGAAATCCCTACAAGGAGCTATTCCGGTAGGAGAACAACTAGTGGCAAGACACCTACCAGTGTCATCAGCCTGCACTAGATGCAATGAGCCTGAAACAATCCTTCACCTCCTGTTTCACTGCCCTTATGCTCAAGAAGTTTGGATAAAATCCCCATTTGCCTCAGTTTTCAATTCGAGGCAGAGCACAAGTACGCTGTCGGGTCTAATTGAAGCAAACAAGTTAGTCTCGTTACCGCCGATTGGGTTAGATGCGGGCAAATTGTTCCCTTGGATCCTGTGGTCTCTCTGGATTGCAAGAAACCAAAAAATATTTAATAACAAAGAGATCTCGGCGGAGGGTACAGTAGTAAGAGCAGTTAGAGATGCTAGGGAATGGTTCTTAGCTCAATCGTCACCTACGCCTTCTCTGTCCGCCCTGAGAAAGGTGAACACTCCTCAAAGTCCTTCAATCCTTAGAGATGGGACTATTATATGCTGCTCATATGCAGCTTGGAGAGCAGACCAAAGTATGGCAGGGCTCGGTTGGACATTTCGGAATCCGATCAACCATTCAAGCCACTCCTCTGCTCTTCCCTTTGTGGATTCGGCGTTAATGGCGGAAGCTCTAGCTATTAGAGCAGCCCTTCTCAGCGCAAAATCTATGGGATTTAAATCTATGATTCTTCAATCCGACGCGCAGCAGCTAATCGGAGTTATTAATTCACGATCGAAGGTTTTGGAGATTTATGGGATCCTAATCGACATCGCTATCCTTGTTTTAGCATTTGATTTTATCAAGTTTAAGTTTATCCCTAGAACAGCTAATGGTATAGCTGATTCTATCGCCAAACAGGTTCTTAGAGACCTGGCTTGTAACTTGATCTCTTAAGATTAATCTGAAAAAGTTTGCACAAAAAATGAATGATTATCCATTATTCACGTCTCAAAACTTACCGACGTACTTCAATTATTTTATACTTTCTTTGTGTCTATAAATAGACATGTCTATAAATAGAGACATCTCATACTATGTAAAAATGACAACTTGAAAGATTGAATAAAAAGATAAACTCTTCTTTCCTCTCGCTCACGTCCCTCTCACCTCTCTCAATTCTTTCCTCAACAAAACAAATAATATATATAATTAAATACCCTATATATACATATATACATATTCACATATTCCTTCCGTTTCATAAAAATTATCATTTTAGAGTTTTTTTATATATATTAAAAAACTATTAAAAATTCTACTTTACACCTTATTAATATATTAAATAATTTTTTTTTTCATTTAATACATTAAAGCAATATTATTAAATTTGAAATTTTATTCAAAATTATATATTAAAAATATAAAACGATATTTTTTGTAAAACAAAAAAAAAACCTTAAAATGATATTTTTGTAAAACAGAAGGAGTAGTTTATAACAACATGCAAAAAAATTCGTCAACATGGATAAAAGTGTTATTTGATTAGTGGACCAAAGAAAGTGGTTATAAATTATATATAGGATCCATGAAAACCATGTTATTGAAATAGTTCCAACTAGTTTTTTTTGTGATAAAGAAAATAGTGCTAAATACTCCATATGTCCCAAAATATTGAATGATTTAAATAAAAACAGAGTTTAAGAAAGGAACTTTTGTATGGGTGGTCATTTATTCTAACTTTCGTTAGCATGTTAGCATTTTTGAAAATTTTAGTAGAAAATAACACTTTTTATTACTGTTCAACCCAAAAGTGCCATTGAACAGTACGACATGTACGATAATGAACGGTACACGATGTAGCAAGAGGCATGTACGATAATGGACGGTATACGATTTTTTTTAAAAGTGTTACTTTCTACTACACTTTCAAATTGTGCTAATATGTTAATGAAAATTAGAATAAGTGATATCCAGTGCAAATCTCTCTTTAATAAATGAACAAACATCATTTAATTATGAGATATTTGCACTGGATATCACTTATTCTAATGTTCATTAACATCAAGTAGTAGAAAGTAATACTTTTTAAAAAATCGTGTTCCGTCCATTATCGTAGATGCTTCTTATTGCTACATCGTGTACCGTCTATTATCGTACACGCCGTAGTGTTCAGTAGCATTTTTGGGTTGAACAGTAGCAAAAATTAATATTTTCTATTACACTTTTAAAAAATGCTAATATGCTAATATGCTAATAAAAGTTAAAATAAGTAACCACCCATAAAACTCCTTTAATTATTAGTTAAAAAAAATCATCCATCCAATCATAAAAACGACAAAATTCGAAGAGTTGTAAATATCAAATAACATTAAAAAATTTCATAGAAACTTGTACACTACACCAAAACAGCGTTTTTCCGACTGATTATTGCTACTGATTAGGCAGTCGGTAAATTTACCGACTGTTTCGCTACTGATTTCCGACTGATTTGCGACTATTTTCAAAACAGTAGCACATCAGTAGGTATTTAGTGACTAAAAATATCAGTCGTTAATGCATAGCAGTTTTACGACTGATTAGTGACTGAATTGTAGTCGGAAACATGCAGTAGCTAATCAGTAGTTATTTAGCGACTGATTTGCTACTGAATTCGGTGGGTCGTAGAACAGTAGCAAATCAGTAGCAAAAAGTAGTTGTAAATCACGTTGAATTAATTTAGCGGTTGGTGTACCTATTTTTATTTGCAGTCGGAATTCAGTCGGGAAACAGTCGGGAAATTGTCTATATATTTGCCATACGCAAATTTTCTTGTCACAATTGTAGAAACACAAATCAAACAAAGAGTTTATAAACACAAATCAAAGAGAGAATAAGGTTTCTCAACTTAGAATGTCGGGAAATTACAATTATGGTAATTTCCGGGAGTGGATGTATAATAGGTTCGATGAAGCGACGGGAAATCTCTCCGTAGAGTTCACAGCGGGGGTGGATCAATTCGTGGCATTTGCAAATAGCCAGCCTCTAGCGCAGAGAAATCGCGGTATGTTTCACTGCCCTTGTCTTGTTTGCGAGAATGAGAAATTTATCCCCGGTACAAGAGTTTTGAGACATTTGTATAGTAGAGGATTTATACCAGATTATTATATTTGGTATAAGCATGGTGAAGAACTGGATATGGATTTAGGAACGAGTTATGTTGATAGGACGCATGTAAGTGGGACTAGTGATGATGTGGGTAATGTAGTAGAAGATAGATATGTGGATATGGTGAATGATGCGTTTCGTGATAGCGTGAGTTTTGATAACAACTATCATCAGGATGTTAGTTATCAAAATGTAGAAGAACCGGTACGTAATCATTCAAAAAAATTCTACAACTTGTTAGATGGAGCGAATACTCCATTATACGATGGTTGTCGTGAAGGTCACTCGCATTTATCTTTAGCTGCTAGAATCATGCAAAATAAGGCAGATCATAATATGCGTGAAAAGTTAGTGGATTCAGTATGCGGTATCTTGAAAGATTATTTACCAGAAGGAAACAGGCACCCAGTTCACATTACGAGACAGACAAATTGATGCGCAATTTGGGGCTCCCATGTCATGCAATTGATGTTTGCATTAACAATTGTATGATCTTCTGGAAAGATGATGAGCGGTTAGATAAGTGTCGGTTTTGTAATTCAAAAATATGGATGCCTAACGAGCAAAACCGTAGGACCAATGTACCATATAGTCGTATGTGGTATATGCCTATTGCTGACAGATTAAAGAGAATGTATCAGAGCGAGAAGACTGCAGCGGCAATGAGATGGCACGCCGAGCACGAAGCAAATGAGGAAGAAATGTGCCATCCGTCTGATGGGGCGGAGTGGAAATATTTTCAAGATCAACATCCCCAGTTTGCCGAAGAACCCCGAAACGTCTATCTTGGATTGTGTAAAGATGGGTTCAATCCATTTGGCATGTCAAAAAACCATTCATTGTGGCCCGTGATCTTGACTCCGTATAATTTACCCCCTGGTATGTGCATGAATACGGAGTACTTGTTTCTAACAATTATAAATTCTGGGCCAAATCATCCTCGAGCTAGTCTCGATATCTTCCTCCGACCTCTCATTGATGAGTTAAAAGAACTGTGGTCTACTGGAGTCGATGCATACGATGTCTCGTTGAATCAAAAATTTAAACTAAGAGCAGTGTTGTTGTGGACGATAAGCGACTTTCCGGCGTATGGCATGTTATCAGGATGGACCACCCATGGAAAATTGTCTTGTCCAATTTGCATGGAGGATACACAGTCTTTTTATCTTAAGCATGGAAGAAAGACGTGTTGGTTCGATTGTCACCGAAGATTTCTTCCTCATGATCATCCTCTAAGGAAGAATAGAAAAGACTTTTTGAAGAAGAGAAACGCTAAGAAAGACTATCCACCAGAGTCTTTAACCAGTGAGCAAATTTATTTATACAGGTTGAAACGTGTAAAGCCACCGAAAACAGAGGATGTTGGTGGCAACGGTCATGATAAGAAGAAACCTGGCTTTGGGAAAGAGCATAACTGGCACAAAGAAAGCATATTTTGGGAATTGCCGTACTGGAGGGAGCTCACTCTTCGACATGATCTCGATTTGATGCATATAGAGAAGAATTTTTTTGACAACATCATGAATACTCTTATGCGTGTGAAGGGTAAATCGAAAGACACCATCCCGTCAAGATTGGATATAGAAGAATTATGTTCTCGGCCACACTTACATATTGATGATGACGGTAGAGCCCCTTTTCCTGAATACTCATTGACAGACGAAGCAAGAAGAAGCTTATTGGAATGTGTGAAAAAATCGGTAAACCATTTAGGCTTCGGATATATCCAAATAACCGATCGATTTTTGATTTCCTGTTTCTTCGGTTTCGGTTCGGTTCGGTTAATATCCGAAATCCGTTCGGATATCCGAACTTACCAAACATATAATATACCGGTTATACTCCATACAAAGCCGGCGGAAAGACATGACTAATCAAACTTTTCTTTTTTGGTGTTGTTTGGGTTTATGATCAGGTCATGGCAGTGAAACAACTTGACAGGAATGGATTACAAGGAGATAGAGAGTTCTTGGTCGAGGTTTTGATGCTTAGTCTTCTTCATCATTCAAATCTTGTGAATCTCATTGGCTATTGCATCGATGGAGACCAAAGACTTCTTGTTTACGAGTATATGCCTCTTGGGTCCCTCGAAGATCTTCTCCGCGGTAAATCATCATCTCAATCTTTCATAACCAAAAGATAATCGTGATGTTTAAGAAAAAAACAATAGATAACCAACCGGTTTGATGATGTAATTAAAACAGATATTGAACCGGATCAGAAACCACTAGACTGGAACTCGCGTATTAAGATCGCTTTAGGAGTGGCAAAAGGACTAGAGTATCTCCATGACGTAGCCGATCCTCCAGTGATTTATCGAGATCTTAAATCATCAAAAAAAAAATTCGGTTTTTTCGGGTTTTTTCGGTTTTTTTGTATATTTTTCGATTTTTTTATTGTTTTCGGTTACAATAAATCATAATAATCCAAATAATCCGAATAATCTGAATTTTTTGGATTAATTTCGGATCTTGATTTCAATATCCAAACCGAACCGAATCCGATTAAAACCGAACCGAACCCATCCGAAAAATACAAAATATCCGAATGGATATTAAATTCATGAATCCGAAAATCCGAACATCCGAAAGATCCGATCAGTTCGGGTTCGGATATCCGAATGCCCAGGCCTAATGTTTGGTTATTCTCAAACCATGAAAAATTTATAAAAAAATTAAAAAACTTTTGCTACTAATTACCTACTGATTACCGACTGATTGGGCCAAAAAAAACAAAAATTTCGGATCATTCACCCGGGAAATTAACCCTCCAAAATTTTGGGCCCAAATTTGGTTTCACCCGCGACAATTTTTGGCCCAAATCTCTTCGTATTTGCGAGTTGTAACCCTTAATCGTCTTCCTCCTTCGACATTATCGAAACCCTCTCTCTGCGATTTGAAACCCTAATCGTCTTCCTCCTTCCTCCTTCCTCCTTCCTCGAGTTTGTCTCTCTTCGTCTTCCTCGATCTGTCTCTCTTTGTCTTCCTCGATTCTGTCTCTCTCACTCTGTGATGGGTGGAAAGAGGAAGAATGTTCTTCTTGTGAAACCAACAGCATCGAGAGCCAGACCGGCCAATCTACCCACTCGGTATGATTTCTCTCCAAAACCTCCATCAGAAACTGTCCCGCCGGTTCTCCCCAACAACAATCGTCCGTCTGTCAAAGATTACCCTCCACCGAGGAAGCTCTTTCCGACGTCAACTAGTCCGTCTAGATCATCTCATTCTGCTCAACCTCCACTGCGTGCATCGTCTGCAAATCCACACGCTCCACCTTCTGGAGCATCTCCAACGGTTCACACTCCAGCACCTGTTTATTCCGCGACTCGAGCAGCTCCAACGGTTGAAGATCCGCTACGCCCAGCTCAATCGAGTCACCAACATCCATCTGCAGCGCCTCAAGTTCAACCATCTCAATCGCCTCCATATCTAGCATCTCAATCTCATCACAGTTCTCAAGCCCAAAATTCCCACAACACAGTAGAAGAAGATGGAGGTTTCCCTAATGTCGAATCTCCGATAGAGCCTAATCTCTCCCAAGACCAGATGGAGGCTCTGAACTCGCTGCTACTTGCGCCAAGGCCGAAGATAATCACCATTCTCGATCCCGACCTCGTCCAGCCTAATTCAACATGGTAATTTCTTGCTTTCTTTTTATAGGTTTATCAATTACAGAGAAACAATTGTATTTTTATAGGTTTAACTACGAAAACAATTGTATTTTTATAGGTTTAAGAGATTAGTATGTTTTGGTTGTCGATAATTGTTCAAGATATATATTCTAATGCTTTGTGATAGTATCGATGCTGTGTCATCATTCGGACTCAACCCTACATGATACTGTGTGCTTTGGTTTTTGTAGGTTTGGTTTTGATCGATCCTCACTGACCAGGCAGGTTACAAAGTGTTTCACCAATAAGTTTGATGGCCCCTACTACAGTTTATCCTCTGTGCCTAGGGAAAGAGTAGAACGATGGTTCGTTGAATTCGCGGTAACATTCTCTCACACTAAACACTAACTTCTGTTTAATACATGTATGTGTTTTGTATAGACTAACACCAATCTTTCTTTTTTGTTTGTAGAAAAAACACAGATGGGATCCTTCTTTAACAGGTTTGGTTCAAGGGCATTTCGAAGCCATACTTCAAGTTCGCTTGAAAGACATGGTGAGCTCTGCAAGGAGTAATGATGACCAACCTAGATGGATCACTGATAAGATATGGGAAGAAATGAAAGCACATTGGAGGACTGATGAACAAATAACAAAGAGTACAACAACCTCAGCAGCTCGGATGTCTGACCGTAAAGGTCTCGGGCCTCACAAACATGCCTCTGGACAGAAGTCTTACCGCCAAATCGAACAAGAAATGGTAAGTCACTTGAAACTATTTTGTGATATTTCAATATGTGATGTTGTTATTTCTTGAGGCTGGATATTGAGGTTTATCTTTATTTTTTGAAAAATCATTAGACATCTTTGAGGCTTGATTACAGTGGTTGCTAATGGTCTTGCAAGTGTAAGACTATTATGCATGAGCAACACTTCAAAGTTACAATCATAAGTTACCATGTTTTAGTGTATTAAGATGAATTATTTCCTTAGAAACCTTTGAGTATTCATTGCTCTTGTCAATCAATATTGTTCAGAACTGTATCTTGTGGAGTTCTTTCAATCTGTGATATTTTGTTATATTTCAATCTGTGATTTTGTTATGCGGTATTTCAAGTTCACTGAGTTCTTTCTCGATTGGCTATTGGTGATCTAGCTATTCAGGTTTAAATCTGATTGAGTTCTTTCTCGAGTTCTTTACAGTGGTTGCTAATGGTCTTGCAAGTGTAAGACTATTATGCATGATGAACACTTCAAGTTTAAATCTGATTGATTTCCATGTCAGGTTGAGGAATTAGGCAGACCAGTGAGTTTCGGTGAGGTTTTCATCAGGGCTAATACGAAGAAGGATGGGACCTTTGCAGATAAAAAAGCAGAGCAAGTTGCTGGGCTCTATATGCAGAAAAAGCAAGAGAAGATGTCTAACCTCGAGTCTGGGACCACAGAGATTTCTGATGGTCGTCATCCACAACTATCCATTGAAGAGGATAACGAGCTTTTTATTCAGGTTAACTGCTTCCTTCCCTAAGTTGTTATGTTTTTGATTTTGATTGATGATAGTGTTTGGTATTAATTTTATTTCTTTTCTTTTCGTAGTCTACGTTCACAAACGATAGAGGAGACCTCTTTGGCATTGGAAGCCTCAAGAATCAGCTCAAGGGAAAGGGAAAACACCATGAAACCTCTGCTTCTTTCCAGCATATGCAACAACAGCTTGAAGCGGCTCAAAGGAAATTGGAGGAACAAGCTGCTCATATCTCCCAGCAAGAATCAGATAATGCTCGACTTGCAGCTGCTCAAAAGGCCCACACTGCCGAGCTTGCGATTGTGAACAAGTTCTTGAAAACGGACAACCGATTCCTCGCTTTCCTTGCCCAAGAAACAGATGCTGAAGGTCCATACTCTCCTCTCCACTGATTTAGCTAACTTCTTTCTCCCTTGAAACTTTAAACATCAAACTTATGTTATCTTTTGGAAATGGAAAGAACTTGTTTTTCCATTTTGGTTTAGAACATGAAAGTTATGTTATTTTGTTGTATGAATTCGTAGCTTGGTGTATAATATTTGATGTTGATGTTTATGTTTATCAGATTGTTTCACTTCTGTTTAGAGTTTAGAGTTTCAAGTTTTATTGCCAACCCAATTTAACTGGTAAACAAATTAAGAACTCGTAGGTTTTCAGTAGCCAAAAAATTAAATAAACAGTCGGTAAACAGTCGTAAATATGCCAAGATATACAAAACCGATGCTCATTTCAGTCGTTAATAAGTAGCAAAATTAGTAGATACTCAGTCGTAACGCAGTCGTCATATTTAACGACTGATTACCGATGACCGTAAGTAGTAGCAACCTACAGTCGCTATTCAGTCACTAATCGGTCGTATATTTTTACGACTGAGTACCGACTACAAGTGTAGTAGTAGCAACATTCAATCACTATTCAGTCACTAATCAGTCGTAAACGTTTGCAACTGATTAGCGACTGAATAGTGACTGCCTGATATCAGTCGTAAATCAGTAGCCATTTTGTGACTGATTTTTTTTGCGACTAGACCTTTACCTACCGCAGAAATCAGTCGGTAATCAGTCGTAAAAGGGTGTTTTGCTACTGATTCCCGACTGTTTTTGCAGTCGGAAAAACGCTGTTTTGGTGTAGTGTTGAGCCGGAAAACTTACACAAAAAGGTTTTTTTTTAAATTAATAAAAACCCTAAAAAAATAAATTTAAAAGGTTTGAATATTTTTTTTTTGTCCTAAAGCCCATAATAATGTTGAGCCGGCACTGCATATCAATAGTTATAAAATCACATGAAGTGAGTAGTATCCTATTGGTATAGTTTTGCAACATGGGTTCGATTTGAGTAAGTAGTATCCTGATTTAACAGAATTTGATAAAGAAAGAAGTTAAAATTTTGGTCATTTATGTTAACATTTTAAAAGGATGTATGAAAAATGAAATTATTTTTGTAAGAAAAGAAAATAATAGTAAGAGTGAAATCAAAATTAGAATTAATAAATAGGCAGAAAACTATGAGAGAATTATTGATAGTTTGATTTATATGTTTCTTTCTATATAATTTCAGTTAAAATAAAAAAATCATATGTGTTTGGAGTTTATACTTTAAACTTACTTTCCATAAACATATAAAAAAAGTTTGAGTCGAACGAAGTGTATTGTTTATGTCAGATATATCGTAGTTTAACCATTATTTTTTTCTTCTATGGAACGTGATGCTTGGGACGGAACTAATATTACATAATATGGTTTCGGATTTGGAAGAAATTATGGGTTTCGGTCAGGAATTATAAATGCATGTGCCCTTTTGTTTGTTTGGTAGAAAAACAGGGAACGTGTTATATTGACAGTCAGATGCCTTTCTAAGTCCATATAGATTGACGATATCACATAAGAAGAATTTGTGGAGGTGATCAAACCGAGACCCGAATAATTATCAGTATTTTATATGAAATAAAAATAATTTACCATCAAGATCGAAGATTGAGATCTTCAAGAATATATTTTGTAGAAATACAAACTTGTAAACTATCACATGATAGTGATAAATACAAGTAGTTTCTTAATAAGCTAAGAAATATGTGTAGGTAGGCGATATAATCGGTGTAGGAAAAAAGGGACCAAATGCAACGATGTATTTAATTGTAAATAGTAGACTAATATAATATGGTAGAATTAGTCAATACTAATTCAATACTTTTTAGCAATGTTTTATGGTAGAATTAGTCATTACTAATTCAATACTTTTTAGCAAAGTTTTAATTCCGATTCAAACAGTGGATCGAAATACTTCCTGGGTTACCGAATCATTCGGTTGATCGTCAATTTAGATTACTATATATTTATTTATACCATGTTTTAAAAATTTGATATCTAATAATAATAAAGTGATTAAATCTTCTAAATCCAAATTAAATAAAACGAAATCATGATGAAAATAAAATAAGAAAATATGACAACAACTAATCTTGGTTACACATGAACTTGAGAATCGATAATTTTTCATGATGTAAGGAGCAGTAAAGCATTATATTTCATTTGTTATCGAAGTCAACATCCAACGATATATAGAGTACAGAAGCTGTAAAAATTCTATAATACAGACTACAAAGCGTAATTAGTAACATAGAAAAGGAATCACACAAAGACAACATATCTATAGAATATAATTAAAAATCAGAAAGAAAATCAAGATAAACAAAACAAAATTAAATATGATAATAAAGAAATTACGAGTTTGATGAGACTTGTTTGCAATTGATTTGGAGGAGAAGAATTGTTTTATTTTTCTTTTCGAGACAAAATTGATATTTATAGTTTTAAAGAGTCAAAATAAAACCTTTAAAACCAACTAGTATTACCGGGTTACCGGTTAATAACGAATTTTTTTGGTTTTTTTGGATTTTTATATAGTGGATTTTAACACTAAAACAGGTACCATAATATTGACCAGGCCCAGATTAACCGGTCGAACCGGATCAGACGTGAAAACATTGTTTTTAAGAATAATTTGCTACTTGCTAGTTAATATTTCCGATATTTTAATTTGTTGAAATCACACTTTTAGTAGAATTGAATTTACATTGATTTAAAAGTTTGATATTTATTAAATTTGGAAAAAAAAATTATGTATTATAAAACTTTCTAATATTTGCAGAATTTTTTAATAATTATTTTAAACTTTGTTTTTGCTAATCGGAAAATCTCATACTGAAATCCAAATTAATCCCTCAAGACTCATAAAAATCTGAATATTTTGTTGCCACTGAAAACATTTACAAATAACCAAAAATTATTGAAATTGTAATGGAAATGTTTGAATTATTTCAAAATTTGTATCTAGTTTTTGTAAATTTACAACTTTTTTCCTCTCTGGCGAATTTAATGCACCCAACCCAACTTTTCTCACTCGTGGATTTTGTGGCCAATTAGAATCGAATAGAAAATAGTTTTTCTTTTGTCGGAATTCGGAAATAAACAAATAGGTTCTGATAGCTAAAAAAGAAAGTCTCCTTATGGAAACTAAATAAATAAATAAGTCTGCTCTATTTTTTTTTTTTTTTTTTTTTTAATTTGAAAAACTCGGATTGGTATTTCAATAGTATTTTTTATATATATATAATTATCTGCTGTGCATGTTCTATTCGTTTTTCGTTTTTATGTAAGAAGTTTTCCTTTTCGAACATGTTGGTAGAGCTGTTAAGCGGATCTAACTCATCCCATTATATCTGTCCCACGCAGGTTATATGTTTTTCGACCCATATCGATATGTCCCGTTTGATTCATTAATAAAAATTACTTGATTTGTATCCGCCCTTTTGAATCCGCGGATATCTGCGGGTAATCCGCAAATATTTAAAAAAAAAAAATTTAGTAAAAAAAAAATTTTAATAAAATAAATTTCATATAAAAAACATAAATACACAATTTTCTAAAAAAATTAACAAAATAATTAATTAATTTATATATATTACAAAACAAATAAGCTAAAACAAATATATATATATATATATATTACAAAATATTTCAATATTTTAATAGTATTTAGTAAATAAAAAAAAAATTTAATTGCGGATAACCCGCAAAATCCACGAGAAAAAAAAATATCAATTCACACCGGCCCTATATTTAAAAACATTCGATCTACACCCATTTTATTTTTTGGCATTTTAAAAATTCTCGACCAACCATCACCTTACGGCGGATCAAAATTCACAGGACCAGCAGATAAACAATTAAAATTGACAGCCCTACATGTTCGTAAACGGGTTTTCAACTTTCCACAAGATTGAAAAGAAATCAATTAAATAATTAAAAATTGACTCATGACTTATATATATCACCCACATATTGGTTTTGTTGACTAGTCACTGTTTCTAGTCAATACTAATTCAATACTTTTTAGCAATGTTTTATGGTAGAATTAGTCGATACGATTCAAACAGTGGATCGTAATTCTTTTTAACAATGTTTTAAATCCGATTCAAACAGCGGATCGGAATATTTTCTGGGTCACCAAATCATTCGGTTAATCGTCAATTCAGATAACTATATATTTATTTATACCATGTTTTAAAAATTTGATATCTAATACTCCATCCGATTTGTAATAAGTGATATTTTATAGAGTTTTTTGTTTGTTTTCAAATAAGTAATATTCTCACAAATCAATATTCCATCTGTTTCACAAAGAGAGTCATTTTGATTTAAAATGACACTCTTTGTGAAACAGAAGGAGTACAAAATTAAATAGTTTTTTACTCTCTCTGTCTTTATATAAGTAACGTTTATGGTTTTTGCATACAGTTTAAAGATTCATTCAATTTTTATTTTTTTTATACTAAAAACATCATTTATTGTACATTTAAATACAATTCAACCAATAAAAAACAATCTGCAAAATACAAAGGATAACAAAAAAATATATTTAATTTTGTAATGTTTTGTGAGAACATCACTTATTTGAAAACGAAAAAAACTTCTAAAACATCATTTATTACATAACAAAGGGAGTATTGTTTTTGACTTTGTATTTTGTATATTGTTTTCTTATTGGTTGAATTGTGTTTAAATGTACAATAAATGATGTTTTTAATATAGAAAAAATAAAAATTAAATGAATCATTAATCTGTGTATAAAAACCTTAAATATCACTTACATAAAAACAGAGAGAGTAATAATAATAAAGTGTTAAACCTTCTAAATCCAAATTAAATAAAACAAGATCACGATGAAAATAAAATAAGAAAATATGACAACAACTAATCTTGCTTACACATGAACTTGAGAATCGATAATTTTTATGATGCAAGGAGCATTAAAGCATTTCTAAAATATTATTTAAGTAGACATTTTTAAAAATAAACTTTGTTTTGTAATTTATTATATAAAATATCATTATAAATAAAAAATAATTGAAAAAGAAAATGATATAATTATCTTTTAAAACTATTGATGAGAATATGGAAAGTATTTATTTTCTATTAAAAAATTATTTATTATTTAGTTTCTTAATTATTATGATATTATTAAACAATAATCAATTCATACATATTCAAAGAAAAATATATTCGAAATTTTGCAATATTTTTTACTATAATTATCTCTATAATATTATTTAAGAAGATATTTTTTTATAAATTAACTTTATTTTGTAAGTTATTACATAATATATTATTACAAATAACAAATAATAATGCAAAAATCTGAATATTTTGTTGCGACTGAAAACATTTACAAATAACCAAAAATGATTGAAATTGTAATGGAAATGTTTGAATTATTTCAAAATTTGTACATAGTTTTTGGAAATTTACAACTTTTTTCCTCTCTGGAGAATTTAATGCACCCAACCCAATTTTTCTCACTCGTGGATTTTGTGGCCAATTAGAATCGAATTGAAAATAGTTTTTCTTTTGTCGGAAATAAGAAAATATGTTCTGAAGCTAAAAAAGAAAAGTCTCCTTATGGAAACTAAATAAACAAATAAGTCTGCTCTATTTTTTATTTTTATTTTTAATTTGAAAAACTCGGATTGGTATCTCAAAAGTATTTTTGTATAATAATTATCAGCTGTGCATGTTCTATTCGTTTCTAATTATTTTGATGTTCGTGGGTGGGGCAGCCGACACGCGCTTTGGTTTCCCTTTCCGAACATATTGGTAAATGGGTTTTCAACTTTCCACAAGATTGCAAGGAAATAAATTAAATTAGGATTTAACCCACGTTCTAAATAGTGCGAAGTAATTTATTTTAAAGAAATTATTTTAAAATTTAAGAAAATTTATTTTAATTTTAATTTTATAATATACATAACTTATGATTATATATAGAATTGTCAAACAGAATAATTTATTTATTTAACCCGTTTTGCAGTAGACAAAAATATTATTTGGACTAACCCGTAAAACATATAATTTTGAAAACATAACTCTATTAATTATTATGTACCGTTTAATGACTCTAGTTTTTTGGTTAGTTCATGAACTCTTAAAAAAAAAAATCTCGTGTCCAATTTTTTTATAAAATTAGTAAAATATTTTTTAATTTTTATTTTAATATAAATTTAATTAAAATATAATAAACTATAGTGAAAATATATATCAAGATTTTGAATAGATTTGTTTTCTTTGAATATATATGGATTGATTATTATTTTAAAATATATAGTATATATAATCTTTAATGTAAAATAAATATTTTTCATATTTTCATCACTTGTAAAAGATAATTATATCATTGTCTATTTTAATTATTATTTGTTATTTATAATAATATTTTATGTAATAATTTACAAAATAAAATTCATTTTTAATAATATTTTTTGTAATCTAAAATGATGATAAAAAAATATATATATTTTTAAATAATATTATAGAGATAATCAAAAATTGACTCATGACTTGTAAATATCACACACATATTGGTTATGTTGACTAGTCACTGACTCATGACTTAGATATATCACACACAATATATATCACATACAAGTTTCCCTGTCTTCTTCACTCTTCTTCAGACACAACAGTGAAACTAAAGACTAAATTTTCAGACAAGGATTCTTTTTTTTTTTTTTTTTTTTTCCCAAAATCGGAGAGGAAGAATGAAGTTCGGGAAAGAGTTCTCGTCGCAGATGGTGCCGGAATGGCATGAAGCTTACATGGATTACGGTTTTCTCAAGTCTCAATTAAAAGAAATCATCAAATTCAAACGCAAAAACAATCCTCACCACGGTCACGGCCATCATCACGGAGAAGGTCTGCGCCGGAAGTTGACTCTGTACCGAACATTCAGCGGTTTACTCTCAACGCCGGGACGAAAGAGACATCACCACGGAGACGGACACGGACACGGACACGGACACGGCGGCCATTTCTCAGATTCCGACGACGACATCGAGGAAGGATTAAAGTTGGCGCCGATTCTGGTGAACATCGCGAGTCACGGATACGAGACGACGTTTCTGATGGCGTCCGAGGAAGGAGGAGAGTACGAGACGGTGTTTTTCCGGCGATTGGACGATCAATTCAACAAAGTTGAGAAATTCTATAGAGGGAAAGTGGAGGAAGTGATGAAAGAAGCTGTGATGCTTAACAAACAGATGGATGCTCTAATCGCGTTCCGGGTGAAAGTTGAGCATCCTGATGGGTGGCCATCGGAGGATCGGACGGTGGAGATGAGTCGATTAGCTTCTGATGTCGCCAATTCCGCGGCGGCCGTCGCTGCTTCTACTCCCGCCGGAGCTAGATCCAGTAAGTAACCTAACTCATCTCACTGACTACTTGCAATCTCTCCGGTTTTATCAAACCGTAACCCGTACCGAAATCGCTAAATGAATTTGATTTATTTGGTGTTCTTGCTCCACTTTTATCCAACCGTCCGAATTGTCCGTATTACGGTATGATTATTTGTAGTACACTCTTCGGTTTTATCGAACCATAATCGTACCGTTGAAATCGAAATCTGATTTATTTTTAAATTCTGGTTTGGTTGCAATGAAAGTTGGAGCTCAAGTTCACATGGAGGCTATACAGGAAGGAGGATCGAGCAAAGCTGGTAAATCCGACGAAGATGAAGATGATGATGATGGTGGTAATGTAGAGAAAGAAGAAGATAGCGTCGTTTCCGACGTCGGAGTGGCCGGTGACATAAGTAGATTAAGAGCTGCGAGGCCATCTCCGATCGATGTTTTGGGTCGTGTTAAGATCAACCATACCAAGGAAACGCCTCGGTCCACCATTAAAGGCGTTCTCCAGGTCTCGAATACGGAGATTAAGTTTAGCAGAGATAATCTGAGGAGAGTCGAGGGGAAGCTCAGAAACGCCTTCGTAGAGTTCTACCAGAAGCTTCGGCTACTCAAGAGCTACAGGTGCGTATACCTTGAATTTTGGATTGGAGTTTTATGATTGATGGATTTGAGATTCGATGAAAATACATGTGCAGCTTTTTGAATGTGTTGGCGTTTTCGAAGATATTGAAGAAGTATGATAAGGTAAGATTTGGTTAGAGACTGAGATTTTTTATTTTAGGGCTTTTGAAGGGTTTTATTGACTGAAAGGTGTTGGACGAACAGATAACTTTGAGGCATGCTACAAAGTCTTACTTGAAAATGGTTGATAACTCTTACCTTGGAAGCTCTGATGAGGTAAGGTCTTTTTTTCGATAATCAGTTGATTTGATAATTCTTATGTCTCTCCTAACACTGATCTGCTCTTGCTCCTTCCATTCTCACAGGTAATTAGACTCATGGAGCGCGTCGAAGCTACGTTCATAAAGCATTTCACCAATGCTAACAGAACAAAAGGAATGAACTTCTTGAGACCGAAAGCTAAAAGAGAGAGACATCGAATTACATTCTCCACAGGTGGAACTAATTATACCTTCTTTTTTTGGTTTTCTCCTCCTTCAGTCTTTGGCTTGTCAGTTTCTAATTCGGAATTCGGTTTCAGGTTTCTTGGGTGGATGCGTGTTTTCTCTAGTAGTGGCTCTATTCGCCATCATACGCACCAGAAACATTTTGCAGGAGGAAGGCCAAAAACAGTACATGAACATAATGTTCCCTCTTTACAGGTAAACCTAATCTGCCTCTGTTCCTACTAATTTATACCAATCATTTAAGGTGGAATTTTGTTGTTCAGATGCGTCTTGCCTTCTTTGTTGTTCTTGTAGCTTGTTCGGGTTCATCGTCCTGCATATACTTATGTATGCTGCAAATATCTACTTTTGGAGGCGGTATCGAGTGAATTATTCTTTCATACTTGGGTTCAAGCAAGGAACTGAACTTGGCTATAGACAAGTTATACTTGTGGGCTTCAGCATTGGAGTTTGTGCGCTTCTTTGTGTTATTGCCAATCTTGACATGGAGGTGGACCCAGAAACTAAAGATTACAAAGCATTCACCGAACTTCTTCCTCTTATCCTGCTCATTGTAAGTCCGTGAATCCCAAATCTGCTTTTGAATGCGAAACTCAGCTATATGACAATATTACTTTGTGATATAGGTTATGTTTATAGTTCTAGTCTTTCCATTCAACATCTTCTACCGCTCGAGTCGCTTCTTCTTCCTCACATGCCTCTTTCACTGTGTTGCCGCTCCTCTTTACAAGGTAGAACAGAAACTGAATGGCTCGTTGTTCATGAAAAAGAAATATTGATAATCATATCTCAACACGTCCTTAAATCTTAATTTTCGCCTTCTCCTGCAGGTAACTTTACCTGATTTCTTGTTGGGCGATCAGTTAACAAGTCAGGTGCAAGCTCTTCGAAGCGTCCTGTTTTACATATGTCACTACGGTTGGGGAGATTACAAACTTAGAAAAAACACTTGCACAGACTCAGATGCCTACAATGCTTTCTTATTTATTGTTGCTGTCGTCCCATACGCCTGGCGTCTCCTTCAGGTACAAAGTCTCTTCTAACCATTCAATATTTTCTTCATTCATATAATATTTGCTTAAAACCCGATATTTGTGCAGTGCCTGAGACGGCTATTCGAAGAGAAAAACGCAGAACAAGGATACAATGGCCTCAAGTACTTCTTGACTATAGTGGCCGTCTGTTTGAGGACGGCTTACAGTGTTGTCGACGAGGATAATCAATTTGTCTGGAGAGTGTTAGCTGGAATCTTCTCAGCTATTGCTGCCATTTTCTGTACTTACTGGGACTTAGTCTTGGACTGGGGTCTTCTAAACAGGACATCTAAAAACCGTTGGCTCCGGGATAAACTCCTTGTCCCGCAAAAGAATGTATACTTCATCGCGATGGTGAGCAAAAACTATAGAATAAGCCTCATCATTTTGAATCCTAGATCAAAACTGATTCTTAACAATCAAAAAAATTGTGCAGATCTTGAACATCTTGCTCAGATTCGCGTGGCTGCAGACCGTACTGGATTTCAACTTCTCCTTTATGCACAGACAGACGATGGTTGCTGTTGTAGCCAGTCTAGAGATTATCCGCCGTGGGATATGGAATTTCTTCAGGTAAAACAACAGACATTGCTGCAGTTTTCTTCACCACGTCTCCGCTTTGTTTACCGTCACACAACATATGATATAACTTTCTTGGGTTGGTTTTGGTTCCATTCAAACAGGTTAGAGAACGAGCATTTGAACAATGTGGGGAACTACAGAGCATTCAAGACGGTTCCATTACCGTTTAACTACGACGAGGATGACGACAAAGACAACTAGTTGTTCGAGCTCTTGTCTTAAATTATGTAAAGACAGATTCTTCAACTATTCATTCACATCGAGTAGGAGGACGAAAAATATTGGATTAGACAAAAAGCTGGTCCATCGAGATCAAGAAGAAGATGTTACACTCAGTGTTTTTAAGTAAGAGTTGATTTCAACCTAGTGGTTTTTTTTGTTTAACAGCTTTCAACCTTGTGGTTAATTCTAGGAGTTACCGAGTGATTTCTAGATTAACCATAGTAATTAGGATTACTGGTTTGTAGGAGACATCATCTAAGGGGAGAAAGGTAGAGAGACTCCATTAAGCAATGTATACTCTTAATTTCTCGTTTTGAGTTATCTAATATCACAAATTTCTCTTGTATTATTATTAAAAAAAAAACTCTAGTTTCATTCAAGAAAACATTCATGGGAATCAAGAAAGCAAAAACCATTAAACCAAATTTTGTCCACAATAACAAAAGTAATAATCAAAAACACTCAAAGTTGAAATTGCAACATTCAAATGTTACCAATATAAGTTGTGATAATACATCACTTTCCTTTAGTTTCCTCAGCTTCCTTCTTCTTCTTCGCCGCAAGCCATAGCAGTGCCGGATCTAGAATCTATTTTCATCCGGGACAATGGTACATAAAATAATATATCAAGAGGGGCATTATGAAAAATCTTTAAGCAATTACGGTAATTTTTAAAAAAATCGTAGGGGGCAGCTGCCCTTCCCAAAACCTATCTACGTCCGCCTGAGCCACAGCCTCCTCCAACGTTTCTAACTCCTTTAATGACTGCTTGTAAATCTGCGTTAAAACCGCCTTCTCTTCAACCAGATACGGTCCATAGTAATCTAGGTTAGCATACATACATGTCCTTAACTTCATTCTAGCATCTCTGACATTTGTTGACGTCATCTTCATCCTCCACACAGTTATCAACTTCTATGAATGAACCCTTGCATTCACCTTTTTTTAAGAAACCGACGAAGCAAACACTCTTCACAGTCTTCATCTGCCTTGTTATTAGTTTGATTAAAATTATCTTCTTCAGAATTTACGGTTTTGGATTTGTTTTGATCTTGCGGATTGGCAGATGACTCTCCTCCTTGATGAGCCAAAGGATCGTTACCGCTTTTAGCATTTCGGATTCATAGAAGACAGTGTGGTCTACTGGTCTGTTTCTGATAGATGAGTTAGGTTGCAAGTGAAGAACACAAGCGGAAGCTTTTAAAACCCCTCTTAAACCCTTCATCACGCATATTTGAAAAGTTTTTTTTTGAAATGTTTAGAAGGAAAGTTTTCTAAAAATTATGAAGATTTCCCTAAACAAAATTTTGGTAATTTTGGAAAACAATTATGGTGATACAAGATATTTCACTTTAATTAATTTTATGGTAATATAAGATTTTTTTTTTTAATTATCCTATTAATCAAAATGAATGCATTAGATTAAGTCCGTTATTTTGTTTTTCAAATTTTAACAGGATATCTTCAAATGAACTAAGAGGAGTCTAAGCGCATCTTCATCCATAAGAACCCCAAAGAGGAGTCTAAGCGTATCTTCATCCATTAGAACTGCAAAAAAGTTTCTCGAACAAAAAAATATTAGTATTTTAAGGTGAAAAATTGTTCAAAATGACACTTTTTGAAAACTTTTTGACCAAAATAGCATCTTAATAAAAAAGCTTCATTTTTAGCATTCATTAAAGAGGCAAAAGATAATTTTGTCCAAAACAAAACTCATCATCCCTCACGCCTCTCTCTTCTCCGCTGTATCTCATCGAGATCTCCGCCTTCGACCATCTCTCTCCCTTCTCTCCGTTCAATTGACGGCGATTGCGATGTAATCGCTACCAATATCACGGTTCCTTATCTCTCCCTCCTTGTTTTTCTGCAATTTGTTTATAAAATTCCTGCGAATGTTTTTTTAGATTTTGATTTGAGTTTGGATTTGGTTATCCACTTAAACTACAAAATTTAGCCTCGGATTTCATTTTTTATCAAACACAATAAATTGAATCCTCTGTAGATTTATATGTTTTTAAAGATGGGTTTGAAGAATCGAATTAAGATTTAGTTAGATTTACCATTTGAAGTTCTACCAATTCTCTGGATTTGCTACTATACAAATTACAAGTTTCACTGGTGGAACAGTTTACTTATTTTGAGTTGGTTGAAATTGAAAGAGTCTCTTGCTATGTAAAAACTGAGACTTTGGGGAATTATTACAAATTTAATTGCTCGGGCATGTGACACAGACTGCACTGGAGTTGTTGAGGGAGAACAAGAACAAGTTTGAGCTCGTTGGTCTTGAAATGGACTTACATGTCATTAGTATGAACAACCCCTACCTTGTTTTAGTTATTCTTTGATTCTTTTCATGTTTCCTAAAGACTAGAGTGAAAGTTTTGACCTTCGACATGGTGATTGATTCTTGCAGTGTTATCTGCGCATAGCGATCCAAAGTATATGATGAAAGGAGTCAAGCACGGTGCCTGCGACTATCTGCTAAAACCGGTTCGAATTGAGGAGCTCAAGAACACATGGCAACACATGGTGAGAAATAGCAAGTTTAAGAAGGTTCTGATGCTTCATCTACGCATGATAATCAACAGTTAATATAGTCTTTTATAGTTTTTATGTTTCTTGTTCATTTAGGAAGGCTTTCCTAAATACGTTATATATGTTCCTAAATGGTTTCTAAATACGTTTCATTTCCAGAAATGATCATTTTTCATCATTTGTATCTTTCTTTCTTTGTGTAGGCAAACAACAACACATGTTTTGATGCTTCATTTACGCATGAAAATCAACATTTAATATAGTCTTTTATAGTTTTTCTGTTTCTTGTTCATTTATGAAGGCTTTCCTAAATACGTTATATATGTTCCTAAATGATTCCTAAATACGTAGAATGTTGATTTAGGAAGGCTTTCCTAAATACGTTATATATGTTCCTAAATGGTTCCTAAATACGTTTCATTTTCAGAAAGGATCATTTTTCATCATTTGTATCTTTCTTTCTTTGTGTAGGCAAACAACAACACATGTTCTTATGCTTCATTTACGCATGAAAATCAACAGTTAATATAGTCTTTATAGTTTTTTTGTTTCTTGTTCATTTAGGAATGCTTTCCTAAATACGTTATATATGTTCTTAAATGGTTCCTAAATACGTAGAATGTTGATTTAGGAAGGCTTTCTTAAATACGTTATATATGTTCCTAAATGGTTCCTAAATACTTTATGAATGTGTCTGCATTCTACATCGATTATATCGACGGGAAACAAATAAAATCCCAGAAAAAAACAGTGAAATCCTTCGAATCTGGAAAAGAAAGATAAGGTAATAAGAAAGAAGAAAAAAAGCTATTCCTCCCAAATCTAATTAGGCAAGCAGACGAAAACCCTAATCCAGTGATCTGACGAACAACAATCGAGTTCAGAAAGAGAGAGAGGAAAGTGCTATAAGAATGCTTCAGACACCTCCTAAAATAACAAAGAGAAGAGGATCAGAATCCTCCGCAGGAAACGCCCGAGGAGATGTAGATTTCTATTTTTCGGCGATGATAAGCTTCCGATGGTGATTATCTCCGGCGACTATTCCGATTTTTGAAGAAGGGTTTGTTGCCAGTGACAAGCGATGAAGACGACGACAATCTCTTTTTTCTTTAATTGCGTTTTAAATTTGTTCAAGGGTAATGAGTCTTTTTCCCTTTTAATGAATGCTAGTTTTGGGATTTTCACCATTGGGTTCTAAATTATTGAACTTTAAGTTTTTTGGTGCTATTTTGTAGAATTGCCCTTTTAAGACATCCTCTTATAATTATTTTAATACTAATATTTATAATTAAATTTTAATTTAAAAAATGACATGAATTAATATTTATTATTAAAACCTATTAAATCGGAATTTATAATTAAATTTTAATTTTTTAAAAAGACATGAACCAATCTATTAAAAACATGTGTCTTACCGGGTTCTTATAAGTTCATCGAAAATTTTCATTTGAGAATCCATTCTCACCCTATCTTTTCATTTTTCATTGTTTTTCTTTTTTTAATCATGAGAACCACATTCGAGATGCTCTAATGGTCATAATCCAAATTCCAAACTCTTACAAGAAGAGAAAAGTGTAATGTTTGGGTCAAAATCAACGTCATAAAGACTGTGGTTTACAGAGTAATAAGGGAGAATTGCTGAAAATAACCTAAAATTTGGTTTTTTCAGTAAAATTAGACCATTTATTTGAGTTAAAGCAAAAGTAATCTGCATGGGTAGTGAAATTACAGTTACATCCTCGATAACTAAACAAAAACCTAAAACGTGTTTTTACGATTATAACCCTGAAACGCAAGTAGACTTCATATAAAAGTCTACATGTAGACTTCTCATGAAGTTTGCTCTATAATTAAATTTTATATTTCAATAATAATAAAAAATATTATGTTATAAAATTATGAGGTTTTAAAAATTTATTATACTAAGTTATGATGTTTTAAAAATCAAAAATTCATAAAATTTTATCAGATTAACCAAGAAAATAATTTATAGGTTATAGTTGAATTATGAGTAGACTTCATATAGAAGTCTGCTAAACCAAAAATTATTAACTTAACCAAAAATTTTACCCTCCTTATATAAAGCAAAGTAACCCTAATTTTGTTGAAAAAATAGAATCTCTCTCTCTCTAAATGGCGCCGCCTCTCTCTCCTCTCTTGCCGCCGCTTCCTCCTTCCTCTCGCCGCCGCTTCCTTCTTTCTCTCGCCACTGTTTCTTCCCTCGCCGCTTCTTCCTCCTTCCTCTCGCCGCCCGACATCCTTGAATCGGTAATCTCTCTTGCGTGAGGCTGGCTTAGTTTTTTTTTAGATCTGTTGCGTAAGGTTGGCTTAATTAGTTTTTTAGATCTGTTGTTCTTCTTTTTCCACGGTGTCACGCAGTTCTCAGATATGTTGTTAAACCCTAACTGTTTCGCCTCTGTTGTGTGAGCCGCCGCCGAATCTAGTCGGGAAGCATCACCGGAGCTCGCCGTTGCCTCCACATTCTGTCGCCGTCACAGTTTTGAGGTATCATTGAGTATTCCCGATAAAATGATGCTTTGTTATTGTGCGCTTGGTTTGATTCAATTGGAAATTGGTTTAAGTGAATGGTTTAATTGATGGATTGGTTTAATTTTCCGAGAAGAAGTGTTGTTGTCGTTTTGGGGTGAAATTATTATGGAATCATTTTTAATTGGATTTGTTTGGTCTGGTGAATTAAACCGGGAACGTTGATTAAACCATCAGACCCATGACCATGTTTTTGTCTTAAAATGGTTTACTTAACCAGGGAGTAGACTTCAAATGAAAACTCACCGTACTCGGGTACTGATTCTGATATCCTCATGTTTGCATGTTGAAAATATTGACCTCTGTCGTTTCTCTAAAGATGGAGATGGTGACGTAACTCAGTGTACCAAAGGAGTGGAAAGGTTCGTATCTGTGAAGGACAGTGACTATATATCCACATTCATATCATGATATTGTTGTCATGGTGATTAACTGGTTGGTTCTTGATTATCTTAACTTGTTCATTGTGATGCCATTGATGTTGTTTGTTGTCTTTCAGGATAACTTTTTATTTATAGAATCTTATGCTAATTTTTCAATCGTACTTACAGTGTATCTTTTTCACTGATTTGTCAGGGTTGATAAAAGGTTTTAGAGGATGAAAGCTGTAATTTCAAAGGCAAAGTCACTGATCTTCACTGATCTTGAGAAAGCAACTAAGTTATTCGGTAAACAAGATGAAAATGCATTACATGTTTGGATGTTATTTTCTACTTAATGACATTTAGGACTCACTACTTCCTTGTTAATTAAGTTTGACCAAGACGTTTCAATTTCTTAATTCCACAACATGAGGATCCTGAGTTTGTCACATAATCTCATCACCATATGTTGTCGTCACTTCTTGGAAGGTAAAAAGCTTACTTGATTAGTTTTCAACTTACTATCTATGTCTCAAGCTGTTTACCAAAGGTTTTGTCTTGTGTCACAGTAAAGATCCCTTTAGGTACTATGTGGTCTTTTGTATTCAAAAGATTGGGAAGGTGTGAAGAATCTCAATTCAGCATTGCCCTCATCGGTGAAAAGAGTTGTTCTGGTCTAATCATTAGGTGTGACCAAATCCAATGTGTACAGAGTTGTTAGAGACTATGCATATATGGTCGAATTGTGTATACACATACTCTTCTTTTGGTCTTTGACTTCATAATTACTGTAATAACTTTTCTATAAATAGATGAATTCATTTATTCTTTGGACTTATTTGGTCTATAATCTGAAGTTATTATAAATCAGAGACCAAAAGACAAATACAACCCCATCATCTAAGGATTCTTACATGATTTTTGGATGTAAGAAAAAGTCATTTATGTTTTGGCTTCTATTGGGGGATATTTCGGTGTAACAAGTGATAGGGTTTAATTTTTTTGTAACCTATCACTGTTAGGTAGACAAGAAACTGTAACGTACCTATAGTCTAATTGTAGCTTATGTCGTTTAAATATTATAATTATTAAGTAGACTTCTGATTAAGTAGAAAATGTTAAGGAAAACAGAGACAATGGCATTGCATTTCTGCATAACCAACAAAGTTCAGTGCATAGCATAACAAATTCAGACTATATAAGCATACTTAATAAGAAGACTTCATAAGCAGACTTCATAAGTAGACGTCTTCGGAAGTCTACTCCATTTAAACCAGAACGCTCTACTTATCCCCAATCTGCCATCCCTAAAAGAAAACACAAAAGCTTATAACCGCAAATTCAGTCTTGTCCATCTCAACGAGTTCCTCATGCGTACAACCATCACTCAAAAAGAACATCCTTCCTCCCTTGACTTTATCAACCGCAAACTCCCACGTCGAGTCTTTAAACATCCATTCTCCATAAACAATAGGTAGGTTAACCATTTCCTGTAAGAAAAACAAGAACAATCCCCATTAGCATTCGTGATTACAAATTCAATGAAATAGTACGTAGTAGACTTCTACCGAAAGTCTTCTATTATGAGCTTAATTTCTAGTCAATCAAAAAAAATAATTCACTCAATATTATCGATTTAAAACACACCCGACTTATACAACAGCAAAAGCACTAGTAAAAATACATACTAGAACAAAAAAGGTCAAAGATTCGTTATAAATATGCTCTCAAATGAGTTTTTTTAAAAAACGTTATACAATAGACTTCTATGAGAAGTTGACAAAGAAGACTTCATTTGAAGTCTACATAAATTCTTAGAAGTCTGCGTGTGAAGTCTACTGTGGAACATGTTATTTTTGCATTTGACCAAACTGTTGACTTTATAAAAGTAGAGTTCTCATGAAGTATGCGGAAAAATAGGTTAATTTTCCATTTGACCAGAATCTCATCAGTGTTTGACTTTTAAAGCAGACTTCATTTGAAGTCTACGCTGTTAAAGAAGACTTCAAATGAAGTCTACGTCGTTAGAGAAGACTTCAGACTGAAGTCTACTGAAAATGGGTCACTTTTGAAATTCAAATACTGAAAGTAGACATTCGTTTGAAGTCTACGAAAAATAAGGTTAGTTTTGAGTTTGACCAAAATTTCGAATTATATTTTTGGCAGACTTCGTTGGAAGTCTACTCCACTTCTTCATTTCTGCAGACTTCATTTCGAAGCCTACTCAAAAAACAAAATTTTGGTCAACATTTTAATCCTGAGTCAAACGCACAAATGACCTCGTTAAAAAGTCAAAAATCTGGTCAAATGTAAAACTGACTTACGGAGACTTCTACCCAAGTCTACGTTGAGAATACTTCATTAGAAGTCTGCACTATAAAAGTCTAAAGTTTAATCAAATGCAAAACTAACCTTGCTTTAGAGTAGACATCACATGAAGTATGCGGTTAATTTTTTTCTTTTCAAAGGATAAGAGTATACTTCAGATGAAGTCTATTTTAAAAAACCAAGAAAATAGTCAATTGTAAAACTAACCTAAGGTTGACTGGGAGACTTCATATTAAGTCTACGGATAACTGATAGACTTCTTATGAAGTCTCCTTTCGCGATGCAGATCTCTAAATTAGGTAAAATGAAGCGGATAAGTTACCTTATATCAGTTTGGAGTTCGGTTAAAGCCTCCTTAAGCGCCCAAAACTTTCAATTTCACGAGATAGCAAACAAGCGGTCGTGGTTATGCGAAAATTACTGAAATTGTAAAATCCATGAAGTGGAAAATTTGAAAAACATGAATTATAAAGTTCTGAAGATGAAATAGAAGAGGAAATGGAAAGTTATGAGGTTATGAGATATATTATTGTGTTATTAAGGCATACAAAAACGTATGAGAAATATTTAGAGCTTCAAAGTTGGTTGGCAATGGTGGTTAGGGAGTTGAAGAAGATGACATTGTTGTAAATACCAAGTTGGTGGGAGATGATTTTGCCTTTTGATTATTTTTTGAAAAATCGAAAAAATCAAAATATAATGACATTTTTGTGAATTTTTGTAGATGTGAAGGATAAAAAAAAGAGAAATTGGCAAATTATGAAAATGTATAAAAAATTGGTTAATTTTGTGGTTGACCTCAAATTTTAGGTTATTTTTGCAAGTAACCGAGTAATAATGTATAAGTTAGAGGACATTCCATTGAAATTATTATTTTCAATTAAAGTCAGTCGTGACTCGTGGTGTTATGTCTGAATAATAAAGTAACGGAGTCAGTGACTGTCTTCACCAAGATCAATCTATGGATCAGAATCCGTATAGGAGTAAATCGTCTCCGGTCAGAACCAACACCGGCGATTGCTCCCAGCTACTTCCGGTTAAGTTTCTCAGCTCCGGTATGATGAAGCTCACAAGGACCTTCACTACTTGCTTGATACTCTTCTCTGTGCTATTAGTATTCTCAATGATCTTCCATCACCACCCATCTGATCCAAATCGGATTATGGGTTTTTCGGAGGCAAGAGTTCTCGATGGCAGGGACTACCCCAATGTTACTACCATCGGTACGGTTTTTTTTTTGTGTGTGTTGTTCTTCGAAGTCAAAGTTTTTCTATTTGACTGCATTTGCCTATACATGAAAGTAGTTCTTTGTCTATTTCGATTTGGGGTCCTAGCTTTTCTTCTTCAGAATGGTTCTCGTGAATTCATATGAACAAGATTGTTGGGTTTTGCGTTTTAAGCTAAATGTGTTTTAGTTTAGAACCTTGCCAAAAGTAGGTGATGTTCATGGAGATTAATCTGATCTAAATTCAGAATCTAGTTTGAATATTCACGGAGACTTCCATTAAAAAAAAAAAAATTGAGTCTTTTGTCGGTTGATTTCGCCAAAGTTGTTTTTTTGGGTCTGAGGTTGTTTAGGAGAAACGTGTCCTTTTGTTTGGTCTTTTAGGTTAGGATGTTCGTTTGTTGTTTTAGATTCTGCTCTGATTTTTTTTTTTTTTTGTAGATTCAAATGATTCCGATAAGCTTCTCGGAGGACTACTTGTTACCGGGTTTGATGAAGATTCTTGCCTCAGTAGATACCAATCGGTCCTATACCGTAAACCTTCGCCTTACAAGCCTTCTCCTTATCTCGTTTCTAAGCTTAGATACTACGAAATGCTTCACAAGCGATGTGGTCCAGGTACTGAGTCTTACAAGAAAGCTCTAAAGCAACTAGATCAAGAGCATATTGATGGATATGGTGAATGCAAATATGTTGTGTGGGTTTCTTATAGCGGGTTGGGGAACAGGATACTTTCTCTAGCCTCGGTTTTTCTCTACGCGCTTTTAACGGATAGAGTCTTGCTCGTTGACAGAGGGAAAGACATGGATGATCTCTTTTGCGAGCCGTTTCCCGGTATGTCTTGGTTACTGCCTTTAGATTTCCCAATGATGGATCAGTTTGATGGGTTGAATCAGGAATCCTCTCGTTGCTACGGATATATGCTGAAGAATCAGGCGATTAATACAGAGAAAAATATGTCTCATCTTTATCTTCATCTTATCCATGATTATGGATATCATGATAAGATGTTCTTCTGCCAAGGAGACCAAACCTTTATTGGGAAAGTCCCTTGGTTGACCGTCAAAACAGACAATTACTTTGTTCCATCGCTATGGCTAATACCGGGTTTTGATGACGAGCTAAACAAGCTATTCCCGCAGAAAGAGACCGTCTTTCATCACTTGGGTAGATATCTTTTTCACCCAACAAACCAAGTATGGGGCTTAGTCACGAGGTACTACGAAGCTTACTTATCGCATGCGGATGAGAAGATCGGGATTCAAGTAAGAGTTTTCGATGTAGGTGCGGGTCCATTTCAGCATGTGATGGATCAGATTTCAGCTTGTACCCGAAAAGAGAAACTTCTACCTGAAGTAGACACACTAGTAGAAAGATCACACCAAGTCAAAATCCCCAAACTCAAAGCTGTGCTTGTCACATCTCTGAGCTCGGGATACTCCGAGAATCTAAAGAGTATGTATTGGGAATATCCGGCAACAACTGGTGAAATCATCGGTGTTCACCAGCCAAGCCAAGAAGGTTATCAGCAGACGGAAAAAAAGATGCATAATGGAAAAGCTCTTGCGGAAATGTACCTTTTGAGTATGACAGATAATCTTGTGACAAGTGCTTGGTCTACATTTGGATATGTAGCTCAAGGTCTTGGAGGTTTAAAGCCTTGGATACTCTATAAACCCGAGAACCGTACAGCTCCTGATCCTGCGTGTGGTCGGGCTATGTCGATGGAGCCTTGTTTCCACGCGCCTCCTTTCTATGATTGTAATGCGAAAACGGGAATCGACACGGGAAAACTTGTTCCCCATGTGAGACATTGTGAGGATATGAGCTGGGGACTTAAGCTAGTATGAGTTTTTTTTTTGTTTACTCTGTTTTTGATGTAACACGCTCCCTCTTCTTAAATTAGTGCTTGTCAATTTTGGTGCTTTTGACATTTTCTCAAAATAGATAAAAACAAAAGCATGAAGTGTCTTTTTTACCAAAGTTTCCGTTTTTCTTGTATTGTTGCAGTAAAAACGTGAATCTGATGATCTTTGCTTGTTCTCTCATACTCTTTCCCATCTATCAGATGAAGAAGGTAAAAGGGAGAGATCAGATTTGATTTCTACCTTCCTTTTTTTTTAGAATCATAGGGTTTCTGAATGGATCTGTATCCCTCCAGAAGGAGATTATCTCTTCACAAAGCCATTGGTAAACAACCTGAAGAACAAATTGGAGTCCAAGAAAAGAGATACAGATTGTTCGGAGCAATGAGAATCACAGAGATCTTAGCTTACTTCATGGTTATTATCCCTGTTTTGCTAGTAATTGCTGTTATCTTTGGACATGACTCGTATGATCAAGGAAATGGCTTTGCAGAAGCATCAAGAATCATCCAAATAAAACCGGAACCAAATGTGACATCATCAGATGATTCAACAATTCAGAGCGATCATAAACGAAACGGTAAAACCATGATATACTGTTTAACCTGTTTCTCCTAAAAGGTTTTGCTTTTGCTTTTGTGAAATGTTTAAAATATTTCTTGAATGTTTCATCAGATTCTGTAGATTTGTCTCTGCTTGGAGGACTACTTGTTTCTGGTTTCAAGAAAGGTTCTTGCTTGAGTAGATACCAATCTTACCTCTACCGTAAAGCTTCACCGTATAGACCTTCTTCGTATCTACTTTCGAAGCTTAGAGCTTACGAAGAGCTTCATAAGCGATGCGGACCAGGAACCAAACCATACACCAACGCGGAAAGACTACTTAAACCGAAACAAACCGGTGATTCGGAATCAGAAGGATGCAAGTATGTTGTTTGGATGGAGTTTAGCGGATTAGGGAACCGGATTATCAGTATTGCCTCTGCATTTCTGTATGCAATGTTGACGGATAGAGTCTTGCTCGTCGAAGGAGGAGAGCAATTTGCGGATTTATTCTGTGAACCGTTCCTCGATACCACTTGGTTATTACCGAAAGATTTCACCTTAACTAATCAGTTTAATGGCTTCAGTCAAAACTCAGCTCATTGCCATGGAGATATGCTGAAGAGGAAACTGGTCAATGGATCTTCGGTCTCGTCTCTGTCTCATCTTTATCTCCATCTAGCTCATGATTACAACGACCATGACAAAATGTTCTTCTGTGCAGAAGATCAGAATCTCTTGAAGAATGTTCCTTGGTTGATCATGAGAACAAACAACTTCTTTGCACCGTCTCTCTTCTTGATGCCTTCTTTCGAGGAAGAGCTCGGTATGATGTTTCCCGAGAAAGGAACGGTTTTTCACCATTTGGGTCGTTACCTATTCCATCCCTCAAATCATGTCTGGGGACTAATCACAAGATACTACCAAGCTTACTTAGCCAAAGCAGATGAGAGGATTGGTCTTCAAATAAGAGTCTTTGATGAGAAATCCGGAGTATCTCGACAAGTCACAAACCAAATAATTTCGTGCGTTCAAAACGAGGAAATATTACCAAAACTAAGCAAATCAGAACAACACAAGCCACCAGAAGACGAAGAAGAAGACTTTAAACTCAAATCTGTCTTGATCACTTCCTTAACAACAGGATACTTTGAGATCTTGAAGACCATGTATTGGGAAAACCCAACTGGAACGAGAGACGTGATTGGAATACATCAGCCAAGTCATGAAGGACATCAACAAACAGAGAAGCTTATGCATAACAGGAAAGCTTGGGCAGAGATGTACTTACTGAGCTTAACCGATAAGTTGGTTATTAGTGCTTGGTCTACATTTGGGTATGTAGCTCAAGGACTTGGAGGATTAAGAGCTTGGATTTTGTATAAGCAAGAGAATCAAACCAACATAAATCCTCCCTGTGGTAGAGCTATGTCACCAGATCCTTGTTTCCATGCTCCTCCTTACTACGATTGCAAAGGCAAGAAAGGAATGGACACGGGTGATGTCGTCCCGCACGTTAGACACTGTGAGGATATTAGCTGGGGGATTAAGCTTGTTGACAACTCATAACTTGGAAACAAGACAGAGGAATCTTGATATTTTGGACTAATTTACCTCCAATGTAATGTGATTTTGTGTGGCTGCAAAAACCGGGAAGATCGACATTGTAATTTATCTTTTTCAGCTGATTTTTACATATAGAAGAAGCAACCATTACTCCTTCAGTCCTTCTCCATTCCTAACAACTTCTCTCTGGATTGGTTACTTTATCTCTAGAATTCTGCAAAACGTTCCAAGTATCAGTAGAAAGTTTAAAACTTTTTTAGTCTCGATTCAACAAACACCAAATTATGAACTAAGCAATAACACAAGACGATCCAACTCGAATGTTTCGTTCGGTATAGACTAAAGAGACCAATAAGTAACCTTAGTTTCTTGCGGAATACGGAGGAGGAAGACGAGGCAGTGACGTTCTCGACTTCTAATGGGCCTAATGAAGGTGGGCTCATTTAGTAATTTTCTTGTGCATTTTTCAACAATTTTTAGATGAGAAACAAAAAAAAAAAAAAAAAAAGTCTCAACTAACGACGGAAGAATAGGGCTTGCTTGTTTGAATGGATCTCTCAAACGGACTCTCCTCAATTTAAGTAGGGAAGTTACAATGTCTATCTTCTTACACGCCTAACTTCCTTCTGTAACTCTTTTTCTTGTGTCCTAAAATCTCTTTATATAAACACTAATTAACACTCCTTTAATCTCTCATTATTCCCACTACTCACTCATCACACGCCACACGCCACACAAACCATGGCTTCTTCTTTGTTACTCCCTCTCTTTCTTATCATCTTCCCATGTTTCATCGCGGATTCATCATCAAGAAGATCATTAATCGATCGTCCTACTCCCACAAGCCTTCCAAGATCCGGTTTTCGATTAACTCTACAACACGTGGATTCCGGTAAAAACCTCACGAAGATCCAAAAGATCCAAAGAGGGATTAACCGCGGATCCCACAGATTAAACAGGTTAGGAGCTGTAGCTGTTTTGGCTGTAGCGTCTGGTCCTGATGATACTAATAACATCAAAGCACATACACATGGAGGAAGCGGAGAGTTTCTTATGGATTTATCTATAGGAAACCCTCCGGTTAAATACTCGGCTATAGTTGATACCGGAAGTGACCTTATATGGACTCAATGCAAGCCTTGCACCGAATGTTTCGATCAACCAACTCCGATTTTCGACCCTAAAAAGTCTTCCTCTTACTCCAAAGTCGGATGCTCTTCTGGTCTTTGCAACGCATTACCTCGATCGAGTTGCAACCAAGACAAAGCTTCTTGTGAGTATTTGTATACATATGGTGATTACTCATCCACGAGAGGGACCTTGGCCACGGAAACGTTCACTTTCGAGGAGGAAAACTCGGTTTCGGGCATCGGGTTTGGGTGTGGGGATGAGAACGAAGGAGAAGGGTTTTCGCAAGGCTCAGGTCTTGTAGGTCTTGGTCGCGGACCGCTCTCGCTCGTTTCTCAGCTCAAGGAGACCAAATTCTCTTATTGCTTAACCTCGATTGAGGATAGCGAAGCGTCTAGCTCGTTGTTTATTGGATCTCTAGCCTCGGATATCGTCAACAAAACCGGTGCAAATTTAGATGGTGAAGTCACCAAAACGATATCGTTGCTAGGAAATCCGAACCAGCCTTCGTTCTATTACCTTGACTTACAAGGCATCACAGTTGGATCTAAACGCCTTACTATTGAAAAGTCTACATTCGAACTAGCCGAAGATGGAACCGGAGGTATGATCATCGACTCCGGCACGACCATCACGTATCTTGAGGAGGCCGCGTTTACGGCCTTGAAGGAGGAGTTTACTTCTCGGATGAGTTTACCAGTCGATGACTCGGGATCAACGGGTCTTGACTTGTGCTTCACGTTACCTGATGCCGCGAAGAACATTGCTGTTCCTAAGCTGATTTTTCATTTTAAAGGCGGGGATTTGGAGCTTCCGGGAGAGAATTACATGGTGGCGGATTCGAGTACCGGCGTTTTGTGTTTGGCCATGGGAAGTTCTAATGGGATGTCTATTTTCGGAAATGTTCAGCAGCAGAATTTTAATGTACTTCATGATCTTGAGAGGGACACGGTGTCGTTTGTTCCCACGGAATGTGGAAAATTATAGATTTTTAATTGTTTTCTTCTTTTATTATTAATAAACTTTTATGCTTTGTGACAATGTTCAAGTGCCTCAATATTTTTACACTCGTAGATATCTCCGAGAATATAGAAAATAGTGTTTTCTATTTTGCTCGTATATATGAAAACATGGAAAAACAAAAACAGAAGCAATCATCTTTGTACAAATAATTTTAATTTTCTTAGAGCAGGTCCATCAAAGGTTTTAACAAGTTCTTACACAGATTCATATGCAGTTTGAATAAAAAAATAAATCGAAAATCATTGATTTTCGATGAATCGCTCCTTATATAAGGACTCTATGATACCGCCCCTTACGTGCGTGGCAAACGATGATTGGTCCGGTTTTTCATTTAAAAAAATAAAAATTATGGAGACCCTCTATTGCAGTTAGAGTCTCTCTCACACTCAAGATTTTCTCAACTTATCGCGACCAGTTTCATTTCTTATCGAGAGCTAGGGTTTCGAGTGGATTGGCGATTTCGAGTGGATTTGGGGATTTCTTCAATTTGAGTCTGAGTTCGTGTTTGGGAATCAACAAAACCAATATCGTCAACCTCCTTCTCTGGTTGGTGAATCTTTCTGTCTTTGATTTTTGTTTGCGAAGTGATTTTTTTGTTTTTCCGTCATCTAGAATTAGGGAAATTTTCGTTGATTGGTTTTCTTCCGTTGATTCATCGTTTTCCCGTATGAATTTGAGTTACTGGATCTGTGTTTAGCGCAGTAATTGCTATGAAATCTTCAAACTTTTGATTTAGAATTAGATAAACAAACCCTAGGTAGATATGATTCTGGGTAATGTAGTTCTTCCGTTGATTCGTCTTCTTCTTCCTTGCTTCATTTGCTCAATTTAAGGTCTGGCATTCATCAGATACTGATTTTCTTTCTTTTTTCTCCTGTTTATGTAAATTTCAGCTTGGTTGGAATACAAATTTCTACTTGCTTTATACGAGCAGGTCCCTGGAAATGAAAACCCCTCTACTCTTATATCATTTGCTACCAAGAGTATAAATGCTGGGCAGATAACCTCTAAGCTTCATGTGATTGAGCTTGGTGCCCAACCAGATTTGTTTCTCTGTCACTCTCATCTGCTCTATCAGAAAGCTTTTTTCAACTATATTAGAGATTTGTCTTGTATTGGCTCTGCTCATGATGTTTATTTATCATCTTTCAGGTATCTCATAAATACGGTTTGATATATGTCATCACCAAGCTTGGGCTACATCAGTTGGGGGTTTTTATGCAATCAATAGGAGGGGGCAAGTTCTTCTTGGAACCGTAAACGATGCAACTATAGTGCCTTTTGTTAGTGGCCAGGTATTTTTTAACTTTGAAGTACTATTATTCCTTGGTAAGAGAGCTATCCTAATTTCTGTCCTACATGTTTCAGCTGAATAATCTAGAGCTTGCTGTCAGTCTTGCGAAAAGAGGAAACCTTCCTGGAGCAGAAAACTTGGTAAGTAGTGTGTGAAATATCTGTCCATGTCGTTAATGTTAATGTTTATTAATGGATGAACAAGTAGTGTAGTTGTGTTTGCTATCAATGATTATGTGAACAAGTAGTGTAGTTGTGTTTATTAATGGATGAACAAAACTGAGCAGAATAAAAAAAATGACTGGCAAATAACTAGTTTCTTTGTTTGATTTCTGATCACCCTCTGATCAGTTTCTTTTCTTTCTAACTATTAGTTACGTGAAATAGTTAGATGATTAGTTTCTTGTATTGGTGATTGTTATCAATGCTTGTATTAGGAGTTGATGTGTGATCAATGCTTGGTAGTTAAGAGTAGGTTAAAAGCTCTTTTCATTAAAAGCTAAAACACTTTTAAAATCTGTTTGTGGTTTCTACGAACCCACATAACTTTTTCAACTAAAAAAAAGTTTTAAAACATCTCAGAATTTGTTAAACACCAAAAAAAAACTTTTTCCAACTACAAAATGGATTCTACGAATCCATTTTCTTCAAATTCCCACGGGTTTGTTAACCTCTTAACTAGTCAAACTATAGACCTTGGATCATCAGAACTTCCTCGTTTTAGCAGCCAATGTTCTGATGATACAAGTCCTGGTGGTAAAGAAAGGAGGAAGTGGTCTCCGAAAGAGGATGTAATCCTCATAGGTGCTTGGTTGAACACCAGCAAAGACCCAGTTGTCAGCAATGAGCAAAAGGCTGGCGCGTTCTGGAAGAGAATTCAAGAGTATTACAATTCAAGTCATCTGTTGGTTGGGACGCCTCCTAGAGAGGTGGGTCAGTGCAAGCAACGGTGGGGAAGGCTCAACGACCAAGTGTGCAAGTTTGTTGGGTGCTACGAGGCTGCTTTGAAGGAGCAAGCAAGCGGGCAAAATGACAATGATGTGATGAAAGCGGCCCATGACATTTTCTACAATGATTACCAGATCAAGTTTACACTTGAACATGCATGGAGGGAGCTTCGCCATGACCAGAAATGGTGCTCCACAGCTTCTGTTAAAGACGGTGGTAAGGATAAACGAAGAAAAGTTGGGGAGGGTTCAGGGCAAGAGGCTGTTTCAGAAGCCAGACCTCCTGGTGTTAAGGCGACTAAAACTGGTAAAAGAAGGGTCAAAGAAGATGCCCTGGAACAGTTACAAAGCGTGTGGGAAATGAAAAAATTTGATTTGGAAATGAAAGACAAACTCTCTAAGCAGAAATTGCTTGATCGTCTCTTTGCCAAAACAGAGCCGCTTTCTGAGATAGAACAGTCTCTTAAAATCAAACTAATTTCTGAGATGTTGTGATAACTAGTAAGTGTTTTGTTGTATTAACTAGTAAGTGTTGTGTTGTTTGCGTATTATGTGTTATTAAGTGTTTCTCCTCCTGCACTTTGATGTGTTATTAACTCATTTCTTTGTCTTCCATATAGGTGATCATGCACAAGAAGTTGTGGCTCATCACGGGTGTGAACTTTTTAAGTCACGGGTGTACTTTTTTGGTTGTATTGTAATTCACGGGGGTTTCCTGTTTAAGTCACGGGTGTTTTGGTTGTATTGTAATGCATTGTACTTTTTTTTGTTGTATTGTAAAGCATTGTACCATCGGCATTATAAACTCTACTTATGTTGTCTTGTAAACTCACCCTTTTTTTTTTTGCTTGTTGGCTTGGTCTCTTGTAAACTCACTCTATTTCTCTTGTTCGGTTTTTAAACTCTTCTTTGGTTGTCATTCGCTTGTTCTTCTTTCTCATTCTCTTCTTCTCTTCAATAGTTTACAAGTAAGACTTCATCTTCATCTAATGATTTCTTCTTCATCTCTCATAAAAAAACTTTACAAATATGTCTTCATCTTCATCTAATGATTTCGATAATACATTTGATGAAGTTGTTGATGATACCTTTGATCAACAAGTCGAGTATACGGTCAACATCATACTTGAGCGTCAAGCAAAAAATCCGAAGAAGAAACGAGCATATATTGAAAGAGAACGCGAACAAGGCTACAACCAGTTATGGAACGACTATTTCAGTGAAGATGCTACATACCCGCCTCATATATTCCGACGTCGTTTTCGAATGCACAAGCCGTTGTTCATGCGTATTGTTGATCGCCTCTCCCATGAAGTTCCATACTTTCAACAAAGAAGGAATGGTGGCGGGAGGCTTGGTCTATCTGGACTACAAAAGTGTACGGCAGCAATTCGTATGATGGCATATGGTTGTGCGGCAGACGCGGTTGACGAATATCTCCGACTTGGTGAAAGTACTGCACTTTTATGTTTGGAAAAATTCACTGAAGGAATAGTACATTTGTTTGGAGATGAGTATCTAAGAAGACCCACACCAGAAGATCTTCAACGACTACTCGATATTGGAGAGATACGCGGGTTTCCTGGGATGATAGGAAGCATCGATTGTATGCATTGGGAGTGGAAGAATTGCCCTACCGCTTGGAAAGGTCAGTATACATGTGGTTCAGGAAAGCCGACTATCGTCTTAGAGGCTGTAGCATCACAAGATCTTTGGATATGGCACGCTTTTTTTGGACCTCCAGGTACCTTAAACGATATTAATGTTCTTGATCGGTCACCTGTTTTTGATGACATATTACAAGGTCGAGCTCCAAAAGTGAATTACTTTGTCAACGGACACAAGTTTCATTTGGCGTACTACCTCACAGACGGTATTTATCCAAAATGGGCAACTTTTATCCAATCTATTCCACTTCCTCAGGGTCCTAAAGCATCGTTATTTGCTACATATCAAGAATCCGTCCGAAAAGATGTCGAGCGTGCTTTTGGAGTATTGCAAGCTCGATTTGCAATTGTTAAAAACCCAGCTCTTATTTGGGATAAGGAAAAAATAGGAAAGATTATGAGAGCATGTATCATACTGCACAATATGATAGTGGAAAATGAACGAGATCATTACACTCAGTATGATATAACTGGGTTCGAAGAAGGACAAGTGAGCAGAACTTCACAGGTGGATTTGTCGTATTCTACGGATATGCCTACAAATCTCGGCAATATGATTGGCATTCGGAATCAAGTTCGTGATAAACAAATACATCAACATTTGAAAACTGAATTAATTGAGCATATATGGCAGAAATTTGGTACCTTTCAAAATTAATCGATTATATGATTTATATTTTGTATGTCTTAAAATTTATGTAATGAACTATTAATTCAAGAGTTTTATAATTATTGTATGCTTATAATTATTATTACAATATATAAAATGTTCAAAATAAAAAACTCATTGTTTTTTTTTAAGAACCCCAAAGAGGGGTTCATTGATGGAGAGATAAAAAAAATGTAGATTCTAAACTATTCAATAAACAAAAAAAAATTAATAAAATAGTCTTATGAACCCCAAAGAGAGGTTCATTGATGGAGGTGCTCTTATTGATAAACAATTTTTTGAACGTAGACTAAAATCAAGTAGTTTTATGTTTTCATGTGTCAGTGAAACCATAATAGTAATTATTAGTAATTATCACACTTTTACCTTGAATTCACGTAATTATCACTCTTCCAAACCAAAATTCTGCTGCTGAACATTTCCGAAAAGTACATTACTCAATGATTCTCATAATAGTAATTAATTATCACTCTTTTACCTTGAATTCACGTAAAAGAGTGATAATATGATTTGGAAGGTCCAGTTCCATCATATGAACAACTTAGAAATTGACATTGATGTGATTTCTATGAGAATATCATTGATTAAGTAACACTAATAATTATTAAACTTGGAAGTAAAGAAAAGGGTTCGCTCAACTTCCAAGCAACTCGAGAGAAAGATGCAATTTTTATCAATTAATTTGTAAATAATTAGGTCCTAACCATCTTACCTATTTATTTGATTTATCGAAATGTTTCAAAACCATGAAAATGGATCGTGTATCTTGGATTTCCTAAATTTTAAAATATAATCATTTTCAGAAGATTTTATTAATTTAAGATTTGTTTTTTTTCTGTTAAATGATTTGTTACAGCTTCCACGATTGTATTGTATATATCTCTCATTGTTCTATATATACATAGAACTTTAGAGCACATGTGGATTGCAGGATTAATGGTCTAATGTTCTTTGGTCGATATATTCTAATTTGAATAGAATAGTCTACATGTTTAATGTCTACTGCATGATTGGGTAGAAACGAAAGCAAATGAGTTACAATACATTATAGAAAGAACAAATATACCACAATAAATGTCAAGGAAATAAAAAAACTAAACTTACAGTAAGTCAGTAACGCAAAATAAAGAGAAGGGTGAACTTGTGCATTGACAATATTCGGAGGTTACGTACCTCTTTCACTTCCAAGGTTTGGCCCCTTGGTAGAGGAGAGGAACATAATATATACATCGCATGATAATTAATATTAGTTATGAACAACTTGGCATGTGGTTTGTCTTTTGATATCGCTTGGGTGGATCCACTTTTACAATTTTTTTTTTGTTAAATATTTTCTTCATGACTATAAAGTTTTGGACCAAAACCCGTACATCATCCAGACCCATAAGCATCAAAAAAAAAAAATCCAGATAACAAGATTTAAAATTTCAAACAAGAAACGTACAACGTGGTTCAATTATGGTTCCTTCTATTTTATTGGGCTTTTTATTATGGGCCTTTTGGGCTAACTTAGAACAATTAAAACTGATGGGATTCTTATTTTTCTCATGCTATATAAAGAGAAACCCTAAATATTATATTAAACATTCTAGTGTCCACCACCGAAGCGGCGGCGACTGTATGAACTTAAACATGAAAATCATCGAATTATTCCGATTCGCCGGAATGTTTTTGGTCCAAGTAACGAAAGATGAACAACAAAACCATGAGACAATCTTTAAAATTAAACAGTCGATTAAGTCAATCACACACAACTTGAGAAATCGCAAATTAGAAAGTTTTGTGGATCATTCAAAAGCCCAAGCGTTCTCCTTGCGAACTGCTTCTTCTTCTTCAGGTGTGTAATCGTTCTCGACTTGGAAAATCTCGCGAACTTCCTCTACCTTCTTGTCCTTGATGATATCTGCAACCGTCTGGCAACCGAGATCGAGAAGGCTTTTGACGTTGAGATAGTTTGCAGCGAGAACGAGTGTGAAGACGGTATCCATATCCATTCCTTTCATGAACTCCGCGTCCCAATCATCGAGCTTCTTCTTGGCCTCGTCGTCTTCTGCGACCGAACCAGCTTCGACGTGCTTCTTGCAATACTCGATGACCATGGCGAGGATCTTCCCTGTGACGTTTGTGAGCGGGATTGCTTTATCGGCGCAGCCGTCTTCGATCATGTGTGCTACGATCTGGAACTCACGAGCCACCGCTTCGTCGACCTTGAAAGACTGGCCATCGGAGCTTTTCAACACAATCTTGTTCGACTTAGACATTGGAGCGGAGAAGGTTTTTTAGGGTTTATTATGATGCAAAGAGATTTTGATGAGGGATTTGATCAAAGTATTGCGTCTCTATTTATAATCTCTAAGTGGGTCGGTTAATTTGGGATAAGGATAAGGAAAATTATAATTTTTGGGATTAACCTGTAAGGGACTGACAAATGGAATTTTTTATATAATCCCTTTTTATTTGATTTTCCCTCTGTTGTCATTATTATCATAGAAACCTCTACAAGCTTTTTCAAAATATTGCGCAAAATCATTGTAATCTTGATCATAATAAATTATTTAGAGGAATAAGATCAATTTTATTTTAAAGATAAGCACAATAAGCAATTCAACACATGTATTTGTTTATATAAATTAGTTTATGATGATTTTTAGATAGAAAAATATATACATAATCAAATCTATGTATAAAAAATGACAATTATATTTATATTTATTATGTTATACATACAAATGCATTTCTTACATTAAATGTAATCAGATGCTTTCATATTTTTGATATGCACATGTATATAGTGAAATGCGTTCATAAATAATTAATGATGTAATATATTTATTTTTATTTTCATAAATAATTAATGATGTAATATGTATTTTTATATTTAAATTAAATAATTAATGATGTAATATATTAATTTATAATCAATATTTATCAAGTAATCAATTTTAAGTTTTACTTATTAGTACTATAATTAATTTCGTTTAGTCTTGGAAGATTTTTCAACTAACGTCTGAACCAAGTAAAGATATATTACTTAGTTAATAACTGGAAGTTAAATAGTAAAAATTTAGAAAATTTACATGGCTAAAAATTAATTGTTGATTTTTGAATAGCAGGGTTACTGTTTATTGCACAATCGTCAAAATAAATTAAGGGAAAAAAACATTTCTTAGGAAGCTCCAAAGAGTAAAACACTAACAAACCATCACTTATTAAATCATTATCTTCTACAAAGACAACCTAACAAGCTTATTGTATAAAATCCGATCATCTCTTCCTGTGTTGCTCTCTAACAAAGCACTCTGCACAAGTTCCTGCAACATAAAATAGACACAAAGACACAGTATTGATTCATTTAAATCCTATGATTTTCTATATCTTGTTAAAATGAGATTTGACAAACTCAGGTCTGGAGAAACCTATTTTACCTTGACTTCTCGATGAGATAGAAACTTTCCCAAGCTGTGGATAGTTATTCTCATATCTTCAACCTGAGAAATAAGAAACGCAAACAGTATTTGCAAATTCATTCTGAAAGATAATAAGATGAAAATTTAAGGAAGACGAATTAAGCAAATTCTTACCCTAACATAGCCTGTTTGGTTACGGTCAAAAAATCTGAAAGCCTGAGTCCAAGAACCAATGAACAAACCTTTAGCACCAAACAAACGGCAAAAGCTAAAGACATAACAAAGTCAAAGTTGGGATTATACCTGCAACAACTCTTTATTGACCGTTTCTTCTCTTTTTGGTGCATCAGACGTTCCTCCCTCTTGCTTCCCGTGCTCGTCTGACTCAGACTTGGGTTTGATCTCACCAGGTTTGGAATCAGACTTCTCGTCAATAGAAACTTTTTCTTCTTTTCTATCAGTTGGGACTTCAGTTATAGGATCAGCAACAGTGCCACTAGTCTTCTCACTGTTTTCTTTATTCTTCTGCCGCTGAAGATGAGACATAAAACAAAGGGGGAAGATTTATGAAGAAAACATCTTGTTGGCTATTCAACATAATTCAGTACAAATGATTTTCATCATACCTCTTCAGCAGTTTCGTCTTCTTTCTCAGGATTTGCATCATCCATTTCCTCGCATTCTTCGGGGTCTTCTTCAGGATCCTCTTCAGGATCCTCTTCAGAATCTTCCTCTGGATCTTCATCAACATCGTCATCCTCCTCATCCTCATTATCTGTCTCATCCTGGTTATCCACTTCCATATTAGCAGCTTCATCAGTAGTTTTTTTACTGCCTAACGTTTCTTCAGAGTTCGCTACAGCTTCCTTATCCGAAATTTCCTGAGTACCGTCTACAATTTCTTTGGCTGAATTTTCCTTATCATCCTTCTCGGGGGCAGATTCAGTTATAACAGAGGTTTCCTTGTCATTATGTTCAACAGTCTTTTGACGCTTGTTTTGTGTTTTTGCTTCCTTTTGCTTGGCAGCTGCCTCTTCCTGATGCCTCTTCCGTTGATTTCTTTGTCTCACAAATTTTACACGTAATTTCTTCAAAGAAAAAAACGACGATTGTAAACCCAAGTATAAAAAACCAGTTCATGCGACTCAAAGACAATGACGTCATAAATCAGTTATAAACTAACCTTGAGAAATTCTAAGATACGGGTACCCATTTGACACTGTAGCATCTCAAACAGCGATTCCGCAAACAATGAAAGCTGCAAGAACATAGATTGATGAAAACTGAGTAGTTCGGTTGTTATAACAAAAGCATTACACTGAGTTCAATGAGAAAGAAAATGAAAACAGGCTAAGCAAAGCACAAAGGAAAAACTAACCTCAAATGATGACTCATCAATGTCCTTGTCAGTGTAATCCAAGAGCGAGTCCAGGGAAACCGAAAGTGAGCGCAACTGCTAAAAAAAAAGAACTCCAATTAAGTGAAAGTTGCAACAATAATATAAGCTATTACCAGTAAAACATCTATGTTATTGTCCACCTACTTTAGAGTCTTTGTTCCGTTTAATTTGTAGAATAAATCCTGGCCGAGGAGGTTCCTCAGACTTTCTCCTGTCCTTAACTTGTATTCTGGACTCATCTTTTCCACCTCTCTCTTTAATCTCCTTATCGGTAAATTTTTCTTTTGCCTTTTTCTCATCAACCTTTTTCCCCTCAGACTGAGTCTCTGAGTTGTTTTTCTTTTCAGCCTTCTTATCTCCACCAGTCTTAATGTCTTTCTTTGTTGAACTAGAGGCACCTTCCTTTTTCTCAGTATCCGGAGATCCAGAATTCTGTTTTATTTCCACAGTTTTGGAGGCACACTCTTCTTTCTTTTCCTCTGGAGATTTCACCTCCATACTACCTGAATCAGGGGTTTTCTTGCCTGCATCCACTACCTTTTTCTCATCACTGTCTCCATCTTTCTTCGAGTCACCGTCCATGTTATCTTCTACTTCAGCAACCTTCCTTTTAGCCACCCTTTTAATAATTTTTTTTTTAATAATTGTCTTTGAAGGAGTCTGCTCATTAGCCTTAGCACTAGGATCTGAGCTCTCACCTGGCTTATCACCTGTTTGAGATCCAGCCATAATTTCTGAGCCCTTCTCTTCATTTTGCGTAGGTCTCGCTACTACCTTTTTCACTACTTTTTTGTTAGAAGATGTACCGGTGGATTCTTCTTTTGGGACTGAGGTCTCCGATATGGCAACCTTTTCAGGAACATTCGTCTTCTCATCTTTCTTACCAGTCGCCTTTCCGTCGTTGACAGGCCTTTTAACAACTCTTTTGATAATCTTTTTCACCATCTTCTTAGTTCCAGTTGTCGGAGCGCCGGAAGGGTCTCCTGGGGGGGTTTTCCCTGCATCCTTGGTTACTTCACCGCTATCATCACTGCCCTTTCCCACAATGACTTCTTTCTTAACCTCCTGAGAAAGTAGTCGATCTCTCTCAGCAAGAGCTTTCCTGTGTGCCAACCATTGGGTTCTCCAAGCGTCAAATGAAGGCAGACATTCTGATAAATCGGGGACAAATAGTACAGTGATCTCTTTGAAGCTAGAAACTCCATCCGTACCAACTCTGTCATAATGTATCTGTAAATACCAAAAAAAAAGGGCAAAACAGAGCTACTTAAGTCTCCAGATAAAATGATAAGCAGTATAGCTTAGTTAGCCTAAATGTATCTATACTAGAGCTACCATATTTACAGTAACATCAAATCGCAGACAAAGTTGGCAAAGCAATTCATAGAGCAAATCTCTGGAGCAGTGGAGGCTCCAAATAATTATAAATTCGAGAGGTAAAACCTACCTCGAGAAATGGATTCCAATGACGACAGTTGCTGAGATCTAGATGAAGCTTATCCTTTGTGTGTCTGCCACGCAATATTCCTCTCATGTCTCAGACAATGAACAAAAGGCAGCAAAAAAAAAACGTACAAGGGAAGAACCACACCTCAGCATTGTCTGAATTAAAGAAGACTGATCAACTGATGGGTCCATGCCATCTGTGGGATCCCAGGGACCACCAGTCGCCATGAAAGAATGGTCTTTTTTAAGGACAGCAAACTTTAATATGTTGCATATATGAGGTATACGGTCTTCAAATAATTTATCAGAAGAAAGATCTTCCAGAGCAGTCCTGCTCAGCCCACTCATCAAAATCATCTAAACAACAGAGAAAACACATTACACTGAGGAACAGTACCAGCGCTGATACATTGTGCAATGAGCCAATGACACAATCAAAGAGGTAGAATACCCTGCAAAGCAAAAACACGAGGTAATCTTTTACAGTGAGAAAAATAACAGCATCCCACCTTGGCATTCCAAACAGTATTTCCACCAGTTTTCACAGCTAAAGACTTTGTGGGAGTATTTTTCACATCAACTCCTCCATCTTCAATGTAATCATGCTCAAAACTGCCGTCCTCAACAAAAGATGGTTAAAAACTTTTAACTAGATATAATAAAGCAAAAGTGAATCCACAAAATTTAGCTCTAATAAACTGACTCGTCAAGGAAAACAAAAACTCCAGACTCTAGAGCTTATGATATATTTAAACTGCTTGAGAATAAATAATCCTCAGACTGGCAAAATGCAAATAAGAAAGCAGAATAATTCACCTCACAGCAGTATGCATCGAAAGTGTAAGCTTTTGTTTCGGCCAGTTCACTACAACCTGAAATATATATATTGAGGTTTAAGATCATTTAGCACTCCACTACGGATTAGAAAAGGATTAAGAGATAGACAAACAGTTACCTTGGAAAACTCGGAAGGCACAAAAAGCCTTGGATATCTTTTATCTAATTTCAAGTAATCCCTCTCCATTTCAACCAATCGTGAGGATAAAACCTGCAAAAAAGTCACACCATGATCAAGTAAAGAATTATGCACATTGGGCTTAAGCATTGCATTACTCAGGATACAGAGAGGGCAGATAATTCTGCCATTTCCTTTCCTGTCACTATAAAGTATCTTATCAACGAAAAAGATAACAATTCACACCCTTGATTCGAGAAAGTGATAAACATCCAGTTTTTCATCCTTGTGAACTTTTCCAAGTTTCATTCAATTCAAAGTCCAAAAGACAAAATTTGCAATCACGAAAATTTACTGGAGACCATAAAAACCAGAAGCCACATATCAGGTTGCACAATTTCCCTCCAAAATACTACCGAACTCAGGAAAACATAGCAATCTGTACCAGTATAATGCAACCGGATATTTGTCACACTAATTTCAAAAAGCAGGTAAAATAATACCGCAAGGTGGCAAGAAGTCAGAAGCTTGGCCAAATAATATCCAAAACCATAACCAGGAAATACCAAGTAGATTGGTCACAAAAGGAAAGTGAAAGTATCACAGCCCCGAGTACAGAAAGATATCACATGGGGAGAAAAGGAATGAAAGCTGAACTTGGCAGAATTTAGGTGGAAGAGGCAATGGCAGAGAACTAAGGATTATGATAAATATTTTTTTGTCAAGGATTATCTTGATAGACGAGGTAATCGAGCAGGGACGAAGAGATGCCAAAGTCAGTCAATAAGAAAACAAGGAGAATGCAGGTATGGAAAGGAAGATGAGGTAACCCTAAGGAGAAGGAAAAACATCATTGAATGAGGAATCTCTTGGAACACTTATTACCTTGCAGACATAATCTCTCCTTATTGGCTTAATTGGTGAAGGACGCCTTCAGGTATAACAGAAATAAGGTTAGTGTCTGGTGAAGTAAGATAAAATGCCCTTTATTCCAGATGAAGTGCGACAGAGATCAAAAATAAAACCTAATTGATGATTCACGATGTTGCGCATCCCGCCGCAAAGAGGAACTACGTGCATCCCTAGAAATAGCTTTTGGCACTGGAGTCCGCTCCTTTGGGTCCCTGGACGTAGCTCTTGCTGTTGGAGTCCGATCACGTTTTGTTTCGAGAGCGCGGTTACGCTCACGATCTCTTTCTCCTTCTCTTTCCTTCTCCCGTCGCTCAAATATGCGTTCCCGTTCCCTGTCCTTAGCTCTTTGCCTTTCTCGTTCCCTCTGTCGCTCTCGTTCTCTATCACGTTCGCGTTCCCTCTCTCGTTCTCGCTCCTTATCTCTGGCACGCAGATTCTCTCGGCGACGCTCTTCTTCCCTTAGTTCAAACTCCCTGAGATAACTTGCCCGGTCATCTTTTCGGAGATCATCAACACGAGGACCACCACCACCACGAGCCAGCATACCACCAGGGTAGTCCAAGTCCAGAGATGCTGCACTATGTATTCCTTTCCCAGTGCCATAATCCCTGCCAGGAGGTAAGCTAACGCCATAACCAGGATTTGATGAACTCTCCGGATAAATATAATCTTCTAAGTTTCGTCGAGGAACAGCTCCTAATAGCGATGGAGTATGTTGGCTAGCATAAGAAGATGTGCCGTGTATTGATAGCCCGTGAGGATCAGACTCGAGCCTTCCTCCATAATGCATAGCTTCTTGGTCGGAATGGCGTACAGTAGAACTTCGTTCTGAAAGATAATCGGCTTGTCTGCCAGAAATGTTTGCTACTCAGTGCAAAAAGATATAATTTTCTTCAAACGTTATTGCAAGTTTCAAAAGGAAGGTACAGTAGCTTTATAACAAAAGTCTTGGGAGAACATATTTGTCGTACCGAACAGAACAGAAAAATAATACAGATCACAGAGGTACCAGAAGTGCAACTATTTGAACAAAAATTCTATGCTAGGAACAAATTATACTACAGAAGAATATTTCATCGACAAAAATACCTGACACCTCCATCAACAGAAGAGGTATGAAGCGACTGAATCTTTAATAATTGTTCTCCCCGGAGGAGTGATGCTTGATCAATGCGATCATACAAATCAGTCTGCCAAATCATAATAATGAGTATCATACCAGTTGTGGCGGCATTGGAAATAAGTAAACCAAATTCATAAATTATCTAATAGCTGTCAGAGTGAGGGTACCTGACGACCAAAATTAGACGAATCAGCATATCGACCCGTTGGTTCATTTTGCAACTCCCTACCGAGGTAGGCGCTTGACCGTTCACCATACTGCCTTCTATCAACTGGGACGTAACCAGACAGCTTATCTGAATACAAATCGTCCCCCTTTTGGCCATAACCGTGTTTTGAGGGAGACAGATAGCTTCCAGACGCAAACTTTGGTGAATCTGGTAGAGTGGGGACATATCCCGAGCGGCTGTCCAAGACTGATGAGCCGACGCCTTTGGTGCTTAAGGGCTGAGAGCTGCTAAGAGAAGTTGATCCATACACAGAGCCATATTGGGTTCCATAATGACTGGCTGTCGATAAGTGGGATCTGTATCCACCAATCTCAGTCTCCTGAGGAGCACCTGTAATTGATGGATGCCGAGAACTCAACGAAATCTGAGATCCCCCTTCTGCACCGCTGACTGAACTTCCAGGATAACCAGATCCAAGCTACATAATAATATAACAATTAGCTATAAATTCAACCTGTTTATTATATTTTTTATTCTAAATAGCATCATCGAGAACAATGAGCTCAATGTAATTCTTCTTTCCGTAACGATTCCACATAACCAACTGTGATATTTCAGTAAACAAATGACCAACGATTCCGATATCTAAATGAAAAAAACATATTGTGACAGAGAAAATGACCCATCAAACAAATGGGAAATTTAAGAAGAAAAAAAAGAGGTCTTGATTCAATTATGATCTTACATTCTGACCATATCCCGATTGCGAACCGTACTGCTGCTGCCCGTAGCCACTCCCTCTTGAAGAATACATATCTTGACTCAGAGCATCTGATTCAATTGTAATGAGTTAGTGAACAATTGACATAACTCAACAATAACAAAGACTATCAGCCAACGTGAATCAAGGAAATTTCACGACCCTAAACTACGAAAGCGCTGAAAAAAACAATTTGATTAACTCCGACGAATCCAATTTTATAATTCGCTCGGACAAATTGACGTCGTGACGGACATACCTACAAGAAGATTGATTTTGCTCTTCTTCTCTGAGTGTGACGTACTGGCAGAAAGAGAGAAGACCTTAAGCAATTGGGAAATCAAAGAAAAGAAAAACCCTAGAAATCCAGATGAGGAAGACGAGGTGAGAATGGTTGAGAAAGATTGGGGGAAGTTTAAAGCAAAGAAGATGATGTTAATAAGGGTTTTTCTTTTTAAGTTTAAGGACACGCATTATCGCAAACCAACATTACCTTTTAATGGGCTTAAATTTTATGCTATTTTTGGGCTTTTATGTTATATAATAATTTTTGTTTATTTTTTTCCTTAATTGTGTAATATATGGTTTATGAAACTAATATGATACTATATCAGCGATGGATTGTTTAGATTTAGAGAAAATAATGGAGAACCCGACAGACTGACCAACGTTTATTTCAGAACTAAATTCTTTTCATATCTTCAAAGCGTCTTTTATCAGTTTCAGCTTATTTTTTATTCTACGAGTATCGAATGTTCATGTCGATTCTCTTACAAAAAGAGTTCGAGCATGAGGTTTTTTATTATTTCATGTAAGTCAGACGGTTCAGTCAAATTTTAATGTGAGGTGCATATTCTTGAATTTCATATGAAAACAAAATTCCGCCTTTATTATTATTCTTTTTAATTCTTCCATATTATGTAATTTTGTGTTCACATTTTACAACTAACAGAAATAAAATTTGGAACACAGATAAATTCTCTAATCAATTTGTATACGTTTCTATCTAATTTTCATATTAGAAATGTTCTCTAATATTGTTTTTTTTTTCTTAGTTGTAATCTTATTAAATATAGTTGAATGTTGGAAAATCGTTGTAATTATTATTTCGTGCCTTTAGCGGTTTATATTTTATTGTCGTATACAATGCGTCATCACACATCAGTTAACTAGTAAATGGCATACTGTTTCTTTCACTAACCAAACATGATATCGTTTTTATTTATATTATAATAACTGAAAAATATAACTTCCTACCGAATTTAACATAAAACCCATAAAGAAAAGTAAAAGGAAACCTGTTGTAACTTATAACGTACACAAGTCTTTGCCAAAAGATGTTCGAAAATCTAAAAAAAGAAAACAAAAAGGGTGAAACCATTACTGATGATCATTGGAAACAAAAACTGTTTTCCTTTCTTTTTTTTTTTCCATATATGAAAACACATTTATGTGTATAAAATATTACTCTCCTCTGCCCTTCTTTCTCCATTTTGTCTTTCATTCTTCATGTGTTTTATTAACCTCCGCCTCGGTACTCTTCGATTCATCAAACGCCATCAACTGCAAAATTAATAATTTCGATTGTGTGTTTGCATTAGCCTTTCATAAACATGTTAAACAAAATCCCTTTGTTAAACATAAACGCCAAAGTACACGGAAAACCGGAAAGTTCTTCCACTCCAGTTTGGCTTTTACACTTTCCAAAAATATTTTATGAAAACTGAAAACGTTCTATAAATGTAAACGCAAATGCAAAAACTGCGTTTGAAACAATTGAAACCTAAAAGGAAGAGAAAACAAACCGGTTTGATGTCACCGTTCCAAAAGCAGTGAGAAGCCAAGAACCCAATTACGGCTGGGACAATGTATAACAAAGCAGGCTGAAACAAAGGCACACACACAAAACAAAACCCATCAAAGAAAATCCCAAGAAAACAAAAATTAGCTTGCAATAATGGATGAAAACAATTAAGACACACAACAAAAAAAAAACTGACCTGTGCTGCTTGAAACCAGTTCATGACTACAATAGTGAGGACAACTCCGGCAATATATCCCACAAATGCACTTGTGAAGTATTGTGGTTGACTGCGTCTTGACACATCAAATCTTAGAGCCAGTGCAACAAAGATACCTAAAGGAAAACACTAACTAATGTCTCATATTCATATAATATCCCAAAACATGATTCAAGAATATTGAGTTAAGCATTATGCATTCGTCTTAGGGGACATACCCGGAATGACAATATCACCAAGCCCAAGCATAGAATAGGGTCTTAGAGCATCGCCAGTAGGGAATAAAAGCTGAAAAGAAATTGCAACAATGAGATTACTAACAAAATCACAAAGAACAAATCAAATTAAATTTGGTTTATGTACTTTTCGAGACATTTTTACTAACCTTTATCGGAGCATCAAATGATTTGGCGACACTAACCATGACCGGAGTAAAGAAAACCCAGAAAATATCATAGAAAAACAGTCCTACCTGCAAGTCAGGTATAAACAAAAATACCAAATGATTGAGACATCTACAAAAACTTGTCTTGTGTTCGTCTAAACATTCCAAACAACTTTCAAGAATAACATTCAATAGAGGCAGATCAGATATTTCCTTCTTACCAAGAGGATGGCACCAGTCTTGAATGATCCAAGAGAGAGCATCTCAATTCCCTGTATTGCCACATCGTTAATTAGGAAAAAGACACACACAGTAACACGACAGTGATTCCAGTTCCAAAAAAAAAAAGTTAGACAACACATTTTGATAATGAAGCCACATAAATTATTGTACTATTATATTATATTCCTGGCAAGGAAGTAACCTGAATGCAGAAGGAAAGGCCAAGGATGTTGTTAGCCAGCCAATGTTTTTTCCAAGCATACCACGCGCAGAAGAAGGTTCCAGGGATTCCCGCAACGACTTGGGATTTTGTGAACTCCACCTCCAAAGCTGCTTAAGAAATAGGTGTCAGGAATTGGAAAAAACAAACATTGTTCTGCATGACACAAGCAAATTTCAACCAAATTGATAAAACAATAACTGGATAGAGTAAGAAAAACAGATTTGTAAAGTAGACAATTTCAAAGGAGCTTGGATGATCATTACGTCAACCAAAACAACATCCAAATATAATGAGAGAAAAGGCAACCAAAGAAAGTAAAATCTTAGTTACATACATCGGAAATAAGGAAAACGCCAGACGATAAGATTGTCATTCCAAGGATTTGGCAGGAATCTTCTGATAGCGGGCAACAATGTCGCTCTGCAAAACACAAAACTGTGTATCAGGAAAAGGAAAATAAACGAAAAAAACACAGGCATAATTTAGATTAGACATACGAAAGAGCAACAATCCCAAGAACAAAGAAGTAAGCTGTTAGAACAGCATTGACCAAGTCCTTTGAGAGAAACTTGAACAGTAAGAAGAGTGAGAGAAGCATAGCACTCCCAACCAATGGGAAACGCATGGCATGTTCTTTGGACATCGTCTCCTACACCATTCCAAACAAAAAACAAACAATTAAGATCGAATTGGGAAAATGGTTTCACAGGAGAAACTGATAAAAAGACAATCTGGTTGCGTCTTCTTACAGTTGGAGGAGAATCCTTCACCGAACGAAAGCAACCCACATAAACTGTGAGACATGCCGTAAGAATAACGTTCAAATTGGGATTCACTCTCACAACGAGTGGTGCCAATGTCAAACCTGAAACCAAACAAAAAAAAAACTCTCTCAATTTTGAAGCCTCTAAACCCTAGAGGAACCCGACTGATCTGAAACAGCTTACTTTACCCCCAAAACGAAACAAAAAATGAACAACTCCAGCAGATTAGAACCCCAAATCCGAAAGTTAAACCAATACATCAAAAGGAACCCATCACACGAAACAATCACATAATCGTAAAAACCGATCGAAAATTGAAACCCAGAACATAGGTAGAACGAGTGAATTTGTTAACAATCTTATATATGAGTGAAAAGAAACGAGAACCTGCGAGAGCGAGATTAGCGAATCTCTCACAATTCTTCATATTTGATCTTTGTGTTTCGTTTTACTCTGTATCCGATGATGAATGTATAGAGATCCAGTGGTGGGGTCAAGAGATAAAATTCCACCAGATCTGTTAAAATTAAAAAAAAAAAAAAAGTGGTGAGAAGAGGAAGAAGAAAGGAGAGTTAGGAAAGAAAATAAAGATACACGACGACTGTAAATATCACTGGCTGTGACCTAGTTATGTGACAGACTTATATCATTGGTAACGTCAACGTGTTTATTGCATCACGCTCGTATTGTTATTGGCCAGGGACTCAGGGTAATGACATTCATCACAAATGTGTGTGTGTGTTTTTTGTTTTTTGTTTTTTTAATATGGTAAGTCAGTAAATGGTAACCGATATATTTTACTAACTTCAACGGAAGACTATAATGTAAACATAAATCAAAAATAACAAATCATGATAAACAAAACTGAAACCCCATACATAAAAACAAAAAAATTAACAGAGAAATTGGAATCAACTTAAGAATTCTCGAACATTATAAAAGTATCTAACAATGAGATTAAGCATAATAAAAGACAAAAAACCTTGTCTGATTTATTGGTTTAATTTTGAAACATTTTAAATCGATTTATTTAATTTTAAAATACATTTGGTTTAGTTTGATTTTGACATGGATTCCCAAATTTGTAAGTTTATATTTTCTTAACTTTTTAATTATAAAATCCTCGAAGATTTGTGAAAATTTATATAACTTAAATTTTAAAATTATAATATCGAATTTTAACCAGTATTAAATTGTGAATAACACAAAAGCTAAATAAAATAAAAATAAAAATTACTTGTAGGATAACACAATATTTTGTTTGGATTCTCAATTCAATTTTGGAAGGACCACTTTTTCAAAATCTTATGTTTATATAGTTTAGTAAAATGTGACGAATGATAAAAATGTCATATTCAAATTTTACACATATCAATTTTTTTTTTAATTTTAGTCAAAATATCCGGAACCAAAAAATCAAATTGAAACTACATCATTAGTAGGTACTGAACCAAACCGAATAGTTATAAATATTCGAATAGTTCCTCTTATACCCAAAACCGACCCGAATTTTGGCAGAACTGAACCGAATCCGACCCAAAAAAAAAGAAATACATGAACGGGTCCTAGACCTTTAATACCAAAATACCCGAAATCCAAAATAACCAATCCGAACCCGAACAGATACCCGAATAGCCATGCGTACCCAAAACACACAAACATATGTTTCGGTAGATATGAACTTCTTATCCACACATCTTTTACAGCTTATGTGTTATGAGGAGACATACGCGACTGGCCACCCCCGTGAGGAGGGGAGCAATATCCTTGGGCTGATCGGCTGGCAGCGGCAGCGGAGACGGACGAAACCGACCACCTAGTGAGGACGGGAGCGACGTCCTTGGGTTGATCGGCCGGCGGCGGCAGTGGAATGGGAAGAAGCTTTGATGGATCTTTGGATCCCGACAATATATGCGGCAGAGAAAAATAAAATATCAGAGATTATAAAGGTGTTATTCAATCATGAATTTATATTAAATTCTCTAGTTTTTATAATCTTTAAGATTTGAAAGTTGATAACATTTTTAAAATTCATGTGTGTAAATTAGTCATGGGCATAATATCTATATCCAAAAAAACGAACCGAAATCGATCCGAAAAATTCGGTTCGGTTCGGGTTCGGATCTATAGAAATACCTGAATAGGTATATAGTCTGAGTAATTTCGGATTCGGTTCGGTTCGGATTCAGATAATAACGGATACCCGAAAAAGAAACCGAAGTAACCAAACTATATATCCCTAAATGAAAAAAACTTCGGGTTCGGTTCAGGTTCATATAATAACCGATATTCTTTTCATTTAGTTATTTTATTTCGGGTTCGGTTCGGGTTTAGTTTGGTTTATTGAAATTTTTGCTATACAAAATGTGATTTTTGGATAAATCGGATTGGTTTCGGATAAATCGGATGGATTCTTGGGTATTTTGACAAGTTTGGTTATGTTCGGGTACATTATAATTGATCCAATCTGAACCGACCCAATTTTTTTCCAGGTAAACTTCGGTTCCTAATTACAAAATCCGAACCAACCCAACCCCGATTGAAACCGAACCGAACCGAAAAATACAAAATATTCGAATGAGTCCTAAATCCTAAATCCGATACCCGAAAAACCCAAACGCCCAAACTAGTATAGAATCTAAAATCTTTGTAATATCCTTTGGATTTTGTTTTTAATAATTTACTCATAAAATTATATTAGAATGCATTTGACATTTCTCAATTTATATTAAAAAAATAAGTCAATTAGTTTTTAATATAATTGGATTTTAATAAAGTATTTAAAATATTAATTGAATAACATCAAACTTTAAAATCTATTAAACATGATTTATAAATAAAAGATTCAATAAAACTGAATTTTAAAACATAATTTAAAATTATTAATTGAATAGCATCGGATTGTATTTGAATATAAATTGGGACTATTAAAAACCATAATTGAATAACACCCCTATAATATTATGTTATTCGACAAATAAGCCAGCCTTGGGTAAAAAACCAAGAAAACCCATGTTTTGAAACTAAAAAATAAATAAACCCAATTAAACCGGCTATAAATAAGAAACCATTTTAATACAGTTTCGAAGCTTTGCCAATTCACATCTTAAGAGTCCATTCCCCATAACCATAATTGTTTTGCCATTTTGTGGATTAAATTATGGATTCTGATTTCTTTTGAATTTAAAACTTAAAGCCTTAAACCGATGTTCTTCCAATATGCCAAAAAATGACAAACTCTCGTACGAAAGAAAAAAAGTATATATATATCATCATTCTTTCAAAAAAAGAACCCGAATCTTCTTTTCCTTGGATCCCCAAAAACGCCAAGTGTTTATAAAAATAGCCCAGAATCTAAAGTGTCTAAACCATAGCACAATAACCTTTTATGGTGATTTGGTGATCAACAAACACGGTTTCTTCTAGGGGAGTTTAAGTTCTGCAAAAGAAGAAAACAAAAATGAATCCATATGCAATTTGTATGTAATTTTGGTGACCAGAATTCATACGAATCATACCATCTGGCTACCACAAGTCTTCATTTCTAGCAATTTCCATGGAACCATGAGAATGGTTCTCGCGTTTTCTGTGCTTAGGCTTGCTCAAAGTCTCTCTTGTCTGAGAGATATAAGGAAAGAATGTTGGAAGCAAGACAAGACCACGATCCATGTCGAATACATTGGCTCTTAATCGCAACATCACTTGCGTAAGAGCCTTGATTGCTGCATCAAGACTTCCTGTTATCTAAACCGCAAGGAAAAGAAACATGGTTTAAGTCACTCTAAAACACACATAAAATTGAGAAGCATTAGGCGATAAAGGCTCGAGATTTTATTTTACCTGGACCATCTCCTCGCCCTCACGAGCTATTCTTGGTACATATTCGCCTTGAAAAATGCGGATATTCGCTTTTGTGACACTCCTCATCTCGGAAATAAGAGCTCCACCTTTACCAATGAGACACCCTACTTGAGAACTAGGAACAAGTACACGAGTGGAGATTACATAATCAGTTGAATCTTTCCCCACTTTCTCACTGCACCGAGTTTGTAAGCGTAATGCTGCATTCACTGTTGGGGATTGATCTTCGAAGAACTGTTGTACATCAATTCGGTTCAACATCTCACATATTCAAAATCAGATTCTCATAAGAAGAAAAGGTTTGCATTACCTCCTTTGATGATATGAAAATTATGCAATCATCATCTTCATCGGTTTCTGAAGTATTTACCCTAATGGTCGCACCAGATTCTTGCCTAATCTGATTTATGAAACAGCCGCCTTTTCCTATTATACCTCCAACATTTTCAGCTGGACATATCAGGCAGATAGAAAACTCTCTTGCATCGGCAACATCTCTTGACGCAGAGTAATTTTTGTGAGAGCTCGTCAATGCAGGACTCATTAGCATTCCACCGGATTGATGCACGCTACTTGAGGAAGACAGAAAATGGTTTTGAAATCGCGACGGATTATCATAAAGCAAAGAGGCAATTTGATAAAGAGCCTCTCTAACAGCTGAGGGCTCTCCAATTATCTGAAAGTCAACCAACAACATTCGTTAAGTCAACCACTAACCACACTAACTCAAAGCTTGAGAAATCTCTTAGAAAGACTTGTTGCATTACCTGAAGAAGCTCGTCATGGCTCAAAGTCAAAGCACAAATGGGCAGATTATCATTAATGACACGAATTTGAGCATTGGTTTCATTACGTAGTTTTTGGATCACTTGTCCACCTTTCCCAATAAGGCAACCAATTTGATCCGAAGGCACGAGCATCCTCGCAGTAACCGTTTGTTCCTCGCTATAATCATCGTCTTCATAATCATCAATGTCCAGTTCTTCAGCCACGATCATATCATGAACCTTGAAAAGTGCATCAAAAGCAGGACAAACAAACTCTCCATCATCTTCATTATGATTCGTCTCCTCGCTAGTCGAAAATATAGTAACAACACGCTCGTCACAACCGGGCAAAGCCTTGTTTATCCTCATGCTTGCTTTTGTCTCAGACCTTATCTGTTTTGCAATCTCACCACCCTTGCCGATAATGCTCCCTGCTATTCTCACAGGACACAAGTAACGATACACAGTGTCTTCTGATCCAACACCATTCTTATCTGTATCATCAGAAAAAGCTCTCAGTCTCTTTTTAAGTAACATCAAATTTGAAAATCAACTAAAGTTTATATCTCTTACCATAAATGTTCCTCGTGTAAGCCATTTTAGCAACAATCTGGTGAATCACAAAGCCAAAGGAAGCTGAAGAAAACAGGTAATTCCAAATTAGGGTATCGTAGTTTCCAAATAGACTCAAATGTATCCCTATCTCCTACATCGGCAAGAAGAACAATAACCCTAAAGCAGAATACGACTACAATCAACAAATTTTCCGAATAAGCAACAACAACAAAAGTTTCATAAGACTTCGTTTCTGTGCAGTTAATAATATCAACGAAAATCAGATTCTCACGCAACCGACCGATAAAATAGATAGCATTTGAATCGGAAAGTCGAAGCAGGAAACTCTAACCGGAGAATAACAGAAACCGATGATCGGTCAATCCGTCCGTGGATCCGTCGTCTTGCCGGAAAATGCAACGGCCTCTCAGTTTTTTCTCCGATGGCTTTTGGTTTTTAAAATTGAAGAGGATGAAAAGAGTCTTTGGCTAATTAACGTCTATGGATAATCTCGAGGCCTAGAGCAAGTGTGTGTGACGTGTGGGCTCTTGACTCTTTCTCACGTCGTGACGACACGTAGCCCTGTTTAAATAAGCAATAATAATATGAAATTTCTAAATTTAATATATATTTTTTTTTTTTTGAACATTTAAATTTAATAAATTGCTAAGAATTTAATATATTAACGTCACGAAAAATATGAAATGAGTTGACCAAATAAATTGCTAAGAATGAAGAAAGTAATAATAATCAACCATGATTATTATTTTTTCGTACCATTTGTATTGGTATCTGAATCGAGATCAGATGTGTGATTAAACTAATTAACAAATAATTACCTGTTTTTTACCACAAAAAAACAAATAATTACATGTTGCTAAAAACAAAAATAATCAACTATGACAAAAAAATATTCGACCAATCCGTTTTATGTGTTGGAATAAATAATGTATGTGTTTTTATAAAGTATTTAAATCGACTTTTTTGGGTTTTTTTTAATTATTAGAAGTTTCTTGATCAAGGCACGTGTATTCTCCAGGTCCGGGATCATAGCATTTTTTATGATTTCGTTCCAAGCGTCACTCAATCACGTGATTTCTAGTTTTTGGTCTTCGTACTTTTCTAGTTGAGCTAATGATATTTGGTTTTTTTTTTGTTTATTTAAATGATAAGTAAAGTATTAATCGAGTTTTTTTTAATGTGGTCAGCTTCTCTCATGTCCAATATTTTCAGATCATATATTACATTCAAATCGTAGCTTTAATTAGAATAGGTAGATAATAACAACAATAATGGGGGAGAAACAGTTAGATTTCAAGTTCGGATCAACATATCCAAATTTAAGCATGGCATTGGCATATCATACTATAATTAGAAATTTTAAATATTGAAGGGAAAAAAGAAAGTAATTATCATTTACAACTAAACTTACCATTCCTATGTAGAGTTAAAAGTATACAGTCCAGTTGGTTATTGGGCCGAGCCTTCTATCTAACGACATCTTCTTACGTATGGAATTAGTTTCATTAAGTCTTATAGCTTGTTGCTTAATAAAGTTAAGTTTGCTACAACAAAAAAAGTCTCAACAAGTAATAAAACCGAAAAGTTATCAAAAAACTCTCACAAGTGATTTAAAATGTATTTTAATACTTCACAAATAAATCAATATCAATTGATTCATTTATTATATATATAGTTAGGCATACAATAAATAAACTCTTCCATTTACGATAGCACACTCGTTGTAATAAAATAATTCGTAAATTCAATTTGATAACTATGTAATAGTAAGCCTGCTATATTTACTGTCGGTAGTGGGCTACTGGCAGCCACGGGCCTATATTGTAGAATTTTATTAGTTTCAAATTATTTTATTTTTTTTTTCATCTTTGAGTCTCAAAATATTTATAATTAGGGTTTCTTTATACCATTCTTCTTTTTATAGGCTTTGATCACGGTAACGATAAACAAAATTTTTAATTTTTTTTTTTCATCTTTGAGTCTAAATATAAATAAAACACATGCAGGTACACACAATTCAATTATAAACATAATCCGACTATTAAACTAAAATTCGAAATTAAAAAAAAAAATATTTCCTAAAAAATAGCATATAAACAAATTTATAAAAACATGAATGTAAAATAAGCCCGCGGGAAGCGCGGAGATCAATCCCTAGTATTTATAATTAGGGTTTCTTTATACCACTCTTCTTTTCATAAGCTTTGATCACGGGAACGACGAACAAAATTTTCAAATATTTTTTTTGTTTTCATCTTTTTCATAATATTTTATTTTACTTTATGATTTTGAATATATTAGATGGAAAGTGAGTCTCAAAATCTTTATAATCAGGATTTCTTTATATCATTCTTCTTTTCATAAACTTTGATCACAGGAAGACCAACAAAATTTCAAATATTTAATTTGAGTTTATCCTTTAATTAAACAACACAATTAAGAGGAACTCAAAATATTATAGCTTTGAAGGATCACATTTTTCACATTCATAATTATATTCAAAAATTCCATGAAAATGTTGATGAAAATATATTTTTTCAACATTCGAATAATAAGTTAATTTTACATCTACATATTAAAAAAGGTAAAAAAAACATTCAAACCGGTTTAAGTGACAATTTTTTTGTAGATAATGTTTGTAGAACATGAAAAATATTTTCCTTTTTTGGCTCAAAATAAGATTTTCACGACATACTTCGCTTTACCCATGTTATATTAGGCCTCTTCTCTCGCTCTCGCCCTACGAGTTGGTGTCGGCTACTCTCTTTAATTACTAGTGTAAATAACTAATTAATTTTTAGTTTCTTTAGGCTTTTGGATAAATAGTTTTCGTACGTTGATCGTTTAATTGAATTCTTCATTTTTAATTACTAGTGCAAACAACCAATATTTACATGAGTTTAAAAAACAATTGTACAGTACTTTGAGATAACTAGTTGAGAAAATGGTAGAACCAAATTTGAGAAAATAAATAAAATGTTGGGTTTGATTTAAATATTGATAATATCTTAAGACGACCTTAATTAGAGTCTCGTCGTATCTCTCGTGATACCTACCTTGTCCCTTATCTTTTTTCGTGACCATGTACATACTGACATACATATGTGCATGTCATACAATAATTTTACCATAACTGTAAAAACAAAAACAACTTCGCGTATCACAAACTGTAAAAGCAAGGACGCGATTGAAGTTCAACAAATATTTAATCTTCAAAAATATCCACTAGAAACCACTTAAAATGGAGTATTATATTATATTATTGTCGTATACAATCTTCGTTTATTACTCTGTTCTTTTTGTAATGAATGGTTTTATAACTTGACCCCTCCGGTTTTCACGAGGAGTGAGACAAAAGTGATAGGCATGTGCCTAATCATGATTAACAAATGACCTTTTCTCCAATTATTGAACCTGATTCATGCTTCAAACACTCGAGGGATTAGTTGCCTAACAATAATTGTCGGTAGCTTGAAGTTATTCTAAATTTGATCATCTGCTACCTAATTTATACTGTTAAATCCATCATTCATTTTTTATATAGTCAAGCGGCCAAACCAACGTTAAAACTTGAAAACATAAGTGTCAATATACATGCCGTTTTGTTATTTTTCATAAGGATTAAAACATGTTAAATTTCACTCTGTCCATATAAAAACAAGTTAACTTTTGATATTCTAGTCTAATGAAATTTTAAAGTAATTTTTATTTGGGTTTATCCTTTAATTTATATATTTTTGGAGAATTTTTTTTTTAATGATTATGAGGTCTTGAACAAATGCTTATATATTTATTAAAATCCGGGATCATAACATATAATATTGTCCTAGTGTCATTCGATTTGGCGAGTATGCAATTTTTGCCGTTGATAATTTTTATTTTTTTTGACAAAAAATCTATAAATCAAGATAATGACACTTAGTATTTTTTTATATTTAAAATACACTAAAATCAGAACATGTATTTTTTAATCAGAAAACAATCTTATATCAACTCTTAATTAAAAAAGGGAGGGAAGTATTGGTTTGAATTAAATATCAGGACCAACAAAATTATTAAATACACAAAATATTTAAATGACATAATTTTGTCATAAAATTCATCTAACAATTGGATATAAATCACAATTTCAAATAGTTAGATAATTAATAAAAACCTATAAAAACACTGTACTTTTGCGTTATATCATTCCGCCTACTTCTAATCAGAATTAAAAGAAATTAAATTATATGTTGAAATTAAGCTAGACTAAGGGGAATGGCAATTTGGTAAATACACGAATTCTGTGGCAGAGGGCGAATCATCTGTGCTCGTGCAATGCGATGTGATCAATCTTAGCCGTTGAATTTGATAATATCAACGGTGCAGATAACATCTAAAAAAGATTTAGACAAATACCTCAAAAGAAGAGGAATAGCAAAAGGCTGCATTTGGAAATCTTGAATGCGGTTGAACGGTTAGTGGTCGTTAGACTGATAACATGATTAAACGGATTTAATTTAGTAATTTTTCATAAAAAGTGTTATTTTAACACATTTCATATATATTAAAAAGATTATTAAAAAAATTATATTATTTCTTATTAATATATTAAACAGTTTGTTCACTATAAATAATATATTAAACTAATCAGATTAAAAATATTATTTGCATTCAAGATTATGTATTGAAAACATAAAACGACATTTTTTGTAAAATAAAAATTTAAAACTATATTTTTTGTGAGACGGAGTGAGTAACTTTATTAGCTATTAACTTGAAAATTTGAAGTCAAATGAAAAATTCAAAAAACAAAGACAATTAATCAATCTCATATGCAACTTAATTTGGTCGTGGTATTAACTTCACAGTCAAAGCATAGTCGGACCAACAGTAAGAAAACATAAATGTCAGGAAAAAGATGGGTTGTACATTTTTTGGAGAAAAAAAAGAAAACAAATTTCAGAAGATTGCAAATACTGCAAAAAGACATAAGCACAAACGATTTTTCACAGCTTTTGAGGAAGCCAAATGTTTTACAACTTGTGTTGATGAGTCAAGATGAGGAGATTATTTTGTTCGTAGTAAAAATGTTTTGACCACATTGGAACTAGTGATTATGGTTCTTATACTAGGATTAGATAACAATAATACTATAATATAAACATGAAATCTCCAAAAATCACGGTGTTAATGACTAGGCTCCAGACAGCAAATCATACAAGTAGATATCGTTAATCGTGACGCAGCATTAAAAAAGGTACGATTAATATTATTTTAAAATACAGTGCATGCTTTTATGCAATGGGTGTCAAGTATTCTCGAATTTGAATTCCCAAACCTTGCTGGTTAGAACTTGAGACAGTTATCCTCGAATTTACTACTAGTATTTATTTTGATAAAATGCTACAAAATGATAATAATTTTGTTGTTGTTTAGGGTAAAATTACTAAACAATTACAACCAGAAACTCAAAATCGAAAAACGATTTAGAAGCGGAAACTAGTTTAAACGGGATAGAAGACAAACATCAATGAAGAAAGCCCGCTCGAACCGTAAGACGCAGCAGTCGAGCATGAGTTACTCGAAAAATTGTCGCCAGCTATCGTGAACCTAATAGGCCAGTTCTAAAATCTTAGAGAACGATGCCTACAACTTCTCCGAAACAAATAGCAAGAAGATACATGCAATGAGCTAGACCGATATGTTAGCAAAGTTGCCCCGAGCGACCGATAATAATTCCTCTAAAGATGCATTCAACTCTCACCTTGTGGAAATAATACTGAATCAAATAATTCCCCACTTAATTTGTTTCGTGAGCGATGATGTTTAACACAAAGAACCTTAATTAGTACATTATTGTTTGCGCCTAATAATATAAAAGTATAATTATTGTTAAAAGAGAAAAAAGAAAAGTAAGAGATGGCCCATAATAAAGATACTAAAGGAAGAAAGGTGCAGAAGAAGGAAGAGTCATCACACGCTTCCAAAGTTCCAACCATCAAAACCGCCTGCAACTCTCCCATGTGCTTTCTCTCTCCAAATTTATTAAGTGAGGCTCGTGATTCTTTTTTTCATTTCTTTTCCAAAGTTTTTATTTTTAATAAATATTTGAACCCACATAGAAAATTTAGAAAATCATCACACGAAAGAAAAGAATCCGATTTTTTTTTTTTTTTTTGCTTTGGTGGAGAATCAAACTTTTGTGAAATTTAAGCATTCGTAAAATCTCAAAGTTGAATGTCAAATTTTGAATTTTAAATTTAGTGTTTTTTTGTTTTGTTTAAACTGTTCGTATTGATTTGTGTGTGTGTTTGTTTAATAAAATAAAAAATTCTAAGCAACTTTTTTCGATTTAGTTGAGAGAGAAATTGTCCATGCGGTAGTGGTAATGGGATAGTTCTCTCTCGTTAGAATAGTCACCATGCTGGTTCAAGACAGAGATCAACTCTATGGAAACGGAATTACCAACACAATTACTTGAACTGGGCGGTTTCACACATCTCGAAAAATTAATCTAGACCGGTTAGGATCTGGGATTACTTAAAAATTCGTAAAAAAAAAAAAAAAAGTCATCCGCGCGTACACTAACGCGCTCTACTTATGTGGTTCGTAAGTAGTACTCCAAAAACATTTTAGTTGAAGAACAAAAAAAAAGAATGGGAATGGTGCAAATGTAAATTTTGGTGTTTAAACGTAAAATGAAAACTAAAAAAATTGAATGCAGTAGTGGAACGTACGTGTAGAACAGATGAACAAGCAGACAAATGTAGCAAAACACTAAATGATTATTTAATAGATTCACAATACTATAACTATCGAGTTTTTAAAATACTCCAAAATTTCAACAACAAAAAAAAACTTTTTTTTATGGCAAACGTCCGCAAAAACTTGCAAATACACTTAAATTTATTTCACTGTTTCTTCAAAAAATCAATTACACGTATTTAAGTATTCCCATTATTCAAACCGCTTTTCGAAAGATGTTCTGCTGCAAATAAATGACCAATCAAACCGTAACAAACATTTTTTTTAGAATGTTTATAAATAAAATAAAAAGTAAAAAAAAAAAAAAAAAGTCCCAGGTTAAAAGCGGTAAAAAGGTTAAAACAGTAAACGAAGGGTCAAACATTCTATAAATTCCCCCTCCAACCATCAACCTTCTTCTTCACTCCCATCAAAGCAACTATCTCTCTCCTTCACATTCCATTTTCTCACTCTCTGAAAAGCTCTGCTCTTTCTCAAAGAGAATGTTCATGTAAACATCTCTCTCTGCCTACTATTTAACTGTTTTTTTTTCTTTCATTTTTCGCTAATTATCTCCAATGTTTGAAATTTGTTCATTAGCAGGGGGAAAATGGCTCTTTTGGGGATTTTTATGGTGGGTTTATCAGCATTGGCATGCTCTGTTCATGGCTACGACGCTAGTTGGGTCAATGCTCATGCCACTTTCTATGGTGGAAGTGATGCTTCAGGAACAATGGGTAAGTGTGCCTACAAAAATGTCGTTTCTTCTATCTGTTCGATGAAATGCCTCAGTGAAGTGTAAATTTCTCATCTTTTATGTTGTTGTCTCTTAGGTGGGGCTTGTGGGTACGGTAATCTTTACAGTCAAGGATACGGAACCAACACGGCGGCGTTAAGCACCGCACTGTTCAACAACGGGCTTAGCTGCGGCGCGTGTTTCGAGATCCGTTGTCAGAGCGACGGCGCGTGGTGTTTACCTGGTGCAATCGTTGTCACGGCCACTAACTTCTGTCCTCCGAACAACGCGTTGCCGAATAACGCCGGTGGTTGGTGTAACCCACCGCTTCACCATTTTGATCTCTCTCAGCCTATTTTCCAACGCATTGCTCATTACAAAGCTGGTGTTGTCCCTGTCTCCTACAGAAGGTAAACACACCTTTTTTTTTTTAATTGTTGTGAAAGCTTCTATCTTTATATCCAATTTCTTAACTTGGTATTTATAATTTTGATTTCTTGCCCTGTTTCGAACATTTTTTACCCGTTCAAAATTTTCAAACTTTATGCAATTTCGTATCTGGGTATTCATTTTTCCGTAATGGGTCTTCGTAAGGCAATAACAAAGTTTCAATCTTTATCCATATGTCTTGGAAGAATCAATTGTTGTATGTGTAAAGGGTCTTTATAAATTTTACTCAATGGTTATATATTTTTTTTTGTAGGGTTCCGTGTAAGAGAAGGGGAGGCATAAGATTCACAATCAATGGCCACTCTTACTTCAACCTTGTCTTGGTCACCAATGTCGGTGGCGCCGGAGATGTTCACTCGGTGGCGGTTAAAGGTTCGAGGACAAATTGGCAACAAATGTCAAGGAACTGGGGGCAAAACTGGCAAAGCAACAACCTCTTGAACGGTCAAGCATTGTCCTTTAAGGTTACTGCTAGTGATGGTCGAACTGTCGTCTCCAACAACATTGCTCCGGCTAGCTGGTCGTTCGGACAGACCTTCACCGGTCGTCAATTCCGTTGAAACTGTCTTGGTTCCATATTAAATTCGATTTATATAGTTTAGGGTTTGTGTAGTGTTGAGGGAGGAGGAGAGAGACAGCGAGGGGATTTTAGGCTTTTTAGGGTTTTAATTGGAAAGCCTTAAAACTTCTTCTTTTACTCTGAGGGTAAAATGGAGAAAAGGGCTTATTTTATGAGGGCTCTTTTAGTCATTTTAAGGATTAGGGTTTAGTGGGTATTGAGTAGAGTGGTTTGTGTAATCTTTTAGCAAAGGGACCTCTATGTTTCACCAATGGGGTTACTTTGTTTGATCACCTTTTTATTTTTCTTTTTTTAGCTTCTGCCTTTGGTTTAAAGTTTAAACCGGTTTAAAAAAAAGCAGAAGTGTGTAGTGGCTGAGGAGGAATATCACCACCCGCCATGTGTTTTTTTCTATATGGGTCGTTGTTATTTTGTTGTAATGTAACGGCTGATTATGATCAGCTTATTTTATGGGCTTGATAAGTGTTTTGTTACCGAGTATGAAGTTTTATGTGTTTTCTGTGATTTTAAGTTTATGACTTTCCTTCGGAAGTACATTTCATTCTTGAATTTGAATCGCTAGAAAGTTCGGTGAATATTGGAAATGGAGGTGAGAATCAATATCATTCGAAAAGTATAAATAATGAAATCAATGCCATGTGTGATTATGAACATTCTAAGCAATGATAAATAGATAATGGAACTATTTCTATGAAGATATGCTCCTTGAATTGGCAGGGTTGGCAGGGTCTCCGAGGATCACTAACTGAACCAAGATTGAAGGAGTTGTGTCACAAGTTTGCTCCGGATATTTTCTTTCTCGTTGAAATCCTGAATGTGTCTGATGTAGTTAGAGATGTAGCTGTCTCTTTAGGTTATATTAATGTATTGTGTGTCCCTCCTATTAGTAGAAGTGGGGTTTAGCTGTTTTATGGAAGTAAGATGTTGCTTTATGAAGATGTAAGGTTGGTTGATTTGCAAGTGAATTTCAATGGAATAGAATTCTATTTGTCGTGTTTGTATGGTCATCTTGTCCAGAAACATCGACATGAACTTTGGGAAATGATTGAAAAAATTGGAAGTTTGAGATCTGGTCCATGGATATTGGTAGGAGATTTTAATGAAATCTTAAGTAATGATGAGAAGATTGGAGGACCTCAACGAGATGAGTGGAGTTTTCAGGATCTTAGAAATATGTATAGTTCTTGGGATCTTTCGGATTTAAGACACAAAGGTGATAAGTTTTCCTGGGTTGGTAAGAGATGTACACATACTCTATTAATGAATCTCTAACAAGAGACTTCATAGACAGAGAAATTTATGATGCTGTATGCTCAATTGGTGCTGATGTCATTAAAGAGGTTAGATGCTTTTTTGCTTCTAAGATCATGAAACCAGGGATAAACCATACTAATATTTGTATGATTCCCAAGATTACGAAGCCTGTGACTCTCTCAGATTATAGACCTATTGGATTATGTAATGTTTTATACAAAATCATATCCAAACTTCTGGTTTTTCGGTTGAAAGGGTCTTTGAATCTGATTGTCTCTGAAGCTCAAGCAGCGTTTATACCCGGCAGAATGGCTTCAAATAATGTCCTTGTGGCAAATGAACTAATGCATTCCCTAAAGGTCAGAAAGCGAGTGTCTCAAACCTATATGGCTGTAAAGACAGATATAAGCAAAGCTTATGATCGTGTCGAATGAAACTTTTTGGAGAAAACTATGAAAGCTTTTGGATTCTCAGAAACTTGGATACAATGGGTCATGGCTACGGTTAGATCTGTCAGTTATTCAGTGTTGATTAATGGAACCCCTCAAGGTATGATCATTCATGAACAAGGTTTACGACAAGGAGATCCATTGTCACCTTATTTGTTTATTCTCTGTGCGGATGTGTTAAGTCACCTTATCAAGACATGTGCCCGGAAAGGAATGATCAGAGGATTTAAGATTGGGAATGGAGTTCCGGCTATAACTCATCTTTTGTTTGCAGATGACTCTTTATTTTTCTGCCAAGCTAACAACCGTAATTGCCGAGCTTTAAAAGAATTTTTTCAGATGTATGAACTCAATTCTGGACAGATGATCAATGCTAGCAAGTCGATGATTACCTTCGGGTCTCGCATTCCAGGTGATCTTAAAACCAGATTAAAAGGGATTATAAATATCCAAAATCAGGGGCGATGTGGCAAATATTTGGGACTGCCTGAACAGTTTGGTCGGAAGAAATCAGAGATGTTTAAATACGTTATTGACCGTGTGAAAAAGAGAACTTCATCTTGGAGTTCTAAACTACTAACACCTGCGGGCAAAGAAGTCTTGTTAAAATCTATTGCAATCTCTATACCGGTGTATTCGATGTAATGTTTAAAGCTGCCTACACAAGTTGTGAATGAAATTACAAGTCTAATCTCGAGATTCTGGTGGGAGAAGAATCAAGACAGAAAATGAATTCCTTAGGTAGCATGGAAGAAATTACAATTGTCTAAGCAAGAAGGAGGCCTTGGTTTCAGGGACTTGGAGTAGTTTACTGATGCTTTGCTGGCTAAGCAGGCATGGCGTCTATTGCAACACCCTAATTCACTGTTTTCTCGTCTGTTCAAAGCTAAATACTATCGAGATGGATCAGTCTTACACGCTAGGTCACAGAGAAAACAATCTTTTGGTTGGTCCTCTATTTTGGTTGGCATCGATCTTATCAAGAAGGGTGTCAGATTTAATGTCGGCTCAGGTGAAGAAATAAAGGTTTACCGCGACAATTGGATACCTTCGGACCCTCCGCGACCTGCTTCGGGTCTGAATTCAATTCCATTAAAAGTGAATGATCTCATCTCTAAATCTCATGGATGTCGTGCATGGAATGATGATGCTTTGGATGTTTACTTACAAGAAGAGGATAGATCAAAGGTCCGATCTTTGTTTCTTGCTCAACAGTGTGAGGATGATAAGTTGGTGTGGCATTGCACAAAATCAGGTTAATACTATGTTCGTTCTGGATACTATCTAGCACGACGGTTAAACAACCAAGAAAATAATCTACAGGCACCTCACGGTGATCCCATTCTGAAGTCTAGGATATGGAAACTACCTATTCTTCCAAAGTTAAAGCATTTTCTTTGGAGAATGGTCTCAAAAGCTATAGGGACTGCAACTCGACTTGGAACGCGTGGAATTCATATGGACAAAACTTGTCAAAGATGTGGTTTAGCTGATGAAACCATTAACCATATGATCTTCAAATGTCCTATCTCCAATATGTGTTGGCGGCTTGCAAATCTGCCCATTCAATGCTTATATTCACCTTTCTCGGATTGTGAAGAAAATATTAGAGCACTCATAGATTTGCAAGGTATCTCTGGTCTTACACATCAACAACAACTACTTCCTTTTTGGTTGATGTGGCATATTTGGAAATCTAAGAATAACCTTATTTTCCGAAAACAAATCCCAAAACCTGAGAGAGATGTGGAGCTCTCACAAGCTGATGTGAAATAGTGGTTGGATGCTACAAACAGTAATGTGTTACATCCCATATCGTCTCACAATGGATATTCTACAACTTCAACTCTTCCCAAGACATGGCAACGTCCTCCTGCAGGTAATTTAAAATGCAATTTTGATGCTGCATATAATTCTACAACGCAAGTTGCTACTGGTGGATGGATTGTAAGAGATGAATTGGGAGTTGCAAAATATTGGGGTTCTGCTCGTTTAGGAGAAGCATCATCTACTTTAGAGGCTGAAGGCATGGCTTTTTTTATATATATTCAAACGACAATCATGACCATGAGTGTAATTAATCTTGTTTCTTAAAATGGAGATAGCCTGGAGAATGATTTTTAAGTTTGTGTAGTTAGGCACCAAAAAAAAATAAAAAAAATAAAAAAAATAATGTAGTCAAAATCTTAGACGATATAAATTTATGTAGTTTTTATTTGTTTTGTTAGCATACAACATTAGATGAATTTTGATAAACGAATTAAGTATCGTTTGAATTATTTGTAATTTAGACAAAAACATAGAAATCCTAAAAAACAAAAAAAAAACCTAAAATCATGACTTAATATTTTGAAAACGTAAACACGTGGAAAAAAGTTCATTAATAATCCCATGTACTATGATAAATGTGTCTTGATATGGATGAAATGACGGTGGAGGATGTTGCAAAGCTGTATTCCATATTCGATTTAACATTTGAAGCTAAAGAGACATTTCAGAACTTCTGCTTTGTCTCTTTTATCTATCTGTCCGTTTCATTTCCAAGCTTTTTCTCTGTATTGCATTTACATTTTGTTTTGTTAAAGCTGTGTTGCATTTACTTCATGACAATAGTTATTACAGAGAAGACAGACAAGAGAATCTGCACGTCTCCATTTGTCAGAATCTTCACCGTAGAGACTTTCTTTGTTCTCTTTTGATGTTAGCATTTAGTAGTTTCGCCCAATCTTTTTCTCATCATATACCCATCATTATTGACTATTCTTATTAGTTTTGTAATTAATCGTGTGGTTGAGGGACTATCATCTTATAATCATGAGGCTTTTTTTATAACGGGAGTTTCACACAATTTCAAATTGATCGTGTTGAGGATTTTATAATACTAATCACCTTTTATTAGCTGAAATTTTAGAGGCTCAAGACCAATTTTAAGATTTTGTTTTTTTGGGCTAAATTTTTTTTACCAAAACCAATATTTCATCTGACATGGCTCAGAACCGGCCCTGCATACACATTAGATTGAAAATTTGAAAACATAGTAGAATAACTCAAATCTTTACTCCTCAATTTACAAGATAAACCTTTCAATTACAATAACCTTGTAAACAGTCATGTAATTGCTTAACCAAGTAAACGAAAATCAAATCACAAAATAAGTTAAACCGGATGTAACCAGCTTTATTATACATTTGATGCATTACTTTTGGAGGCTGATATATGTTTCCATTCAATTTCATCCGAATTTCAGGAAACTAATATCATTTGTATTTAGCAAAAGAACTTTGAAGAAAGTTAATTTCTATTCGTTTACTGTTTTTTTTAATTCGGTTTTATGGTTAAAAAAACACCAAACCATACAAATCAGTTTTCGAAGTTTAATTGATTTCCCCCTATTTTTGATCAATTATTTTCGTATACAAATTTCACTTTAGAACGGATAGTTCATCATCCATAATATATTCAAACTCAATGATCTACTGATATAAGCTTTAAATCAGTTTATAAAAGATGAAAAACCTAAGTACATAAAATGAAACGACGCCAGATAAAAAGTACAAGAAAATGAAATATTATTTGTAGAAAAATAATGGGTTTGACAAGAACAAAACAAATTGTCAGAAAATTAAATAACAGTTTTGAGCTCTCTGTTTAAAGCGGTAACTTGATCGACACGTCGCTGTCTCGAGTCCCGTGTACAAACAGAAACGCGTCTACGTTTTGTCTTGTACCCATCAACGGCGTCCACATAATGAACACGTGTCGATCACTAGAGAACGTGTCAGAACTAAATCAATCCTCGACCGTCCGATCTCTGCTTCATGTTTCATATCGCACGTTGTAAGAACAGAGATATAACAAAGTAGTGAAGAAGAAGAAAATTGGCGAGAGAACTAACGTTGAAAATGGGCAGGGTCCATATTGGTGGACATAATAACCACACAAGTCACAAATAGATGGGCCTGGGTCAAGGCCCATAATGGTCCAAAACAAGCCGAAGTCATCATCATAAAGACATAAATTAAAAGGGGGTTATTGAGGGTTTTGGTGTCTCTGTTGAGCATTCTGCAACATGTTAGACTGTAGAGTCTGCTGCTGATTGGTCTGCATATTTCCATAGATTCCTTGCTGTTGTTGTTGTTGTTGTTGTTGTTGTTGTTGCTGCTGTTGCGGTTGCTGTGATTGCGTTTGCAACATTCCACTGCTGTTAAACACTGCAAGAAACGGCAAGTGAATATAGTTGTCGAAACGGTTTTAATGCAAGAAAGCATGTCTTAGAGAGTTTAGTTACTTACTCTGGTCACCCAACATTTGAGAAGCATGGCTTCTTTGAGGATTGGTTCCTGAAACTCCAAATTGCTGACAACAATAAAATCAAGAGAGATATTGGATTCAGACGACGATGACCAACGTTCCGAAATATGGATTCCCTTTTTTTCAAATAAGAGGAGTTTTGAGCTAACCTGCATTCTAGGAACAAGTGTCTGAGATTGCATCGATGACATGTTTGGTATCTAGAATTAAGTATAAAGCCAACACCAGATTAAATACGCAAAAAAAATGAGGATTAGTATGTAAAGGAGCTTTAAAAGAGAGGTGACTGACCATCTGGCTACTTGGGGAGCCTTGTGCAGAAGTAAACATTGCGCTATTGCCTCCACCTGAAAACTGGTTCAAGTGACGGTTCATCGCTGGATTAAGCTGTCCTTGAGACATGCTATGCTGAATATGTCCACCTGAGAGCTGTCTAGCTTGGAATTGCTGGTGGCCCATTGGCTGAGAATATGGTATTTGATGTTGCCCATGTAGCTGAAAAATAAAATACAAACTTCACTTAGAGAAGTGTAAAGGACCATCAAGACAAAAGCTTTGTTTCATGTGATTCTACAGTTGGAAACTCTGAACTGTCACAACCACTTTATATAAAAGCTTCTGCCGAAATCTAGGGTAATTTGTCTGGATTATGAATCATTTACTTGGCTAAAATTGCATATATACGTCTAGCCATCTTCAGTTATGGCAATAAAAACTTCATAATGATTCAAAAAAATGAAAAAGAAGCTATAACAGGAATTTACCGTCTGAAACTTCTGCTGAGTTTGCCCATGCAAATCTTGAAGTGATGATATCTGACTCTAAACAAAGTTGATGCAAATATAAGTTTAAGATTCGAAGTAACGAATAAGAGCAAGGCAAGTTAAGAACTATCAATTGCTACCAATGTATCTGGGAAAATGTTAGACTACCTGTCCTAATCCTTGCATAGACGATTGCCTGAGCTGTTGTTGTTGTTGTGCAAGTAGTTGCTGTTGATGTTGAGGCAACTGCATTAATTTTGACCTTTGCTGCTGTTGAAGCTGGTGTTGCTGAGGCGAAGGTGCATTAACCATACCCGTCGATTGAGGAGAATTGGAATATGGCAAGGGAGATCTTGTGTTATCAAAGTTAGCACCATATGGAGATGCAGCTGATCTTCCCAAAAATTGTGTTCCGGAAACCTAAAAACACTCAAAGACATGAACCTCCATAGACACAGATTCTAACAGAAGTGATAATCATCAAAACTAGAGAGGATAAACTAGTTATGTAAATTTTACCTGCAACAGATTTCCTTGACTGTTGATGTTGTTTGGTGCCACAGGAAATGCATTCTTGCCTAACGAAATAGAGTTTCAGAACCGATGGATTCGAAATAGGAAAATAAAGAATAAGCATGGAGTCTAGCTTGCGGGGTTTACTTTTAGCAGACGGATCAATGAAATTGCTACCTGCATCGTTGATGATTAGCACATCTGCCAGATGTGGTGGAAGTGCAGTGGTTATCTGTCTCTGGTCTGGGGTCAGTCTTGCTCCTTGAAACACAATTTTAAAAAACATGACACGGAATTTAGCAAAACCAAAATTTGCAAAATCAAGTGATTCGATAAAACGTTAAGGAAGATTGAAAGCCTCTTACCTGCACCGTCATTTACAGCTGCTCGTAGCATGTTCTCCTGCTCCTGAATCTTTGCAGCTTGACCTTTGTCCATAGTTGGAAGCATAGATGGGCCTTGACGGGTGCCAAATCCATAGGCTTTACGGGTGTCAGATAATACTTTCTCTGCATTGTCACAAGCTGCTGCAATCATGTTTATTCTCGCCTGGAAGAAGTCCACACGAGTGTTACTCCAAAATCAGCAAAAAAGTCTGAATGGAGAAATCACAAGAAAAGTGCATACACTCACATTTAGCCTTTCGATTTGCATTGGTATAGGCAAATTCTGAACGCCTTGAAGCAACTGCTCTCTCTTGGAGTTGTCGTCAGTTTCCATCTCCGGAAGTAATTTGGAGGACAACATAACCGGCAAAACTGCAGATCACTAAAACCTCAGGATTCAAAAAATTCAAAGCAAAGCATCCACTAAAAACAAAAAGACCATACTTGCAGCATTCTCGGCATTGACGTTCTTTGGAAGCACAACAAACGCCTGGGAAACGTCCTTCAACTCTTCCACAATGGTAAAGAGCTCGAGATTAACCATGGAATACTGCCCTAATATATCCTGCCTGTAAAGAATCCTATTAGAAAAATTCACAGAAAGACAAAAAATGGATTTAGAGGATGGGACCATTTAGGAGTGGTGTTGGTTCGAGCATAAGTGTCAAAATCTTCAAGGATCCGAGAAATGGCCTTGAACAAGCTAACAGCTCGTGTCTTCACCGACTCCAATTTCAGAAGCTTCACCACTTCCTGATTCAGCTTCTCTGCCACAGGAGGCGGCTGGCCCTGTGGCTGCGTCGTCGCACCCTCCATCGATACACAGAGCTCCTGAACGATTATCTTATTACCCTAATTCCAATTAGAGTTTGTAAGTCACAGCCATAATCTCGTGACATTGACACTGAGGTAAAGAGAAAAAAGACCAAAGAAAAACTTACGATTAGAAAGCGAAACCATAATAGGAAAGCTTAAGAAGTTTGTTTTGGAGAGGAACAATCGGAGAAGACAAGAGAGAGATTTCAATTGAGCTCCGGGAAATCGGAGCAACATTCATGTGCAATGGAATTGAATTGAGCCTCTCTATTCTCCATCTTAAAGCTTTTAAAGATGGGCCACTATTTGGGCTTTAACAAATGTTATTACAAAATCTCAACTTTTTTTTTCTTATTAATATTCTCATCCTATCAGGGCTGGTATTCAATTAAATTCATTTAATTGAATTAGAAAGAATTAGACTTTCTATAAAATTCTACTGTTATTCAATGATGTATTTTATGAATTCTTTTAAATTTATGTGTTATTGGATTAGATATTTATAATCATTCTTCTATATTACTTTAAATTATAGTGTTATTCAATTTTTTGATTTCTTAATTCTATTAAATGTTAGTGTTATTCAATTTTATTGCAGTATTGATGATAGTGTCATTTGATAAGAATTTAATAGAATTTCAATGAAAAATTGTAAAGAGTCAGTTCTTAACATTTTTGCTGTCATTTTGATAGAATTCATTAAAATTCCAACAAAAAACTTATAAATTACTCAAAATCAATTGATTTTAAATTCATTTGCATTCTCTTAAATTCAATAATCCAATATGATAAATTGATGAGAGTAAGAACACAAAAGTGTTTAGGAAGAATTATTATTAGACTCTCATAAAAATAAAGTTACAAGATGCATAAACTTATATAGCGGTAGAAGTAATCTATATTTCCTAAATTAAGATAAACATAAATGTAAATAGTACATTTAGAGACAAAGGTAAATTTCCTAAACTAAAATATTGGTAAATATCCATAATCTTCTAGATCTTTCCAGATCTTCATGATTTCCATAATCTCGGTATGGTCGATCTCATCGATCTCCCAATACCCTCCTGCAAGCTCATACGTGGTAACACGTATGAGATTGGACAAGTCTTCAAAATATCGGCGTTATACCCGGCCGTCTGGTCAAATCGGCTACAGCACCCAGCCGTTGGGCAACGACGTTTATACCCAGTCGTAGGGTCAAATCGGCTGCAACACCCGACCGTCGGGTAATCGACGTTTATACCTGAATGTAGGGTTCTTCAACAGCATATATACCCAGCTGTCGGGTCATCAACGTCGTTTATACCCGATCGTAGTGTCAAATTGGTTCGATGGAAAATCCATCATGAACACCGTAGTAATTTGCGATTGCGAAATCGAAACACAACTCGCGAAGGCGAGAAGTCAAATAAAAAAAATATCAAACTCGCTTGGGCGAGAAAAAACATGAAACTAAGCGAACCCATCAATAATAGGTTCATGCTCATAAACGATCGCCGTTTTCACTGGAAAATATGACATCATCATCGTGTATCGCTACCAAAAAACAACCATCTTCATCGTTGAAGATCGTGTGAGCAAACCATCTTTTGTATTATAATCGTTTGACTCACGGTTAAGTAAAACCGGTGAAATCAATTCACCTCCACCAATAAAGACATAATTTTTGCGCTCCAAGAAAACTAGCAATATCGTTTTCATCAATTTCCTCCGTTTTGGAAAAAACCTTTCCATCAATCTTCTCCTTTGTGGAGAACGTCTTTAAACGATCAGTCTTAAAGACATTACGAGCTAAAAGTTTCGTTCGCTCGCCTTTAATGGCAGAAGAACTAGCCCTTTCGAAAGTGCATCCGGTTATTTTCTACGTTTGTAACCTCATCTATCTTTATCACGCTTTGTATTTCATTTCTGTACCAAGTTCGGACTTTTTGGCAATGAGTTCAAGACTTTTTTGGAAAGAAAGGGCTTTCATCTGCGAGGCAATATGACCAAGACAAAGCTATAACTGTTTTTATGTTTAAATGAATTAATAAACATGGTTTGTTTGTTTTACATTGAATGGAAAAACAAAAGATACAGCTATAGTTTGTAGGAAGGGAAGGAGAGTTCTAATCTTTGGCCGTCATGGCCAACACACTAACATATCTCGCCGGAAATTTTTGGGAAACCTCTTTCTTTTCATCAAAATCCCGATTTCACATCCGATCGAGAAATTATGTATAGAAAAAATTAAATAATAATAATAAACACAAAACATCTATTGATTGAAGATATATATAAAAAATAATCATGTATTTGTGGTTGCAATCTACCAGAATTCACCAGTGGTTTTTTTTTCTTCTCCTTGGGAACCAATTCAGAAATCTGCAGGTTTTATCTATTGCTGTTTCTGAAAAAAATTTGGTGACTTCTTCAATGAGATGTTCTATCATCATTCATCAAATCTCTCTCAGTTCGGTTGCTGCATCTATAATAAGGATAAACAAATGTCAAAATCACTAAATAAATAAAGTATTCCTGAGTATATAACCCATCTTGAATCAGTGAGGAAGTTTTGATTTTGATGCTGTTAGTCTCGTTTGTTTACCTGGGAAAACAAGTATTCCTCGAACATGGAGACAGAGCAAGGCAATGAGCCGCTGCTAGAACCAAACCTGGTTTGGTTGGTGTTGTTGTTGTAAGCAGAAGATCCAGGTGGTGGTGCTTCGAAGAATCCATTCATATGATACTCTCTCTGGTTCGTTGGATAGTTATAAACAGGAGGATGGGGAGGAGGCAACGTTTGGTGATGATTCATATCATTCTGCAGATTGGGATTGTATGTGATATTGTTATTGTTAATGAATTGCTGCTGCGAGTTCGTTTGCGGTTTCAGATGTCCGTTGCTGGTGGTAAATTCATCAAGAAAGCTTGTTTCTTGACCCGAAATCGTAATTTCAGGAGATTTCCCTGTTCCAAAGTAGTCTGGATAGCTCCCGAATGATGAACTCGCCGAGCACTCGACTTCCCTTTAGAGTCAATACAGAGACTTGGTTCAGATATGATTCAGATTTAGAAGAAAAATGTGAGAGTTATCGCTAACCTCTGAGGGATTGAATTTTGTTCCTCGGTGACAATGTTGGTGGTGTTGCTATTAAGAACCCATGACATAGATTGAAGCTGTTGTTCTAAAGGAATCTGAATCCCATCTTGCATCTGAAAGTTGATAAGTCAGGATTTAATATTTGATTGTTTGAGTGAGATCAAAGAAGAACCATTCGTGCAAATTACCGAGCAGGTTGACCAATCTTTGACAAAGTTTGCGTTTTCGATTTGCATTGCGTGTTGCTGCTGCCCAAAATGTTCCTATCAACAGAAAGTTTGAGTTTTTCGTTTTCGCAGAAGAAGTGAAGTTGAAAAGGTTTTAAAAGAAAGGATACCTTATGCGCACGCAATTGATCAAGGGATTGCCTGATCGAGATTTCGAGCTGTCCCAAGTGTTCAACGTTATTTATCTTTTCGGGTTCTGTCCAATAACTGCAGAACATGATACAAACAAGTATGAAACAAAGTACGAACATCAAGAATACAAAGAATCATCATCTTCAGAAAGATCTTTACCTTAATCTTCCATGTATCTCAGAAATCCGAGCTTGCAGAATCCTTGCTTGAGTACTCAAGTCCTGAAAAAATGCAGTTTTATAAAGTTCTAGGCTTTGGCAAATCCCACAGACGCGAGAAAAGGGAAACGAGACTTAAAGTGAATACCTCTGTTGTTGAATTACTGAAACCAGAGAACAAACAAAAAGTAAACAAGAGAAAGAGACAAAGTTAAAGTTCATAAAGAGATTATCAAGTTTTCTTGCAAATTTTTTTTGTTAATAAACTGTTTCCTACTCACCTTGAGGCTATAAATTCTCGTATATTTACATTGTGATCCAACTTTTGGAACGTTTTCTTCAAGTTCTGAGCTTTCGAAAGACAAACATTTGAATCAGAGACCAAACAAAAAGCTTCTCGAGGATCGGAATCAATTCATAAAATAAGACTTGTTTTGATTGTGTGAAACAACTTACTTCCAGACTCTCGAACTTCCTGTTTTCAAAACGCAACCAATGAGTAAAACAAGAACAAACAACGCCTAACGAAACATATCTATAAGAATCTTAAAAAAAAACACCAAACCTTTTTGTTCTTTCCTGCGGTGGTACTTGAGAAAACTTAGCAATCACCTCTTCCATGCTACTGAAAAAAAAAACAAATCGTTACATTCAAAGTTCAGACAACAAAACTCAAACCCAATAGAACATGATTATGTTCGAAAACAGCACACAACATTACCTTCGCCTACCGCAACATAACGCAGGTTTCCCTGTAGGAGCGAACATAAGAAGAACAATATCAATGTCACAAAGAATTGATAGCTCATTAGCCTTTTTCAAGATCCCATTTTTCCTTTTAGCAAATGTAGATTGGCGTCCAGCTGTGTTCTCTAACTTCTTTATCTTCAATTTTACCCTTCCCATCCTGTTAAATTCCAAACTGAAAACCACATCAAAACATTTTCATTTTGGTCTGTGTTCTTGGAGATGTTTCAGAAACACATTGACAAAAATCTCTTAGGGTAGGATCCATTCCAATGATTCATTCAACACAATAATCAAAACTTGATTGCGATAACTGATTATCATAAACCAAAACGAAAAGTTTTCCAGAATTTTTTTTTAAAAAAACAGGCAAAATACGAAATCGATCACACACCCAGATCATGATTCCAATTCCATCACTCTGGGTTTCAAATAAAGATACGAACTTTTCAAACATTGTGAAAACCCTAATCGTTAATCCTGTTGGGTAAATAGAAAAAAAAGGAAAGAGAGGAAAAGGGGAAACTTACCCAAAGAAGTAAATTCAAACGCCAAGCGGATACTAACCATGAGGGAGATCTTAAAAAGGACCTTTCGAGAAGAAGGAAACAAAAAAAAAAAACTTCAAAACGAAGAAGCAAAACCAGAGGCAGAGAGAGAGACAGAGAAGACGATTGCGGTTTACATGAGACTCTCCGAAAAAACCGGTCTTATGATAGAGCTGCTTGAGAATAGGGATCCCATTGGAGAAGAAGACGAAGAAGAAAGAATAAAATAAAATAAAATTTCGCATCACAACGACGTCGTTTCAACGTTGTCAGACCGTTATTACCTTTTTACCCTTAATCCATCGTTTTATCTACTCAGCTTTGGAAGCAAAACGATTGGATCCCTTTTTCGCCGATGATGATTGCACGGTGCTGGCTTCTTCCGCCGCCGTGTTTCTCCGCCGTTAGAGCTAGATGCTTCGCTGGAGAAAATTCCGATAGTGGGATTCTTTTCAGAGAGAAGCTTATTTACCTTCAGGACCTCAACGTCGATCCTCACAAGGCTCTCCGAGTAAACCCAGCTCTCCGTGCTGCTCCAATCTCCTCCGTAGTCTCCGTCGAGACTCTTCTCTCTTCGACCGGACTCTCAAGACCTGCCGTTGGTCGGATTCTCGATATGTTCCCTGATTTGCTTACCTCTGATCCCGAATCTGATATCTTACCTGTTTTACGCTTCTTATCCGATGAGATCTCGATCTCCGGGCAAGATATCCCGAAATCGATATCTCGTTGTCCTCGATTGCTCATTTCTTCCGTAGATTTCCAGCTTCGTCCCGCATTGGCGTTCCTCAAAACCCTAGGATTCGTCGGGCGCGACACGATCACGTCGCGAAACACGGTTTTGCTCGTATCTAGTGTCGAGCGAACCCTAATCCCTAAAATGGAGTACCTTGAAGAAGGATTAGGGTTTACAAGAGATGAAGTAGCGAAGATGGTCGTGAGATCTCCGGCACTGTTAACGTACAGCGTGGATAACAATTTAGCCCCGAAAGTTGAGTTCTTCTTGGAGGAGATGCGTGGAGATGTTAAGGAGCTGAAACGGTTTCCTCAGTACTTCTCTTTTAGCTTGGAGAGGAAGATAAAGCCAAGGCATAGATTGCTTAGGGAACATGGGATCTTGATGCCATTGTCAGAGATGTTGAAGGTTAGTGATGGACAGTTTAACTATTGGCTTTTAGAACTACGTCTCAGGTCTGTATATTAAGCTTTATTGTGAGAGATGAAGTTTTGCACTTGAAACATGTCAAGACATTTCCCATGAGTTTGTATATAGTTTGTGTTTTCATATATTAGTTTCGAGAAATGTTTTGTTAGATCATCATAGTATGTATTTATGATGTCAAAGTTTTGAGGAAGGTTTCTTTGAAGCTGTCTACTTTCAGGATGTTGGAATTTGATATGTGAACCGAGTTTATGAAAAAAGTTGCTTCACGTGAGCTGGTACATACTTTTGTTTCAAATGATTAGGTTGGGGGAATGTTCTGTTAGTTAGGTCATGTAAATGTGTAATTAAGAACTCAAATAAGAAGAGTTGCTTTGAAGGTGTGTGATTTTAGGATGTCTGAATTTAATTTGCATATCAAATTTATGAGAAAGGTTGTCTGAAAGTTTTCTTCACATCATGGTTTTGCTTCAAAGATTAGGTTGAAGAAATGTTTAGTTAGATCATGTAATGTGTAATTAAGAACTCAAATGAGGAGATTGCTTTAAAGATGCCTGCTTTTAGGATGTCTGAATCCAAAATGCAACAGATACTTTACAAGGTTACTTGGGTTTATTGCCTGCAAAATTGACGAGATTTGCAGCAAGTTCAATCCGCTAATACAGATCGATTCCAATATATCCTTATCGTCCTTTTATGTATCGTACAATTTGAAATTCATCTCTCCATGAGAAAAATAAAAGAGAACCAAAAAAACAATAAAAAAAAAAAAATTTGGAAAAATTCTCGTGCTATAGTTAAGAAAAGGGGAAATCGCATTTTAAACTTCTAGAGATGAAAAAAAGTAGCAGTTTAAACTTTGAGATTTACACTAACATTTTAAACATTTAAAGTAACGAAACTAACACATTAAATCTTTAATGTGGCAACTTTGTTCACGCCGCCGTAAAACATAACGGAACAGTTAACTCCGTTAAATTAATTAAAATGTGGTGATTATTTTATTATATTTGAAATTTGAAAAAAAAAACTTAAGTAAAATAATAGAAACCTTATCCCCGACAAAAAAAACAAAAACCCCCAAATCGATTTAGGCTTCTTGAGACAAAACACCCAGAAAATCGAAGAGGACAATATGGTGGCATGAGTTTGGATGATGTGAGTATTTAAATATATAACCGAAAACACACTAATCAAAGATCCTTTATATACAACTTGATTCTGATTCAATTCAGTTTTTACTAAATCTGCTAGTGGGGATATGGAATGCCGAATGCAAGACCATCAAGATCAGATTGGAGATATCGGCCATACTAATGCACCAGACGGACTTTGGCTTTTGCTTTGTCGTTTATATAAACTTCACTTGTCAGATAGATTTCAAAATTCTCTTGAATTTTAGGACGCGTATTTCAAATGAAGGGATTTAGATCTAAGAACAACAAATCAAATACTATTAGATAAACATCAGAATAGACTTGAAATTAAATTATCCAAGCACCTCATAAATTTTTATTACACGATAAATTATATTTGACGGAACCGATCTCCGTGAACAAAAGATCGATTCGGTTCAATAGATTGTGAAATTAGAAAACTTAAAAATTAAAAAGAAGGGAATTCGATCTCGCCTCCACATTTGCCATGAGGGAAAACCGGACATTCGATTAAACCGGAAGCAGACCGGTCAACACAGAGGTAGACTTGGTACAACTGGCTATTGCCAGACCCATCTCTGTTACACTGAATCCAAGGAGTGAAACCTGTTGACTCTTTGATCGAATCTCTTATGCTCTCTAAACTATACGATTTTCCATCCGGATTAATCCCTATACATATAATAAAACCAATACATTAGACCATAAGATCCAAACCGGAATTAACCGAACCAGGAAACAAAGAGAAATCAATTTAGTTAAAACGTACCGGCTTTTGTTAGAGCTCCAAGGAGATTGGTTTTCTGCTTAAGGTTAAGAGCGGTTTGGAAATACTCATGTTGGTTGATAACCGATTCTGAGCAAGTACCATGTTTCTCCCATTCGTGCTCCCAAAACGCCTCGCCTGAGCCGCTCGGGCAAGCCAATGTCGGCCAGCTCTTCTTCATCGAGTTGATCAAATCCGATATCTGTACCAAACCAACTGGTTATATTTCAAGAATTTCCATTATGGGAATTTAAGCCGATATAAACCAAGTTAGAACCGAATTACTCAAACCAAGTTCAGACCATAATCTATTTCTGAACCTCTTTTTTTCTTTTCTTTCAAAACCAAACAAACCGAATTTGTACCAAAAAAGCAAAAAGAAAATCCGAAATTCTCGACAAGAAAACAGAAATGTGAATCTTATTACCGATGATTGATCGAATGGTTTAGTTTGGTCACAGTTAGATGGGTAAGTGCCATCTTTGTAATTAGGCCAGAGACCATGAATTCCAAAATCAGCAGCTGGTTTGCCAGTGGTTGGATAACAACATTTCTTCTGTGTGTCACAGTATGATCCTGGCCACTTTAAAACGATAACATAAAATTATATTAGATTTTTTTATTTTTTTTACAAAAGTGAATATAAACATTATTAGATGATGATTAGTAAAGGATTTAATTACTTGTTGGACGAAGTAGAAGAAATCGAAATCTTCAGAGGAAGAAGAAGCAGCGAAGATCGAAGGCAAGATTACGAGAAGACTGATCAAACACAATGATGCTTGAATAATCTTCATCTTCAAATAAAATAAGGTGAATTATTGTTTTTAGATGATTGTAATATTGAAGATTTGAAGTTAAAGATTGTTGTTGGTGTGAGTATTATTTATAAGGGGAAACAAAATCAGAGAAATGTGAACAGAGATTTCTCTTTCCTTTGTTTGTGTTATCATTTAAATGCAGATACATCAAACGAATCTGCGAGTTTTATGGAATATACCTTCATGTGGAGTGTATGTATATTTACGAGATTTTTTGTTTTTAATTTCTTTTCTTGGACTCTGAATCAGGATATGAGATTTACGTGTGAACATGGTGTGTGGTTTTTTTAATTTGAAGTCGTAACGTTCCCACTTATTGATTAGATGGAAGGTTCGGTTCGTATTCTCGTAACGGCCCAATTATTTACATTTATAACTTATCTAATCTAATTATTAACAGTTTTATTATGGTTTTATAAACGAACAATAAAAGAGAAATTCCATTAAATGATAATAAAATTAAAGAAAACGATAGTTTATCAAATGGCAATAAGTTGTCACATCAAGTTAAATGGGTGAACATTGAAACACATTTTGGATGGTTTTGTAACTTTTATTCTTGTGATTCAAACATTGTGGATGCATGATATTTTTTTGGTAAGATATATATATATATATATATATATTTTAAATGGATATCTAGTTTCCATCATATAAGCTTACAATCTATAATCTTGGATCTCTCTATATCTTATGCTTTTAATGGAAAAACTTTATATTATTATTTAACATGTTAAATACTAGCAGATCTTATATTCAATACAAATTAATAACATTTCTGGAGGATACAATGATTTTTTTTGTATTACAATCCATAAAAATCACACGCTAAAATCTTCATGTCAAAATATGCTCTTTTATCATCTGCTGCTAATAACAACTTAACAAAATATTAGCCAAGATTATAAATTGGTTTAGCAAATTTATCTTCAAACACTGAATGTCATTGGTCGCGGGCAGTTGCCGACATTTGTCTTGATCCCATACAAGTGTTTTACGATAACTGAACTGTATGATTCCTTTTTACTAGTGATGTGATGTGTTAAAGTCAACGAATTGTCTATCCCTTTTTTATTACTTCCAATATAATAATAAGGAAATGATAATTTCAAGTTGTAATATAGATTTGGTTAATAGGGTAATTGCAAAATCTATGATTTATTAACACCAAAATTAGTTTCTTCTTTTTGATACTGTACAATATCTATTATCTTTATCTCTATAATATTATTTAAGAAGACATTTTTAAAAATGAACTTTGTTTTGTAAGTTATTAAATGAAATGTCATTACAAATAACAAAAAATAATTGAAATAGGAAATGATATAATAGTCTTTTAAAATTATTGATTATAATATGAAAATATATATTTTTCATTAAAGAGATAATTTATTATTTAATTTCTTAATTATTTTTAATACTATATATTTTTAAATAATAATCAATTCATATATATTCAAAGAAAAAATATATATTCAAATTTTTAGTATATTTTAACTATAATTTATTATATTTTATTTGAATATATATCAAAATAAAAGTTGAAAAATATTTTACTAATTTTATAAAAAGTTAGACACAAGAAAACTATTTTTGTTTAAGAGTTTGTAGACTAACCATAAAAACTAGAGTCATTTAACGGTGCATATTAGAGTTATATTTTCAAGATTATAAGTTTTTGCGGGTTAGCTCGAATAATATTTTAGTTCACTGCAAAACGGGTTAAATAGATAAATTGCAAAACGGGTTAAATAGACAAATTGCAAAACGGGTTAAATAGACAAATTATTACAAATTGACAGTTTTATTTATAATCGTTAATTAGTTATATTATAAAATTCAGATAAAAATAATTTTCTTAAATTTTAAAACAATTTCCTTAAAAAAAATCACCCCGCGCTATAATTAGCGCGGGTTAAATCCTAGTTCATATTAAAAAGTTCAACTCACCTTTATACCTTCTAACTAATGTTGCTAAATTGTAAATATTTATTAAAAAATAAAATGTTTAGGTGTTACAAATTCTATTAACAATTGATCGACCTAAAAGCTTGGTCCTATAACAAAAAATGAATAAAAAATCATGGAAGCAAAGTCAATCGGTACTTTGACGACACCGAAGCCCTGAAGCAATAAGTATCGAGTAGCGATAAAGAGCTTGAAAACCCGAAGGAAAGATGAGACCGAGATATGGTCGAATGAAGAAACAAAAGAAAGGACCGGGAAACGACCACCTTGCATAACAGAAGTTGTTTCATTCTGTAGCCTGAAAAAGAGCATTTCTTCTAAGGAGTCGGAGGAAGCCCAAACAAAGAGAGTCCACAATGTCTATGGTTCGACGCTCAATTAACAAACATAGATCTGACACTAAGACGGGACTGCACTAACTATAAAAGCCAAGACGCGCTAGCTCACTCTACCAAGATACTTCTCCGATGTCGGCATCACATAACCGAGCAACCTCACATCTCAACAACCTTACTACCTCCTCCCAAAGCAAGATAAACGAGACACAAAAACCGAACTTGATGCAAACTCAAACAAACCACACCAAGGGGACACTTACGCCAAACCGAGAGAAACAAGCAAACAACACGTTAGCAAAGAGACAAAGAGCCACCAGAGACGAATACCTAATGAAAACCGGCTCAGCACGGAGAGCCTTACTCGCTGTCACCAAGAGAAGCTCGCTCAGAACCACCAGGAAGAGCCACCGCCTTGAAACACGTCACCGACATGAACTAACCTAGAGACCACGATGGAGTTTGCCACAACTTCGACACGCCCAAGATGGAGAGGAAGAAACCAGATCTGAAAGCAACTCACCAAGACCCGTCCTCGGAGACCTCACACCACATGCCAACAAGAACCAACTTAACCACACCACCATGAGAGTCACGCTGCAGCCACACCGAGATCCATAAGATCCCACACCGTGCGCCACCGGAGCTTCAACCAGAGACCAAAGCTGAGGGAATTGCTGAGATGCCACACTCTTCCCTTGATTCGAGCCTCCGTACAGGGCCACCGGAGCTCAAACCGACGCAGCACCCTAGGCACTCCTAAACCGAAGAGGACGAAAGCCTCCCCGGCGGCGGCGAGGAGCGCCAGTCACCGAGTAGACATATCGAGAAAAAAAAATTGCAGGCGGCGGCTTGAGTTAGGAGAGAAACTAGGTTTTCACCTTCTAAATAATTACATGTTACCTTTAAAACGTATACTTTTGTTATGATAACAAAGTTAAATAACCAATAACACATGATTTTTATGATATGATAATCGGGTTATCACGATAATTGTTCTATTTTCATATTTCACATATTTCTATAAAATGATAACTGGATTAATACTATAATTTATTATATGATAACTGATTTAGGATGAAAATTTCATAAAAATTAACATGATAACTGATTTAACATGACAATGTTAACGATATTAACTATATGTTAACGATGCTAACAATGAGTTAACGATGCTTACAGTGATAATCGGGTTAACATGACAATGTTAACAATATGTTTTTATGGACAGTGGTCGTCGAGTTTTGATGAACGATAACTCCGACCGTTGATGAACAGTGTCGCCGGGTTATTCTATCAAAAAATGAGTTTTCAGACCAATGACATTTCTGGAATTATTCAAAAAGCAAATAATATTTTGAGTTTAATCATTTTTTCTCAATCCTATTTACCTAATTTACAAATTATTATTACTACTTACCTAGTCTATCAACCATTCATATTCATTCATTTAAATCACACTTGTTAATATTCATTTATCAAATCTACAATCTATTTACACACAAAACTATATCAATGTTTTTAGGTCTATAAGTTACTATTACGATTTTTGTTGTAGTAATTAAAAAAAAAGTAAGTAATTCTCATTAACTACCATTCACTTATGGGTTAAGCGGAGATGATCAATGATCTCCTGCCGTTTGTTGGTAGCAAAAAAAGTTGTGATATTTTTTTCTTTCTCCGGCAAGCCTCCATCTTTGAGTTATGGTATGAAATAAATAATTGGCTTCATCAATAATAAAGTCTGTCACTAGATGCTATCAACGAACAAATCTCATTAACAATAAAAAGATGATCTCTGCTTTTCGATTAGAAAACTCATTAAGGAATATCTTTTAACCAAAAAAAAAAAAACTCATTAGGGGTTAGCGAAATCCTGCAACTATGGTTCATAAAGAACTTAACCCTAGGTGACTTCGTTACATTGCAACAAGCAATACTTTTGTCGTATGAAACTTTCTCATCGAATAAACAATCATCATCTTTCTTGCGACTGAATTTTCACAAAACAAAAAAATTGTTTTAATATCTCAAATTTGAATAATAATTTATATCTTGTCATTTTTCTTCTTTTTTACTTATATTTTGCTTATGTTTTTTTTTGATTAATTTTGTCAACTTATATTTTTCGATATTTTTAACTTATGGATAAAATTTTAATAACGAATAAATTAATTATCATTAAGCTCATTTCAGAAAAGTTAATTTGATTTTTGAAAAATGTTTGATATAACTATATAGTGGTTTTATAGAATACATATTATCATAATTTTATATTTGAAAAAAGGACAAGGACAACAAATTGTATGTTGGCTTTACTTGACCCGAGTATCCTAATTACAACACTTGTAAAACAAACAGAACCGGTACAGCAGACCGATTAGCATGTTAAAATCGGCATATATATTTGACCCAAAGAAAAACCATTATATAAAAGGGATTGAATTCCTGGCTTTTCAGAGGTGAGAGAAATAATCCTCCAATAAAAACGTGAACATTCGCCACATCATCTTTTAATTTGTAAAAGAACCGAACTAAAGAATTTAAATAACACTGAACGGAAAATAGCCACGAGCCCAATAGAAAAGCCCAAAGGGGAATTAGAAGCCAACCCAGTCTGAGCCCAGAATCATCCACGCATCTTCTCAGCTCACTCGTACCCTGAATTTCCTGTAAGCCGGACAGAAACGACTCAACTTCCTCCGATTTCCAAATCACCGGCAACAAAAATAGGAAGTTATATCGACAAAACTGCAGCCTTTTCAAATCAGCTCTGACTTAAATGAGCCCTCAAACCTCATATCCCTCCACCTTATCTCACTATAACTGCCTAATACGTGGAATTCGAAACTACAGACCATACTAATGGCTACTCAATCGCCACCACTGCTCCATCCTCTTTATATAGGTTCAACTGCTCTCCCACAAATCTAGCGACATATGTTCTTCAATGAGGTTTAGTCGGGTCCATCTCTATGGTTACATCTTACAAGTTTCAGTATATCTAGCAATTGTAGAGGAGTTGTTGTCAGTGTGGTGCAAGATGACATATATTGTTTACAAATCTACTTTGTATACTTCTAATTCTCTGGTCATATGATTGGCTAATCGATTATGAGTATTTTCGAATAGCCCAATAAAATCGTGGGATCTCAGCTTCATTGCGCTTGCTATTTTTAGTGTTCAGATCAATACATATAAATTTTGGTTGTTTGGGATTTAGGGTTTGTGAATGCACTGGAAAAACATATGATAAACTGGATGCAGGGGAAGTAGGAAGAGATGAAAGTGATGGACCAGATGGGGAGGTTTTTGTTGGTTTTGTCTAGGTGAAAAGTGATGAAGAGGTCAAGGTAAAAAGGAAGCATGTCTCGAAATGCGTTTGAACACTGAAGAGAGCATATATCAAGGAATTACAAAGGAAAATAAGGACGAAGGAGAGATTTGTTGTTTTAAAACAATTTGAAGCCTAAGTTTTATTTTTGGTATATATGTGCACATTTTTCTTCATGGCGAGATAACCATACTATTAGTGGCCAGTATCATATTTGAGAACCATGCATAGGTCGGGTATGTATTTCAATCTTCAAAATGCAGTATTTTTTCTACTATTATCATGACACTATATAATATACAATGTCTTAATACTATTATAATTAAATATTGTCCCTTTAGTATTTATATTAATGTTAATCCAGTTTTACCCCTTAATTAATAATAGTTAAAATTAAAAAAGCAAAATAAAAATAAAATTGCTTTGATTAAAAAAAGGTAAAAAAACATAAGGAAAACACACACAAAAAAACCCAGTGTTTTAGATACATATATTGATCTTCTTTGCTTGCCTGAAACTTCTTATTGATGTCTTTTACACATCTTGTGTTAACTCATATCTTGCAGCCACATGATTTTAACTTTTCATTTTTCTTATTCCAGGCAAGAAGTGGTGTTAACTCCTACTCATCATCTCTTTACTATCTGGATAAGGTAGTTCATCAAGCTCTTTTTGGTAACCAAGTTTATTAGCTTCTTTATGAGATATTTAAGAATATAGGAAGGTATAGTTCTTTGGATCTCTTAGCTATCTCTGCCTTTGAATTGGGTTTCAGATTCTGTTCATGATCTGGTATCTATCCCTAGCTTATGTGATTTCTTCTGGTGAAATATTTTACAACTCATGAACACTTTCAAAAATTTGCACTTGCATCGATCTCGTTAGATTAATCTCATGTTTAAATGCTTTGCTTCTAGGTTCTACAATCTTTAGCTTCACTTAGTCACAACATCCTTAGGAGGATTGAATCGCAAACTAACACATATTTGTTAGCTTCACTTAGAAACCTATAAGTATAGAAACCTAATACATGTGTATATGTTAATTCTCTTGATTATAAAACTGACTTGCTCTTAAATCCTGATTTTAAAAAAATTATCCTGCTGAACCTGTCTTGCTCTTAAATCCTCTGCACATAGACCAATTCTTAAGAATGCTATGATCTAATATGCACATGTTGACTCACTACAAAAGTTTCAAGGAAGGGCACAATGGAATTCTAGTGGCGACAGACTTAGTAGGAAGAGGCATTGACATTGAGCGTGTAAACATTGTTATCAACTACGACATGTCAGATTCTGCTGATACAGGGTAAGTATTCTTGTTATTCATAAAATCTTGAAATCTTATATAGATTATATTGATTCTCATGATCGTGAACTTTTGCACCCTGTGTATTGGTATAGGTTGGAAGAGCTGGTATGTTTGGAACAAAGCGTCTTGCAATCACATTTGTCGTGTCAACTTCAGATTCAGACGTTGAAATTAAGGAACTTCCTGAGCAATCACATTTGTAATGATACACATTTTAGTTTTCTATTTAGACTGATTTTCTTTGTAATGATACACGCTTTGGGTAGTCTCTTTCTTTTCCAAAAGTAAAAAGAATATGAAACATAAAACCCATAAAACAAGCTTCCAAAAAAAAAAAAACTCGAAATCGCCTATATGATGAAGAGATAATTTTGTGTTAAAGTATAAAAACCCATAAAACAAGCTTCCATAAAAAAATTAAATTTTTTGGGATTTAGATCACATGAAGGTCGAACACGGTTCCTGTGGTTTAACAGATATAGCGTGTAACCAACGGTGCTAAGCAACTCATTCTATATTTTTTTTCACAGTTATTATATTTTACTCATTAACCGGACTTTTTTTTTTTTAAAAAGAGACAATCGATCGATCAACAAAGACAACACAAAAACAAAGAGAAGAGATATCGTGAAAAAATAATAATTAAAAAACTTGAGTTGAAAATAATTTCTACAAAAAAAACCAAAAGATTACAACAACAAAAAAGGAAAAAACGTTTTCAAAAAGGGAAAAAAAAAAAAAAGATTACACGAAAAATAAGGAAAACCGATTTAAAAAAGGAAAAAAAAATAAAAATTCTGAAGATTTTCAGTTGTGTTGTCCTAGATTTTCTCTCAGATTTTGTTAACCGCTTGGTAGAATATGTATTCTACATTCAGTAGAATCAAAACAAAATGGTAAAACTTCTATTCTACAACAAAGTAAAATATAGAGAAAATGGTAGAACTTCTATTCTACAAAAAGTTGAATATAGAGAAAATGGTAGAATGTGAATTCTACAATTGGTAGAATAAATACAATATTGTAGATAACGGATTCTATAGAGACAGTAGAATGCAAAACAAATAGTAGAATACATATTCTATACTTTGTAGATTTTAGAACAAATACTAAAAACTAAATTCTACAATTAGTAGAACATGAAAATAATTATTTTTTTAAAATTTTGTTTTTCCTAAGATAAATTACACAATATATATTACTAACCTTATATAAATTTTTGGAATTTTTAAAGTAAATATAAATATTTATTTGACATTTTTTATATTTAATAAATGGTATTTTAGTCTAAAAATGGTAAAACTCAAATAAATATTAAGGAGACAATAGTTTTCATTTTTTACTCTAAATTTACAATTATCCCTAAAAACAACAAGGCAAACTAAATAATTAGTTCATTCTATAGTTAGTAACATAGTAATTTGTGTTAGTTAGGGGATATTGTAAACATGTTTTGTTAGAGTTTTAAGCGGAAGCGTATAAACCGAACACATACCTTAGCCCGGTTTAGCGATGGAAATCACTTGGTATGATCAGAAAACGGACGCATAGATCGGAAAGAGATAATCAGCCAATAAGAACATCAAAACATGCCACATCACGTTTGAAGAATTTAAACATCGGTATACCAGCATCTTTCATATTAGTATAATAAAGATGTTTTGATGTTCACAAGAGAGGCCATTGTGGCTTATGACTTCTTCCTCTTGGGCATCCAAGTTAATATTGACAAAATACACATAAACAAAAATGGACTTAGAGCATCCAAGTTCATAGTCATCTTCTAATCTTACATATTCATTGGCATCTCTTTGATATCGAATTGAAGCCAAAGATTCTCAAAAACCTTCTCTCCGACCATATTCCCAATGTGAAGCAGCCTCTGATCAACCCTCCATTATTCTCTTCACCCATAAGTTGTTATTATAAGTTTCTTTTGTCTTCAACGGACGAGAAGCTTATGGGTAAATGGAAAACATGTGTCGACGATTCGGTTGATAGGTTATTGGCTTTAATTTATCAGCATATTTGAACAATGTTGCTATCTATTACTCTACTTTGGAATAAAATTATACATATATTTTTGGTTCTTCTAACACAAGTCTATATAAGACGATTCGTCTTCTTTGAAGGTAATTCTACTGTCGTCACATTCAAATAGATGCTTTGTGGTGAAGTTAAGATTACCATCGCTTAAAACTCCACCAAAGAATCTTCACGTATGAGACATGTCCCATCCAGGTAGTTCATCAGATTAACTCATGTTTCAATGTTGATTTTTAGCCGTGGAGAATCTAAATTAAAAATAAAATATGGATTTCAAATCAATTATTTTCATGACAAATTCTTTGACAAAAAATAATAATATGGATCTATGTATGTATTTTTTATATAAAAAAATAGTGCAAAATTTATTGGCGATAACACTGAAAAAATTTGGGTCACAAATCATAAAATTTTAATATCTTAAACACAATTAGGTCAACACTTGTAAAATAAACTGAACTGGTAACAGGAGACCGATTAGCAAATGTTAAAATCGGCTTTAAAATCACTATATAAAATATAAGAACAATATATATGTTCAGTTATATGTTTTTATATACGAAAAATAATGTTGTTGTTCTGTGGATGACGTCACCAAAAATCCCCACAAGAACATTTACCATCTTCAAAATGATGAAACCTTTGAACATCTCTAAGAACAACTTTCCTACCAAATATAAGAGAGATTAACTTAGCTGCATTGTGGCAATCTCTACAAACTCTAAGATTCTTCACAACCCGAATCGTTGTTCCCGCAGGAGTATTCAACAATCCAAACGCAATCGCAAGCTTTTCACTATGATACCTAAGCGTAATCTCTTTCTCTTGATCATTCATATCAGCGTGAACCACCATAGATGTATCAGGAACATACCCTGCAAGCTTTAGCTCTTTCACCATTTCATCTAATGCTCTGCGAAGCTTTGTGGTTATAGACTTCACACCATCTCCTGAGAAAAACTCATGAACCACGTTGTTTACCTCAGTCGAGCTGCACCCGGGAACTTTAACCGCCCTTCGATCTTTCATCACCTTTCTTAGAGAATCTACATCTTCCCATTTCTTGTTTCTCGCGTATAGATTTGATAACATCACGTAATCACCACCGTGTGAGTCATCTAGCTCAAAGATCCTTTCGCTAACCTTTTCAGCTAGCTCCAAATTGTTGTGGCTGCTACAAGCAAATAAGAGAATCCTCCATAACAGCGGTGTAGGACTTATCGGGAGTTTATCAATGAATCTATATGCATCACTTAAATGTCCAGCTCTACCAAGAAGATCTACCATAGAACCATAATGCTTAATACTCGGAACAATACCGAATTCGTTAACCATCCGTGAGAAATACTCGCGCCCTTCTTCCACTAGACCTGTGTGGCTGCAAGCGTTTAACAGACCGAGAAATGTGATCTCATCAGGCAGAACATTTTCAGATCTCATTCTCTCAAACATTAACATGGATTTCTCAGCTTGCCCATGATTCGCATAAGCTACAATCATCGCTGACCAAGCTTGTGTATCCTTATGCCTCATCCTTTCGAATAGAGTCACGGCATCATTCAAGCTACCACATTTAGCAAACATATCGATCAAAGCTGTGTTTGCTTTCACATACTTGCAGAAACCGTGTTTCTTAGCATACTCATGTATCCAATTCCCTAAATCTAACGCTCCCAAAAGCGAACAAGAAGACAGAACACTAAGAAGGGTAACCTCATTCGGCTTCAAGTTCCTACCTTGCATTTCACGGAACAAGGATAAGGCCTCGTTTGGTCTGTTTCTTCTCGCGTAGCCCGTGATCATAGCGTTATAAGAAACAACGCACGGCTCAACAATCCGATCGAAGACACATCGAGCAGCATCCACATCTTCACACTCGGTGTACAAATTGATAAGCGTAGGGCAAACATAGATATTATCATCAAGCCCTAGCTTCATCGAGAGACAATGCAATTGTCTACCTTCTTCTAGCGCCTTTACTGCTGCGCAAGCTTTAAGAAGAGACGGGAAAGTGTAGTCATCAGGTAAAAGGCTATCTTCTAAGAGCTCAACGAAGAGAGCGAACGCCTCAAGTGGAGTCGTGGAGCGAGAAAACCCACGAGCCATGGAGTTAAAAATCTCGATATCTGGTTCAGGCATTGCGTCGAACAGTTGGCGGGCGTATGACATTGAAGACGTCGTCGGATACTCTGTGCAGAAATTTATCAGCTTAGTGATGAATGAAACATCGTTTTGGAGATGGGATTTGATTGCGTAACCCTGAATTTGCATCAGCTCTCTTAGAGAAGTGCATCTGGAAATTAGAAGAATCGGGTTTGGTGGATTCACAGTGTCAATTTTCCAAGGCTTAGCGATAGTTTCTGCGTGAGAGAATGGTAATAGTAAAGAAGAAGCTGAAGATATCGCCATTAAAGCTCTGAATGTGAGTTTCTCATTTTTCAACTCACAGTTTTGGGGATAAAGCCACGATAACGATAAGCCTGTATCGTGATAGGACCCGATTGCAGAATTAATGAGCAATATATCGACCCGGCTCGACCCGACCCGACCCGACCCGATATGTAGTTTAATATTTAGGTAAAAAACCGTAAAAGGCGCTACAACGACTAATTTATTTTCTATTTTTCATTTTCTTTTTCACATTACCGAGCACGACATCGGAGACTGAGGGCGGCGGCGAGCTTCACCGGCGCTGTTCTACGGCGGCCCTCTCGATCTCCATTTTTCTCGGTTGAATAAAAGCTTCAAAGAAGCAGAAAAATCGAAAAATCACAAAATAATTTTTGGATTTGGTTACTTTGATCTGCATATTTGATTTCTTTCAGATCTCATGATTACTTGTTCGTTCTCGTGGCGGTTTCTGAATTGTTGATGCGACGATCGCATGTCCGTCCTAGGGTGAAGAGTAAATCAGATATGGATCCGATTAAGTTCCAGATCCGTTCCGGGAACCGAGCATCGTCTTCTTCATCGACGTTCACGCTCACGAAATCCAATGCGAAACACACTAAATCGAATCTCTTGTTAACCGTCGCTTCCATCGCCACCGTATTGGGATTTCTCTTTGTTTGCTATTCAATTTTATTATCCGACGGTAATCGGAGAGGGCGGCTTCGTTACAGCGTCGTGATCGACGGTGGAAGCACGGGGACCCGAATCCACGTTTTTGGGTACTGGATCGAGTCGGGTAAACCCGTTTTTGAATTCAGAGGAGCGAATTACGCTAGCTTGAAGCTGCATCCGGGTCTGTCGGCGTACGCTGATGATCCTGATGGAGCGAGCGTGTCATTGGCGGAGCTGGTGGAGTTCGCGAAAGGGAGAATCCCGAAAGGAATGTGGAAGGAGACTGAAGTAAGGTTAATGGCGACGGCGGGAATGAGATTGCTTGAAGTACCTGTTCAGGAAAAGATTCTGAAAGTTACCACAAGAGTTCTCAAGTCTTGTGGGTTCATGTTTCGAGATGAATGGGCCTCTGTTATCTCTGGTGAGTTTTGAAATCAATTCTTCATCCTCTGCGTTGTACTTGCTTCCTCATCCTTTAGTTCAAGTGAATTTTCTATCAATTGGCATTGTTCAATACTTGAGTTAGATCGATGATCAATCCACTACTGGATTTTGGTAGCATTAGGATTGAAGATAGATGATCAATCTACAGAATTGAGACATTGTTTTTCTTTTAGTAGTTTATGTTTCAATCCATCTGCGCTAATCATTGGATAATAAATTTACAGGCTCTGACGAAGGTGTGTATGCTTGGGTTGTTGCAAATTTTTCTCTCGGTTCACTTGGTGGTGATCCTCTTAAAACAACCGGAATTGTTGAGCTTGGTGGGGCTTCTGCGCAGGTTTAGTTTCTTTCCTCTCAAATTTATTATTCAGGCAACTTACGATGGAGGTGATGACTGTTTGTATGTTCTTTTAGGTGACCTTTGTCTCAAGTGAGCCAATTCCTCCTGAGTTCTCACGTACAATAACATTTGGAAATGTTTCATACAATCTCTACAGTCACAGCTTCCTCCATTTTGGGCAGGTATTTTCTATTGAGCACTATATGTCTTTGGAATAGGTTTCACAGACTTACTGTAGTTAGATTTATTCCTTCTTTAAAGTCGGTGAATGGAAACTTAATCCAATTGTCTCCTGAACTGTTGCTCTACTCTTTTGTTTCCCTTTCTGAAAATCTTTAGAAGAAAGGATTTTACCTTTTGGCAATGTCCTTGAAGCTATTAACTTTTGCTCCCTTGCAGAATGCTGCACATGAAAAGTTATGGGGCTCACTTATCTCAAAAGACCAGAATTCAGGTGAGCTTTGATGCTTCTATAACTATAATTGATGAATTATCAGTGTACTGATTGAAGCTTTCTAAAGTTTCGAGTCTCTAGCAAAGTTTTGTTCTGTTCTCACTCGTACAGTGTTTAATTTCTTGAAGCTGTAGAACCTACACGACAAGGAATATTTACAGACCCTTGTGCTCCAAAAGGTTACAACCTCGACACAAACACACAGAAGCATTTATCTGGATTTTTGGCTGAAGAAAGCGGATTCTCAGCTTCTTTTCAAGCTGGGGGTAATTACTCAGAGTGTCGATCCGCTGCACTAACAATCTTGCAAGAAGGAAATGGTAGAGTATTTTCGACATCGCTGGATTTCCATCCATTGTGTCATTTCTGTTTTGTCTCTAATGGATAGATATTTCTACCTTTGACTACAGAGAAATGCTCGTATCAGCATTGTTCTATTGGATCAACTTTCACGCCCAAGCTTCGAGGAAGATTTTTAGCTACAGAAAATTTCTTTTACACCTCTAAGGTACTTTGTTCTCTCATATCTGATTTCACTCTCGTAATATACATATCCCCCTTAGACGAACAGCACACTGCTATTTCTGGAAAATGTTATGAACATGGTCTTTGTTTCTCGTACCAGTTTTTCGGGCTGGGAGAAAAAGCGTGGCTGTCTAATATGATTTCAGCTGGAGAGAGATTCTGTGGTGAAGATTGGTCAAAGTTGAGAGTAAAAGACCCGTCACTCGAAGACGAGGATCTTCTTCGGTATTGTTTCTCATCGGCATATATTGTGTCATTGCTTCACGATACTCTTGGCATTCCTCTTGATGATGAAAGGTATGCTTAGTAAATTCAAGAACAACCAAAGACTCAGTAGGTCAATGATTTTATAATTCTCGCAAACATGATTCAATCAATAAAGAACCGTTTTTCTTTTCATGCAGAGTCGGGTTTGCGAGTCAAGCAGGAGATAATATACCGCTCGATTGGGCTTTAGGTGCATTCATTCTTCAGACTGAAGCGTCAACCTCTCAAAACGTAGCCTCTAGTAATCTCCATTGGTTCTATGCTCTTTTCAGTAATGAGTCGAAGACGCTTTTCTATCTCATCGGGATACCGATCATTATGACAGTTTTGGTATGTTTGGTATCTAAGTGGAGAAAACCGCAGCTGAAAACGATTTACGACCTTGAGAAAGGTCGATACATAGTCAGCCGCGTTAGATGATCTCGGTTTAAACTGGTTTTCACATGAGTCTCGCCTCTCAGAAAGCCTGTGATTGTGAAGTTTATCTATCTTGTAAGGTAAGCTTTGTATCGAAATCGAACGAGCAGCATCTGAATGAGTGATTATATGTTGTATCAACGGCTTGGCAATTTCAATTTGCTGGGAATCATGGGGGATAGGAGAGTAAATTCGTATACTGTATTGAGGGGGTATATGTTTAATCCTGATGTTTTAGAAGGGTCCTCTTGTGCAATAAAGTCATGTTTAGATTAACCATGTATTGGCAAAAACAAAAACAAAAAAAAACTTAATTCTCCCCTTAATTTTGGAATCATTCAATTCACTATTTGTCTTTTAGACGTGGATGTAATAAGTTAAATCGTTTATTTTGCCAAATGTATTTGTTTAATGTTGAGTTCAACATTTTATATGTTTACTTGACTAAACTAATCTTTATTCATTGACTTTAATTTTTTTTTCCCCTAGTTGTATTTTATCTTATTGTAACTCGCAAGTTATTCCCATGGCCATGCATCTTTTTTTATGGGTCAACTTAAAAAATAAAATAAGATGCAACTAAATTTATCTTAAAACGACAATTATCCTCCCAATTTAAAGACATATCATAAGCAGAACAACTGAATTACCAATAATTGTGGCTAAGTTTTCAATTGATCAATTATTTGCCCAATTACCGTTAAGACATCTACGTAATTACTACATTGCTTTTGCCTTTTGGTCAACGGCCATTAACTTTTTTTTCTCACACGTCGAACTTTTTATTTTCCGCTATAAAAAGCGATTTTCTATTTGCGGGAAAGTCTTGTGAAGAGATTTCGATCTGCCTCGGAAACTTTTCTGGGAGCAAACGAAGGAATTTCTGTTCGCGCTTTAAGCATCTCTTCCCATTTTCTCAGGTGATTGTTTTTTTCTCTCTTTCTTGGATTCAGCATCTTAATTAGAGTTTTGAAAGTTCGAATCTTTTTTTTGTTTCCTCTCTCCGATCATTGCTTTATATGGTTCCAAATATCCCCGATCTGTTCGATTAGATTTCATATGGGTCTGATTTCTCTTTAGGGTTTTAAAAAAAAATTTATTTTGTTCGATTTCGTGGAATAGTTGGAGGAATGATGATAGATTTATCAACTGAGAACAGTCACATGGTGGTAAATGTGGATGAACTGATGCGGCCGGTGCCATTGCCGCCGGTTAATTCGAAGGCTGAGAACATGAGGTCAGAGTCGCCGGAGCCGTCGACGGAGGTGGCCAATGATAAGGCAATTGATATTTCCGATGAGGAGGAGAATGAGCCGCTAATTGCTTCCGCGGAATGCCGTATATGTCAGGACGAGTGTCCTATCATGAATCTCGAGAGCCCTTGTGCTTGCAGTGGCAGCCTGAAGGTAGTTTTCATCGTCTAACTTATACATATTAACTGAGATTGAGCAATTGCTTTGTCCTAGAAAAAAACTGATGCTTGAAAGTTATATGGTGTTTTTTTTACCAGTATGCTCACAGAAAATGTGTTCAGCGTTGGTGCAATGAAAAGGGCAACATTATATGCGAGATTTGTCATCAGGTATGTAACCTTCTGCTGTAATCATTAGGATTATAGACTTGAACCGCTGTGGTGTAAACAAATTTTCAGAAAGAACATATTGATCGAAAAGCAAAATGTTAGTAGGAAGGTAATATGGCTATGCATATGTTTGATGGATGCAAGTTTCAACATTAGCAGAGAACACACAAGGTTATGCCCGTAATGAATGATTTAAGATCACTCATTGCACTTGAATATGCCAAATTGTCACTTTATTGGTTTGGATATAGATAAATGCATTAGTATGTCTGAAAGCTGTGGAAAGTTCATGCCCAATTTGCTATAATTTTCTGTGCAACATTCATAGGGGCGATCACTATCTGACGGCCTCTAACTTCTTTTACTAGCCTTACCAACCCGGATATACCGCTCCACCACCTCCCCTTCAGCCTGAAGAAACCACTATTGACATTGGGTACAGTAAACTTTGTATTTCTGCTTCTATCTTCTCGGATTCTATTGGTTATACTTGTTTCTGACTTATGCATGCGCGTTTCAGTGGAGGATGGACAATCTCAGGTTTGGATTTGCATGATCCTCGCCTCCTTGCCATTGCAGAAGCTGAACGTCGGTATTTAGAGTCTGAATATGTGGAGTATACGGCTTCAAGTGCCAGTGGAGCTGCATTTTGTCGTTCAGCTGCTCTAATAGTAAGCTTTAAGCTTCTTGAAAAAATTGAAACAAGAGTCAACAATCCCTCGGCTTGTGGTAATTATATAACACACTTTTCTTTCACAGTTAATGGCCCTTCTTCTCTTGCGACATGCACTGACCATAACAAGCGATGCTGATGGAGAAGACGACGACCCATCTTCGATACTATCTGTAAGTCGCAAGCTTCTTTCTTTTTATTTCTCAGAGCAATTCATGCTTACTAGTATTGGAACTTACATGTAAGTTCTAACACCAAAACCACAAAATCATCTGATTCTTGTTGTAGCTCGTCTTGCTCCGAGCTGCTGGATTTCTTCTTCCTTGCTATATCATGGCTTGGGCCATTAGTATTCTACAGCGCCGAAGACAAAGACAAGTTAGTATAAGAACTCAGTCCAAGCATTTTTTAAGCCAGCCTCTCTTTTTCTAAGCATTTTTTAAGCCAGCCTCTCTTTTTCTTTCATTCTCTGTGGTAAGAATCAAACTGAATCACGTTTATTGACTTAATCGATACCGATTGAACAGGAAGCTGCAGCTTTGGCCACACAGTTTGCATTAGTGCTTCAGTCAGGGCAACCTAGAACAGTTCACTTCACGGTAGCACCGGGACCACCATCACCCTCCATGGGTACTGCGACTACATCTACACAACAACAACATGAAGAGCCCGTCTGATTCTTCTGACTCATGAGCATACAAGATACGAGGTGAATCGAATGAAGAGTTGGTATCTGTACATTTATAATGTATGTATGAGTAAAGGATTGAAATCATTTGAGATGTTGGGAGTTAAATAAGATCTCATCCGAAATGAATTCTTCATTTTATCTGTAACCAAAAATGTCAATAGTTTCATGTTTCTTGCAATAGTTTTTTTTCACAAATTTATGAAATTCTGTTTTAACTATTTTCCGAATATTGTCTTCAAATTTGACTGTTTAAATCAAGAGAAAAGATTCTCTATCGTTCTTGTTTGGACAATAGTGTATTTTTAAATCTATTCTATATTAATAGATCCCACTTATGTAAAACTCTAATATGTACTAATTAAAGCCTCAACATAAATATAATTATTACTATACAACTCCAAAACACATAATTACACCAACTAACGAGAAAAATATTAATTATGATTTAAAATTTGAAATTTGAAATTTAAAATTTAAAAATATTAATATTAACAAAATTAGTATCTGCGAATACATAAGTTTGGAAAAAATATAAAAATGAAATAAGTGAAAAATGATCATATAGTAAGTTCATATTTGAAAAAAAATATATTAAGATAAACTACATAATTTATAGATAACCAACTATAATTCAACGGAAAATACATATAAAATGAGTTTATTATCATAATTAACAGTATAACCTCTATAAATTGATATTCGATAAATTTATATCTCGACAAATCAAATATTTTTTTGGACCCGAATTGGTTTCTCGGACAAATAAATATATCGAGAATTCTCAAAGACAAAACTTAGTCATTTAGTAAATAATCGTCATAAATCTTGAAATGCTTATTATCCAATTTTTGTTAATGGAAGAAGTTAAGTACCATTGAAGCCAATATAATAGACTCTGAGAATCATTTACAAATTTTTAAAATAAGAAAGATGGAGAAGTTAAACCAACTCTTACAATAACTTCACTCCAAGTTCTGGTATCCTAGGAATTATATTTGAAACCATTCAGGTTCCTATTAATCTACTTCTTCCCTCATTGTTCACATATGAAATGGACTAAAGTTCATGAAGAAGGATCGCTATTATAACTTCACAAAATTGATAAAAATCTAAGGTTTTGTGAAAATTTGATTGATTTTTACCTCATTACCGAGAAGAAACGTTGTATTTCTTTTGAAAAGATGTTCGTTGATCGCATCAGCTCCATCTGCAATCACAACGCCACATATATCGCAATATTTCCCTTCCTATAAATCCAAAATAACACACAAGATTTCAAATTTTGAACACCCGAATCCGGTAATGATAAGATACATAAAGTTTTGAATTCTGAAATCAGACCTTAAAGTAGGTGCGAGCATCGATGAGGGAGTGAAAATGGCGGAAATAGATGTGAGAAGCGGAACCATGGCTACTGAAGGCGTTGAAGTCACTGAGGCCACCGAGGATCACATATGTGAATGGGATTTGTTGGATTTTTAGAAGCGAGAGATGATATGTTCTTCGGAGATGGGGAACAAGGAAAAAATCACATATTTTTAGTTAGCGGTCTTTCATGAAGAAAACAATACTTGGGCCAAAATATCTATTACCATAAAAACCAAAACATTAGAAAAAATTCCCTAAAAAGATAATTTTAAACTCTCAAATATGTATTAAAATCATTTATAATAAAATGTAAGTGGTTTATTTAGTTAATGTGTGTAGACAAACTGATGATGTTATAATTGGCCTCAATATAAACTATAGATTCCGAAACAGAAATGTAATATTATACGTTCAACTAAATATGTAACTTATGAGAGATTTGAAATAGTGTTAAACATATATATATATATATATATATATATATATATAACTATAATTAGAAACACACAATAGTCAAATACTACATATAAACACATGAAAAAAGAACAATATTTCAACATAAGTTAACAACATAATAAAAAAAAACTGTTGCTATATACAAACACTAATAAGGAGAAATAACAAAACACATGCAGATACACACAATGCAACTATAAACATAAACCGGCTATTAAACTAAAAAAAAAAAAATTGTTTTCTAAAAAATAACATATAAACAATTTTATAAAAAAATAATGTAAAATATTCGCGCGGGGTCAATCCCTAGTATAAATAAAGAATGGAGAATCCTAAAGGAAGAAAATAAGAGAACGATTGAGTGTAAATGATCTGACTTGTATTTATATTACAGAAGATTCTATGACTTAAATAGACAAAATTATGTGAACATAGTAGTGTATGAATCAGAGTCTCGACTTGTATCAATTAAATCGTCATCTTGTTCTTCTGCAACATTCCCACCATCACAAGTCATAACAGGTGGAGTTGGATGCAAAACCTGATCTATCCTTTTCTCAATCCAAGCCAATCTTCTCTCAAAGCTCAACACACCTATATGCATATTCCTCGCATCAATCTCAGCGACCCTTGCGCAACCCCGCAAAAGAATGTAGTAGTCCGCGTGAGCCGCGTATATCATTGCTCCATCTTCTTTTTTCCTCGCATAATGAAGATAGTCTAGTCTCTTTATCTTCACACGAGGCGGTATGTAACAGAACAAATTCTCCCTCATGTCTGTTATTAGTCTTCTTATTGATCTCTCCTTTGAATTCTCTTCATGATTATGATTCTCTGGTGCTGAATCTCCTTTTTCTGAAAAACACTGATCATGTTCCATTGACCTGGTTTCGCTTCTCCTTGAAGGACTACTAAAAGAATTGTTTCCATCACTAAACTTGGTATCATCCAATGAATCTCTTCCCCTTTTTAATGGAGTCTCAAACTGTTTGAATCCCTACAAAATGCATGTCAAAGAAATGGTTTATATTCGGATTTTGAAAAACTAATTTACTCGGATTCCATAGAAGAAACTGAAGCGTAAAAAAAAGCGGGTTTTACCTCGTCCTTCGTGTAACCTTTCCACAAGTTATCAACAGTTCTGTAAGTATCATCAGCTGATGCTTCTACTAAACCAGCAAAGAGCTCGTTTTTCCCGTGCGATAAATAGGACAAAAGATCCTCCTCATATTCTGCAAAACAAAACAAGATTCAGGAAAAATTAGAATCTATATATAGAGATGAAGGAAGATAACTCGGTAAAGGGAATTACCAACGGATTCAGCAGCGACATCATACATTGCTTCAAGTTTCTTCAAAAGCTCCTCGGTGTCAAATTCAGTTGCTTTCGTGACATCTGATAACTCTTCAGCAGCCGATTTAGTCTCTGAAACCTCCTCCTCATCATCAACTGGAGAATCATGCTCCTCAGAAACAACATCCGCCTCATTGGCGCCCAAACTCTGTTCCCACACACCAAAACCGTTAATGTTGAAGAGCATCCTTACAGCTACAATCACAATAGACATGACACACACACGGGTAGGAAGCCTGAGCTCGTTCTTCGATAGATATAAATCCGAAGGCATTGACCATTTCTGTATGAGACGCACAAGATCAAGAACCTTATCCTCGGGGATAGATAACCGCTTTAGATATCTTGAAGTTATACCATACAAGTTCACAGGAGGCAAAGGCAAACCGATGACATCAGCAATCGAGGCGGCTCTTGCTTCTAATCTCTGAGCAGAAACAACCTCAAAAGGCCTAAACATGACGCTTGCTTCCACAGGACAAGCAGCTGATCGCTTCCCCATCTTCTCTTGGATCCTGAGAAAACAAGATAGATACGGAACCTTTCCTTCTCGTGCCCATCTCATTAAATCCGTAGGTAGAACAGTTGCTCCGGCTTTGTGACACACAAGGAAAGATATAGCCAGAGAGCTCGATAAAGGCAGAGACTTTCTAAGCTGACTTACCCATATCGTTCCTAATCTTTTAACATCAAAGTTACGAGGTTCGGCTTTGTCTCCGTTACGCCGCTTACCGCCTCTTACTTCTACAAAAAAGAGTAGGAAATGACGAACACTAAATTCATCGATTAGTAAAAAAAAGGCAACTTTTCAACATATGATACCTTGTGATCGAAGCTCAGAATCATGAATCGCCTTATCGGCCCACCCATCATCGAAGATGCCAGAGAGAGCCACGAGCCTTAAGCAGATGGGTCCGACCAAACCAATAATCAATGGCGTCACATTGAATTTCTCAACCAACGCATCGCATTGAAACGTGATCATCATCAGAAACCCACTCACGTATCTATCTCTTACCTGCCCGTAATAATCCTCGTAACGAAACTGCGAAGGAGTGATTACTACATGTGATGGAGGTCGACGGCGAGTGTGGATTGGTTGATACGTTGCGCCGCGAGAACATCCGCCTTTTCCGACTAAATCCTCTTCGTCGACGGCCATTGCGATTATATCGTCCGCTCTAACGCCGCATTGTTGGCAGTAGAAAAACCCATCTTCTTCCTCAAAGGCGTTGTTGTCGCACTCCTTGCAGATCATCGGGATCTCTCCTCCGTCATTGCAAGGAATTAGGAAGAAAAGGAAGAAACTTGTGTGAGCGAAAAAAGAAAACCCTAAATCAAGTTGATTGGAGAAGAAGAAGAAGATTGCGTTCAAATTTCTGCGTCCAAGGCTAGGCCTCAGCATTTTCGGTTGCGGTTCGGCTCCGGTTATTTTGTGTACTGAGGTTTAAGATCTATTCGGTTCCGAAATGATTTTGGTTTGGTTTTAATTCGGTACCAATCGGTTTTGGGTCGGTTCGGTATCAAGATTTCTGGAAAATACCCAAACTTTTTGGTTTTTTTTTCGGTTCCGGGTATTTATGACCCGAAATACCTAAAATATACCCTAAAATCCAAAAATACATCCGAAAATCCGAAAAAATTAACAAAAATATACCCGAAATACCAAAAATATACCTGAAAACCCAAAATTATATACAAAAACCCAAAAATATACCTGAAAACAAAACAAAAACTAAATAAAATATACCTATAATACCAAAAATATACCCAAAAATCTGATATATATTTAATATTTTTGGATATATAATTATATTTCAGATATTCGGATACCTGAAATATATTCGGTTCGGTGCCGGGTATTACCCGATACTCATGGATATCAATGAATAAGATACAATCGGTATTTTGGCAATTTCGGTTCGGTTCAGATTCAGATATTTCAGTTCGGTTCTGATTCGGGTATTTCGATTCTGGTTATTTTGTCTATTTTGCCCAGCACTAGACCTATGCGTTGAGGAAATAAATGGAAGAAACTCTTTTGGATTTAGAGTCTTTGACTTTATAAACGCTTTTGACTTGGAAAACTTTTTTCTTTTTGTTGAAATTGGAGAACTGAGGAAGAGATATTTTACTAAAGAATGTAGAAAACATTTCGGCATATATAATTTCTAAAGTTTTGATTGGTAGATCATTTAAAAAAATATTAAGTATTTTATCAACTAATCAACAAAACATCTAGGAAAGTATTTAGAAACTGTAAATATTCTGCAAATGTTTCTCCAATTCAATATATGCTTTCATATGAAATTTTTGGAAGAGTATTAACCTATTAAATATATAAAAAAATTATATAACTGATTTATTTTGTTAAATAATATCAAAAAATTATGTTTATATAAAAGTGTAAATTTTATACTTTAAAACTAATATTTACTATTATTTTATTTATTTTATTAATTTTCAAATAAAAATTTAAATAAAAATATAATATAATAAATACAATTGAAATATTATAAAAATATTATAAATATAACTATAGATATAATGCTTACGAATAAATATATTAAATAATTTTATATATAATTTTTTACAACTCTATCAATACTTATTATGTGTACATTAATCAGAACATACAGCTGCAACAGTATATTGTTTCTGCTTCTTAATGTTAGTGCTCTACTATCAGTTATACCAATCAAACCCTAAAACTCTCACTTTCGATTGAATATCATTCCAAAAAAGAATACCATATGTAAACACAATAAGGACACCACCATTAATCTCTAACTTGTAATATAAATCTTGATACAAGATGGCAGTAACAAAAAAAAAAAAATGGATAGAGTACGTAGTGTAATTAAACAAGCAACATATCAAACAAATCATCCATCTTTTTCAAACAGTTCTAAGCAAAACTGAACTTAAATACATATGTTTTTGATCACGGAAAATAAGAAAATAACAACCATGTGGCAATTTATTCAACAAGCGTACGAAACAAAATCTTCGACGTCGATGGCGCTTGCGATTATATCGTCCGCTCATTCTTGGCAGCTGAAAAACCTATCTTCTTTTATAAAAGGTGTCGTTGTCGCACTCCTTGCAGATCATTGGAGCCTCCTCCGTCACTAAAGGAGTGATAAAAAAGAAAGAAACGTGTGAGCGAAAAAGAAAACCCTTTGTTGATCTAGGTAAGAGATCGATTCTTCGTAAATATAAAATTATCTAATCGTTCCCATTTGACCAATCGAAATGGTGTCATGCTTTATATCTATTTGAAAATCCGGTGAATGGTCTACTCAACGGCTACATTCACTCTGGAATAATTAATCCCACTTTATTTTTGAATACCCATTTACGAGTGTGAGCAGTGTCGGAAAAACCCAATTCCTCCGAGTGGCGTTATGGCAGATTCTTTCTTTTCCAATATGCATCGGCTATTTACAACTCTTTAATTTAATTACTTATATATATATGGAGCATATTGAGTCAAAATGTTTCCTTGGATATTTAGCGGTTTTGGAATGCTAGAAATAAACTTATCGACAATAAGGATCAGTTATTGTCTACTGAAGTAATAACCAAGGCGATCGAGAGAGGACATGGAGGAGTGGAATGCGAGTATTAATCAGCATGTAAGGTCGGAATCATGCCAGATAGAATATTCTAGAGGCAGGTCTGGACCCCGACATCTTTTTTGATGTAGCACGAGCTGGCCATTCGGAGAATTTTCTTGAAATTTGACTTTTTTGTTTTGTATATAAGTTCCATTTCAAATCCATTCCTGAATCTGATCCAAAACCGTTATTTTTCTTTGGTTTTATAGTTCTACAATTTCCAAACAACTCCTTTTTTTACATTCTTTAAGACTTTAAAACCATCATTAATGAAAGTCTCTTATAATAAAATAATAATAAACTTTGAGAAACTCATGAAAGAGAATGACAAGAGTTTCTCAAATAAGAAACTTTGAGAAACCCATATGCCACATGTCTTCATCTAATTGGTTCAATTTTTTTTATAATTTAAAATTTAATCAAATAATTAAAATAGATTTAAAATAATAATAATATATTATTGAGAGACTCTTTCATGAGATACTTCCTAGAAAATACCCTACCATTTTCCTCATTTTTGGAATGGTAAAACATGTTATTTTTTTAACTCTTATCGTAAAACCGGTTATTATTTTTTTGAAAATTCTAGGAAGTCACATATATATAGATCTGTAGATACAAACGATTTTATCTTCCTAAATATATGTTCTAGAATAATTATTTGAAAATCCTATGTTCCTAACGATCAATTTGGGGTTACGTTTTTCTCAAAATTATAATACTTTTTTTAGATGTTTTAGGGAGAGTAGAGGGCTTGGAAGGACTACCTAAGTTCACTACAAAAAAAGTGGACATTGATAGCATAATTTCTGTAAGTGCTATTAAAAAAGATATGATAAATTAGTGCATTCTGTTATAGTATTTTAAAAACGTTAAGCCGAAATTTCACTAAACGGGAACAAAGACTTTTGGAGCTTAATTTTTGTCATAAGCGGCCTTAGGCTAAAAAAACACAATGGACACTTTATGACTTTTTCCTTTACATAATTCGGAGACAAACAAAAACAAAACTCTTTGAACACAAAAAAAATTCTCCCGAGAGCGACCTTCTTCTCTTCCCTCTATCCTCGCCGTCTCCGATATACTCCTCCACCGTCTCCACCACCATCTCAAACGTTTGCCGGTTATAGAAATGTTAGATTGGCGGAATGTGGTGGTAAGATGGTGGGTTTTTTAGTCAAGTGTGTGCCTACAAGTCCGTATAAGGAAAATCGGATGTGTTTAATCCGGATATTGGTTTGGTTTTTCGGTTAATAAGAAATAGCTACTATATTATATTTATATCTATTTTGGTATGGTTTGGTTCAGATACTCTCGGTTTTTGGTTTATTGGATTTTTATACCGAAAACAAAAACTATGTTCGATTTAATTTCAAATTATGTGAATTTCGATTATTCTACATAAAAAATTAGAAATTATAATTAAGAAAACATCGAAAGGATTAAAATCAAGAAGAGAAGCCTATGTCCTAGTAAAACCAATGAAACTCTACAATTCGTAAAGAACATACAATAAGAAGAAGAAAAGCAATATATCACTTGTCTTTAACATCAAATAATGCATTAAACTTTTAATCAAAGCTTAAAATTTCAAGATAATATCAACGAAAAAATAAGAGATTGCTTTATTTTAAAATTAGGGTTTTTATATTGTTAAAATTAAGTTAATTATATTATTATATATATATCAAGATTTGTTTAAACTTTAGACAATAGATTTTCGGAATTACATATATAAAGATTAATATTATATATGAGTATTTACAACTATAGTGTATAGTGTATATTATATACTATTATATTAGAATTTAGAATTAATCGGATTTTTTCGGTTTAATAAATTAATATCCAAACCATATCCGTATGTATCCTACGGTTTTCAAAAAATTACATCCATTTAGTTTAAATGGTATAACCAAAACCGAACCATATTGTTCTATTTCGATTCGGTTTGGATCAATTCGATTCGATTTTACCAAATTGAACACCCCTAAGAAAAATTATAATACTTAAATCGGTTTTTTCAAGTTTACCAATTACGAGTCTTATCCTCTAGTGAGATCCTATTTCATAACTTTGTAAAATCCAATCTCATTAAGTTTTTTTTTATATGACAAATAATAATCCGAATTTTTTACCACCCGATTAATCTTTCTAGATAAATGATACTATCGACTAGGACATTAATATCATACATTGATATCATTAAATTTATAACTGAATCTACAAAATATAAAGAACAATTGTGGTTTGTGGCTTGTGTTGAGGATGAGAATCAAACACGTCAACTGTGGGGCTCAACCTTAGAATGCTACCATTCATTTGTCGACTGAAATGACTAATAAACATATTTTATAAATTTCATTACAAACTATTCTTTATTGACTGTCGACAGATATATGGAATTTTTGTTTGAGTTTATTAAAATTTTGTTATATGTATTTTAACAAAAAAATACGACACTCACAATTATTTTATATGTATTACATCAGAAGATACGATCCGATGATTTTCTAATAGATATACACATAAATTAAATATCATTATATATAACAAAGCCCAACTCGATGGTCTTTGTCAATATCTCCCCATGCAACAAAATACGTACATCCCTCGTGCCCTATTTTTTGTATTTTTGTTCCTCTAAGAGAATTACATCCACTCGTATTTTTCTTTTAATATATTCGACTTTACCTCTTCTTTTTTTAATGAAAAACAGAAATTAAAATCCAAGTAAATCCAAATTCACTTGTCTGCTCAATCCTGTAAAGTGTAAAACTGTGTGTCCGAAAACTTATACGTTTTATGTAAATACTTTAACACCCGATTTGTAATTAATAAGAATTCGTTTATTAAAACGATCGCCATTTCTTAATCGTATGATATGGATTAATTATTGAAACGATCGCCATTTCTTAATCGTATGATATGGATTAATAAGTTTATGTGAAATATACTCTTTTATTCCAACTTATGCCCTATGCGAGATTGCATATGGCATGTTTAAATTGTGTAAGTGTAAGTGTTTTTTGTCTGGTGATCATCTTCAAACTTAGAATGTTTATTAGAATTTTGGTTTAAGAGGAAATAATGTAGGAGATGCATTTGCAGGTTAGGAGATGTCTAAAATATCGTTTATTGTTGGAGGAAATAATCGTTATCGTCGTTTTATACGTCGTGCGGGTTTATCGTTAATTATAGTCGTTTATCAATTCCATTCTAGCTTAGCGGTCCATTATGTTTTTTTTTTGTTTTTGTTAAATGATTTTCATGCCGTCCATTATATGTTTTATCTGATGAATATATAGTATCATTCGTTTTAGAAATTTATGTCTATCATTCGACATAAACGAGTATATTATTATTGTTTTTTGTTTTAGTGTTTTGAGAAATATATTATTGTTAGTAAAAATGTAAAGATTATTGGCAGTGAGATAAACGAAAAAGGAATTTGATGTTTTAAGATAATCCCGAGAAAAATATGGTGGCAAATTCTTTATTATCTAAACTTTGAGATTGGAATCTTCAAAACATATAATAGTGTTTTGAAGGTAAGAACAAAATTCGAAAATTGAACGAAAAAAGCTTTTTGAAATTTGCAAAATTAAAAAAAATTTAACTAAAACTAAAGAAGTAGAACATTAACCAATCGGTGGTAGCCTGATGGTAGAAGATTTAGAAATCTGTTGAGAGCGGTCTCCCGAATTCGATTTTTACTGGGAACTTGTAATGCTGTTTATTGGCCAGTGAAACTCTAGACCAAAGGCCCGAAAAATTAACTTGATAAATCAGTAAACCCATGATATAGTTCATTTCAGAATTAGTCTAAATCCTTCCATAGATTTGAGATCACCTGAATTATATAAAAAAGAAAAAGTAAACATCATTTTAGAGATCCAATGCGAGTAGCATTATTTTTGCGGTCGGTAACATTATTTTCTAATATTCTCCGTTAATTGACCAATATTTAACCATATTTCCAACATTTTTATTCAAGAAAAATCGCAATTTCAGTTCACACAACAACTGGCCAATGACACAAAGTGGAACCCACTCACATTGATCAGAACACTTTAGATTCAGAGAAACAGCTTTCAACAGTTTGTCTTGTTTCTCTATTTAAGTATATATAACCTAATCTCACACACACAAGCAAGAAATAAAAGTATCAAGCCACCGATAAAAAAAAATGGTGACCTTAACATCATCTTCTTCAACTCCAAAGACATCTTTTGATTTCATGAAGAATAACAACAGTCACAGTCTCTCTGTCCCTTTCTCTTCTCCTTCTTACTTGAGCAGCAAGGAAGAAGCTGTTGTCACAACCAAGAAGCTCATGGAACCCTGCAAAACCCTAAACGTGAGGGTCAATCCAAAAGAAGATCAAGAGCTTGTCGATGGAACAAAAATGGTGAAGAAAGCTCCTGAAGATCCAGAGATTGGTGTGTTTGGAGCTGAGAAGTACTTCAATGGAGACATGGATTCAGACCAGAGTTCTAGTGTTCTGTCTCTGACAAACCCAGAAGTGGAGAGATTCATTGTTGATTCGAAGCAGAGCGCGAGGAAATCCACTGGAACTCCGAGTGTCCGCTCTGAATCAAGCTGGAATAGTCAGAGCATGTTGCTTCAGAACAAATTGGTGAATAGCAACAACGTTTCCTTGCAGGAGAAGAAGAACAATATTGGTCAGATTCAAAAGGTGAACAATAATAAGAAGAGTTTTCTCTCTAATTTGGGGTGTAAATGCGCGTGTTCTGATGGGAACTCAGTAGATGTCAACGAGAATTTATCGGCTAAGAGAAGCTCTGATCCGAAGATCTCTGTTTTCACAGCAAGGAAGATCGAAAATCAGATGAGTTCTTCTGTGAATCCGAACACAGAACTAATCAAGATTCAGAAGCAAGAAGGGTTAGTTCAGAGGAAGTCTCTTAATGTGTTTGGATCTCCTGTAAATATTGAGAAGAAGAGGATTGTTGTTCAGAAGAAACTCACATTGCTTCCATGGGAATCAAGAACAGAGGAGGAAGACACAAAGAGTGTAAGGAGTGATACAAGCTCGGATCTCTTCGAGATAGAAAGTTATAAAGGAAAACCAAAAGCTGTTCTTACAAGGCAAGGAAGTGATCCAGCTTCACCTACATGTTATGCTCCAAGTGAAGTAAGCATAGAGTGGAGCATAGTGACAGCAAGTGCTGCAGATTTCTCTGTTATGTCAGAATGTGCAACAAGTCCTGTGAGAAGAATCCGATCTTCTCAGATTCCTCGAATCCCTACTAATACTGCTAAAAAAGAACCGCAGAGACGGAAATCGAGTAGCAACGGAAGTGGTGGTCTTTTGTTGGGCTGCAAGAGTCATAAATCCGTTAGGGTTTCTGGTGATTTAGACAGAAGAAGCAGCATGAACAAGACAACCCCGAGTTATATTCCGAGATTCCCAATGGAGACTACTCAACCTAAGAGTTTCGAAACACGAAGAAAGATAAGCAACACCTCGATTTCTCACACAGTCATCTCTTCTGTATAGTCAGTGATTGCACAAAAGTAAAAAAAAAAAAGCCATTTCAATCTCTGACTTTCCTTATCTGTAATGTCTATTGAGTGAGAAAGATTTGTAAACTTTGTCTTGTTGAATTTTTTAATCACAATGTCATCTTCCACGCGAAAATCAAATTGGGTTTAAAGGTTTTCTTAGAGACTTCTTGCACCGAAAAAAAACATACTCAAAAAGTGACATTTGATTAGAGAGTGGATATAACAATTTCCTCAGTAAAAGACAGATCTGAAATGAAAAATGATAAGACAAATTTCAAAAATTGTCCCAACCAAGTGTTTTTTTTTCTAAACTTAGTCTGAAGAAAGAAGTATACAAGTTTTGTCTTAGCTTCGAAGGGTTAGAACTTAAAATCAAACGTATAAGAGTTTGTCACAATTAAAGAGCTATTAATGAGGAAACTTAAATCAATGAAAGTGTTACTTTACCTAACATATCTAAGGTCTTGGTCCTGAAGGCCATGTGTGTCTGAGATAAAAGCAAACTAGACAAAAAACCTTAACTGTTTCGTTGAAAATATGAAGTGATGTGAGAGAAAAGAACCAAAGTGCTTACTATGTCTTTGTGTGGCCAAACTCATAATGGGGGAAAAGATTGAATTTACTCAAAATGATCTTATCCACTACATTGAACCTTTCCATTGAGTTAATTCAAAAAGGGCTAATTAGATTTCAAGAAATACGTGAATGAAAGCAAAATGATGTATGGGTTTGATTACAGCCAAGAATCTATACAGATCTTGAAGATAAGTATTGTATCCTTCTCAAAAGATATGCATGGGGAAATAATTGAGCCATCACTTATTTTCCTATAAAATATTGAACAAATTTTTTTAAAATCAGATCATGATTTAACTACTCAATTTCCATTATGTGGAGGAGAAAAGAACAACAAAAGGAAAAGGAGCTTTCTCTCTCCTCGTAAAAGGGCGACTCTCAGCAACAGTGACCACTTTCTCTTCAATCGTCCGGCGTCTCTCACGGCGTCGGAAACCACACCCTTTTCCTGACCAAGGCCCTCCCCTCCTCATGGGGAAGAATAAACACAAAAAAAGTTCTCTTTCGAAGATCTCTCCATCCTCAAAGAGAGGTTCTCCCCCCCCCCTCAGTGTCCTTTGCAGCCAGAGATGCTTCTCCAAAGGTCTCAGGCAAATCTCCCTCTGATTCTCTCGCCGCTTCCCAGGTGGATGAGAAGGATTCGGAAAATGTGGTTTCCTCTGCCGCAGATCCAGATTTAGGTCGTATGCCTAGATCTAAAGCCTTGTTGTCTCTCCCGAAAACCGATCCAGCTCTCGATGTGCTGCGAAATGCTGCGAAAGCAACAATTGTAGCGGGCACCGAAGCAAAATCTACTGCGAAAGCTACAAATGTAGTGGACCCAGATTTCCCTGTTAATACAGGAAAAATTACCAATGATGCTTCTTTAGATCAGGTAAATCAATCTGCGAAGGTCGCCACGGCGGCTGACCCAGTGAAAACAAACGAAGAGAGTCTCTCTGGAAACGACTCGTGGTGCGACCTCTTCAAGGGAGGATCGCGAAAATTGGAAAAAAAGGGAACTGCTTTCACCCTCCCATCAGGTGAAGCTTGTGTAAAGATCCCAAATTCTGTTATTGAGAAAAACAGGAAGTCGTGGGAGAGTTTCATACTCGGTCAGTTCTACTATGAGCCGCCATCACAAGGAATCGTCCACAACATAGTAAATGGAATTTGGAGCAGACATTTTAGAGACGTGTCCGTCTCGAAAGTCGAAGGTCATGCTTTTCTTTTTCGAATACCAAATGTGGCAACGCGAAACAGGGTCTTGAACCAGAGATTGTGGCAGATAGATGGACAAACTATGTTTGTAGCCAAATGGGAGCCTGGATTTGTCCCGGTGAAGCCGGAACTCACCTCGGCTCCAATATGGCTCGAGCTCCGTAAGGTTCCCCTGCAATTCTTCAATGATGAGGGGTTGGAGCACATTGCAGGACTTGTGGGTTGCCCAAAGTTTTTGCATCCTGATACAGCAAGCAAATCAAACTTGGAGGTGGCAAAAGTGTTCACGATTATCGATCCAAGAAAGCAACTTCCTGAAGCAGTAAATGTTCATGTCGACTCGGGTGAAGTGAAAAGGATTTTGGTGTCCAGTCCATGGATGCCTCCAGTCTGCCCCCACTGCAAGAAAGTAGGACACACCTTAAAGAGATGTAAGTCTGCGCCTGTAACATGTGTGAGATGTAACTCCTCTGGTCACCCTGCTGAGATTTGCCCAAGGTTAAATCCAAAGGCAAACAAGAAGGCTGGGTTGCGAGAAGTTAGAGTTCTAGCCCAAGAACCCAAATCAGGTGGTAAAGGAAAGCAAGGGATTGTTGACAGCACATTCTCGGCTGATAAAGCTGGTTTCAAGCTTGATCTAGTGCCAAAAAATGCAAAGATTTTCTCTCAGCCTAGAAAAGGTGAATCAAGTGGCATTGCAGGTGTAGGAAAGGTTGTTTCCAAAGCTGTTGTCGACAAAAAAGAGGGCAGTGGAGTATCCTCGGCAGCAGAGACTGACTCTTCGGATGTAGTCTCCTCCGAGTCGGAGGACAGAGAGGAGTGGCTTGAAGAGGATTCGCCTTTTGTGGAAGTGATTTCTAAGAGGCAAAAGAAATTAAACCGGGACATGGGTCCCAAAAATCACTAAATCTATGTGTATAGACTTTTTTGGCTGGAATGTACGAGGTTTCAATAAGACAAGTCACCGTACTGGTTTTAAGAGATGGTTTATGCAGCAAAGACCAACTTTTGGTTGTCTCATGGAGACACATGTAAAGCAGTCCAAGCAGAGGAAGTTCATCAACGCTATTCTTCCTGGCTGGAATTTTGAAGATAACTATGTTTTTTCGGAGTTGGGGAAGATATGGATTCTATGGCACCCGAGTGTGCGAGTCTCCATCATCACTAAATCCCTGCAAATGGTAACTTGTGAAGTTAAGTTGCCGGATTATCATAATATTTTTGTGGTATCGTTTATTTACGCTTCCAATGATGATGCTACTAGGAAGCTGCTTTGGGATGAAATTGTTTTTCTGTCGTCTCATCAGTGTGTGCTGGGAAAGGCGTGGACTGTTGTTGGTGACTTCAACCAAGTCCTAAGTCCAAGCGAACACTCAAACGCACCCAGTTTGAATGTTGATAGAAAAACCAGAGATTTCAGAGAGTGTTTATTAAATGCTTCTCTCATGGATTTAACTTTCAGAGGATGCTCCTATACTTGGTGGAATAAGAGAAAGTCTAAGCCGATAGCGAAGAAGTTGGATCGAATCTTGGTAAATGATGAATGGCAGATTCTTTTCCCATCTTCCCATGGTATTTTTGAGGAACCAGATTTTTCAGATCATGCGTGCTCTGGTGTGATTCTGAACCAGAATATGCAAAGGCAAAAGAGAGCCTTCAAGTTCTATAACTTTCTCCTTCTCCATAAGGATTTTCTCCCCATGATTGGGTATAATTGGTATTCCATAAACGTGATAGGATCGGAGATGTTCAGAGTGTCTCAGAAGCTAAAAGTTTTGAAGAAGGAGATCAGAAGCTTTAGCAGAGATAACTTCTCAGATTTGGAAAAGAGGACTGAAGAAGCTCACACTGTTCTCCTTCACCACCAGAAGCAAATGCTAAATAACCCGACCCAATCAAATGGAGAGAGAGAACTGGAAGCTCAAAGAAAATGGCAGATTTTGGCTACCGCAGAAGAAGCTTTTCTATTCCAGAGATCAAGAATCACTTGGTTAAAGTTTGGAGATAGCAACTCTGCTTATTTCCACAAAATTATGGCGGCAAGGCAGGCCATTAATCATATTCACTTTCTGATTGGAGAAGGAGACACCCGTTTCGAGTCTCAAGAGGAAATTCAAAACCATTGTGTCAATTATTTCTCTAACCTCTTGGGCGGAGAAGTAAGCAATTGTCTATTCTTCCAAGAGGATATCACTTCGTTGCTGGATTTTACTTGCTCCCAGAGCCAAAGGGAAATGCTCCAAAGAGAATTTTCTACGGAAGACATAAAAGAGGTATTCTTCTCGTTGCCTAGAAACAAAACCAGTGGTCCAGATGGTTATTCCGCTGAATTCTTCATTGCGTGCTGGAGTGTGGTTGGTGTGGAAGTGGTTGCAGCGGTAAAAGAATTTTTCTCCTCAGGAAAAATCCTAAAGCAGTGGAATGCCACCACTCTTGTTTTGATTCCCAAAATCAGTAATGCTACTAATGCTTCAGATTTCAGGCCAATCTCTTGCCTCAATACAGTGTATAAGGTGATTTCTAAGCTACTCAGCAAAAGACTTCAATCCATCCTATCTTCTGTTATTTCCCACTCCCAGTCTGCCTTTATGCCAGGAAGGTTGCTAGCTGAAAACGTGCTCCTTGCCACAGAGATTGTCCATGGTCATAACAGGCAAAATGTTGAAAAGAGGGCAATGTTGAAGGTTGATCTTCGGAAAGCTTTTGATTCAGTCAGATGGGACTTTGTGCTCGCTACGATGAGAGGTTTAAACTTCCCAGAGAAATTTGTGATTTGGATCTCCCAATGCATCTCGACTGCCTCTTTCTCAGTCTCGGTTAATGGAAACTCAAGTGGTTTCTTCAAAAGTTCAAGGGGATTAAGACAGGGAGACCCTCTATCTCCCTACTTATTTGTTTTTGCAATGGAAGTTTTCTCAAGGCTTTTGCACTCCCGTTTTGCATCTGGTAACATCCTCTATCATCCTCATACGACAGATGTGGAGATTTCTCATCTGATGTTTGCCGATGATGTGATGATTTTCTTTGATGGAAGTTCATCATCGCTACATGGTGTTAGTGAGACTTTGGATGATTTTGCGTCATGGTCGGGCTTGCAGATGAACCAGGATAAAACGCAGCTCTTTTATGCAGGGCTGAACGAAAGCGAATCCACGGCAATAGATAGCTACGGCTTCCCGATTGGTTCTTTCCCCATAAGATATTTAGGATTGCCGCTGATGCATCGTAAGTTAAAAATATCTGAGTATGCTCCGCTAATTGATAAAGTAGCAGCAAGGTTTAGAAGCTGGTCGGTTCGGTTCCTCTCTTTTGCCGGAAGACTCCAATTGATCTCCTCCGTAATCGCAGGAACGGTAAACTTCTGGATCTCAACATTCATCCTCCCTAAAGGCTGTATAAGAAAGATAGAATCAATGTGCTCCAGATTCCTTTGGGCGGGAAAAATTGAGGGTCCAGCTTTGGCAAAGGTTGCTTGGTCTACTGATAGTTGATTTTTTCGTGTCAATTATCCCAAGTGTACTCATGTCATTGTAGTACTTGAGATGTCAATCCATAAGGGGTTAAGATTGAGGCACTAAGAATGCAAGAAACTTCTTAAGCTAGAGCAAACATTGTTTTTGTTTTTTTATGTTTATGAGAAAGAAAACAAATGCAAGAAAGAAAACAAAACACAAGACTAAAATGTTGGATCATGAACTAAGCTATCAATGAGATGGGTAACAATCAAACAATGAATCATTTGGAAGCATTAATCACTATCTTAGAACATGGAATTCACAAATATGACTAATCCATTCCCATGGCACTAATCACCTTGTTAATTATCTAATCAAGAACAAATTTCCATTTGTGATTAAATAATCAACAAGCATTAAGAAACAATTCCAATTAGTTCACTAAACACCCTAAACATCAACTTCCGTTGGCTAGGATATGCTTAGCTCACAAAAGGTTCGGGTCAAGCAACTGAACTCGGGTCATGAGTGAAATGCCTAAGATCTAGAAATGAATGAACAATCCTAATCTAGTACTAACACCGCTTACTCGAATCTATCCCTAATGCATGGGATGAGACCAAAAATCTAACTAATCTAAGGTGTAGCACTAGGTTTCGGTTTATCATGACAACTCTAGCATTACGAACCAACCTAAGTGAAAGACTCATCCAAGATCATCCTAAATAACCATTATCTAACCATCAAGACAATTGACTAATGATGCCTAAACATTCAATGCACATTCATTCTTATGACATGGATCACACAAGTAGATTAGTTCACTCACATGATACTAATCCATTTACAAATCATCTAGTTATCAAGAACTTCCGTTCAAAACTAAATGATCCATAATCATTAAGCATTAGTCCATACAAGTCAACAATTCACCTTAATCATCAATTTCCATTGGCCAAGAATTGAATTGCATGCTTAGAAGTTTTCTAGACATTTCATCGAACACCTTCCGGGCGAGAAATGTCTTAAGTTCTAGAAATGAGTTGTCAATTCGATTCTAGCATTAAGATCCCTCCTAACATGAGAACAAATGATTATCTAAGCCTAAACATCAACAATCAACCATCAACCATCCAAATCAAACATTATCTAAAATCCAACAAAAAGTCAACTCACAAGAACATGAAGAACACAAGAGAAAAAGACATAGAAATGAAGAACAAGAATCAAATAAGCATAATATAAAGATAGAGTGAAGAAATCTTCTCTAGAATGGCATTTGTATGAAGAACAATCCCAAAACATCAAGAAGAGAGAGTTGGGGACGAGCCCCCACTCTTAGAAGAAGAAAACTTTTTTATAAAATTAGGTTTTTTGGCTTTTAATAGAGTTTGGGTCGAATTTTTGAGTTTCAGATGATCCACAGCGGTCAGCTCATACCGCTGCATGACCGCTGTGATTCTCTGTTTTTTTTCGACGGATGAACCCGCAGCGGTCACTGTAGACCGCTGCGGTACACCGCTGCGAGCTCCACTGAGTTCCTTCGCGCGCCAGACTGGACCGTCGTCACGGAAATTGGCATAACTTCTGATCGCACCGTTGGAATTGCCTCAAACCACTTCCAAATGAAAGCTAATCCATTGATATATCTCGTGTTAAAATTTGAGCTCAATCCATCGGTGGAAAGTCCTTCATCCAATGCCAAACTTATGACGTCTCAACCTGATCCTGCATCTTTGTATTCCGAAATGAACTTTTTGATGGCTATCTTCACTCCTCCAACTCCTATGACTCCAAGAACACCTGAAAATGGCTCAAGCAAGCCAAAAAGAATGCAAAGACAACCTAGGACATCTAAAATGCAATGAGACTCAAGTTGGACCTAAATGCATGAAAATATCCAAAAACTATACAAATTGGAACTAAAAACCTATGAAACTAAACCTTAAAAACATGTAAAATATGGTGTTATCAACTCCCCCGGACTTGCCTTTTGCTTGTCCGCAAGCAAACAAGAAAAGACAAACCGAAAGAGAGGTTTTAAAGAGTGGGAATTCATAACTAAAGGACATGTCAAAGCATTCAAAGTGGGAATTCTATGCCCAAGATAATACCAAGACATTGCAAAAACGTATCTCAATTATGACTCTAACTTCTCTAGACTTATCGCAACTCCTAATCTTTTCTCTTAACAACAATGCCTCATGCCTACAAGTCCTCTTCTCAACCAACCCTCACATTCATTTGATCTTTCTAAAGGTGCGGTCTCACAAATGGGCAAGTGATCAAGTCCAATCGGTTTGGAAGAAAAGGCAATTGGCACTAGTAAATGTGAGTGCAAGGAGGTTCATTCTCTTTTTGGGTGACTTACTCTCAAGAAAAAGGAATGCTATATGTTATGCAAAAGCAAGGAAGACTAGAAACAATTTATGCATACAAAGTTAAGCTCACATTGTTCTACCCTCCTAGCAAAGCATTCTACCCAAATGGTGATTCCATTTCCTCTTCTTATCTTATTTTCTTGAAGCTCATTAAACCCTCAAAGCCCTTTTGGCTAAATCAAAACTCCCTTTTTAAACCCCTTTTCTTTTCCAAACACCAAACTCCTAGAGACATTTTTAATCGACCCCTTTCTTTTCTTCTTACTCTCCCTAAACTTTTTATTCTTTCTCTTTTTCAAACATGGAGAGTGTTTTTCTTTTTCTTTTTCTAGGGTCTTTCTTTTACGCTCTTCTCTAGAGTTTTCTTTTCCAACCAAGGATTCTTTTTCTACCATTTCTCATTTCACTTTTCATGAGCTCATGCTCCCCAAAACCAAATACCATTCAATCCATTGATCCCCATCTTGATGCTAGCCTCTTTTCTTTGAACAACAATGACTAGCTAAAAATGAAAGCTAACTGTTGATCCGTAAATCACACAAAAGGGGTAAAACAGTACTTTTAATCGGAATCTCGTTTATTGATCTAAGTCGGCGGTTACAACAGATTTTAAGTAAGAAGGCAAAGACAAAAGACTTGAGATCGGTAATGAGCTCTCTCTTGTATTCTCTGTCTCTGCGGAAGTTGTGGATCCTTTGAACCAATGAGCCTCCTCCTTTATTTATAGTGTCCTTGAGGCGGTTCAAAGGAAGATTTCCTTTTCCGAGTTCGATTAGGAAAAGGAAATCTTCCGGTTTTCTCTCCGAGATAAGGATAAGTTCCGCATATCTCGTGGAGTCGACCAAAGAGAATATTTCCTTTTCCGAGACCGGTGGGAAAAGGGAAATATTCCGGTCTCATCTGTCGTAACGGACCGGGCTTGTGATGGGCCTAGATCGGTAGCCGAGATGGGCTTTTCAGCGAGATTCCGAGCTCGGCCCAATGTTTTCGGGCTGACTTATCCTCGATCCGAACCATCGTAAACCGGTCTTGATTGAACCGATCTCGGTTCGAACCGAGTTAAACCAGGGGGTGCTAATCCCCCCTCTAACAATTGGTCCCCCCCTCAGTTCGGCGAGGGAGTTTACGAGTTCGGTGAATTCTTGGGGAGTATTCTTTAGCTCGGTTAAAACTGAGATCGGTACGATCTGATCAGATTCTATTTCGAGTGCGGCGGATTTTTGAGTTCGGCGAACTTCTTTCGAAAGTGAAGATCGGAACTCCCGTGATCGAATAGATTTTGGAACTTTCGAGTTCGGCAGATTTTTCTCGGGAAGAGTGCCGCTTTATCTTCTTTGGTCGTGGAATTCGAAGATCCGCGTGCCGATTCGTATTCTTTGGCTACAGAATTCGAAGAGTCGTCATCATTGCCTTTTTCTTTATAAATACCGTTCGATCCTCTTTCTGTTTTTCACTTCTGCTTTGCTTCCGAAAAGAAAAAGGTACTTTCTCTCTCTAAACGCTCTCCCTTCTCTCTAGAATTTATTTTTCTCTCCGTTCTCCGATCGTTTCTCCGCCGTGGTTTCTCCGATCTGCTTGAAGATCTTCAAACTTTCCGGGCGATCTTCAACTGTTCTTCGTTAGTTTTCAAGCTGTTCTTCACCGATTCCTTCCTTTGATCGAAATGACCTCTGAAGGTGACTCTACATCTGTTGGTGACCGATCTTCGAATCAAGACTTCCCAGACCTTAGACGTTTTATGGACGATTCTGTTTCGAGCTCGGATATGCAAGATCTACTCGGACATAACTCGCGTCGTGGCGAAGCGAGTAGTTCGAGGGTTACGATCGAGGTTCCTCAACTTATTGATGAGGATGAACTTGAAGAAGTCGTTGAGCCGGATGAACAGATTCGGGCAGATCGGGAATTTGCAGTTCGGCTCGCGGAGGGCGATGATGCTGCTTGTCTGGACGATCACGCTATATCGTCAGCGGCTCGCCAGGATGATGTTTCCAGGTCGGCTACCGGACGGGTGGTTGAAAAGCCCGCGAATATTGGGCCGTCTCGTTCCAAGGCCGAGACGGTCCAAGCTACTTTGGAAAGATGCAATGCTCCGGATGGCATCCTTATCAAGATCCCGAAAGAGACCGACCGCCCGTGGGACGCTCCTGACGGTTATCTTTGTGTTTACGAGGAGTATTTCAGGAGCTGCGGTCTTAAGTTTCCCATCCCGGAACTCTTCTATAAGTATTGCAAGAGGCGGCATATTGCGATCTCTCAGTTGATGCCGGCCACGGTAATAAATCTCATGGGTCTTCTCACTCTCGGTGAGGAGTGTGATATCCCTATTACGGCGAAGATTTTTGAAAGATTATTCCGGGTGAATCTGTCGAAGGCGAAGCCTTGGTTTTTATCAGCTAGTGCGAAGCCGGAGTGTGACCTCGTCACCGGGAATAAACCGAGCAAGGTTAACAACTGGGATGCTCGGTACTTCTATGTGAAGATCGACGAGTCCTCTGTCGAGCATCCAAACGGGAGTTACCGAACTCAGTGGAGGACGCCTATTGGTAGATATTCGTTCCTGATTCCTTTTAGTGCTTTATTTTGCCTAAGTTATATTTCTTCGTTTCTTTTTCAGATCGTCACATACCGGGCTTCCTTATCACTACGCCGGGATTCACCTTTATCCACGTGAAGAGATTAAGTGCAGCAGGTAAAGCTCGGTGGCCAGAAGCTTACCAGGAAAAGCTTGATTTGAAGGCGAAGAGAGTTCTCAGAGGTATAACTGTCATTTTGTAGGTCGTCGATACCGATACTCGTTTTCCGGTGTTCATATCGCTGTTTCCCTTTTGCAGCAAAGTCATCACGTCGTCGGAGAAAAATGAAGTTCGAAGATATCCCTAATCTTTCAGCCGAGATGGACGATGACGAGATGGACGTGGGTGTTCCCCTGCCTGATGACCAAGTGAATCCCGGGGCTACGGCTGTTGACGAACAGGCTGGCCAAGAGGAGGTTCCTACTGGGGATCGGACTCCTTCGGCGACCGAACGGGCAAATCCGGAAGTTCCAACAGAAGAGATCGGCCAGGGAGACATTCCTGCTGGGGAGCACACTTCTCATCCGGCCGAGAAGAAGAAGAAAAAGAAGACAAAAAGGGGGTCTCGACGGGCTGCTGGTTCAACCGCTGGAATCGGTACCGAGCACGCCGAAGGTGGCGAAGGCGACGAGGGGATTACCGAACCCCAACAAGCTGATGGAGATACAATTGTCCTATCGGACAGTTCTCCAATGTCGAAGAAGCGTCGGACGTCGGATCCCGAGGTCGATTCCTGGGATTACGTCGAATCGTATCGGCGCTTAAGTTTCGGCCCGGACTTCCTTCCGCCGGTCGACAGCCTTCGCCAATCTGAGGCCTATAAGAAACTGGCCCAGACTACTGCCGAGGTAAAACTTTCTCCCCTTTTTTTTTGTTATCCTCTTTCTTTCGATTGCTTATTTTTAAAGTTCGTTATTTCTGCAGATGGTTGCTCAGACGAACGAGATCGTCGGGTCTTACGACCGCGAGCTCGGAGAATCGCGCCGTAAAGCTTTTGAGGCGAGGGTTCAAGCGGCGGAGCTTCGCAAGGAGCTGCATATATCCGAGGACCGGGTGGAGGCGGGTGATCGCGCAGTAGCCGAGCTGACTCGCGAGATTGCCGCACTTAAGAGATCCAATGCCGAGCTGGGGTTGGAAAGAGATGCTCTCTCGATAAAGCTGTTCGCGGAGACTTCGCGATTGAGGGCTGGTCGTACCCAGCAGATTTCCAGGAGAAAGGCGGTCACCGAAAAGTGCCAAGTCCGGCTTCAGAAGGTAAAGGACCATTTGTCGGCGGTTGAGCAGGCGAAGAAACCGTTCCTCGTCATCAATCAAGTTCAGGGAGTACTTGATTTCTGTGAGGGCCTCAAGAAGAAGCACGGTATTGTTGTCCCTTCGTCTCGTATCGATCGGCTCGAGAAGCTTAAGGCCGAAAAGGTGGAGGAATATGCCGCGATCGATCTCTGCGAACTGGATGAGGCAGACTTGGTTGTCACGCCTTTCAGTGATCCGTTGCATCCAAAGGTTTCGACGTCGATGGGCAATGAGGTTCCACCGGGCCTCGACGAGTTTGGGTCCAATCGGGCTTCCATGTCGGCTGATCGCGCTGATGCGATGCGGAAGCAAAATGTCTAAATCCCTTTCCTTTGTTCAGTTTTCTTTTGCCCGAACGGGCTTATAACTAGACCTCTTGGACCGGAGGGTTTTTAAAGTCCGGTATCCACTCTGTTGTTCGCCCAAGGGGCTTTTGAATGAATTTGGTTTTTTTATCGATCTTCGTTTTTATTCTGAGTGTTTTATTTCTCAAGTTATTCTTATGCCGAATTCTGATATATTTTGAAGTCGTACATAATACGAACCTCTCGAATTTATCGTACACAGTGGTGCCGTAAACTGTACGGTTTTAGCCGGGTGAAGAGGATAAATTCGACTGAACCTGTTCGAGGTCGGCAATCCCTATCGTAGATCGGCTTACTGCTTTTGCGATTGTTGAGAAATCGGCTTACCTGTTTTTGCGACTGTTGAGAAATCGGCTTACTAGTTTTTGCGACTGTTGAGAAGTCGGCTTAGATTTGCGAGGAAGGACGTTCGGCTTGACCATAGAGTTTAGTTTTAAGAGTACGTGAACAGCCCATCTTAATATGCTCTAGGTTTCTCATATTGAATCCGAGTGTGCGAGACGGACTTGGCTTATTTAGCTCGGATAATCTGAGAATTTGGTGCGAGACTGATCTCGGCTTTGAATGTGGAACGTGTATTATCCATTGCACCATGAGGATGCGTGCGAGCTAAGCTCGGCTTTATCAGATCGTCTGGCCAGGACGTTGATATGTAACCGTTGGTGGTCGAAAATGAACTGTTGAAGTTCAGCAAACGAGAAGTTTGATTTGGGAAATACGAACTGTTGGAGTTCGGCAAACAAAAGGTTTAGAAAATACGAACTGTTGGAGTTCGGCAAACGGAAAGTTTGGCTTAGAAAATACGAACTGTTGTAGTTCGGCAAACGAAAAGTTTGGCTTAGAGAATACGAACTGTTGGAGTTCGGCAAACGGAAAGTTTGACTTAGAAAATACGAACTGTTTGAGTTCGGCAAACGGAAAGTTTGACTTAGAAAATACGAACTGTTTGAGTTCGGCAAACGGAAAGTTTGACTTAGAAAATACGAACTGTTGGAGTTCGGCAAACGGAAAGTTTGACTTAGAAAATACGAACTGTTGGAGTTCGGCAAACGGAAAGTTTGACTTAGAAAATACGAACTGTTTGAGTTCGGCAAACGGAAAGTTTGACTTAGAAAATACGAACTGTTGGAGTTCGGCAAACGGAAAGTTTGACTTAGAAAATACGAACTGTTGGAGTTCGGCAAACGAAAAGTTTGACTTAGAAAATACGAACTGTTGGAGTTCGGTTGCAATGCTTTTGCATAATAAAGTTTTATTAATGTTATAGCTGCGCCTTGTGAGGGCAGCCTACGTACCTTCGGAAGAAGGATCAAGCCATTCGTAGTTCATATTACATATTAGAATCGAGCGTATGTGTAGTAGCTCGGTGATCTTTTTTTTTTTTTTTTTTTTTTTTTTTTTTTTTTTGGCGCTAGAAGGAGGGGGTTGGACTAAATGTAGTACCGCTTGAGGTTCATGGAATTCCACGAACGGGGAATGGGGGTTCCGTCTAGCTTCATGAGCTCGTAGACGCCTGGTTTGACTACCCTCATGACCTGATACGGTCCTTCCCAGTTTGTGCCGAGCTTGCCGGCATTCTTTTCTTCGGTGCCTTCGAAGACCTTTCTTAAGACGAGGTCGCCGTCGGTGAAGTGACGTCCGCGGACCTTTTTGTTGTAGTAGCGTGCTGCCAAGTTCTGATAATTCTGAATCCGAAGTAAGGCTTGATCGCGTTGTTCCTCGAGATTGTCGAGGTTGTCGAGCATGATTTCGTCGTGAAGATCAGGATTTTGTACGAGCATTGTCCGACGGATAGTCGGGATGGTGAGTTCGGCGGGGCATAGGGCTTCCACGCCATAGGCCATGTAGAAGGGGGATTGACCCGTTGACGATCTTGGGGTCGTTCGGTATGACCATAAGACTCCGTCGAGTTTATCTGCCCATGTCCCTTTATGAGTATCCAATCGTTTCTTGAGGCCGGCTATGATTGTTTTGTTTGTTGCTTCGGCCTGACCGTTGCTCGGCGGGTATCTTGGTGTGGAAAAACTTAGTCGAATTTTCCACTTAGCGCAGAAGTCGTTGAATAGTGTTGATATGAATTGGGGACCGTTATCGGTGATAATCTCGTACGGAATTCCGTGTCGGCAGATAACGAATTTCCAGACGAATTTCTGAACGTCGGAGGCGAGGATGACGGGATATGCCTCGGCTTCTACCCATTTGGTAAAGTAATCCGTCATGACGAGGATGAACTTTTTCTGCGTAGTGGATCGTCTGAAAGGGCCGATGATGTCCATCCCCCATCTCATGAATGGATACGGAGCTGTCGAAGTGGTTAGCAGCTCGGTAGGAAGATGTATCATTGGGCCATGCCTTTGGCATTTGTCGCACTTCGCGACGAACCTCTCGCAGTCTGCTTGCATACTTGGCCAATAATAGCTTGCTCTCTTGATTTTCAGGGCTAGAGATCGGCCGCCGGAGTGATTGCCGCCATCGCCTTCGTGTATTTTTCTTATGACTTCCTGAATTTCATCGCCTGAGATGCATTTGAGGAGGATTCCTGCTGCACTCCAACGAAACAGTCCGTCCTTGATAAGTATGTAGCGAGCGGCTCGTGTTTTGAGTCGTCGAGCGGCCCATCTATCGGCCGGGATTTTGCCATCGATGATGTACATTTTTATCTCCAGTGTCCAGTTGGCGGGAGTCTGCTCGTCGGACTGTTCGAGGTCTATTGGCTCATGAAGTCCGTCCGTCTGTTCCTCCGTTTCATCGTCTGATCTGGCCGATTCATCGACTTGCAGCGTGTCGTTGTTGCATTCGGCGATACTAGAGTGTTCGGGCTCGGTGTCTTGATCGGGCTCGATGGTTGGAATCCGTCTCTGTCGACGTAGGATAGGTTCAGTCGCAGGATTTTCCTCGTAATCTCGTCTACGGGTCGTGATGATGCATTGTTCCGTGCTTCCGATACTAGGTTCTGATATACTTTCAACCGGGATCGTCCGTTTGAGGTGGGGGTCGGAGCTCGAAGCCAAAGCAGCGAGTGCGTCGGCCGGAGCGTTTTCTCCCCGCGGAATCTTGGTAAGTTCGAATGAATCGAATTCGGAAGCAAGCTGTTTGACGAGCTTGAGGTATGCGTCCATTCGATCATTCTTGGCGTCATACTCCCCGCTGAACTGACTTGCGACGAGCTGTGAGTCGCAGTAGGCGTGAATGCGTGTAACGCCGATGGCTTTGGCCAAACGTAGTCCGGCAATTAGCGCTTCGTATTCTGCCTCGTTGTTAGACGCGTTGAACGTCAGGCGGAAAGATTGCTCCAAGATTTCTCCCGTTGGAGATTTGAGGCGAATGCCTATTCCAGAGCCTCGGAGAGATGACGACCCATCGACGTGAAGTATCCATTGTTCGGCGGTTATGACGTCAGTGTTGACGTATTCCGGAGATAGTTCGATGAGGAAATCGGCGAGGACTTGTGATTTGATGCTTGTCCGGCTTTTGTAATCGATGTCGTACTCGCTGAGTTCGATAGCCCATTTAGCCAACCGACCGGAATGGCTTGGGCTATGTAGGATTGTCCGGAGTTGTTGATCGGTTAGCACGGTGACCGAGTGTGATTGGAAATAAGGGCGCAATTTCCGAGCTGAAACAACAACGGCGAGGGCCAACTTTTCAAGAGTCGGATACCGTCCTTCAGCTCCATCTAGTGATTTGCTGATATAGAAGATCGGTTTTTGTTCGCCCCGGTCTTCCCGAACGAGGACCCCGCTGATCGCCGAGGTTGAGATTGCGATGTAGAGATAGAGGGTCTCGCCGTCTTCGGGTTTTGCCAAAACTGGTGGTGTTGACAAGTAATCTTTGAGCTGCTTGAATGCTTCCTCGCACTTATCATCCCACTCAAGATTTTTGTTTCCGCGCAGCAATTGGTAGAAGGGGAGACACTTATCGGTGGACCGGGAGATAAACCGGTTGAGTGCGGCGATGCGTCCCGTGAGCCTTTGCACTTCCCTTCTCGTTGTTGGAGATGGTAGGTCAAGGATTGCCGAGATCTGTTTGGGATTGGATTCGATTCCCCTTTGAGTCACGATATACCCGAGGAATTCTCCGGAGGTTACACCGAATGTGCACTTGGTCGGGTTTAGCTTCATGCCGTACTCGTTCAGGATATCGAAACAGGTGTTGAGATGTCCGGCGTGATCCTTCGCAACCAAAGATTTGACGAGCATGTCGTCGATGTAAACCTCCATCGTTTTGCCGAGCTGGCTAGCGAACATCCGATTAACGAGGCGTTGGTAGGTAGCACCGGCGTTTTTTAGGCCGAAGGGCATCACCTTGTAGCAATAGATACCGCGATCCGTGATGAATGAAGTTTTCTCACGATCATCCGAATGCATGAGTATCTGATTATAACCTGAAAAAGCGTCCATGAACGAGAGGAGTTCGTTCCCGGCGGTGGCTTCGACGAGTCTGTCGATATGTGGGAGCGGGAAACTATCCTTTGGGCAGGCTTTGTTCAGGTCGGTAAAGTCGACGCATATCCTCCACTTTCCGTTTTTCTTTTTCACAACGACTGGGTTCGCCAACCAGTCGGGATACCGAACCTCCGTAATCGATCCTGCGCTAAGTAATCTTTCGACTTCATCGTTCACGGCTCGAGCCTTCTCGGGGCCGAGCTTGCGTCGTTTTTGCTTGATCGGTTTGAAGGTGGGATCAATGTTGAGCTCGTGGCTTATTATCCTTGGATTGATTCCAGGCATATCTGTGATTGACCAGGCGAAGGTCGAGATGTTTCTTTTGAGGAGTCGGATTAAATCCGCTTTGATGTCCTCGTGGAGCTCGGCTCCGATTCCTACGCATCTCTCCGGATTGAAATCGTCGATACTGACTTGGACGATCGTTTCGCGTCGCGGTAAATCGGGATCGTTTGGATTTTTCTTTTTATTGATCACGCAGGTGCGGGGAGTGGTCCTCAGTTTACATTCGTTGATGAAACACGTTCGGGACATCACTTGGTCGCCTCTAAGGGTGAAGATTCCGGAAGGTGTTGGGAACTTGACGCATTGATGATACGTTGACACGACTGCTTTCATCGAGAATATCCATGGCGTGCCGAGTATTACGTTGTAGATCGCGGGTTTGTTTAGCACCAAGAACTTGACCATTCGACATATTCCCCCGGTATACATAGGAATTTTGACCGTTCCTGCTGTCATGGTTTGCTCGCTTGAGAATCCGGTGAGTGGTTCGATGTTCGGCCTGATTTGGTTGTCGGGAAAATCCATATTTTTCAGCGTGTCCTTGAAAATCACGTTAACCGAGCTCCCAGTGTCGATCAAAATTCGCCCGACTACGACATCACCGATGAGTGCCTCGACGACTAACGGGTCGTTATGCGGCATATGAAGTCCTTATGTGTCGGCCTCGGAGAAGGTGATCGGTGTTCCGCAGGGTGTAGTCTGATGTGACTGTTTTGCGGCCACTGCTTCCTTGCTGTATGTCTTCAGAGCTCGGACGGAGTAGTTGCACGTTTCCAATGCACCCATGATCATGTTGACGCGTTTTCGAACCTGCGGAGGTTGTTGAGTTTCCACGTTGTCCTCCCGATCTCGTTTCGGTTGTTCGTCGTCGGTTTTATTTTTAGGCTGCTCGGTAGCCTTGTTTGGTCTGGAGTTACGTCTCCTACCGTTATCGTTACGGCGCGGTCTGTTCGAGGGTTGGAAGGCTCCTTCGACCGGAACTTCCCCCTTTTTGTACTTCATCATCAGGAACTCCTGTAGATGTCGGCACTCCTCGGTGGAATGATTTCCATACCGGTTATGGAAATTGCAGTACGGTGCGGATTCAGTGGTGTCGGGTTCTTTTGGTTCATCCGACCGAACCCAAGTGTTTGACCAGGATTGCTGAGTTTGGACCGTGTTGACGGGTTGTTTCGGGGGAACGTATAGTTTGTCCTTGGTGGCGGGCTGCTTCGTGATTGCGTATCGCCTATCTTTCTCGGACCTTTCCTCCTCCTCCATGATGAAGATATGCGCCCTGTGCAGGATGTCCTCCAATGTCTTTGGATTATTGCGTTTGATCTCCCTGTGAAAGTCCGATTCGTACCAGGTGGCTTTGTAAAGAGCCTCGATCGCGGCTTCGTCGTCGATCGTACAATGGGATACAACCGCTTTGAAACGTTCCATGAAGTTGCGTAGGGGCTCGTCCTGCTTCTGCTCGAGGGCCCAGAGTTCGGCGTTTTTTGTTTTCTGCTTGATAAACATGGTGAAGCGTTTGAGGAATTTGGTAGTGAGCTCGTTATAGCTGTTTACCGAACTTGGCTCGAGCGTTGAAAACCAATCGAGCGCGGCCCCGGATAAATTCTCCACGAATAGTTGGCACATGGCTGCGTCCTTCTCAGTTTCCGAGCCGAAACGAAATCGGTTCATCGTGATGACAAACGAAGTCAAGAAGTTTTTAGGATCGGTAAACCCGTCGTATGGTGTGATCTTGACTCTTTCCAATCGTCGGACTGGAGTATTGACGACTTTGTCGGTAAACGGCGTCCTCTGTGACTCTTGAATTACCCGGTCGATCTCGGGCGCCGAACTCGTAGCCTGATGGACTGTGGTCCGCATATCTTGTAGTTGGGCCTGAACCTTGGCGAATTCCAAATTCAGGGCGGCTCGGTCCGTGATGTTGATTTCCGAACCGGTCGCGGAGGATCTTCTTGTCGGCGGGTCGATCGTGCCTGGGGGTCGAGCGTCGGTTAGGTCGGACAAGAGATTTCGGCGTAACGTGCTTTCGTTGGGGGGGGGTAACCGGATTCCGATCGAGGATACCGATCTGATTTCGGCGCTCGAAATGGGATGCTATGAGAGACGCGATCCGCTCTTCGTTCTTTTTGTTAATTTCGGCGAACTGCGCCCCCATAGCTTCCATGAAGACGGTCGGATCCGTGAATATCGAAGCGGCCGGAGGCTGAGGAAGAGTCCGAGATGGATTGACCTGATTGTCTTCTCCAACAGGTACGGTTGGAGGGGGTCTTCCTCCGGTTGTCTGTAGTTCGGTATCGATAGGATTGAGCTCGTCGATCCGTGGGTTTCGATCATCGGTTTCTGAGCTGTTGACGAGGGCTGCGGTGGTATCGACTGGAAGAACCATTGCCGAACTTCAATCAAACGATATCCGAAAGTACTGTTCTATATTCCCCACAGACGGCGCCAATTGTTGATCCGTAAATCACACAAAAGGGGTAAAACAGTACTTTTAATCGGAATCTCGTTTATTGATCTAAGTCGGCGGTTACAACAGATTTTAAGTAAGAAGGCAAAGACAAAAGACTTGAGATCGGTAATGAGCTCTCTCTTGTATTCTCTGTCTCTGCGGAAGTTGTGGATCCTTTGAACCAATGAGCCTCCTCCTTTATTTATAGTGTCCTTGAGGCGGTTCAAAGGAAGATTTCCTTTTCCGAGTTCGATTAGGAAAAGGAAATCTTCCGGTTTTCTCTCCGAGATAAGGATAAGTTCCGCATATCTCGTGGAGTCGACCAAAGAGAATATTTCCTTTTCCGAGACCGGTGGGAAAAGGGAAATATTCCGGTCTCATCTGTCGTAACGGACCGGGCTTGTGATGGGCCTAGATCGGTAGCCGAGATGGGCTTTTCAGCGAGATTCCGAGCTCGGCCCAATGTTTTCGGGCTGACTTATCCTCGATCCGAACCATCGTAAACCGGTCTTGATTGAACCGATCTCGGTTCGAACCGAGTTAAACCAGGGGGTGCTAATCCCCCCTCTAACACTAACCTTTGTCGTTTCCGATACTTACAAGATTTTACACACAATAGCATATCAAGAAAAGGCCTCACTCAATAAAAAAAAACAAGGGGTGGAAAGGAAACGGTTATGGTGAAAGGTAGGGAACCATTCTAAAAATGAGAATGGCCACTCGGGTTATTAGAGAGTGGTAAAAGTGGATAAGATAACCCGAATGTTTTCTTTGAACCATGGTTATGTATCACAAGCCCATAAGCAAGAAGATTATATTCATTTAAGTCCAATTATCAAGGGGTTGATTTCAAATTAAACAAGTATTTACAAGACAAAGAGTTAAGAGTAGAGAGATCAAAGTGCGAAGTTTTCAAGTCTTTTGAAATCGTTTAAGCAATATAAAACCATTATCGAGAGCATCACAATGAAAGCTTATCATACATGTTTTATGAACTCTCATGCACATGAATGCAACCAATATGATCTAGAAATGAGTGATCAAGTCAAGTCTAGAATGCACATGGACTAATGCAAACTACATGATGATTTTTTTTGTTTTTTGTTTTTTTTTTATGCAATTAAAAATATACAATGCAATGACTCAAGAAAATGAAAATAAGACAAAATACACAATGTCAAAACACAAGAACCTCTCCCCCGGACTTATATCACACCGTCTCGGTGTGAATTGAGCCAAAGAGAGAGTAAAACAAACATAAAAACGAAATGGTATATACAAAGGGAAAAGTTAGTGGTACCTTGGAGTGGAGTGGATTCACGAGGAGGAAGCATTGTGCGTTGAAGCTCACGGACTTAGACCATTCCATCCGTCCCATTTATTCACCCTTATTGCTCCTTGGAGTGGAGTGGATTCACGAGGAGGAAGCATTGTGCGTTGAAGCTCACGGACTTAGACCATTCCATCCGTCCCATTTATTCACCCTTATTGCTCCTACAAAAACATGAAAACAAAATTTATCAAACAATAAAAAGGCATAAAACAAGAAGTAAAGGATAGGATTGCTTGTTTTATGTCTCTAGCATTGACGGTGGATAGGATTGGGGGAGTCCCCAATGGCGCGTTTAACGTCGCTAGCTTGACGGTTGCGTCCTCTTATTCACTCTCTCCTTGAATGTTTCCTTTACTCCTAGTTTCGAACCTAAGAGATCAAGATCACAAGAAAAGAGAAAAAAGATTAACAACAAAAGAAAATAAAAAGCTCTAGTCTCAAGAAGAATCCAAATCCTAATGATCAATGCTAAACCCCAATGGCAACGGCGCCAAATTGATACGTGATATTTTCGTGTCAATTATCCCAAGTGTACTCATGTCATTGTAGTACTTGAGATGTCAATCCATAAGGGGTTAAGATTGAGGCACTAAGAATGCAAGAAACTTCTTAAGCTAGAGCAAACATTGTTTTTGTTTTTTTATGTTTATGAGAAAGAAAACAAATGCAAGAAAGAAAACAAAACACAAGACTAAAATGTTGGATCATGAACTAAGCTATCAATGAGATGGGTAACAATCAAACAATGAATCATTTGGAAGCATTAATCACTATCTTAGAACATGGAATTCACAAATATGACTAATCCATTTCCATGGCACTAATCACCTTGTTAATTATCTAATCAAGAACAAATTTCCATTTGTGATTAAATAATTAACAAGCATTAAGAAACAATTCCAATTAGTTCACTAAACACCCTAAACATCAACTTCCGTTGGCTAGGATATGCATAGCTCACAAAAGGTTCGGATCAAGCAATTCATTTAAACTCGGGTCATGAGTGAAATGCCTAAGATCTAGAAACGAATGAACATACCTAATCTAGTACTAACACCGCTTACTCGAATCTATCCCTAATGCATGGGATGAGACCAAAAATCTAACTAATCTAAGGTGTAGTACTAGGTTTCGGTTTATCATGACAAATCTAGCGTTACGAACCAACCTAAGTGAAAGACTCATCCAAGATCATCTTAAATAACCATTATCTAACCATCAAGACAATTGACTAATGATGCCTAAACATTCAATGCACATTCATTCTTATGACATGGATCACACAAGTAGATTAGTTCACTTCCATGATACTAATCCATTTACAAAATCATCTAGTTATCAAGAACTTCCGTTCGAAACTAAATGATCCATAATCATTAAGCATTAGTCCATACAAGTCAACAATTCACCTTAATCATCAATTTCCATTGGCTAAGAATTGAATTGCATGCTTAGAAGTTTTCTAGACATTTCATCGAACACCTTCCGGGCGAGAAATGTCTTAAGTTCTAGAAATGAGTTGTCAATTCGATTCTAGCATTAAGATCCCTCCTAACATGAGAACAAATGATTATCTAAGCCTAAACATCAACAATCAACCATCAACCATCCAAATCAAACATTATCTAAAATCCAACAAAAAGTCAACTCACAAGAACATGAAGAACACAAGAGAAAAAGACATAGAAATGAAGAACAAGAATCAAATAAGCATAATATAAAGATAGAGTGAAGAAATCTTCTCTAGAATGGCATTTGTATGAAGAACAATCCCAAAACATCAAGAAGAGAGAGTTGGGGACGAGCCCCCACTCTTAGAAGAAGAAAACTTTTTTATAAAATTAGGTTTTTTGGCTTTTAATAGAGTTTGGGTCGAATTTTTGAGTTTCAGATGATCCACAGCGGTCAGCTCATACCGCTGCATGACCGCTGTGATTCTCTGTTTTTTTTCGACGGATGAACCCGCAGCGGTCACTGTAGACCGCTGCGGTACACCGCTGCGAGCTCCACTGAGTTCCTTCGCGCGCCAGACTGGACCGTCGTCACGGAAATTGGCATAACTTCTGATCGCACCGTTGGAATTGCCTCAAACCACTTCCAAATGAAAGCTAATCCATTGATATATCTCGTGTTAAAATTTGAGCTCAATCCATCGGTGGAAAGTCCTTCATCCAATGCCAAACTTATGACGTCTCAACCTGATCCTGCATCTTTGTATTCCGAAATGAACTTTTTGATGGCTATCTTCACTCCTCCAACTCCTATGACTCCAAGAACACCTGAAAATGGCTCAAGCAAGCCAAAAAGAATGCAAAGACAACCTAGGACATCTAAAATGCAATGAGACTCAAGTTGGACCTAAATGCATGAAAATATCCAAAAACTATACAAATTGGAACTAAAAACCTATGAAACTAAACCTTAAAAACATGTAAAATATGGTGTTATCAACTCCCCCGGACTTGCCTTTTGCTTGTCCGCAAGCAAACAAGAAAAGACAAACCGAAAGAGAGGTTTTAAAGAGTGGGAATTCATAACTAAAGGACATGTCAAAGCATTCAAAGTGGGAATTCTATGCCCAAGATAATACCAAGACATTGCAAAAACGTATCTCAATTATGACTCTAACTTCTCTAGACTTATCGCAACTCCTAATCTTTTCTCTTAACAACAATGCCTCATGCCTACAAGTCCTCTTCTCAACCAACCCTCACATTCATTTGATCTTTCTAAAGGTGCGGTCTCACAAATGGGCAAGTGATCAAGTCCAATCGGTTTGGAAGAAAAGGCAATTGGCACTAGTAAATGTGAGTGCAAGGAGGTTCATTCTCTTTTTGGGTGACTTACTCTCAAGAAAAAGGAATGCTATATGTTATGCAAAAGCAAGGAAGACTAGAAACAATTTATGCATACAAAGTTAAGCTCACATTGTTCTACCCTCCTAGCAAAGCATTCTACCCAAATGGTGATTCCATTTCCTCTTCTTATCTTATTTTCTTGAAGCTCATTAAACCCTCAAAGCCCTTTTGGCTAAATCAAAACTCCCTTTTTAAACCCCTTTTCTTTTCCAAACACCAAACTCCTAGAGACATTTTTAATCGACCCCTTTCTTTTCTTCTTACTCTCCCTAAACTTTTTATTCTTTCTCTTTTTCAAACATGGAGAGTGTTTTTCTTTTTCTTTTTCTAGGGTCTTTCTTTTACGCTCTTCTCTAGAGTTTTCTTTTCCAACCAAGGATTCTTTTTCTACCATTTCTCATTTCACTTTTCATGAGCTCATGCTCCCCAAAACCAAATACCATTCAATCCATTGATCCCCATCTTGATGCTAGCCTCTTTTCTTTGAACAACAATGACTAGCTAAAAATGAAAGCTAACTGTTGATCCGTAAATCACACAAAAGGGGTAAAACAGTACTTTTAATCGGAATCTCGTTTATTGATCTAAGTCGGCGGTTACAACAGATTTTAAGTAAGAAGGCAAAGACAAAAGACTTGAGATCGGTAATGAGCTCTCTCTTGTATTCTCTGTCTCTGCGGAAGTTGTGGATCCTTTGAACCAATGAGCCTCCTCCTTTATTTATAGTGTCCTTGAGGCGGTTCAAAGGAAGATTTCCTTTTCCGAGTTCGATTAGGAAAAGGAAATCTTCCGGTTTTCTCTCCGAGATAAGGATAAGTTCCGCATATCTCGTGGAGTCGACCAAAGAGAATATTTCCTTTTCCGAGACCGGTGGGAAAAGGGAAATATTCCGGTCTCATCTGTCGTAACGGACCGGGCTTGTGATGGGCCTAGATCGGTAGCCGAGATGGGCTTTTCAGCGAGATTCCGAGCTCGGCCCAATGTTTTCGGGCTGACTTATCCTCGATCCGAACCATCGTAAACCGGTCTTGATTGAACCGATCTCGGTTCGAACCGAGTTAAACCAGGGGGTGCTAATCCCCCCTCTAACACTAACCTTTGTCGTTTCCGATACTTACAAGATTTTACACACAATAGCATATCAAGAAAAGGCCTCACTCAATAAAAAAAAACAAGGGGTGGAAAGGAAACGGTTATGGTGAAAGGTAGGGAACCATTCTAAAAATGAGAATGGCCACTCGGGTTATTAGAGAGTGGTAAAAGTGGATAAGATAACCCGAATGTTTTCTTTGAACCATGGTTATGTATCACAAGCCCATAAGCAAGAAGATTATATTCATTTAAGTCCAATTATCAAGGGGTTGATTTCAAATTAAACAAGTATTTACAAGACAAAGAGTTAAGAGTAGAGAGATCAAAGTGCGAAGTTTTCAAGTCTTTTGAAATCGTTTAAGCAATATAAAACCATTATCGAGAGCATCACAATGAAAGCTTATCATACATGTTTTATGAACTCTCATGCACATGAATGCAACCAATATGATCTAGAAATGAGTGATCAAGTCAAGTCTAGAATGCACATGGACTAATGCAAACTACATGATGATTTTTTTTGTTTTTTGTTTTTTTTTTATGCAATTAAAAATATACAATGCAATGACTCAAGAAAATGAAAATAAGACAAAATACACAATGTCAAAACACAAGAACCTCTCCCCCGGACTTATATCACACCGTCTCGGTGTGAATTGAGCCAAAGAGAGAGTAAAACAAACATAAAAACGAAATGGTATATACAAAGGGAAAAGTTAGTGGTACCTTGGAGTGGAGTGGATTCACGAGGAGGAAGCATTGTGCGTTGAAGCTCACGGACTTAGACCATTCCATCCGTCCCATTTATTCACCCTTATTGCTCCTTGGAGTGGAGTGGATTCACGAGGAGGAAGCATTGTGCGTTGAAGCTCACGGACTTAGACCATTCCATCCGTCCCATTTATTCACCCTTATTGCTCCTACAAAAACATGAAAACAAAATTTATCAAACAATAAAAAGGCATAAAACAAGAAGTAAAGGATAGGATTGCTTGTTTTATGTCTCTAGCATTGACGGTGGATAGGATTGGGGGAGTCCCCAATGGCGCGTTTAACGTCGCTAGCTTGACGGTTGCGTCCTCTTATTCACTCTCTCCTTGAATGTTTCCTTTACTCCTAGTTTCGAACCTAAGAGATCAAGATCACAAGAAAAGAGAAAAAAGATTAACAACAAAAGAAAATAAAAAGCTCTAGTCTCAAGAAGAATCCAAATCCTAATGATCAATGCTAAACCCCAATGGCAACGGCGCCAAATTGATACGTGATATTTTCGTGTCAATTATCCCAAGTGTACTCATGTCATTGTAGTACTTGAGATGTCAATCCATAAGGGGTTAAGATTGAGGCACTAAGAATGCAAGAAACTTCTTAAGCTAGAGCAAACATTGTTTTTGTTTTTTTATGTTTATGAGAAAGAAAACAAATGCAAGAAAGAAAACAAAACACAAGACTAAAATGTTGGATCATGAACTAAGCTATCAATGAGATGGGTAACAATCAAACAATGAATCATTTGGAAGCATTAATCACTATCTTAGAACATGGAATTCACAAATATGACTAATCCATTTCCATGGCACTAATCACCTTGTTAATTATCTAATCAAGAACAAATTTCCATTTGTGATTAAATAATTAACAAGCATTAAGAAACAATTCCAATTAGTTCACTAAACACCCTAAACATCAACTTCCGTTGGCTAGGATATGCATAGCTCACAAAAGGTTCGGATCAAGCAATTCATTTAAACTCGGGTCATGAGTGAAATGCCTAAGATCTAGAAACGAATGAACATACCTAATCTAGTACTAACACCGCTTACTCGAATCTATCCCTAATGCATGGGATGAGACCAAAAATCTAACTAATCTAAGGTGTAGTACTAGGTTTCGGTTTATCATGACAAATCTAGCGTTACGAACCAACCTAAGTGAAAGACTCATCCAAGATCATCTTAAATAACCATTATCTAACCATCAAGACAATTGACTAATGATGCCTAAACATTCAATGCACATTCATTCTTATGACATGGATCACACAAGTAGATTAGTTCACTTCCATGATACTAATCCATTTACAAAATCATCTAGTTATCAAGAACTTCCGTTCGAAACTAAATGATCCATAATCATTAAGCATTAGTCCATACAAGTCAACAATTCACCTTAATCATCAATTTCCATTGGCTAAGAATTGAATTGCATGCTTAGAAGTTTTCTAGACATTTCATCGAACACCTTCCGGGCGAGAAATGTCTTAAGTTCTAGAAATGAGTTGTCAATTCGATTCTAGCATTAAGATCCCTCCTAACATGAGAACAAATGATTATCTAAGCCTAAACATCAACAATCAACCATCAACCATCCAAATCAAACATTATCTAAAATCCAACAAAAAGTCAACTCACAAGAACATGAAGAACACAAGAGAAAAAGACATAGAAATGAAGAACAAGAATCAAATAAGCATAATATAAAGATAGAGTGAAGAAATCTTCTCTAGAATGGCATTTGTATGAAGAACAATCCCAAAACATCAAGAAGAGAGAGTTGGGGACGAGCCCCCACTCTTAGAAGAAGAAAACTTTTTTATAAAATTAGGTTTTTTGGCTTTTAATAGAGTTTGGGTCGAATTTTTGAGTTTCAGATGATCCACAGCGGTCAGCTCATACCGCTGCATGACCGCTGTGATTCTCTGTTTTTTTTCGACGGATGAACCCGCAGCGGTCACTGTAGACCGCTGCGGTACACCGCTGCGAGCTCCACTGAGTTCCTTCGCGCGCCAGACTGGACCGTCGTCACGGAAATTGGCATAACTTCTGATCGCACCGTTGGAATTGCCTCAAACCACTTCCAAATGAAAGCTAATCCATTGATATATCTCGTGTTAAAATTTGAGCTCAATCCATCGGTGGAAAGTCCTTCATCCAATGCCAAACTTATGACGTCTCAACCTGATCCTGCATCTTTGTATTCCGAAATGAACTTTTTGATGGCTATCTTCACTCCTCCAACTCCTATGACTCCAAGAACACCTGAAAATGGCTCAAGCAAGCCAAAAAGAATGCAAAGACAACCTAGGACATCTAAAATGCAATGAGACTCAAGTTGGACCTAAATGCATGAAAATATCCAAAAACTATACAAATTGGAACTAAAAACCTATGAAACTAAACCTTAAAAACATGTAAAATATGGTGTTATCAACTCCCCCGGACTTGCCTTTTGCTTGTCCGCAAGCAAACAAGAAAAGACAAACCGAAAGAGAGGTTTTAAAGAGTGGGAATTCATAACTAAAGGACATGTCAAAGCATTCAAAGTGGGAATTCTATGCCCAAGATAATACCAAGACATTGCAAAAACGTATCTCAATTATGACTCTAACTTCTCTAGACTTATCGCAACTCCTAATCTTTTCTCTTAACAACAATGCCTCATGCCTACAAGTCCTCTTCTCAACCAACCCTCACATTCATTTGATCTTTCTAAAGGTGCGGTCTCACAAATGGGCAAGTGATCAAGTCCAATCGGTTTGGAAGAAAAGGCAATTGGCACTAGTAAATGTGAGTGCAAGGAGGTTCATTCTCTTTTTGGGTGACTTACTCTCAAGAAAAAGGAATGCTATATGTTATGCAAAAGCAAGGAAGACTAGAAACAATTTATGCATACAAAGTTAAGCTCACATTGTTCTACCCTCCTAGCAAAGCATTCTACCCAAATGGTGATTCCATTTCCTCTTCTTATCTTATTTTCTTGAAGCTCATTAAACCCTCAAAGCCCTTTTGGCTAAATCAAAACTCCCTTTTTAAACCCCTTTTCTTTTCCAAACACCAAACTCCTAGAGACATTTTTAATCGACCCCTTTCTTTTCTTCTTACTCTCCCTAAACTTTTTATTCTTTCTCTTTTTCAAACATGGAGAGTGTTTTTCTTTTTCTTTTTCTAGGGTCTTTCTTTTACGCTCTTCTCTAGAGTTTTCTTTTCCAACCAAGGATTCTTTTTCTACCATTTCTCATTTCACTTTTCATGAGCTCATGCTCCCCAAAACCAAATACCATTCAATCCATTGATCCCCATCTTGATGCTAGCCTCTTTTCTTTGAACAACAATGACTAGCTAAAAATGAAAGCTAACTGTTGATCCGTAAATCACACAAAAGGGGTAAAACAGTACTTTTAATCGGAATCTCGTTTATTGATCTAAGTCGGCGGTTACAACAGATTTTAAGTAAGAAGGCAAAGACAAAAGACTTGAGATCGGTAATGAGCTCTCTCTTGTATTCTCTGTCTCTGCGGAAGTTGTGGATCCTTTGAACCAATGAGCCTCCTCCTTTATTTATAGTGTCCTTGAGGCGGTTCAAAGGAAGATTTCCTTTTCCGAGTTCGATTAGGAAAAGGAAATCTTCCGGTTTTCTCTCCGAGATAAGGATAAGTTCCGCATATCTCGTGGAGTCGACCAAAGAGAATATTTCCTTTTCCGAGACCGGTGGGAAAAGGGAAATATTCCGGTCTCATCTGTCGTAACGGACCGGGCTTGTGATGGGCCTAGATCGGTAGCCGAGATGGGCTTTTCAGCGAGATTCCGAGCTCGGCCCAATGTTTTCGGGCTGACTTATCCTCGATCCGAACCATCGTAAACCGGTCTTGATTGAACCGATCTCGGTTCGAACCGAGTTAAACCAGGGGGTGCTAATCCCCCCTCTAACAATTGGTCCCCCCCTCAGTTCGGCGAGGGAGTTTACGAGTTCGGTGAATTCTTGGGGAGTATTCTTTAGCTCGGTTAAAACTGAGATCGGTACGATCTGATCAGATTCTATTTCGAGTGCGGCGGATTTTTGAGTTCGGCGAACTTCTTTCGAAAGTGAAGATCGGAACTCCCGTGATCGAATAGATTTTGGAACTTTCGAGTTCGGCAGATTTTTCTCGGGAAGAGTGCCGCTTTATCTTCTTTGGTCGTGGAATTCGAAGATCCGCGTGCCGATTCGTATTCTTTGGCTACAGAATTCGAAGAGTCGTCATCATTGCCTTTTTCTTTATAAATACCGTTCGATCCTCTTTCTGTTTTTCACTTCTGCTTTGCTTCCGAAAAGAAAAAGGTACTTTCTCTCTCTAAACGCTCTCCCTTCTCTCTAGAATTTATTTTTCTCTCCGTTCTCCGATCGTTTCTCCGCCGTGGTTTCTCCGATCTGCTTGAAGATCTTCAAACTTTCCGGGCGATCTTCAACTGTTCTTCGTTAGTTTTCAAGCTGTTCTTCACCGATTCCTTCCTTTGATCGAAATGACCTCTGAAGGTGACTCTACATCTGTTGGTGACCGATCTTCGAATCAAGACTTCCCAGACCTTAGACGTTTTATGGACGATTCTGTTTCGAGCTCGGATATGCAAGATCTACTCGTACATAACTCGCGTCGTGGCGAAGCGAGTAGTTCGAGGGTTACGATCGAGGTTCCTCAACTTATTGATGAGGATGAACTTGAAGAAGTCGTTGAGCCGGATGAACAGATTCGGGCAGATCGGGAATTTGCAGTTCGGCTCGCGGAGGGCGATGATGCTGCTTGTCTGGACGATCACGCTATATCGTCAGCGGCTCGCCAGGATGATGTTTCCAGGTCGGCTACCGGACGGGTGGTTGAAAAGCCCGCGAATATTGGGCCGTCTCGTTCCAAGGCCGAGACGGTCCAAGCTACTTTGGAAAGATGCAATGCTCCGGATGGCATCCTTATCAAGATCCCGAAAGAGACCGACCGCCCGTGGGACGCTCCTGACGGTTATCTTTGTGTTTACGAGGAGTATTTCAGGAGCTGCGGTCTTAAGTTTCCCATCCCGGAACTCTTCTATAAGTATTGCAAGAGGCGGCATATTGCGATCTCTCAGTTGATGCCGGCCACGGTAATAAATCTCATGGGTCTTCTCACTCTCGGTGAGGAGTGTGATATCCCTATTACGGCGAAGATTTTTGAAAGATTATTCCGGGTGAATCTGTCGAAGGCGAAGCCTTGGTTTTTATCAGCTAGTGCGAAGCCGGAGTGTGACCTCGTCACCGGGAATAAACCGAGCAAGGTTAACAACTGGGATGCTCGGTACTTCTATGTGAAGATCGACGAGTCCTCTGTCGAGCATCCAAACGGGAGTTACCGAACTCAGTGGAGGACGCCTATTGGTAGATATTCGTTCCTGATTCCTTTTAGTGCTTTATTTTGCCTAAGTTATATTTCTTCGTTTCTTTTTCAGATCGTCACATACCGGGCTTCCTTATCACTACGCCGGGATTCACCTTTATCCACGTGAAGAGATTAAGTGCAGCAGGTAAAGCTCGGTGGCCAGAAGCTTACCAGGAAAAGCTTGATTTGAAGGCGAAGAGAGTTCTCAGAGGTATAACTGTCATTTTGTAGGTCGTCGATACCGATACTCGTTTTCCGGTGTTCATATCGCTGTTTCCCTTTTGCAGCAAAGTCATCACGTCGTCGGAGAAAAATGAAGTTCGAAGATATCCCTAATCTTTCAGCCGAGATGGACGATGACGAGATGGACGTGGGTGTTCCCCTGCCTGATGACCAAGTGAATCCCGGGGCTACGGCTGTTGACGAACAGGCTGGCCAAGAGGAGGTTCCTGCTGGGGATCGGACTCCTTCGGCGACCGAACGGGCAAATCCGGAAGTTCCAACAGAAGAGATCGGCCAGGGAGACATTCCTGCTGGGGAGCACACTTCTCATCCGGCCGAGAAGAAGAAGAAAAAGAAGACAAAAAGGGGGTCTCGACGGGCTGCTGGTTCAACCGCTGGAATCGGTACCGAGCACGCCGAAGGTGGCGAAGGCGACGAGGGGATTACCGAACCCCAACAAGCTGATGGAGATACAATTGTCCTATCGGACAGTTCTCCAATGTCGAAGAAGCGTCGGACGTCGGATCCCGAGGTCGATTCCTGGGATTACGTCGAATCGTATCGGCGCTTAAGTTTCGGCCCGGACTTCCTTCCGCCGGTCTACAGCCTTCGCCAATCTGAGGCCTATAAGAAACTGGCCCAGACTACTGCCGAGGTAAAACTTTCTCCCCTTTTTTTTTGTTATCCTCTTTCTTTCGATTGCTTATTTTTAAAGTTCGTTATTTCTGCAGATGGTTGCTCAGACGAACGAGATCGTCGGGTCTTACGACCGCGAGCTCGGAGAATCGCGCCGTAAAGCTTTTGAGGCGAGGGTTCAAGCGGCGGAGCTTCGCAAGGAGCTGCATATATCCGAGGACCGGGTGGAGGCGGGTGATCGCGCAGTAGCCGAGCTGACTCGCGAGATTGCCGCACTTAAGAGATCCAATGCCGAGCTGGGGTTGGAAAGAGATGCTCTCTCGATAAAGCTGTTCGCGGAGACTTCGCGATTGAGGGCTGGTCGTACCCAGCAGATTTCCAGGAGAAAGGCGGTCACCGAAAAGTGCCAAGTCCGGCTTCAGAAGGTAAAGGACCATTTGTCGGCGGTTGAGCAGGCGAAGAAACCGTTCCTCGTCATCAATCAAGTTCAGGGAGTACTTGATTTCTGTGAGGGCCTCAAGAAGAAGCACGGTATTGTTGTCCCTTCGTCTCGTATCGATCGGCTCGAGAAGCTTAAGGCCGAAAAGGTGGAGGAATATGCCGCGATCGATCTCTGCGAACTGGATGAGGCAGACTTGGTTGTCACGCCTTTCAGTGATCCGTTGCATCCAGAGGTTTCGACGTCGATGGGCAATGAGGTTCCACCGGGCCTCGACGAGTTTGGGTCCAATCGGGCTTCCATGTCGGCTGATCGCGCTGATGCGATGCGGAAGCAAAATGTCTAAATCCCTTTCCTTTGTTCAGTTTTCTTTTGCCCGAACGGGCTTATAACTAGACCTCTTGGACCGGAGGGTTTTTAAAGTCCGGTATCCACTCTGTTGTTCGCCCAAGGGGCTTTTGAATGAATCTGGTTTTTTTATCGATCTTCGTTTTTATTCTGAGTGTTTTATTTCTCAAGTTATTCTTATGCCGAATTCTGATATATTTTGAAGTCGTACATAATACGAACCTCTCGAATTTATCGTACACAGTGGTGCCGTAAACTGTACGGTTTTAGCCGGGTGAAGAGGATAAATTCGACTGAACCTGTTCGAGGTCGGCAATCCCTATCGTAGATCGGCTTACTGCTTTTGCGATTGTTGAGAAATCGGCTTACCTGTTTTTGCGACTGTTGAGAAATCGGCTTACTAGTTTTTGCGACTGTTGAGAAGTCGGCTTAGATTTGCGAGGAAGGACGTTCGGCTTGACCATAGAGTTTAGTTTTAAGAGTACGTGAACAGCCCATCTTAATATGCTCTAGGTTTCTCATATTGAATCCGAGTGTGCGAGACGGACTTGGCTTATTTAGCTCGGATAATCTGAGAATTTGGTGCGAGACTGATCTCGGCTTTGAATGTGGAACGTGTATTATCCATTGCACCATGAGGATGCGTGCGAGCTAAGCTCGGCTTTATCAGATCGTCTGGCCAGGACGTTGATATGTAACCGTTGGTGGTCGAAAATGAACTGTTGAAGTTCAGCAAACGAGAAGTTTGATTTGGGAAATACGAACTGTTGGAGTTCGGCAAACAAAAGGTTTAGAAAATACGAACTGTTGGAGTTCGGCAAACGGAAAGTTTGGCTTAGAAAATACGAACTGTTGGAGTTCGGCAAACGAAAAGTTTGGCTTAGAGAATACGAACTGTTGGAGTTCGGCAAACGGAAAGTTTGACTTAGAAAATACGAACTGTTTGAGTTCGGCAAACAGAAAGTTTGACTTAGAAAATACGAACTGTTTGAGTTCGGCAAACGGAAAGTTTGACTTAGAAAATACGAACTGTTGGAGTTCGGCAAACGGAAAGTTTGACTTAGAAAATACGAACTGTTGGAGTTCGGCAAACGGAAAGTTTGACTTAGAAAATACGAACTGTTTGAGTTCGGCAAACGGAAAGTTTGACTTAGAAAATACGAACTGTTGGAGTTCGGCAAACGGAAAGTTTGACTTAGAAAATACGAACTGTTGGAGTTCGGCAAACGAAAAGTTTGACTTAGAAAATACGAACTGTTGGAGTTCGGCAAACGAAAAGTTTGACTTAGAAAATACGAACTGTTGGAGTTCGGTTGCAATGGTTTTGCATAATAAAGTTTTATTAATGTTATAGCTGCGCCTTGTGAGGGCTGCCTACGTACCTTCGGAAGAAGGATCAAGCCATTCGTAGTTCATATTACATATTAGAATCGAGCGTATGTGTAGTAGCTCGGTGATCTTTTTTTTTTTTTTTTTTTTTTTTTTTTTTTTTTTTTTTGGCGCTAGAAGGAGGGGGTTGGACTAAATGTAGTACCGCTTGAGGTTCATGGAATTCCACGAACGGGGAATGGGGGTTCCGTCTAGCTTCATGAGCTCGTAGACGCCTGGTTTGACTACCCTCATGACCTGATACGGTCCTTCCCAGTTTGTGCCGAGCTTGCCGGCATTCTTTTCTTCGGTGCCTTCGAAGACCTTTCTTAAGACGAGGTCGCCGTCGGTGAAGTGACGTCCGCGGACCTTTTTGTTGTAGTAGCGTGCTGCCAAGTTCTGATAATTCTGAATCCGAAGTAAGGCTTGATCGCGTTGTTCCTCGAGATTGTCGAGGTTGTCGAGCATGATTTCGTCGTTAAGATCAGGATTTTGTACGAGCATTGTCCGACGGATAGTCGGGATGGTGAGTTCGGCGGGGCATAGGGCTTCCACGCCATAGGCCATGTAGAAGGGGGATTGACCCGTTGACGATCTTGGGGTCGTTCGGTATGACCATAAGACTCCGTCGAGTTTATCTGCCCATGTCCCTTTATGAGTATCCAATCGTTTCTTGAGGCCGGCTATGATTGTTTTGTTTGTTGCTTCGGCCTGACCGTTGCTCGGCGGGTATCTTGGTGTGGAAAAACTTAGTCGAATTTTCCACTTAGCGCAGAAGTCGTTGAATAGTGTTGATATGAATTGGGGACCGTTATCGGTGATAATCTCGTACGGAATTCCGTGTCGGCAGATAACGAATTTCCAGACGAATTTCTGAACGTCGGAGGCGAGGATGACGGGATATGCCTCGGCTTCTACCCATTTGGTAAAGTAATCCGTCATGACGAGGATGAACTTTTTCTGCGTAGTGGATCGTCTGAAAGGGCCGATGATGTCCATCCCCCATCTCATGAATGGATACGGAGCTGTCGAAGTGGTTAGCAGCTCGGTAGGAAGATGTATCATTGGGCCATGCCTTTGGCATTTGTCGCACTTCGCGACGAACCTCTCGCAGTCTGCTTGCATACTTGGCCAATAATAGCTTGCTCTCTTGATTTTCAGGGCTAGAGATCGGCCGCCGGAGTGATTGCCGCCATCGCCTTCGTGTATTTTTCTTATGACTTCCTGAATTTCATCGCCTGAGATGCATTTGAGGAGGATTCCTGCTGCACTCCAACGAAACAGTCCGTCCTTGATAAGTATGTAGCGAGCGGCTCGTGTTTTGAGTCGTCGAGCGGCCCATCTATCGGCCGGGATTTTGCCATCGATGATGTACATTTTTATCTCCAGTGTCCAGTTGGCGGGAGTCTGCTCGTCGGACTGTTCGAGGTCTATTGGCTCATGAAGTCCGTCCGTCTGTTCCTCCGTTTCATCGTCTGATCTGGCCGATTCATCGACTTGCAGCGTGTCGTTGTTGCATTCGGCGATACTAGAGTGTTCGGGCTCGGTGTCTTGATCGGGCTCGATGGTTGGAATCCGTCTCTGTCGACGTAGGATAGGTTCAGTCGCAGGATTTTCCTCGTAATCTCGTCTACGGGTCGTGATGATGCATTGTTCCGTGCTTCCGATACTAGGTTCTGATATACTTTCAACCGGGATCGTCCGTTTGAGGTGGGGGTCGGAGCTCGAAGCCAAAGCAGCGAGTGCGTCGGCCGGAGCGTTTTCTCCCCGCGGAATCTTGGTAAGTTCGAATGAATCGAATTCGGAAGCAAGCTGTTTGACGAGCTTGAGGTATGCGTCCATTCGATCATTCTTGGCGTCATACTCCCCGCTGAACTGACTTGCGACGAGCTGTGAGTCGCAGTAGGCGTGAATGCGTGTAACGCCGATGGCTTTGGCCAAACGTAGTCCGGCAATTAGCGCTTCGTATTCTGCCTCGTTGTTAGACGCGTTGAACGTCAGGCGGAAAGATTGCTCCAAGATTTCTCCCGTTGGAGATTTGAGGCGAATGCCTATTCCAGAGCCTCGGAGAGATGACGACCCATCGACGTGAAGTATCCATTGTTCGGCGGTTATGACGTCAGTGTTGACGTATTCCGGAGATAGTTCGATGAGGAAATCGGCGAGGACTTGTGATTTGATGCTTGTCCGGCTTTTGTAATCGATGTCGTACTCGCTGAGTTCGATAGCCCATTTAGCCAACCGACCGGAATGGCTTGGGCTATGTAGGATTGTCCGGAGTGGTTGATCGGTTAGCACGGTGACCGAGTGTGATTGGAAATAAGGGCGCAATTTCCGAGCTGAAACAACAACGGCGAGGGCCAACTTTTCAAGAGTCGGATACCGTCCTTCAGCTCCATCTAGTGATTTGCTGATATAGAAGATCGGTTTTTGTTCGCCCCGGTCTTCCCGAACGAGGACCCCGCTGATCGCCGAGGTTGAGATTGCGATGTAGAGATAGAGGGTCTCGCCGTCTTCGGGTTTTGCCAAAACTGGTGGTGTTGACAAGTAATCTTTGAGCTGCTTGAATGCTTCCTCGCACTTATCATCCCACTCAAGATTTTTGTTTCCGCGCAGCAATTGGTAGAAGGGGAGACACTTATCGGTGGACCGGGAGATAAACCGGTTGAGTGCGGCGATGCGTCCCGTGAGCCTTTGCACTTCCCTTCTCGTTGTTGGAGATGGTAGGTCAAGGATTGCCGAGATCTGTTTGGGATTGGCTTCGATTCCCCTTTGAGTCACGATATACCCGAGGAATTCTCCGGAGGTTACACCGAATGTGCACTTGGTCGGGTTTAGCTTCATGCCGTACTCGTTCAGGATATCGAAACAGGTGTTGAGATGTCCGGCGTGATCCTTCGCAACCAAAGATTTGACGAGCATGTCGTCGATGTAAACCTCCATCGTTTTGCCGAGCTGGCTAGCGAACATCCGATTAACGAGGCGTTGGTAGGTAGCACCGGCGTTTTTTAGGCCGAAGGGCATCACCTTGTAGCAATAGATACCGCGATCCGTGATGAATGAAGTTTTCTCACGATCATCCGAATGCATGAGTATCTGATTATAACCTGAAAAAGCGTCCATGAACGAGAGGAGTTCGTTCCCGGCGGTGGCTTCGACGAGTCTGTCGATATGTGGGAGCGGGAAACTATCCTTTGGGCAGGCTTTGTTCAGGTCGGTAAAGTCGACGCATATCCTCCACTTTCCGTTTTTCTTTTTCACAACGACTGGGTTCGCCAACCAGTCGGGATACCGAACCTCCGTAATCGATCCTGCGCTAAGTAATCTTTCGACTTCATCGTTCACGGCTCGAGCCTTCTCGGGGCCGAGCTTGCGTCGTTTTTGCTTGATCGGTTTGAAGGTGGGATCAATGTTGAGCTCGTGGCTTATTATCCTTGGATTGATTCCAGGCATATCTGTGATTGACCAGGCGAAGGTCGAGATGTTTCTTTTGAGGAGTCGGATTAAATCCGCTTTGATGTCCTCGTGGAGCTCGGCTCCGATTCCTACGCATCTCTCCGGATTGAAATCGTCGATACTGACTTGGACGATCGTTTCGCGTCGCGGTAAATCGGGATCGTTTGGATTTTTCTTTTTATTGATCACGCAGGTGCGGGGAGTGGTCCTCAGTTTACATTCGTTGATGAAACACGTTCGGGACATCACTTGGTCGCCTCTAAGGGTGAAGATTCCGGAAGGTGTTGGGAACTTGACGCATTGATGATACGTTGACACGACTGCTTTCATCGAGAATATCCATGGCGTGCCGAGTATTACGTTGTAGATCGCGGGTTTGTTTAGCACCAAGAACTTGACCATTCGACATATTCCCCCGGTATACATAGGAATTTTGACCGTTCCTGCTGTCATGGTTTGCTCGCTTGAGAATCCGGTGAGTGGTTCGATGTTCGGCCTGATTTGGTTGTCGGGAAAATCCATATTTTTCAGCGTGTCCTTGAAAATCACGTTAACCGAGCTCCCAGTGTCGATCAAAATTCGCCCGACTACGACATCACCGATGAGTGCCTCGACGACTAACGGGTCGTTATGCGGCATATGAAGTCCTTCTGTGTCGGCCTCGGAGAAGGTGATCGGTGTTCCGCAGGGTGTAGTCTGATGTGACTGTTTTGCGGCCACTGCTTCCTTGCTGTATGTCTTCAGAGCTCGGACGGAGTAGTTGCACGTTTCCAATGCACCCATGATCATGTTGACGCGTTTTCGAACCTGCGGAGGTTGTTGAGTTTCCACGTTGTCCTCCCGATCTCGTTTCGGTTGTTCGTCGTCGGTTTTATTTTTAGGCTGCTCGGTAGCCTTGTTTGGTCTGGAGTTACGTCTCCTACCGTTATCGTTACGGCGCGGTCTGTTCGAGGGTTGGAAGGCTCCTTCGACCGGAACTTCCCCCTTTTTGTACTTCATCATCAGGAACTCCTGTAGATGTCGGCACTCCTCGGTGGAATGATTTCCATACCGGTTATGGAAATTGCAGTACGGTGCGGATTCAGTGGTGTCGGGTTCTTTTGGTTCATCCGACCGAACCCAAGTGTTTGACCAGGATTGCTGAGTTTGGACCGTGTTGACGGGTTGTTTCGGGGGAACGTATAGTTTGTCCTTGGTGGCGGGCTGCTTCGTGATTGCGTATCGCCTATCTTTCTCGGACCTTTCCTCCTCCTCCATGATGAAGATATGCGCCCTGTGCAGGATGTCCTCCAATGTCTTTGGATTATTGCGTTTGATCTCCCTGTGAAAGTCCGATTCGTACCAGGTGGCTTTGTAAAGAGCCTCGATCGCGGCTTCGTCGTCGATCGTACAATGGGATACAACCGCTTTGAAACGTTCCATGAAGTTGCGTAGGGGCTCGTCCTGCTTCTGCTCGAGGGCCCAGAGTTCGGCGTTTTTTGTTTTCTGCTTGATAAACATGGTGAAGCGTTTGAGGAATTTGGTAGTGAGCTCGTTATAGCTGTTTACCGAACTTGGCTCGAGCGTTGAAAACCAATCGAGCGCGGCCCCGGATAAATTCTCCACGAATAGTTGGCACATGGCTGCGTCCTTCTCAGTTTCCGAGCCGAAACGAAATCGGTTCATCGTGATGACAAACGAAGTCAAGAAGTTTTTAGGATCGGTAAACCCGTCGTATGGTGTGATCTTGACTCTTTCCAATCGTCGGACTGGAGTATTGACGACTTTGTCGGTAAACGGCGTCCTCTGTGACTCTTGAATTACCCGGTCGATCTCGGGCGCCGAACTCGTAGCCTGATGGACTGTGGTCCGCATATCTTGTAGTTGGGCCTGAACCTTGGCGAATTCCAAATTCAGGGCGGCTCGGTCCGTGATGTTGATTTCCGAACCGGTCGCGGAGGATATTCTTGTCGGCGGGTCGATCGTGCCTGGGGGTCGAGCGTCGGTTAGGTCGGACAAGAGATTTCGGCGTAACGTGCTTTCGTTGGGGGGGGTAACCGGATTCCGATCGAGGATACCGATCTGATTTCGGCGCTCGAAATGGGATGCTATGAGAGACGCGATCCGCTCTTCGTTCTTTTTGTTAATTTCGGCGAACTGCGCCCCCATAGCTTCCATGAAGACGGTCGGATCCGTGAATATCGAAGCGGCCGGAGGCTGAGGAAGAGTCCGAGATGGATTGACCTGATTGTCTTCTCCAACAGGTACGGTTGGAGGGGGTCTTCCTCCGGTTGTCTGTAGTTCGGTATCGATAGGATTGAGCTCGTCGATCCGTGGGTTTCGATCATCGGTTTCTGAGCTGTTGACGAGGGCTGCGGTGGTATCGACTGGAAGAACCATTGCCGAACTTCAATCAAACGATATCCGAAAGTACTGTTCTATATTCCCCACAGACGGCGCCAATTGTTGATCCGTAAATCACACAAAAGGGGTAAAACAGTACTTTTAATCGGAATCTCGTTTATTGATCTAAGTCGGCGGTTACAACAGATTTTAAGTAAGAAGGCAAAGACAAAAGACTTGAGATCGGTAATGAGCTCTCTCTTGTATTCTCTGTCTCTGCGGAAGTTGTGGATCCTTTGAACCAATGAGCCTCCTCCTTTATTTATAGTGTCCTTGAGGCGGTTCAAAGGAAGATTTCCTTTTCCGAGTTCGATTAGGAAAAGGAAATCTTCCGGTTTTCTCTCCGAGATAAGGATAAGTTCCGCATATCTCGTGGAGTCGACCAAAGAGAATATTTCCTTTTCCGAGACCGGTGGGAAAAGGGAAATATTCCGGTCTCATCTGTCGTAACGGACCGGGCTTGTGATGGGCCTAGATCGGTAGCCGAGATGGGCTTTTCAGCGAGATTCCGAGCTCGGCCCAATGTTTTCGGGCTGACTTATCCTCGATCCGAACCATCGTAAACCGGTCTTGATCGAACCGATCTCGGTTCGAACCGAGTTAAACCAGGGGGTGCTAATCCCCCCTCTAACACTAACCTTTGTCGTTTCCGATACTTACAAGATTTTACACACAATAGCATATCAAGAAAAGGCCTCACTCAATAAAAAAAAACAAGGGGTGGAAAGGAAACGGTTATGGTGAAAGGTAGGGAACCATTCTAAAAATGAGAATGGCCACTCGGGTTATTAGAGAGTGGTAAAAGTGGATAAGATAACCCGAATGTTTTCTTTGAACCATGGTTATGTATCACAAGCCCATAAGCAAGAAGATTATATTCATTTAAGTCCAATTATCAAGGGGTTGATTTCAAATTAAACAAGTATTTACAAGACAAAGAGTTAAGAGTAGAGAGATCAAAGTGCGAAGTTTTCAAGTCTTTTGAAATCGTTTAAGCAATATAAAACCATTATCGAGAGCATCACAATGAAAGCTTATCATACATGTTTTATGAACTCTCATGCACATGAATGCAACCAATATGATCTAGAAATGAGTGATCAAGTCAAGTCTAGAATGCACATGGACTAATGCAAACTACATGATGATTTTTTTTGTTTTTTGTTTTTTTTTTATGCAATTAAAAATATACAATGCAATGACTCAAGAAAATGAAAATAAGACAAAATACACAATGTCAAAACACAAGAACCTCTCCCCCGGACTTATATCACACCGTCTCGGTGTGAATTGAGCCAAAGAGAGAGTAAAACAAACATAAAAACGAAATGGTATATACAAAGGGAAAAGTTAGTGGTACCTTGGAGTGGAGTGGATTCACGAGGAGGAAGCATTGTGCGTTGAAGCTCACGGACTTAGACCATTCCATCCGTCCCATTTATTCACCCTTATTGCTCCTTGGAGTGGAGTGGATTCACGAGGAGGAAGCATTGTGCGTTGAAGCTCACGGACTTAGACCATTCCATCCGTCCCATTTATTCACCCTTATTGCTCCTACAAAAACATGAAAACAAAATTTATCAAACAATAAAAAGGCATAAAACAAGAAGTAAAGGATAGGATTGCTTGTTTTATGTCTCTAGCATTGACGGTGGATAGGATTGGGGGAGTCCCCAATGGCGCGTTTAACGTCGCTAGCTTGACGGTTGCGTCCTCTTATTCACTCTCTCCTTGAATGTTTCCTTTACTCCTAGTTTCGAACCTAAGAGATCAAGATCACAAGAAAAGAGAAAAAAGATTAACAACAAAAGAAAATAAAAAGCTCTAGTCTCAAGAAGAATCCAAATCCTAATGATCAATGCTAAACCCCAATGGCAACGGCGCCAAATTGATACGTGATATTTTCGTGTCAATTATCCCAAGTGTACTCATGTCATTGTAGTACTTGAGATGTCAATCCATAAGGGGTTAAGATTGAGGCACTAAGAATGCAAGAAACTTCTTAAGCTAGAGCAAACATTGTTTTTGTTTTTTTATGTTTATGAGAAAGAAAACAAATGCAAGAAAGAAAACAAAACACAAGACTAAAATGTTGGATCATGAACTAAGCTATCAATGAGATGGGTAACAATCAAACAATGAATCATTTGGAAGCATTAATCACTATCTTAGAACATAGAATTCACAAATATGACTAATCCATTTCCATGGCACTAATCACCTTGTTAATTATCTAATCAAGAACAAATTTCCATTTGTGATTAAATAATTAACAAGCATTAAGAAACAATTCCAATTAGTTCACTAAACACCCTAAACATCAACTTCCGTTGGCTAGGATATGCATAGCTCACAAAAGGTTCGGATCAAGCAATTCATTTAAACTCGGGTCATGAGTGAAATGCCTAAGATCTAGAAACGAATGAACATACCTAATCTAGTACTAACACCGCTTACTCGAATCTATCCCTAATGCATGGGATGAGACCAAAAATCTAACTAATCTAAGGTGTAGTACTAGGTTTCGGTTTATCATGACAAATCTAGCGTTACGAACCAACCTAAGTGAAAGACTCATCCAAGATCATCTTAAATAACCATTATCTAACCATCAAGACAATTGACTAATGATGCCTAAACATTCAATGCACATTCATTCTTATGACATGGATCACACAAGTAGATTAGTTCACTTCCATGATACTAATCCATTTACAAAATCATCTAGTTATCAAGAACTTCCGTTCGAAACTAAATGATCCATAATCATTAAGCATTAGTCCATACAAGTCAACAATTCACCTTAATCATCAATTTCCATTGGCTAAGAATTGAATTGCATGCTTAGAAGTTTTCTAGACATTTCATCGAACACCTTCCGGGCGAGAAATGTCTTAAGTTCTAGAAATGAGTTGTCAATTCGATTCTAGCATTAAGATCCCTCCTAACATGAGAACAAATGATTATCTAAGCCTAAACATCAACAATCAACCATCAACCATCCAAATCAAACATTATCTAAAATCCAACAAAAAGTCAACTCACAAGAACATGAAGAACACAAGAGAAAAAGACATAGAAATGAAGAACAAGAATCAAATAAGCATAATATAAAGATAGAGTGAAGAAATCTTCTCTAGAATGGCATTTGTATGAAGAACAATCCCAAAACATCAAGAAGAGAGAGTTGGGGACGAGCCCCCACTCTTAGAAGAAGAAAACTTTTTTATAAAATTAGGTTTTTTGGCTTTTAATAGAGTTTGGGTCGAATTTTTGAGTTTCAGATGATCCACAGCGGTCAGCTCATACCGCTGCATGACCGCTGTGATTCTCTGTTTTTTTTCGACGGATGAACCCGCAGCGGTCACTGTAGACCGCTGCGGTACACCGCTGCGAGCTCCACTGAGTTCCTTCGCGCGCCAGACTGGACCGTCGTCACGGAAATTGGCATAACTTCTGATCGCACCGTTGGAATTGCCTCAAACCACTTCCAAATGAAAGCTAATCCATTGATATATCTCGTGTTAAAATTTGAGCTCAATCCATCGGTGGAAAGTCCTTCATCCAATGCCAAACTTATGACGTCTCAACCTGATCCTGCATCTTTGTATTCCGAAATGAACTTTTTGATGGCTATCTTCACTCCTCCAACTCCTATGACTCCAAGAACACCTGAAAATGGCTCAAGCAAGCCAAAAAGAATGCAAAGACAACCTAGGACATCTAAAATGCAATGAGACTCAAGTTGGACCTAAATGCATGAAAATATCCAAAAACTATACAAATTGGAACTAAAAACCTATGAAACTAAACCTTAAAAACATGTAAAATATGGTGTTATCATCTACTGTGTGTCTTCCCAAAAAGGAAGGAGGATTGGGGTTAAGAAGATTCTCGGACTGGAATAAAACATTATGTCTGAGGCTCATTTGGCTGGTTTTCTCAAAAAGTGGATCTCTGTGGGTTGCATGGCATAAGCATCACCACTTGAGGAGGAGTAGTTTTTGGGGAGTAGAAGAACACTCTGGAGACTCTTGGAATTGGAAATCATTGTTGCATCTGAGAGATTTGGCGGAAAAGTTTATGAAATGTTCAGTGGGAAATGGAACTGATGTCAGTTTCTGGTTTGATGTTTGGACTCCACTAGGCCCTCTAATCAAATTACTGGGAGAGGAAGGTCCAAGAAACTTGAGAATCCCACTGAACTCAAAGGTGGCTGATGCGTGTGATTTACAGGGCTGGAAACTAGCAACCCCGAGATCGGAAGAGGCTCTTTCGCTACATACACACTTGACTACCATTAGCTTGCCAAGCTCTTCTTCTTTGGAGGACTCTTTTTGTTGGACAGTAAATGGTTTAAAGTGTAATGGCTTTTCTGTTAGTCATACTTGGGATGAAATCAGGCCAAGACAGGATGAGAAGGATTGGTTTAGGTCTATCTGGTTTAAAGGTGCCACTCCGAAGCACGCTTTCACGATGTGGACTGCGCAACTAGATCGTCTTCCTACGAAATCCAGATTGGCGACTTGGGGAATGCAAATTCCGGTGACTTGCTGCCTTTGCTCTCTTCATGATGAAAACAGAGATCACTTGTTTCTTCATTGTGACTACAGCGCTAATTTGTGGAATCAAGCTCAAGGTAGACTCGGACTTACTCATTATCCTTTTCTAACTTGGCCTCACCTTATGGCGTGGGTTAAACTTAAAGGAATCAACTCACCTTCAACCCTTAGGAAGCTGGTGGCTCAGACTTTGATTTACAACATATGGAGGGAGCGAAACAACAGGTTTTTCAACCTTACTTCGATCTCATCAGCTCAGTTTTTCAAAGATTTTGATCGGCAGGTCCGTAACACGATCATTGCAAGAAGGCAGCGAAAACAATTTGCGAAATTAATGCCCATATGGCTGTGCTAAGCGAGTGCTAAGATTTACTCTAAATCTATGTTGCCATGTTTTTTAACTTTTATTTTTGCCGTGGCAACAAACCTGAGGGTTTTGCTTTGTAAAACTCTTCATGTTTCATGTATATGATATTTACAGTTTGGCAAAAAAAAAAAAAAAGAACAACAAAAGCAAGAAGACATTTTGTGTTAAGAAGGCAAAACAAAGATTACTCATATTTGATTTCTTTTTCCTCACGTGAATAAGGCAAGTAGGTACAGAGAATCCGATCCCACATGACAAAGAATAATGGCTAAGAGAAGTTCTTATTTACTTCCCACAGAGTTTGTGGTGAGACATTCACTGTCGTGATGTGAAAGGCGTTCACAGGGGAAGAGCCTTGTTGTGTGGTCACTCACTACATCAGCATTGCTTTCTGTCACCTAAAAAAGCCACAAACATAGGTTCAGGAACTGATGATGTTTATAGAAATTACAATCTGACTATTTCACAACAAAATGGTAACAGTACAGCAAAGCTAAGATTCCTGGTGGTTAGTGAGATCATCCACACAGAGAGGAAATAATAGGCCAATACAATACAACCTGAAAATCAAATCTCTTTATATGCTAACTAGATAAGTACCCGTATATATACGGGTTTACATATCTGAAATAAATATAATAAGATATAATAGACAAAATAAACCTTTTAAGAAAAGATCGCAAAGGTAAGAATCGCAATGCTCTGATTTACAAATAATGTTCCAAGTGAAACCCGATAACTCTTACGAGCAAAAATGTGTGTGTTTTTTTTTTGTCAACCACCCATCTATTACATCACATATGGCTAGGAGGGATGTTCCGAGGATCATCCACAACTGGCTCAGTATGACCTATATTGGAAAATAAACAACCACGTATACGAGCCTCTTTTGCAAAAGTATCGGCACGAAAGTTTAAAGTACGAGAAATAAAGGATAAGGTAAAGTCTTCGAAGGACTCCCTACGACGATGAAATGAGTCAAGTTATGACATAAAAGTCGGCCAATCCGTCAGATTCCCGACCTGTCAGATAAATGCCTCTTGGATCGATCTTTGATCGGTTATTGGATTAGGATGGTGCCTGAAGGACATCACGGGATATGAGGTCTTTGGACAACAGTCTATCGGCCTTTCATGCGGAGATGGATGGTCTCCTCTGGGCTTTTTCAATGAACTTTGAGGCAAAAATGTGTTCTTGAATTGGTATCTCTAACATCATCTAAGTTTTTTTTCATATGCATCTCATAAAAATGTGTTCTTGAATTCTTTTGGTAGCCAAATCTGCAATGCTGACAATTTAGCTTACTGAGACAATCAACCCAAAACGAGACCAAAAAAAATCCTTCATATTTGATTTTATCAGTGTGTTTCTCACTCGCTACAGAAAGTTTCTGAATCCCAATCAATAAGAACAATCAAAGTTCCATAAAGTCAAAATTTAAAACATCTCATTTACAAATCATTCGCTATGGTCATTTTAATTTAGAATTTATGTGTCTATTAAACTGATTCACTAAAGTTTATATTCCATTGATGAACTAAATATTAAAAAAAATTAATTTCAAAATTGGCGGATCAAGCCAGGCCCGTGCAGTAGTGCAACACACGGGCGACTCGTGAAAGCCCAGATAGCAAGCTATCTTGATGGGCCTTCTCACTTAAAAAATAGAGTTAATATCGTGTGAACCGATGGCCCACATATCAGATATTAAACTGATAAAAACAGATACTACACTTGATCTCAGCCAAAAGGCCGAGAAAGGTATAAAATTTTTTGGCCCATCGAGCTTCGGTTTTATACACCACCTTTGAGAGTGAACGATTCGTAGTTTACCGATGTGGGATTAATAACCAAACCTTCTCTTTTTTAGCCTCTGACATTATTAGCCCACCTCTCTCGATTCCGAAGGTACTTATAAAACCCGTTACATATAATCATCTCACAATTTTATTATAAGATCGACTTGAATCAATAAAATCTTATATGTAGATGAATTGTGCAAAGTATTTATGAATGCAATGGATAATGTAAGAAAATTGGCGATGAGGCAAAAATGATGAAGAAAGCTCCTGAAGATCCAGAGTTTGGTGTGTTTGAAGCTGAGATGTACTTCAATGGAGACATGGATTCAGACATGAGTTCTAGTGTTCTATCTCTGACAAACCCACAAGTTGAGAGATTCATTGTTGAAATCTACTGGAACGCCGAGTGTCCGCTCTGAATCAAGCTGGAATAGTCAAAGCATGTTGCTTCAGAACAAACTAGTGATTAGCTGCACCAGTTCCTTGCAGGAGAGGGTCAGATTCAAAAAGTGAACAATAGTAAGAAGAGTTTTCTCTTGGTTAAGAGAAGCTCTGATCTTAATATCTCTGTTTTCACAGCGAGGAATATGGAAATTCAGATGAATTCTTCTGTGAATCTGAACTCAGAACTGATCAAGATTCAGAAGCAAGAAGGGTTAGTGCAGAGGAAGTTCTTGAAGTGTTTGGATCTCCTGTAAATATTGAGAAGAAGATGATTGTTGTCCAGAAGAAACTCACATGTTTCCATGGGATTCAAGAACAGAGGAGAAAGACACAAAGAGTGGAGGGAGTGATACAAGCTCAGATCTTTTCGAGATAGAGAGTCTTACAGGGAAACCAAAACCTTTTCTTACTAGGGCATGGGAGTGATCCGGCTTCACCTACATGTTATGCTCCAAGTTAAGTAAGCATAGAGTGGAGCAGCATAGTGACAGCAAGTGCTGCAGATTTCTCTGTTATTTCAGAATGTGCAACAAGTCATGTGAGAAGAAACCGATCTTCTCAGATACCTATAATCCTACTAATACTGCTAAAAAAGAACCGCAGAGATGGAAATCGAGTAGCAGAGGAAGTGGTGGTCTCTTGTTGAGCTGCAAGAGTCATAAATCTGTTAGGGTTTCTGGTGATTCAGACAGAAGAAACAGCATGAACAAGACAAGTCATATATTTATGTTCCGAGATTCCCAATGGATACTACAACTAACCTAAGAGTTTCGAAACACGAAGGAAGATCAGCAACAGCTCTATTTCTCACACAGTTATGAGTCATCTCTTGTGTGTAGTACTCAGTGATTGCACAAAAGTAAAAATAAAACGATTTCAACCGCTGACCTCTCCTTATCTGTAATGTCTATTGAGTGAGAAAGATTTGTAAGCTTATATAATGTCTTGTTGAGTTCTTGATCACAATGTCATCTTCCACGCGGAAATCAAATCAGTCGTTAAGGGTAATTTCTTAGAGACTTCTTGCACCTTAAAAAAAAAACATACTCAAAGAGTCACATTGATTAGTAAGTCAATATAAAATTCTGCTCAGTCAAAAACACAGTTCTGATGCAGCAAAATGATTAGACAATCATAAAAAAGGCTCCCCCACGTTTTGTTTTCTTTTGGATTGAGTCTCAAGAATACAGAGATAAAAGTTTTGTTTTAGCTTCGAAGGGCTAAAATCAAACGTATAAGAGTTTGTCACAAAGAGCTATTAACGAGGAAACTAAAATCAATGAAAGAGTCACTTTGCCTAACATGTCTAAGATCTTGGTCCTGAAGGGCATGTGTGTCTGAGGTAAAAGCAAAGTAGACAAAAACCTTAACTGTTTCGTTGAAAATATGAAGTGATGCGATAGAAAAGAACCAAAGTTGTTACTAAGACAATACATGCAAAGAAGGTGTATGTCTTTGTAGCCAACTCAAAATGGGAAATGACTGGTTTTACCCAAAGTGATCTTATTCACTCCATTAAACCTTCCCTTGAGTTAATTCAAAAAGGGATAATTAGATTTCAAGAAATACATGGATGAAAGCAAGGTGATGCTCCCAGACATCAAAAGCTAGTACAGTATGGGTTTGATTAAAACCAAGAATCTCTATACAGATCTTAAAGATAAGTATTGTATCCTAATCCTACTCAAAAGACATGTGGAAAATAATGGAGCATTTTCCTATAAAATATGGAATTAAATTTTAGAATCAAAACATGATTAAACTACTCAGTTTCCATTTGTGGAGGAGAAAAGAACAGCAAAACCAAGAAGACATTTTGTGCTAAGAAGGCAAAACAAAATTACTCAATCTTTGGTTGGCCTGGCCATGATTCAAAGGAGAAGGAGAAGGAGAAGAGAGTCTTGTGTGGTCGCTCGCTACATCTGCATTACTTCCTGTCACCTAAAGATTACAAAAACCACTAACAAGTTTCGAAGATTCTGAGGGGACCTTTACGACACGTGGGACTAGAGCATACGCTTTGATGATTTTAATAAGGTTAACAACTAAGATTTGATTTGATTTAATTTAATTGATGAATTAAATAAAAGTTTGATTTTATAATTGGCGGGTCGAGCCAGGCCCGTGCAGTAGTGCAACGCACGGGCGACTCGTGAAAGCCCAGATAGCAAGCTATCTTGATGGGCCTTCTCCCTTAAAAAATAGAGTTAATATCGTGTGAACCGATGGCCCACATATCAGATATTAAACTGATAAGAACAGATACTACACTTGATCTTAGCCAAAAGGCCGAGAAAGGTATGAATTGTTTGGCCCATCGAGCTTCGCTTTTATACACCAACTTTGAGAGTGAACGATTCATAGTTTACCGATGTGGGATTAATAACCAGACCATTTTTTTTTTGAGCCTCGAAGAAACTGAAGATATATTAGTTAATTTTATTCTTCTTTTTTCAACAATTGGACTTTATTAATTAAACTGTAATAAACAAGAACGAATACGATCAATAAAAATACACTCTCTACAGCCATAATCGCCACCAGGTTTTGTTAAAGACGAAACAGAGCTTTACGAAACCCAGAAATTCTGAATTTTCTCACTATTATATTAAACTGAAGCAATTTGGTCTTAAATAGACCTTACAACTAAATCACCGAAACAAACTCCACTAAACCAGTTCTCAGCTAACGTGCTAAAACTACCTCTTATCAATTCCTACAAAACAGGAAGACTTATTCACCTCTGAAGATAAAGCTAAAATCAAAGACACTTCATCAATTCCTCCCCTAAACTGGAACGTCTCCTTCCAGTTTACTTCTTCTTGCTGCATACTCCCATTCTTCCTCTGAGCTTCTCAAACACTTCGAGCTTTACAGCTTTGGTCATGATGTCAGACAACTGATCTTGTGTAGCACAGTAATCCAGCATTATAACTCCATCATTCACCAATTCACGCAAAAAATGATATCTCACATGAATGTGCTTGCTTCTTCCATGTAACACCGGATTCTTTGACAACTTGATAGTGGAACTGTTATCACAGAACAGAATTGTACCTTCTCCTTGAGTTGATCCAAGTTCTTCCAATATGTTCCTCAACCAAACTGCCTGACACGCTCCATATGCTGCTGAAACGAATTCAGCTTCTGTTGTAGACAAGGTCACTATAGGTTGCTTTTTCGATGCCCAAGAAACAGCTCCTCCTCCAAGCATAAAGATATAACCTGAAGTGCTTTTTCGATCATCAACATCTCCTGCATAATCACTGTCCACAAAACCAACAAGTTTCTGTTCTCCTCCTTTCTTGTATCTTATACCGAACCTTGAAGTTCCATGTACATATCTCAGAATCCTTTTTGCAGCCAACATGTGTTGCTCATTTGGATTCTCCATGTACCTACTAACCAAATTTACTGAGTAAATCAAGTCTGGTCTGGTAGCGGTTAGGTACCTCAAACTCCCAACAAGCTGTTTGAACATTGTTGAATCGACTGTATCTCCAGCTCCCACCTTTGACAGTTTGTGGCCGGGCACGATGGGGTTCTTCACTGAGTTACAGTTTTCCATTCCATACTTCTTCATAGTCTCTTCAGCATACTTCTGTTGATTGATGAATATCCCTTGCTCATCTTGAATGACTTCAACTCCCAAGAAATATTTCATCCTTCCAAGATCAGTCATCGAGAATTCCTTCATCATTGAATTCTTGAAACCTTCAAGCATAGAGACTGAATTACCAGTATAAATCAGATCATCCACATATAAACTTACAATCAAAATGTTGTCTTCTTCTTTTTTCACGAACAAGGTGTGCTCACAATAGCACTTCTCGAATTTCTCCTTCGTAAAATATCCTTCAATCCGACTGTACCATGCTCTTGGTGCTTGTTTCAGACCATATAGTGCCTTTTTCAGCTTGTATACTTTGCTGGATTCGTCTTTCACTCCAAAGCCCTTCGGTTGTTCAACATAGACATCTTCACTTAGTTCTCCATGTAAGAATGCACTTTTCACATCAAGTTGAAACACGTTCCAGCTCTTCTCCGCAGCTAAGGCAAGGATCGATCTGATAGTGTCCCATCTTGCTACTGGTGCAAAGACTTCATGAAAATCCACACCATATTTTTGATGATATCCTTTCGCCACCAGTCTTGCCTTGAATTTATCAATCTCGCCTTTCTCGTTGAACTTTGTTTTAAAAACCCATTTTACTCCAATCACCTTAGCTCCGACTGGTAAGTCCATCAGCTCCCATGTATTATTCTCCTCTATTGATGTGATTTCATCTTCCATTGCCTTTCTCCATACTTCATGTTGTTCTGCATCCTCAAAACAATCTGGATCTTCAGACGCAATGAACATCGCGATGATGTCTTCTCCATCTTCTGTGATGAGAAAGCCTGCATTTTCTGCAACATAGTCTTTCATCCACACTGGCGCTTGTCTCTGTCTCCCTTCTCGCACAGGAGCTTGAGAGGGACTGACTTGTTCCGCTTCTTCTTCTTCCATTACTTCCTCTTCTGTGCTTTCTTCTCCTTCAACATTCTCTTCTATCTCTGGTTTCTCAGTTGTATCATCTTCTTGAGGTTCAGTATTCTCTTCTCTTACTGTTTCTGTCACAATCTCGTCCCATGTTAGTTCCTTACTTAGCGAATCTGTTTCCCATTCCCATCCTTTGCTCTCATCAAAGTGGACATCCCTGCTCACTATTATCTTCTTTGTTTCTGGATTGTAAAGGCGATATGCCTTTGATTCTCTACTCAGGCCAAACATTACGCATTTTACACTCTTCTCGTCAAGCTTGATTCGCCTTTCATATGGTACCATGGCAAAGGCAACACAACCGAATATTTTGAGATGTTCCACCGACGGCTTGTGTTGACTCCACTTTTCTTCAGGTGTGATATCTCCCAAGACAGCTGATGGGCTCCTATTCAGTATGTGAACCGCATATTGAACAGCTTCTGGCCAAAATCTCCTTGGCACTGACATTTCTAGCAACATACACCTTGTCATATTCATGACGCTTCTGTTTTTCCTTTCTGCTATGCCATTTTGTTGCGGCGTGTATGCAGCTGTGAGTTGTCTTTTTATCCCATTCTCTTTACAATAATCTTCAAACTCTTTAGAGTTGTATTCTCCTCCTCTATCTGTTCTCAGACACACTAACGTCTGCCCCGACTCCCTTTCTGCTGCAGATTTGAATTCTTTGAAGACCTTAAAGGTTTCAGATTTTTCTGACAAGAAGAATGTCCAGCATTTTCGGCTATAATCATCAATGAAATTGATTATATACCTTTTTCCACTTTCCGAGGTTGGAGAAATAGGTCCACATATGTCACTGTGAACCAGTTGAAGTCTCCGTGTTGATTTCCATTCACTCTTCTTTGGAATACTTTCACGATTCTGCTTCCCCTTCATACAGATTTCACATATGGTTTCAGCTTCTTCTAAGCTGATGATTGGTAGCCCGATCACCATTTTTTTTTCTGCCATTGACTTCAACCCTCTGTGATTTAGGTGTCCAAATCTCCTGTGCCACAATAGTTCCGTCTTTTGTGTCACTTGCAGGCACTTCGTCTCCTCTACTTCTCTCGCTTTTCTTACTGTGGCCAGAATGATAAACATTCTGTTTTTAGACATCGTTGAATGCATTATCATCCTCTTTTGCTGCTTGTGCCAGATTTCGCATACATCATTTTCAATAATCACTCTCAGCCCCTTCTGTTGCAGTTGCCCCACACTAAACAGATTGTTTTTCAGTCCTGGTACAAAATAAACAGATGTGATCACCTGAATGATTCCATTGATCTCCAGACGCAGACTTCCTTTTCCTTCCACCATCATTCTTCGATCATCTCCAAGTTTGACGTTTTGTTTGAAGTTGCTGTCGAATTCAATGAACCATTCTTTTGTCCCGCACATATGGTTACTGCAGCCTGAATCGAGAAACCATACATGTTCTTCTTCACCTTTGATCATATCAATATGCGCCATTAGCAGCATATCTTCATCCATCTCTGCATAATATGCCACTTTTTCCCAATCTGGACATTCTGACTTGTAATGTCCCATCTTGTGACATTTGTAACACTCCACCCTATCTTTGTTGAAGTTGCCACGTCCTCTTCCTTGATATCCTCCTCGTCCTCGAGTTGGATATCCTCCTCTGCCTCTTCCGCTATTCGGCCTCCATTGGCCTTCCACCTTGAGAGCATGTTCTTCTCTTACATGTCTGCTCATGTTCTGCTCGTGCACCATTAAGGAGCTTTGTAGCCCATCCACTGTCAACTCCTTGATATCATTTGATTCTTCGATGGCACATACGACATATGTGAATTTATCAATCAGAGTTCTCAGTATTTTCTCCACAACCTTAGAATCTGGCATGTCTTCTGCCAAGTTTCTCATGTTGTTGGCAACTTCCATTACCCTAGAGAAGTAATCATTAATCGTTTCTCCCATCTTCATTTCAAGCACTTCAAAGTCTCTGCGCAACCTTTGCAAATGTGCGCTTTGAACTCTGTCATTTCCTTGATACTTCCTCTTCATCGATTCCCACAAATCCTTTGATGTCTCCTTCTTCAGAATTGTTTTGAGAATCGTCTTGTCTATGGAAGCAAACAGGTAGTTCTTCACCTTGTGATCTGTGACGGTCTTCTCCGCCAGCTCCGTTCTTTGTGGTTCTGTGAGGATCACATTTCTTTCCGGCCGTGTGATTCCTGTCTCAATTAGATCCCACCACTCCTTTGATCTGAGCAGATTCTCCATGAGCATAGCCCAATGCTCGTAGTCTCCATCGAACTTTGGAATGATCATCATATCCTTCTCACTCATTTCTTTGATCTCTCAGGCTCGCGACAAGCTCTGATACCACTTGTTAAAGACGAAACAGAGCTTTACGAAACCCAGAAATTCTGAATTTTCTCACTATTATATTAAACTGAAGCAATTTGGTCTTAAATAGACCTTACAACTAAATCACCGAAACAAACTCCACTAAACCAGTTCTCAGCTAACGTGCTAAAACTACCTCTTATCAATTCCTACAAAACAGGAAGACTTATTCACCTCTGAAGATAAAGCTAAAATCAAAGACACTTCATCAGGTTTCTGTGTCGAGCTATAGAGATCTTTGAATCAGGAGGTAAGAGTTTTTTTTTCCTTTCGAATCTCGTGTTTGCCCGATTCTTGGTTTCGTGAATTCGTGCGAGGGATTCTTCCAAATCTGCATCTTGGATTTTGTAAGAATTTTTATGTTTAATTTTTTTTGTTCCTGCTAGATTTCCCAAATTTTAAAATGTCGTATTATTGTTGGTTGTAATGTTTCTGATTTTGAATCCATCTCTAAGCTCAGACATGATTAGTCTGAATTTTCAGTGTTGGGGATAATGTTGCCGGAGAGAAGAAGCACGGTCGTTTCTTATCTGAATCCATCTGGTCAGAATGATCATTCATTTCTATTTCTTCGAAGAGGGAAAAAGTTTGGTCGGATAGTGAAATTGAAGCTCTCACACTTCATCTTCTTCTTCGCGTCACTCTTTTTTGTCTCTTGCATATTCTCTGGCCATAAACTACTCTTTCATGGTAAGCTTAAAAAAAAAGATGTCTTTTTTCTCAGCTCTGGAGATTAATTAAACACTCTTAATTTCGATTCGGTGTAGGTTCTGAGTTCTTACCTCATTTTGAGCAGAATCGTAAGCAATTTTTGCCTTATATTTTTGGATTTGTGTAAAAGCTCCTACAAAAGCTATTTGTATTAACTGGATTTTGATCAAATGTAGCTTACATGAAAAATCATATGTTCACGTCATCGGAGCTTGATATAGGATTAAACAAATCCAACATCGAAAAACCACCTGGAAGCAAGAAGAGAAACAAGCGTATGGATTTTTGAATCTCTGGTGATTTCATTGACTGCTAGTTATGGTTTGTTTGATCTAAGCTAAATTGTTCATATATTTGCAGATTTGCCTTGTGAAGTTGCACTTGCTGAATCTGTTAATCACATACTTGAGCCTCAGGAATATTTATATTTCAAGCGGTTTTCGTTAGGCTTTGTAGAGACAGAGACATATAATAAGCCTAGATTTGGAGGGCATCAAACGCTCAAGGAAAGAGAGAGATCTTACTCTGCGATAAATCAGACAATTCACTGTGGTTTTGTCAAAGGAACTAATGGGTTTCATCAAGGTACTACTGGATTTGATTTGAGCGAAAAGGATAGGGCCTACATGAAGAACTGTGTAGTCTCTGTGTCTTCTTGCATTTTCGGAAGCTCTGATTTTCTAAGGAGACCTGCAAGCAAAAAGGTTATAACTTATTCTTTTAGTAGATGTTAGCTAATTGCAGTAGATTACTATTAGGAGAGAATGTATCCATGCCGCATTTAGTAGTTGTTACGGTTATCATTTAGCAAAGACTTTATGTGAACCTCATCATTCATGTGGAGCTCTCATTTGCTTGTTTGTTTCTTCAGATCAGTGAATTCTCCAAGCGAAATGTTTGTTTTGTGATGTTCGTTGATGAGCAAACACTATCGAAACTGGCTAGTGAGGGGCATGTTCCAGACAAGCAAGGATTTGTTGGTTTGTGGAAAACTGTAGTAGTGAGCAATTTGCCTTACACCGATATGCGAAAGACTGGAAAAGTTCCGAAATTTCTGTCACATCGCCTTTTTCCTTCTTCTAGGTGAGGTTAGTTGGCTAGTAGTCAAGCTCTAAAATTTGAATCAGTGACCCAATCTTTTTTACCAATCCTCATTTCTTTTTTCAGGTATTCGATTTGGATAGACAGTAAGATGAGACTTACTACAGATCCTATGCTGATAATTGACTTCTTCTTATGGCAAACAAAATCAGAATTCGCTATCTCGAACCATTATGACCGGCATTGTGTTTGGGATGAGGTGTTGCAGAACAAACGACTGAACAAATACAACCACTCGGCCATCGATGAACAGTTTATGTTCTATCGATCAGATGGACTAAAGAAATTTGACCCTTCAGATCCTAATTCTCCTCTTCCAAGTTGTGAGTAATCAATCAATCACACACTTCTCTCTCACACATCCACATTTACTCTTTTATGTTTGCTGATGTTTTTTTGTGTGATGTGTCTTGTTGTTGTTAGATGTACCTGAAGGTTCTTTTATTGTTAGGGCTCATACACCAATGTCAAACCTCTTCTCCTGCCTTTGGTTCAATGAAGTTGATCGGTTTACCTCAAGAGATCAATTGAGTTTTGCATACACATACCTTAAACTTCGGAGACTGAATCCGGATAGACCATTACGCCTAAACATGTTCAAGGTAAAATAAAAACATACTAGAGATTGATCATCGGTTTCATTTCATGCGTACTTAAAATCATATCGGGTTATTAGATCAGACAACATTGAAGATTGATCAACTTGGTTTCATTTCAGGATTGTGAGCGTCGAGCATTAACTAAACTCTTCCACCATCGTGCAGATTCATCACCTCCTGCTTGATTGATTTAAGTAAAGATAACTCTCTACATATTTTGTGTTCATAAACTATTCAAAGTACCAATATTTAGTCTACTTTTCACCTCATTTTTCCTCTTTCTACTCCTAGTCTAGTTGTGAAGGAGATGGAACATGGAAGAGTGACCTAATTGCCATTGCCAATGAGCCAAGACAGAATCTTAGTAATTTTACCAACAATTCACTCCCGGATATATCGAAAAGATCTATAACTGAACCAGTTGCTGCTTACGGTTAGGGACACTGCAGCTGCGGGTTTGTGTGATTCTGTGAAAACTGCACATAACCGAAGCAAAGGTCTATATACATACTGTTCATGGCCTGTTAGAGACTTAGACTTGGAAGGATTGAGCTTTAGAAATTAGTGACCTGACTTGTATCTCCTATAGATTGAAAACAAAGCAGAAATATACAAGCCATATGTTTGCAATTGTAAGTTTTTTTTCTTTTCTTTTTGCTGTTTTGAGATGATTAAACACAATTTAAACGGGGAAGACAAAGATTATGGCATACATAATTTGTGTATGGATATCTTACGGTGGGCCTCTACTTTTCAAAACGTCAGGTTTCAAAGCATCAATAGGAATTTCAATTAACCAGCTCATTGGTTAGCCAAGTCTGGTCTTCCGAACAACTATTTCTATTCAAGTTGTATTAATCCTCCTGTATGGTTAAGCCCGTATTTACATAAAGACTATGTATCTTCTCGTTCAAGTTAATAAGAATGTCTTTCGTCGAAAAAAAAAAAAAAAACAATGATTAAACATGATTTGTTTCTTGTCTAGTTTTTATCTTCTTATCTTAATTTAAAGTCAAATCTTCTTTTGGGATCACTTTGTTTTTGTTTTTTTATTTGATAACTATATTCTAAACATGTGCGTCCGCTCGGGATAAAGTTTTTTGTAATATATAAAATATGAAATGAAGAATAAGAATTAATTTAAATGTAATTGATTCAAATATGTTTAATTTGTAATTTTTAAGTTTATAATAAATGACAGCATGTTTAACACATGTTTGGTAATAGATTTAATTTATTTAAAAAAATAAAAGAAGTTTGAAAACCGTTTCCAAAAGTATTCATGTTTTTTTAATAGTATAAATAATCACATCACTTTTTGAATTTAAATAAATCGAATAATTATAATTTGTATCGAACCCAAACTTCTTTTCTTTACCAATCAAAAAACCTAATTGAATTTATAGTTTTGTTAAATTGCTTTTCTTGTATCCAAAAAATGAAAACTGAACCGAGAATGGAAAAGCTTGTATAATAAATCAAAAGATTCTAAACTGAAACATCCAAACCCAAGTTCAAGTTCCATTTTGTAACAAGTTAGTATAATAGTTGTAATGGTTTAGAACAACTATTAGTTTATATACTACAACATGCAAAAGACAACATCAATGGGGATGTAGCTCAGATGGTAGAGCGCTCGCTTAGCATGCGAGAGGTACGGGGATCGATACCCTGCATCTCCATTTCTCTTTTTATTAATTTCCTGCTGCTTTAACGGGCTTGTTGGGCCCTGCTTCAGGCCCATTGATCTCTTCCCCCTTTTTTTCTTCAATGTTAGTATTTGTGTAAACTGGCTAATGTTTGAGCAAAACAAATTTCCCAAAATCACTTGAACTACGTACGTATCCAACTTCCTTGCAACAACTCTTCAAACTACAGATAGCTGAGATCATACATATATAAGAAAAAAGGGAAATCTGAGTCCACAACTTCAGATTTATATCTGCAAACTTAGGGATCTTAAAAGTGTCAGAATCTGTAGATCCTTTTAAACAATCTAACAACATTGTTACACTATATAGAACCATTGTCATGAACTCCTCAAGTCTCACGAATCTCTGTTCGACCGACGTTTGAAGGTGCTGAGACTGGAAGTTTCTTCTTTAAAGGGCTGAGTCGATACATCTGATAAAGCCGGGAGCCTAGAAACACTTCCTTTTCCTTTTCTAGCATTTGGACCAATCACTTCGATCATATATCTCCACCCATCAATCGGTCTTCTCCTGCTGAATATGTGTTGCTTTATAAAACTCGCTATCTGCGCATCAATCAAATTTCAGGAACACAGTGAGTTCTAAAAGTCTCGAGCTTTTATCATCAAAGATAGCATATCCCTAACACCAAACTGAATTTATGTTGCAGATCGATGAACAGTTGTATGAGAACACATTTGATGAACAGATTGATGGGTGGTACCTGAAATTTGCAGAAGGCAATCCGGCGATCAAATTCTTGGAGAAGAATGTCTTCTTCTCTTTGTGACATTTCCCAGAGATTTCCATCCTGTTCTTTTGCTGTTGATTCCCAACCATCAGGCTTGTTTTTCAATTCAGATCCACTCGAGACTTCCAATTTGTCAAAATCATGGTCTACCGAGTCGAAAATCCTGATTGTTTTTAGCATCATCGAAAGATCAAAATAACAAAGAAGCACACTGATCTTGAAACACACAAAAATAAGCACGTGAAGATATTTGACACACCAATAAAATCCACATAGCAATCTCTCCAATGCACTAAATGAAAATGGTTGAGATTGTACACAAGCAAATCACAATCTTGTTCAAAGATTAGAAAAGCACAGATCTTCAGGATTACAATCTTAAATAAAACATAAGAATGTAAGAGAAAACTTCATTCCAGAATCACCAGGAATCCTCAGAGCAATCTCTATATGTTTAATCTCAAAGAAATCATAGTATTGTTTCATGAATTAGCTAAATGAAATCGCAGACCTAGTTAGTGAAGTGAAGATAACACATCGAAAAAACCCTAATTGCAATTGCAGAGGCGCGATTTTGAGAATTTAAGCATTAGGGCAAAAGAGAATCGTTACTCTGAGCAACTATCGAGAAGCCTATCGATATCATCAGCTCCTGAATCTCCCAATTTAGCTTCCTCCAATTTCTCGATCTCCTTAACCCACAATGACGCGTGAACTCTTTGCTTCTTCAATCTATAATCCTTCTTCATCGTCTCCAAGCTATAAAGCGATTCTCCTTCGATCTCTTTCTTCTCCTCTTTCCCGCTCTTCCCTCTCCTCTCGCTCCAGTGCTCGTTCATATCCTCTACGAACGCCTTTGCCTCCACATCGATTTCCTCCGACGACGATATCGCCGCCGTCGAAGGGAAGTTCACGTCTGTCTCCCATGGTGCTCGGCTCTTATCCGTTAAATCATCCGGCAACCAAGCTGATTCCCAAGCGTCGTTCCATTTATCTTCATCATTTCGAGATTTTGTGGACATAAATTCGACGAGAACCGTCGGAAATTTCAAACGTGTATGCGAAACCCTCGAAGAAATGGAATATGTGGTCGTTGTTCTTGTGATCAACCCTACTACACGATGAAGAGAATTCATCTTCTAAGTACGAAAATGGAAGGAAGCTCCTGTAACTGAGCGATAATGGCGTTTGATCTGAATTTGCTGAGCAGAAAGAGTAAAAAACCTTAAACCCTGAGAGATTTTAAATGGGCCTCAACTATATGGGCCCATTTTTATAAATGGGCTTAGGTTAGGCTTTGTTTCTTTTTTGTAAAGGCTGACTTAGATGTAATTTGTTTTAACCTTTGGCTCTGCCCTTTGTAAGGGACAGCTTGTGAGCTCTCTCTTTGTAGTAGCCCTGGGCATACGTACTCGTTACCCGCCCGACCCGCTCGACCCGTCCCGTACTCGGCCCGTAAAACCGGGTACCCGACTCGTCCAAGCCAAGTATCAAGGCGAGTTAACCAACTACTTGCAAGTAACGGGACAAGTCCAAGGCAAAATTTTTTTTTGACTACTTGTCCCGTTACCCGGCTTGTTCCCGTTACCCGGCTTGTTTCCCGTTACCCGGTTTGCTACTTGTACCCAAGATAAGACAAGTAATGGAAAAAGCAAAGCAAGTAATGGAAAACAAGACAATTAATGGAAAAAGCAAGGCAAGTAATGGAAAAAACAAAACAAGTAATGGAAAAAATAAAGCAAGTAATGTAAAACAAGGCAAGTAATGAAAAAAACAAGGCAAGTAATGTAATTACTTGTTGAGCGGGGACCCGTACTTGCAAGTACGGGTACGGGTCAAGGTACCCGCAAGTATCAAAAATCTGGGCGGGTACCTTGAATCAGCGGGTACCCGTTTTTGCGGGTCCAAGTACGGGTCAATATTTTCATTACCCGTACGGAGCGGGTCAAGTAGCAAGTCGGCCAAAATAAGCGGGTACCCGCCCCGTGCCCAGGCCTACTTTGTAGTGTTGATGTAATCTCTATAATATTATTTTAGAAGACATTTTTAAAAGTGAATTTTGTTTTGTAAGTTATTACATGAAATGTTATTTTTGTGAGTCCCCGCACTAAAGTGCGGGTATTTTTATGTAAAAGATTTTTGGTACTTTTTAAAAAAAAAATTCTTCGTAACAAATGCATATCTAGAGAGACATCATGCCAGCTGAATAGCTGATATTTCGATTACTACTACGAAGTCGTAACCCATTATATATATCCATTAAGACAAATACATACTCTCCTACTATAAATCATGCAACATATGCTTATCCAAAGACATTTAAACCACAATATGAGCACATGTGTTGCAATAAAACACAAGAGGTTGCAGCGAGAGCCTACCATGAATAGTTTGAGTAACCATGAAACGAGCCGCCAGCATCTGAATCTTTACCATTCCCAGAACTGATAGACCATTATCAACGCCTGGCTCACCAATACCACCCATCTGGCTCGACTTCAACAAATCATGGCTCAACCCACCATGGGTTAGAGCACTTGCCAACATCGGATACATGTAACATCCTCCGACTGCTGCTGCTAAAGCTAGATTCCCCAACTTTCCGGTTACATAAACCGGATGGTATTGGTTCCCTAGCATGAACGGCGATGCAGCCATTCCACCACCGGTAAATACATGTTGCCCTTGCGCTTGATGTTGCTGGGGCTGACCCTGATTAGCCATCGAACCTAAACTCATCTTCACTGGACCCGCTTGGTAATTCCCATTTCCCGAGGATGCATGCCCCCATTGAAGCAAGCTGGCATGTCGTCGTTCGATTAAGAATCCTCTTCTTCGGCTCCTTAAGCACCTCTCTTGCTCCTTTCCTCGTCTGAAACCTTTAATCTTGCCCCTTGTAATTCAAGAGATTGAATCCGAGATCATTACTATTCCAAAACGAATCATCGTTGGAAAACCCTTGTTTATATGTTATATTTTTTAATTTGTGTTTGGTAAAATATGATTAAAAAAAATTAGTTTAACGAATACAACCTAATCTGAGATATATGCCATTTGATGAATTTGTTTTATTACTGTATAATTAATTTGTGTTCTCCAGTTTTCTTTATTATTAAACTAAAATAAATTTAAAATAAAACAATGAGTTTATAATATTGTGATTAGCCCATGTGTGTTTACAAATAAAACAGTTTGACTTTCATCTTCTTGTAATCTATTTGCCTTCTTTTCTAGGGTTTGCATCCGTCTCCCCCAAACTTCGAAATCATTCACTATGTATTACCACCATGTTCTGGTGCGGCCATTGATTCATATAATTCTTTATCACCATCAAAGAGTCTTATGGCATAACAACTTTTTTGAAAATTTTATGTGTAACACTTCTAACGGTTCGAATAACTTCATAGCTCATATAATTTCTTTTGTGATTTATCATTATTCGTAGATAATTTAGCTCACATGCTGATGAATGAATGTTAAATGTCTTATCGGTGCTCTTTTCTCTTAGTCGTGTTTTTTTATCATAAAAAAATATTTTATATGTTAGACTATTTGCATGCCAAAAAGTAACCAGATTTCCTTCTTGTGAAGCCATAAGATAAAATCTATACATAACATAATTAAAAGAATCGTCACTTATTTAAAAGAACAATTTAACATAACTTTGAATTTAGATAGAATTTGTTATATGAATAGGATATCAACCATTGAGTGGCTATTTATATTTGTTTTCTTTATATATATTCAATGTTTTAAGTTAATTTTGTCTTCTCGTTGTTCGTAGATATATTTTAGATATATGAATAGCATGAATTTAGACTTGTTTTAATTATTTGTTTTTACTTTAAAATACAATGAATTTGGCAATGATTGTGTTAAAGACGTAATTATTGTAAATAAGTTCTTTAACAAAAAATTATTGTTAGGAAGTTGAGAAGTTTTTTATATATTTGTAAATTAAATAGAAGTTGAAAGGTTTTTAAAGTTATTATGGTTTTTTAATTTTGAATTTATTGAAAAAAAAAATTGACCAATGAGGGAGAGACAAGTGTCAAAGCTGGAGAACACTCATTCTCTCTTTATAAGGTAGATAATAATTGAAATAAGAAATGATATAATAATCTTTTAAAATTATTGATTAGAATATGTAAAATATATATTTTGCATTAAAGATGTTATTTATTATTTAATTTCTTAATTATTTTTAATACTATATATTTTAAAATAATAATCAATTCATTTATATTCAAGAAAAAAACATCTATTCAAAATCTTGCTATATTTTTACTATAATTTATTATATTTTATTTGAATATATATCAAAACAAAAGTTGAAAAATATTTTACTAATTTTATAATAAGTTAGACACAAAAAACTATTTTTTTAAGAGTTCGTAAACTAACCACAAAAACTAGAGTCATTTAACGATGCATATTATAGTTATGTTTTCAAGATTATAAATTTTTGCGGGTTATCCCGAATTATATTTTAGTTCACTGCAAAACGGGCTAAATAGACAAATTATTATAAATTGACAGATTTATCTATAATCATTAGTTAATTATATTGTAAAATTCAGATAAAAATTATTTTTTAAAATTTCAAAATTATTTTTTTTAAATAAAATTACTCCGCGCTATAATTAGCGCGGGTTAAATCCTAGTTGGCAATTATTAATGAAATCCATTGATGAGAAAAAATTGTGAGTGTAGATCCAATATTCTGCAAAATTTTGGTATTCATACATGATCTATATTTTAATGTCTAGTTATGATTGTTAGTATTTATATTTGGTAATGAGATTTTACATGTCTAATTTTGGTGTGGAACTGGTATCTTAAATAGGTTGTGTATTAGCGACGTCGTTGTATCATCATAAATTTGGTTCAAATCTATTAATGTACGTGTGTGTAAAACTAATAATATACGAAACAATAAATAAACAACAACTTATATATTAAGAAATTTTAACTACTCTATAAAAAAATCACTTTAATATTATTCCCATTGTTTCAATTGATAAATACGAACTTAAGTTGGAATTTGTTTTCTACACCCAAAATACGAAAATCTAAATAGCCTAAAAGCTAAACGAAGAGTCCAAAAACATTCTTAACAAAATTGTGACTTGCAAGCAACAGATTGAGATATCTTAAAGGACACATCCATAAAGACATAACATTTGCCCCTCCTTACCCCAACAAAAGTGACACTTTTTTTTTGTCGTCATAAAAATGACAAACACTGAAAACCAACGTTGCAAAGTGAATCTCTAACGATTCGACCTGTAAAAAAAGAAATCTAAAGACCAAAAGATGGCTATAAACATAACTATCAATAGCACATTATTAGAAGAAGAAAAAATATAGATTAAAACACATACAACAGTGTTAACCAGATCTGGCAAACTCTAAAAAGCTTCAACTTTTAACGGAACTTATTATAACCTGTTTCAGTTTTTTTTTCTTTTTTTTTTTTTTTTTTTGGGGGGACTTCTGTCTGGTCTCTAACAATACAGAGATGATTGTATTCAAATTGAAAATTTTTGTAAGGAAAACAAATAAGGAAGAAGCATAAAGGTTGGGGGCTTGGAACCTTCAATGGAGTCTTTTGACTTGTGAGCTAAAACCCATCAACAAGAATCTGGAGGGTCTTCAAATGGAGAGTATTATAAATGTGCATCTTTTCAGCAACCCATCACCGCGCAATTGAAAACGAAATTAGGAGAATGTTTCCTATCAAGCAATGTCCATTGTGGTGGACCACCCTCACTCGGTATCCAAGAATTCAGCTCTATAAACCCACCTCCTAAATACTTCGGTCCACCTATAACGATTAACCGCTCCCCGCAAGCTCTAAAAGCAAGTCCCCATCCGTTCACCGAGCCAGCTCTTTCAGGCAATCTTCCAACAGTTAACCATTTCTTTCTCTCCTTGTTATACTTCCTCACTTCCATATCCGCGTGATCCGCAGCGTACAATTGGTTATTCACAACTGCAACAAGAGGCGGTGCTTCTGTTGCTGGTGACATATCAGCTTGATGAGCACGGCTTCTTGGAGGCGACAAGTCAGGGATTTGAGTCCATTTCTTGGTCTCTAAATCATATTCTTCGCCGCAGGTCAAGACTTTAGAATCAGCACCACCGATTCCCCCAATTACGTAGAACTTCCCATCCATGAAAACCCCAGAACACATCTTCCTCGGTTTGTTCATCCTTGGAAGAGTTATCCAAGTTTGAAGCTCAGAGTTATACATTTCCGCGAAATCAAAAATATTTCCCTGAGAATCGCAACCACCAGCGAATATAGCAATCTCTCCAAGACTTGCGGATCCAAACAAACACCTCGGAGAGTTCATTGTCATACCAGAAGACCACGAATTAGTAAGAAGGCTGTATCTGCATATTACATGAGAATAAAAATCATCTTTTCCTAAGACAAGCAGATCCGTCCCAACGGCTAAAGACTCCTTATCAGCACCCATGAAGGTAACACTTGAAGGCATTGTTGGCAACTGCATCCACCTTCTCGCGACAGGATCGAACGCAACCCATTCCAAGAGCTTGCAAGAGAAGTACACCCAGTGCTCGACAAACCCGTTCTGTCGCCTTAATCTATAAATATCTCCACTCTTTACCAAAGAACGGAAATTCCGGTTCAAGGAAGCAATCGAGCCATAATCAGACCTCGAACAGCGGATCAAACAGTCTATCGAATTGTCCCGACCAATCTCATTGATAAGAGAATGCGAATCCGATGAATCACCACCATTGTTGTTAGAGTCAGATTGCTCTTGCTCCCGACTCGATGAGCCATGACCATTTGCAGCATCTGCTTGCTCCTCTTCCCCGCTCAATGAAGAATAGTCAGACGAATCGCTATCATACTTAATCGAAAAACCCATTAGTTTAAGTGATTTGGTCTGTCTAATCTCACCAGCAACCTCCAGAGCTCTTTTCCCATTGCTGAGCTTATTCTCGGAAGCATCATCCTCTGGATACATGTAAGACTTGGACCAGTTTGATTCAGAAATACGAGAGCTTGAGAAAACCCTTGAAATCAAACACGAATCTAGTGATCGATCTTCCAACATGTCTTCAAAACTACAATTCTTGATGTTAGGAAATCAGATCAATCCCGAAGAGTAATCTCTCTCTCTCTCTCTCTCTCTCTCTCTCGACACAGATTATAACGAGATAAGTCTTCGAATTTCGAATCTAAACCATTCAAAACCCAGATGAGAAATGGATTCAGATTGTAGATTCGACCAATAACCTAATCAAATCAATCATCAAGAACAGATAAACTCCCCCCTCACCACACGAAAACTTTGCCAGCTTTCAAGATCCAGATCTCCAGATTTTCCAACCCAATTTCACAAAAAGAAGGGGGGAAAACAAATCAAACCCGGGAACTTAAAACAGCAAAATCTTCGATCCCGATCTGTTCATGATTCCTTCTGCTCAAGATGAAGAGAAAAAAAAAGGATTCTTTTAAGTAAAAACAAAAGGGGTTTGGTTGATAATTAACAGATGATTATAATAATCACAACAAGAATCGGAAATGGAAGAAAGAACTTACGGGATTGGATTAAAGAGAGAAAAATAATCAATTTAAAAGCTTTGGGGAAAATCTGAGCTGTTACTGTTCTTCGCGTTTCTCTCTCTGTCGTCTATTGGAGCGAATCAGAGTGAAGCTTTGGTTTCTCAGAGACTCAAAGTTAAAATCTTTGCGAGGAACAATTCTATTTTCTCTCTCTTGATTTTGTTTTCGGTTTATTATTTTTTTTCTCTCTCTCTCTTGTTTATTCCTCTTTTGTTAACTTTTTCTTAATTGTAATATTTAGTCCTTTTGTCTTGCCAATAATAAAATTGAGAGTAAACTAAAAATTAATTTTTAGAAACTTTATAACTTGAGAATAGATTTCGCTAAAATCAAATTAGAGAACCAACAATACACCAACCAAAACCAGAACAAAATTAGATGATTTTTTATTTTTAAAAACAATTGCTTTTTCATATTCTGGTGAGGAGGATTGGATAATTTGAAAAAAAAAAAAATTTAGTGCCAAAAAAACATGAAAATTGGAATGTTATTTTTTTCAGAGTTTTGGAAAAAGAAACAATCTACTTTTCAGCGTTGAATGCAGATGTTCAGAGTACTTCAGCTGTTGATTTTCAGTGGTCAAAAGGAATTAACTTACTTGCAGAAAAGAAAGAAAAACTTGTGTTTACAAATCCCACGTCATTGAAATTTAATATTCTTTTCTCTTTCTCTTCTCAACATTATTTTTGGATAACATCATCTATATATTGTGAAAGTACATTATACTGAGGCAAATAGATAAATTGCTGATTAACATATGAATATCATACATAATACATAGAAAATGTGACTGATTATAACCAAACCAAATACTTGTTTTTTTCTAAATTTGGTTAATGAGGAGTTTCTAGTCCAAATTAAATTCTTATATTTCTTTGTCGGTATCAAAATCACTCCCAAACGAAATTCATAAATTATGATTTATAGAACGAAATCTTTTTTTCAGATAGCAACATCGATCAGTATAACCAGTAGAATAACATAATTTGTAAATGCATGACATTTTTTGTCGCATATAAGTGACATTTAAGCTAATAAGCGTGGTGTTTTGGAGTTTGGATTGAGAGCATAATCGCTGTCAAGCCAGATTTGAATCGCACTCGTGACAAAAGTCAGAACCTTCAGTAATACCAGTGTTAGCGGTCGGCACGAAATAAGGCTTGATCTGTAAAATGGTGGACGCGTCTCGCGAAATTAATCATTGAACTTATAAAGCTTTTAAAAGTACCGTCGGTTAAAAATATATATATATTTAATGAGAACCTCCTTAGATCGACACAAAGAAGTTGGATTTCGACTTGGATAGAGACAGAATTTGCGGAAGAGACTTCTGGTTTTGAGAGAGAGAGAGACGGTGAAGATGTTGCACAGCAACGAACCGCTCATAAACGAAGAGATAGAGAGACGTGAAGAAGATGCTGCAAGCAGCGATTCACTCTCAAGAGATAAGGGATTTTCGTGGCTGGATTTTGATAAGAGATAGTTTATTTGATTAAAAGTTTGATGATCCATTCCAGGATGAATTGCTACAAAGAAAACAAAGAGTTTAAATAGAAAACAACAAGGAAAAACCCTAAAACAGGTGGGCTTTGCATAAAAAATGAAAATAAGATAATGGGCCTTGCTTCATGGTCGAAATTTGGTCTTCTTGGGCTTGGGCCATGAGTTTAGATCACAACAATTGGGCTGGAAAGATGGTGAATCATTTGGCCTCGTTAAAAACCTATCTTCGCAAAACCCAGTGGGACAAAAACGAAGACAGGGAAAAAGAGCACACAAATGATTCACAAACCCAATTGATGTTCTCTTTTTTGCAATGCCTAGATCAAATATTGTTGTTGTTGCTGTGCTGATCCAATATTTCACCTTCGAGCTTGATTCATGCTTAGCTTCCTCAGCTACAAGCTCAGCATCATGCACTGGTTTGAGCTGTTCCTCCTTAGTGCTTGCCTTGATCATATCATCCTCTCCCACTTGAAAATGATTTGACCTCAAATCCGAACAATCTGCAAGGAAAAGAACTAAGTTAGAAAAACTGAAGTTTGAATTAAAAATATGCTCACCTTGCAAACTGATCTTGTAAGCATTGATCTGGTTTATGACGCGGAGTAGACAGCCTCCTCTTAGCATCATTTTGGACTCCGTTTGGGATGGAAAACGTTTCTCCTTCATGCGAATCCAAAACTGATATCCAGACTTAACATTCACGTTGCTCTCCTCTTGTATTCCCTGTGTACTTTCAAAAACTCGAAACAAGAGATTATAGGTGCAAAAGGCATACTCATTCTGATCAGCAATCATTTTCTTTTTAGTTTTCTGAAATGAAGTGCAGTCTGTTTTCTTATAGAGTTTATCAGCTATAAGCACAAAATTTCTTAAGAAACAGTTTGGTTCACACGATTTAGTTTCAGCACACAGCAAACTTGTAGTTCTAAAGCCATTTTCAGATGTACGCTGCTCATAAAACTGAATCAAATCTTTAAAATATACCTCTGATTCGTACAGCTCTTTGGTGTGCTCAAAATCTAGCAATTTAGCATTATGAATAGAAAGAAATTCATACCTTTGAGCCATTAATTCAGCCCACACGTTTTTCTTACCTTTCTGGTTTATGATGGCATATAGAAATGTTTTGATGGGTGATCCTGGTTCAGCGACAACCTGATGTTCAAGTCCATAGACTTGTGGCAATCCTTCTGGGTTGTTGTCTTCGAAATCCTGCAAAACAGTAAGGACTCTACTCGGCAGCACCAGTTCTGGGTTAGCTAAGCTCACAAGAGTTTCTTTATAAGCAAATTTAAGTACATGTGGTTTATAAGGTAAAGTTTGTTTGATTTCACCAGCATGCACGACAGAATTAGAGTGAGTAGTCGCAATCTCTTTGCTATGCACGTTTTCATTCAGAACCGTAGGACTCTTTGGATTCTGTTTCAGCTTATCACACACATTATGCTCGTTAATTTCAGAATGCCTAGAGCTCAAACTCGTTTTTCCTGCATCATGAGCAAACATATCAGTTTTACAAAGTGAAACAGAGTTTAGACACTTACCTTGCTCCTTGTTGCTCGTTTTAGAGTTGTTGTGCGGTTCTGATTTTTTTTTTGGTTTGCACAACACATCTTGGCTAAGAACGCTCTGCTTCTCCACTGTTTTTGGCACATCTTTCTTCTGTTTTGGCTGAGAGAACAGTGTTGAAACATAACCCCTTGGTTGCTTCATCTTGTCATTCATATGTTCTCTCGGATTGCTTCTCCATGGTTCGCTCTTTTGTTCTTCCTTTGCACGTGCCTGCTGTTGCATTTTTGCTTCAAACCGTTGGTTTCTGGCTTTTAATATTTTACACATCACATGAGCTTTCTTAGCTAGCTCAGCCTCAAGTTGCCTTTGATGTCGTTCTTCGCTTTGTTGTTTCATCATCTGATCTAGGCGATCCATCATTGATTCCATAAACGCTTTGTCGATGTTGTTGTTGTTGTTTCCTCCAACGTCAGCCATCTTGTACCTGCAAATAACACAGCAACAAACCAGTAACTAGTTCCCACGAAAATAACACACACAAACTGATCTAGAACACACTGAAATAAAACAAACTAACACAAAACGCTTGAAACAGAAACTAAAAGATAATCAACACACAAACTGCAGAAAACTGATATTCGACCAGCAGCCTAGTAAATCACGCAGCACACAGAATGAAGAGTCACACACAAAAAAAAAATTCGGCCAGGACTGAAAGAGCAAACTCAAACAGGACTGAAACAACAACACTAGAACTAGAACACACTAAAATTCGACCTGCAACTAAAAACAGACACAAATCGAACAGAAACTAGGACACAAACTACTAATCGAACTGAAACAAACAAAAGACACACTGCTAATCAACCTCTGCCCTAGCAAATCACGCCAAATACAAGCCAGAACTGAAACAATAACAAGCAGAATGAGCAGATCGACACAGCCCCTTAGAAACCTTAAAAAAATTTTTTTTTTTTTTTTTGATTTTTGATTAAACTAAACTCGACAACACTCCTAGACAGGTTACTAAACACGAAAATCACAAAGAAACAAAGAGGAATAATTTCGACAATCAACAAAAGATGAACAGTCATAAAATCACAAAACACAAGATGAACAAAATCGATTAGATTAGGAACGAGATTACCAAAGCTTCGATGTGGTTGCTCTGATACCACTTAATGAGAGCCTCCTTAGATCGACACAAAGAAGCTGGATTTCGACTTGGATAGAGACAGAATTTGCGGAAGAGACTTCTGGTTTTGAGAGAGAGAGAGACGGTGAAGATGTTGCACAGCAACGAACCGCTCATAAACGAAGAGATAGAGAGACGTGAAGAAGATGCTGCAAGCAGCAATTCACTCTCAAGAGATAAGGGATTTTCGTGGCTGGATTTTGATAAGAGATAGTTTATTTGATTAAAAGTTTGATGATCCATTCCAGGATGAGTTGCTACAAAGAAAACAAAGAGTTTAAATAGAAAACAACAAGGAAAAACCCTAAAACAGGTGGGCTTTGCATAAAAAACGAAAATAAGATAATGGGCCTTGCTTCATGGTCGAAATTTGGTCTTCTTGGGCTTGGGCCATGAGGTTAGATCACAACAATTGGGCTGGAAAGATGGTGAATCATTTGGCCTCGTTAAAAACCTATTTTCGCAAAACCCAGTGGGACAAAAACGAAGACAGGGAAAAAGAGCACACAAATGATTCACAAACCCAATTGATGTTCTCTTTCTTGCAATGCCTGGATCAAATATTGTTGTTGTTGTTGTGCTGATCCAATATTTCACCTTCGAGCTTGATTCATGCTTAGCTTCCTCAGCTACAAGCTCAGCATCATGCACTGGTTTGAGCTGTTCCTCCTTAGTGCTTGCCTTGATCATATCAAAAATGGTGGACGCGTCTCGCGAAATTAATCCTTGAACTTATAAAGCTTTTAAAAGTACAGTCGGTTAAAAATATATATATATATATATATATATATATATATAATAGTAATTTTTGTTCTGAACATCCACAAAAGACCATATTATGGTAATCGTATTATATAATTGTTCTATTTGGTGATTTAGTTGAGCTATATCGGTTAACAGAAAATTAAATAAAATAAAGATTTAGTGGAGCTATTTAATTAGAGCATGTTCAATGGGGGTTCTAAATAGAAGAGTTCTAAAAAATTATAATGATATATAATTGATAAATATTGGAGAGGTTCTAAAAAGAAGAGAGAAGGTTCTAAAGTTAGAACTTTTAGATACAGATTCTAAAAATTAACATACAAAATGTTGGGGTTCTAAAAGGTGAGGTTCTAAAAATTTTAGATACCCATTTTTAGAACATCACCATTGGACATGCTCTTAGGTTCTAATCCTATTTGGGAGAAGCGTTCTTTTTTTGGGTTGTATCGCATGCCTATTTCCGGACATGAAAGACTGTTGGCCCAAAGGATGTTCAAACTTCTTGCTAATACAAAATTGTTCCATCAGTTATCAACTTGTAATAAGTTTAATTTTAATTGAGATTTATTAGGTCGCGCCGAAAGATTATACCGTGCACTAAGGGCTGGGGTGTAATGTTTTTATGCAAGTCCCATCGAACGAGGCCATCGTTATCCAATGATGAAGAACAACGTGTCGATTCCGTGTGATAAGTCTTAGAGCATCATTATTGGTAGAAACCCAAATGAGTTTCTTAACTATTTGTTTAGTATTAAAATGGATTAAGAAACTTAGTTAAGATACCTCATTTTTTTGTATCTCCAATAGTAGAACTCCATAGGGATACTTAACAAAAAAAAAAAATATCCTAACCACAAAAACATCATTTTATCCAAAATTCAACCCAAGAATTTTATATCAATTACGAAGAATACGAACACAAGCGTGTACATTCAGGCACATATTATGTAGATTGAGATCCTAAACGATTCTCGACAATCTTCAGACGCATGCCTGTCTTTTTCATCTCCCGATTCAGTATCGATTAATATGTGTATATAATTGCTCGTAGTTGAAGACAAGTAGAAGTTCCAAAACACAGAACCCATGGACATGAATGCTACACGAGCTTGAAGCGGGACTACCCTGTAAATATCACATTTCATCAGACTACTAATGTAGAATGCCAAATTCAGACTCTATGCATATTAATCCAAATGACACAAAAAGGAACATTTGAATTTTAAACTGACCTTGTGTCCGAGCTTTAACGAGCATTGAGAGAGATAATAGATGTGATTCTCCACACCACCAAAGTTTGGGAAGAAGAAATCAGAGACCATTAAGACCCTAAACTTCGGTTCCGCCATAGATACTCCAATCACAAAATTAGATTTGAAGCTGTGAAATTTTTGCTACAAGGACGTGGCCTTCTTCGTTCATACTCTTAAATATTATTTAACCAGAGAAACGAGCTTCTGTAAACATATGCACAAGATCAATCAGCAAGAAACAGCAAAAAACCATGGAACCAGAGTTCCCCTACTACAAGACAGCAATCGAAAGAATAATAAGAAATCAAAAATTTCACTTAGACATTCTATCCAACACCTCATCTACCATGTATATCAAATATTATCTATGAAACCAAAAACTATCGAATCCATTAAAACTTTTCATTTGAGAGTGTATCTACCTTTAGATTAAACAGTTTATCGAATTTGGATCACCACAATCGTGCAATAAATCTTGACTCAAAACTATTTTTGACAAATTACAAAGGAGAAAACTTACCGATTACAAAAAGATGGAGACAACGTCGGAGTAAGGAGACGCCAGCGAGAGATCGATGCGATGGAGACACGACTCAGTAAAGGTAACGGCTTCGATGATCGATTAGCTTTTGATCGGGGAAGAAAGAAAAAGAAAAAATTCTCCTCAAAATTTTTGTCCACTCGCCTGAAGACACGTGGCCCTTAAGAGCCGTATCTTAAGTATCCCAAACAAAAGCCGGTTCTTAACAAAATTTGTATTTTAATTTTAATTTAATAAAAAAAAATCCTTAAAAAACTCCTTAAGAGCCTGCGATAATGATGCTGTTATATGTCCATGTAAAGTATGGGACTCTTACGACTAATCCATTTTTTTTTAATAATTAAAGCTAATCCAAAATACTTGGATCCATCTTTTAAGTAATCATCTAAACCATTTATTTGCTATGGCAATTCAATATCTAGTTTACTTTTGTTTTGTTTTTGTGATACCAACAACTTATCATCAGTTGTGAACATTATATAAAGTGTGAAGAAGATCTACGGTAAATGCCATCTTCTTATAAGAACTATGTGAATGTATTATGTATATAGCGTACGTATTCTGGTTCTCCTTAATAAAAAACCATATCAATCATCATCATGCACTTTTTTTTTAATGTCTTTCCTCACCCGGAAGTAATCTCAGGCCCAAACGGATCCAGACTAATCTCTCGGGTGGGAGTAACACAACCCATTTATAATGCCTTACTTGGCCAAATGATTATCCTAGTAATTCCGCTCCCGCGGGAAATCGATCTCTGACCTAGACCAGCAGGACCGACACTCACCGCAGAAAAAAACCACCCGACCACCAACAACTTGGTTATCATCATGCACTTGGAAAGAAGAACATTATAAGAAAATAAAACTCTAATCAAATCCTAGCTATTACAAAATAATAATTAAAATAGAAATTCTGCAATAAAGGCATAATGCAAACCTATCGTTTAAAATTCGGCAACATGAAAATGTTCTTTAAAAAAAAAAAAAAAATCAGCAACATGAATCGAAAGGGGTCAGAAGACATTTACGAGATACACGGACACAACACTGACAAAGGAAGCACGAAGACAAGGATACACGGACACAACACTGATATATGGCTGCTTGTCACCGGCCATCAGAAGCACGAAGAAAATCCAAAAAACTATAATATATATATATATTGTTGGTGTCGGATTTAACTCCTAAATCCAGCCCATAAAAAGTCAAATAAAAACCCAATCGACAGGTTCTTTCGGACAAAGGAAGAGGCTCATTTTCCCTTTGAGAGCCCGCATCAACGAAATAGATAGATGTGACGAACTGCACCAATTAGGAGGAGATCACGATCGAGTCAAAAACGAGATCAAGAAAAATCTCGAAGATCTAGGAAGTAGACGTAGCCCGTCGGCCCGGAGATCGCGGAACCCTCAAAAGAGAAGGACATATTATAAAAGAAGCTTCTAACAAGAATTGTAATGCCATCTTTGATTCATAAAACCTTAATTGTTCTAAGAGCTATTCTTCATTTGAAAACCCTTATTAAAATCAATAAAAATTCGTCGAATCTTGTTTAATTTACGTCGTTAAGTTTTTTCGATACTCTTACTCATTTTTACTTATCTCATAAATCACTTCAAATTTTTTAGTGTGAATTTTAGGATATATATATATATATATATGTGATATATAACTCTCGAAAATGTATAGATATATACGACTTAAAAAATTATTTGAAATTTTGGGGACACAGTTTGATTATTATCGCAATAGATCGTTAGTACACATAGAAAAACTAAATTTAACAAACTAAATTACAAATTTACGTTACGAAAACAACAAAACCATAATTATATATAGATACTTTTTAACGCTGAGATCGTCTAAGAAAAAAGATGTAACACTTGGAGATTATCATTTACTATATGTTAGTAATAAATTTAACCAACCACCCAACAAAAATATTTTGAAAAAGCAAAGAGGATGTATTTTCTTGGGGACAATGAAGGTGATTTTTCGTGTTGCTTTAAAATCTTCCACTTTTAAAATGATTTAATGAAGTGAGTGGATAGAAGAGTTCGTACAAGAGCTGTCTCCACGTGACGTGATTCTTTTTTATTTCTTCACGCTCTTCCCACATTTCTACATCGATCTTTTAATTCGATGGTTACATTCTTAATTATCATTAAACAAATATTTCAACTTGTGATTTTCTTTCATCACTTTAAAGATATATTTTAGTTTTTTTTTTAAATTAGTTATCCGTGACAGCCTCATTCTTATAACTCTAATCACACACACCATCATCTATCGACAGAGAAAAACAAAATTGCCAACCAATCACTACGATACAACTTTAAAAACAAAAACAAAAACAGAAACAATATTTATTTAAATCACGCACCTCTCTTTTTTACCATATAATTTATATTATTAAATTTATAAATTTGAGAAACGACGAAGGAATTATTTTCAGGCGACAGCTTTCGACGCGTTCGGCGTTAAAGAATGACGTGTCAAGTTATGGTACGTACATATGGTTTTTCTCTTTATTTGGCCCAGATCGCATTTAACCAAGTTGTTGGTAGGGTGGTTACTTTTCTGCGGTGAGTGTCGGACATGTTGGTCTATACCAGAGATCGATTCCCCGCGAAAGCAAAATTACCAGGACAAGCACTTGGCCAAGTGGAGCATTATAAGTGGGCTGTGTCAATCCCACCCGGGAGATTAGTCTGGACCTTTGGGCTTAGAATTACTTTGGGAGATCGAAAAGTAAAAAAAAAAAAAACAAAAAGACCGCATTCAACACGTGCTCAATTATAAAATGTAATTAGTTAACACTCAAAATAATTAATCCACATACATAAATAGATATTTTGTGATTAATATCCGAATGATTATGGGTAGGTAGGTCCGGGTTTTCTGTAAATCCTTTTTAGATAAACCCATAGGATTTAGGGCCAGGATTTATTATATAGATGCAAACTTGAATTATCCGAAAATGAGTTAAAAATTAGGGTATGTTCCATATATACTCCATATATATAGGATTTCAAATTTTGTGACTGAACCCCAAAATACATGCTAAGTATACTGTATACAAACTTTACTTATTAGCTTTATAGATTTTGTTGTTGTTATTTTTATATGGATAATTTAAATCTAAACCTTAATTTGTAAGTAATATGAAGGTTTGGGCAAAATACCTGAAACTGAAAAACCGAATCAGAATGTAACTGAATTAGAAAGTATCGAATCGAACCAAATATTTATAAATATCCAAAATATTCGAAATACAACTATATATTTAAAAATATTATGTATCTTTAGTTTTAAAATAACTAAAATACTCAAAATTATAATTATAAACCGAATATATTAGTTGTGTTTAGTCTAAAATATTTAAAATATTCGAAATATTCGAAAATCTTAATGTTTGGGAGAGATCTCTTTAGGGCAAACTCGAGATCATGACAAATGTGTCTCTATCATAATGTTTTTTTAATAGAAAGTATACAACTAAGAAAATTGATATAATAGATAATTTTTTAGTTGAATAAAAAAAAGATAATTCTCTATTTTGTTATAGTGTTAGTTGTGAAACTATTGGTTAAAAATTATTTTAATGACTTATTTGCATGAGAAGACACTTTATTTGGGTTCTTTTAGTATTTTGTCATTTTCATTTATTTTTTAAAAATTTTTTTAGTGTGTAAAATGACAATTTTATTCTTGTTTTATTATTGGTTCGTGTGCTGTACACGTTGAAACGCGTAATACTGTACAAAGTTAAAACTGTAAAATCGACGCGTATATAGTTTAAAAAAATGTTATTTTGCTAATATTTTATAAAAGTGTTAAATATTTTACAAAAGTTTGAGAAAATGATAAACTATGCAAAACTTTTTTTTTTTTGTTCAAGCAAAGCTCTCTCTTTTAATCTAACCGAAAAAGCTATGATATGAAAACTTTCATTCCCAGAGGAATTGATTGAGAGATCTTTCTTTTAATGGATCTATTGTTGTTGCCTCTCAATCTTTCTAGATAACCTAGCCGCCGCAGTGTCCCTGTTCACTTTTGTGCTTTTCTCGTTGGTCCGATGATGGGCCTCTCGCCTCCCGTTCCTCTGCCTCCATCGGACGATCTTCTCTTTCTCGCCCCCGTGGTTGAAGTTCCACGTCTCGTGGACTCCGAGATGTCGGATGTCGAGATCCCTTCCGCTCGTCAAGCATCAAATCTTGTGTTGTCTCAAGCTTCAGTTCCTTTGCCGGCAGTTGGTGCTGGTAATTCTTCGATTGGCTCTGGTGAGCAATCGTTTCCAGTGGCTTCCCAGGAAACACCGGTTGTGGCGTTTTCCTCTCCTCCACTTGGTTCTCTCCCGAATTTATCTCAGAAGGAGAAGGTTGTTAGTGAAGAGTTTAATTGGGCGACTCGCTCTCACTCAGCTTGCAAAATAAAAGAATCCTCAGCTCAAGTGACGGTTTCAGCTGAAGGTAGGCCGAGGGTGAAGGTCCCAAACGCAGTATTCGAAAGGGGTGCAAAGCTCCATTCAGATTTCATAGTGGGTATTTTCTACGGTAATCCTCCATCTCATGGTAAGATTTGGGGAGTGCTAAACTTCTTGTGGGGAAAAGATAAAAGAGTCACTATTCAGAATCACTCGGCAAATGTGTTTCTGTTCTACATTCCCTCAGCCTCTCTCAGAAGAAAGGTATTACAACACGAACTTTGGAGGGTAGCAGATTTCCCTTTTTTGTTACGGAGTGGAAGGCCTCGTTTAGTCTCGATCCGCCGTCTCTTCAGAGGGCTCCCATATGGGCAAAGATTCAAAATATTCCATTCGACCTTGTCACGGACGAGGGTATGAGCTTTATTGCACGTCCGCTTGGAGTTGTGGTGGATGCAAAACCGTTCAACAGCATCAATTCTGCTGAGATAAAGGTGGTCGCGGATCTGACTAAGAAATTGCCTGACTCGATGGAAATTGAGCGTGAGGATGGTAATGTGGTTGTTCTATCTGTTACTTACCCTTGTTTACCTCCTTTGTGTTCGGTTTGCGACGAAATAGGGCATAAGGCTGTTTTTTGTCCTAAGGCAAGTGCCTCAAGGAAGCAGAGAGATACGGATCAGAAGGGTAAGGCTCATGTTCAAAAAGGTCCCGCTGATGGGGGTAGTAAAAAATGGGTTAAAAATCTGTAGGGGCTGTAGCTGGTTCAGGTTCAGCCCCAAAGCAGGCTGAAGTTGTGCAGTTGGAGGCTGAAGTAGCTCTGGGAGTTGTATTATCGCAACAGATCCAACAAGTGTTCATTGAAGCTGTGAGGTCTGAGTCTTCTGCCCAGATTGAAAGTAAAAATGGTTTGGAGTTAATAGGGTTGGAGTCGATGCTCACCAGAGACCCTTCGAAAGTAGCTCGGGTGGATGAAAATCCTGAATTGGTTTTAAAGCGGAAGGAAGAAAATTCAAGCAGGATATCAGATGATGGGTTTACTTTAGCCTCTCACTCCCGTTCTGCCAGAAAGGGATTGGTTTCAAAGGAAAAATCTGTTGTAGCGCTAAATAACCATTTCGGGTTGCTATAGACTAATGTTGTTGTAGGAGAAACTTGTTTGGTAGTCTCTGGCCAGAAGATTACCCCTTTTAAAGCGGAGCCTGCACACCAAAATAACTCCCCTTCGTCATCTTCTCCTTCCCATCAGAAGAAGAAGAAGTTGAAGAGATCTGAAAGGCAATCCACTACAAGAAAATACCCCTTTTGCAACGACATATATCGTCGTAAAATCGTTGCAAAACAGGTGTACCATCGAATTTGCGACGAAACGTAAATCGTCGTTAACTGATCGTCGCAAACCAAATTTCGTTGTAAAATCGTCGGCAAATTACGAGGGGAAAAAAATCGTCGCTAAATCGTCGATAAAAAATCGTTGTAAATTCGTCGCAAATTAACAACGATTTTACGACGAATAAAAAGACGTCGTAACAACGATGGCAATTCGAAGGCAATTCACGACAAAACAACGACGAATTGAGGAGGTAAATATTTCATCGTAAATTCGTCGAAAAACAATAATCGTTGCCAAATCGTCGTTAATGAAACGTCGTAAAATCGTCGCAAATTAACGACGATTTTACGACGATTGTTAATTTTTTTTAGTTAATTAATTAATAAATTATAAATTTTATTTAATTTTTAAAATTTAATTAATTTAATTAATATTAATTAATAAAATTTAAATTTAATAAAATTATAATATTATTTAATAATTTTTTCTTACAAATATTCTAACTAAAAATATTATTACAAATCTTCTTACACAAAATCATCGATACCCATCACTCAAAATCTTCTATTTTCTATTCTAATTTATGTTCTATCCATTACTCAAAATCTTCTAATTTCTGTTCATATCTATCAATTTGATTTTGTTTCTATCAACCTATTTTCTTTCATTCCTATATATCTATATTAACCTAAATTAAATACAAATTAAAATAAATTATTTAAAATTTGACATTTTTGCAAGGTTTTGTGAGAGAGGAGAGATTGAGATTTGAAGAATGAAGAAATAAAATCTGAGCGTGTGTTTATATAGAATTTGTGGTCGTCGCTAAATCGTCACAAATTGCGACGATTTTACGAGAAATCGTCGCAAAATCGTCGCAAAATGAAATTTTTTTTTTGGTTTTCCCACACGCGGGAGCAATCAAACTTTTTATTTACCGAGACGCGGTAAATTAAATTCATAGTTTGCGACGATTTTACGACGATTTGTCGTAAAATCATCGCAAATTTATGACGATTTAGCAACGAAAAATTGTAAAAATATGGTTTAGGGTATAGGGCATAGGTACGACGATTGTTACATCGATTGCAACACATCTAAATCCATCTAAATGTTTATCATAAACTCTAAATCTTCAAATCATCTATATGATCATTGAGATTGAAGAAAGACTAAAACATTGAGTAAACGTATATGGTAGCTTTGCTAAGATGAAGTAAGACAATGAGTTTGCAGAGAGAACAATGATTGATCAAGTTTCTATTTCCAATTAATTCAATAAACTCATGATAAATTTTAATGAGAGTTGCAAAATACAATGAGATGGATTGGGTTTAGGGTTTTGGGCATATGGTTTAGGGTTTAGATGGACTTCAAAGAAATCGTCGGAAAATCGTCGCAAATTTGTAACGATTTTACAACGATTTAAAAAAATCGTTGCTAAATCGTTGCTAATTTGCGACGATTTTACAACGATTTTGAAAATCGTCACTAAATCGTTGCTAAGTTGCGACGATTTAGCAACGATTGTCAACATCGTCGCTAAATCGTTGCAAATTTTGCAACGATTTTACTACGATTTCTTTGAAATCCATCTAGACCCTAAACCCTATGCTCTATACCCTAAAGTTTAACATCTCATTGTTAAGATGTATAGGTTTGGATTTCTTAATTCCATTTTAGTTCAACGATATACCCTAAACCGTATTTTTTCAAAATCGTTGCTAAATCGTTTCAAATTTTGCAACGATTTTACTACGATTTCTTTGAAATCAATCTACACCCTAAACCCTATGCTCTATACTCTAAACTTTAACATCTCATTGTTAAGATGTATAGGTTTGGATTTCTTAATTCCATTTCAGTTCGATGATATACCCTAAACCGTATTTTTTTCAAAATCGTTGCTAAATCGTTGCTAATTTGGTAGCTTTGCTAAGATGAAGTAAGACAATGAGTTTGCAGAGAGAACAATGATTGATCAAGTTTCTATTTCCAATTAATTCAATAAACTCATGATAAATTTTAATGAGAGTTGCAAAATACAATGAGATGGATTGGGTTTAGGGTTTTGGGCATATGGTTTAGGGTTTAGATGGACTTCAAAGAAATCGTCGGAAAATCGTCGTAAATTTGCAACGATTTTACAACGATTTAAAAAAATCGTTGCTAAATCGTTGCTAATTTGCGACGATTTCACAACGATTTTGAAAATCGTCGCTAAATCGTTGCTAAGTTGCGACGATTTAGCAACGATTGTCAACATCGTCGCTAAATCGTTGCAAATTTTGCAACGATTTTACTACGATTTCTTTAAAATCCATCTTGACCCTAAACTCTATGCTCTATACCCTAAAGTTTAACATCTCATTGTTAAGATGTATAGGTTTGGATTTCTTAATTCCATTTTAGTTCAATGATATATCATAAACCGTATTTTTTCAAAATCGTTGCAAATTTTGCAACGATTTTACTACGATTTCTTTGAATTCCATCTACACCCTAAACCTTATGCTCTATACCCTAAACTTTAACATCTCATTGTTAAGATGTATAGGTTTAGATTTCTTAAATCTATTTCAGTTCGATGATATACTTCAAACCGAATTTTTTCAAAATCGTTACAAATTTGCAACGATTTTACTACGATTTCTTTGAAATCCATCTACACCCTAAACCCTATGCTCTATACCCTAAAATTTAACATTTCATTGATAAGATGTTAATGTTTGGATTTCAGACGTTAATGTTTGGATTTGAGACGTTAAGATTTTAAGATGTTAAGGTTTGAAATCCAAACCTTAACATGTTAACAATGAGATGTTAAATTTTAGGTATAGAGCATAGGGTCTAGGGTGTAGATGGGTTTCAAAGAAATCGTACTAAAATCGTCTCAAATTTAGCAACGATTTTGAAAATCGTTGTAAAATTGTCGCAAATTGGCAACGATTTTTAAAATCGTTGTAAAATCGTCGCAAATTAGCAACAATTTTCAAAATCGTTGTCAAATCGTTGCAAATTTGCAACGATTTTACAACGATTTATATTCGTTGGAATGTACCAACGATTTTCCGACGATTTTCAAAATCGTTGTAAAATCGTCGGTAAGGTGATGGTGATTTGCAACGAAAATAAATCGTTGCAAAAAATCGTTGCTAAACCTGTGTTTTCTTGTAGTGATCCCCGGTTTCCGGTGGCGGTATTCCCCTGAGTACAGGGGGCGTCACCAAAAATAATGTTTTTGATGTGTGATACATTTTTTTGGAACGTGCGTGGTCTTAACGATCCTTCGAAGCATCGCCCACTCGCGAATTGGATCAATTCTATATCGATTTCGTTTGGAGCTCTTCTGGAGACGCATGTTAGTGAATCAAACAAGAACCATATTTTGTCAACCATTGGTACGGATTGGTCAGTTATATCAAATTATCAGTTCTCTCCCCTAGGAAAGATCTGGATAATTTTCAAGCAACCTTCTTCGATTACTCAGCTTTTCTATGATAAACAGTCGATTACGTGTGAGGTTACCTTAGAGGAAGGGGAAACTTTTATCTACACAGTGGTGTATGCATCAAATGAGGTGGAAGAAAGGAATGAGTTATGGCAGTCTCTGCGAGACACTCATATATCCTTTTATCTCAGTTCAAAACCATGGTTAGTTGTCGAAGATTTTAACGAGATTATGAAGCCTTCGGAAACATCAAACACTTCAATCATCTCAACAACGTCGAGTATGAGAAACTTTGGGGATTGTCTTTCTGATCTAAGTCTTTTTGATATGCCTTTTCAAGGCCCGAGTTTCACTTGGTCGAACAAAAGACCTTCAGCTCCAAAGGCCAAGAAGTTAGACAGAAGTCTAGTGAACGACAAGTGGATGTTAACTTTTCAGTCGAGCCATTGTACCTTTGAGCCCCCGGAGTTTTCAGACCACACCCCTTGTCATATAAAGATACTTACTCCGCCTCCGGCTTTCGGAACGCGGTCATTCAAATTTTTCAATTTTCTGTCAAAGTTGCCTCAATTCCTGGATTCAGTGAAGATGGAGTGGGAAAGGAATGGTTTTCTAGCTCTCAATCTTAAGGATCTAGGGTTTAAGTTGAAATCTATCAAGAGACCATTGAAGACACTTTGTAAGGAGAAATACAGTGGGATTGAAAAGAGAGTTTCTGAAGCTAATTTAATCCTAAAGAGCTTGCAGCTTCAATCTTTGAATGATCCAACTCATGCGTCCCTCCTTCTTGAGCAAGAGGCTAGAGACTCGTGGATTCGTTTGCGTGTAGCGGAGGAGAGTTTCTTTCGGCAACGTTCTCGAATCAAATGGTTAGAGGAAGGTGACTTTAATACAAGATTCTTTCACTTCATAACAAAAATGACGAATGCTGTTAACTCCATCAAGTACCTCCGCAAAGGAGATGGGACAAAAACTAGCTCTCTGAAGGAAGTGCACCTTATGGCTCAAGCGTATTATGCATGCATTTTTTGCACTGTGAAAGGTGATTACTGCCCATACCTTAGAGTGTTTCTTGACAGGCTAATAATACAGAATTGTTCGACGATACATTAAGCGATGCTCTCAGCGCCCTTTTTACAGGAAACCATCAGACTTTCGCTTTTCAGAATTCTCATGAATATGACTCCTGGTCCAGATGGGTTTCCTGTGGAATTTTTTAAAGCTTCATCGGGAATTTTAGGTCCTGAGGTGATAGCAGCTGTGCAAGAGTTTTTCAACAGCTCTTTTATGCCTACTTCGACGAATGCTACCTCACTGGTGCTCATACCTAAAAGAACCGGCGCTGATGATTTAAAAGATTTCAGGCCAATATCCTATTTGAATACAGTTTACAAGCAGGTCACGAGGTTGCTCTCTAACAGATTGAAGGTAGTGTTACAGGCGGTAGTAGTGCCTAATCAGACAACTTTCATCAAAGATAGGCTTCTTCTGGAGAATGTTCTTCTTGCAGCTGAGGTAATCCAGGGATACCACAAGCCTTCACAAATGCCCAAAATAACTCTCAAGATTGATATTGCAAAGGCGTTCGATACGATTCGATGGGTTTTTATTCTTTCATCGCTTGCTGCCTATCAAGCTCCACAAGACTTTATTTCATGGATTCGGGCTTGCATTTGTTCGCCTACCTTCTCGGTGAGTATAAATGGTATCACTTCAGGTTATTTCAAAGGCCGGACGGGTTTGCGCTAAGGTGATCCTCTGTCTCCTATCCTCTTTGTGCTGGCTATGAACGTCTTATCCTTACTGCTGAACAAAGCAGCAACAGATGGAATATTCAGGTATCACCCGGGTTGTGAAAACCAACTCTTGACTCATCTCTCATTCGCTGATAATCTTTTGATTTTCGTGGAGGGTTCAGTTGAATCAGTTGCGGGGGTATTCACTGTTCTGTCCCAGTTTGAGAAAATGTCGGGTCTGAAGGTGAATATGAGCAAGACTTCAATGTTCTGTTCTGGAGTTTCGATGGAGGCGTTGGCCATTTTAAGAAACAAATTCTCTCTTACTCCTGGCTCTCTACCGATTCGATATTTGGGACTGCCATTATGTTCGAAGAAGCTCTCTGTTTCAGACAGTGATTCCCTACTACAAAAGATCAGAACAAAGATTAACGGTTGGATGTGTAGACATTTGAGTCTTGCTGGTCGTTTGAGGTTGTTATCAACGGTAATTTCGGGAATTATTGGTTTTTGGACATCATCATTCTTTCTCCCCAAAAAGGTGATCCAGAAGATTAACTCCATGTGTGGAGCCTTTTTGTGGCATGGGAAGTTGGATGCCTCTTCCAGCGCAAAAGTTTCATGGTCTTCGGTATCTTCGCCTAAGGCCGAGATGTTATACTTTCGTGCAGGCTCCATTTGGGTGGCGTGGATAAGGAAATCATATCTTTCCATATCTTGTTTCTGGTCTTTAAATGAGAACAACAAAGCTTTCTCTTGAATGTTTCGAAAGATTCTAAAGCTTCGTCCCAAGGCTGATTCCTTTCTCCGCATCAATATCGGTCGGGGTGACGAAACATACTTCTGGTGGGATCCGTGGACACCTCTCGGGCCGCTAATCCATTTTCTAGGACCATCTGGCCCTGCCTCGCTAGGTATCCCACTTAACGCCCTAGTGAGTGATTACCACTCTCCTGTGGGTTGGATTTTACCTGCAGCTCGCTCTGATTTACAGCTTCAAGTACTCACATTTATTGTCTCAATGCCAATGTCTTCTGTTGTTGATACTCCTATCTGGATGGTGGATAACAAAGAATGAAAATCTTTTTCATCAAGTATGGTATGGAATGTGATTAGGGAAGTGAAGCCGGTGGTGCCTTGGCACAAGTTAATTTGGTTCCAAGCAGCCATCCCAAAGCATGCTATTACCTCTTGGTTATTCTCCCTTGACAGAAACCCTACGTTGGGTAGGTTGGTTTCTTGGGGTGTGGATGTTGAATGCACCTGCCTTCTTTGTGGCTTAGCTGATGAATCAAGAAAGCATCTGTTTTTTGAGTGTTGTTTCTCTGCAGAAATTTGGTCTGGCTTGTTGCTACGTTTGCAACTCCCGGTCCACCCAACGATTTGGGACCAAATAACCACATGGTTACCAACCGCGAGTCCGTCAAATGATCGTTCTATAGCTCTATTACAGGGATGGCAATCCTGTGTTTATGAAATCTGGAAGGAATGAAACCGCAGGTTTCATCTCGGTAACTCTCTCCCTCCGATTGTAATCTTGAAAAAAATTCAGGTGGTACTCAAGAACAAGGCCTTGGCGCTGAAGAAGTTGGGTTTGGAATTGGGGCCACGTCTTCTGCGTATATGGTCTACCGGATGACTGGTCGCACACTCCACTTTTCTCGTTTCGCATTCTCATCCCCTCCTCTCTTTCCTCATGTTGTAATCATTTGTTTTTCGCAAGTGTTTGCAATCTTCCCCTTTCTGGTTGCTTTTATTTTGGTTGTTTGGTTCTAGTTTGATTCGTATAAATCTTTAATTTAATGAAAGACTTTTAACCCAAAAAAAAAAAAAAGCTATGACATTGAGTCGATATTTCTTAATGGAATCTGTCAAAAAAGTATCTTATAATTTAAAAACCAAACTGATCTACATTTAGTATCGGTTTAATCATTTTAATTGATGGGGAAGTAAAATCTGAAGAACCATAACACGAGTGAAAACGATTGGTTTTGAACTTTTAATGAAAAGTGCATTGGATGATGATATTAAGGGAAATAAAAATGGGAAAAATGCCATTTTAATCTTCAACTTTTAAATTTCGGCCAATCAAAGCACCAACTATCGTGAGAACGTTTTAAATCACAAAGTTATTTTGACTTCGTTTTTAAATCACCAACTTTATTTGACTCGGCCAAATTAGGCCCAACGTTAACTTCATTAACGGACTGATTTAACTCTGTCAAATCTTGTTTTAAAACTCTGTTAAAATAAAACGGTGTCGTTTTAAGAATCAAGAGAAAAAAAAATCCCCAAATCAAACTACTCTCTGCCCTAATTTCAAAATCGAAGTCGTCGTCTTCCTTTTTTTGGACGTAGTCGTCATAGTCTTCCACTCGATTTCTCTCTCATCAAAATCCCCATATTCCCTGCTCGACTCTCGTCTTTCTCTATCTCATCCTGTCTTCTTCTTCCTATTCCAATGAATTCGAGTTCTTCATCTTCTGGTGTCGCGAGAAACCGTGGATTTCCTTCGAAGTGTGATTGTGGATTAGATGTAATGATATGGATGTCTAAGACACAAGAGAATCCAGGAAGGCCTTTCTACCGTTGTGTAAGCAAAAGAGATGTAAGCCTTCGTTCAAACAAAAGAGATGTAAGTAGTTATGTTCTTTTTGTTGTTTTGGTATTTGTACAGTGAGGTCATGTAGTATCATAATGATCTTCTGCGACTAGTTTTAAAGCTTTGATTGGATGCATTTCTTGTGTAACGTTAGTTAAATTAGTTGTGAAGGATTAGCATATGCCGGTGGAAAAAGAGAATCAACAAATTCACAATGTACATGTGTATTTATTCTGGTTTAATGTTCTTACAAAGATGAGTGAAATTGAAAGAAATAACGACCATCGTATTTGTTTATGCAACAGGGGCATTTGTTTAAGTGGGTTGAGGATGCAGTGTTTGAAGAGATAGAAGATGGTTTACCAAAATTAGGAAGCATTGAAAGTGAGCTTAGCAATGCCAAGTCTGATGCTATGGAGTTAAAGATTTCGATTGAAGGTTTGAAGGAAGATATAATGTGGAGCAAAAAGGAAATTCGGAAGTGGAAAGCGATGAGCACATTGTGTGTTGTGTTTCTTTGCCTCATGACCATTGTCATTATTTACATATTGGTTGGTAAATCAAAGGAAACCAAATTTGTTGTTGGTTACTAGTTTACTAGATTTTCTTAGAGAAAAACATGATTCTGATCTGAGTTGTATGAGTTGTATTCTGATATGTGTTATATGAAACTACCGAATTTGTTGAGGTGCATGTTCTTATTATCTACAAAAACATGATGCAAAACAGCATGCTTTTGAAAGAGAGAAACATGATTCTGAAATATCAATAAGAAAACAAACCATGTTCACTAATCCGATACAAAATAACATCAAAATAAATCATGTTCACTAATCCAATAGAAAATAACATCAAAAGAAAACAATAACAAGAAAGAAAATGAGCCAAACCACAATAACAAGAAGGAAAATGAGCCAAAGCCAACGCATATCATCAGCCAAACCACGATCTCCAACCTTGAGATTGTGGAGCTTCACTTTGTGATCCGTGAACTTGTCTTTGTGATTGTCTTTGTGATGTGTGAGCTTGTCTTCGTGATCCTTGGGGCTGTGAAACTCGTTCTGTTTGTGATCCTTGGGGCTGTGAAACTCCATCTGTTTGCGATCCTTCCTGTTCACATAAAAAATATATGAATTCATATTCTGATTTCAAAAAGAAGAAAGACTTAAACCTGATATATGTTTGCAATTATTCACATCTGATTTCAAAAAGAAGAAAGACTAAAACCTGAAACCTGATATATGTTTGCAATTATTCACATATGATTTCAAAAAGAAGAAATGCTTGAACCTGAGATTTCCTTGGTCGGCCCCTTCGTTTTTTTGGGGGAGGCTCAACAGTCTGGTTTTTACAACCTTGCTTGTTGTGTCCATCTTCCAAGCAGTTGGAACATGTAATGACCCGTTGTATCCGTGATAACTTGTTCTTGCCTGAGGAAGATGCAGATTCGTTTCTTCCTTTTTTCCTTGCATAATTGCTTGGCCTGCCAGGGTTACCTTTTCTCCATGGTGGCGGCAGGACAGGTAACCTTCCAAATTTAGGCCACAACTTCATGCATTGGACAGGCCTAATACCATCCATGTATGTTTCCACCCACATTCTTTTTGTGTAATAGTCATTCACAAAGTCTTCAACCTTTCGTTTCCTTGCTATGATAACACTTGCAGCATGTACACATGGTATTCCAACCATTTGCCACTTCCTGCAACCACACGTTTGCGTGTTCATATTCACATAATAACCAACGCCATGCAATTCAACCTCATGTAAGTCATTCCTAGCTATATGTCTGATGCAATGCTGCGCCCCTGCTATCATTTTTTCAATCTCATCATGAGTTCATCTTGTGAATCTTGTCTTCAATCTTTCCGCAATAATAGCCCTTTTTCATTACAGACCATACATTGTCGCCTAATATCCTCTAACAAGTCCAACAAAGGTTTTTTCCTTACTTGGCGAATGGTTCAGTTAAATGACTCATTCAGGTTGTTCAGGTTGTCATTGCAGTAAGAACCTATACGGAAGTAAGCCCTAGACCACGTTTGAGGATTAGTTTTCTGTAGAGTAGCAAAAACATGAGGATTGTACCTTGCCAATGCTTCCATATGATCTGTAAATTCTCCTATGGTGTAGCTTCGAGCTATTTTCCAAAACAGACTTTGGAGCTCTCTATCATGACTGTCTCTCTTCCAATTGTCCATAATGTGTCTTGCACACTGCCTATGTTCAGTATGTGGAAGAATGTTCTTCACCGCATTGACAAGACCCTGCAAAAAAACACTTAAAACATGAGAACTTTAAAAAAATACTAGAAATGAACACCTTTATTTGCTAGATATTAACCTTCTGCTTATCTGATATGATTGCAACCTTTCTTCCATCACCAAGATCCAAACTTCTAGAGAGATGACTAACAAACCATGCCCAATTAATGTCATTCTCTACTTCGACTACTGCCCAAGCAATGGGAACTATTCTATTATCTCCATCTCTCCCAACAGCTGCTAAAAGATGGCTTTTTATGTCCCATTTCAGAAATGCACCATCTAACCCTATGATCTGCCTACATGTATTTTTCCAAGACTCTCGTTGTGAAGGAAAGCAAATATAACACCGAAAAAACCTTTGTTTACTCCCAATTGTCGGCCTTGGAGTTGTCTCAATCTCAAATTTGGTTTTGTCATTAGATCTAAAACCTCAGCTTGATAATCCCATATGCGTGCAAAATGAGCTTCATGACTAGCTTTCCTTTCTTTCATAAGTTTTGACTTTGCCTTCCCACATTTATCGTCGCTTACAACCAAGTTGTATTCTCTCTTGATCTCACTAGCCATCTCCTGTTTTGTAATCTTTGGATTCGCTCTCAATCTTTTCGAGAACAGCCACGCAATTGTTGATCGCTTCAACATCTTAGAGTAACCCGATCTCACACATATATGCTCGTTTATGTACACCTTTATTTGCATCTTATGTCTTCTCTTCTCATAAGAACAATATACTATCCACGGACACATAACATCAGTATCACAACACTTTGCACCAATCTTCATAGATTGTGACCTGTACATTTTGATGTCGTATCGAGTTTTCAGTGAGTACCTTAGGACCGCAAGCTTGAAATCTTATGAAGAGTTGAAAGTTTTCCCAAATGCTAGCAGCTCCTCGGGATCTTCGGCCTCTCTCTGCCTTTGCCTTTCCTCTGCTTTGTCATCGTCGACGTCTTCAGAGTCAGATGACAGTGGATCGGGGATCTTCTCATCATACCATATATCATCTCCACTGTCTGCATCACTCCCAGCTTCTTCATCTCTCGCTGCCTCACCAAAATATTCTACTAAATCTTCGCAGCATTCTTCTCGAAGCACTACAGCATTTTCATCTTCTTCTTCTACTATCGCAGCGTTCTCATCTTCTTCTTCATCAACAACTTCATTGAAATCATCATCAACAATAACCTCGCAATCATCTCCAGCGACACCCCCTCCGACAATACCACAAATTTCAGAACTCGAATTCATTGGAAGAAGAGGACGAGATGAGATAGAGAAAGACGAGAGTCGAGAAAAATCGTCAAGACGAGATGAGAGATTCGATCTCTCTGAGAGAAATCAAGTGGAATCGTGTTTTTGAGACGATGACTACGACTACTTCAAAAAAAGGAAGATGACGACTACGTCAAAAAAAAGGAAGACGACGACTCCGATTTTGAAATTAGGGCTGAGAGTAGTTTGATTTGGGGATTTTTTTTTCTCTTGATTCTTAAAACGACACCGTTTTATTTTAACAGAGTTTTAAAACAAGATTTGACAGAGTTAAATCAGTACGTTAATGAAGTTAACGTTGGGCCTAATTTGGCTGAGTCAAATAAAGTTGGTGATTTAAAAATGAATTCAAAATAACTTTATGATTTAAAACGTCTTTACGATAGTTGATGTTTTAATTGGTCGAAATTTAAAAGTTAAGGATTAAAATGGTATTTTTTTCAAATAAAAATGGACATAAGAGGTCATGTACACGTGGAGAATGAAAAGGAGAAGAGAGGGACAACGAGAGATGGAGAAAGAAAGACGTAAGTATTAATTGTGCCTATAACTTTCATTTTCCACAAGCAAGAATAATACTATCTTCTTTGCCTTTTTTTTTTACCAATACATCATACATTTGTTCGGCACACGTCTTTTTCTTTTCCTCTTTTAATCCCTATCACGTTCACACACATATGCTATATATTTTTGTATATATTTGTATATATTTTTACAAAAAACTGTATTACAAATTTTTGTATATATTTTTAAAAAATTATATATGAAAACGGATCCGATTTAAATTTAATAATCCAAATAAAAAAACTTTGAATATATAATATTTTTGAACCGAATTGAATAAGATCATAGATCCCGAATATACAATATGAGCTGAGCTACGAGAATTACAGGCCCATTTGATAAACGACAGCGTTTTCCTTTTTAAAAGCGAACTTATGTTTGGTGTCGGTGTCGGTGACGGTGAGTTTCGTCCGCCTTTTCTTTAAATTGAAGCAACGGTTTTGATCCCTACAAATCAAATCAACGGTGGTGATTACGCAAATCCCGAGACGAGGAAGTTGACTAACGAATTACGACCGATTTGAAATAATAGTCTTATTAATCTCAGCCGTCCATCAATAGATCAACGGTTTCTGTAAAACGAATCTCCTATTGCACTTGCGGCGTTCTCAGAAAACCACCCAAACCGATCCAATCGATTCCATCAAAAAATAATCACCCGCCCGAATTTGACTCTTGCTAGATCTCGATCGTCGTCTCCGAATCTCCTGGCGTAATCCTTAGAACTATATCTTTTGATTTGAGTTATTGTAATCTCTCTTGATCGGAATGAGAAAATTGATTTGATACGAATTAGGGATCTGTAGTTACGGAGGAGGAGTTATGGCGGGGAAGAGTGACTCGGTGTCGATCTCCGTGCCGTATAGGAATTTGAGGAAGGATTTTGAACTTGAGATGGTGACGAACCATCAAATCGAACCCGCTCCTTCGTCTTCTTCTCCTGTGAATCATCATGATTCGGCCGATGGTGAAACCGTGTCGAAGAATTGTAGCTTAGTCACGCTGGTCCTTAGCTGTACAGTCGCTGCTGGTGTTCAATTTGGATGGGCATTGCAACTTTCTCTTCTCACTCCTTACATTCAGGTACTTTGGGTCTGTTCGTCTGCGACTAGACGCTGCTGATTGTTGTTACTCTGCAAGTTTGGCCGCACGAACAGACCTTTTCTCTGTCAATTTTAGATAGGAGGGTGTTATTCTCGTGTAGCTTGTACGAAGAAGTCGAGTACTTTGTAGGTGAAAACCATGAAGTCTAACTGTTAGCCCATTTTATTGACTCATATATAACCATGAAGTTTAAATTGTTAATGTTCCCAAAATTGTTAATTGTTAATGTTCCCAGGATAGAATTTTTCTTAAATTTGTGTTTGATGGCAGAATTTTTCTTTTTGTTTCTGATGAACCCTTTGAGGTTTACCTAACAGTGGTGCATTTGGTTGATTGGTGCAGACCCTTGGAATATCGCACGCTTTTTCTTCATTTATTTGGCTATGCGGCCCAATTACAGGCCTTGCGGTAGGTTTGCTCAAATTTTATTTATTTCAACAATTTTAGCAATTATACGAGTTTTCTCTCAGTGATGATCTGCACATTTGTCTCTCACTAGAGTTTAAAAATTGATATACATATGATCAGAAACTATTGTTCTTATGTGAGCATACATTATTCTGTTACATTTGTTGGTTTTCAGGTCCAGCCTTGTGTTGGCATCTGGAGCGATAAATGTACTTCAAAGTATGGAAGAAGACGACCATTTATTCTTGTGGGATCACTCATGATCTCAATAGCAGTAAGGGGCAATAGAAGATATGTTGTCTGTTTTTATTTTCCTTTAGGAGATAGCTGGCCTATGTTGCGTTTTTATATAATCTAAACAAAAGCTTGCAATTTAGGTGATAATAATCGGGTTTTCTGCAGACATTGGGTATCTGTTAGGAGATACAAAGGAACATTGCAGGTTGCTCTCCTGCTCCCCTGCATATGCCATGTTTTGTATGCAATATGTAAAACTTAAAGTAATTGACGACTTGATGTGTATCTGTAAATGTAGTACTTTCAAAGGCACACGGATCAGGGCAGCTTTTGTCTTTATCATCGGGTTTTGGTTGTTGGATCTAGCAAACAACACAGTACAGGTTCAGATCCAATCTACTAGATTGAATGGTGTTTGTCATTACCTAAATATCCAGGAATGATGTTTTCTGCTTTTGTTTCAGGGACCTGCTCGTGCTCTTCTCGCTGATCTATCAGGTAATGATAGAATATCTCCATAGATCATAATTTCTATTGAAAAACTAGAAGTAGATTGAACTTGCTGTACTTCTGATTCTGTAGAAAAACACTTATGAGATGTCTCTTGCTTTCCTTAGGTCCTGATCAGCGGAATACTGCAAATGCTGTGTTCTGCTTGTGGATGGCTATTGGGAATATCCTTGGGTTTTCTGCTGGTGCTAGCGGACAATGGCAAGAGTAGTGTTCGAGATCCTTGTTCTCAAAAACTTGTATTCTATTTCCTCATTTGCATTTTTCGCCAGCTGTTAAATGATCCGGGCAATTTTACTGAGCAGATGGTTCCCTTTCCTAACTAGTAGAGCATGTTGTGCTGCATGTGGAAATCTTAAAGCGGCGTTTCTTCTTGCAGTGGTAAGCAGTATGTTCATTTTTTTGACACATGCATCTGCTAAGCTTTCTACAAATGCAATGGAATCGTCTGGTCTGTACCAAACCCTGTCATGTTTATATCTTGGGTATCATTTAGTATGTCTGTTTGACTTGTGAGGTGATTTTGAAAGTCATAATCCATATTAATCCACCTAGTGGCTTTTGTTCTTGTTTTCCAATCTGGATATATTGTTCTATATTTTTTTCTAATAGTCACCGTTTTTCAGGTCTTTCTCACTATATGCACTCTAGTCACAATCTATTTTGCTAAAGAGATTCCTCTGACAAGCAATAAGCCCACCCGCATACCAGATTCTGCACCTTTGCTGGATGATCTCCAGTCTAATGGCCTTCAGCTCTCAAAATCGAATAACGGTACTGCCAATGGGATCAAGTATGAGAGAGTGGAACGTGATATGGATGTACAGCTCGGCAAGTCAACGAATGAGCATCAAGATGAGACCTCCATTGATGGCCCTGGATCTGTTTTAGTGAATTTGCTAACCAGTTTAAGGCAGTTGCCTCCTGCTATGCACTCAGTTCTTATCGTCATGGCTCTTACATGGGTTAGTGCTAGGAAAACAGTATAATATCGTTATATCTGTTATCACCAACTGTTTCCTGTTCTTATATTCTTATATGACATTTAAAATCATTTCTTTCTTTAATATTATTATTATTGTGGTATCCTTCCTTGCAGTTATCGTGGTTCCCTTTCTTTCTGTTTGATACAGATTGGATGGGAAGAGAAGTTTATCATGGGGATCCAAAGGGAAACAGTTTACTTGTGGAACTCTTTGGTCAAGGTGTCCGTGAAGGTGCATTTGGTTTGCTACTAAACTCTGTAAGAATCAATATAATAAGTTGTTTTATTTATTAACAAAAACGGATTCTAAACTGCTCTGCACTTCAACCACTGGCCCGTTATTGAATTTTATTTTTCTCGGTTTCCGTAGGTTGTTCTTGGGATCAGCTCATTCTTCATTGAACCGATGTGTCAGCGGATGGGTGCACGAGTTGTATGGGCTCTGAGCAATTTTACTTTATTTGCCTGCATGGCAGGAACAGCTGTGATTAGCTTGATGTCTCTCAGGGATGGAAACGAAACAACAAGAACTGCAGCTGTAGTCGTCTTTGCACTGCTTGGTTTTCCTCTAGCTGTATGTGTTTTTCTTTAATTCAAAACCTTCTTTATTCTTCTTGCAGCATTTCCCGGAAATTCGTGATAAAAACCATCCCTTTTTTTTCTTTGTGCAGATCACATACAGTGTTCCTTTCTCTGTCACAGCAGAAGTCACTGCTGATTCTGGTGGCGGTCAAGGTCTGTGAAAAGATTCATATCTTCACTACATTCAGAGCTATGTGCTTATATCTTAGATTTTCAGGAATTTTAAATGGTTTCATTTCCCCAATGTAGGTTTGGCTATAGGAGTGTTGAACCTCGCAATCGTCATTCCACAGGCAATCTCTCTCTCAAATCTAGTTACACTCAAATTCTTTCTCTTGTATAATGACACTCAATTCGAGTCCAGACCCGTAATTAGTGTCTGAATATGTTTTTGTTTTAATAACAGATGATAGTATCGCTTGGAGCGGGTCCATGGGATGCTTTGTTTGGAGGAGGAAACTTACCGGCGTTTGTTTTGGCGTCTGTTGCTGCTTTTGCTGCCGGAGTTATTGCTTTGCGTAGGCTTCCGACATTATCTAGTTCTTTCAAGTCCACCGGTTTCCATATCGGATAAAATCTTTGAAACCTAGACTCCAATACAAAACCGAGCCACATGCTTTTTTCAGGTGGCATAGACTTAAAATTCAGATTTAGATCCATTCTATTCTTTTTGACCATGTTCTCCTCAGCGTATAGGTAGGTTTTGTACATGTTGTTTTGTTATATGTATCCACAACAATGTGTGACTCTAAATTTACAGTACCTCTCGTATCACTTGAAAGGTTCAAATATATTATTAGCATAGTGGTTATCTTAATTTAAAGTGTCTTCCCTTCCACAAAATAAAAACTTCAAGCAACATATTCCAAACTCAAAGAGTCCAACCACTAAATCATTACTCATAATAATATTGGTTTGTTAATCTATGATGTGTAAATTTTCCAACATTAACGGACTATTAGATCATCTTTTGTTAAATTTTTTCATATAGGAAGAATATACATCAAGCAATGTGTAACATTCAAGTTTGTGGAAATTCATCATCAGCTGGTTACAAAAATTGAATATGTGCACCTCAAAAAGAAGGTCGAGATAAATACTAATACAACGACTTAATGATTCCTTGTACACAAGCTCATATTTTAGTTTTTTTTTTTTTTGGGTAAAAAAAAGGTTGTTTAACCTCTTTGCCGGGAACCCAAGCATTGTAAATAGTCCCTCCCAACGTGTATCGAACCCAGGGCGGATAGACACATATCTAATCCTTTTTACCACTGGCCCAACACAACGTTGGTATTTTAGTTGATGCTAGAAACAAAAGCATTTCAAAAGAAAGAACAAAAAAAAATCAAACTAGCTTCACCTACATGTACCAAACTATATCTCCAATAGTGAAACAAAAATAAACCAAACATAAGATATTTTTGTTCGGTCTATAGACAATATAATCAATTTACGTAGACAATGCGTCCAGAAATAATAAATGACCATATATCATGGGTCGTTGAGACACCAACTTTAATAAAACAAAACAAAACATTGAAATGAATGCCTTAATTTCATCTTCTTTAAAACCCTTTGTCCATTTTCTCTTCAATTCGTCCTCATTCGTTATCTACAATCTCTCTCTCTCTAAACTTTCGCCTAAGATCGATCGATGTCTAAGGGAAGAGGCAGTGCATCATGGTCAGCTCGAGCCATAGTGGCTCTTATGGCTGTGTCAGTGCTGTTGCTACAAGCTGACTACGTTCAAGCTGCGACTTACACAGTCGGTGAATCCAACGGCTGGACCTTTAACGCTGTGGGTTGGCCTAGAGGCAAACATTTTAGAGCCGGTGACGTTCTCGGTATATATATACTTCACATTCTTTCATTAATTAAGGCTCCAAATATACCACAAACTTTTTTAAGTTTTTTTAATCTTCATATACCACCGCTTATTATATATCATGGTCGGTTCAAGATATGTCTATTGCAAACTATGATATATTAATTGTTTGTCGCATACCTTTTTAAGTTTAACAACCAAAAGCGATCAACTATTGGAAATGTTTACAAAATTAATTTTGCTTTTGGTTTTAAATTTGAGTGATGAATTGAAAATGTTTTCCCGTGAAGAAATATCTCAACCAACGTTGTAGGTCTATGTATTTATGATTAGAAAACAGTAATATTTTTTTTTATTGAAATGTCAATACGTATAATTATTGCCGTGGTTAACTTATTATTATGATGTGTACGTATTCTGTTAAATATTTAAACTCATATATCACACCCATTTAAACAAGTAAAGTGTTTTGGTCAATGTATATTCCCATTCCCATGCACAAACCAAATCGTGTTTTTAGTTTTGTAACGAAAATTCTTAATAGTTCCAACTAAGTTATTGTGTATAAATATATGGAAGAGCCTTAGACGAGTATAAACTTAACTTTAAAAAATATTACTACTTCATAAATTTGTTGCAGTGTTTAACTATAATCCGAGGATCCACAACGTGGTCGCGGTAGATAGTGGAGGGTACAACAATTGCAAAACGCCGGCACGTGCGAGAACTTACACTTCAGGCAAAGATCATATAACTTTGTCTAAAGGACAAAACTTCTTCATCTGCAATTTTCCAGGCCATTGCGAATCCGACATGAAAATCGCAGTCACTGTTGTTTGACCTTGATCGATCGAAATAGTATGATCTTCACTTTGTTATGTTCGTAAGAAAATATTAAGTATCCAATAAAGTTTGCACCATACTTAAGTTGCAAAACTTGTAATGTTTTCTTAGATCTTCTGACAAATATCCTGTGTTGTATCTGCAAAGAACCATATAGTTGGTTTGTAGTTTGGAGGATTATATCGTTTTTTTTTTTTTTTTCCCCTGTCAACTACCCATTTTATTAAGGGACAATTGGTGAAATAATCAATTTTCAATAAATTATGAAGAAAATAGCCATGGATAAATAGAAATTAAGCAAATAACAAAATAGGTTGTTGTCAGACGATTTTGCCCTTCTATACACTTGGTGTAGACTGTCTATACTATTTTGATATTTGTTCTATTTAACAGCACATATGTTTACCCCAATGATTTTGTTTTTTGCATAATTCGCATATTGGTAACTGGTTCAACCTTGTATTAGTACAAAAAAAACACTGGTTTTATTTCAAGTCTAACATGATTTGAATTTTGTAAAACAAGCCCAAATTTTTTTTCATACCTTACTAGCGACACCTATAACGTAGGAAGTCAATTTTTTATCAATAACATAACAAGTCTATTTTTTAAAATCAAAGACATAACAAATCTACAAACGTCTATTTTTCCATACATTTCATCTCTCAAGTATCTCATCAATAATTTCCAAAATTGCAAAAAAATAGACGTTCTTTACAAACATAAAAATTAGTCTCCATTAATTTCCGATCGTCTCTCGCCCACGACATCAAAGTCACCGTCTTTCTTCAACGGCTAAGTATTGGGTAGTGTTGCGAAGTAATAAAACCAACAATCGAATTAACAAAAACCAAATATAGAACCTCCACCATGAAACCCAAATAGACAGTCTATGTGTTCTATATAGACTGACGCTTTTTAAGTACATTACATATCATGGTTTGAATTGAAAATTACAAATCTTTACATTTATTTGATTAACAAGTTTGTAAAATAGTATAGAATTGGTAAGTAGAATAGACGGGGAGATGAGAGGAGTACAATATGGGGAGGAGAATGAATATAATAGTATTTTTACATAGACATTCTATATGTTTTGTCATTTTTATCAAAATGTTTATCAAAACCAAAATTAAAAAAATAGACGTTTTATACACACGTTGAAATTAATGTCTAATATTGAAAACACTAAAATGATGAACACTCTTAATACATACAAATAGAATGTTGAAAACACAAAATTTTTCCGCCAATTGCAGATGTAACTGAGGATTCTAAGTATATGCGTGGCTGGTAACAAAACAATCAAAATATCATATTCACCGTAGAAAGAGCTTTACTTTTATAAATCAGCATTTGGAAAAAAAAATAGAGGTTCTATACAAATACACTAATCGACATTCTATGTTAATCCGTGACCAGCCAATTGTCTCACCATCTCAAATCCTATCCCTCTATTTGCACCTTGTGACTAAATGGGACAAACTGACATGGGAGAGAGAAAGCTGCGTTTACACGCTTTAGGGATGTAGCCTTTTACGAGTTTTGTCGGAGACCTGTACGAGTTTTTCCATGGAGCGTAGCTAGATTGGACGTGTATAATCTGAGGAGGAGGTTCGAGTCGATGCTGGATATAATTCCGATTTCCGATTGCGGCCACGGTGACGAAGCTGACATCACGGTGTGAGGTCTGCGGAAAGAGGGTGTCGTTTACGCTGAAGAAGACATCACCTTCCATGGTTGATAGAATGAGATCGCTTAAAAAAAACTCCTCGGCGAGATCCATGGCTGAATTAGGGTTTGCAGAGACTGAGGAATATAATGAATTGAGGAAGATAAAGCAGAGAACTGTGGATTGTGGAAGATAAAGCTGAGAAAGATTCATGATTGAATTATGGATTGGAAGAAGCAGAGAAGATGCGTAGGGAGGAAAAATGGAGACAGGAAAAGAAGAAGAAGGAGAGAGGAAAGAAAAGGAAGATAAAAGAAAGGAAAGAAAAAAATAAAAATCAGAAAAGGATAAAAGTGTATTAATACATAATATACAGAGAATATTGATCTACTTTTTTTTGGGTTAGTTTCTTAATTATAATTTTTTGTTGGTTATTCAGTGCAATTTCCCTTTTATTAAATCAATGGAAAAAAAAATCTTGTGCTCGAACTCTTTTCGCAAGAGAGTGATCAGTACAGACATTCGATACTCGTGGACAGTGGCGGACCCAGAAAAATATTTTACCGGGGTCAATATATAATAAATATTAAGTAAAATATTAAATATTAAAATAATATAGTATAAAATTAATTATATTTAGGAAGTTGTTTATTTTGAAAATCAAAATATTTAAATGTTATATATAAATCACTAAAACAATAATATTATTAAAAAGTAAAGAGTATAAGTCTTTTAAATTTTTCATTATCGGTTTTGAATTTTGAAAATAAAAATCAAACTAAAATACCTACAGTTTTTGTATCGGTTGGCTATATAATAAATACATAATTAGATGAAATAACAAATTCCTAATAAGAAGTGTTCTTTCTTATTATTTTAGTTCAATCATGTAAAACAACATTTTATAATTGAACTTATGCTAGAAAAAATTAGTAACGCTGCCGAACCAAAAGAAAATCAAAATATATTATCTATCATAGAATGAATAGCTATTATAATACTATCTTAATAAAGTGGGTCGTGGGCCTATTTGTGTCGATAATATAATATATACACATATTTTGCTCAAAATATGCACATATGAAAAATCAAAAACATGGTGTGGTGTAATGTTCAATGAAGGTATTTTAACCAAATGAACTACAATTTATTCAGGACTAATGTTTCAAATAACTAGTATGAGATTTAACCGGGTCAGTTGACCCCTGTCCTATAACATCCGTCCGCCACTGCTCATGAAATAGAAGATAAGATGAAGTTGATAAATGACGCTCTAAGAACATGAAAAAAATTTAGTTCTGAAATAAATGCTGACAAATCTGTCAGGTTTTCGATCATCTTCACTAAATCTAAACAATCCGTCTCAAAATGCATCAATAATATATGTTTTTCCATAGACATAACATATCCCAAAAGAGTTCATCCATTTCAGTTAGGTCTGTCAAGCGGTTTAAACCCGCCCCGCGTGGGTTAATTTTTTTTTGACCCGATCCGCCAAATTCATGAACATAAATTTCTCGATCCGCACCCGCCCCACTTGAATTCGCGGATACCCGTGGGTAACCCGTAAATATTTAAATAATAAAAAAAACTTATAATATTTTTTAGTAAAAAAAATATTTAATAAAATAAAATTCATATGATAAAACATAAATACACAATTTGTGAAAAATAATAATTAATTATTCTATATATATTACAAAATATTTCAACATTCTAATAGCTAGTATTTAGCAAATAAATATTATTTATTAAATTTTTAAAAAAAATTACTGGTAACCCATGGAAAAACAAAATTTGATCCGCACTCGTCCCACATTTTAAAAATCTCCGTCCCGCGAAACCTACTTTTTTGCAATTGAAAATTTCTCAACTTGCACTCGCCCCACGACGGGATAAACGGGGCGGAATCCACGGGTAATAAACCAAATTGACAATCCTAATCTCAGCATGTAATGTCGAAAGATTTATGCGGCATTTTAGCAATACAAAACTAAAATAGACCTCTTTTATATAGTCAATATAAAAATAATTTAAAAATAATAGAAACTAAAAGAAAAAGAAAAAAAAAGATGAGCTTTAATTGTGTAAAAACAAAATCCCCACATGTCAGCATTTTGCCAAGTGATAAGTTAGATTCTTCCTCTTTAAGCAAACCTAATTAATTTTCTAGTTTTTTTCTTCATTATATTTATTCAACTTGCAGACAAAAATTTACGATCATTAAATTTTGACTCTATGTTTTTGCATAGTTCGTACAACTTTAAAATAGGGTCTATAATACAATGTATATACTTAAAATGGTTCAAAAATCCAAACTATGGATAACGATTTTACATATTAAATATCAAAAGAATAGAGACAAGCACTACTTGCAGATTTTGATAATTAACTTCACGTAGATTGCAGGCTTTTGTTTAAGCTTATATGAATAAGAAAACATAAATCATATCTTCAATTTGAGCTACAAATGAAAACATTGTTTCACTAAATAAGTTTGGATCTTGCCAAAAAAAAGAACGCAAAATCGGTGGGCTATATATAGATAGTCCATTAGCAATTAAGTTTTCTAAGCCCTTTAGGTAACTCATATTGTGACAGTGGAATTCATCATATTTTAGTTAATTTTCGTAAATTATTATTATTATTTTCTCTTTTGTGTTTTATTTGCGGTGGAATTACCTGCGTAATCAAAGTTATTTTCAGTTGCTCTGTTTATTTACCGACGGCTTTACTTTACGAAACATAAAATAAAAAACGAAAAATACACAATCTGAAAACCGAGGATATGATATTATTTTTTTTACGGAAAAAGCAGAAGATATTTATGAACTTTTAAAATTTTAACTGTGAATAAAATGTGAAGATATAACCAAAAAATTGTAGTGGCGTGGTTCCTTCTTGTTGGAATAGTCGTTTTGCTGGTCTTCGTTAGGGATCGACTCTCTGCATGAGTGGAATTACCAACACAATTTCTTGGTAACATGGGGTGTAATTGGGCGGCCTCACGCTTCTTGAAATATTAGTTTGGATCCGTTAGAGCCTGAGATTATTCATGAGTCCACAAAGAATAATTTTTAAAAAAATGTGAAGATATAAAATTTAAGACTAATGCAACTTTCTTATGCCGGACAATGCTTATTTTTATCACCGAGTGTTAAGTTTCCTGAGCTACCAACTCAAAACCAATTGGCAATGAGTGGATTGGCCCAAGTCCGCCCCCTCGAGATGATGGTTCTTATCGGCTCATCTCGAACCGAATCTCATTTTAGGACCGGTAATAAACCCTTTTTGGGCCACCCTATTTGGGTCAACAAACGAGACTCTGATACCATGTTAAATTTTTTGGGCTTCCAACTCAAAACTAATTGGCAATGAATGGATTGGCCCAAATCCCTTATATATTAATGTTGGTCATTTTATATTTCCGATGTAGGATCCTAACACCGAGACATAGATTCGGGTCACACCAAATGTGGTAAATCCAAATTGTAATTTTGGTAACTTGGTTTAACGTCCATTTTAGCATTTTAAAACTTGTTTTTGGTTCTCAGTTTAAAAGTTAAATCAACATTCTAAACTTTCATACGGATTTTATGAAAGAAATTGTAAACCAGATCATCATTATTTATTCACATAAAATCCTCATCAAGTCCATATAAACTATAAAGTTAATGATTTGTAAACTCTCGATTATATTAGTAAATCATATGTTATTAAGAAGAAAAAATAGTTAGTTAATGAACCTGATTTTGGGCCTCGTGATGACCTAAGCCCAGAGATTGCAATAGCCCACTGGCCCATTAACTGAGCTTGTTAATTATTATAAATTGAGGGGGTTTTTTTGTATTGAGAAAATAAGATATATCTTATAATTACTACAGTTTTTTTAGAAAATAAATATGTTTTTTTTATATGAAACATGTGTCTGCGAGTCTGCAGCAAATGATCTTGTCGTATATGATTATAATCAGACAATAATGTGACAGCCAAATATAAATAAAACAAAAGAGGTATTATAATTTTAATAAACAAATATATTATAATTATTAAATTATGTTACTGTTTGGTCCTACTCCAACACACACACCCTTCAAGTTTTGGGGTCACGCCATCTGCATATTAAATGAGTATGACCTCACATTATATATATATAACGATTATGTATATCCCCCCATTTATTAATTAAATAATGTAAGAACAAATTAAAATGATTAAACTAATCGGATGAAACATTATCCATATGAAACCATGCACAATCCAAAATTCTTTAGAAATTGATCTAAGCAAATCTTATCCGATGAATCATGAAACTTTTTTTTAACTTCCATTGGATTCCAAATTAATCTGGATTATGGATAGAATCAATTGGGGGATAAATAGTTAAATGAGTAGAAGAAATTAAAGATGTAAAAAAATACAGTTTGGTTGAGTTTTGCTTTGATGTCTGACACATTCTCACTAAATCTGAGGCAGTCTTCTCCATTTCCATTGGCTATTATTCTTTTTTTTTTAATATTATATAATTATTCTCTATACATATATAGGTCTGGACATTTTACCCGGACCTGAATACTCGAACCGGAACCGATCCGAAAAATCCAGTTTGGATCGGGTTCGGTTCTCTTAAAATATCCGAATGGGTCTCGTGGTTAAGTAGTTTCGGATATCGGTTCGGGTCAGTTAATACCCGATACCCGAAAAGAACCGAACACTATACATATATGTGAATTAGATTCATACTCTTCGCCGATTCACCTTCTTCTTTAATATCCCCAAAAGCGAAAGTGTGAAACCCTATATACATCTGTTTAATAGAAGAAATCAAGCTGGAGACATCCAATCAATTCGTTCTTTCTTCTCCTTCTTCTGAGATTTCCAGAAATCAGTCTCAGGTTGTTTTCTTCTTTCTCAATTCTCAGTTTTCACTTAATCTCTGCATATTTGATAAGTTTGGAGAATTTTGGTATGTTATATGCTATGTTTCATTTTGATCGGAGGGTTTTTGTTTGGTTTCAACTCGGAAGAGTTTTTAGGGATTGATTTCTCTTTTACCTTAGATTTTGATTTAAGGTTCTGATTTTCTCGATGATGCATTTCCAGTTTATCTTTTGCCTCTTCTCTTTTGTGTTTGCTCCCACCTAAGACTTAGTAAGCCTTTGTCCATTCTCTGATTGATGTTGTTATTTTTTTTAGAATTCGTTAACATTTGAACAGACAATCAATTTCATCTAGTTGGCACAAAAGGAAGGGTTACACATCGAATTTGAGATTTTGACTTCTTTCTTGATGTTGAACAGGACAAAGGTCGTCCTTTGCCTTGTTGCTTATAATCCTTTTAATTCAATCTTGTTTTTGATTGATTAGGATAAAGTTCGTCCCTTGCCATTTCATCTAGCCTTTTTTTTCCCCTTATTATTCTTGATTCATTGATAGTGAACAACTGAACATTGTGTGGCATTTGCATAAGATCCTTTTGCCTTGTGAATTATTTGTTTATCACTTAATATCTGCATATTTTGCTTCTTGTTAATCTAATCGTCTCTGTCTTTTTCTGTTTACTTGCAGATGGGCTCTTCACCATTCGAAGAATAAGAGAACATTGAGGTAGATAGTGAAGCATATATGGAAGACACTGTTGAGGAATTAGCAACTCAAGGGACTAAAAGAAAAAGGAAGGATGCTTCAGGTGCCAGTGCAGCTACTTCAAAGCCAAATAAGACACAAGCCACTAGGTCGAAATCATGGCAGCATTTCACTAGGACAAAAGAAGACCATAACATGTGTTTATGCAACTACTGTAAGAAAAGCTTTGCATGCCTAACCAAGTCAGGGACATCAAACCTCAACAAGCATTTAACAAGCTATAAACAGTACGAGTCATGGCTTGGTGGTCGAGCTAGTTCTCAAGCAGTCATCAATAAAGGTGGAGATCTTCAGTCTGCAAAAGTTTCAGAGCAAATCTTTAGAGAAGCATACAATGAGCTGATTGTTTTAGCAGAACTGCCACTTTCATTCATTGAAAGTCCAGCTTGGAGAAACTTTTGTGACAGAGTTAATCTGTACTAGCCACATTCAAGAAGAACAGCAGTGAGGGATATAGTTTAGATGTATGTGAAAAAGAAAAAAAACTTTGAAGGAGTTCATCTCTATCAAGAACCAGCGTGTATCTCTTACAATTGACATATGGGTTGCACAGCCAACAGGTTATATTTCTTATTTATGTACATTTGTTGCCTTATAGTGTATATCTAGTATATGATTCTGGTTTTGACATTAAATTTTTAATTTTGATTTTCAATAGGTGCAAGCTATATGGTGGTCACAGCTCATTTTGTCAATGCTAATTGGAAGTTGCATAAGCTCATTATTGGCTCAAGTACGTTCAAAATCATAAAGGTCAGACCATTGCTAAAACTCTCCTATATTGCTTATAAGATTGGGGTATAGAAAAGATCTTCTGTATCACTGTTGACAATGTTACTGCCAATACATCTGCACTTATGAATTTTCAGAGAGAGTTTAGTTTAAAGAGTTCTGAGGCTTTTGTATTAGAAGGTGAATATATGCATATGAGATGCAGTGGGCTCATCATCAATTTGTTTGTGCAAGATGGTCTGACTAAAATAAGTGAGAATGTTGTTGCTGTTAGAAATGTTGTTACGTATGTTAGGTCATCAACACCTAGGTTGCAGTCTTTTGAGTTTAAAGTTGAATCAAGAAGGGTGAGAAAAGGCAGTTTACCATTGGATGTGAAGACCAGGTGAAATTCTACATACCTGATGTTAACCAGAGCTATGGAGTTTAGGGTTGCATTTGATAAGATGGAAGTTGAGGACAAAATTTACAGTGACTACTTCAAATAACAAGTTGATGGTAAAAGTAGGGTAGGACCTCTTATGAGTAGTGACTGGGATGAAGTGGAAAGGTTAGTGAGGTTTTTGCACATCTTCTACAACAGTACATTAGTTGTATATGCTTCTAATTCAGTAAATGCTTACAAGTGCTATGGAGAGATAGTCACAATAGAGAAGTATCTAGTCTCTTTGAGTAATAGCACTGAACCAATTTTAAAGAAAAAAGCAGAAGAAATGTTGCTTAAGTTTGATAAGTATTGGGATGGCATGAAGCATATCAACAAGATGTTGATTGTAGCAACAGTCTTTGATCCTAGGAAGAAGATGGAGTTTGCTAAGACGTGTTTTGAAAAACTATATGGGAAAGATAGTAGCGACGCAAAAGAGTTGTATGCTTTAGTTATGGTTGTCTTGATAGCTCTGTTCAACAAATACATCAGTCGTGCCACTGCCAATAAAGGAACAAGCAATGTGCAGTCATCTCAGTCTTCTCAGCCATCATCTTCAAGTGTAAAAGACCATACAATTGAAAGAATGGATATGGTTAACGATATTTTACAGTATGAAAGAATGGAATCTGTTTGGAATGAGTTAGTTGAGGAGATATGAGCCACAGATACAAAGGATGAATTGGGAAAATACTTGAAGAAAATGGTTGAAACCCCTAAGTTGCTGCCTGGAATAGAGTATGATGTTCTTGATTGGTGGAAGCTAAACAATGGAAAGTATCCAATTCTATCAGCGGTTTCTAGAGATGTACTCGCAATGCATGTATCTTCAGTTGCATCGGAGAGTGCTTTTAGCACTAGTGGCAGATTATTGGATCCGTATAGGAGTTGCCTAACCCATTACATGATCGAGGTTTTGATGTGTACTGAGCAGTGGCTCTTGTCTGATATACGAGCCAATGAAAGAGGTTTGATTACAAATACTCAGATTCTATCTGAAGTTGAAATGCTAGATTCGCTTGAGAGAGGTAACAAGACAATGTTCTATAGTTCTTTTTGATTCCATTTATGATTTTCTAATGACTAACACTATTGATTCTACTTTTTCTTTTCAGATTTTAGATGTCCTGGTTCACAGCAAGAAGAAACAGAGTGAATCATATTGGTTTTAGATGTTCTTATTTGATTTCTACTTGCCATTTTGAATTGCCAATCAAACTTCTTTCCCATGTTTATTTTGATGTTTCATTTTGAACCATGAATCTTTCATTTTGGTTTTAGAATTTTTATTTGAACCTTGAATCTTTCATTTTTGTTTTAGACATGATATTTCCTTATTGGCTTTGCATTTGGATGTTGTTTATTTAAAATTTTCTAAATTACATTTTTGGGTATTAGGTAAAATAGGTTAAATGTTTTGGGTATTTTAGGATCCGACCCGAACCTGAAGGGATTTCAGGTATGAACCGGTTCCTCTACACAAATACGGAACCGACCCGAACCGAATTTTATAAATACCCGAATGGATCCTTCAACCCTATACCCAAAAGAACCGATCCGAACCCGAACGGGTACCCGAATGCCCACACCTATATATACCATTTGTTTTTGCTTAATAAAATATGTTGTCTGACACTCTGTTTTTCTTTCTTTTTATGTATACATGCTTCTATACAACAGATTTAGAGAGAAACAAAATAATCCCTTTCAAATTTGATTTTATTTTATTTTTCAGTTTATTTCGATTCATTTTTGTACAGTTTATTCAAAATATTAAATAGAATAGAATAACAAAAAGTGAAATATTTTCCATTTTGTACTATTCCCTCTGTTTTTAAACATTTGTTTTAAAAAATTTCACACATACTAAAAAATAGTGTTTAATTATAAATATATCATTTTATACTAAATAATTTCTCATAACTCTAAACCAATAATAATTCAATAAATTTAATTATTTTCAAATAATATTTTTGAAGTTTACCGTTTAAAATCATTAATTAATAAAACTGCAAAAAACTAAAGTTTTATCTTTACTAAACAAGAAAATCTTTTTATTGACGAGGGAGTATTTGATTTCACTAACCAACTTAAACATCACTACGGTTTTTTTTGTGTACTTATCTACAAATCCGAAATATATATAAAACAAAGGCGGCCTAAAACAAATTATCATCTTATCCTTTATAATTCTTAACAGATTATGAACTGAAATCCAAAACACTTATACGATTGTATGATTGATGAAGTCGTACATCACAATCACAAGAAAACAAGTCGAATTTTGACCAATTTTTTTTTGGTCAAAAATTTATCGACTGATTTTAGACTAATAAACGACTGCTATTGAATCAGTCGATATTTGGTCAAAACTTTTCGACCAAAAAATATGGTTTAGATTTGGTCAAAGATTTTTTACCATTTTGCGACCGTTGACTGAAACAGTCAAATTTTGGTCAAAAACTTATGACGACTTTTATCTGGGGAAAATTGGTCGAAAATGACTGACCAATTATTTTGTCGAAAATGACTGACCAATTATTCTGAGGAAAATTGGTCGAAACCGTTTCATATTGGTCGAAAATTTGTCGATTATTTTCGACCAAATATTTACCGATTCAAATTTTAGTCAAAAACGGTTGAAATGGTTTTTGACCATTCATTTCTGACGAAAAATGGTCAAAATTACTGACGAATTATCGATCAAAATAAGAGCCGTCTCTAGCTCGATTATATAAATCATTAACCCTAAACCCTAAACCTTAATCATTATATAAATCCTAAATTCTAAACCCAAACACAAACTCTTAACCCTCAACCATAAACCTCTAACTCTTAATCATAAACTTTAAATCTTAAATTTTAAAATAGATCTTACACATATTAATATACAAAAAAATTCAACACTTATAATTTTTTTAAATATAATCATTTTATAAATACTAAATTCTAAACCCAAACCAAACCGCGAGATTGCGCTGGAGGAGGCCGGAGGAGCAGATCCGCGAAATTGCACTGGAGGAGGGTTTTTGATCGAAGATATTTTGTTTTGTTTTTTGAACTATTATTTGGATCTTCTAGTTAAGAACTGCAAAGTAATTCTATCGTCATTTTTGATTTGTTAAGTCTATTTTTGGTTCGCATCAGATATATGGTCGTGCGGTAAATCAATTTGGTTAATAATAATAATTACATTATTTTGCCAATATATTTGACCAGATCTTCGATAAAATCAGATCTAAAAACTTAAGAATCTTCAATAGTATCAGATTTTAAAACCTAGAAATTATTAATATTTTGGTCGAAAGTTTTCGACCATTTATTTGGTCATAATTTTTCGACCACTTATTTTTTTATAAATTGTCGACCAATTAACGATGTCAAAAAATTTTCGACCATTTTATTTTCTCAAAAAGTTTTCGACCACTTTATTTGGTCAAAAAAATTTCGACCACTTTATTTGGTCAAAAGTTTTCGACTAATTTTTTACTAAAACCCATTTTCGACCATCGATTATTGATAACCGTTTTTTTATCCAAAAATTGTCAAAAACAGCTATTTTTAACCATTTTTCGACAGTATTTGTGGTCAAAATCCGTCATGTTAGTGATTCCTAGTTCACTCGCGTAAAACGTTAAGCATATTGGTGGAATTATTAAGAGATATAGGCTTATTGGGTATATATGTATTGGGTCTTATATAGTTAGGATTATTTTACCTCTGTATATATAGAGAATTGTCTCCTTTGTAAAACCCTAATCAGAAAATATACAGAATTTCAGAGAGTTCTTCTGATTCTTACATGGTATCAGAGCCAAGTTATTCTGCACGGATTTTGCACGGGATCGATTTTTGTACGGGATCGATTTCTGCACAGTTTTTGCACAAGATTGATTTTTGAACGGTTTTTGCACGGGATCGATTTCTGCACAGTTTTTGCACGGGATCGATTTCTTCACAGTTTTTGCACGAGATCAATTTTCTGCACGGTTTTTGCACGAAAATCAGACACGCGATTTTGCACGAATTTTGCACGGTCGTCGTCGAGGTGCGGAAGGCCCTTTGGATATGATGAAAGACGAGGCTGCGGAAGGCGCTTCATGTAGACACAATACTAGGGTTGCACACACACATGTTGTGTCGACTCATGCTATGACAGGACTGAAGAAAGAACAGTGGGATCGGCTATTGAGTATGATAGAGCCAAATACAGAATCTTCAAACAGTGTTATTGGTACGAGATATATAGATGAGTGGATTATTGATAGTGGTGCATCGCACCATATGACAGGTACATTGAGGGACATGTTCGATGTGCATCCGATCTCACCATGTTGGGTGGGTCTGCCTAATGGAAATGTGGTTGCTGCTGATAGAGTAGGAAGTGTGGTATTGACAGAGAAGTGTACTTTGACACATGTGCTCTTCGTCAAGGAACTTAAGTGCAATCTCATCTCTGTGTCACAAGTTATTGATGAGATGAATTGCATTGTGTGGTTCTCGAAGCAGTTGTGTGTGTTGAAAGATATTGCTTTGCAGATTCCGATCGCAATGGGTGAAAGGAAAGATGGGTTGTATTTTCTTCAAGGTACTCATAAAAGTGTGAATGTGGCGAAGGTTAGTAAGGTGGGGTCTCTGGAACTTTGGCATCGAAGAATGGGACATGCTTCTGAAAAGGTGATTAAGAAATTGCCAGAAGTGGATCAAAAGAGTGGTGGTGTCTCTGATTGCGATGTTTGCTTCCGAGCAAAGCAATGTCGTAATGTCTTTCCTGAGAGTACGGAGAAGAGTAAGGAGTGTTTCGAGATGGTTCATTGCGATCTCTGGGGGCCATATCGAACACAGAGTTTGTGTGGATCTTCGTATTTCTTAACTATTGTGGATGATTATTCCAGAGCTGTGTGGGTCTTTCTTCTTCGTGATAAAACACAAGTTCAGAAAACAATGATCGATTTCTTTGCTCTTATCCAGCGACAGTTTGAGAAGCAGGTGAAAATCGTGCGAAGCGATAATGGGAGTGAATTCATAGTGATGAAGGAGTATTTTCGCGCATCTGGGATAATTCATCAAACTTCATGTGTAGGAACTCCTCAACAAAATGGGCGAGTGGAGCGAAAACACCGTCATATATTGAATGTGGCAAGAGCGTTGAGATTTCAGGCAAATCTACCAATAGAACTTTGGGGTTATTGTACTTCGAGTGCTGCATATCTAATCAATCGTACGCCGTCTATGTTACACAATGGTAAGAGCCCGTACGAGATTATATTTGGAAAAGTCCCTGCTTATAGTGAGATACGAGTGTTTGGATGTTTAGCATATGCTCATAATCAGAAACGGCATGGAGATAAGTTTGCGAGTAGAAGCAGGAAATGTGTATTCCTGGGGTACCCTTATGCGAAGAAGGGGTGAAATCTTTTTGATTTGGAGACACGTGAAGTCTTTGTCTCACGGGATGTCACCTTCATTGAGGAACGATTCCCATATTTGGAGCAAAAAGATCAGGTGGATGAGCCACCTAATTATGATCTAAGAACGTTATTTGTGGATGATAGTGTTGGATTTGATGATATAAGTCATGTTTTGACAAGAGATACAGTGACACAGACTCCAGTTGTGTCAGACAAGGTTGGAGAAGAAGATATGCAAGCTATATCAGCAGGAATACGTGATATGTTGGGAATTACAGGGCCACAGACTGACCATGAATCAGTTACACAGTCTGAGAATGTCGATGAGTGTCGACCGATACCAGCCAGTATCGATCGACACCTGGTGGATCAACCTGCAGCAACAGAAATTTTGGGACGCGGAATGCGACAGAAACAAGCTCCAGCCAAGTTACAAGATTTTGTGTGCAATACGACATTTGCAATGAATGCGTCTGCTGTGAGTCAGGAATTGATTAATGATTATGGGATTGAGAATTTTGTGAGCTGTGAGAGGTTCTCTATGTCACACAGAGCGTTCATGTGTAGTATAACAGAAGGAGTTGTGCCGAAAACATTTGCTGAGGCTATGGAAGATCCGCGATGGAGAAAAGCTATGAGACTGGAGATTGAGGCTCAGGAACGAAATCAAACCTGGTTGATTGAACAATTACCACCAGGTAAGCATGTCATTGAGTGTAAATGGGTTTACACGATCAAGTATAATGATGATGGCTCGATTGAAAGGTATAAAGCGAGGCTTGTAGCTTGTGGAAATCGTCAGAAAGAAGGGATTGATTATTCTGATACATTTGCTCCTGTGGCAAAGATGAGCACAGTTCGATTGGTTCTGCAAGTTGCAGCTGGGAAAAATTGGGAGTTGCATCAGATGGATGTGCACAATGCGTTTCTTCATGGAGATTTGGAAGAAGAGGTGTTTATGAGAGTACCTCAGGGTTTTGGTAGCTCGAAGAAGGGAATGGTATGTCGATTGCGCAAGTCATTGTATGGTTTGAAACAAGCTCCGAGATGCTGGTTCGCGAAACTTTCGACGGCACTGTTGAGCTATGGTTTTACACAGAGTAAGGCAGATTACTCTCTTTTCTCGTTAGTTCGTGGTAAAGTTCACTTGCATGTTCTCGTATATGTGGATGATCTTGTGATAACAGGGAGCTCTCCAGGGGTGATACAGAAGTTCAAAACATATCTGAGTAATTGCTTTCATATGAAGGATTTGGGAAAATTGAAGTATTTTCTTGGATTGGAAGTTGCGCGAAACGCAGAGGGGATATATTTATCACAGAGGAAGTACGCTCTGGATATTATTGCTGATGTTGGTTTGCTTGGTGGTAGGCCGGTAGAGTTTCCGATGGAGCAGAATCATCAGTTGGGAAGGTCGACGTCAGAGATACTCACTGACCCGGAGAAGTATCGCAAAATCGTTGGAAGGTTGATTTATTTGGCTGCGACAAGACCAGATCTTGCGTATTCTGTTCACATCTTGTCTCAGTTTATGCGTGAGCCAAGAGAGGATCATTGGCGGGCTGCTTTACGAGTAGTTCGTTACTTGAAGGGGTGTCCTGGAATGGGAATTTTGTTGAAAGCGGACTGTAATTTTCATCTTACAGCTTGGTGTGATTCGGATTGGGCGGGATGTCCAATCACGAGGAGATCTTTAAGTGGATGGTTGATACAGTTGGGGAATTCACCTGTATCGTGGAAGTCAAAGAAGCAGGATGTAGTATCTCTCTCTTCGGCAGAAGCAGAGTACCGAGCTATGGTTGTGGCGGTGAAAGAATTGAAGTGGATCAAGAGTGTATTGACCACGATGGGTATTGCACATTCTGGTCCAATGGATTTGTATTGTGATAGTCAGTCTGCGCTTCATATTGCAGCGATACCTGTGTTTCATGAGAGGACGAAACATGTGGAGCTTGATTGCCACTTCATTAGAGATGATATCGTAGCTGGAATCATTCAGACACAGCATGTTTCTACTACTCAACAATTGGCGGATGTCTTCACTAAAGCACTTGGAGGTTGTCATTTTCAAGATATTTTGTGCAAGTTGGGCATTCGAGATCTCCATGCTCCAACTTGAGGAGGGGTATTAAGAGATATAGGCTTATTGGGTATATATGTATTGGGTCTTATATAGTTAGGATTATTTTACCTCTGTATATATAGAGAATTGTCTCCTTTGTAAAACCCTAATCAGAAAATATACAGAATTTCAGAGAGTTCTTCTGATTCTTACAGGAATACATTTGCCAGACACTATAAAAATTATTAGACCCATATGTGTACTTTATATAGTTATATTATATATGTGTGTATATATATATAGAGTGTATTGGCGGTGGAATCTTGGCAAAAGATAAAAAGTGATGGAGGGTTGATTTAACAAATTGTCACTATAAGTCTATAATCACAGAGTGAGAGATAGGAGGAGTCTCTCAACTTTTGATAAAGACGAACTATTTGCAGAATTAATTATCATAGTTTAAAGCTTGAAACCACATGCATGTCCACGTTTCGTACGAACATACGTATATATATATACATAATTTATTATATATATATCCTATTCACACATACATGCATGTAGATCTACATGCATGTATGGCGTGTGATGGTCATGTACGTATTCGTACGTCCAATGCATGCAGGTATATGTGATAACTGATACGTAAATGTGATTTTGAGATCCTATTTACAGTGTGTACAATTTATTATATCATATAACGTATGTATACATATATCCATGCAGTTATGAACATATTTGTACGTTAAATCAAGTGATGGTAGCTTAAAAATAAAGGATTTTGGAATAATGTGTAAATTCACTCTTTCTAAGTTTAATTCTCAGTTCAAACATTTTCGCTTTGATCAATCGAAATAATATTATATTTTATGTTTATTAGAAAATTTGATGAGTAGTCGACTATTCAACAGTTACATTATGAAAATTAGTTAAGCCATGGTTGGAAACATTCAGGTTATAAAAAAAACTGAAAAATGCACTTATATACGTGATAACTGATAAGTAAATGTGATTTTCTTAGGTAACTTCAAATTTGATAGTTCAAAGAGTTTTTATTTTATTTTTATTCGACAGTTAATTAGCGGCGCAACTCTTTGGCAAATGCATATATAGTATTTTTTTTAAGGGCAATTATAAAAAAATACCACTAAAATAAGTTTTCTTTCCAAACATACTAATACTAGTTTTTTCTTTCCAAAATTACCACAAACATTGTTTTTTTCCACAAATACCACAAACCTAAAAAACAAAAAAATTAACCCTCAAAACTAAACCCTAAACCCAAAATAATGAACCCAAATTATAAACCTTCAAAAGTAATTTATTAATAGTTTTAGAAAGAAAAAAACTAATGATATAGTATGTTTGGAACAAAAACTCATTTTATTGGTATTTTAAGGAATTTTTCTTTTTTTAAGGGTATTATCAATAGATGTCAATAAATATTATCTACCTAATTTTTTAGTTAACCATTGATATTGGTTAAAATCACTCGTTTTTTAAACAAAGAAACATGTTTGGTACAGTGGTCAAACTGACACTCTTAAGGTGTTTCATCAAAAAAAAAATTAAATTTTTTTTGTAATTAAATAATTAATTTTTTTTTTAATTTGGACCAATCACAACATAACACGTCATCTCGGAATGACTCAACTTTTTTTTTTAAGTATTTCATTTAAGACACTCATATCTCTCTCTTCTTTTTTCTATTTTTTTCTTTTATTTAATGAGATACCCCCAATGTGGATGCTCTAAATTTTGCACTTATATCATATATCTTGTTTTTTATTATTATTTTATTAATTCATATGTTTTCTTTTTAAAATATTGAAAATCCCAAAATAGTGGTATAAACAGAAACTTTAAAATCAATGCTAAATTTTTAATTATAAAATTATTCTATACTCATTAATACATAAGTTGTTGAAAACCCTTAAACCCTCATGATGGTTAACAGCAAAACATCTTTCACTAAATTAAATGATGGTATTTTAGCCGTCTTTGTCATTTATTAATCTTCATTTAGACATGTTTTAATTGATCACTGCAAATTTATATATGTTCTGAACTTTGGTCCAAAACTGTTAATTACCAATTTTTTTGTATATATATAACACTTCCTCACTTAGTCACTTAATCATAGCTAGATATATAGTTGGATCTGAAATTATAATGATTTAGGCCCAATCAACTAAAATTTAACTAAGCAATGCAAATATTAAGATAGGCATCGGATTCCTAGCTAGAAGCTTGTGGGCATAGCGAGAGCGTGCATGAAAGAATATTTAAAAAGCCAAATAAGTAGTAAAAGATTAGAGAAAATAAACGAAAGAAAGAAAGAAAAAAAGTTAGGGTTTTAGAAAAGTCGGGTTCAAGTTTCTAAAGTGAGGTGCCCACACGGTTGTAGGAATCCCAAGCAATTCAACATCTACAAATCATTTTCTTACATTATTAATTCAGATTTTAAGAATGATCAATTCTTTTCTTTGCACACGTGGGACATATATTTTGGTGTTTTCCAATTTACCTTCTTGTTTTTTCATGGTACAAAATTGTTAGCATGAACTAAATTGTTAGTTAATTTAGTTTTGCTTCGTGAATAGTTACTAAATTATTAAATATCCTAATATCTAGATTTTAGACTTTAGTTACAGTTTTTTCCTTTTCAGTGTTATCTTTATTTTATTTTTTGTTAACTTTTGTATAATGAATGGGTTCGGAAAAATAAAAGACAAACTAATGATGATATGGGAGCGGCCTAAAATACCTAAAATCAAGAGCTTAGCCTTCTGCAGTAGATAAAAGTGTATATAAAAATTAATTTAATATTTTAGTCAAAAGCTAACAAATTTTATTAGAAAGTACGATCGAAAACAATCTTTTAGTTAATTTCTTCTCGAAAACCTTTCTACCTTGACAATTATCCATAAGTATCCTGTTATATTGTTTTTTTTTTGACCGAGTATTCTGTTAAATTGTTTACATATCAATTACAACGTAACTCACAAAGATGTCTCAACCAATAAAAAATTAATTTTTTTTAGTTTAATTAAATAATTAAAAAAAAAATTAAATGTACCAATAAAAAATGATATATGGATATGAGTGTCTCAAATTTTTTTGTTGGATGTCTCATTTGAAACACCTATCTCACCTTCTCTCTTCTCTTTTCATTTTTTTTTTTTAATAAGGGTGTCTCATTGAGACACCCCTAATATGGGTCTCTAAGTGTTTTGGCTTAACAATTTTCCCAAAATAATGATACATAACTTAGATATTTATTTGTTAGTTTTTGGCTTAACCCCATATTTCATATTGTTGACAAAAACAAAGTTAACTTTTGAACCACTCGTTTCCAAAACAATTCCGATCGATCACCATCACCGCTGTGACTATCATCTTTTTATTTACTGATTTTATGAATTGAAACGGAAATAATGTTATATCAAAGAACACACTAGACAATTAGGAGATGTTAACTAAGTATATATATTTAATAAGACCACGGATTTGGCATTTTTTTTACATTTAAAAGTTTATATATAACAATATCCAATTGTTTTGATTGCTTATAAGTTGTCATTTGCAAATTTACCTTTCCACTTTCCGAATGATGAAAATCATTTTCCCAAGAAAATAGTATATGAACCAATTTATGGTGGTAGTAATTGAAAAAAACATCACGTTCTTTGAGCGACCAGGATTCAATTCTTTTCATTGCGACTTCAACCATGGTTAACCATTATAAACGTTTTAATTGATACAAAAAAAATTGATTTTTTCACATACCTCTAAAACTAGCTAGTTTGAATTTCGGCTTACAATTTTGTAGAATCAAAAAATATATATGTATACTTCAAGGATATTAACATATTACATTACCATTTGTTTTGGTTTTATCCAATTATAATGTCAAAATTAATAATACCTATTGAACACATAAATCCTACTATATAGTGATTAATGGGAAATGATCCTCGTTATTTAGCCACCGTATTATTGTATTATGAAAGCTTTTGAACTTCTTGTTAAAAAGTTTCACGTTTCTCAGGAAATAGTTGATAGTCTGGGCTACATAATAATAATAACTTGTGGAGCTTCATAATCATCCAATACCATATGCTTTCAATATATATATATATACGTAGTGTAGTTAATTTCAACATATCATCATATAGGACAATGTATGCAAAAGGTTTAAAAATGACCATGACACCTAATCTAATAATTTGTACTAGTGTTATTGTTATATTATCATTCCGATTTAAATTCAGTAAATAGTTTATTGACAAAAATACTAAGTTTTCTGGGTTTCCAATTCAAAATTAATTGGCAATGAATGGAGTGACTCAAGTCCCTTATATATTACTCAATGTCTATTCTCACTTCTGATGTGAGACAATCTTCACACACTCCCTAGAGATTAAATTTCATGGTTAATCTATACATAATCCCAATACCTCCCCTCGAGATACTAGCCATTAATTTCGACAGACCATCAATTCTCGGGTCGGGCGGTCGGATTACGGGAAGTGTGTGTTCGGGCTCTGATACCATGTTAAGTTTTTATGGGCTTCCAACTCAAAACCAATTGGCAATGATGGATTGATCCAAGTCCCTTATATATTACTCAATGTCCCTTTCCATTTCCGATGTGGGACAATCTCCACACACTCCCTAGACCATTAATCTCTACATAATCTCAATACCTCCCCTCGAGATAATGAGTTTTTTAGCCATTAATCTCGACAGACCATCAATCCTCGGATCGGGGCGGTCATGCCTTCTTATGGGCCGGATTACGGAAAATGTGTGTTCGGGCTCTGATACCATTTTAAGTTTTCTGGGCTTCCAACTCAAAATCAATTGGCAATGAGTGCATTGGTCCAAGTCCCTTATATATTACTCAATGTCCATTCCCACTTCCGATGTGGGATAATCTTCACACACTCCCTAAAGATTAAGGTTCATGGCCCATTAATCTATATTTAATCCCAATAAAAAAATAACATATAAAGATATATATATATATATATATATATATATATATATATATATTAATATTATAAACCTCACATCTAAAATAAGATAAGACATAAAATGATATACTCCTTCTGTTTTATAAAGAGTGTCATTTTGAGGTTTTATTTTTGTTTCACAAAAAATATCGTTTTATGTTTTCAATGCATAATTTTAAATAAAAATCCAATTTTAACTTTATTGTTTTAGTGTATTAATTAGAAAAAAACATTATTTAATATATTAATAAATAATAATATATAATTTTTAATAATTTTTTTAATATGTATGAAATGCGTTAAAATAACACTATTTGTAATACTGATAGAATATAAGACTAATCAATCAACTTGTTGCAAATTGATTTTTAAGTTGTAATATTTTGTTTATTGTTTACATTTATAACTTTGGCAGTGCAACGTGGCGAGAGCTCAAGTAGGAATACAGTGGAACACGATGACAAGTGGATGGAATTGATTGGAGCAGAGGCCGCTCTACTTGGCATGATGAGATCATGTAAAGAAGATGAAAGTAGCAAAAGAGATACACATAATCTCTCTCATTCTATTAATATAACAAATAAATAAATAAATAAACTATAAATCTCTTTGGGAAATTGGGCCACTCCTCCATCAATAAAACCCATCAATTCCCACTTAACAATAGTTTTTTTTTTTTTTTTTTTAATTTAGGCTGTTCGGTCGACATCCTACTGGAGAGATGGGGACTGGCTACCACATGCCAAACCAGTAAGACTTCGCGCATTCCGACTATTGCCTAGAGTGAGTTGTCCCAACTGACAAAACCTCCTCACGAGTTTTCAACTGGGCCGAAGCCCAGTGCCAGCTTCCACACACGTTTATAACCTTGTTTCGAGCATCTGCGCCAGGGGAGAATTGAACTCGGATGAGAGTGTACCCTTTACCTAGTCGTCCTCCTCCGACCGACCACTCGACCACGCCCGTGTGGGCAACTTAACACTTAACAATAGTTCTGTTACATAAATAAACATTTCAATATATCAATATGTGTGGATTAAGCTTTTTAATAGTTTTTAAGAAGTCGTTTTTACTCACTAAATTTGCCACCATCTTCACTGGACCACTTCCTCATCGAACCAATAGAATAGTAGAAAGTGGTTATCCAAAAATATGTATTTTCACTCTGTGGGAGTTCTTAAATAAAAACAATGCGAGTCACCTATTCTTATAAGCAAATATATATATATATATATACTGCAAAAAAGTATTTCAATATTTATCTTAAATAAATAAAACCACCGGTTACAATGTATTAGAATCTAAAGATTGTAGTGGGAAATCTCGAATATAATTAAATAATATTTATATGGATCATAAAATATATGATCCATAAATCTTTTTAAATGATTTGATAAGTACAAAAACTATATTTTTATTTGTCACAATACACAAATTCTCTGTGCTTTTTTAAAAAACGTGCAAAATATTATGATTATATAAATATTAAAAAAATGTGGAGTCACTGTTCATTTTTTCTTCATTTTTCTTTGATAAGCATGCTAAGTAGACCTTACATAAATAGTGTTGCTTTATTTTTTTTTATGGGGATGAGAATGGAACTCTTTAGAAAACAGCAATAAATATGCGACCCCTAATTAATATTTATAAAAGATATATATAATGTGTGGGGATGAATAAGGCAATAGTGTCAGGGGCTTAGTCAAAAAAATTTGCTGCAAAGTCCATAAGAGTTGGCCATAGCCTTCGAAAAAAAAAATCATTCAATATCTTTCCACATTTCCTTTATATTTTCAATTTTTATCTCACATCTTCTTCCATCATCAAAATGAAACCCACCATGATCATGAAATATGTGATAAATATATCTATATTATATATTGACAATAAAATACTTCTATTGCGATTCATGTTTTCTTAACGTCTTAGCTTTGTATTCCAAATTTGTGTATATATCATCCTACTTTTAAACTCCATCATTTATATATTAATTTTGTATTGGACTTAATAAGTTAATATTATATAGTTGTTGTATTTCGTATTTTGGTGGTAAACATGTGGTAAGAGTTTTTTTTTTTTTTTTTTTTGATAAACATGTGGTAAGATTAGGCCCAAAACTAATTTTCAGCGGTCCAATAACCGGGATATACAACAGTAATTTGTTGATTTAAACGTGGAAGGATGACCAAGAGGATTCGAATCTAGGGCGGTATGACACATACCTATACCATTAGAATTTCCAAACCACTGAGATATGAACTCTTAGTTATAAACATGTGGTAATAGTTTATGGCATACAAACTATTAATGTAGTGAATGAAAATCTTAACCGAGATAGATTCATTTGAGCTAAGAATGCACATGAGGGAAAATATAATAAAAGAAAGGAAGACTATTTATGTGCAGTTGGAGTTGGTGTTGGTAAAATTGCATTATAGTTTAGGAAATAGGAAGCTACAGGTAATTTATCCAATGGGAATATTATGTAGAACTGAAGTGATGGGAGATAAATGTTCACTCTCTTTCAAAGTAGAGCCCAAAAGCCACACAATATGACAAATTTTTGTGGCATAAAGAATTGAGAACGACCCATGTTATGGAGGGAATCCTTTTTCCTCTCCATCTTTTAATTTTTCTTTTAATTTTTTTTTCATTATAAAAATATTATCTAGAAGCTAAATACCAATAACCGTATTATTTAAACTAGGGATTGAACCCCGCACTTCGTATGGGTTGATTTTATAAATTTGTTTAAATATTATTTTCTAGGAAACAATTTATTTATTTTTTATCAAAAAAAAAACAATTTATTTTTACAATTTTAAATTTTAGTTTAATAGTCGGTTTATAGTTGCATTGTGTGTATGTGCTTGTTTTTTGTTTTTTTCTTATTTGTGTTTGTATATAACACCGATTTTCTCTTAATTATGTTATTAACCTATGTTGAAATATTGTTTTTTTTTTCATATGTTTATATGTTGTATTTGACTATTGTGTGATTCTAATTTCAGTTTTATATTTATTTTTATTTAACACTATTTCAAATCTCTCATAAGTTACATATTTAGTTTAACGTATAATATTACATTTCTGTTCCGGAATCTATAATTCATACTGAGGCCAATTATAACCTCTTCAGCCCATCTACATATTAACTAAACAAACCACTTACATTAGATTATAAATTATTTTAGTACATATTTGAGAGTTTAAAATTATTTCTTTATGTACGTATAGTTTTAGGTTGTTTATAGTTACGCTCTCTAATATGGAATCTTTTCTAATTTTTGGGCCTTTATGGTAATAGATATTTTGGTTCAAGTATTGCTTTTTCGTGAAAGACCGCTGACAAAAGATCTGTGATTTTTTCGGAATTTATGTAAACCCATTATGTTTTAGATAATTTAAAATTTACTAACAAAAAAAATAAACTAAATATATGCGGATACTTATCTAGTTATATATAAGATTCTTAAAAAGTAATTGTTACTCCATTAACTCTATGTTAATATATAGTTATATAATTTTATATTTATCCAATCTCTATTCAAAATTTTGTGTTGTGTTGTATTTTTCTCTTTTTTATTTTTTTATCTTTCAATTTGTTTCTGATGAAAAATAATAATTATAAAGGTGTGTGAATTAATTGAGTCATTAACTTTAGTTTTTATTTTTTTATTAATTGATTAATTGATTGAGTCATTAATTGATTAATTAGTACATATTATGAGAGTTTTACATATGTAAGTTCATTAATAGAAGATTATAGTGGTGAGGTGGATAGCTTAGATTGAGAGAAAACTCTCTTATTATATAATAGATTAATATATAACAATTATAAGTTAGACATTAACAATTAATTGGTTTTATATGTTATATGTTTTTTAGTTAATTCTTAATTTCTTATGCATTCGAATAAGTCAGATTCGAATATAAATGCAAGATCGTCAAGAAAACATATATATCAAACCTTGTTAATCTATGATTTATCTTACAATATATATCGGACTCAACTGATGAAATTATAAACGAGAGAAAGTTAGACATTAGGAAAATTAACATCTGATTTTTCATCATGTGAATTTGTTTTTTATTTTTAATAAAAGTTATTTCAAAAGGGAGAGCGAATAATATAAAGAGTGTAACTTTGTTGGCAGATAGAAAAGAAAAGAAAAGAAAAACGTAAACTTTAGTGTAAAAAATGGGTGATAAAATGAGAGGAGAAAGGAGTGAACTTTTTGTGGCTGCTTGTGGGCCTTCCTCTTCTCACCGACTTTTTTTACTTCCATTGCATCTATGGTTTTCCTATTTAACACTTAAATCGTATATTAAGCAATTGTTTTTAACAGTTTTCAAGATGTAAATAGTGTGACAATTTATACTATGTCCAATCAAAAAAACACGAGCATTGACTTTCATAGATTCAGATACTGCTAGGGTTTCAATCTCGTTACTGTGAAGTGTGAACCGAGTCCAACGTTTTGGCGGGAGGGTTTTTGGACTGTGATCAAGAAAGAAACGTTAATAATTTGGAAATGCGGAATAATATAACAAACGCATGGAACTAATATTGATTTTGCCAATAATGAATTTGTGGAAAAAATGAAACAAATATTAATAAGTAACAGTTCTATAACAATATAAAATAAATAATATTTTAGTTTTATTTTATCCCCAAAAAAAAACGAAAAACAAAAAAAACCTCAAAAAAGTAAAAAATAAATGAATGGCGATTCGATACACGATTTTATTACGGTTACTACTCCGATTCTTCTTCACCACTCCAGTGAAAGTTTGTCAAGATCTCGCCGGTGAAATAGGAGATCATGCTCCAATTCATTGCTTGGCGACGGTTAATCCCACTAAGAAGACCACGATCCTTAGTGATGCCCATGCTCTTTTTAATTCGGCGATTCTGCAAGAATATAAATCGCAAATCCTCAAATGAATTTATTCACAAATACTACTGCAATCTCCAGCAAATATTCATTTCCCATTTCGTTTCTATTTTTCGATTCTGAAAATGGCGAACAATATGAGAAGGGCTATTCAAGATTTGGATTTGGGTGTGGAAGATGAACCGTTTGCCTTACCAATTGATGTGGCGAACCAAGCAGCAAATGAGAATCGTTTTTTCATCATGGGTCGGCCCACAATACCACGCCGACAAAACCTCCGCTCGATCATTGCAAATCTTCCCCGAATATGGGGCCTTGGTGGTCTAGTCTATGGCCGCATTTTGGATAATCATCGATTCCAATTCATCTTCCCCACGGAAGAGACAATGGAGAGCGTCCTTCGTCGTGGCCCATGGGCATTTGCTGATAGAATGCTGGTTCTTCAGTGTTGGGCGCCCATGATAGATGTTGCCATACTGAATTTTATTCCTTTTTGGATTCAGATCCGAGGAATTCCATTGCAGTATATGAACCAAGATGTTATTGCTCATATTGGTAGGGCAACATCGATGTTGATGGATGTGGATTACAATCCAGAAGCGGTGGCGAGGGTAGAATATGCACGTGTTCGTCTCAACTGGGACATCACCCAGCCATTACGATTTCAGCGTCACTTTCAATTCACTCCAGGAGTGAATTCACTTTTGTGATTCCGTTATGAACGCTTACGCGGATTCTGCGAGGTTTGTGGCTTGCTAACTCATGACTCGGGCAATTGCCTTGTGCAAAATGGAGGTCTCGTTCACATTTCTGATGATGAAGAAGATGATGCAAATCATGATCAAGGACAGCAACCCCATCACGGAGTTCAAATCAGGGAGTTAGATGAAGAAGATATGAATGAAGATGTTCAAGCTAATGTTGTCCAACAAGTTCCAAACGGATATGAACTGCAGGGAAGAGAAGATATTGAGGAAGAGGATATCCTCCCTCTTGAAGAAGTTCAGCGATTAGAAGCAGCAGAGGATCTGATGATTGATGTTGATGAATATGATGGTAATGTTATGCAGAGAGGAGAACTCGACATGAATGAGCTGTTTAATCCGATTCCCATCTATGGAAATGTAACCGGTGATATCCCATGTACTGACTTAATGACAGGGGAATTATCGATTAGTGAACAAGAACTGGCCCAATTTGGCAATGAACTTGAGGAGGATACACAGGGTAAAACAGTTAGGAAGAGGAAGCTGGCAGAGATTGTTGATTCTCAGACAGAGCTCAAAGCATTGGCATGCGAAATTGGAGAAAGCAGTGGTAAGGACAAAACATTTACCACGAATCAGACCGTTGGAGGCGCGGTGGGCCCTGAACCACCTCTTCCTCTATGAGGACACTCTGCTGGAACTGTCGGGGTATTGGCAATGACCTGACGGTTCGACGCCTAAAGGAGATACACAATAAGTATCTTCTGGACATCATCTGCCTTTCAGAGACAAAGCAACAAGACAACTACATCAGAGACTTATGCTGTGATTTGGGATTTCAGCACTATGTATAACAGTTCCACCAGTAGGTCTAAGCGGTGGTTTAGCCATATTCTGGCAAAATTCAGTTGATCTTTCTGTTTATTTTCAATATCTTAATCTTGTAGATTGTTTTATCAAAATTAATGGATTTGGTTTCTATTTGTCCTTTGTTTATGGACATCATGATCCAAAACTTCGAAACAATCTATAGGAAAGATTAGAGAGATTGGCAATTAACAGATTTGATCCGTGGTTTATCATGGGAGATTTCAATGAATTACTAGGCAATGACGAAAAGCAAGGAGGTTGTATTCGACCAGAATCATCTTTTCAAGAATTTCGGCAAATGATACGTCACTGTAACTTCTCAGATTTACGAACAGTTGGTAATAGATTCTCTTGGGCTGGACAACGAGGTACTCACTACGTTCTGAGCTGTTTGGATAGAACGATGGCAAATGCAGATTGGCACACTCAATTCCCAGTGAGTTTCTGAATCAGATCATAGGCCTTTAATTACGTTTATCGCTGATGCTCCACAAGAACGAAGAGGAAGATTTATGTATGATGATCGAATGTCTTCAAAAGATGGATTTAATCAAGCTGTTCAGCGTGGATGGAGCAAAGTTCTAAACTCAGAACCATCTTTGGTTGATCGTATCTCATCATGTCGGAAATAAATCACACGATGGAAACAGTACAACCGATGTAATGCATAAGAGAAAATCTCATTATTACGCCATCAATTGGATAAAGCTACATCTTCAAGAAATACTACAAGCTTCAAGAGAAAACGACTGAAAACAGAATTACATCAAGCATATGCAGAGGAAGAAGTTTTTTGGAAAAGAAAGAGCCGCAACATTTGGCTCAAAGAAGGAGATAAAAACACGAAGTTTTATCATTCTGTTACGAAAACTCGAAAAATACGTAACAGACTAAGATCGATACTGGATGAATCTGGAATAATCAAAAGAGGAGATGCTGCTATAGGAGAGGTCGCGTGGATTATTTCACAAAATTATTTGATTCTCAAGGGGTATCGGATAATGTTTTGGAAGAGACCTTTAAAGATTTCTCCCCATGGGTATCAACAGAAATTAATGAATATCTCTGCAAACCAGTGACTTTAGAGAAAATCAATACAGCGATTTTCTCGATTGGAGCTCATAAGACACTAGGACCAGATGGGTTCTCTGCAGCTTTTTATCAGAAATTCTGGAAGGAAACACATCCTGCAATTTTCGAAGAAATTAAAAACTTCTTTGACACCGGCCAGATGGATGAAAGAATTAACCATACAAATCTATGTTTAATACCAAAGATCTCTCCGCCTACGGTAATGGCTGACTTACGACCAATTGCACTATGTAATGTAAGTTACAAAATCATCTCTAAGATATTGGTGAATAGAATGAAGAAGCATCTCAATGGTATAGTATCTGAAAACCAAGTCGCCTTTGTTCCTGGAAGAATGATAACAGATAATATTATCATTTCTCATGAGATTTTCCACGCTTTCAAGGCTTACAAACGACAATCAAAATCATATATGGCCCTGAAGACAGATATCACAAAGGCTTATGATCGATTAGAATGGAATTTTTTAGAGGAAACAATGAAGAGGATGGGGTTTTCTCGACAATGGATACATTGGATAATGAGATGTGAGACATCAGTGAGCTTCTCTGTTCTAATAAATGGTAATCCGATGGGTTTCATCAAACTGAAACGTGGGATTCGACAGGGAGACCCTCTTTCTCCATATTTATTTATCATGTGTGCAGAGGTGTTATCACATTTGATGAATAGGGCAATGATATATAGGAAGATTCAAGGCCTTAAGATAAGTAATCAGAGCCCTGCAGTAAATCATCTTCTCTTTGCAGACGACTCTCTGTTTTTCTCCCTAGCAAATCCAAAATCGGGGAGAGCGATTAAGAACATTCTCTCTACTTACGAAGCTGCTTCAGGATAATCTGCCAATCTCATAAAATCAGCTATAACATTCGGCATTCGGGTTAAGGACAGTGTCAAGACACAAATGCGTAGACTACTTGGTATTCACAATGAAGGTGGAGGAGGTAAATACCTAGAAATCCCAGAGCAAGTTGGAAGAAAGAAAGCAGATATGTTCCAATATATCCTTGATAAGGTTAAAGCAAGGACACAAGGATGGGATAAGAAATTTCTGTCCCAAGGTGGCAAAGAAGTTCTACTAAAGTCAATAGCCACTTCTATGCCGGTATATTCAATGAATATCTTCAAACTCCCTAAGAGCATCTATGAGGAAATTAATAGAATTTTAGCTCGATATTGGTGGGGCAAAGGAGATGATACTAAAGGATTACACTGGTTTGCTTGGGATCGATTATGCTTGCCAAAAAAAGAAGGAGGACTTGGTTTTCGAGACTTTGAAAGCTTTAATCTCGCCTTATTGGACAAGCAAATATGGAGAATACTTCATTTCCCTAATTGCTTGATGGCAAAGGTCTTAAAGGGACGATATTTTACAGAGCAAAATATCTTACAGCAGGAGATCGAAAGAAAAGCTCCAACATCTGGAAATCTTTAATACAAGGACGAAATTTGCTAAAACAGGGACTTCGATTCAATATCCGTGATGGTAAAACAGTGAGTACATGGATTGACCCTTGGATGACAACAAGTCTGCCATGTCCTCCTCGATCTTTAAACCCTGATGTGGAGCATTTCATGGTTAATGAACTAATGAAAGAAAATATGGGTTGGAACGAAGGAAAAATCAGAGATTTAATTGTTGCGGAAGATGCATAATTAATACTATCAACAAGAGTAAGATCACGGAACTCTCAAGATTTTTTGGGTTGGCACTACAACAAATCGGGACTCTATACTGTTAAATCAGCGTATTGGCTAGCCACGCATCTGGCCAATCTTGACAATCTCGATCGACGCCCAAATTCTTCACCAGAGAATCTTCATCTAAAACAAAAAAATATGGAAACTTCAAACTGCTCTGAAGCTGAAGCACTTCTTATGGAAGATAGTATCCAACACTTTACCCATTGGAGAGTGTCTCAGGAGAAGACATATAACAAGATATTCAGTTTGCCCAAGATGCCATAATAGTGAAGAAACAGTTTAACACCTCTTTTTCGATTGTCAATATGCTCAATCTATATGGAGAGCATCTGGATTTTTTAATCATTCCATATTAGATCCAACACAGACATGGGAATCAAAGCTGGACAACAACTAAGTCAGCAATACCACAACAAATATGCCAGCTTGCTATATAGATTCTATGGTGTATATGGAAGAGCCGGAATCTACTATTATATCAACGAAAATCAATCCCTTGGAGAAAATCTTTGACATGGGCACAAGATGATGCAAAAGAATGGTTGGATACACAAGCTTATGTTGACAACTTTGTACAACCAACTACTCGAATTAGTAACGTACCACGGCCGGGAAATATCACCAATTGGAGACGACTAGAAGACTGTTGGGTAAAATGTAATTATGACGGATCATATATTACTACAAGGAGGAATACAAAAACAGGTTGGTTACTTCGAGATGAAAATGGTGTATTCTTAAGAGCGGGACAAGCTAATCATCAGGCTGCGCACAATGCTTTGGAAGGTGAATTTCAAGCTTTACTAATAGCTATGCAAAGTTGCTGGGTTCATGGATATAGTCGAGTGATCTTTGAAGGAGATAGTAACACATTGACAAAGCTTCTTAACAACGAAACACTCAACTTCGGAATGTATAACTGGATACAAGAAGTCAGAGAATGGAGTAACCGTTTTGATAATGTCAAGTTTGAATGGGTTTCAAGAGAAAGTAACGCGACGGCGGATCCAAATCGGATATTCCAGATAATTCTTCATATGTTTCTTATTCATATGTACCTCATGTACTAACTAATGCTTTACATGTTGATTACATTTGTTCATCATAATAAAATTCGAAGTTAAAAAAAATATATAATAAATAATATTTTATAAAAGAAAATATGTAGTTTCATTTTTATAGAAAGATTATACAATAAATAAACAATAATACAAAAAACAAATATATCAAATAAAAATATTCTAGTGTCAAATACTAGGGTTGGGAATGGATATCCGGTCACCGAATATCCGGGGTTTTTTGATATCCTTATCCGGATCCGGAGAGCTCGGATATCCGGATTTCGGATATCCTCCCGAAAATCTGGATATCCGCGGATATCCGGATCAATAAAAAATAATTAAAAAATTTTAAATAATGATAAAAATTATAAAAATATGATAAAAATTATTAAAAAAATAATTTAAAAAACAATTTTTACAATATTTTGTAAAAAACATTAAAATCTGTTATTATAAATATTTTTAAAACTTATTTATATATATATATAAATCTTATCATATTAAAAAAAATATTAATAAAATATATATTTTTAATATGTTTAACGGATTCGGATACGGATCGGATATCCGGACCTCCAAATTTAATTATCCGGATCCTTATCCGACCCCCTTGGATATCTGGATTTTCGGATCGGATCGGATCGGATCGGATCGGATACCGGATCGGATACCGGATCGGATATCGGATACCGGATAATAGTTCCATTTGAAAAAATATTATCCGGTGATGTCGCAGTTCTTGGTCTGTGAAAAATTATTGTTAGATATTCTATTTTTTTTTCGAGACTATTTTTTCTTTGTTAAAGTTAAAAAGCACATTTGATAAAAAAAAAAAAAACTGACAACAATTGGTCGCTAGCGGCTAGATGCATATTGACCGACCATAGAGAAGTCCTAGCCGCCATTCACGGGGTCCTCTGTAATCAGACCAATATGCATCTAGTCGCCGTTCACCATTCTCATACATCATCATCCCACCATATATATTATAAAGTTCTCTTTATAAATATTAAAATATATCTACTATTGTATCCACCATTTTCTAATAAAAAAAAAATGGAATGAAATAATTAAGAGAATTAAACCTGGAACGAAATATATGATTAAAAGAGTGTATCAACCCTTCAAAATCATTTTTTCCTGTACCAAATAAAATTTAAAGACTTTTAGAAACCTATATCCTAAACATCACAGCACATTGTATGGCTTTTATTCTTTTTCTAAAGTAGATATTATAGGAAATGTAGGTTTTTCCGACTAAAATTTAAAATACAACCTAACTTTGTAGTTTGTACGGTCCCAAACCTACAACCACACAGTGGATAATAAATCTATAATATAGGAAGAACTAAATTAAAAAATTTTGCAAAATGAATGACTAACAACATATTAAGGTTTCTAGGTTTTCAACCTAAAACTAATTGATAGTATGTAAAATGGCTCATGTGTTTTATATATTAGTTCAAATCATTTCTAATTTCTGATGTGTTCTATATTTTTTACACGCTTCTTCAAAATAATGATTTTTTTAATTATTAATTTCAACAAAGTTTAATATAAGATTAATCTCGGATAAGATTGGTCGACCTAATTTCATGTTGGACATATTTTTGGCCAAACCGATCAACCACAATCGAATTGCATCGATTTTGTTTTATCGGGGGCAGCGTTTGTTCTAACTTTGATGTTAAATTTCATAGATTCCTAACTCAAGACCAATTGATAGTGAGTAGATTGACTCGTATTTTTAAGGTCTCATCACAATTTACGATGTGAAAATCCTAACATGCTCCCTCGAGATAATGCTTTTTCCATCTCATTTCGAACTAAATCTCATTCTAAAACTAGCAATAAACCTTATTTGCAGCACTCACGAGCCATGTTCAAACTCGGACTCTGGTACCATGTTCAAACTCGTTCTATATGGCTCAAACTCGTTACCTTTTGTCTATGCGAAGTTACATAAACCGATAGACCGCTTTTAATTTTTTGTTTTATGTAAATTGATATAATATGTAAGCAATATTTTGGCATTAATTGATTTGGTTTCGAAGTTAAAAACCGATAGAACTCTGGTACCATGTTCTTCTATCTCATTTCGAAGTTAAAAATTAATCCCCGATTAATTGATTTAGCGTTAGGCTCTCGTCGACTATCTGATTAACGCAAGCAATATTTTGAACATGTGTTAATACTACTCTATTACTTAAAAATAAGTAGGTTTTATTTCGTTAGTATGTGTGAGTGTTGTTGACATCTATTTCTAAAATTTTGAGCACGGTAGTTAGATTCCATTTTTCGCAAATGGTTTGTATTTGAAAAAAAAAGAAAAGATAAAAGCAAAAAAAAGAGAAAATAATATGAAAAAATAGTAGTAGAAGAAGTATTTGGATCACTTGTCAGAGTTATTTGTCAAGTATTTACATTTATCATATTTACTTGCATAAAAAAAAAGTGATTTGTCAGAGTGCTTAGTTGTTTAAAATCCGTTATGACTACAAATTCCAAAATATCCAAACATCACGCGCTCACTTCTCACGTGTGCCTCAACCTTCTGGTCAAAGTTTGAACTAATTCTTTAGTTTAACAAAACAAACAAAGATAAAATAAGATTATCTTATCCCATGTGATGTGATTACCCATACTAAAAATCAAATATAATATGTCCAAACAATTTAAAAATACTTAAATTTATTCTCCTGAACTGTTTTAAGTAACAACGGTCTGAATTTATATATAAGTCCAAATAATAATAAGTATTACCAAAAAAGGTTCAAGTTCGGTTAAATTGAATTGAAGCAGTTCGTTTGCATGCTCTTTTTTAGTCACAGCGATCAATTTTTTTTTTTTTTTTAAATTATGGAAAACGGAATCTCATTTAATTAAGTCTCAAAAAATTTGAAACCAAAGGCAGTGGTTGCTAGTTGAGTCACGTAAATTGTCGTATACTCTTTTTAACAAAACAACAACAACAACATTGTCAATCTCCTTGCAATAATTGCTCAATGTTATCTCCAGCCCTCAGTATTTGGGTATACGAATCGGTTCTGGGTATTTCGGATAAAGAAGTTTACGATTCATATAAATACCGAAATGATTTTGGTTCAGTTTTGTTACCAATCGATTTCGGGTTGGTTCGGTTCCGAGATTTAAGAACGGTTTCATGTATTTATTACTCGAAATATCTAATATATACCCGAAAATCCGAAAATATTTTCAAAAACCCCAAAAAACAAAAAAAATATACCTATAATACCGAAAATGTATACTCAAAAATCTGATATATATTTAATATTTTTAGGTATATAATTATATTTTGGATAATTCGGATACCCAAAATGTTTTCGGTTCAGTTCCGGTATTACCTGATACCTGATATCCACTTGTATCAATCAGTAGGATCCAATGGATATTTTGGCAATTTTGGATTAGTTCCGGTTCAAATATTTCATGTCGGTTCCGGTTCAGATATTTGGGTACCGATTTTTATGCCCAGACCTGACTCATATAATTTTTAAGACTTCCAGTTTGAAATGATTTAGGTTTTTTATATATTTAACAAAAAAATAGAGACAAAACCCAAACCAAATCGCCATAGAAAAAAAAGAATTGTGAGATAAATTCAAATTTAAATAAAACCAGAACTATATCAAATCAAGTCAAATCGGATGGAACCATGTGCACTTTCATTTATCGTTTGAAGATCACGAATGGAACCATGTGCACTTTCAAACACACAAAAAATTTAAAATATTATTTTTGTAATAAAAATAAATAATTTGATCAATTAGAAAACCATATATAAAAAGTAATCATCTTCCCCCACACACAAAACTCTAGACAATGCCGTAATAAAATCACCACGTTCGTTTGTGTGTAACTTAAGGCAAGTTTTTGAATGTATTAAACTTTTTTTGTATTCTATATTCACAAATACATATTATATATATTGGTTTAAAAAATACATTCATACCTAATAGGTGTAATAATAATAAAAAAAATCGAAATAAAAAGAAAGATATATATATATATATATAGAGAGAGAGAGTTCAAAAAGGGAGGAGTCATGTGAAGGAGAGAGAGAGTAATGAGAGGATCATTTTCATTTTCTTATTATTGTTCCCAATGGCAATGAGAGGAGTTTCTGAACGAAACCAATGTTCATGAATGATAAAAGTGGAATTTTTAATTTCATTTTTGGTAAAAAAATCACAACTTTTTTTTTTCTTTCTAAAAGAATATATTTTTCCTTTTTTTTTCCGTTTCGTCGAAATTCAATCTTTGTGAAATTTAAAAAAAAAAAAAAAACTTACGGATTCGTGAGGTTTAAAAAGCAGGAGTGATGAAAATGAGTTCCTTTTAAAAATTTGATTATTTTTGTGTTTTCCGGGAAAAAGTTTGTGTTTTTTATTTTTGCCGGATAAGAAAAAAAAAGGTTGGAGGGGTCTGTGTGGGATAGAGATAGTTTTGGGGGTTTTAATAAAGGAGAAGGAGCGTCGAAGAAAACAATAGACAAAGAAATTTAACAGAGGAGAGAGCGTTAGAGAGAGAAAACAAAATTTTAATGGAAGAGACAACGAAGAAGAAGAAGAAGAAGATCGTTAATAACGAAGATTCCAAAAAGAAGGAGCGTCATATTGTCACTTGGACACAAGAGGTCTCTATATCCCTATACAATAATAATATTCGTTGAATCTCTGTTTTATTGCTCTGTAATCGAACAGTAGTTTCTGATGTTCGAGTTTTGCAGGAGGATGAGATACTAAGAAAGCAAATCAGTCTACATGGAACTGAAAAGTGTGTTTTTTTCTTTTTTTCTCGGGAAAGTTTTCTGTTTTAATAGGTCGATTGATTCTGATGAGAAAGAGGGATTGTTGTTGTGTTGATTGATTTCAGTTGGACGATCATTGCATCCAAGTTCACTGATAAGAGCACAAGGCAGTGTAGAAGAAGGTTTGGTTTGGTTTAATCTATTCAAAATCAAAATGATTTTTTTTGTTTTTTGTTTGGGTTTTTTTTAATCCGATCATGGATTTTGATTTTGCAGATGGTACACATACTTGAACTCTGATTTCAAGAGAGGAGGCTGGTCCCCTGAAGAAGATACACTTTTGTGTGAGGTTAGACGTCTTTTTATCACATCACATAGATGAAGAGGTTGTAGAGTTTGTGTCTCATCTTGTTTGTGTTTTGTTTCTCAGGCACAGAGATTGTTTGGGAACAGATGGACTGAGATAGCAAAAGTGGTCTCAGGCAGGTATATATACAGAACAAAGAAGCTTTTTATGGTGGATATGAAATTAGACTGGTGAAATGCTCTTTCTTGTTTCTGTAGAACGGATAATGCTGTGAAGAACAGGTTCACAACACTGTGCAAGAAGAGAGCTAAGTATGAAGCTATGGCTAAAGATAATAGGATTGCTTGTTGTGTGAACTCAAACAACAAAAGAATCTTGTTCCCAGACGGTATTAGTACACCGCGGAAAGCCGAAAGTGAATCCCCTCTTGCTCAGAAAATGAGGTGAGAACCTTTGGTTTGGTTTCTCTTTTGGGGCCCCATTGATCCAAAGAAGAAGGCTCTGAAACGTTTATTGACATGTATTGGTCATGTTCATTATTTCAGGAGAAGTCACATTCCAGATCATACAGAGATCAGTACCTATGGGGATAGGTCACATTTAAAGGTTAATTCGGGTGCGAATCAGCAGATAAGACCTCCACTTTCAGTACTAGCCCACAATGCCACAAGTGTCGACAGCACGGAGGAGCAGATTCAAACAGACAGTGCAAAAGAGAGTGACGGTAAACAACTCTGCGCAAATTTCTTGTTATTGTTGTTGTTGTTGCTTATCCTGGAAAATTGGTGTGAGAGCATTAGTAAAGATGCAACATTGTGAGTTCTTATTCTGCTAAGTTTTGTTTTTCGGTAATTAGGTGAACATAAAGGTAGTCAAGAGGTGTTTCTTAAGAAGGATGATCCAAAGGTAACAGCTTTGATGCAACAAGCCGAGCTTCTCAGTTCATTGGCCCAGAAAGTTAATGCAGACAACACAGAACAAAGCATGGAGAATGCCTGGAAGGTAACTATATATGTGTGGTTTTTCTGTGATTCTCAACTCATTTTTCTTTGAAACTATGAACTGGAAATGAAAATACTTTCATGAGGCTGTATTGCTGTAACCAAAGTATTGTTGTTGTTCTTCCTAATATTCGCAGGTCCTGCAGGATTTGTTGAATAAAAGCAAAGAGAATGATATATTCCGTTATGGAATTCCAGACATGGACTTCCAATTCGAGGAATTTAAGGATCTTGTTGAAGATTTGAGGAGTAGTAATGAAGAAAATAGTCATGCATCTTGGAGGTTCTGAAATTACATTTTTATATATAAATGGTTGTGGTTTCACACGTACATGGATTCTGAGCATCTAATGTCCACTTATAGGCAACCTGATCTCCATGATTCACCAGCAAGCTCTCAATATAGCTCCGGATCAACCGTAATGCCGCATCCTTCCGGTGATAAAACCCAGCAACGCATGTCTGATTCTCAGACAACAACGCAGGAACAAAATGGCGAGGAGTTGCTACAAGATAAAGGGATGGTGTCTGATGCAACTGTGGAACAAGTGGATTTACTCTCAACTTGTCATGAGATTGTGCCTATGTCGGGTGACGAAGAGTTTAACTCGCCTGTTCAAGTCACCCCATTGTTCAGATCTCTAGCAGCAGGCATCCCAAGCCCACAATTCTCTGAAAGTGTAAGCTTGCACCTTTTTAAAATTTAAATTGTGGAATTTTTCCAGGCATAGTTTCATAAAAAAGAAACCTGATGAATCTGTTTCTGCAGGAGAGGAACTTTCTGCTAAAAACACTTGGTGTTGAGTCCCCATCTCCATGTCCAAGTGCTAATCCTTCACAACCACCCCCTTGCAAAAGAGTCCTTCTCGATAGCTTGTAAACCAAATAAAAACCGTCCTTAAAACCGCGGTTATGTCTCCATGGAGCTGACATAACTTGCAATTTCCTCCCTCTTTTTGCTTAGATTTTCTTCATAGGTTTGCAGCCATATCGGCCTGAAAAGTTTTAGTGAAGCGGGCGTGCCATGATCTGCAATTTTTTTTCCCCCTCAGTGTTCCTAATCTAGAATCTAGAATGTTAAAGGTAACATTTCTAAGTCTAGACCAATCTCAGAAACTGAGTCTCTTTCTCAGATACTCAGGATTCCAATCTTTGCTCACTCACTAGGAGTTTTTTTTTTCTTTCTCATCATCATACTCAAAAGCCATTTCATAAAAGGGCTAAAAGTGTGTGTTTCTTCCATTCATGATTTGTGTGTCTAAGAGAAGAAAAATTATTTCGTTTGTCTCCCTCCTCTTTTAGGGTCAAACCCAGATACATAATCCGGGCTTGTTCCTCCCCCCATGAATTCTTGATTTGTTGTTTTCTTGATTCTCTGTACAGAACCTATATATTACATGAAAAAAAAAAAGAGTTTTTGTTTCAGAGTGTAAAACTAAGGAAAAAGATAAACAACTTCAGAGAGGCATCTCGCCTTTCTATATACGGTAATGATTAGGAAACAGACAAAGATAACCCAAGACTTTCATATGGTTTTGGAGAGAAAAAAACAAAACTTTGCTTTCATATTTCTTTCTGTAGCAACTTCTCATAGGTGTGAGAAGAAGAAAAGGGATATTTCTTGTTTGCTATAAAACCGTTTCCCTTTGTTTCCCTCTCAGGAGATTCATGTGATTTGTAAAGAGAATATATTAATGGAAATGATTTGATTTTGGTGTGAATTATAGTGTCTTATTACTACTATAAACGTACCTATGATTTCTTCTTCATCTTCTCCTTCGTCCGTGATTATAGTTGAAGAACAAAACAAAATAATTCAAGTGAAGAGGTTTCCTAGTTGGATCTGGATCTGGATCTACTTCTCTATAAAATGGCAAGTGTTAGTGGAAGACAAAACGTAATCATCACTTTCTACCTTTTTTTTGTATTTTGAATTTTTCACCCTCTCTTCCTTTGCAATCCGGTTTTCAATGTCAGATCAATGTATACCATACCGGTCTATCCAACCGTGAATTGTTTTTTTTTTAGTTCGGTTTACATCAAAATCCAAATTCTTACTTTACAACGGCTAAAAGCAGTTGATCTGGGTTGAATAATAAATGTTTTACCATACAGTTGACTATTTTGGTTTGAGATTCTCTATATATGTTTCCGTTGACTTAGACCAATAAAAACTACAAAAAAAATCTAGAAAATATAATTTAGAGAGATAATGAAATAAACAGAGCCGTTCTCAGTTTTTTCTAGCTCATTCCTTAACTCTTTTGCTTCTTCTTCTCCATTCTTTTCGACGTCCTCCATTTAAGGAAAATCTGATACGACAAACCACCAAACACCATTGAAACACATCCCCATTGCTTCATCGACAATGGATTTCCGCTCATTACCGATGACACAACGATGCTAACAAACTTCCTGGTCGTGGTTATGGTTGTGTTAGCTAGTGACCCGAAGTTACTTATTGTCATAAAGATGAAGTTTTGTCCCACGGCACCGCATAGACAGTATTTTATGTTTTCGGGTACCTGTGAAAAATTCATTGTGTGGTGATGTGATTATAGAGAGAAGATTGTAAATTTTATGTTTTGATGCAATGTCAGATCATTTATACCTTGAGGCAATGGAGTCTTGGGTGGCGTTTGTGAATCCGTCAAAGGCGAGGTTTAAGAAGCAAAGTGCGTAGCCGAGGGGTGCATTTGGATGTGCTAGCTTGCTAATGGTCTTAGAGCTTGTCTGGAAAAAAAAATCAAAAGCTTAGTAATATGCTTTGATCAAAGTTTTTGGATGAGAACATTTGCATACCTTAAGAAGAGCAAAGATGGCTACTCCTCCCGCGACAAGAAAGGTGCAAATGTACTCTGGGAAAGTGTATCTTATTCCGTAGACTAAAGTTCCCATCAGCATGACTGAATCACAAATAAGATAAACAGAGAGATATTGAGAAGAAATATGTAAGAAAAGAGTGTTTCAAAATCATATTTTCGAGATAATAGTGGGGATTAAAATTTGGAGATAGATACCTTACCTGGAATCATTTTTGAAGATTTTGCCAGGACCTGGACGAAGCAAGATCAGAATTGAATCCATGGCTTAACTAAGAAATATTTGAAAACCATAATCTGCGTATTAATGATCAAGTAAAAAAAAGTTACCTGAGCTGGATAACTGATATACTTCAAGGCTTCAATTCCCATGGCAGGACCAATGGTATTAGTAATGCCGGCACTCCAATAAGTCCACCATGGTGCTCCACCTTTACCGGCGTTTGACCAGAGCTTAATCACTAGATTGCATACAAAGACATTTCAGCTCCATTCGATGATAAGGCAATGGAGATGGAATAGGACAAATTCTCACTTATATAAGACCAGACCAAGCAGACTACACTTTGAGCCAAGTTCAAGAATGCGAGGTGTTCGAACCTCTTCTCGTCTGGACCGAATCTCTTCGTGGACCTAATTCAGATAATTAATTTCTTAGTCCATGGACCAAGAACAAGTTCCTGCAGCTATGTCTCTAAAATTTCCAACCGCAGATTTCGAATACGGGAGTGCTTTTGCATATGGATGCGGATCAATAACAAGTTTCTGCAGCAAAATTTCCAAAATACAAGTGTATTTTGCATATGGATCAAGAACAAGCTCCTGCAGCTATTTCGAATACAGACGAATCATAACCCGTAATGTAGCCTAACTAAGGGTCTAAAATTAACAACAATCTCTCAACAAGAAGCCGAATCAAGATGGAATTAATTCAGCGATGAGAATCGATCCGCTCTGAAAAAAAGTACTTACCGAGTTTCCTGGAGAACGCCTTGGTAGATGTAGGCGGACCAGATCCCGGAGACGCACAACGCCAACAACAGAACTCGCCGGAGCCCGGAGCCATGCACCTCCATCGCCCTGCGGAAATGCCCCACACCGCCGATTATTCCTCCGGCGAAGCTTCGACGATTCGAATAGATCGAATTCGAGAATGGCAAAACCAAAATGTTATAATACAAAGGCGCGAAAATAAACGTCGATGTTCCACGTGGAGGCTCAACACTGGACATTTTTTTATTGGCTACGATGACGCGTGTGCACTTTTGGGGGTCCCAACCTTGTGAAATGGTCTTCGTGTCTGAGATTGTCAAAAAAATCACATGCTTTACTCTAAAATTGCAACGTAATTTCCTAAGAACTTTTGGATTAATCGTCTTTTGTTCTCCTCTGATCGTCTTTCTCCTTCACATGAGTGCAAAGGAGGAGAAGAAAGAAAGAAAAAATAAATTACCTAAAAATTCACATAAATTCTTACGACCAAGAAAGAGGTCAAACTTTTTGACCTTTTTGGTATCAATGAGCGAAAAATAACCCAAAAGTTGTCGGGCCAAAGATCCGGCCAAGCTTCTTCCGCTTCCACCGTCACCGGCGGCAGATCAGCCGAACGTTCTCGCTCCCGTCCTTGCGGCAGTGGTCGGTTTCATCCGATTCTTAACTCATAAATATATGTTTTAACCAGCAATGAAATTGTGTGTAAAATACGCATATCTATAAAAAAAATTGGTTAAATTTGTTCGGTGAGTGCTTTCAAGTTGACCAAAGTGGATCACAAACTCACAATCATTAAATGGTCATCATTACAAGAGCTAGCCCTGAATACAATTTCACCTAATTGAGTTTATGAATTTTTAAATTTTAGTGCCAACTCTGATCATTACATATTTGATTTAAATAGAGTTTTAAGAAATTTAATAATCTCATAATTTAATTTCCTAGGAGTTTTAATAAAATTGTTGAGGCGAGAAATAAGAAACTCTGTCCATGATATGAATATGTAGGTGTCAACTATTAAGTTATGATTGATAATAAAATATTTAAAATAATGGTTATAAAAAGTAAAAATAAAGACGATAAGATTCTTTTGTGTAAAGGAAAAGATAATATTGCTGACGCATAAAAGAAGGCTGAACGCATAAAATATGATAGCAACTAAAATAATATATGCTTTTAATGCACTCAACCGTGTTTTATAAACTACGGGTAAGTACTTTTTTTTTTTTTTTTCAATGTTTGTAAGGTTCTCGGAAGTAATCTCAAATTTAAATGGACCCAGACTAATCTATTAGGTGGGACTGACACAACCTATTTATAATGTCTCATTTGGCTAAGTAATTGTCATGGTAATTTCACTCCCACGGAAAATCGATCACTGACATAAACTAGCAAGGCCAATCCACCGAGTATTTTTTATCATAATGAATGGCTTAATGGTCGACAAAATATATAAAAGAGTTTGAAATAGTCAAATATTACTATTCACATGCTGTGTATTTAAATCTTCGTACAAAACACTTGGTCATATCATATATATCAAGTTGTGAATAACGTGCATTTGCATATTGAGCTTTTAATGCTGTATACAATTATGGTAATTAACAATCTCATTCGACCATGACTCATAAATTGCTAGTAGCTGAGTAGCACATACGCCTTTCCTTCCAATAAAGAAATATATTTTGTTCGGTTATCACTCAAAATAATTTGCTATTTATGAAACTATTCTAAATCATCATTTAATCTTTTGTAAAACCCAAAAAAAAATCATATAATCTTTTGTTTTGTTGTGTTATTAGTACTCCATCTGATTCACAAAAAAATGTCATTTTAAAGTTTTGTTTTTGTTTTATTATTTTGTATTTTCAATGCAAATTTTGAATAAAAATATAATTTTAATTTATTATTTTAATGTATTAATTATAAAGAAAAATTTACAGATATGTAATAATGAGAGGTAAAATAGTTTTTTTGTAAGTTTTTTTAAAATGTGTAACAAATTGTAAAGTAATATTTGTTATGAAACGAAGAGAGTATTAACTATTTTTGGGATAAATGTTTGTTTTACTCGTTCTACCGTGCTTGTTATGTTTGACAATTTATAATTCTACGATGCTTTCTGGTAATTTATAAAAGATATTTCATATGTGATTTTTGCCCACACGTGGTCCAACGTAGCGTGAATGGATAGAGGAATTGTTTTGGGGTCAATGCATGAAATAAAGTTTTTGATACACTTGAAATTAAAATATTCCAAAAAGCGTGTTAAACTACCTCTTTTTCATTAAACAGTACTCCATTTGAAATGATTAAATCTTATATTTATCTAAATATTATTCGAATCTTTTTACCAATTTAATCACTCAGCGACTGAAAATCATTTGTAGATTTGATGCATCTTAGGAGTTTTTTGTTTGCTTTTGCAAAAAGTTAAAATAATGCAAAGCTTTACAATCTGACGTGGATTTGCTGACGCAAGCAAATACGTAACCCAGATCTAGTAACACACTTTTACCAAACTATCCCTTCTCGATGCCGGGGAAAAAACCCCGGAGAACAAAGGATAAGGGTAGAGTCGTAATTTCGTAAAAAACCCCACCACCGCGACTTTTTGTATGTAATTGTATGGTGTGTGTGTGTTCTTTCAGAATTTCACGTTCCTTCTTCTTCTTCTCCTCTCTCATTCTGAATTTTTTTTTTGTTTTCCAAATCTTTTTTATGTTCACAAAAAAGGTTAGTAATTATCTCTTATTATTATTCTACCGATTTCAATTACTCCCAGACTTTGCGCTGCTGAGAAAACAAAAAGGAAAGAAAACAAAAGCTAAGAAGAAGCTCCTCTGCTTTCCATTTTCAGATGTTCTTTTGAATCTGTTCATCGTTTCGAGAGGGAAAAAAAACAGTGAGGCTTTATCTCGAAAAAATGGGTAATTGTTTAGATTCATCAGCTAAAGTGGATAGTAGCAGCCACAGTCCTCATGCTAATTCTGGTAAGTTCCTCTTCCTCTCCATCATAGCTCAGAAGTTTCTTATTTTTCTCCCTCTTTCATCCAATTTTCAGTTTCTGGTTAAGTTTCTGTTATTGTCTCTTGGAGATTTCTCTTTACTATCCACATGGGTTATTCAGTTAACTTTCTGGGTTAGAGTCAAATCCTTGAGCCGAAGCTAAATTCTTCAACTGTTAAGCTGTTGTTCTTGTTTAGGATCTTCAAAGATCAAACCTTTCAAGAATACCCATCTCAGCATATGTCTGATCTCACGTTTTATATATAGCTTTGACTAATTTTGGGGTTAATGTTGGAACAAGTTCATGTTTGAATCGATGTGCTACTTTATAATCTCACTTAAAGATGGTGCTTAATGTTGAGATTTGGCTGTTTGTAGGATTATTAACCTTCGAGAGTTTCCAGGAATTTGACTTAAGTCATGATCTTTCTTTAAGTCTGATTTACTTACCTTTTTTTGTTTGGGCTCTGATTTAGGTTCATCGGGCTCAAGAGTTTCTAGCAAGACAAGCCGTTCCACAGTTCCTTCAAGCTTAAGCATAAATTCTTACAGTAGTTTAGAGTCTTTACCTACACCAAGAACAGAAGGAGAGATATTGTCATCACCAAATCTTAAAGCTTTCACCTTCAACGAGCTCAAGAGCGCTACTAGGAATTTTCGGCCCGATAGTCTTTTAGGTGAAGGAGGTTTTGGTTATGTGTTCAAAGGATGGATCGATGGAACAACTTTTACTGCTTCGAAACCGGGTTCTGGAATCGTTGTTGCTGTTAAGAAGCTTAAAACTGAAGGTTTTCAAGGTCATAAGGAGTGGTTGGTACGCTGATTTTTCTCTCCTTCTCTTAGTCTGGTTTTGGTCATGAAATTGTGTTAACATTATTGGCTGACATTCTTTTCTTTTATGTTTGTTTGGTTTCAGACTGAAGTGAACTATCTTGGTCAGCTTAGTCACCCAAATCTTGTCAAACTAGTTGGGTATTGTGTAGAGGGTGAAGACCGGTTATTGGTATATGAGTTCATGCCCAAAGGAAGCTTGGAGAATCATCTTTTTAGACGTATGTAAACCTGAGCAAAGTTCTGTTCAAAATCGACATTTCTTTGGTTCTTTATAGCGTGTTTTATAATCCCCGTCAAATGATTTTCTTTGTTCTTGCAGGTGGCGCGCAGCCACTATTATGGGCGATAAGGATGAAAGTTGCAATAGGAGCAGCCAAGGGGCTTACTTTTCTTCACGACGCTAAATCGCAAGTGATATACAGAGACTTTAAAGCTGCTAACATTCTACTCGACGCTGTAATAAACCCGAGAAACCTGATTAGCAAACTCTCTTCAACTCCTTATTGGGGATTTCACTTCATTTCTAACAAAAACTTCTATATCGATCTTACTTACAGGAATTTAACGCTAAACTCTCCGACTTCGGTCTAGCTAAAGCAGGTCCTACTGGTGATAGGACACATGTGTCCACACAAGTCATGGGTACTCACGGATACGCAGCCCCTGAATATGTAGCCACAGGTGAGAAACTTTGGCCTTAGCTTCAAACCTACATAGCCTTCGCTTAAAAAACATTAGCCTTTGCTTCAAAAGTTTTAGCCTGTGCTTCAAAAGCTTTATCCCTTTACCTCGAAAGGTAATCTTTGCTTCAGAAGCTTTAGCCTTTGATTCAAAAGCTTTAGTTCTTGGCTACAAAAGCTTTTTATCCCTTTGCTTCAAAAGCTTTTTAGCCCTTTACTTCAAACGCTTTAGCCTTTGGAGCTCATAATCTCATACAATTTACTTCCTAAAACTCTTAAGCTCAAATCTGAATTTTCGTCTACAGGTCGATTAACAGCTAAGAGCGATGTATACAGTTTTGGTGTGGTACTACTGGAATTACTCTCAGGACGAAGAGCCATGGACAAATCAAAAGTAGGAATGGAACAGAGTCTAGTAGATTGGGCAACACCTTATCTCGGCGACAAGCGAAAGCTCTTTCGAATAATGGACACGAGATTAGGTGGTCAGTATCCTCAGAAAGGAGCATACACAGCTGCTAATCTTGCATTGCAATGCTTAAACCCTGACGCAAAGCTCAGACCGAAAATGTCGGAAGTTTTGGCTAAATTAGATCAGCTTGAATCAATAACTACTAATCCTGGAACTGGAATTGGCACTAGACAAGCTCAGATTGATTCTCCGAGAGGTAGTAATGGAATTGGCACTAGACAAGCTCAGATTGATTCTCCGAGAGGTAGTAATGGGATTGGAACTAGACAAGCTCAGATTGATTCTCCGAGAAGAAGTGCTGGAACCGGAACCAGACAAGGTCAGATTGATTCTCCAAGAGGTAGCAACGGATCTGTTATACAGAAATTTCCCAGGAGGTATAGCTATGATCGGCCTCTCTTGCACATAACTCCTGTTGCTTCCCCTCTGCCTTCTCACAATCAATCTCCTCGTGTAAGATAGAATCACTGCAATAGTTTTCTGTTGTATGGTGGCTGTTCTGTGTGTAAAATAATGTATTTGTTTATTACAACACTACATGGATGTGAATGTGATGGTTTTTAGTTTTTAACCGTTTGGACTTTTGTCTATCGAATGAGAATTGAAAATTTGACTTACAAAATAGCAAAAATTTATACAAGCACAAAATTGTTGGTTCTGTTTGACTTCAGAAAAATTTCTGTTAGGCTTTTGGTTGATTCGAAATTTTTGTTTCGGTTCAATTTCGGTTATACAGTCTAACCTTTTCTTGTTTTTATAGAGAACTAAGAACGTAAAATTGAGTAACAAACTGTAAATGATTAGATAGAAATAAGAACTATTTACTAAAATTCCTTTTTGTTTGTGGAGACAAAGCATCTGAGAGTAAAAAACTAAAGAGAACATGTCAAAGACTCACCACACCAAACCAAACCAAACCAAAACACACAGAGAAACATAAAAGCAAAAACAGTTAAATGATTAAAAAGGTTTCAGAGCTTTGTCCAACAGTGTAAGATGATGCTTTGGATTGCTTTCTCTATTGCCCTCAAAAGGACTTCACCGTTTCCACTCAGCTTTCGTCGATTTATCTGAAATGAAATAAACATGAGCAAAATGGGATGTAAATTTCAGTGTAAAGGTGGAAACTTTCAAGAGGCTTGTGTATAAAGCTTTAAACTTCTTACCACCAATGTCCTTGGAAGACGAAAAAGATCTGTCACTGTTCATTGATCCTTTAGCTGAAGCTATGAGAAGTCTGTGAGCTCTTGGAGACATTGTACTCAGTTTACCATTGGCTGCAGGGGGAAGAGAGTGGCGCCTAGTTGTCCCGTTTTTCTCTGGCTTCTCTTGAGCAATTCTTGGAGACCCTTGTCCTCTTAGCCTTGCCTTTGCAGATGCAGTTGGAGCCATATAGCTTGGGATTTTTCGCCCACTATGTGTAAGTCCATCGTCTTGATGATGATTCTCGATCTTTGCAGGCAGCGAAGCTCGTCTATCGCTTGGCTTTGTGTTTTCAGAAGCAGCATTTCCATTCTCGGAGCTCATAATCTGCACATCTGGCTCTTGGATTTCTTCTTCAGCTTTATCAATGCTCTCTGCGGTTTTGAGTTCATCTTGCGCCGGGTTATACAGAACCGGTGATTTGTCATCTTTCTCGAGATCAGTCTCTTTCGAAACTGTTGCAGGGGTATTTTTCACCTTTTCTTCTTCAGGAGTATCAACTACAGGATCTGAAACCTTATCACCAGGCAATTCTTTCTGCACCGAATCTGCAAACTCTTTCTTCTTCTCAGCGGATTTGCGGGTAGGTTTCTCTAGCCCATTAGAAAGTAAAGCCTTTTTGAGACTAATTCTAGGCTTCTCATCTTTAACTTCCAATGAAGATCCTTCCTTTATGGCGCTAGTACTTTTTCTCGAACTCTGCTTAGCCTTGTCATTCTCGATTCTCGAAAGCTCTTTACCAAGCGTTGAAGCCTTCCTCACATTTCTCTTAGGCTTTTCATTTTCAGCTGTAGAACGGCTACTAGATCCATTTCCAAGATTTGAACCACCGGATGGTTTCTTGATACCTCTCTTAAGTTTTCCCTTTTCAGTTTCAACTGATTGAAAACTTCGCTTCTTTGTCTGAGATTTTGGAATCAGATTCTTAAGCGCCAGTGGACCAGGAGCCCAAACCTGCAATTGTGTCCAGCGCTCAAGCCACACCTTGGCTGAGTTAGGATCCTCAGGACCATATTGAATCTTCAGAGGCAATGTTGTTGGTGACGAAACTAGAAGCTGAAAAAGTCACAGAAACAAATAAGCAAGAGGGCGTCACAGAATCGCATAGCAAAATGTTGATGTTACCTTATCAATCATGGAGAGCTTTGTGGGATTCCCAAGCCAACTGTATGTGCTTGCTTGCAACGTTTCAGAATTCTCGGTTTCCTAACAAACAAAAGAAATTACAACTTTGAAAGCAAAATCGAGCAACTATTATCAAAGTGGAACGTATAAACTAACAGGAATTAAATACCGTATTTGTTTTCTGAACTTGAACATCGGTGTCTAAAGATCTAGCTTTCTTCCCGCGAACAAGAGCTTGTAACTTCACAATTCCCCAAATGCATGAGTATGTAGCAACAGCTTGTCTTCTTACCAAGTGGCCCCGGATAACTGCTTGCAGCTTTATGATACCTTTAAGCGTTTGAAATTCTTCACGGGCCTTCACGAGTTAGTAAAACAACAGAGCATCAGCAGAATAAGATCCAAATTCTCAATACTAGAATGTAGACGAAGAAGAATTCACCTGACGAGCTCTGAAAGCAGCTTGAACCTTTGTAGCAGCTTCTTCAAGCTTGAATTCTTCTGTGTCATTCCCTGATTCATGATTCACATTCGACTCATCGCCTTCAATGTCTCCGCTTGGCTTCTTCTCGGGGATTACATCTGGGACTATTACAGTTGGAGTAGCTGCAACTTCTCGCGATGAAACTACTACCGGAGGATCGGTAGGTAAGTTTGAAACATTATTATCCTTCACCTTCACCACAGACTCTTCTTTCTTTGCAGATCTCTATCACATATAAACAATGTTTACAATTACATATCATTATGTTTTTGACAGAAAGAAAAAAATTAAAAAAACAATAACTCTTCTCCATATTCGTACCAATTTCTCGCTTCCTTTCTCCAAACTCGACTTCGATGATTTCTTCCCAAGAAGAGACTTGATCCATTTACCAGGACTTGGAGTCTTTCCCATTTTTTTAGTGGCTACAATTAGAAAGTTGCTACAAAAATAGAAACCTGCAAAAAAAAAAAAACATTTGGTATAAGCACAAGCTAAGGTCAAAACAAACAAAGTCTATGAATTTCAAGTACTAATACACAGGAAATCTCTACAGTCGCAAATGGAACTCATCAATTTTTACTATTCCATATATAGAATCACAATCTGTAAATAGAAACCCTAGAAATACAGACAAGACATGAACCAGAGAGAGAGAGAGAGAGAGATTAACCCTAACAGTCGCAAACAGGACGAAACAGGACGAAGACAGGCATCGGCGGTGCAGTAATTAAAGCGAAAGTAGCATGAATCAAAAGAGAGAGACGAAAAAAAAAAAAAAAGTAACGAAAGCCAAAGGAACACATAGACCCATTAAATAAAGTGAAAAAGCAGAGATTTTGACGATAACAAACCAAAACCCATGTCGATTTAACAGAGAAACAAGCGTGAAAACGAGAAAAAACCCTAAAAAAATTCGTATGAACAGATAGCAGAAAACCCAAAACGTTTCTCGAACAAATTCGAGCTACAAAATCGAAGAGAGAGATACGTTGTAAGCAAAATCAAAGAGTGAAAGAAGATGGAGTAACATTGAGTACCCAGATCTGAGTATCAATCAAAAGTGGAAACTGTTTTTTTTTTGTGCGAAGGTTTTCCAAAAATGGGTAAAAAAGAAATTTCAAAATGTCAACCTCAAATGGAATCCCCAATGTAGATGAAGATGAAAAGAGTCGTCTCTATTAATTTTTCAAACGGTTGTCTTTAAGGACTCCTCGCCGGAGCAGTGACCTAAAAAACCAAAAAGTGGTTACAGTGAGAATTACACTCTCACCGTTTGTAATGTGAGAGAGAGAAAGAGAAGCCACGAAAAGAAAAGAGAGAGAGAGAGAGAAAGAAACGGTTCCGAAACGATGCCGTTTAAACTGTGTTTTGTTGATTTTAAGAATGGGCCTTGCTAATAGGCCCATAGGTGTCGTGGTGAAGGTTAAGGCTGTCAATGTCATTATCGAAGTAGTTAATCCACTGATTCTTGACATTGGAAGTCATTAAATGTTTTTTAATTACGTGTCTCGTTCTTAGATATTTAAAGTCGTTTTTTTTTTGCCAATAAAGTCGTTCTATTTGGCAACCAAAACAAACACAAATGAATGACAATGAGTCTTTTCGTATATTCGTTCGTAGTTAATATTACAAAATGTTTTACTTGATTCAGAGAAAATATATTCCCGCCTTTATATAAGGTGTTTTAGAGAAGGAAAAAATCTGATATTTATGACTATCAGGTATTTATAAATATTCTGTTTTTTTCTTTCCGAGTTTCTATAAAAAGTTAATTTAATTTGATATTTATGACTATATATATTCTGTGATACTTTTTTTAATTGGTTAATTTGTTTTTATTTAAATATTAAATGATGTTTTTAATGTATAAAAGACAATATAAATAAAATATATATATTTTTATAAACTTATTTTTTATAACCTTTAAGTTCTGGTTTAAATCTTAATCTATGTGGACCCAGAGTCAGTCTTTAGTCTATTCTCTTTGGGAATATCTTCTCCCAAATTAATTTGAGTTAGGAAATAATTATGTGATGAAACATAGGGATTAAGTATTAGTTAAAAAAAAAAAAATCGTCCCGCAGCGAAAATGTACATTGTTAACAAAAATTTGTATAAACCATATATACATACCAATTTTAAATAAATAGATCCCTAATTTATATAAATGTTTAAACTAATTCTATAAAATAAACAAAATAATCAAAACTATATTTAAATGCATTCATAATACAAATATCTATACTATTAAAATAAGAGCACTTTTCAAAAAAAATTCCAAAAACTTTTTATTTTTTTTAATAAATTGAATTTGTTTCCAAACATGTATTAAACATATTTGAATCAATAATATTTAAATTAGTTTTTATTTCTCATTTTATATATTACAAAAAACTTTATCATGCATGGTAGCACATGTTTAGAATCTTGTATAATTTCAAAAGTTGATTAGAATGACTAAGCTAATGGTTTGTATTAATATTGTTGATATGTTATCGTTTGAATTTAAATTCGTATAATATAGTAAAAAATGAAAGAAAAAAAATATATGTTTGTAATACAGGCTTGAAGTTTGCTGTCGGAAAAAAAGTTGGAGTATTTAACAAGTAGACGGGCTTGAAATTATACATTTGTAACGCGAAGAAGCCCAAAAAATCGACTTTTTTTTTTGTCTAGTTGATTATTTTATTTTAATTGGATTGGCATAGCAATAGACTTGGACTTTTTAGGAGGGAAAAAAAGAGAATATATATATTCGAGTTTAAAGAGAATATAAATACCTTTATTTGTTAATATATAAATGCCTGTTGTGGAAAAATTAAATTGCATGTGCAGATGTGCTTCATCGTCTAAAAAATCCATTACTAATATTTTACAATACAATTCATAACACTTTGTTGAAGAAACAATAATAATAACTTGATCATTAATTAAAGTAGGCATTGTTAAATAAATAAAATAAAAAGAATAAAATAGAAAGTAAATGAACAAATTGATCAGAACAAAAGAATACAGCTCGACATTTGTTAGAATCTCTCGACACTTATTTAGAAAAGACACAAACGTAATGGCTTCGCTTTCTGGCGAACAAAAAACGACATACATTTCTTGATCTCATTCTCACCGACAAGTAACCAAACTTCTCTAATCTGATCAATTATTATACAGAGGTTGTAATCAACATAATTAGAAATTATAGATGTTTCCAAGTTCAAACAAAATCACTTTGGTATCAAGTTAGCGAGAGGGTTCTGAAAGATATTTTCACTGCGGGCAAGATATGTGTAATCGAGGAAATGAATTTGGTACTTACGCAGGTGGACCCGTCTCGCGAGTATAACCAAAATGATACCAAAGTGTTCTTGATCTGGTTTTGCTGAGTCTTCTAAGTTCATAATTATACTAAAGATTAACAAGTTGAGCTAAATTATACCAAAAGACTATCTAAATCTGTAAGTCTTTGACTACACAATACGAAGATTATAGATATGTAATGTGAACTATAAGTTAAAAATAATAATAACGGTCTGTCGAGCTGAGGTTGTGCAATGTGCAGTAGTAATGAACAAAACAAATTTAAATTATAAGAAATGAAAGGTCGCATTTATTGCCTCTACTTAATTGGGTTTTCTCTCTTCTTTTAATTTTCCCACGAAAATCTTAAGAAAGTTTATAATTTTTTACCCAGAAAATTTCAATACTATCTTCTTTTCTCGATCCCAAGTTTTCCTCCATATTCCCAATAGATCTGGCTCTGTGATCACTGAAAAATGACAACTTTCAGTGAGTTTCTGTTTCCTTAAGCCAAATCACATCTCTGAACACCGTAAATTTTCCCGAGAAAATGCAGAATTCTCTCAAAATCCATGTATTTTCCCTCACTTTCTTCTTTCTTCTTCTTCTTCTTCCACTACTCTCCGAGTCTCAGTTAACTCCAAGTGAATCAAAAACTCTCATTGAGATCCAAAAGCAGCTACAATATCCGCAGATTCTTCAGTCATCGACCAATACAGCCAACTTCTGCCACATTCCTTCTTCTCCCTCCTTCAGAATCATCTGCTTCAAAGGTCACATAACAGAATTAACCATCACTGGAAACAGAACCAGTAAGCTCCCCGGAAGATTTGACAAACTCTTCACTCTCCTAACAACACTCTCCAGCTTAAACACTTTGTCTCTTACCTCACTCGGAATCTCTGGTTCTCTCTCTCCTAAGATCATCACCAATTTATCACCGTCTCTCAAATCTCTCAATCTCAGCTCTAATTACATCTCCGGGGGAATCCCAAAAGAGATTTCGTCTTTGAGGAATCTAAAAAGCCTTGTTTTATCAGATAATCTGTTCAATGGTTCTGTCTTTGATCTCAGAGGCTTGTCCAATCTTCAACTGCTGGATTTGGGAGGTAATAATCTCGGTCCTGAAGTTCCCTCACTCCCAAGTAATCTCATCACTGTTTCATTGAAGAACAACTCCTTTAGATCCAAGATTCCAGGACAGATCAAGAAGCTGAATAAGCTCCAAAGTTTAGACCTTTCTTCCAACGAGTTCACCGGGTCGATTCTGGAGTTTCTGTTTTCTCTTCCTTCTCTTCAAACTCTCAGTTTGGCTCAGAACCTGTTAAGCGGATCACTTCCAAATTCCTCTTGCAGCTCCTCAAAGGTTAAAACTTTAGACGTTTCTCACAATCTTCTGACCGGAAAGCTTCCGTCTTGCTACACTTCTAAGAGTTTCAGGAACCAGACAGTGCTCTTCTCATTCAATTGCTTGTCTTTGATTGGGACTCCTAACGCCAAGTATCAGCGTCCGCTTTCTTTCTGTCAAAACCAAGCGAGCAAAGCAATAGCTGTGGAACCTGTCCCCAAGGTTGAAGAGAAAGATTCTGCAGGAATCAAACTCGGTTTGGTGATTTTGATAATCATCGGTGTGGTCATCCTTGCAGCAGTTTTGGTTCTGTTGGTTTTGATTGTCCTGAGAAGAAGAAGATCAAGATCAGAAGAAGATACTTTTGAAGCAAACAACAACAATGAAAGACATGCCTCTGATAAAGTCTCAGTTTGCAGCACCACGACCACTAGCACTAAGTCATTACCAGATTCAAGTAAACAAAAACTACTATTATCACTTTGAAATCTCGAAACTGAGTTTTTCTCTAGCAAAAACCATTAACAGAATTTTTCTGAGTGTAGGACGTGTACCTCAGACAATGAGATCTGCAGTGATTGGTTTGCCACCGTACCACATTTTCTCCTTGGAGGAACTGGAAGAAGCTACTAACGACTTTGATGCAGCAAGTTTGTTCTGTGAACAGGTAAAACAAAAACAAACATGACATGAACTATAGAATATAAATTGATTGTTATATTTTGGTATTCCAACAGTTGTACAGAGGTTGTCTCAGAGAAGGCATAGCAGTGACAGTGAGATGTATCAAGCTGAAGCAGAAGAGTTTGCCACAGAGCTTGGCTCAGCAGATGGAAGTTTTATCAAAGCTAAGGCATATGCATTTGGTTAGTGTTCTTGGACATTGCATTGCCAGTAACCAAGACCACGCTGGACACACCATCTTCATTGTCCAAGAGTATATCTCAAACGGGTCGTTGAGGGACTTCCTCACAGGTAAAACCTGGAAAAAAGACAGAAAATACTTTTAGTTTTCAATAGATTTAAAGGGGAGTTGTTTAATCAGATTGGAGGAAAAAAGAGGTGCTAAAATGGCCTCAGAGAATGGCGATAGCCATAGGAGTTGCTCGCGGGATACAGTTTTTGCACATGGGAGTAGCACCAGGAATCTTTGGGAACAATTTAGAGATAGAGAATATTCTGCTTGATGAAACACTCACTGTAAAAATCAGTGGCTACACTATTCCTTTACCATCCAAGGTATAAAACGGTTTGCATAATTTTCATTCTTACTTCTTATAATTTAAACTAAAAAAAAATTCCTGGTATTTCTAGGTTGGAGCAGAGAGCCCTCAAGTCAAAAGTCCGCGGAGGTTTATATCTCTTAAGATATGATAAGATGTGTTCTCTTCTATCAAATTCTGAAACTTGTTATGGAATTGTGTGCAGTAATGAGGATGGAGAGAAAGAAGATGTGTACCAGTTTGGAGTGATACTACTTCAGATCATCACGGGAAAAGTAGTGGCTGCCGGTTCTTCAGAGATGGGAAGTTTGAAGCTTCAGGTCTGTTCTGTTTCAGTCGGAACCTTTTTTTCATATCTCACAAAGATAGGACATATCTCACAAATTTGGAACCTTTTTTGTTAATTTTTTCGCAGCTGGAGAATGGTTTGAGAGATGAACCATCAGTACTGAGCAGCTTGGCAGATCCATCTGTTAGAGGATCATATGCTTACGAGTCGTTGAGGACGACAGTGGAATTTGCTATCAACTGTCTCTGTGAAGATCAGAGCAAACGACCATCAATTGAAGATGTTGTATGGAATCTGCAGTACACAATTCAAGTGCAGCAAGGATGGACAAACAGTGGGAATCATGAAGCATCCATGAAGGCAATATATGAATGAAAAATCCTCAAGAAAAATGTATTATAAAGAGAGATAAAACTGTAGAAACAGGTCAACATGTAGTTTCATGAAACTAGAGATAAGAGTCCACAGGTCAATATGTAATTTCATGGATTAACATGAAAAATCTTACATTGAAGAATCCTAGCTATCTTGGAAAACATGTTGTTACAAATAAAGCAAAAGATCTGAGAGAATGATCGAATTGAAATACATTTGATTTGATAATTATAAAGATAAATGTGGTAATATATGGAAATACATAGAAACATTAAAAGCAACAAATCACAGAGTTTATAAAACACACAAAGACAGGAAAGAGAGAGAGAGAAGTGTTGGTGATTAAACACAAGAAAGGAGGTTCAATGTTTTTGAAGACAAGTGCTACAACCAATATTATTACTAGTCTGCAGTCCAGCTTTGTTCAACAACCTCGCGGACTCTTCTGTTGTACTCGCGCTTGCTTTCACTGAACATTCGTGCAGCTTCCGAATTCGCAGGAGAATTCGGATTAGGATCACAGAGCAATGACTGCGATAACAAAACGGAGATTGTTCAACCATAATGTGATCAGATCAAGAACAACAACACTTTTATATGGAGATCAAAGATCCATGTAAAAGGGCAGAAGAGGAAGCAGAAGAACAACAATCATCAACGATTTTATCAAGAAACAGGACATGAGAAGCATTTTGATATATCATTTCTATATATACCTGAATGGAGGTAAGTATAGCAGCGACATCATATATTGGACTCCACTGGTTTTGGAGAATGTCCAAGCATATACTCCCATCAGCATAAACTGCACGACCAAGTGCGAGTTTTCGTGAATCACATGCATTCAGAATAAGAAAAGCCGGTGTTTTTATCTTTAACTTACTGTTTGGATGGAACATCCGTGAAACAAACCGAACTGTTGGTGGTTTATTTGGATAATCTTCTGAAAACTGCAGTGATAGTTTGAAAGTACCTGACATGATCACACAAGAGAGATATAAGAAGAGATATGAAAGATTACCAAAATCTCAAGATAAGTGATTACAATAACATAATCTTACCTCCATCCCATGGGGTATCATCAGGGCTGTAAATCCAGAAACAGAAGGTTTAATAAGTAGTGTGCAGACTTGGCATGTTTCTGAAACCAAACCAGTATCAATTTTTTGAGTTTGTTACATTACCCGAATATCACAGCATTCCACAACATGATGTTGTTGTCTTGTGGAGCACCGCTAATTCCTGCAGGTGGGTCTTGCTGCAACCTCTTGAAATCCCTCATCAGTCTCTTCCTCGCTGGAGTCGACATCCTTCTCTTACTCTATCAAACCCATTAAGCAACAAAAGAATATGTGAGGCTTAGCCGATTTCGAAATCAGGGAACCAGCTCTTCAACAGTATACTCCAGATTTTGGAAACTCTAATCATTTGCCTAGATATGGTCGAATTAACTGGTTTTGTCATACATCTATGATCATCCGCTACCTACCTAGGAAGCACATGAATTGCAAATCGGAAAAGCAATTTCTTTTCAAAACCACACAGCTCTCTTTAACCTAAGAAGCGCTTAAGACCGGTTCAATTCACCAAAAATCCACGGATCTAGCAATGAAACATCGTGGAAAAGAGATGAGATGACAAAAATAAATCATGAGAGAGATCTCACTGTTGAGCAAAAAAGGTAAAGATCGAGGCGAGAACGGTGGAGGTCGTCGTCGTCAAGCGAGCATATCTCCTTGCGGCGAGAAAAGGTCGGATATCAAACGACGATGATGAGAGAAAAGACTCCGATCGATGAGATATGGTAGAAGTGGTGATCCTCTTGAAGCTTCGATCTATAACATATACTCGGAGATATTTGCTCAGGCGATGCAACAGCGCACTAAACCGATATTTAACCGGTTTAAACCAGACTTAAACCAGCAATAGGGGGATTTTGATTTTATTTGACTGCAAAGGTTATTGTTTTTGTCGGCGATGGAGGAGCTTTGATGCGTCTCGCTGCTCAATTTCGCCTCTCTTTGATGATAAACCTCACGAGACACCGAGTCGCGAATCTCGTGACCGGTGGGGTTACGCTAGAGGCGGTGTCGTGCACGCGCCGCCACTGTTCTGCTCACTCTCCCAACAAGTTCACATTCCCGCCTCTTCTCAAATCATGTGCGAAGCTCGGTGACGTTGTCCAAGGTCGAACTCTGCACGCCCATATCATCAAAACTGGGTTTTTCGTCGATTATTTCACGGCCACAGCTCTCGTGAGTATGTACATGAAGGTGAAGCAGACGACGGATGCCCTTAAGCTACTCGACGAAATGCCTGAGAAGGGTATTGCGAGTGTTAATGCAGCGGTTTCTGGCCTTCTGGAGAATGGGTTTACCAGAGAGGCGTTTAGGATGTTTGGGGAAGCTAGGGTTTCTGGGTCTGGGACGAACTCGGTTACTGTGGCTAGCGTTTTGGCTGGCTACGGGGATATCGAAGGAGGGATGCAAATGCACTGTCTGGCGACGAAATCAGGTTTTGAGATGGAAGTTTACGTTGGAACATCTCTCGTTTCAATGTATTCGAGATGTGGAGAGTGGATTTTAGCTGCGAAAATGTTCGAAAAGGTGCCTCATAAGAGTGTTGTGACTTTCAATGCTTTTATTTCCGGATTGATGGAGAATGGAGTTCCGCATTTGGTCCCTAGTGTCTTCAATCTCATGAGGAAGTTTTCAAGTGAAGAACCAAACGCTGTTACTCTCATTAATGCAATATCTTCTTGCGCTAGTCTTTTGAATCTCCAGTATGGAAGGCAAATTCATGGTCTTGTCACGAAAAAAGAGTTTCGCTTTGATACAATGGTCGGTACAGCTCTCATTGATATGTATTCGAAATGTCGCTGTTGGAAATCAGCATACGGTGTTTTCACAGAGCTGAAAGATACCAGGAACTTGATATCCTGGAACGCTGTTATCTCTGGGATGATGATTAATGGACAGCATGAGGTAGCAGTTGAACTGTTTGAACAGCTGGATTCCGAGGGGCTTAAACCTGATTCAGCGACATGGAATTCACTGATCAGTGGCTTTTCACAATTAGGGAAAGTAATTGAAGCTTTCAAGTTCTTTGAGAGAATGCTATTAGTAGTTATGGTTCCTAGTTTCAAATGTCTTACTAGCCTTCTATCGGCTTGTTCAGATATTTGGGTTTTAAAGAACGGCAAAGAGATCCATGGGCATGTTATTAAAGCTACAGCCGAAAGGGATATATTTGTTTCGACGTCTCTCACCGACATGTACATGAAATGTGGGCTCTCGTTGTGGGCACGCCGGATCTTTGATGGGTTTGAACCGAAACCCAAGGATCCCGTGTTCTGGAACGTTATGATATCTGGCTATGGTAAACATGGAGAGTGTGAATCTGCAATTGAAATCTTTGACCTACTACGAGATGAGAAAGTACAACCGAGTTTAGCAACTTTTACTGCTGTTTTATCTGCGTGTGGTTACTGTGGCGATGTCGAGAAGGGATCTAAAGTATTTAGGTTGATGCAGGAAGAATATGGATTTAAACCTAGTACAGAGCACATTGGTTGTATAGTTGATCTTTTGGGTCGCTTTGGGAGATTAAGAGAAGCCAAGGAGGTAATAGATCATATGCCAGAACCGTCATCTTCTGTTTACTATTCTTTGCTCGGTGCATGTAGGCAACACCTTGATCCAGTACTTGGAGAGGAAGCGGCAATGAAGCTAGCAGAGTTAGAGCCAGAGAATCCAGCTCCATTTGTGATCTTGTCCAGCATATATGCTGCCTTAGAAAGATGGCGAGATGTGGAAAGTATCAGGCATGTAATAGATGAGAAGCAACTGGTAAAACTTCCAGGTGTTAGTTTGTCTGGTTAACTATATGGACTGGCGATGCAGAGAGGTTTAGTGGTTGCAAAGACAGGGTTCTCTTTTGGGAATATTGGCATGATATTGATTCGGAGCCCAAAAAGCAGATGATACAGTGATTTAGGTCTACATTCGCAGTGTGGAAGACACTGAAGGACCTAACCCAACAAAGAGAAACAGCCCATTGTCTGAGGTATTACAATCAGTTTAATGTCTGAAGGCAATAATCCACACAATAATCTCTCTCTTTGTTGGATTTAGGTCCCTTAGTTTCTTCTATACCGCCAATGCAATCCTGAATTGCGTGTATCACCTGGCTGGAATCGAGAGCTTGCCTATGCTCCATGAAGAGACCTATATGCCTTCTTACAATGAACCATCGAGGTGTAGGGAAGAGTTTAAGATCAATACCATTTGTAAATTAAAGATAGGACAATAGGAAGAGAAAGTTGATTGTTGTATTACCAAAACTCTAACCGTTTGCTCTTGAATCAAAACAAATTGTCTAACACAGAAAATGAGTTCTTCCTACACAACAACACATCCCATTTGGTCTAAACACTACTTCAGTCTGTACAGCTACTTTCTTTTTCCTTTTGTTGTCTCCATCAGCTCTTGGTGACTCATTGATTGCAATAACAAAAAGATGGGATGGACACAAAAACCGAGTTTGCAAGGTTGTCTAATCTCAATCATCTACTCCATTCGTAGTCTCCTCCATACTTAGGTGACGCATTGTTAAGACGGTTAGAGTCTTCTGGTTTGATGGAGTTTGCAAATGCTTGCCAGCCTATAAGGTGCGGCAAGATGAACTGCGATACAATGTATAAAGTTAAAATAAAGGCAAAGGCTTTTCACAAAGAGATAGAGAGAGAAAGGGCTGGGCTTACGTTGAAAGCAGAGATAAGAACAGCAAACTCTGCTTTAGTGATTGGTATGTATACATTCTCATCTACATTCAACAGCTTGTTCTGAACACCTTGATCAAGAAAACAACAATGGAAATCAGAAAATACGAAAGCAGGAGTCCAAGAAAAAGGAAAGAAAGACTCATTTACTTACTCAGGTTAAAGAAGCGGCCAGAACCATCTGGGAGGGGTTCAACTTTCAACACTTTCCTCACTTTACCTTCATCACTCCTACAATAAACAAACACATAATCGATTAGGAATCAGAAGTAAAAGAACACAATCTGTGTAATGTGAGATAGATCTAATAGGATCATAAATATTCCTAATCATACCCTTTTCCCTTATTAGGATCATGGAAGAATTCACATGATTCCCTCGTCCCAAGGCTAACTAGATTACCGATTTCTGTAACCGACAACGAGAAGACCTGCATCATTCAATATCAAAACATGATCTTACCACAATCATAATATAAAGTGAAAAGGCTGTTTCTTTCACCAAACGAAGTCATGAACTTTATCACAATCCCATAAAATACTAAGTTGAAGATAAAAACAGACCTGCATCATTAGACATCAAAACATGATCTAACCACAATCATAGTAGAAAGTAAAAAAATCTGCTTCTTTATCACCAAATCAAATGATGTATCATTATCACAATCTATGAAGTACTAAGTTAAAGATAAAACCAGACCTGTTTCCTGCTCCAATCATATTGCCGAACACCAGCTGCAGGAGCAAACTGGAGCAGCAAGAAACCTTCCTTTGAAAGCTTGAACGCACCAGACTGAATAAAGACAATGGAGGTCAATCTAAGATAGATAGAGACATGATTCAATAGAGCTTGGAAAAAGAGACATACTTCTAAAGCCACAAACTCTGGTGCTCGAGGCTCTACTGTCAGAGCAGCTTTCCCTTTGTAAATCGAATGACCCACGTAAAATCGTGGAGAAGATCCTTCCGCTAATTCAAACAAACAAACACGAATCACAAGTATGAGCTCTATTTTTCCAGATTCCTGGATTTCATGCCTTCCAATTTCAAAATTCAAACAGCAATGAACAAACATGCATCACTAATGGGTTTCGCGTATGAGCCCTAGTTTTTCAAAATTAAAGGTCACTTTTTTTTCTTTAGAAATTTCTCGCTTCCATTTGCAAAATCCCTCGGATTCGAAAGAAGCTTTTTTAAGTGGCTTTACCAATTTGCGGCGACGGCGAGTAAGGCGGCGAGTAAGGCGGCGAGGAAGACGAGTCGCCAAAACTCTGCTTCTCGAAGTAATCCTCTTGGCGAGACTTTACCGATAGCTTCACCCTCGCCGTCGGTTTCACGGCGAAACCATCCCGCTTCCCGGAGAAACCACCGGCGGTAAGAAAACGAGCGTCAGTAAACCGATGGTTTATGAAGATTTTGGAGTTTGCCGCCATTGGAGGAGAAGATAAGAGTTGCAGATACTGCTGCGACATCGTCTTCTCCACTGGATACAACGGAGGAAAAGGGTTTTCAAATTTCAACCAAGGAGTGAGACAACTTTTTGTTATTTCGTTTTTTACCAGATAATATTACAAAATCGGCCCAATAACTTTACAAAGTGGACGGTTAAGATATATTTATTACGCTTCCGTCTGTGTATCATCAACGGCCCAGATTAGTTTAGTGCAGGGTCAAAAGAATCTCTATAACTACGAAAAAGTACAAAAACGACACCGTTCAACAGAAACCGACATTGAGCAGAGCTTGACGGTTTCTTACGCCGGCGAGCGAAATTTCAAACCTCGACGAAGAGGACAACTTTTTAACCAATGGCTATGCAATCCGGTATTGGGTTATCGAAGATTTTGGTTTTAGCTGGAGCAGGTAACTAGGGTTTCTCGATCATGACTGTGGCGTATCTGTAGATTTATATATAACCCTTTTTTACTTATTATTGGTTATCGAATCTGAAGGTTATACAAGTACGATTCTGGTCAATAATGGAAAAATGGCGGATATTTTGGGGGAGCTACAGGTGCGATAAATTTTAGTAAAGCTTCTTTTGTTCTTCTGAATTTTGAATGAGAAGGGAATAGTAAAAAAGGTTGGGTTTTTTTGTTTTGTTTTTGGTTTTGTTCATCCTCATATTTGAAGGCTTTTGTTAAGCGATTTGAGAAATCCGGAGATCATTCCGATGACGGTTCTGATGCCATGACTACTCAGGTAGTTTCGTTTTTATGTTTCTCATCTCAAACGTCGGTGTATGATCTTGAGGTGAAGGGAATGTGTGAATAGAAAGTAACTATGTGAGATTTTGTAGATGCAACGTTTAACAATGGAGGTTCGGCAATTGGCCTCGTCGCGGCAAATAACTGTCGTGAATGGAGCTCAGGGAGGTTTGTTCCCGGCTAGTTTTGATTTGGTATTTTTGAAGAAAAGTGTGTATTTTTATGTAATCTCTGACATTCTCTGCTACACTTTCCAGCTGACTTTACCCCATTTATAGTCCCGGCAGCCACATTGGGAGCTATAGGCTATGGCTACATGTGGTTCAAGGTATATCTTATAGAGTTCCAACGACAGTTATCGTATCGTTAAAGCCTTGTATCTGTCTTTGGGGATGATTTCTATGAAGCTGATGTTTCTTTCTGTGGTAGGGGATTTCATTCTCTGACATCATGTGCATAACAAAGCGGAACATGGAAGATGCTGTGTCGAATTTGACAAAGCATTTGGACACCGTTTCAGAAGCTATTTCTGTGGGTGCTTCTTCGATCAGTTGTTACTTCTTGTATCAGGCCTTGGATATGATCTTTAAGGGATACTAATTGTGTAGTGCTTGTGCTTATTTTGTTGGTCAGAATGCTAAGAAGCACTTGTACGAGAGGCTTAAGAAGGCGGACGATAAGCTGGACTTGCAAAAGGATCTCTTAAAGGGAGTCCGGGATAATGTGCGAACATTGTATTAAGTATAAACAAGTGTCAAGATTTGTTCTCTTTTTAGGGTGGTATTAATAAGTTTCAGATCTATTGAACAGGTGGGTTTGGCTCTTGAGGATCTTGCTAACATTGGAGATGATTTTGACGCAATGCATAGCATGTTTGGTGGTATGGTGCGTGTACTGCTTTTTTTTATAAAAAAAAAACTCTTTTCTTTTGTCCCTTTGTTGTCAGCTACAAGAATTTGAGATGATAATGTGACCACCAATAGGACTCTTTCTCTCTTCTTTACTTATAGGAAACCAAAAAATACATAGCTTCTAGTGGTCATTGTTGCATACTGATTCAATCTGATTCCCATTTTTTTCAGGGTGGGAAATTAGATAGTATTGAGTACAAGCAGGTATCTTCATTTCCATTCTTGTTCTTTATTAATGTTCTGAATATTATCAGCTCAATGACATTTGTAGGGATCAGTGGCAGCTACTTGTGGAGCTAATTAAGGAAAAGATCAAATTTACTTATTTGTCTTCTTTTTTTGCTTGTCTCTGGGCAGAATATTGCAAATTTGGGTTTAATGTATCTATGCGACTCTATGGGTGGAGAAAATCACAAGATGCCGGATATTCTGATGCAGGTGGGTATTCTTATGAAGAGAAACATATGAATGAATATGCATAAAGTTCGTAGCAATAATCTGCTGGTCTCGCTTCTCAACTGGCTCCATGTGGTCTTGCAGGAGAAGCTTCGACTTTCTGGGAAGTCAAACACATGTATAGTACTTACAAACGAAGAAACGTCAAGCTCAGAGGTATTCACTGATCAATATATGATATCATATACAGTCACGGATAGAATCAGATGCAGCAAGTAGATTCTTTAAACCTCCAACGAAACCTACACCCACTCGATCTTTCTCTTGACATGTTTCAGGGTTTGATAGAAAGCGATAAGCTAGAGCTACTTGAAGGCTGATTCAGATGGTACCAAATATCATCAAGGTTTGATGATATAACAGATTTAGTATAGGATACTGAAAATAGGAGTGATTATTATGTATTGGTGTTTAAATTGATTTCCTTTGGGGCAAGAAAGAAGATTGAAAAACAAAAAGAATGTGCTTTTTTTTTCCCTTGATTATTTCCACAGCCAAAAAATAATGAAGCCTAATAAATATCCGTACTGCATGATGCACAATTCGTTACAAACACCATCCACAACAAATACAATTCTTTTTCAGTTTTTTTGTTTGTTTGTTACCATAACAACACGGAAACACACACAAACGCACGAACAGGGACTTTTTATCAGCAGGACATGCCCGGTTTGCAACCAAGCGTACCAGCATCTTTGGTGAGTCTTCTTACCTTTGTTCCTGGCTGAGGCCGGATCGCAAACTTTCTAGGGATTGGATTTTTCGGGGCAGAGCTCCACGCGTTTGACTTTCCTGATTGCACAAAGTAAGCTCCGTTCAAGAAGTAATCTCTCTCTGATTGCCAGTTCCATGATTTCCATTCTGTATAAGGTGCATACTCTCTCTTTGTAACCTGCATTTTTATTTAAATTTCTCTCAATTGTCTCAAGTGTAGTGTTAGTGTAGTGATTAGTTGATTAGAGAGTGGTGTGCTTTTAACCTGCTTGCAATTTTCTAGAGGAGGAGCAATGAAACGATTGCCTTGACTTATAATGGTAGGGTTCATGTTTCCACCAATTGCATACATTTCCCAGTGAGTGTAGTCATTATTCACTACATGGATCATACCGTATCTAGCCCTTGGCATTCTTTGAACCAATCTCTTACCAAAATGGTTAAACGCAACCGTTATCTGCATTTTCTTGTCTATCACATCCTCGTTTTTACCCCCAAACAGCATCACCTGCAAATCACGAAACGCCAAACACGGTCTCATTGTTTTTGCGTTCAAGTTTGCACCAGTGTATTATTATCTTTCAAAAGAAACCAAAACCTAAAACATCTTAAAGTATAAAATCTGTTGTTAACTGTAAACCTTAAACGCAAATGTAGATAGACGTCTGCGTTTGTATTTTATAAAATCTGAAAAGTTTATTATGTTTCATATTTCTGAAATATTTTGGTAAGGCTTTATGCCTTAGCCTTCTTTACCTCGTTATGGTCGGTGAAATGGGAATTGGAGATAGTAATCGCGGTCGATCCCATGATGGCATCGATCATCCCATCAGAACAATTCGTCATGGAGACGTGATCGATCCAAACATTGGTCGCTCCAAATATATTAATACCATCTCCATCACTCACTGTTCGAAGCCCAAAATGATTTTCAGAGTCTCTAATCAACCCACCAAATCCACGTTTAATTTCTTTGATATAAATATTGTGTATGATCACATTCTTCACGAACTGTAACGTTAAACCTGCACCTCCTGTTATATGAACACTCACTCCACGACCGTCGATGGTTTTATCGTTCGTTATGATCAGTTCTTGTTGCAGTTTTATGATCATGCTTCTAGCAAATATGATCCAAAGCGGTCTGTCGCGGGTCACGGCGTGTCTGAGAGTTCCTGGCTTGGGATTCATGAGATCGTCGTCGGATGCGTCGGTGACTACGTAGAACGGTCCGTCTTTGCCTCCGGTTGTTCTCCGGCCGAATCCGAGGACGCAATCCGCAAGTTTTTTCCTGTTTTTCTCCCAGTTTTTGTCCCCCCGCCAGCATTTATCGATCGCGTTAAAGGATTCGTACCTTCCGCCACGTCTCTTTGTTTTCCGACCACCTCCAACTTGTCGGAGCTCTCTCCTTGTTCCGTTTTCTGCACCAGTCGTCTCCATTGCTCTGAGGGAAAGCAAGATAAGTTAACTTCCGTAAGAAGTTAGGTTTTGCAGAGACAAATTAAAAACCCTAATTAACGAGATTGATTTTTAGAGAAACCCACAATGCGGCATGGTAGTTCAAGTGGTCCGTGACGTTAAACGGGTTCGGGTCATAAGATTCCATAGTTTGTCGCAGCGAGTCGGTTTGACGCTTCGTCCAGTATTCATCGAAGACCGCGACGTGAGCTTGAACTACCGGTGGAGCCACGAGGGCGATAGACAAGGAGACGAAGGCGAAAACGTAGCTCCCAAGATTCAAATAAGCAGCCGCCATTTGAAATTGACGGTGAGAGACTTTTATTTTTATTTTTATTCCGGTGAAGAAGGGAACCCTTGAAACTTGGGTCGTCCAAAAAGTTTTCTGGTCGGCCCAGGGTTAGAAATAGATGCTCGGATTCATCGTTTGCTTAAATAACAAGGAACTTGAGAGAGAGAGAGAGAGAGAGAGAGAGAGAGAGAGAGGGAAGATGAAAGACATTATTGGAGGATTAACGATTAACAGAGTAATTATTAGGTAACCATTGATTTTTTAAAACTCTCTGTTTGTTTTCTTGAAAACCCAATTCTAGTTTGGCTGGTTTTTTTATTGTTCTTTCTTTGTTTTATCCTTCTTTTGTGGAATATTTTCAGTTATTTTTGTCGTTTAACCTAATATTACATTTAAGTGGGTTATTTATTATTAGCCGGAATTATAATTAAATGAGTTCAGTAAATAGTCAATTTTATAAAATAAGCAACAAATTAATTGTTAATACATGAACTCGTCATTCTTTTAAAATTTTCTGAAAACGTCAAAAATATAATAATACGTGATGTTAAGAAATAAATAGACGTTAGAGCTTACAATTTATTAAAAAGAATGTGATTAGTTTAAAAGAAAAAAAAATAACTAAAAATATTTCTAGACTATAATTTTAGATTTTATATTTTTGAATCTCAATTATTTTAGTTTTGTTCACAATTTGTTCGAGAAAAATAATTAGTACATAACGAAGAAGTGTGTTTAGCCAAGTGATTAAAAGTCTTCTACAACGTACCTTGTCATTAGAAAACTAGTAACATGTTTTGGTAGTCGTTGTTGGATCCATGGTTACAACAAGAGGCAACACAGCCCAATGGGCCGAATTAAGCAGTTAGTCCAGTCGATAAAAGCGATGATTCAATGACACGTGTTATCATTTGGATAGGCTAGCGTACAGTGTTATTTGCCACGTAAGCGAGCTTGCATCGATTTGATACTCAAGCGAAAGCCACACGACACGGGAAATAGATAAGTATGAACATTCAGATTATTTTGTCGTTTTCGTGCCTTTATGTACGTGGAATCTCGGTTTGTAGGACCCACACTCCTAAAATAAGAGGTGATTAATTTAACCGAAATATATATATATATTAACAAATATTTAGCCGGCATGAATTTTTTTTAATTTTTTTTTCGGCGAGCCGGCATGATTTTAACTACATTATGATTAATGATTAGGGATGTCAAAAAAATTCAAATGGATGATCCATGACCCATGAATGATTGATGACTCATGATCCATCTAATTATATGTGTCAAATAAGTGATCTATGAAAAACAAAATTTTATTTAAATAAATATTATTAATAATTTTAAAAATAAGAAAATTAAAAATAGTAAATAATATTATAATATATTTATATTATGAATTGACAAATTTTTTTAATTATTGTAAATTGTTAATGAATTCGTGGAACCATTTCTTTGGCGGGAAAACGCGGGATCACGCTTTTGGCAGGTAAACGCGAAATCGCGTTTTTGGTGGAAAAACGCGGAATCGCGTTTTTGGCGGGAAAACGTGAAATCTCGTTTTTGGCGGAAAATTTGGAATCTCGTTTTTGGCGGAAAACGCGGATTCGCGTTTTTGGCAGGAAAACGCGGAATCTCGTTTTTGGCAGGAAAACGCGGAATCTCGTTTTTGGCGAGAAAACGCGGAATCTCGTTTTTGGCGTGAAATTGTGAAATCGCGTTTTTGGCTGGAAATTGTGAAATCGCGTTTTTGGCAGGAAAATGTGAAATCACGTTTTTAGCGGGAAAACGCGGAATCACGTTTTTGGCGGAAAAATGTGAAATCACGTTTTTGGCGGGAAAATGATGGATTATTGCTTTTTGAAAAAAATGATGATATTATAGGTAATATTGTTATGATGTCATAATAATGTCTTGATGATGTCATAATAATATAATAATGTGTGATGATGTCATAATTATGTATGATGATGAGTCAAACGGGTCACCCATTTGACCCATGACCCATTACAAATTGATCCATTTGATTCATGACCCATTTGATCCATGACCCATTTGACCCATTAAAGTAAAAAAATTGATCCATTAAGATCATAGGTTATGAGTCAAATTGGATCGATCCATGACCCATGACTCATTTTGACAGCCTTAATTCTGATATACTGAAGTTTTGAATTTTGATTTAGGAGGTCATATTCTGAACATTTTATAAAATTAAGTATTTTTAAATTATTTTATGTTTCTTTTCATATTTTTATTAATTGATATCTTATTATAAAAATTATCTTTTTTTATAGATACAAAATTTAAAACATTTAGAGAATATACTCAATCTACCATTTGGAGTGATTTATATTAAAATCACAAATGCTATGTTATTCAAATATGAATTTCTAAAAATCTTTTAAAATCACATGTTATTGAAGATGTTTTGGTAAAATTTCTTAATTAAAAAAATAAAAATAAAAATCTTATGGTTTTAGATGAGATTTTATAGTTATTTAAAAACAAATCATAACAATTTTCCTAATTTACTCAAATTATCTAAAAACTCATTAAAATTCAAAATTTTCCAAATGTTTCTAAATATTAAATTGAATACATTCCCTTAGATTAGAATGAAGTATTAAGTACAGTTATCCTCCTATTTGTGCCCTACCCAACTCAGGGCTACCTTACATAATAAACTTGTAGTTATCCTAAATCCTTGTGGATAATTCATAATTTGATACGTAATTTGTTGTTACTTAATTAGAAAACAAAACTGGCAGATAAAAATAATATCTATATTTTAAAATTGTTTAATATTACAAGAACAGAGAGATGCGACAAAATCAAAACCGTCCTCTTCCAATAGCCACAGAAAACGAAAGAATTAAAATTTCAGAAGAGAAGAAGAGAAGAAGAGAGTTTCTTCTAAAAAGATACATATCCGCTAATTGCTCGATTCCGTGTCTTTCAATCACTCCGTAGATATCTTATTCTTCTTCCCCTTTACTCGAATCGCTGGTTTTTCCCTCTGTTGGCGTTTAGAGATTCTCCATGAAAACATCTGGGTTTTCTTGAATTCCGATTCAATTGTAATCTGGGGTTCGTGTTTCGGATTCACCCGGAAGAAAAGTTTTCAGTTTCGCCTCAAAACCCACATGGGATTGGCACTGAACAGTAGACCGAGAAGAAGAAGAAGAACAGTGATAGTAGTCATCGGGTGTTTGCTACGATTATGTCCGTAACGGAATCCTCAGAATCGGTTTTCAGTACTGAGGAAGAAGAATCCTTTAACGCCCGTTACTCGTTATGGATCAAAGAAGCTTTAGACGAGCTTCCTCACAATTTCACAATCACCGACCCGTTTATTTCGGGTCACCCGATTGTTTTCGCCAGCCCGGGGTTCCTGAAAATGACCGGGTACTCGCGGGGAGAAGTCATCGGGAGAAACGGGAGGGTTTTTCAGGGTCCTAAGACTAATCGGAGATCGATCATGGAGATTCGCGAGGCTATTCGTGAAGAGAGACCCATTCAAGTGAGCCTGTTGAATTACCGTAAATCGGGGTCGCCGTTTTGGATGTTGTTTCATATGAGTCCTGTTTTCGGGAAAAGCGATGGGAAGGTGATCCATTTCGTGGCTGTTCAGGTCCCGATCTCGGGACAAGAGCACCACCGTAAGATGAGAAACGGGTCGGGTCTGAGCGGAGATATGTCGGAGCGTTCCGAATTGGTGTTTGGTTCTTGTCGGAGAGAGGTTTGCTTGGGCTCTTTTGTGCATACGGATCGAGCTCTACCAGTGGAGGAATGTGATGAACAAGGTTCGGTGTTCAAGAAGATACCTAATACTTGTTTGATGAAATGTACCAAAGAGCTCCAAAATCAGCCAATACTTGTTTGATTCTAACTGCTTTGTTAAAGAAATTTTGCTTTAAGGGTTCTAAATCATTGTTACACTGTAGGATTAGAGAACTGGGAGCAATGTGAAGCGAGTGAGTCTGAGAAGCTAAAAGCTGCTGAAGCAATTAACAATGTATTATCTATTTTGGCGCGTTACAGCGAGTTGAGTGGCGGTTTTGTCTGTGGGAAGCGGTACTGCTTGCGCGGTGCAGATTGCTTAAGCTCGTCGTTAGTTATTTCTCTCGGTAGAATCAAACAAAGTTTCGTATTGTGAGTTTTTCTTGTTCTTTCTTGGTTTGATTATAGAGTTACAAGTCTGCAACTTTAGATTTTTTTTCCCATGACATTCTTCTTGGGACTTTGCAGAACCAATCCATGCTTACCTGACATGCCTATCGTCTATGCGAGTGATGCCTTTTTGACATTGACTGGTGAGTGTTAGAACCATTTTGGGGTTTGAAATAAAAGCAAACCTTTATTAGATCTTTGACATAGTTCTTATTTATTTCAATGTTTGCAGGTTACAAGAGACAAGAAGTGTTGGGACAAAATTGTAGATTTCTGACTGGCGTTGATACAGATTCCTCAGTACTATACGAGGTAGTGATTTCGTTTTGAATTTTTAATTGATAATGCGCTGCGACTTTCATGTGATTGTAAATTGTGAATGTGTTTTTGGTTCAGATGAAGGAGTGCATCTTAAAGGGGCAATCATGCACAGTGCAAATACTAAATTACAGGTAAACTCTTGAAAACATTTTGCGAAAGAATCTATGTTTCTTTGATATTTTTTTGGTTCTGATCATTTATATTTTACCAGTAACAGAAAAGATAAGAGCACATTCTGGAATCTTCTTCACATATCACCAGTTCGTAATGCTTCAGGCAAGGTATATCTTGTACCTTAGTTCATTTGTATTTCATTATCGTTTCCATACGAGTACAATACAACACCTGATTACAAGTTACAACACGTAAAATTGGAAAAGAAGTTTTAGCAATATATATACTTTCAAAGAAACTCGGCTTGTCAGGATGTTAAGAATCTTTCTTTCAAAAAGTAAAACCCAATCATTATGATTTTTAAGTTTTAACTGCTTCTAACTAAACCATAACCAACTTGAAACCGAACGTAACCAAATCAGTTTCCTCTGTATTTTTATAACTTTTGAGAATCCAGTGAACTGATTCCTCTGTATTTTATATTTGGTTTCAGACAGCATATTTTGTGGGTGTACAGGTGGAAGCAAGTCGCAGAAATACTGAAAGCAAAGAACTGAGACCAGAGACAAGGCAACTGAGTGTGGTTGGTGCGGTCAGAGTTGCGGTCAGGAGCTCATTCATGGTAACATGCTAATATAAGCCAGAAAGAAAATGCATCTTAGAAAAAGGTAGAAGAGTATAAAGTGAATTCAACATATATATATATATATTCATTATTGTACATGAATAAAGTCTTTATTGTGATCATTGAGACTTGGTTCAGCTAAACTTTAAAGGTTCAAAACGACGCAAGCTTTTAGACCGAGGTCTAATAGGATTACGTCCGTTAAGTTTAACTGCTTCTATTAAGATCAAACGGTGGCATACTGATAATGAACGTTAGAGAAAATGTGTAAACGGTGGCATACTGATAATTAAACCGGACCATAAAAACTCGAACCGAGCCTGGTTTGGGAGATTTAACCAAATACGATTGAAATCGAAAACCTAGACTAAACCAAACGCGAAACCGGAGCAAACCGGTCGTGGGGAACCCTAACGCCGCAGATGAGAAGACCTCCTCCGAGTATCAGACAACCACCGTCACCTGCCTGCTCCACCACCAGTCAACACCCCACCAGTATAATTATTATTCCTACGCAATGCAACACATGTAGAATGAGTAAACAAAACCAAAACCACAACTATCATTCCTATATGCAATGCAAGATATGTAGAATGATTGCAATGTATACTGTTATATTAGGAACAATGGCTCAAATGTCATAATTTCTTACAAATTTCTTTCAAATGCCACTCTTATTTTTGTATTTTTAATAAACATTTATATTTATATTGGAAATAAATGAAAAATCCAAAAACTCAAATGAAAAATCGAGAATTGTTGAAACGGGTATGAGCACGTCTCCTACAAATCAATTTGTATCGGGGAGGTTCGGGGATTTTCTGTTAAGATAGAGCCGGTTGCGTTCCGGTCGGCAAATGAGGAGGAGGAGGTGATTTATAGCTGTGCCCGAAGGGCTGCCTACGTACCCCGGATTGGGGATCAAGCCATTCGTAGTTCGTTGCTGAGGCGGGTAGGAGAGAACTAGGGAGCGGAGAGCTGCGGAGAGCTGCACCGAGAGCTGGGAGAGCTGCGGAGAGCTGCGGAGAGCTGCAGAGAGCGGAGAGCTAGGAGAGCTGGAAAAGCTGGGAGAGCTGGGAGAGCTGGGAGAGCTGCGGAGAGCTGGGAGAGCTGCCGAGCTGGGAGAGCTGCCAAGCTGGGAGAACTGCAGAGAGCTGGGAGAGCTGGGAGAGCTGCCGAGAGCTGGGAGCTCGGGAGAGCTGCGGAGAGCTGGGAGCTCGGGAGAGCTGCGGAGAGCTGCGGAGAGTTGGGAGCTCGGGAGAGTTGCGGAGAGCTGCGGAGAGCTGCGGAGCTGGGAGAGCTTGGAGAGCTCCTTTTAGAGAGGGAAAGTTATTTAGAGAGAGAGGATGAGAGTTTTTTGTGTGTGTCGATAATGAATACCAAAGGGGGTATTTATAGTGGGAGTTGAGCAGACAGCTCTCCGGTTTTTGGGGATGACGTGACGTTTCGTGAACAGTACCCGTCACGTCATGAACAATATCCGGCAGGTCGTGAACAGTGCCCGGCACGTCGTGAACAGTGCGGAGCAGGTCGGGAACTGTAACCGGCATGTTGTGAACAGTACCCGGCACGTCGTGAACAGTGCGGAGCAGGTCGGGAACAGTAACCGGCATGTCGTGAACAGTACCGGCACGTCGTGAACAGTGCGGAGCATGTCGGGAACAGTAAACGGCAGGTCGTGAACAGTACCGTATCTGCATAGTGGATGTTGGGCCTTTGATGTTGGGCCTTTTGCTTTGGAATGAGCTAAAAAATGGGGTGTGCTCATCACCACACCCACAATAGCCCTCCCCCAAGTTCGGCGAACGAGTGTCGAAGTCGGCGGACGAAACAAGTCTCAGCTCGGTATATGTTAATCTGCAAATAAGGGTGAACTTGATTAGAGTTAAAAATTTATGTGCAAGTGCGAGACTAGGCTCGGCACTTGTTGATCGTGATTACTGCGAGATGAGCTCGGCTTTTGGGTTCGACCCGAGGTGCGAGGCGAGAGCTCGGCTTATCCTTTGCGAGCCGGAGCTCGGCTTTTGGGTTTGACCCGAGGTGCGAGGCGAGAGCTCGGCTTATCCTTTGCGAGCCGGAGCTCGGCTTTCGGGTTTGACCCGAGGTGCGAGGCGAGAGCTCGGCTTACCCTTTGCGAGCCGGAGCTCGGCTTTCGGGTTTGACCCGAGGTGCGAGGCGAGAGCTCGGCTTATCCTTTGCGAGCCGGAGCTCGGCTTTCGGGTTTGACCCGAGGTGCGAGGCGAGAGCTCGGCTTATCCTTTGCGAGCCGGAGCTCGGCTTTCGGGTTTGACCCGAGGTGCGAGGCGAGAGCTCGGCTTATCCTTTGCGAGCCGGAGCTCGGCTTTCGGGTTTGACCCGAGGTGCGAGGCGAGAGCTCGGCTTACCCTTTGCGAGCCGGAGCTCGGCTTTCGGGTTTGACCCGAGGTGCGAGGCGAGAGCTCGGCTTATCCTTTGCGAGCCGGAGCTCGGCTTTCGGGTTTGACCCGAGGTGCGAGGCGAGAGCTCGGCTTATCCTTTGCGAGCCGGAGCTCGGCTTTCGGGTTTGACCCGAGGTGCGAGGCGAGAGCTCGGCTTATCCTTTGCGAGCCGGAGTTCGGCTTTCGGGTTTGACCCGAGGTGCGAGGCGAGAGCTCGGCTTATCTTTTGCGAGCCGGAGCTCGGCTTTCGGGTTTGACCCGAGGTGCGAGGCGAGAGCTCGGTTTACCCTTTGCGAGCCGGAGCTCGGCTTTCGGGTTTGACCCGAGGTGCGAGGCGAGAGCTCGGCTTATCCTTTGCGAGCCGGAGCTCGGCTTTCGGGTTTGACCCGAGGTGCTGATAGTGAACTTTTTACGGTTCGCACAATTAACCCATTGTGCACAATACCACAATCTAATGGTATGTCATTGTAGCACTTAGGGATCGAATCCACAAGGAGGCACGAGAACAACACACAGAGAATACGAGACACTTCTTAATCTAAGCTAATCAAATAAAGGTTTTCTAATGATCCTAATCAATTTAAAGACAAGATAATAAATAACCAAGCATATAACAAAGGTAATTAAAAGACTAACAAGTTTTGAACTAAAACGTAACGAAAACGATTTAAACAAGAATAAGCAAACGAACTTCGGGTAATGGTAATCGACTTGGACATTCTCTAGCTAAACCATGATACTCAAACAATGCTAATCCTTAGGCCTTAGATCACTAATTTAGACTAATCCACTTCCATGAAAATAATCACTTCACTAATCACTTAACTGAGAACAAACTTTCATTTGCAATTAAATGATCAACAAGCATTAATCTCAAGTCTAAATAGCCATTAAACACCCTAGACATCTATTTCCATAGGCTAGGAATGTAAAACACTTGCTAAGTTTGGTTGAGGAATTTCATCGAACACCTTCCGGGCATGAAATTCCTTAAGTTCTAAATCAACTTTGTCAAGGCTAATCTAGCATTAATGACACCTAACAAGTAAGGATTCTTCATAAACTAAGTCGTAAGCATCATGATTTAGCAAGAAAACATCTTAATATACCATACCCAAAGTTCTAAAGAAACTACTCACAAACCATGATAATCTCAACAAATCTTATGTAGGAGGTGTTTAGATTCATGGTTAGATGATTAGAAATAGATAGATAGATGAAAACAAACAAGAACTTTCATAAAAACACCAAGAATCTCTTAAAAACTCCAAACTCTCTCTAAGAAGAGTGTTTTGAGAAGTTAAAATGAGATATATATCCTCAAACAACAAGGTTTTTGGCCTAAATATCAAAGCAGGTCGTAGGTTGCAGCGGTCTACAGTTGCCCGGTGCAGCTGGCCGCTGTGGATTTCCGGTTTTGCTCCGTTTGCAGGCCAGGCGGACATGCGCTTACTAAAGTTGTCGTATCTCTCTAACCCCAGATCGGAATGACTTGAAACCGGTTCCATTGGAAGGCTAACTCACATAGCTACAACTTTCATGAAGACCGCCGAAGCTAAATCCGAATGGAAACTGTTCATATGAGTCGATCTTTGAAGCACTTCGGACGGTTTCTACATTTTTGCTCTGGAGGGTCCCACAGCGGTGTGGAGTTGACCGCTGCATGCCCGCTGTGAATCTCGGTTTTTTTTCGTCGGGAGGATCCGCAGCGGTCACTGTAGACCGCTGCGGTACGCCGCTGTGAGCTCCATGTAGCTCATTCGCGCGCCAGACGGACGTATGCTCAGTGAAATGGTGATAACTTCCGCAATACAGCTCAGAACTTGATGAAACAACGTCCGTTGGAAAGATGACTCAATTACCTACAAACTTTATCAAGTGTTCCAAAGCTTAATCTGAGCGCAAGAGCTTCTTCTGACCCAATCTTTAGAGCACATCGGATGGCTTCTGCATTTTTCTTGATTGTTTGGGTTTATTTTGCCCCATGATCTTGCTCTAAGCTCCAAAATGATTCCATAAGCTCCAAATGGTTCCTAAAAGACTCCATAGCACACAAACATATGCAAAAACTAACCTAAGACTCACTAACTCTAAAATGGATGCAAACTAGACCAAAAACAATGAAATGAATGCAAAAAGTCACAAAATGCTAACTAAAATGTATACTAAAATGGACTAAATTATGAAACTATCAACTCCCCCGAACTTGCCTTTTGCTTGTCCGCAAGCAAACAAACAAGAACAAGTCGAAGAAGAGGTTGGAATGCGAGAGATCATATCCGAGAATATTAACAAAAGAATTTAATTCAATGCCCTTGAGAGTAGTTATGTGATGCACAAACAACCTCTAATTCAAAAGATTTAGCCATACTCGTCGCTATACGAATTGGTCTAAGCCTTAGCATCTACAAGTAATCATATCCTCTAACTCTTTAACATTCATTAAGTACAATGGTGAATCATGCTTAATAAAAATCAAGTGAACTCATTTGGCTTAGGGAAAAGGTTTTGAGATAAAAATGATCTCAATCATGTGGGTATTCCAATGCAATGGGATCTCTCACGAAAGAATGAACTTTGGCAAAATGCTAAGAGTAAAGAACAATTGATGCGTACAAGGATGACATCCGTCTACCCAATGCCCCAATATGAACTCCACTCCTATTTCTAAACCCATCAAGATCCATTCCTAAACTACCCATATCACAAGGCATTTTGCCTTCTTAGACCACATTTCTTTTCTTCTTCTCTTTCAACAAATGGATTGACTCTTCATCTTTTTCTTTTAGCTCTTTTTCATTTTCATAACTAGTCTCTCAATCATCATTTAGATGCATTAGCCATATATATTTTTTTTTTTTTTTTTTGGCTCTTTCTTTATTTTACACACATAGAGACTTATACTTTCAACACCTAGAGCTATTTCACATTTTCATGCCAACCAATCCAAACTTTTTACTTTCCCCGATCCTTTTTCTCAATCTTTTCCTTTCTCCACACTTTCTTTTCTTTACATCAACACCCAAATCACCAACCTATCTATCAACTCCTTGTCGTTCCAAACTCAACACTTTTTGCTAAGTTGATATGCTCAATTTAATACCCTAAAGTACTAAAGCAGTTGTAATAGTATAGCTAGGGGTCGAACCACAGAAGACTCACAGAAACGCACAATAGATTCTATAGTGTCGAATTACGCTAAGCCAAACAGTTGTAATTAAAAGCAGTGCAGAAATTAAAGGAGTTGTAAATCAATTGGGAAAATATAGGCTCAGGGTTTTTCTCAGGAAATCAGTGAATGCAGACTAACTAACTAACAGGATTCAGATTTAGCGCAGTTCTTGAACTCAAATCACTAAAATATAGCTAACCAACTCTCGTTGCGAAAACTATCTAAATCTAAATCCTAGGAATTCCAAATCTCTTTGCGAATCCTAAATTCTAAATCAGCTTTAATATCAGGTTTGATATGTTCACAAATCAATTAAACCAAATCTCTTTGCGAATAATCAATTTGCTCACTTAGGTTCTATCAGGTAATTAATCGCACTCTCGTGCCTAATCAATTATCCTAAGATCTAAGTTCCAGATTCGTCAACCTAGAATTAGCTATGAACACAACCTAAGGTGAAGAACTAATTCAGATGGTGAATCCTAAACAGATAATTAACCTAGCATTCAAAGAAATCCTTTATGAGAAAACCCTAAACCTAAAGTGGATCTACTCAGACATGGCAATTGAATCAAAAGACATGTTTGAATAAATCATCAATAGAATAGGAAGAAGGGTTTAGAGATCTGATCTCGGACGAAGGGAGATTCAGACTTGTCTCTCTAAAACCAAAGTAAAATCAAACTATAAAATAAAGCATAAAAAGGCATGAAAAGGCATAGCCTAAACAGGTGGCTGAAAACTCCTATTTATAACCTAAAACACGATCTGGGGTCTTCTTGTAATTATTAAAGACTTCTGGGCGCTTTTGCAATTCCTCAAGTCTTGGAAAACTCGCGGGTCGTGTCTTGCTGCGCTGAGTGTCGATCGATACCAAGGGGTATCGATCGATGCTCGACGTGAATTCAGGTTCTCAGCGACACGATCTTTAGCTCTGCTACAAACTGCTCCAGAAAGCTCCAATACTTCCAATAATCCTCCAAACGTGCTATGACCTGTAAAAGACTCTAAAAAGACTCCAAAATACTATAAAGATTCTATAAAAAGGACTTATATCATGGCCTAAATGGGGTAAAAACCATGATATATCAACTCCCCCAGACTTAGCCTTTTGCTTGCCCTCAAGCAAATAGAAGACTAAACCAGAAAAAGAGGTTTGAAAACGTAGAGACTCACCTGTTCCTGAACCATCGAAAAGACCCTTTTCCCAAGTACCCAAATGTCACCTGATCAGCTTTCGATCTAACCACCATGTACTTCTCCGTAGACATTCGCAGCTTTTCCAGACTCCACACAGAATCCCACAGCATTGTTCAAGTAAAGCCCTCATCGCCAGTTTCATCTCTGCAGCTAATATTTAAGAACCTTCTAGACTCTTTACCAGACAATATCATGACAAAGGAACCACCTTTTTTTACACTTCTTGTATCAATTTCTCTCCCCCAGACTTATCACTTATTATGTTCTTATTATTTTTATTATTTTCAGCTTAGCATATACATATCAAGGTATGAGACGCGAGTATTGATGGTGTTTGCCACCAAATCCCCGGTTCTTCCCTATCTATGTATCAAAGGATGTAGGCGAATAATGGCATCATAGGAAAATCCTAGCCTCGCTTCCAATCCTTTGTGTGATCATCCCCTCTTAAGTAGAATAATGGGATCGCTGGAAATTTTCCTAACCCTCTACTCAGAAGAAAATCATTTCAATCTTTTATGCTCTTAATCTATCAACTTATTTCAGGGGAGAGAGATACCTTAACTCTAAACACACGGGTTCCTTTATCAGATATGAATGATGAATCAAGCTCTATGAACACTAACCACATTGATGAAGTGCAAAAATTTGGCTCAGGCTTCAGAAGAACTCTGCTGGAGACATGGATGTTTTCTAGTCAACTGGTCAGCCTTTGGATTTTTCATTAGTCGATCTAGAACTGATCCTGTAACACTGTGCACTCAAAAACAAAATCAAATCAATAGGTTCAAGCACATGATCATCATCTCCAACAAATTTTGACTCAATAAAACAGTTTTGACTCGATAAAACGACTGACTCTAAGAAAAACGAAAACAATGTCAGCAGACACCTCCCCCAGACTTGAACAACACTGTCCTCAGTGTTATCTAGCCTAGATTGGTGAACAAAAACAAATGAACTGAGTGGATTTTTGGAGATAAAGAACCGTACCTGTACAGGGTATCGATCGATACTAGGCAGTATCGATCGATACCAGCCGTATTTCGACACAAAGATTTAAAAATCAGTGGTGTCGAGTTGCTTAACCAGGGAAAACGTTCCATTGTGTTAGAAGTTAGCACTGTTAGGAACACTCAAAAACAGGTTAAAAGCAACATGGTAGATCAAAGATGAATCCAAGGTAGTCAAATGCAAAAACAGACAGTGACATAAGTTCAACAGAAGAAAACAAAGAGAAAGAAAGAAACAAACGTGAAGATCAGATAAGACTAATCCTGCGTCTCCTCGGAATCGCTCTCATCATCAGCGGCAGGTGCGGTGTGTGAAGGTCCAGGCTGGGACGATGGATCAGTGTCAGTCGTGCAGCGGCAACGAACAGCAGCCCAGATGCTCCTCAAGCTAGAGATCATAAATCTCTGGAAGGCAGCTGGCTCCATCGGAACATCTGTGTCTGCAGGCCACTGTGGCTCAGGAATAGGTGTGTATGGGGCAGCCTGTGTACGTCCTCTCTGACGTGAAGTGGATGGGATACCAGCAGGTGGACGAACCTGTCGTCGAGTCGCAGAGAGCGAAGTCAGGAGCTCTGCAGGAGGCTCGAAACGAAGCAGAGTGGGATCCTCAGATAGGTCTGTCAAATCCCTAGCAGGTAGCTGTACCAGAAAGCTCCCATCGGATCGGTTAAGAATCCACTTCCTCCCGGGCTTCAACCACTTAAGGTTCCGCATGTGAGCTTCGTCCAAGTATCGACGCGAAGTGACAATCGAGCAGCTGGTAGTGCTGATGCCGAGGTGCTCGAAGACAGGTGTTAGAAGACTACCAATGGTCTCCTTCTTCGTGCTCGTGCCTGTGAATGGCTTGATCTTCAGAGAGACCAAATGATGTGCAAAGACAGCTCCAAGGTTAACATCTTCCAGCTCAGGCCACTCAAAATTCTGCTCAGGGATGATGTCTCTGACAGCCAGAAACAAAAGCAGAAGCTCAGATACTCTCATCTTGTTAGGCTCCATCTTGCACAGAAGAGTAGTGCTCAGGATCCTAACGAAGCATCGCAGGACTGGATGTCGAATGTCCATCTGAGTGGACGTCTTAGAGTCATAGACACCGTTCCCAAACCATGCCCAGAATCCGCGCATGTCAGGATGAGAAGCTGGAAGAGCAGACCTCCTGCGGTCCCGTCGAAACCCGTATATATCACAGAGATCAGGGAGTGAAATCCTGTGCCTGACTCCGCGAGCCATGAAAGATAGGGTGCCATCTTGTGCGTCTCGCAGGGCCTCGTCTGAATAGCTGACACGAGCCGTCGCCATGAACTGACGAACCAAGTCCGGGTAAAGGTCACGCTGCTGTGTAGCCATGTGACCGAAACCAATTCGCTCGAGTAGACGAGCCAAATCTGAGTCAAGACCCAGCTGATGTAGAGAGACTCCGTCGATAAACCTAGTAGGCTCGATGGTGACACCCAACCACGCGTTGTAGAACAGCGTGTCGAAATCGTCCCATTCCTCAGAAATGGGTCTAAAGGCGGTGTCGTCACTCAAGGCATGCGCTTTCTCCTGTCCATCCCAATCTCTCTGACAAGGGATCCTGGCCTTCTCGTTCAGCTTAGGCCAAGGACTTCTGCGTGAGACGGCAGGATTATCCGTAGTAGGCGGGTTAGAGCTCGATGCGCCTGTAGTCCTGGCTCTCTTGGACTGAGATGCCATCTGCAAACAAAGACAGAAGGACACAGTATAAATCCAACACCTCTCAGCAATCACAGCAAATTCTTATCGTCAAACTCGCATGGTGTCGATCGATACCAGGGGGTATCGATCGACACTATATCCAATTCCCAGTTCATCCAATTTCCAGACTTCAAATTCCCCAAAAGTCCAAATAAAAGGTAAATGAATGTAAGGCGGGGTTCGAAACTAGTCTAGAGCATCTCAGCAAATGACATATGTCAAGATAAACAAGTGCTAAAGAGTGAATCAAACAAACCTTAAACCCATCAAAAATCGGACATAAAAGATGAAATTTCGCATGCATACCTTTGCGGATTGATGAAACAAATGCTAGAAGGAGATAGAGGATGAAAATCCAATGATTCTAGGCACTTGAATCATCAAAATCGGTGAAGAATTTGAAAAGTTGCGATTTGAGAGGGAGAGAGAGAGCGGCGTCGATCGATAGAGGAGAAAGAGAAGAGAGAAGAACCCGTAGGGTTTTAAGGAAACTTACCTGGCCATGGGGTATCGATCGATTTGGTATTTGGTCGACACGGGATGGTGTCGATCGACACATGTGTGGAATGAAGTTCCTCTTAGGGCACTGCGTATCGATCGAT